>CM025793.1:13298562-14584106 GCA_014635995.1 Sarcophaga peregrina | reverse complement strand
AAAAATACTTAACTGTACTTTATTAATAAAATGAAGTTTATTCTGGTCGTTTGCATTGTTTTCTAATTTTGGTTTTTGTTTTTTTGCCATTTTTTCCTTTTGTTTAGAAATTATTCATTTTTTCATAGGTGTGATGTGGGTTAAATATAGTTAAAATGACAATAGGTTTAAAATATTTTTCCAACGAGAAGACTGATGAATGGGGTAAAAAGGTTGTTCTAGGAGTTATAGACCGCGACAAATGCTACTAGATGCCGTTTATTTGATGGAAATCGGTTCAGGGGTTAAGGAAATATGGCCATTTCAATTTTTTAATTTTATTGTTTATGTGCCGTAGGACACCAACAATGGTAGGTTAGAAAGAGAAAAAAATTTTTTTAAAAATACTTAACAGTACTTTATTAATTAAAATGAAGTATATTCTGGTCGTTTGCATCGTTTCCTAATTTTGGTTTTTGTTTTCTGGCCATTTTTTCCTTTTGTTTAGAAATTATTCATTTTTTCATAGGTGTGATGTGGGCTAAATATAGTTAAAATGGCAATGGGTTTGAAATATTTTTCCAACGAGAAAGACTGATGAATGGGGTAAAAAGGTTGTTCTAGGAGTTATAGCCCGCGATAAATACTACTAGATGCCGTTTATTTGATGGAAATCGGTTCAGGGGTTAAGGAAATATGGCCATTGAAATTTTTTAATTTTATTGTTTGTGTGCCGTAGGACACCAACAATGGTAGGTTAGAAAGAGAAAAAATTTTTTTAAAAATACTTAACTGTAGCTTTATTAATAAAATGAAGTTTGATTCTGGTCGTTTGCCATTGTTTTCGTAATTTTGGTTTTTTTTTTTATACATTTTTGTCCTTTTGTTTAGAAATTATTCATTTTTTCATAGGGTGTGATGGGTTAAATTATTAGCTGAAATGACAATAGGTTTAAATATTTTTTTCTCAACGAGCAGCTGATGAATGGGCGTGAAAAGGGTTGGTTCTAGGAGTTATAGCCCGCGATCAAATGCCTACTAGCTGCCGTCTATTTGCTGGAAATCGGTTCAGGGGTTCGGTTAAGGAATATGGCCATTTCCAATTTTTTTACTCCTTTATTGTTTATGTTGCCGGCTGGAACACCAATACAATGGTAGGGTTAGAAAGAGAAAAAATTTTTTAATAATACTTAACAGTAGCTTTATTAATTCAAATGAAGTTTATTCTGGTCATTTGCATCGTTTCACTAATTTGCGTTTTTGTTTTCTGGCCATTTTTTCCTTTTGTTTAGAAATTATTCATTTTTTTCATAGGTGTGATGTGGGTCTAAATATAGTTAAAATGACAATAGGGTTTGAAAATAGTTTTCCAACGAGAAGACTGATGAATGGGGTGAAAAAGGTTGTTCTAGGAGTTATAGCCCGCGATAAATACTACTAGATGCCGTTTATTTGATGGAAATCGGTTCAGGGGTTAAGGAAATATGGCCATTTCAATTTTTAATTTTATTGTTTATGTGCCGTAGGACACCAACAATGGTAGGTTAGAAAGAGAAAAAAATTTTTTAAAAATACTTAACTGTACTTTATTAATAAAAATGAAGTTATTCTGGTCGTTTGCATTGTTTTCTAATTTGGTTTTGTTTTTCTGGCCATTTTTTCCTTTTGTTTAGAAATTATTCATTTTTTCATAGGTGTGATGTGGGTTAAATATAGTTAAAATGACAATAGGTTTAAAATATTTTTCCAACGAGAAGACTGATGAATGGGGTAAAAAGGTTGTTCTAGGAGTTATAGACCGCGACAAATGCTACTAGATGCCGTTTATTTGATGGAAATCGGTTCAGGGGTTAAGGAAATATGGCCATTTCAATTTTTAATTTTATTGTTTGTGTGCCGTAGGACACCAACAATGGTAGGTTAGAAAGAGAAAAAAATTTTTTAAAAATACTTAACTGTACTTTATTAATAAAAATGAAATTTATTCTGGTCGTTTGCATTGTTTTCTAATTTTGGTTTTTGTTTTCTGGCCATTTTTTCCTTTTGTTTAGAAATTATTCATTTTTTCATAGGTGTGATGTGGGTTAAATATAGTTAAAATGACAATAGGTTTAAAATATTTTTCCAACGAGAAGACTGATGAATGGGGTAAAAAGGTTGTTCTAGGAGTTATAGCCCGCGATAAATACTACTAGATGCCGTTTATTTGATGGAAATCGGTTCAGGGGTTAAGGAAATATGGCCATTTCAATTTTTTAATTTTATTGTTTAGTGTGCCGTAGGACACCAACAATGGTAGGTTAGAAAGAGAAAAAAATTTTTTAAAAATACTTAACAGTACTTTATTAATTCAAATGAAGTATATTCTGGTCGTTTGCATCGTTTCCTAATTTTGGTTTTTGTTTTCTGGCCATTTTTTCCTTTTGTTTAGAAATTATTCATTTTTTCATAGGTGTGATGTGGGTTAAATATAGTTAAAATGGCAATGGGTTTGAAATATTTTTCCAACGAGAAGACTGATGAATGGGGTAAAAAGGTTGTTCTAGGAGTTATAGACCGCGACAAATGCTACTAGATGCCGTTTATTTGATGGAAATCGGTTCAGGGGTTAAGGAAATATGGCCATTTCAATTTTTTAATTTTATTGTTTGTGTGCCGTAGGACACCAACAATGGTAGGTTAGAAAGAGAAAAAAATTTTTTAAAAATACTTAACAGTACTTTATTAATTCAAATGAAGTATATTCTGGTCGTTTGCATCGTTTCCTAATTTTGGTTTTTGTTTTCTGGCCATTTTTTCCTTTTGTTTAGAAATTATTCATTTTTTCATAGGTGTGATGTGGGCTAAATATAGTTAAAATGACAATGGGTTTGAAATATTTTTCCAACGAGAAGACTGATGAATGGGGTAAAAAGGTTGTTCTAGGAGTTATAGACCGCGACAAATGCTACTAGATGCCGTTTATTTGATGGAAATCGGTTCAGGGGTTAAGGAAATATGGCCATTTCAATTTTTTAATTTTATTGTTTATGTGCCGTAGGACACCAACAATGGTAGGTTAGAAAGAGAAAAAAATTTTTTAAAAATACTTAACTGTAGTTTATTAATAAAAATGAAGTTTATTCTGGTCGTTTGCATTGTTTTCTAATTTTGGTTTTTGTTTTTTAGCCATTTTTTCCTTTTGTTTAGAAATTATTCATTTTTTCATAGGTGTGATGTGGGTTAAATATAGCTAAAATGACAATAGGTTTAAAATATTTTTTAAACGAGAAGACTGATGAATGGGGTGAAAAAGGTTGTTCTAGGAGTTATAGCCCGCGATAAATACTACTAGATGCCGTTTATTTGATGGAAATCGGTTCAGGGGTTAAGGAAATATGGCCATTTCAATTTTTAATTTTATTGTTTATGTGCCGTAGGACACCAACAATGGTAGGTTAGAAAGAGAAAAAAATTTTTTAAAAATACTTAACTGTACTTTATTAATAAAAATGAAGTTTATTCTGGTCGTTTGCATTGTTTTCTAATTTTGGTTTTTGTTTTTTAGCCATTTTTTCCTTTTGTTTAGAAATTATTCATTTTTTCATAGGTGTGATGTGGGTTAAATATAGTTAAAATGACAATAGGTTTAAAATATTTTTTAAACGAGAAGACTGATGAATGGGGTGAAAAAGTTGTTCTAGGAGTTATAGCCCGCGATAAATACTACTAGATGCCGTTTATTTGATGGAAATCGGTTCAGGGGTTAAGGAAATATGGCCATTTCAATTTTTTAATTTTATTGTTTGTGTGCCGTAGGACACCAACAATGGTAGGTTAGAAAGAGAAAAAAATTTTTTAAAATACTTAACTGTACTTTATTAATAAAAATGAAGTTTATTCTGGTCGTTTGCATTGTTTTCTAATTTTGGTTTTTGTTTTCTGGCCATTTTTTCCTTTTGTTTAGAAATTATTCATTTTTTCATAGGTGTGATGTGGGTTAAATATAGTTAAAATGACAATAGGTTTAAAATATTTTTCCAACGAGAAGACTGATGAATGGGGTAAAAAGGTTGTTCTAGGAGTTATAGACCGCGACAAATGCTACTAGATGCCGTTTATTTGATGGAAATCGGTTCAGGGGTTAAGGAAATATGGCCATTTCAATTTTTTAATTTTATTGTTTGTGTGCCGTAGGACACCAACAATGGTAGGTTAGAAAGAGAAAAAAATTTTTTAAAAATACTTAACTGTAGTTTATTAATAAAATGAAGTTTATTCTGGTCGTTTGCATTGTTTTCCTAATTTTGGTTTTTGTTTTCTGGCCATTTTTTCCTTTTGTTTAGAAATTATTCATTTTTTCATAGGTGTGATGTGGGCTAAATATAGTTAAAATGACAATAGGTTTAAAATATTTTTCCAACGAGAAGACTGATGAATGGGGTAAAAAGGTTGTTCTAGGAGTTATAGACCGCGACAAATGCTACTAGATGCCGTTTATTTGATGGAAATCGGTTCAGGGGTTAAGGAAATATGGCCATTTCAATTTTTTAATTTTATTGTTTGTGTGCCGTAGGACACCAACAATGGTAGGTTAGAAAGAGAAAAAAATTTTTTAAAAATACTTAACTGTACTTTATTAATAAAAATGAAATTTATTCTGGTCGTTTGCATTGTTTTCTAATTTTGGTTTTTGTTTTTTATCAATTTTTTCCTTTTGTTTAGAAATTATTCATTTTTTCATAGGTGTGATGTGGGTTAAATATTGCTGAAATGACAATAGGTTTAAAATATTTTTCCAACGAGAAGACTGATGAATGGGGTAAAAAGGTTGTTCTAGGAGTTATAGACCGCGACAAATGCTACTAGATGCCGTTTATTTGATGGAAATCGGTTCAGGGGTTAAGGAAATATGGCCATTTCAATTTTTTAATTTTATTGTTTATGTGCCGTAGGACACCAACAATGGTAGGTTAGAAAGAGAAAAAATTTTTTAAAAATACTTAACTGTACTTTATTAATAAAAATGAATTTATTCTGGTCGTTTGCATTGTTTTCTAATTTTGGTTTTTGTTTTTCTGGCCATTTTTTCCTTTTGTTTAGAAATTAATCATTTTTTCATAGGTGTGATGTGGGCTTAAATATAGCTTAAATGGACAATAGGTTTGAAATATTTTTCCAACGAGAAGACTGATGAATGGGGTAAAAAGGTTGTTCTAGGAGTTATAGCCCGCGATAAATACTACTAGATGCCGTTTATTTGATGGAAATCGGTTCAGGGGTTAAGGAAATATGGCCATTTCAATTTTTAATTTTATTGTTTATGTGCCGTAGGACACCAACAATGGTAGGTTAGAAAGAGAAAAAATTTTTTAAAAATACTTAACTGTAGTTTATTAATAAAAATGAAGTTTATTCTGGTCGTTTGCATTGTTTTCTAATTTTGGTTTTTGTTTTTTAGCCATTTTTTCCTTTTGTTTAGAAATTATTCATTTTTTCATAGGTGTGATGTGGGTTAAATATAGCTAAAATGACAATAGGTTTAAAATATTTTTTAAACGAGAAGACTGATGAATGGGGTGAAAAGGTTGTTCTAGGAGTTATAGCCCGCGATAAATACTACTAGATGCCGTTTATTTGATGGAAATCGGTTCAGGGGTTAAGGAAATATGGCCATTTCAATTTTTTAATTTTATTGTTTATGTGCCGTAGGACACCAACAATGGTAGGTTAGAAAGAGAAAAAAATTTTTTAAAAATACTTAACTGTAGTTTATTAATAAAAATGAAGTTTATTCTGGTCGTTTGCATTGTTTTCTAATTTTGGTTTTTGTTTTTTAGCCATTTTTTCCTTTTGTTTAGAAATTATTCATTTTTTCATAGGTGTGATGTGGGTTAAATATAGTTAAAATGACAATAGGTTTAAAATATTTTTCCAACGAGAAGACTGATGAATGGGGTAAAAAGGTTGTTCTAGGAGTTATAGACCGCGACAAATGCTACTAGAGGCCGTTTATTTGATGGAAATCGGTTCAGGGGTTAAGGAAATATGGCCATTTCAATTTTTTAATTTTATTGTTTATGTGCCGTAGGACACCATTAATGGTTGGTTAGAAAGAGAAAAAAATTTTTTAAAAATACTTAACTGTACTTTATTAATAAAAATGAAGTTTATTCTGGTCGTTTGCATTGTTTTCTAATTTTGGTTTTTGTTTTCCGGCCATTTTTTCCTTTTGTTTAGAAATTAATAATTTTTTCATAGGTGTGACATTGGCTAAATATAGTTAAAATGACAATGGGTTTGAAATATTTTTCCAACGAGAAGACTGATGAATGGGGTAAAAAGGTTGTTCTAGGAGTTATAGCCTCCGATAAATGCTACTAGACGCCGTTTATTTGATGGAAATCGGTTCAGGGGTTAAGGAAATATTGCCATTTCAATTTTTTAATTTTATTGTTTATGTGCCCCAGTAGACCAACAATGGTAGGTTGGAAAGAGAAAAAATTTTTTTAAAAATATTTAACTGTAGTTTACTAATAAAAATGAAGTTTATTCTGGTCGTTTGCATTCTTTTCTAATTATTGTTTTTGTTTTTTGGCTAGTTTTTCCTTTTGTTTAGAAATAATTCATTTTTTCGTAGGTGTGATGAGGGCTAAATATAGTTAAAATGACAATAGGTTTAAAATATTTTTCCAACGAGAAGACTGATGAATGGGGTAATAAGGTTGTTCTAGGAGTTATAGCCCGCGATAAATACTACTAGATGCCGTTTATTTGATGGAAATCTTTAAGGGGTTAAGGAAATATATTCCGTATGAGACCGACTATGGTAGGTCTCAGAAAAAAATACATAACTGTGGTTTCTTAATAAAAATTAAGTTTATTCTGGTTGTCTACATTTTTTTCGAAGTTTGGTTTTTGGCCATTTTTTCGTTTTGTTGGGGTTGTTGTGGGTTATATATAATGAAAATGAGAATTGGTTTCAAATATTTTTTAAAAAGAAAGACTGATGAATGGGGTAAAAAGGTTGTTCTAGGAGTTATAGCCTCCGATAAATGCTACTAGACGCCGTTTATTTGATGGAAATCGGTTCAGGGGTTAAGGAAATATTGCCATTTCAATTTTTTAATTTTATTGTTTATGTGCCCCAGTAGACCAACAATGGTAGGTTGGAAAGAGAAAAAATTTTTTTAAAAATATTTAACTGTAGTTTACTAATAAAAATGAAGTTTATTCTGGTCGTTTGCATTCTTTTCTAATTATTGTTTTTGTTTTTTGGCTAGTTTTTCCTTTTGTTTAGAAATAATTCATTTTTTCGTAGGTGTGATGAGGGCTAAATATAGTTAAAATGACAATAGGTTTAAAATATTTTTCCAACGAGAAGACTGATGAATGGGGTAATAAGGTTGTTCTAGGAGTTATAGCCCGCGATAAATACTACTAGATGCCGTTTATTTGATGGAAATCTGTTAAGGGGTTAAGGAAATATATTCCGTATGAGACCGACTATGGTAGGTCTCAGAAAAAAATACATAACTGTGGTTTCTTAATAAAAATTAAGTTTATTCTGGTTGTCTACATTTTTTTCGAAGTTTGGTTTTTGGCCATTTTTTCGTTTTGTTGGGGTTGTTGTGGGTTATATATAATGAAAATGAGAATTGGTTTCAAATATTTTTTAAAAAGAAAGGCTGATGAATTGGGTGATAAGGTTGTTCTAGGAGTTATAGCCCCCGATAAACACTACCAGATGCCGTTTATATGATGAAAATCGGTTAAGGATTTAAGGAATAATGGCTCTTTCAATTTTACGTACGTATGTTGTATAAAATTCAAATAGTTCGTAGAGAAAAGTTTTTTTACAGTTTGTATTCATCCATCTATTACTTCGACTTCTTTTTCCGTTTTCTTAAAAGCTTATGCATTGAGAGAGTTTAATCAATCAACTGTCTTTTTTTGTAGAGAAAATGTCTAATAAACTGTCATCAGTGTTTGGAAAGATTAGTTTACGCGCTAATTTAGACCGAGTTTATGCATTGCTTTGTAGTGAAATTAAAAACTGTTTTAAGATCGTAAAAATTTACGTTTTTCGATAAAATTTATACTGATAAGTCGGTAAATTATTAGCTAACAAATTAAGTATTAATTTTACAAAGTTTTGTAATCATTACAAACATTTTTATAGAAATTTGAGTACAATACAGAAATCCTATTTGATATGTTTCCTTTTTTGGAAGTGAGTTTAATGGAAAGACTACCGTGAAAATATTTCGTTTTAATTGCAAGTTAAAAGCTTTCATGAAATATTTCCAAAGTGTGTGAAAATTAAGAAGAGTTTTTATAGTAGCTTTTATAAAAAATGTCGAATATGTGTAAAATCCTTGTTGAAATTATAAAAAAGCTTTTGTAGAAATAAATTAGTATAAATAAAATTGAATGAGGTGAATACATCCGAAAATCATTTCGGTTTAATAAAATGAAAAAAGTATGAAAATATAAAGTTGTCAAAAAAGTAAAAGGTTCTTCCTAAAAAGTAATGAAAAAAATCTACATCATAATGAAAAATTTAAAGTATGTAAATATGTATTTATATAATAATATTAAAATATGAAAGAAATGTATGAAAATATGAATAAAGTTGTTAATTAAGTAAAAGGTTCTTCCTAAAAATAAATTTAAAATAATGTAAAAATGCTACGTAATATCTATACAGTTAGAAATAAATATAAATGAAATATATTTTAAATGTTATAATTAAAAAGTTCTATTACCAAATAAATTAAAAAAATTGAAATGATACCAAATAATATGCTAATTATTAAAAAAGATAAAAAGCGGTTTATAGCGTTAAAATATTTAAAATAAAAAGTGAAAGTATAGTAAAATATTACATATGTATTTAAGGATAAATTGATAAAATAATTGTGAATGTGTTTAAATTTTTTGTAAAATATATTTATGGGGTTCAACTAGCCAAATAAAATAAAAATAATATAGGAAAATTTCAAATAAGTAAAAATATGAAATTTTATAGCAAATAAAATGTTTCTTTACCAAATAAATGAAAATAGTGAAAAAATTATAAATAGAAGCAAAAAAATAATAGCGATTCCAGTATATGCATGCAGTCGGATTACAATGAAAAAATATGGGCATCAGGTACGTACTTTCTTTAAAAATTGGAGTATATTATTACATATTAAAATAAAGAGTAATAGAAAAAAATGTATATTTCTAAGAGTCAATTTCGACCTCCGAGTACTGTGTACTTGACCGACAGGTGTACGTCCTCTAACCTAAGAGTCAATTTATTTGTGTAGTCTTTTTATAAACAAAACTTAATGTTGGGATGCTGTTTGGTATTTTAAGATTACATTCTATTTTGTCAAACCAAGTTATGTACAAAATATATGTAAGACGCAACTAAAAAACCAGAAGATTTTCTTTTATGTGATTTACCTTGAATTATTTATTTATTTCTTTTTCCCCATAATTATATTTACTAACAAACAAATTTTAAAACATGATTAAATAATCTTTTGACATGTTTTGGATTATTTTATTATATATTATAAATTAATCGTTAATTATAAAGTTTAAAAAAATTGATAGATTAATAGCTTGTAGTTCCTAATATTTTCTCCAATCGTTCTAAATCGAATACAACTAATATAATTATTACACAATAACTTTATTTCAATTCATTTTCTAAGTTTTGCCTCTTCTCATAAATTTATGTACCATAATTACATATTATCGAAATTTCATTTCAGTTACAAACAGTATGAAATTTTTTTTTAATTTAACCGTTTCTATCAATTCTTAATTATTTAGTCACCGTTAAAAAAGTTAAAACATTCAAATGTATTTTTTTTAGAGTAAAAGTTCAATAAAATATCATCAATGTTTGGAAAGAATAGTTTACGCGCTAATTTAGACCGAGTCTGGTGCATTGCTTGTAGTAAAAAAAAATTGTTTGAAGATGGTAAAATTTAACGGCTTTCGATGAAATTTATACTAAATTTTAGTCAGCAAATTATTAGCCTACAAATTAAGTTTTAGTTTTACAAAGTTTTGTAAACATTACAAACATTTTTGTAGAAATTTGAGTGCAATGTGAAATGCTATTCGTTGTGTTTCTTTTTTTTTTTTGGAATTGAGTGGAGAAATAGTTTAACGAAAAGTCTACCGCGAAAATATTTAGTTTTAATTACAAATAGAAAGCTTTCATGAAATATTTCCAAAGTGTATGAAATAGTTAAGGAGAATTTTTGAAGTAGCTTTATAAAAAATGTCGAATATGTGTAAAATCCTTGTTGCAACTATAAGAAAATCTTTTATGTAGATAAATTATAAAATGGAATGCGGTGAATACATCCAAAAATCATTATTAAATATAATAATAATAGTAAATTTCGGTTAGAATCATTTCACTTAAAATAAATTCTAAAAATCATATGAATAAAAGAGAATGTTGATAAAGTAGTTTTGCATTTAATAGTCGTAAAATTCTATTGTAATTGGTACGTATTTTGTTTATAATTCAAATAGTTCGTACAGGAAAGTTTATTTACTGTCAAAATATTTCTATAACTTCGACCTCTTTTCCGTTTTCTAGTGGCCATTCAAAGCTTAGGCATTGAAAGAGTTAAACCATTCAGCTGTCATTTTTTGTAGAGAAAAAGTTCAATAATATGTCATCAATGTTTAGAAAGATTGGTTTACGCGCTAATTTAGACCGAGTCGGGTGCATTGCTTTGTAGTTAAATAAAAAATTGTTTCAATATCTTAAAAATTAACGTTTTTCCATAAAATTTAAAGTTTTAACTCGGTAAATTATTAACTAATAGTCCTAGTATCAGTTTTACTAAGTCCATTAAACATTAGAAAAACTTTTATACAAATTTGAATGCAATGCAGAATTATTATACGTTGTGTTTTGTTCTGTTTTTGCGAGTGGAGAAATAGTTTTTTGAAAAGTCTACCATGTAACTGTTTAGCCTGTAATTAAAAGAAAAAAGCTTCCACCTAATATCTCCAAAGCGTATGAAAAATAAGGCGAGATATAAGTAGCTTTTAAAAAGTGTCGAAGATGTATAAAATCCTTTTTGAAATTATAGCAAAATAGATAAATTAGTATAAATAAAATTCAATGAGTTGAATACGTCCAAAAATCATTGGTAAATAGGTGTGTAATAATTAATATAAAAATTGTAAATTTCAAAGATATAAATATGTGTATGTACATATATAATAATAATAGCAAAATATGAAAAAAATATGAAAATATGAATAACGCTGTTAAGTAAAAGGTTCTTTCTGAAAATAAAAGTAAAATAATGTAATAAAGCTACGTAATATATGTTATAGTGAAAGAAAATAATCGTTCTAAAAGCAAAAGTAATGTATGTGTATGTTAAATGTTATTATTATAATTAAAAAATTTTGTTATTAAAAAAATTTGAAATAATATGAAGTATGTAATTCCAAATAATAATTAGAATATTCCAAAGAGTAAAAAAATAGTTTATGGCGTTAAAATTTTTGAAATGAAATGTAAAGAATGTGTTAAAATCGTTTTGAAAAATATATCAATGGGGTTCAATTAGCAAATTATATTACAAGTAATATAGAAAAACTCTAAATCAGTAAAAATTTGAAATGTTATAAAAAAAAAAAAAAAATAAAAAGTTGCCTTAGCGACTAAATGAAAAAATTAAGAATTATAAAAATATGAAAGTTATAGTGTTTCCAGTATATATTCTTTTATAAGTCGGATTACAATGAAAAAACATGGATATCAGGTTTGTACTTTCTTTAAAAATTGGAATTTATTAACATTCGCATTTTAAAATATGAAATACTAAAAGTAATATATGTACACAACATTTCTGAGAATCAATAGACTACTGCACAGTCGTTCCATAAGCAAAATCTAATGACAGGATATTGTTTGGTATTTTAAGGACGTTTTGTTTTGACAAACTAAGCTAAGTGAAAAATATTTTTAAATCACAATTTAAAAAATAGAAGATTTTTTCATTTACAAGTACATATTTTTTATCCTGAATTACTTATTTACAAAAAAAAACATGATGCTAAATGAATTTATTTTTTGATATTTATTATTTTATAATTGCTTTGTAAATTATAGAGTTTCGTAAACTCTTAAAGTTATTTACTTTGTTTTTATAGTTTTCATAGCCAACAATAATATTTATAAATAATAAATTTTATAGAGTTGAGAATAGTTGATTGTTATTCATGATCGACCGGCTGCGTCAATTGTATCAATTAAAATGATGTGAGGCCTAGGAAATAAATTAAAATTTAGTTGGCTTTTATTAGAGAGATGATGTTCAGTCCGTTATAGAAAATCTTTAGTTGGTTATTGTTCGTGCTGTAGTTTGTAAGCAACATTAATTCTATCGATGAACTTCCTCAATTTTTAGGTTGGTTGATTTTTTTCAGTATTAATTTATTAGATTATTTATTAATTTTTTTTTTTTTAATACAGGTTGTTCTTTTTAAACTGTACTTTTCCTTATCTCTTGTTCGGATTTCTCTAAAATGTTGTATTAATCTTTGTTTACTCATCAATATGTGGTACCGACATGTATAGATGAAAATATTGATGAATGTTTAAAATGTGACTAGTTTGTAGAACTTTAAACTAATTTCTAAATTTGTTATCTGGTCATGATTTCCAATGATTTCTATATTTGGGCAATTTAAGAAATTAAAAATTGTGTATTTATTGATGTTAAAGAGGATGAATTACACTTTTGTTGGGTTCTTAAAAAAATAAATTTTCAATTTAAATTTAACATAAATTTTTATTAGTTATAGCAAATCTTGCGCAATATGCAGGCTTTAGAAAAGTTGTTGAGGAAGATACATTATCTTAATAAGGGTCATTATTATAACAAACCGCTAAAATTGGGTTTATTTAAAGGTGTCTTTAACTAAAAAGAACGGAAAAGTTACCGTCAACTTATTTTCGTTATAACAACTTGCAGATAAAACAAAATTAACTTTTCCATAAATATGGCACTGCCGCCACAATGTCGATAAAATTGCACAATTAAACAAGTTTTTTTTAACGCAGTGGCAACAACGGGCTTCGTTTTATTTTTACTGTATATGCCCATTTTGTTTAAATTTGAAGTTGCCATACTGAAAATAATATATAAGATGGCAAGTTTAAACATAAACTTCAACAGTTAACTGCAGGATGATCCTCCCTTTAGCTTAACGCTCACTTCTATTATTATTACTCATAATAATGAAAAACAATTTATCATAAAATCCTTCCTTTAGTTAACGGCAAGTTGTAATAATGGCCCTAAACAATTTAAATACATGATTATAATGTAATATTTTTGATTCTTATGCGGTGTGAAATTATATACGTTATTTTAAATAAAATGTTAGTTTTTGTTCATTCGTTGTGTTATCTCTCTTTTCATAGCACACATGCGCATACATGAATATCCCAATAAAGTATACTTTTATAGGTATCCGGGATGATAATATGAATTTTGAAATGGTACTAATTAGCTTCAGAAACTGTACTTTATTAATTATACTGTACTAAAACTCATTTTTCTCAAACTTATTCTATGTATTTTTGTTAACTTTACTAAAAAACAAAACAGAAAACTCTTAATTTTGTTTCAATAAAATATCAATAAAATATAAACGAAAAGAAGGAAGAAAATATATGTACAAATGAGTGAATATACTCAATTTTTTTTATCATTTTCGTTAAGTACCATTTCATAGAATGTTATAGGTTTCAATTGTATCCAAAATGGTACGTTTCTACCACATTTGACATCGCTGATTTGTGTGTATAATACTTTATTAACATGAATTGATAAACAAGTAAGAAAGAGTTCAAAATCAACAAAATAAATTCATTCATTCATGGCAATGTACAGCTAACAAGTAAATGGAGTGCATATTTATTAAAAAATTGGATTAAATTGATTGGAAATTGAAAATATAAAAAAAAAAATGGAAGCAATTTTAGTTATACATGGTGGAGCCGGAGATATCACGGATGCTAGGGTGCCAGGTAAGTTGGAAGGTATGAAAGAAGCTTTACGATCCGCACAACCACATCTATGGCCAATAAATGGAGAGGAAGGCAATGCTCTAGATGCGGTGGAAGCTGCAGTCCGCGCAATGGAATGTAATGAAAATTTTAATGCTGGTTACGGTGCTTGCTTGAACTTAGAAGGAAAAGCTGAAGTTGAAGCCAGTATCATGGAAGGTTCACAACTGAAAGCTGGTTGTGTAACGCTTTTACACGACATTTTACATCCGATATCAGTAGCACGGTGCGTGATGGAAAAAACCAAACATTCATTTTTAGGAGGGAATGCTGCACAACAATTCGCTTTAGAAAATGGTTTTGAACAAATGAAGGGTATTGTATAAATATTTATCTTAACTTTCACAATTTAAACAAATGAAAATATTTGTAGACGATTATCTTGTGACTGAAAACGCTCGACTAGCATTAAGAGAATTTAAAACTTTGCTCAGTAAAGGTGAAGATATAACATATGCAAGAACAGAACTGGATGTTAAAGGAGAACAGGGAACAGTTGGTGCTGTTGCTATAGATACCAAAGGTAATATAGCAGTGGCAACTTCAACAGGAGGCATTACTGGAAAATTGGCAGGTCGCATTGGAGATACTCCTCTTTTAGGTTGTGGCACCTACGCTGACAATAGAATAGGAGGCGTGTCTACAACAGGGCATGGAGAAACTATAATGCGTTTTAATTTAGCTCAACAAATTTTATTGAAAATTCGATATGAGAACAAGACTGCACAGCTGGCAACGGAAAGTGCGCTGAAAGAAATGACGGAACGGTTGGTAGGTACAGCAGGTGCTATCACAGTTGATGCAACTGGTCAGATTGGAATATACTGGAACTCAAAACGCATGGCATGGGCGTATACTAAAGGTAGAGATCTAGTTTATGGAATTAATCATAACGAGCAGTTTGTAGAAAGACTGTAAAATGTATTTTATGTCCAATGCGCCCTTCTTTGTATTTGTCTCCATTTTCTAAAATACATTTTTAAATAATTTATTTATATTTTATATACAATGGCCACGGCGTTATATCTGCATTAATTTTTAAAAGTATATTTTTAAATAGCAATCTAATTGGCTTACAGATTATTTAGATACATACATATATTGAAATAAATAAATAAAGACCCTAATTCAATCGCGCCGGGGACATTTTTATTTATATAAACCGGGCAAGAAAAAAAATATACACATTACAAACGTTTTTTATATTGCGGTGTTTTGCACGAACGACGAAGGAAACCACCATCGGTATTGCCAGAAAGTAAAAGTTTTGTAATGAACTAAATTCAGAAAATTATTTCACCAAAATAGGAATAAAGCACGAATAAGCATGAAGTCGCCGTGGTCTGGTGGGTAGTGTGTTGGCTTATTAGACGAAAGGCCCGGGTTCGTATCCCAGGTCAGACATCAAAACGAAAAATATTTCTTCGGCGACTTCCTCTCAGCAGATTTTTGGCAAAGACTCTGAGAGTAAAAATTGCCATGAAAAGCTTCTCGAAAATCTGTCGTTCGGAGTCGACTATAAACTGTAGGTCCCGCCACTCATGTACAAAATTAACGCACACAACATAAGTGGTGTGAGAAGCTAGGTCATAATCCTGACTGAAGGGTTGTAATGATCAATTATGTATGTATGTATGTATAATTTACAATAATTAAATTTAACAACGACATTGAAAAAAAATCAATTTTGATTTTAAATAATGAAAAATTGTAACATTGTTCCTGTTGTTATTTGAATATGTTCGTTATATACAAATCACGTTCACCTCTCTTCCTTATTTACCGACATCAAACTTGTCGAGTATGATACGATCATCAAACTTCGCGTAGTACTATAAATACCAATGTGTACTTTGGCAAGGCAAAAATCTACACTGTGAAATAAGACTGACAAAGTATGGAACTAAGCTTATTTACTTGCAGCTTATTAATTAGGTTATATAAATGGTACAGGGTTTGTATTGCTTGCTTGAAATTACCGAAAGCATCTAAATTTCTGCTTTGCTTAAAGTTTTTCAGCAATTGTACCCAAACCAAAAGGAAACAGCAAAGTCGAAGAATCAGAGACAAATTCATTAGCTGTAGTGGTGCAGTGAAATGTTTTCTCCTAACGCAGTCAGTCACAGCTATTAATTTCAAAACGACCACTATTGCTTATAGCGTTTCAGCTCTTGTGGTTTCTCTTATGCTTTTACTGTACTTAGTTGCTGCTCTCTTTTGCTTTGCAAAGAACTGCTTAAATATTTATGTCCGTATATTGTACATTTCAAAGAGAATGGTGCAAACACACAGTTAATTACCATACATTGTAAAAACATTAAACAGTTCTTTTGTAGAGTACAAGTATACTTTTAAAACATCTGTTCTTACCCTACAAAAGGGTGAGGTGAGGTTTTCTAGCAGACTCTGAGAGTAAATAAAATTGTCATCAAAAGCTGCTCAAATCTGTCTTTCGGAGTAGACTTTAGACTGAAGGTAGAAATAATATACACAACATAGATGGTGTGAGAAGCTAGATTATAATCCTGTCTAAAGGATTATAATAGAATATTAAGTAAGTAAGCTGATTCGGCTTTCTTCTTTTTTGAGCCGAATGCTCGAATAGCTGCCTGGTTATCGGATATTGAGTGTTTTTTTTTTTTTTTTAACGCATTAGGACCTAACCCGTATGTGCCAAACTTTTTATTCTCGTAGAAACATGGATTTTTTGTGTTTATTGGAATCTATATGATATAAAGTATATGTTCTTTTCAAAATAAAATACTAACAATTGTACCAATAATTTTACTGAGCACTGTCAGACACGAAGTACCAATCAATATCTTACCGTTTTAAAAATGTGGCAATAAGCACATCCTAATATATATTATAAATATTTCTGTAAGTCTGTTTTTTTGTTTGTTTGTTAGTCAATCACGTCTGAACGCTTGGACCGATTTTCTTGAAATTTGACCAAAAGGGGAGAAAAAGGGGAAAAAATGGTAATAGGTAATTTTTTACGATTTAGCTTGGTTAAGTTTCCCAAATGTTTGTTGTTTTGTTCGTTACCCAATCACGCCTGGACCGATTTTCTTGAAATTTGGGATATAGATCGAACTTATGTCGGTGCAGGTTATAGGCTATAAATCTTTTCAAAATTTTGATCATAAGGGTACAAAAGATAAAAAATGGGAGAAATGGATAAAAAATGGCAATAGGTAATTTTTTACGATTTAGCTTGTTTAAGTTTCCCAAACAGCTATTGGAGGTGTTCCGTTTATAAAGTTGGACCAAAAAGGCGGAAAACGAGGAAATTGCATGCATTTGTATTTAGGACTTAGATTATTTAAAAAACTGGGTTGTTTGATAAACCGGTTTCTGAATAATTTGAAAAATTGCATTTTTTAAGAAGCCAGTTTCGAATCCGAATTTTTATTTATTTTTATAACCCGCGCAACGCCGGGTACAATCTGCTAGTATGATTATAAAAATCAAAAATATATGATTAATTAGACCAGTCCAATTTTTGACTAAAATTTCTAATAAAATCTGAAAATAAGACGTTAATGGTGGAGGGAATATTGGCTTCCAATAATTCAATAGTGCTTGGTTTGTCGGTAAAAATCGATGACTTAAAGTAATTCACAGGTAATTATTTTTTATTAACCTAACAGTTAACCAGAAATAAATCTTTAAGAAAAATTTTAATTTTCGACAAATTAAAAAAAGCCCCAATTAGTAAAACTTTGACTAGATGATGATCTTTTGGTTTAAATTTTTATACTAGCGGTTTTTTATAGGTGTATTTTCCAAGAAATTTCGGTAGTTTGCCTGTAGTCTAAGGACAAACAACGACGAATCGATACTTTGGCGTCCACTTCAAGACTACGCGCTGTGGCAGCCATATTCTCTCCGGTAACCAAATTTCTCCTGATGACTTTAAATTGCGGAAATTAAAATTAGTGCGAGTATGATCTTTAACTCCACGAGATGCTTGTTCCCTTGACCGATTAAATTGCCGGTACAAATTTAAGGTTTGAATATGTATTTAGATACCATCAACCTTTTTTTTTAAGTTCCCTGATTTTGAGTTTTTGTCAAGTTCTTTAAAGTTATAATATATAACTGCAAAATTGCTGTGGTCAGTAAAAGATACCGTTAGTGAATTAAATCAGCATTTATACACCGCAAAAAGAAAAGCTAAAACCATGAGTAAGTATTCAAAGTCAGAAGCACTAAAGAATTTGTTCTTCTAAATATGAGATGCAAGTAACTAATAAAATCAACTTGCATGTGGTGAAAGAGAGAACACCAAATGATATTCTTAGTTTAGTACACGGAATTCTCAAGGCGTAGTAACTCGATAAAGCTTGAAGAATAAAAAATATAAATAATTTCGACGAATTTTTTTGCGAATATCGAAAGTATCATCCAATCTGATATTTAGTGTAGAAATTACAGTGATGCTTATAAGATAATTAATTCCTTTAAATGCCTGCCTGTATTCAGATATTTTACAATACATACGATACATAAGTGTACATATTGATAAGTGAATGGACAGTGTTTACATATGCATGTGATTTATTCAAAAGGAAAGAGACAAATGTGGCGGTAGTTTACCAAAAAATTTGCTGTTACCAATATTTCAAAAAAAAAAAAAAAAAAAAAACTTGAAAGCGCAAATAAAAGCAACATCAAAGTACTCAATACGTAAACTTCAGAGTGTTGTGTATGTATAACTCTGGTTTTTATTGTTCTTTTCAATAAAATGATTCTCTGTTTTGCAACATTTATAGCTGCTATGCACATACACATAAAGCATTGTTCAAATTGGTTAATATCGGATGTATTGCTTTTAAACGATAAACTGCAAAACAGAAACAAAGTGGCTTATTGAAGAAAAAAAATTTTCTGCAAATTCAATGACAACTCTGTCCTAAAAATAAAAAAGACCAAACAGCTTGCGGTGTTATAAATTATTACCTCTTTAGATTCTAAGTAAGGGAACAATTATAGAATTCATGGATGATAATTTACAATGAACACATAAACATTTTAAATAATTAAAGTTTTTAACATTAAAGTTTAAATTTACCTACAAAACACATGCGACTGTTCTCAATTCGAAAATCGGTTTTTTTGAATATACAAAAATGACTATTAATACATAAATGATGATTTATGCTCGACTTTTCGTATGAAGTTCAAATCAACAATGAGAAAAGCACTGACCTGGCCTAACAATGTACAAACTTTAGTAGCACAAACGTTTTTAAATTTGCAAACTTTATGGATGACCAAATTACACAATCCAGTTAAAATAAGAACCTTATTCGTCAAGACATACATATATAACTGATATAATAATATTAGCAGATATGTTTATGATCTTGAGGCACAGATTATTATTTAAAGTTCAGAAAAATTGTTGGCATTAAAACAAATGTTACATCTACCATAAATGATAAACTTCTATTTATCAAAATTTCTGATCTTCAACATGGACGAAAAAAAAATATTCAAAAGAAACTAAAATGAAAGCGTCTTTTTTCAATTTTGACATTTTTTTTTACTGAAAATAGTAAAACATACTTTGAAATTGTTAAAAATATAACAAAGAGTGCAAACCGTATACAAGTTGTAAAATACAAATATATCCAACACAATCACAAAGGTTTTGCGTTTGGGTATAAAACGAATTTTAAATTAGAAAAGTTTTTATGCAACAACTTTTTCCGGTGCCTTTGTGCAGTCAACAGCTTACGAACGCAATAACAAAACAAAAGGACACGAAATAAAAAGAATTCACAGCAAATAATACTTGTAATGAATTTTGCAACTGCTCTACATACAACTTCAAATGAAGACAAAATTAACAACAAGATAAGCAGAAATTGAGAATGAAACACTTGCCAAAACAAGAACTACCCTACCCTTAGTATTGCAGTATATAACTTGATAATGATTTTAAAACCATTGGGCAGCTGTTATGAAAAGGCTGAGTAAACTGTCAGCATCACTTTGCCACATTCTTACATTCTATAATGCACAATATGCAATACTAAGATAAGATTTTTATCTTAAAATATATAAATTTGTACTTTTTAAAGAGATTGCGAATATCGCCTTAAGTTCGGTGCATTGATTTGTTTTTCTGCTACCAGTCATTATTTTATGTATTTCATTGGAAATGGCTAAAAGTATCAAGGCAAACGACAGTTAATAACTAATTAAGCCTTATCACACCAAATAAAGAGATTTTTTTTGGAAAATAACAAACGTCAGCTCCCAAGCCACCTACATAATATTATACATAGCTGTTTTTAACTAGCAACGTCTACAAACTTTCATACGTACATATAAATATTAGACAGTCTATTGTTAACGTTTTACTGTTTAGTTACATCTGATTAGAATGAATAGAGTTATACAAATTTGATAGTTCTATCAATTAGTACAGAGGAACTTCGACAATCCGGACACATATAGTTTTAGGCACGTTCGGATTATCGAGTTCTCCGGACTATAGCAGTGAAAATTATTAAAGTAATCTAAGTGAATTAAATACACACACACAAATGTATGTATGTATGTACACACTATTATTTATTAAAAAACGAAGTTATTTTGTACTAACTAACTCTGTTGAGGTGGTTGATTTGTGCTTTTTGCTCTAGCCTCTTCAACAATAGAATATTCTGCATATTTATATTATTCTCCACAGTCCACTGAATACATACATACATACATAATTGTCCACTACGACTCTTAGGTCAGGATTACGGCAGAGTTGTCAACTATTCGAAAAAAATCAAAAAACCGGTTTTCGAATACCGAAAAAACCGCACATTTTCAAAAACCGGGTTTCGGCTTTTTTATTTAAAAACATTTCCGAAAACGATTTTTCCTTTAATAAAAGTATATACAATATACACATGTATATCTCACACTCAGCACAAAAGTGACTCAACTTAAAATTTTCATTTTTTGAGTTTATATGCTTAAACTATGTAGAATACACTTGTTTATTTATAAAAAAATATCAGAGTATTTTGTTGTTGATAACTGTTACTAAGAATGGTCCAAAGATTTTATTTTTAACTATTTTTAATTAAATCAAAAATACTTTTTAATCGATTTCTGAAAAATGTAAAATTTTGAGTTGAATCACTTTTGTACTGGGTGTTCGATATAATTTTTTAATATTGGCTTATATTACTATTTTAACTTAAAGAAAAACAAATTCATATTCACGTTTGAGTCTTAACATTAATCTCAAATAAATTTCAAATTGAAAGCAGTATAGAAAAGAACATACCTATAGATATACATAAATAGAAAAACACATATTTATGATTTTTTTTTGGCGTGTGAGGTAGGGTTCAAAATGCCTTCGCACTTGCAGTGCTCGTCATTAGCTGCGTCGAGTGGTGTTTCCACTAAAACAATCCCTCCTCCTTCTGGGGATACTCCTTTCCGGGACGGCTATCTGCATTATTTCGGGAAGAGCCCAGAACGACGTCCAGTTAAGGACCGTTGCCTACTCTCCCACGTCTGTGTACGCCATATTTGAAGCCAGCTTCATGCTATTGGCTCGTCTTCTCATATATCATTCCGTTGTATTGTATCAAGGTCGAACTTCTTTCTGCGGAGTACATATTCAACGTATCTTCTCACAGCGTTCCATTTCATCTTACTTTCGAGCATTGCGTTCACAATGGTGTCGGGTGTAAATTTACCAATTTGTTCCATCAACATGTACTTCTCGTCTTGGCATTTAATGCAATGGAAGAATGTGTGTTCAACGTCGTCATTCATTTCCTCGCAATAAATGCAGCCAGGATCAGTCACCTTGCCCATACGGTATAGGTATTTTCAGAAATAACCATGACCAGAGAGAAACTGGGTCAGAAAATAGTTAGTTTCCCCAAAGGTTCTCCGTATCCATGCCTCTATAGATGGAATAAGTTTATAAGTCCATATTCCGCATGTTTCCTCGTTACACCTGCTTTGCCATCGCCGTAGTGTTTGAGATCTGATATCTGCGCTACTAATGGGAAGATTTCCCTCTTCATTCTCCCAGATTTTCTTCGCTCAAATGCCTGCAGCTCGAGACTAGGACTGCGGCGCCCGATACTGTGCGGTAGGCCGAGGCAACTCTTAATGCCGCTGTTCGCTGTTAATATTTTTCGCTTAGATTTAATCTCCAGCGCATCTCGCCATATCTCGCTTCCGTACAGCAATATCGAGTTCGTCGCCGCCATAATCAATTTTCGTTTCGCCTGTGTTGGTCCGCCAATATTTGCCATCATCCTGCTTAGGATGCCCGTTAGTTTCGCTGCCTTAGTAGCTGCATGCTGTATTTGGGCCCAATAATTAAGTCTGCAGTCGAGTCTTATGCCCAAATATCTAACTGCCCTTTTTGTGACCAGTGACACATCACTTATCTGCATACCAATCTCGAGTGCGATGTGAGCCATTGTCATCAGTATGACCACAGCCTTGCTCTTAGCGAGCTGTAAACCATGATCCTCAAGCCATATCTGAGTCCTTATCATGTCTCGATTCAGTTTTCTCCTGACATCCTCAATGTCGCGTGCTTTTTTTTACGGGCTTTTATATTACATTTTTTTAAGAGTTTGGCAAAACCAGTAAAATATTTTTAATTTATTACTTAACCTGTATGAATACCTTTAATTTAATGTAAATACATTGCAATATTTATGGAAAAATAATTAACGATATAAAAATATATTGAAAACTCTAAGTGTTCCTTTTATTTTTTCCGGGCTTTTATATTACATTTTTTTAAGAATTTGGCAAAGCTAGTGAAATATTTTTATTTTATTAGTTAAACTGTATGAATACCTTTAATATAATGTAAATACATTGCAATATTTATGGAAAAATAATTAAAAATATAAGAATATATTGAAAACTTTAAGTGTTCCTATTATTTTTATTTTATTAGTTAACCTGTATGAATACCTTTAATTTAATGTAAATACATTGCAATATTTGTGGAAAAATAATTAAAAATATAAGAATATATTGAAAACTTTAAGTGTTCCTATTATTTTTTCCGCGCCTTTATTTTACATTTTTTTAAGAATTTGGCAAAGCTAGTGAAATATTTTTATTTTATTACTTAACCTGTATGAATACCTTTAATTTAATGTAAATACATTGCAATATTTATGGAAAAACAATTAAAAATATAAGAATATATTGGAAACTTTAAGTGTTCCTATTATTTTTTCCGCGCCTTTATTTTACATTTTTTTAAGAATTTGGCAATGCTAGTGAAATATTTTTATTTTATTAGTTAACCTGTATGAATACCTTCAACTTAATGTAAATAAATTGAAATATTTATGGAAAAATAATACAAAATATAAGAATATATTGAAAACTTTAAGTGTTCCTATTATTTTTTCCGCACTTTTATTTTACATTTTTTTAAGAATTTGGCAAAGCTAGTGAAATATTTTTATTTTATTAGTTAACCTGTATAAATACCCTTAATTTAATGTAAATACATTGCAATATTTATGGAAAAATAATTAAAAATATAAAAATATATTGAAAACTTTAAGTGTTCCTATTATTTCTTCCGCAACTTTATTTTACATTTTTTTAAGAATTTGGCAAAGCTAGTGAAATATTTTTATTTTATTAGTTAACCTGTATAAATACCCTTAATTTAATGTAAATACATTGCAATATTTATGGAAAAATAATTAAAAATATAAAAATATATTGAAAACTTTAAGTGTTCCTATTATTTCTTCCGCAACTTTATTTTACATTTTTTTAAGAATTTGGCAAAGCTAGTGAAATATTTTTATTTTATTACTTAACCTGTATGAATACCTTTAATTTAATGTAAATACATTGCAATATATAATTTAATGTAAATACATTGCAATATATAATTTAATGTAAATACATTGCAATATTTATGCAAAAATAATTAAAAATATAAGAATATATTGAAAACTTTAAGTGTTCCTATTATTTTTTCCGCGCCTTTATTTTACATTTTTTTAAGAAGTTGCCAAAGCTAGTGAAATATTTTTATTTTATTAGTTAACCTGTATGAATACCTTTAATTTAATATAAATACATTGCAATATTTATGGAAAAACAATTAAAAATATAAGACTATATTGAAAACTTTAAGTGTTCCTATTATTTCTTCCGCGACTTTATTTTACATTTTTTTTAAGAATTTGGCAAAGCTAGTGAAATATTTTTATTTTATTAGTTTACCTGTATGAATACCTTTAATTTAATGTAAATACATTGCAATATTTATGGAAAAATAATTAAAAATATAAGAATATATTGAAAACTTTAAGTGTTCCTATTATTTTTTCCGCGCCTTTATTTTCATTTTTAATAGAATTTGGCAAAGCTAGTGAAATATTTCTATTTTATTAGTTAACCTGTATGAATACCTTTAATTTAATGTAAATACATTGCAATATTTATGGAAAAGTAATTAAAAATATAAGAATATATTGAAAACTTTAAGTGTTCCTATTATTTCTTCCGCGACTATATTTTACATTTTCCTCCGCGACTTTATTTTACATTTTTTTTAAGAATTTGGCAAAGCTAGTGAAATATTTTTATTTTATTAGTTTACCTGTATGAATACCTTTAATTTAATGTAAATACATTGCAATATTTATGGAAAAATAATTAAAAATATAAGAATATATTGAAAACTTTAAGTGTTCCTATTATTTTTTCCGCGCCTTTATTTACATTTTTAATAGAATTTGGCAAAGCTAGTGAAATATTATTATTATGTAGTCTTCACGACGAAATGGAGAGTTTTTGTGTAGCAATTGAAAGTAGGGATGTTTTGCCAAAAAGTGAGAAATTGATTTCCAAAATATTAGGAGGAGAGAAATGAGACAATCCAGTAAAGTAAATAATAATTTAGAAAATGTTTTTGCGGCGAATTCAAGAAATTATACAAAAAGAATAGAAAACATTTTAACCACACAAACAACTATAGAAATAAAAATACTGCAACAAAAACACAAACAATAGTAACGGAAATTTTAAAGATGATAGTTATGTTAATAACATTAGTAATATAAAATGTTATCGCTGCGGCACACATACGTTCACAGTGCAAAGAGAATATGAAAATGAATTTGCTTGCTCTTTATTTGAAGACAGATGTAATCTAACAGAAATGTGGATAGTCGACAGCGGCGCGACGTCACATATGTGCAGATCAAAGGAGTATTTTATAACATTAAAGAGTCACAACAACAAGTCGTGTTAGCATCTGGTGAGAGCGTTAAAGCTGAAGGCATAGGAAATATTAAAATAAGAACAAAATTTTGCAATTTTGAATTAAAGAAAGTTCTATATGTACCATATTTGCATTCGAATTTTTTATCTATTAATAAGATAATTAAAGCTGGTCACACTGTTAAATTTGCCGATAATAAAGCAGAAATAATGAGTAACAATAAACAAACAATTTTAACAGCTGATTTGGTTGGTGATATGTTCATTGCAAATATAAAATCTATTGTTAACTTTAAAAAATTGAGAGTGCTTATGGACTAATGACGAAAGTGAAGGAATAAAGTGGCATCAACGCTATGGTCATCTGAACCTAAATGATTTAAACAAATTAAACGTAAATAATATGGTGAAAGGTTTTAATGTAAAATTGCCAAAAACTATCGATTGCATTTACCTGTGCTGTGTGTAAAATTTCCGCCAAACCCTACAAAAGCTACGGAAGTGTACAAACAAAAGACTTGCTGGAGTTGGTACATACAGATCTATGTGGGCCAATTGGAACAAAAACTCTAAGTGGGGCGTCGTATTTCATCACTTTTATTGATGATTATTCGCGGTATACAACAACGTTTTTTTCTTAAAAAATAAATCAGATGCTTTTGACGCATTCTGTTCTTTTTCTGGGACCGCGGAGACGCAGACAGGCCGCAAAATTAAAGTCGTTAGGAGCGATAATGGAACGGAATTTGTAAATTCTAAATTTAAAGATTTTTCTCTAAGAAAGGCATCGTCCATCAAACAACAGTGAGTTATTCGCCACAACAGAATGGTGTTTCAGAGAGGGCGAACAGGACATTGGTGGAGATGGCTAGGTGTTTGCTTGAGTCTTCTGGTTTGCCACAGGTGTTATGGGGTGAAGCTATCAATACTGCAACATATTTAAGGAATCGAGCTCCAACAAAAGTATTAAATCATGTTACACCGTACGAGAGATGGTTCGGTAAAAAACATCATTTTTTTTTCATTTAAAAACATTTGGATGCGATGCGGTTGTTTTAAATAAAGGTCCTAAACCGAAAGGTGGTAAATTTTTCCCTAAAGGTAATAAAATGAAATTTGTTGGATATCAATTGTCTACAAAAGGTTATCGTCTATATAATCCCACTACTAGCAAATAATTATTTCTCGAGACGTTATTTTCTTTGAACAATCTTTTGAAAAATGTTTTATTCCAGACAAAGAAGAAGAAAATCTATTTTTGGAATTTTTTAAAGAAAATAATTCAGTGAGTATTCCTGAGGTAGAACAAATCGAGAAGGAAGTCGAAGAAGAGCAAATGGATGATGAAGAAGATCTGGCAGAGGAGAGTAGTGTGGAAACAGACAGAGATGAAACAATTGTTGTCGAAAAAAAGAAAACGAGGTAGACCAAATTGATAAAAACTGGAGGTAAAGGCAGACCCAGAAAGGTATATTGCACCGAAGACGGCATTGAGATGTTAAATTCTGTCATAGAAAATCCTGATACGGTGGCAGAAGCATTAAATTCTGAAAACAAAAATAGGTGGATTGAAGCCATGAAGAAGGAATATGATTCCTTGATCAAAAACAAGACTTGGCAGCTTGTAGATAAACCCAAAGGTAAAAATGTGATTGGTTGCATGTGGGTATTTGCGTTAAAACGTAATCCTGATGGTTCGGTGGAGAAGTACAAAGCTAGGCTTGTTGCCCAGGGCTGTTCCCAAAAAGCAAACGTCGATTATAAGGAAACATTCGCACCCGTCGTTCGTCATTCAACAATTCGGTTGATATTAGCTTTATCGGCCAAATATAAATTATTGATAAATCACATCGATATTGTTGCTGCTTATTTAAATGGAAATATTGATGAAGATGTTTATATGTTCAACCTCCTATGTTTGAAGATCAAAGTAAGCCGAGTCAAGTATGCAAACTATCTAAAGCATTATACGGTTTAAAACAAGCAGGACGTGAGTGGAACAAGAAAGTTAACGATATCTTGTTAAAAATGGGGTTTATACGGTGCAAATCGGATACATGTGTATATATTCGAAGAGATGGTTCTAATTTCAATATCATTGCGATTTATGTTGATGATATGTACTAGCGTGTTCAAATGAGCTTGACATGAAAACATTATTTTGGAGTGAACCAAAGTGTAGAAGCCGTTGATCGTGGGCCGTTATCATTCTATTTAGGAATGGAAATGGAGAGGTAATATCACAATTCACCAAAATAAATACACCCAAGAAATTTTAAAAATGGGGTATGGCAGACTGTAAGCCAGCGTCTACGCCGTGGCCGAGTGGAACTGTATTAGAAAGATGTAAGAATAAATGCGACGACTTAAATATTAAACGCTATCAAAGTTTAATAGGTGCATTGATGTATCTTGCGGTAATAACACGTCCGGATATAATCCATGTAGTTTCCAAATTGTCTCAATATAACTGTCATCCACATGAAGAACATTTAAAAGCTGCAAAACATGTTTTGAGATACCTGAAAAAGAATCCAGTTGGTAAAATAGTTTTTTCTGCTAATTATAATGAATTTGAATGTTTTACAGATGCAGACTGGGGTTGTGAATCAACAGATCGAAAATCATACTCTGGTCATGTATTGTTTATGAGCGGTGGTCCAGTTGCATGGGAGTCACAAAAGCAAGCTATAGTAGCCTGAGTACAATGGAAGCTGAGTACATAGCTTTATGCCAAGGTACGAAAGAAGTGGTTTTTCATCGAAATCTTTTGAAAGAGTTGAGTTTTTATGAATATGTAACTACACCAACAATAATATTTTGCGACAACCAAAGTGCTAGTTTCATGGTAAAAAATCCTGCAGTACATAAAGAAGTAAGCACATCGATATTCGATACCATTATATTCGGGAGCAGTATGATAGCAAGAATATTAATATCGAATATATTCCCTCATATGATAACGCAGCAGACATACTAACAAAAGTTTTAAGTAAAAACAAACACTTAGAAGGTTGTAAACTTTTAAAAGTAAAATTGTAATTTTTTGAATTTTATTATTGAAATACAAATTGTGAATGCATTTGGCTTGAGGGGGAGTTTGTAATGAATTTGTAACGCCGTTCACAAGCCAAATACATGCGACTTTGTTTTGTTTAAACTGTTATACTTGAAAATAATTGATTTGCAAATTAATCGTTACTAGTTATAAAATAATCATTCCAATTTCTTGTGTGTGAAGTAATGGTCATAG
Source organism: Sarcophaga peregrina (assembly GCA_014635995.1). Taxonomy (NCBI): domain Eukaryota; kingdom Metazoa; phylum Arthropoda; class Insecta; order Diptera; family Sarcophagidae; genus Sarcophaga; species Sarcophaga peregrina. Next base: position 14,555,523 of record CM025793.1, on the reverse strand, counting down.
AAACTTAAAAGAAAAAATTTTAACCTTTATAATAAGTACATTTTATATGAATTTTCTGTACAACACTCGAAAAGTCGTTTTATTGTTGAAACCACTAATAGGTTTTACTAAAAATAAAACCAACAAGGTTATGGGCCCAGGACCCTGGTAACTTAAGTTTTTTTTGTGGTCTTCACGTTTTCAACAATAAAAATTTGTGAGGTTATATACCCAGAAGTTCTTTTAGGTTTTGGTTGTTTTATCCGGAGTTTAAAAAACAAATATGTCGAGTGCGTGTTACTGGTATTGAAAAATTAAACGGAGATAACTACACAACATGGTGTATTCAAATAAAAAGTTTATTGATCACAATGGATTTGTGGAACACTGTCGTGGAGCCCTGCCCGGAAGAAAGTGTTCAGAAAGCAATGTGGCAGAACAACGACAGGAAGGCGCTTGCAACAATTACCCTGAGTGTTAAACCCAGTGAATTGATCCATATTAAGAATTGTTCAACTGCAAAAAGTGCCTGGTATGTATTATCATCAATATATCAGTCGAATACAGCGTCAAGGAAAGTAAATTTATTTAAAAGGCTTGTCAGTTTAAATTCATTGCAATTATAGTAATGAAAGTTTTCAACACAGATAAATGAGTTTTGTTCCATAATTGATGACCTTAAGGAAATTGGAATCACCCTGAATGAGGATTTGCTTTCAATATTATTATTATGTAGTCTTCACGACGAAATGGAGAGTTTTGTGGTAGCAATTGAAAGTAGGGATGTTTTGCCAAAAAGTGAGAAATTGATTTCCAAAATATTAGAGGAGGAAATGAGACAATCCAGTAAAGTAAATAATAATTTAGAAAATGTTTTTGCGGCGAATTCAAGAAATTATACAAAAAGAAATAGAAAACATTTTAACACAAACAACAACTATAGAAATAAAAATACTGCAACAAAAACAACAAACAATAGTAACGGAAATTTTAAAGATGATAGTTATGTTAATAACATTAGTAATATAAAATGTTATCGCTGCGGCACACATACGTTCACAGTGCAAAGAGAAATATGAAAATGAATTTGCTTGCTCTTTATTTGAAGACAGATGTAATCTAACAGAAATGTGGATAGTCGTCAGCGGCGCGACGTCACATATGTGCAGATCAAAGGAGTATTTTATAACATTAAATGAGTCACAACAACAAGTCGTGTTAGCATCTGGTGAGAGCGTTAAAGCTGAAGGCATAGGAAATATTAAAATAAGAACAAAATTTTGCAATTTTGAATTAAAGAAAGTTCTATATGTACCATATTTGCGTTCGAATTTTTTATCTATTAATAAGATAATTAAAGCTGGTCACACTGTTAAATTTGCCGATAATAAAGCAGAAATAATGAGTAACAATAAACAAACAATTTTAACAGCTGTTTTGGTTGGTGATATGTTCATTGCAAATATAAAATCTATTGTTAACTTTAAAAATAATGAGAGTGCTTATGGACTAATTGACGAAAGTGAAGGAATAAAGTGGCATCAACGCTATGGTCATCTGAACCTAAATGATTTAAACAAATTAAACGTAAATAATATGGTGAAAGGTTTTAATGTAAAATTGCCAAAAACTATCGATTGCATTACCTGTGCTGTGTGTAAAATTTCCGCCAAACCCTACAAAAGCTACGGAAGTGTACAAACAAAAGACTTGCTGGAGTTGGTACATACAGATCTATGTGGGCCAATTGGAACAAAAACTCTAAGTGGGGCGTCGTATTTCATCACCTTTATTGATGATTATTCGCGGTATACAACAACGTTTTTCTTAAAAAATAAATCAGATGCTTTTGACGCATTCTGTTCTTTTTCTGGGACCGCGGAGACGCAGACAGGCCGCAAAATTAAAATCGTTAGGAGCGATAATGGAACGGAATTTGTAAATTCTAAATTTAAAGATTTTTTCTCTAAGAAAGGCATCGTCCATCAAACAACAGTGAGTTATTCGCCACAACAGAATGGTGTTTCAGAGAGGGCGAACAGGACATTGGTGGAGATGGCTAGGTGTTTGCTTGAGTCTTCTGGTTTGCCACAGGTGTTATGGGGTGAAGCTATAAATACTGCAACATATTTAAGGAATCGAGCTCCAACAAAAGTATTAAATCATGTTACACCGTACGAGAGATGGTTCGGTAAAAAACCATCAGTTTTTCATTTAAAAACATTTGGATGCGATGCGGTTGTTTTAAATAAAGGTCCTAAACCGAAAGGTGGTAAATTTTTCCCTAAAGGTAATAAAATGAAATTTGTTGGATATCAATTGCCTACAAAAGGTTATCGTCTATATAATCCCACTACTAAGCAAATAATTATTTCTCGAGACGTTATTTTCTTTGAACAATCTTTTGAAAAATGTTTTATTCCAGACAAAGAAGAAGAAAATCTTTTTTTGGAATTTTTTAAAGAAAATAATTCAGTGAGTATTCCTGAGGTAGAACAAATCGAGAAGGAAGTCGAAGAAGAGCAAATGGATGATGAAGAAGATCTGGCAGAGGAGAGTAGTGTGGAAACAGACAGAGATGAAACAATTGTTGTCGAAAATAAAAGAAAACGAGGTAGACCAAAATTGATAAAAACTGAAGGTAAAGGCAGACCCAGAAAGGTATATTGCACCGAAGACGGCGTTGAGATGTTAAATTCTGTCATAGAAAATCCTGATACGGTGGCAGAAGCATTAAATTCTGAAAACAAAAATAGGTGGATTGAAGCCATGAAGAAGGAATATGATTCCTTGATCAAAAACAAGACTTGGCAGCTTGTAGATAAACCCAAAGGTAAAAATGTGATTGGTTGCAAGTGGGTATTTGCGTTAAAACGTAATCCTGATGGTTCGGTGGAGAAGTACAAAGCTAGGCTTGTTGCCCAGGGCTGTTCCCAAAAAGCAAACGTCGATTATAAGGAAACATTCGCACCCGTCGTTCGTCATTCAACAATTCGGTTGATATTAGCTTTATCGGCCAAATATAAATTATTGATAAATCACATCGATATTGTTGCTGCTTATTTAAATGGAAATATTGATGAAGATGTTTATATGTTACAACCTCCTATGTTTGAAGATCAAAGTAAGCCGAGTCAAGTATGCAAACTATCTAAAGCATTATACGGTTTAAAACAAGCAGGACGTGAATGGAACAAGAAAGTTAACGATATCTTGTTACAAATGGGGTTTATACGGTGCAAATCGGATACATGTGTATATATTCGAAGAGATGGTTCTAATTTCAATATCATTGCGATTTATGTTGATGATATGCTACTAGCGTGTTCAAATGAGCTTGACATGAAAAACATTATTTTGGAGTTGAACCAAAGTGTAGAAGCCGTTGATCGTGGGCCGTTATCATTCTATTTAGGAATGGAAATGGAGAGGTAATATCACAATTCAGCAAAATAAATACACCCAAGAAATTTTAGAAAAGTGGGGTATGGCAGACTGTAAGCCAGCGCCTACGCCGTGGCCGAGTGGAACTGTATTAGAAAGATGTAAGAATAAATGTGACGATTTAAATATTAAACGCTATCAAAGTTTAATAGGTGCATTGATGTATCTTGTGGTAATAACACGTCCGGATATAATCCATGTAGTTTCCAAATTGTCTCAATATAACTGTCATCCACATGAAGAACATTTAAAAGCTGCAAAACATGTTTTGAGATACCTGAAAAAGAATCCAGTTGGTAAAATAGTTTTTTCTGCTAATTATAATGAATTTGAATGTTTTACAGATGCAGACTGGGGTTGTGAATCAACAGATCGAAAATCATACTCTGGTCATGTATTGTTTATGAGCGGTGGTCCAGTTGCATGGGAGTCACAAAAGCAAGCTATAGTGGCCTTGAGTACAATGGAAGCTGAGTACATAGCTTTATGCCAAGGTACGAAAGAAGTGGTTTTTCATCGAAATCTTTTGAAAGAGTTGAGTTTTTATGAATATGTAACTACACCAACAATAATATTTTGCGACAACCAAAGTGCTAGTTTCATGGTAAAAAATCCTGCAGTACATAAAAGAAGTAAGCACATCGATATTCGATACCATTATATTCGGGAGCAGTATGATAGCAAGAATATTAATATCGAATATATTCCCTCATATGATAACGCAGCAGACATACTAACAAAAGTTTTAAGTAAAAACAAACACTTAGAAGGTTGTAAACTTTTAAAATTAAAATTGTAATTTTTTTGAATTTTTATTATTGAAATACAAATTGTGAATGCATTTGGCTTGAGGGGGAGTTTGTAATGAATTTGTAACGCCGTACACAAGCCAAATACATGCGACTTTGTTTTGTTTAAACTGTTATACTTGAAAATAATTGATTTGCAAATTAATCGTTACTAGTTATAAAATAATCATTCCAATTTCTTGTGTGTGAAGTAATGGTCATAGAAACTTAATAAAAAAAAATTATAACCTTTATAATAAAGTACATATTATTTGAATTTTCTGTACAACACTCGAAAAGTCGTTTTATTGGTTTTACTAAAAATAAAACCAACAAAAACTTTAAGTGTTCCTATTATTTCTTCCGTGCCTTTATTTTACATTTTTTTAAGAATTTGGCAAAGCTAGTGAAATATTTTTATTTTATTAGTTAACCTGTATGAATGCCTTTAATTTAATGTAAATACATTGCAATATTTATGCAAAAATAATTAAAAATATAATAATATATTGAAAACTTTAAGTGTTCCTATTATTTTTTCCGCGCATTATTTTAAATTTTTTTAAGACTTTTGGCAAAGCTAGTGAAATATTTTTATTTTATTAGTTAACCTGTATGAATACCTTTAATTTAATGTATATACATTGCAATATTTATGCAAAAATAATTAAAAATATAATCATATATTGAAAACTTTAAGTGTTCCTATTATTCTTTCCGCGCCTTTATTTTAAATTTTTTTAAGAATTTGGCAAAGCTAGTGAAATATTTTTATTTTATTAGTTAACCTGTATGAATATTTTTAATTTAATGCAAATACATTGCAATATTTTTGAAAAATAATTCAAAATATAAGAATATATTGAAAACTTTAAGTGTTCCTATCATTGAATATGAATACCTTTAATTTAATGTAAATACATTGCAATATTTATGCAAAAATAATTCAAAATATAAGAATATATTGAAAACTTTAAGTGTTCCTATTATTTTTTCGCGCCTTTATTTTACATGTTTTTAAGAATTTGGCAAAGCTAGTGAAATATTTTTATTTTATTAGTTAACTTGTATGAATACCTTTAATTTAATGTAAATACATTGCAATATTTATGGAAAAATAATTAAAAATATAAGAATATATTGAAAACTTTAAGTGTTCCTATTATTTCTTCCGCGCCCTTGCTTTACATTTTTTCAAGAATTTGGCAAAGCTAGTGAAATATTTTTATTTTATTAGTTAACTTGTATGAATACCTTTAATTTAATGTAAATACATTGCAATATTTATGGAAAAATAATTAAAAATATAAGAATATATTGAAAACTTTAAGTGTTCCTATTATTTTTTCGCGCCTTTATTTTACATTTTTTCAAGAATTTGGCAAAGCTAGTGCAATATTTTTATTTTATTAGTTAACTTGTATGAATACCTTTAATTTAATGTAAATACATTGTAATATTTATGGGAAAATAATTAAAAATATAAGAATATATTGAAAACTTTAAGTGTTCTTATTATTTTTTCCGCGCCTTTATTTTACATTTTTTCAAGAATTTGGCAAAGCTAGTGCAATATTTTTATTTTATTAGTTAACTTGTATGAATACCTTTAATTTAATGTAAATACATTGCAATATTTATGGAAAAATAATTAAAAATATAAGAATATATTGAAAACTTTAAGTGTTCTTATTATTTTTTCCGCGCATTTATTTTACATTTTTTTTAAGAATTTGCCAAAACTAGTGAAATATTTTTATTTTATTAGTTAACCTGTATGAATACCTTTAATTTAATGTAAATACATTGCAATAGTTATGGAAAAATAATTAAAAATATAAGAATATTTTGAAAACTTTAAGTGTTCCTATTATTTTTTCCGCCTTTATTTTACATTTTCTGAAGAATTTGGCAGCTATGAAATATTTTTATTTTATAGTTAACATGTATGAATGCCTTTAATGATGTAAATACATTGCCATATTTTATGCAAATAATTAAAAATAAAGAAATATTGTAAACTTTAAGTGTTCCCATATTTTTTCCGCGCCTTTTTTATTTTTAAGAATTTGCAAATAGTGAAATATTTTATTTGACTTACCTTATAATCTTTAATGTTGTAAATATTGCATTTATAGAAAAATAATTAAATATAAGATATTGAACTGTATGTTCTATTACCGCGCTTTATTTAAATTTTTTAAGATTGCCAAAGCTAACATATTTTATTTATTAGTTCCAATAAATTTATGAAATACATGCAATTAATAAAAATAATTAATATAGAATATATTGAAAACTTTAAGTGTTCCTATTTTTTTCCGCGCCTTATTTTACATTTTTTAAGAAGTTGCACAAGCTAGTGAAATAATTTTATTTTAATAGTTAACTTGTATGAATACGTTTAATTTAATGTAAATACATTGCAATATTTATGGAAAAATAATTAAAAATATGAGAATATATTGGAAACTTTAAGTGTTCCTATTATTTTTTCCGCGCCTTTATTTTACATTTTTTTAAGAATTTGGCAAAGCTAGTGAAATATTTTTATTTTATTAGTTAGCCTGTATGAATACCTTTAATTTAATGTATATACATTGCAATATTTATGGAAAATAATTAAAAATATAAGAACATGTTGAAAACTTTAAGTGTTCCTATTATTTTTTCCGCGCTTTTATTTTACATTTTTTCAAGAATTTGGCAAAGCTAGTGAAATATTTTTATTTTAATAGTTAACTTGTATGAATACGTTTAATTTAATGTAAATACATTGCAATATTTATGGAAAAATAATTAAAAATATAAGAATATATTGAAAACTTTAAGTGTTCCTATTATTTTTATTTTATTAGTTAACCTGTATCAATACCTTTAATTTAATGTAAATACATTGCAATATTTATGGAAAAATAACTAAAAATATACGAATATATTGAAAACTTTAAGTGTTCGTACTATATTTTCCTGGCCTTTATTTTACATTTTTTTAAGAATTTGGCAAAGCTAGTGAAATATTTTTATTTTATTAGTTAACCTGTATCAATACCTTTAATTTAATGTAAATACATTGCAATATTTATGGAAAAATAATTAAAAATATAAGAATATATTGAAAACTTTAAGTTATTACCTAACAATTTCCCTGCGTTTAGAGACGCTTGAAGAAGAATTTATCGGCAATAAGTTAATACATTTAGATCAAAGACCACTTTTCTCTTGTAATAATTTTCTTTACTCTTAGTTCCATTTTTTATTGTTGTCGTGTAACCTTTCCAAAATTTCATTACATTGAGTTCACTTAAGCATTTAAAAGGTTAAATGCAATTTATTATTTAAGTAGGTTTAATACTGAAAGTGTCAACTGCAACATATTGTCCTCAATTATATATACATACACATTCATACATAGTTGCGGGAGGTCAAATTAACAAACAAACCTATACGCACACATATGTATGTATTAATATCCTTAAAGCTCACATAATGATGCATAATTTTTATGATGTAACTACTTTCATCCCAGGCCTCATATTTAAATGAATTTTACATACTTATGTATGTATCTATATAACAAATATTCTTTATATATAAATAAAAATATTTTTATTATAGTAAATAGTGGTATTATTTGTTGCAGTTGTAGTAATGCCATTGAATACTCAACATAGTTATACATATTTATAACAAAAATTGTCATTATACATTAAAATTATCATTTCGAAAAAAAAAAATGAAATTAATATGAGCATAAACTTAACATATCAATACTTACACAATATGTCTGCATGTATATATATATATATATGTATGCAATATGCAATGTATGTATGTAAAGTTTATATATAATATATTTACAGGGTGGCTGATATGTATTGAAACCACCTTCAGGTTGTTATCATTAGTAAACCACTCGTCTGACTATTTTATTATTTATAAGCTTACAAAAGCATTTTGATCTATTGCATTCAGAAATAAAGGTATTCGTGATGGATTTTTTATATTTGGCTGGAAAACCTAACGTATCTACCGTTATAGCTCTACAGCATTTTAATGTAAATAAGTCTTTTGTTTCTTGTACCATTGCTCGTTACCGTGATACTAGCAGTGTTGCATCGCGTCCAAAAAGTGGACGTAAAAAAAAACAACGCCAGAAATGATCTGAAAAGTGAAGGCCAGATTTGATCGAAATCCACGCCGTAACGGCCGATGGTCGCTTCCCGCTCGTATTTATCGACGGTGGGGTCAAAATAAATGCCGAATATTATAGGGAAAATGTCTTAAAAACAGTATTGAAGCCCTGAGCCGATAAACATTTCGGCCGCAGACCATGATGGAGATTCCAACAGAACTCAGCACCACCGCCACCAAAGGTGGCCAATTCGAACAAATCTGAACTGATACTAAAATTTGATGTTATTTCCAACATTTTTTGCTTTCGAAAAATAAAATTAAAAAATATAGCGCTTTACTTTGTTGCATTATATATCAGTCACCCTGTATACTATAAACCCAACATTAAGTCTCATGAAATCATTATCATTTAAGGGATGCTCAAACAGTAAGAAGTTCTTGAGTATTACTTGTTATGTGACAAATGTGTACAGAACTCCTTAAGTGTCGCACCTGTACTGTTGTATTATGGGTAACAATTTCATTTTGGAAGTAAATTATTTAGTTTCGTCCACTCAAGTCGGTTGATGATTATAATAAATTAAATTTTTTAACAAATAAATAAATAAAAATAAAATAATTTAACAAATAAATAAATAAACAAATAAGTAAATAAATTTTGAAAATTGAAAACAGGAAAGTAGGAGTAATTTTTTAATTACAATCTGGTCAATTGGAGTAATTTCGCGATTACAGTTTGGCCAACATTTATGTTTGTTTAATTTTCAATGTGGTTTACGGTAAATGATTTTATTTATGAACATTAATCCACGTGTGTTCACATAAATGAAGATATAAACCTTCAACAGAAAGGAAACTTACAGTCTTTCAGATTTTTCGAAATATGTAAATGAATAAATTAATGAAATATGTTTTGTTTGGCCGAAGTTGTTATTTTTTTTTTTTGCTTTTGAATTTATTCAGTATTAAAAAAAAACTGTTAATAAATTTTTTTGTTTTAATATAACATATTGTAAATAAAAGGAATAAATTAAAATTTTATATACAGAGAAAATTTCATATATAGAATTTTAAAGTAGAAAAATAGCTTAACGAAAAATACTCGTTTGTCATTTATAAGTTTGATTACTATACTATTTGTGTTCACAAAAAATGCTAACAATTTAATTTAATAGTCGTAAATAACATGCCTAAACTTTCATTTATGAGTAAAAATTTTTCCTTTCTCAATTTTTTTCCCCAATTTTCCAATAATTAAACATGCATGCATTTATATAGCTTAGGCACGGTCATATCTAAGCATACATTTAAACAACCAAAAACTTGTATGTATATACGTCAACCTATATATGATGTATACTTTTGTAAAGTCCTAGTTTTTTGCATTGAATTTATATACAAATAAATAAATATAAAACGTTATTACATCCCATTCTTCCCCCTGTTTGTCTTCTTTTTCCATCCTCTCTGATTTTCATCTCTTGTCAATGTATTTATATATATTCTATATTTGCAATAGTCAAATATTATAAAGCAAAATTTGATTATATAGATGTATAATTTTACAACAACAATGCAAAACGGAAAAGGCGAATACTTGCAAAGTCGTTATTCTGATATACATATGTTGCTTGCTCTTGCCAATCTTGCTGATATGTATGTATATATATATGAATAAAAGCAATAAAAAAAACTTAAAAGAATCTCTAAATAAAATCCAAATATTACATATAAGCAAGATTGGCAAGAGCAGGCATCATATATCATATGTATATTCAGTGGACTACAGGAATCTAGGCATCTGAAAATATATATTCCTTAAAAAATTTTCCTTTGTTGAATACATAAATAATTTCTGTGTATTATTCTAGAATAGACGTGGTCCCGATGACCAAGCTTGTGACTTGGAGGTAGATTAGACATTCAATTCCGTTACATTCTTTAGCAATCTGTGAAGCACTCTTCGTATCTTTTGTATACTGTTTTAAATATGAAGGCATGACAATACATGTATGTATGTCCAAATTTTATATTATCAAATATATGTACGTATATAAAAATTAAACTTAACCTGTTTTGATATTAAAAATTAATACTATGTATTTCGTTGGCCAATTTTCGTCCGAAAGAATATAGGGTGCACAAAATTGCAAATGAACACAAGTGAGCTTTTGCATGCTGATGAGGATACGAGAAGTCTTATGATGAGTAGCAACAATTTACTGGTCGTAGTCTGGCATACTTCAGTTTTACTTTTGTAATCGATAATTCTATCAAAAAACCTTTGTTTACTATTTATAAAATACTTTTTACACTACCTTATGCTCGCTCACATTCAATATACAGAGCCAATGTTTCATTTTATATTCAATATAAGATATGAAATAAGATCAAATGCGATTTGAATATAAAATAACTATATTATATACAAATATTTTTTTGTTTCCCCCATGTAGCTGTCAGATTTGTGCCTTAATTTAAAAATTTAAATTTGCCCAAATATAAATATTTAAATGCATTCATTGGCAGCAAGAAAGTTAGTAAATTTACTTGCTTAAAGCCTATGATAATTCTTCAATATAAATTTGAGTAAAAGTCCACAAATGTGTTCGATCCGCATGTGTACTCGCATGTTTATATCGTATATTGGTATTAAATGTATGTGTAATATGGCAATTGTTATTGTTCTCGAAAGAATTGCAAAACGTTTAACTTTACAATACAACGAGTAGACACACACACTTACAGAAACGCATACAATCAGGCTACAACAAATAGAATCTGTAAAAATAAATTCTCATTTTACAGGATGTGTGTGCAAGTTAATATATGACTCTGTGCCGCATTTGCGTACATATTTGTATGTGGGTATATAAAGCAGTGTGAAATTTTTTTGTTGGAGGTTTTTGTTTGCACAAATAAATTCCAATAACTCTTACTTCTGGAGCAAAGTGTCAACAACAACAAATTTTATCATTGTACCTACTTTGGCAATCTCAACGAAAGCAAGTAAAACTGATTTTTGTTGCACCCACCGAATTTTAGGTACACTTCGCACAAGATATAAATGAATTCGTGTATTCAGAACAAAATTAAACTTGCGACGAATTTAGAACAATACATTGAATTCGTCGTGTATTTTAAATTCGGGACAACCGTTTACTATACTTCATGTTTACAGTTGCAGTTGTATAAGATTTAGTCAATTTTAGAGGTAGCGACTCGTAAAGTTTCTGTCAGTGTTGAGCGTGGAGGTGAGTGTGTTGGAAATTTTCGTGCTGTCATCACTGCGGGCAAAGTAATAGTTTAAGTTAATATCATTCCTGCTGAGCCGTCATCTATACATGCAGACAAAACAGTACATTCAAAAACCAGTTCTCGGGCCTTATTTATACATTTGTATAATGTTGCACATAATCATACCTACAAACAGAAACACAATCAAGTAAGCGAACAAACAAAAGAACGTACAAACATTGAAAACAACTATAAACTACAGATAAATTTAAACCCACGTATAAACAATGACTATTTGGATGTATGTATGTATAAACATATATTGCACTATCCACAAACGTTTAAAGCCATTAATTTTTGCCATCAGTGACTGTTCTGTCCTCCTCTTGCCGCTACTTTCATATCAAAATCACCAGAAACGTATACAACTCAAAACCGTAAAGTCCAAGTTGTCATCTCAGTATAGTTTGCAAATTTTATGGATATATTTGACCAACTGTCGTGTTTGGTGTGCGGGACACTAAAAATGGTTTTTGTAAAAATAGTAAATAAATAAATTAAATTGTATTGCGTTCATTTCCAAAACAAAGAAAATTAAACAATCACATTGTGTTTTTTATGTTGAATGCATAAAATAACCAAATACGCATTCCTATATACTTACAAACAAGTGTTCGCATATGAAATCATTTATAGCATATAAAATATATAAATTGTAATTGAAAAAGGGCAAATACATATTTAGTATATGTATTGTCATGTGCGAGGAATTGAACTCCAATTCATTGACTTTTCAATTCCCGTCTTAAACAGATATTGAATGTCAGATATTAAGAGATCATTGTTTGTAACATCACAACAATATATACCTCTATAAACCGAAAAAGTTTACTGGGATGTAATACTAAAAACTACTTTAATGTTGAAAGAAGGGAAAGATAAATAATACGAAAACTTCAATTTTGTTTCTTACTTATTCTCTATCGCATATTATTATTTAAGCGAAAGACGTAACTGTCAAAGATTTCCAAAGAAAATATTGTTAGTTTTTTATATACATACATACGTATATAATTAACAAAATTTCGACATATTATTAAATTTTAGGAGTGCCAGTACAGTACAGTAACAGTATCCATCTGAACAAGATCAGTTTTTTAGGGGCTAATATTAGGACATATACCAGGTCTATGATGGGATTATTCCAATGGGAACTTATAACAAATAGTACACCATACAGACTATATGCAAATGGTTGTCTAGAGCATCCTCTTTCCAACCATGGTATTGGGACAGCTGAAATAATTTTGTGAGTCGAGATATTGAATTATAAAAAAATAGATTTTTGGTCGAAAATATATGAAAATTCTCTAGAAGATCAGTGGCCATTTGGTAACATATAAAAATTCAATTTTTTTAGGTACACCTATAGTATTGTATTATAAAAAATTTAAGTTTATGGACTTTTTGATTAATTTAAACTCGATGTGATACTAAAATAAGATAAATGGTAAATAAAAACTTTAAATAGAAATCATAATAAAACACATACAAAAATTTGTGGTAAAAAAATGTTCATTTAAATTGTTACAAATAGTGTCAACTTTAGCATTAATTTAAAAATGACAGGAGCATTAATTCACACAAAATTTTGAATCTGTATTTTTTATAATAATAAAGATGTACCTATTTAATTGTCTATAACTGTGTGTGTAGTGTTATGTATATTTTAAATGAGAGGATTTGTTTTTCTTGTATAGAACACTATCTAATTGCAAAAACTAAAAACTAAAAAATATTTATAGAAGACCCCATGGAGCAGGAATGGCTATGTTTGTAAATAACGCACACATTTTGTGAAATCTAACTGGCAATGGAATGGTCGATATGAGTGCATTTTAATTATTTTGCAAAAATGGTATCAAAATGTATCTATAATTGCTCAATACAATTTGAAAATTTTCAATTTTTTAAGTTTGAAGTATCTAGCGATAGAGCTATTCATAAATGTTAATTTTTCAAATTTCATTTTTCGACTTATTCGCTTTTCATGTAGCACTTATCACTTTTACACATTCCATTTGTGTAACACTCATACATATGAAAATTCAATGTACGTATCTTCGGTGACAGCACCTCCTCCTCTTCTGCTTTGTATTTTATTTGTTTGTGTGTAAATTTTATAACTGCATTGCAGACTAAAAACATCTATAAATTTTAACTCTTGTGATGCAAAATGACGTTTTTATTGCTATTATTTTAAAGTAATTTACGAAACAGTAAATCCATTTTTTACCAGATTTCACAACAAGTGCAATAAGCCTAAAAACAATTTTTTATTTACAAATAAACAAATTAATGAAATTTTATCGTGGCAGTAGAGACCATAAAGATAAACTTTAAAAGATGACTTTAAAAATCTTAAATTATAAAAAAATAGATTTTTGGTCGAAAATATATGAAAATTCTCTAGAAGATCAGTGGCCATTTGGTAACATATAAAAATTCAATTTTTTTAGGTACACCTATAGTATTGTATTATAAAAAATTTAAGTTTATGGACTTTTTGATTAATTTAAACTCGATGTGATACTAAAATAAGATAAATGGTAAATAAAAACTTTAAATAGAAATCATAATAAAACACATACAAAAATTTGTGGTAAAAAATGTTCATTAAATTGTTACAAATAGTGTCAACTTTAGCATTAATTTAAAAATGACAGGAGCATTAATTCACACAAAATTTTGAATCTGTATTTTTTATAATAATAAAGATGTACCTATTTAATTGTCTATAACTGTGTGTGTAGTGTTATGTATATTTTAAATGAGAGGATTTGGTTTTTCTTGTATAGAACACTATCTAATTGCAAAAACTAAAAACTAAAAAATATTTATAGAAGACCCCATGGAGCAGGAATGGCTATGTTTGTAAATAACGCACACATTTTGTGAAATCTAACTGGCAATGGAATGGTCGATATGAGTGCATTTTAATTATTTTGCAAAAATGGTATCAAAATGTATCTATAATTGCTCAATACAATTTGAAAATTTTCAATTTTTTAAGTTTGAAGTATCTAGCGATAGAGCTATTCATAAATGTTAATTTTTCAAATTTCATTTTTCGACTTATTCGCTTTTCATGTAGCACTTATCACTTTTACACATTCCATTTGTGTAACACTCATACATATGAAAATTCAATGTACGTATCTTCGGTGACAGCACCTCCTCCTCTTCTGCTTTGTATTTTATTTGTTTGTGTGTAAATTTTATAACTGCATTGCAGACTAAAAACATCTATAAATTTTAACTCTTGTGATGCAAAATGACGTTTTTATTGCTATTATTTTAAAGTAATTTACGAAACAGTAAATCCATTTTTTACCAGATTTCACAACAAGTGCAATAAGCCTAAAAACAATTTTTTATTTACAAATAAACAAATTAATGAAATTTTATCGTGGCAGTAGAGACCATAAAGATAAACTTTAAAAGATGACTTTAAAAATCTTAAATTATAAAAAAAATTTGTATATATGTATAGCATATATGTATATATATATATATATATATATATATATATATATATATATATAGAAGAGTTTATAAAAACCAATATTAGATGCGTTAACTTTTTAATGTACTACCAAATAGTCAAATTATAATAATTAATTATGATAATTAATATCATTATCATGTGGATTTTAGCGTTTAATGATATAGAATATTTTTAGAAATAGTTTGGAGTCAGTACACTTAACAATACATATATATTTAAGCACGAAAATATTTTTGTTTAACATGTTATAATTTTTACAGTATTACAGTTAAAATTTGTTATGAAATTTTTGATGAAAAATCAAAATTAGAATATGTAATTAATAAATATTTTTGTGAACGTGAGAAATTTAAATTGATTTGAACACGAAACTTTTGAAATACTAATGAAAAGACTTATTTTAAATTTGAATTCTAATTATAAATGTATAAATCTGATAATATTGTATGCATTATTTTAATTTCTCTATTAGTAAATTAAGTGCAATTGTCGCATTGCCGTAACGAAACATGCAACAATTTAAATATTTTTCTTTGTTTTAAAATTAGAACTTAAGATATTTATTGCAAAATATTTCATATAAATTAGAAAAAATTTGCTTTTTTAATCAGTTATTTAAAGTCCAGTAGCGTACAAAATAATGTTATTCTCCCGTATTACGTGTTTATTACTGCTAGCAATCATTTGGGAAAAGGTTAATTCAGAAATATCTCTCATATAATGATTTAAATATTTCGAAATTGATTATTTCAGCCAGGTGCTATTACTGGAAACGAGGTTGAAATGGAAGAGATACGTAGCACTTGTCAAGCGGAACATAATATATCAGAGTCCGAAATTGATAAACTAGAAAACTTTTTCATTGAAGAGAATGGCATTGACAAAGTCAAACTTCAATGTTTCGTCCATTGCTTTATAAAGAAAATGGGTTACTTGGATGAAAATGATAAATTTGATGTAGATAAAATCGAAAACAGCAGTCAGATTCATGGAGTAGATGTTGAAAAAATTAGTGATTGTAAAGCAAAACATGATATGACTGATGATCCATGTGAATACAGCCTTGATATGCTCATGTGCGTAATGGTTTAAATAGGATTACTTGATTTATTTATTATTTTTAATTTCAAATACATAATTTTAAACCGTTTATATGCGTGCATGCATTTGTGTATGTATACATATATTTATATTATAAAATTATAAACATAAAAAATAATAATGATAATAATGCTTCAAAGGCCAACATAATTATTGACGCAAACTATTTTATAAATTACATACATATGTACATTTTCTATGTATATTATATACATATATGTACATATGTATGTATATATATGTGAATATTTTATATTAAGTGTAAATATGGTAATTAAATAGCGATAAATATTGTTGACTGCAATGCTTTAAGTGAGACAGAGAAGTTGGGCGAGGGGAAAAAATAACGTTTTCAGAAACTATGAAGAGATGTGTTAAAAATTCATTTCAAACAATAACAATTGCCTTTCCATAAAATATTGACAATGTGAAAAATAAATATTTTGTTGTTTGGTTTAAAAACAATGAAAAGAAATAGATTTTTACAGATTTTTGTATTCGTACAACAAAAAATCATATTTGTTAACAAAAATTACAATCTGTCATATTTATTTAAATATTAAAAAAAAAAAAAAAAATATGTGTTGAACAAATATAAGTACATAATTTAAATTTTAATACAATTTCAAACAACTGCTCGTTCGAAGGTATACGAAGAGTCTGGTGAAATTATAAATGTACATACATATAAAATTTTTCTTAAAATTGCGCTCTAATGACGCTGGTATCTGATGTATAAGTATAATTTAAGAATAAATGTATATCACTTTTAAACAACGCAGTCATTAGTAACGAAACAAACTACGGATTTGTCACGCATCTCGATATCTATTCACAAGAGTTTACTACTAATCTTTAAGTAAATACGTAGATATGTTTTAAAATAGCTAAATACTTGATTCGGTTGAATTAATCTGTTGTAAATATTTTCATAAAGTTTTTGCTGATAAATAATCTCATTGAGGTGTCATTTACATACCTTTTTCTTGTGTATTTTTGTTCATAGCTATAACTTTTGTTTAATACTGTTTCATTTCCTTTTTTTTTTTTAGAAAAAATGGTGTCATTTCTAATTTAATTGAAAAATCCCCTTGTAATCTCGATTTTCTTTAGAAAGAATTTATGGGTATGCCTATTTCATTGCGGACATATGCTAATCTCCATTTGTACCCCCATTTTATAGTGAGTATAAATAGACTTATGAAAGGTAGTAAAGTGTAAATTATTTTACCCAAACAGAGCACAGTGTAAGATTTTGCTAATCTAGCTGGACAAAATTCGTTTATTTTTAGTTTCAATTTGAGTACATATTTTTATCCAATATGAAAGAGCATTTGTTATAAAATGAGAAAAAGCAAAAACTTTACCGAATTTGTCAACAATATCATTATAACAGCACTTCAAATAGTAAATTAAATATCGCAAAAACACTTACAAAAAATTGATAATTTTTTAAAACTTGCAGCTTTTGATTGGAATGGAATTCTTGAACTATTTCTTTTGTTTTGAAGCGCAACTTATTCGCTGTTATTTCACGAAAATTTACTTTCACAATCCGAAAAAATCTTTTCGTTCTTTTTATTTAAACAATTAAACAAAAAGGGTTAAGTTAAGAAATAAATGAAAATTTAACAATCGACAAATTATTTTCTTCATAATGCTTCAACACCAAATTAGTCCTATACTGACGTCCAAAGTACCCACTTTAAGGCACATATAAAATTGTCTACCAAGATTTACATACATAATTGGCCATTACAACCCTTCAGTCAGGATTACGACCTAGCTTCTCACACCACTTATGCTGTGTGCGTTAATTTTATACATGAGTGGCGGGACCTACAGTTTAAAGTCGACTCCGAACGACAGATTTTTGAGAAGCTTTTCATGGCAATTTTTACTCTCAGACTCTTTGCCAGAAATCTGCTGAGAGGAAGTCGCCGAAGAAATATTTTTTCGTTTTGATGTCTGACCTGGGATACGAACCCGGGCCTTTTGTCTAATAAGCCAACACACTACCCACTAGACCACGGCGACTTCTACCAAGATTTGCGGTATAAAAAACAAACAAATAATGACTGATAAAACATACCATGAAGTTTTTGATATATGGCCTAAAACACCCGAAAATGAAAGGCTTGACCGTTCCGTAATATTTGTGGAAAAATAAGCAGTATAATAAGACCCCGCTTAACGCGTGGAATACGTTCCAATAAGTTCTAGCGCTAAACGAATCAGCGTTAAACGAGGCAACTTAAGACATACATACGTATAAACCTAGTGATGTCGATGACAACTAATAAATCAACAGTGCCGAAGGAAAGATGCGTTCGTGATTGCGACTTCGGAAAATACATTTGGAAGCTTTATTCTGGACAGACTAACAAAAGGGCGTTGAAAAAGATACACAGTATACACCATCGCTATATAGTGCACTGCTTTTTAGCGTAAAATTGAAACAACGTTAAGCTCGGTCTTACTGTACTTCTAGTTCTCATATCGATTCATATTCTTCCTTTAATTTATATATGCATATTAGTGAGACTCACCAGAAAAAGTGTTAGTTGTACCCTCCTAAACATGAACATTGGTATTTTTTAAGACAAAATTTAAAATATTTCGGCTCCAGCTTCGACCTCTCGTGAGCTCGATCATTTTGAAAAAGGGTCTATTTTTGAAAATATTGTTAATTTGAGGATCTGTTTCCTTACCAACATACACAATATCTATATCAGAAGAAAGGTTTTTTTTAAGGCACGTCCAACAGTGTATACAATTTGCCCAAGGACGATCATCCATGTCCTTTTTTTAAGGATATTCTGCAAAAATAACGGTTTTTGAATTTTTGTTCGGGGGTGTTTGTAATAAATATGCCAAATGAACATATTTTATTCTTTAGTTGATTTAACTAAGAACGGGTTTTAGCTTTTTTTGAAATTCGCACAAGTTGTAGTAACAAATAGTTTCAAATAGTCCAGAATAGTAATCTTTAAATTTCAAAATTAACTTGGCACAAAATTAATTTAATTTCAACGGAAATTTTTTTTTATTCATCACCAGCAGTTATTAAAAATTTTTCAAATTAATTGTAACCGCGAGCAATTACAACAAAAGCAATATAACCATTATGAACAAAAAGTAAAAGACTTTAATTAAAATAAATTATTGAAGTGGAAATTTTACGCCCTCAATACATAGTTATTGCTGTAAATAATATTTGTGACACCCATAATTACAATTTATGGACTTGAAAAATCTACAATATTAACAATATAAATATGCATCAAGTAAATATAAATTGAGTATAAAAAATTAATTTGTCTCTATAAGATGTGCTTGAAATTCAAATCTACTACTTCCTTTATCACTATTATCGCATACTTAACCTTTGTTTGGTCGGGCAACCAGTCACTCTTATGCCATTACTTTCTAAGCCTAAATGATCTATTTTATAATCAAAAGCAACTGTTTATATAAACAATTGATCATAGCTCTAAATTACTCTTTTATTATATTGAGGTTATATATTTTTTTTTCATATAATATATTTTAGTCATTATAGAACAGGATATATTGGATGCTATAGACAAAATCAGTGCCTCAATAGACCCAGGTAGTCTGATACTTAACGCAGATCTTCTTTTATTGTAATTTTCTAACAAAGGCTTTGAGTAATTCAAAACAACTTGTTTTGAAAGGAGCTTCTCTTTGTTTTCCTTTGCGTTTAGTAAAATTTTGCAAGGGTCAGCAGTGTTAATATTAGATTCTTCTTTTTCCATAAAAAATTATGTATTTATAGTAAGGAAGGGCTGCTGTCGGTAGCCACCTACGGAAAAAGGATATATAGTTCCTTTTTCCCCTCTGATCTCTGCTTTATGCTTGTGGTACATTCGAACCAGCACTTCGGATATTATTGAAATCTGCATCACAACCCTATTTCCAATTTTGCCAGAGATTGGTACACACTGCTCTTGCTTCGCAGTAATATGGTCCGGAATCTCACCAAATCTTTAGTTGACGAAATTGTCTGATGTTTTAATCACATTGAGAACCACATTGAGTGATTCTTCTTTTTCCAATCGTCATCAGCACAGTGCTGTTTAGAGGTGTTTAGTCTCTCATTTTGAGCATTCAGTAGAGCCAAAATACTCTTATTAGGTAGTTGGTTGCTACATGCGATTTTCACTCCTAGCCTCTGGAAAAATATTGCGAATTTGGATGTAGATGTTCAATCCAGCTCTACTTTTCTTTTCTCATCAACTGCTATAGTTGACGGTATTTCTGCTGAAGATAATACTCCCAATATCTTTTCATCAGAGAGCTCATGCTCGTGTAATATGGTAAAACGACCACTTTGATAACTCTTTACTGTTAGTTTTTCTCAACTGTCTTCCTGATATGGGAGATCTTGCCCAGTGATGCCAACTTAGCCCTTTTCGGGCTAGATTTAGCCCTTTTTGAAGTACCTTTAACGCGAAAAAAATTGTTTAGCCCTAAACTAAAAAACCCGCAATTTCAGAGCTTTTCAGTATTTTTGTTTAGCCCTTTTAGCCTGTTTTTCCCTTAACTCTGTAGGGCAATATTATATTATATTTCTCTGGCAATGTCGAATTGTAAACCAATGTGGCAGAATTTTTTCTTCTATTTCTTGATTTCTTCTTTGACATTTACATAGAATTACTAAATGTACCGAGACACAAGCTTTGCTGAAAGTTTAGAATTGTGTTTACATAATAATTAGGTGGAAAAGAAATGTCAGGCTGCACTATCGTTATATACTGCAATTCATTCATCATTTGCTTTATGGAACACTTGACAGAGACAAGTTTCAATACCATATATAAACTGATTTATGAATGAAGAAGAGGATGACCAAGAAGTACAAATCGTTTTTAACAATGACCAACTTTTAAAGATTGTAATGTAAATTCTATTTGAAACTAATCCAGTATCTTAATTGTATTGAATGTAAAATGATCTCAAGAGCAATAATATCTATTAACAAATTGTTTTGTTTAAAAATTGTGGTGTCTTTATCTGAAAAGAATTTTTATATTTTAGCCCCCTTTTTGCGCTTTTTTGAAAAAAATGAAATTGTATTGTACTAAAAACGTAATTTTTTCGATTTAGCCCCTTTTAGCCCGTTTTTCATTTTTGTTCACGCGTTTGGTGCTCTAAGAGTTGGCATCACTGACCTTGCCAGAGAGCGAACTGATCCTCATCTGTATGCATAGCTAGCTGAGTCCATGCTGTATAAGACTTCACACCCCAACAAGTTGGTTATCCCTTCCTAAATGTCCTTAAATATTTTGTACTCAAAATTCGTATTTTTACTACTACAATAGTGCAATATATTCGAGAAACATTCCCTAGTATATGTACATTGTACATATACATACATACATATAGTATATGTGTATAATTTTTTTGTTTTTCATGACTTTAGAATTTTCCCACAGAAATACGTGACTGTTACTGAGACTAGATTCGTTAGTAGTGGGTTGTATGTAGTACACTAAAAAGTACAATAAGCATTTTAATTAAACCGAATTCAATATACCCTTTACAGAAAGGATTTTATCTTTCATTCATCATTTATTTCAGAAAGTACGTATTTTAATGTATGTTCAATGTCAAAATGTTATGGTAATTATTTATTAGCACTAAGTATGAAAATCTATTAATCAAAGAAAAAAATGTGCCCTTGTTACATAAGAAACGACTTATTTTTTACTATGAATATTACTGAAGTATACTTTCAAGCATATACATACATGTACATACATATGTATATACATACATTTATATATATATATACATGAATGATAGTACATATATGAAGGCTATAGACAATGGCATCATGTGCAACTTTCTCAGTTTTTTTTTTGCATAGTGAATTTTTTGACACATTTCACAATATTATATGAATTTTAAATAAGAAACGTTTTTGAAGAACACATAAAATAAACAATATCAACACATGTTCACAGGTCATTAAAAAATATGTGAATTTCACTAATAGAACCACAGCGAAGAGCGTCAAATGTAAACTACGAAGTATGGGGTTGTGTAGAATTGTATTTCACTTGTGTGTCAATAATGTAAACGAAACGTAAATGCGGTAATGTCAGTCACTAATAGCACAGACTATTTACATATGTATGTATATTATTTTTCAGTAAGTCGAATGGTTTCAGATGAACGCCTGTTTGTATGGAAAATCACTCAATTATGTTATACATATATACATACATACATACATATATATGTAATCATATACATATATGGCCTTAAGTCGATCTCACTTATTATTAGGAGATCGTAGTAAAGGTAGCTTAGATTGTAGAAGAGGTTATAAGATCAGAGACAGTGAAAGAACGAGAGAGAGAGAGAGAGAGAGAAAGAGAGAGAGAGAGAATATTTAGAATTCAACAGTTTGCTAAAATTACACATATTTCTTATGAATTTTAAGTATTTTTTCTTTGTAATTATCAGCATATACATATGTACATATACAGTGGCTCCCAGATTATTTTAACCAGCACCTTTAAAAATAATTTAATTAGGGTTTATAGAATATGCTTAAAAACTAAATAAAACAGTTTTATTCAGTCTCAAATTTATGTTTTATGTGTAATTTGTGATCAAAACGTCCGCCAACACCAGATTTCGAACAAGAATAACCTTATAGCAGCTCTGAAAAGGAATGGGCAAAAATAACTACCCATACCGCGAGGAAGCGGAATCAAAACAAAAAAGGCTGAAAGCTGTAATTAAGCAAATAGAAGGTCATACTAAATTTTGAAATTAAAACTATTTGTTAATTAATCATTTAATTGTTTGTTTATAGTAAGTGATTGAAATGAGCAGCGACTAATTGGGTTCCTATATTTTTGGTTTTTAGTTTGTGAGTTTACATTTGAGACTAAATAAAACTTTTTTTTTCTTAATTTTAAAACATATTCCATAAAATCTTAATCAAATTTTTTTGATATCTTGTTTCGTTTCGAAATTATAAGCTGGTAGCCACTGTATATGTGTTCAACTGCTTCTTTTCAACATTTGGTGAATAAGTGTAAATGCGTAAGTGTACCAATATGATAAGAAGAGAATGAAAGAGTGAGGGAGAGAGAGAGGAGCGGAGCGTTTTTAAGTCTGCCAATCTATTTATCGCTTACTATACATTTGCACATGAGGTTGTCACGTACTATTGCGGTATTTTTAAACTTCTTTACAAGGGAATGTTTGAATATATAGTACGTCCCATACACCAGAATTCCATATACGTAGGTATATAGACTACAATCCTAAAATAAACAGTTATAAAAGCTGCTAGCAAATTTATGCTGAGAACTATTTCGTAATGTTTTCCTTCTTTTAGATTAATCCATGTAGATTAAATTTTGCTGCTATTCACATGTCAATATTCACTTGTCGTTTTGTCTGTAAACTATGATGGTGATGAAATGAATATTACAAGTTTAACGCCCGGCATCCAAAGTATTTTTATGAACCCAAACATTTTTTGGTTCGCATCCATTGATTTATGTTTTTAAAATCTCTCCTATCATTTAATTTTTTAATGAAATTCCATTTAGCAAATTAATTATAGCAGTCATAGACATTTTACGCAGACGATTTATGTCGAGTTTATACGAAAGTTTATTTCGATAAGCTTTTTGTTAAGTTTTACTACAGTAGCAATTTTGAAAAGATAATCGTTTATCTTGTCCAAGCCCTAGCATAGTCGTTTGGAACAAAATAAAATATGAAACGTATTTCTTCGACAATATTAACATTTCTTTGCTGTAGTTGTTGAATTTTCTATTACGTTTGTTCCACTTGAGTTTCCTTGCATCAGTTTTATTTGTCTTGCTGATAGTTGATTAGACGTACAATTTTCCATTTCTTCGGGGACTGTATCTAGCTGGCATCAGGTAGATGCATTTGCCAAAATTCTAATAAGCAAGCTGATCTATGAATCCACTTAAGATGGATTTTACTAAAGTTTGTGGGAACACTTTAGCTTTCGCATTTCCACTTTGTTGACAAGAAATTTTATAATTTTTTAGCCTATGCAGGCCACATGAACTTAAACAAATCGTAGCTTGCAAATACCTTAATGTTTTGGGCTAATAACACTTTATCAAAGGCATTAAATTTTTAAAATATTTGTTTTTGACTTTTACGTCCTACTCTTCAGCTAAACATCCCATATCAATTAGACAACGTAAACCTTTAAATCATTAATAGTTAACATGAAATAGTGCATAATCTACTATCACAGCATAAACTTCACATGAAAATTTTAGTTTTTACTTTTGTAAGTATTGAAATATAAAGTAAGTTTTATTAGTAAATTAAACAAAAATAATAAAATAAAGCAATGTTTCTTTGAAATCTTTAATCTGTAAATGTTGAACGAAGTCACTTAGGCACCATTATATGTATGTACACAAATTGTCATCTGAATGTAAAAATGTTGTATAAAATCATATTTTATCATACGTATTTTTAAGCAAAAATGACATAAATTTTAAGATTTTAATAATTTTAAGATTTAAACAAATATAGTATGTAGATACCGATGTTTTTATTACATTTTAGTATTAAAATATTGTGTTTCACATGCATCACGTACTTTAAAAATATGTATATGTTATAAATCCATTGCAAACCTTGAAATATTTACATTATTACTAATCTTTTGTTTTCCATATTTGGGTATTCTAAATATTATTAACGTTGTAATATTTTCATTTTCATTTTTTTTTTTTTTTATCAAACTATTCCTTTCTCCATTCACTCTTGAGAAGTTTTGTTCTCAGTTTTCACGTTTGACATTTTACTGTAGATGTCTGAATTGTCAATTAAACTTTCTTTTAACTTTATAAGTCACAATTTCTTTTTGAAATATATTTTACTGATAATCTAAACGATAAAGAGACGACAAGGTATGTACACTGACAATACCTAACCTTAATGCGAAAACTAATCATAAGATAGATAGTTTTGGCTTTAACGAAGCTAATTAACCTTTCAAAAGAATGTGCATATACATATATGTATATACGTATACGAGTATAAGATTAATAAGTTTACATAATATTTTACTTAATATCAGAATTGAAATATAATTTTATAAAAATTAGAAATGACATCAATTTAGTTATTTTGGTAGCAGAGAATATGACAAATATAAGAATAAGAATAAAAACTAAAACTATTTGCATTTTAGCTATCAACATTTTGCTTAATTCTTTAGCACAAACAAAAAGATAAAAAACGAAAAGAAATGAAATCTGCTGTGATTTGTTTTTCTTAATTTATATTAATTATCAAATCGTAAGAAATGATTAAAAACATACAAACTATTTTTTTTTTTTTTTTTTTTTTGGTTAAACCAGCACTCAGGGGATGACCCCTACTCATGCAGTGCATTGTGCAGGTTTAGGAAAGGTAGAAAGAGGGAAGATGCGAACGGTAAGGAAACGAGTTGCTGTTGGTGACTGTAAAATGGTCAGTGCTATACCTTCACCATTAGACAGTCTACAGCAAATGTCCCAAAGAAGCCCGCAGTTTCTCACAACCATTTATGCTGTGTGTGTTAATTTTATAGAGAAGTGGCGGGACCTACAGTTTAAAGTCGACTTCGAACGATAGATCTTTGAGAAACAAGAAGAGAAAGAGAAGAAATCGCCGAAAAAATACTTTTTTGAATTTTTTTGTTTTTATTTTTTGATGTCTGGCCTGGGACTCGAACCCTACGTCTAATAAGCCAGCACACAACCTACTAGACGACGGCGACCCTTCTATCCTTACTATCTTTTTTAATGATGGTAAGTTGGCAGTGTGATAGATTTTGATGGAAATTAACTTGTTTTGAATGCCTATAATGTCTTAGAATTCAAGTTAACTTCAATTTATATTTATTTTGAGCTATCAATATTAATTTTACAATTAGTTAGTCTGTCTCATAGATTTGCCGAAAGACTGCTGCGAGTTGAAAGTCATTATATATTTTTTTTTTTTCCATTATGTCTAAACTGAGGTTTTGCCTACAAGTCCTTAGACTACTCACTAAGATACGGTGGTAACAGTGATTAAAATTGTTGGACGGGAAGGGTTTTACCATTATTCACATTTTCATTTCCGGATATACATACGTATGTATGTATGTGTAAATATGTAATTATCCAACATTTACGAAACTTAAACTTTTCCATAATAACCATCTGAATAATTTTATTTAGTACATATTTCAGAAACCCAAGCTGTAATTTCCAACGAATGTATGTACATATAAGTTTAAATTTCTATTTCAATTGTAATGTCGTTGCTTTAAACAAAATATAAATCGTGATTTACCTGTTAGAAAAATGAGCTAAATCGACAAAGAAAATGAAAAACGAATCAAAACAAAAAGATGCTTGCATAGCAGCGAATCGAAACGTCACGAGACTGGTATAAAATGAAGCACTTTATCTGAAATGATAAAGTACTTTATCATAAATTTAAAACACTGTGTAAAATGAAGAAATGTGAAACTATATAGTTTCTATACCGCAACATAGCAGAGCACATAGTTTTAAGACTTTTTACTACATATATGAATAAAGACGTGGTTTGCGTGGGTAATGAAGGGTTTAAATGCAACTGAACTGATGGAAGCAAGAATATAGTGGAAAAGCTCAAGAATTTATGATTTCATTTCACAGAAATATTTTTTGTTTTTATACACCAATAATCGATTATAGCATAAAATGGGGATATAATCATATTGACATTCTATGAGTTCTTTTAAATTTTATCACTATGCATTAGATTAATTGTATAAAAATAGTATAAACTAATTAGCTCTGAAAGATAGACCAAACCGATAGACTACAATGAATAAATCTCAAAGATATTAAGTTCTCAACAATCTGTTTTAAACAATGTGTGCAAAAAAATTCAAACACTTTTTAAATAACGTCCATTTCGGAGTGAACTATCTACTGTTTAATTTTTTAAGAGCTGTAGGAACATTTACAAAAAAAAAAATACTTAAAATTCAGAAAAATGCATGAAATCTTTATTTGATTCGATAGTACGGTCCATATATATATGATCCATCCGCTTAGTCCAATTTTGGCATACGCTTTCCAACATTTCGACCGGTATGCGTCAATTGATGCGGGCTTGTCTGTATAAACATGAGCTTTAACATAGCCCCTCAAATAGTCTAAATGAGCTTCGTCGCTGAACACAATTTTTCGATAAAGAAGTGGATCTTCGGCCAACTTTCCAAGAGCCCATTCACCAAAAATTCTGCGTTGCGGTAGGTTGTACGGCTTCAATTCTTGTACCAGCTGTATTTTGAAAGGCTTCACACCTAAATCCTTCCTCAATATTTCCACGTTGTTGAGTAACAAACGCTCAATTGCTGCGAACGGCGACGAATAGATAATTGATGGTCATCATTAACACTGACCGATACAGCTGCGTTATTTTCTTCAGTTCGCACTCTACGTAACCATGTTGGTGGTTTAATATCCAACAATGTTAATTTATGCGCGATTTGGAATGGGGTCTATTAAACTGACCATTAAATGGAAGAAGCGCGCGATGACTTTCTTAACAGAGCACGCGTTTTGATAATAAAATTCAATGATTTGCAACCGTTAGTTCGTTTGTAAGACGATTCATGGTTAAGTTATAGATCAAACTGAAGATTGTTTGACAGTGAAACAAAACACGAAACGTGCGTCAGTTGTTTAAACCAGTGTTGCCAAAAAGATAATAGCTAAAAAATAATAAAGGTATAGCTTCCTGTGATCAAAATTTTCAAAATTCTTTTTTTATATGTTTTTTAACTAATTATTTACATTACAAAATCATAAAATTTTATGAAAAATTATGGTTATTTATTATGCTGTAATACAATATGTCTCACAATTATAAGGTCACTCGATATATTAATTGAAATTAATTGAAAAGATAAATAGCTCTTCAAAAGGAACACAATCGATTAAAGTAATAGTTTAATCAATATAGGTGTCCATATAATTGTGTGACACACTGTAGAATAAAACTAATCGTTGTTTTAATTTATATACTTTGCAATTTTTGTTGTAGATGTTTTTACCCTTTCAAAAAGGTTGCTGAATCTATATGTGCATACTCTTCTTTGGTTTTGCACAAGTCCATCAGTGAAAAGAAATTTTAAATTAAAGTGTTAATACCAATTACGTTTGAAAGGTTTTGCTCTAATTCCGTATTCTTCTTTAATTTGAAAAATTTTTGAACTCACTAAATTAAAAATAAATATTTTCACTTAATAGACGAACAGTCATCTCCTTTCTTTATTTGTTATTTGCTTTATGATATCTTAACCTTAGAGAAACTCTTATGACAAATTTGAGTCTATCTTTCCTTCTCTTGGATAGCATGTTAAAAACTACATAGCTATGGACACAAGCTCATTTTTATGACCGGCCGCCTCAATGAAACACTTACGACAAATACTGCGAAAAAGTGGGATTTGTTTGATGGTGAGCAACTGAGAAATATTTATGTAAGCTATGTAGTAATTGCTGTTTGCAACCCATTTATCAATTTAACACGGGAAACGGAAAAAGGAAATTGTTTTATGCACTACCATTACAGTTTTTGCAATGCGTGAACTATTTTCTTTAAACACATTTATTCCGTTTCCTATATTCATTTAGTAAAATTTAAATTTATAGCATTATTTAAAGCATCTATTTTGCTATTTAACATACAACTCCACTATTGTATGAATGTAAATATAATGTATATCCTATAACATATGAGAGGATTGCAAATGGCCATATAAACGAGTAGTTGGTATTTAAAGTCTTTAAATATGTTGACACATATTGTACTAACTCCTTAGTTTGGTTTTTAGGTCTACACTTGTACTGTAAGTTGTGTTGACAAACATAGTTTAAATTTTTTAAGCTGTTGTTGATGTATGCCAAAAATTAGAAAATTCCTTTTTCTTTTATTTGGCTATGCGTTTGGTTTTAACTTCCTCATTTTTTATGCAAAATTTTGTTATTAAAAAAAAAAAAAGAAAAAAGAGAAATTGAAACGGATGTGAAAAGTTTTGTGTATTTTTCTGCAAGTTTTATTTCTAAGCATTGAGGTTTTCCCCCTTTTTTTTTTAATTTTGTTATTTTTTTTTCTATCTCTGTATCAGTGACAAAAGTTCTTGTTGAAAGTTTAAGAAGTCTTCGTTTTTGCACATATTGTTGTCAACGACACATATAGCAACGAATACTTTTTCATTTTTATTCATACATATGAATGTATATATAGTTGGATGTGCAGAAGTGTATAAATAGGCCAAAAGTAGAGACTGTTACCATCCTTAACAATTGCATTTTTCAGATTACTATTTGCTGGAAACCGAAAGCAAAGGGAAATATCCTTTATCAAATTTTTTCTCTGTGCTGCAGATTATACAGAATATATTGCAAAATATTTTCAGTGATTATTTAAAAATCAAATAATACATTATTTATGTTAATTTTTTCTCGACAATGCTCGATTGAGAATAATTACAAAGAGTTCCTTCTCTAAGAAATCGCATGTGTTTGATTTACAATATTTTACAATATTTTCTTCATTCATTCACTTTTCCCACAAATATTAAAAAGCCAAATATTAATTTTTTTTTTCTTTTGTTTTCTTGGTTAAAAATTGTTGGCAGTATTTGTTATGCGTAGCAAATATTTTCAGTGCTATAATCTTGGGTTTGTTTCCTTTTACTGGAATCAGTAGTACATTTGACTGTTTTGTTCTATTTAGTTATTTGTTTGCATTGGCATTGTGCCCAAAAATGCTTGTATGTTAAAAGACTTTTCAAATGCCATTCAGGAAAGGGGCTTATAAATATATCGCAAAGTTTGAGTAGATAATAATACGTTACGGTAAAAGTTGCTACAAAAAAATTGCTTTCAAAAAAACGTAACTAAGGACAATAACCAAAGAAAAGTGTAAAAACTTTAATAGCATATTTCAAAGAATGAGTTATTAGACAAGAAATTAAATTTTCAATACGTTAGTATTCAGAATATAGGAATATGCATATTGTTCACATGATGTTTCGTTATAAAAATTTGCTAAACTTAAAATTCATGCAATGTAGACAAACTTGTAAGTTCCGTGGTTGCCGTAAGAGACGAGAATGATGCTGATGATGCATATGAAAAATTAATGCAAGCACTGAGACGGGTAGAGCAGGATATAGCCACTATTTTGGAGCAACTTTAGATAAGACAGATAATTTGAACTATTTAAGTTTTCTTAAATTAGACAAATTGAATATTTATGTATTCCTGTCTATTACTATTCAAATTTAATTATCTCTTATGATTATGATAATATTCTTAAATGAATTCGGAATTAGTTTTCCCAAATTCAGGCATATTCTGTATTTTTTTAATAGCATTAAGAATTTTTAATTACAAAAGGAATTGAATTTGAAAGACTGAAAAATAATTTCGGCATTTTATTCCAGCAAGGAGTTGACCCTTTTACTACCACTAAATCAAGTAAATATAATTTAGTGTCGTCGTTATGTTGTACAAAAAAGGATGTGTTTATTCTTGTGTTTTTGTTACAAACAATAAATATTTGCTGCTGTAGTCATCGGAGTTCAGTTTCAGTTTGTTGCTTTAGCCGTTATTGGTAAATACATAGAAATTTAAATCCTTTTCCAATTTTCTTAAGTAGATTATTTTAATTATATTTGTTTAAGGTATCTCAAACAAGACCCATTATTACCACAAATAAACAATATTAATAAAAAAAAAAACAAACAAACAAAATAATATTAATATTGAAAATATATAAAATAAGGAATAAAGGACATAATTTTTTTATACAGACAAAAATAACAGAAACAAAATTGTTACATTGACGTTTTTCATATCGTTTGTATTGGATAAAGTAAAACATATTAGTCATTTGTTTATCTTAAGATAAATTTGCATGCAATTTTGTTTGGGCTTAGGAATTTGTAGAAGTGTTTTTATTAAGTCTATCAGAAGGATTTTATTATGGATCGCAGTTGTGAGTTGTACACCGGACAACTCCTTTATGTTGTTTTTCATGTGAAATGAGACGAAAGGTTAAGGTGTGGAAATTACTCGCAGTATATATATCACAAGACCTTTTAGTCTAATAGGTAAAGTGTTCGCTTATTGGAAGTCAGACATCTCGATCAAAACGAAATGTGAAAAAATATCTCTTCGGTGACTTCCTCTCATCAGATTTCTGCCAAGAACTCTGACAGTACATAAAAATTGATATAAAAGATTTTTAAAAAAATCTGTAATAAACTATGGGAAAAGCTGTAATGAATTATTATGTATGTATGTAAGGATAAGCTACACAAGCCTGTTTGCCTTTTTTTGGTGGTTGTGTACCAACCGGCTTTTCGTTAAGCACTAAAATATCTTTGTAAGTATCCACAAAAGTAATGGAACAAGTAATTGCTTAATCACATTTTACATTGAATTTTGATGCACTCTCAACTGCATGCGTTCCGTAATGTCTCAGTCTTTAAAGGTGAATGCCAAAATAATTGTTGATTTGCAGTTAATTAATTGCATCAGATCTCTAAACTGTTTCAATATTATTGGTACTCGAGTTGTTCCCATAGTTTTGGAAATAAAGTATCAACTAAAATAAAGCAAATTTTAACTATATTAGCCATATGCTATTTAATGCATCTAATGCACCTCCGTAGAATGGAAATTTATTGCTGTAATTTTGTAGTTTATTACATAAAAATATTTCAAACCATTTTTTATTTTCAGTGTGAATATTGAATTGGCTTTTAATTTCCCTTAAATGTCATTTGATGAATTAAGGTTTCGAAAATAAAATGCAACAAATTTGTGATTTCACACATTTTAAATATTTTAGCAATAAAATTAAAATGTTCAAACGCTTGTATTTGAAGAAGAATTTCATACAATTAAATCTAAATCAATTAACGATAAATTTTAAATATTTAGAATATTCTATTTTTTTATATTTGTTGACACATGTTAGTGACTTTATGAAATTTATAAATTTAAACTAAAAAGCAACATTGCTCGGCAACCATTAGTGACTATACAAATAAATATTTGTATATACATACACACATATATGTACATAAGTATTGTAATGCATTTTATAATAGTTTGTTCACTGTTAGTTTGGACATTTAGAGAGTGTTGCTCATCTTGGCAATGTGCTTATTATTGATTACTTTGCATCTATGAAAGTTCCCTTTTGACTCTCGAACGTCCTCATTCAATCTTTAATATGTGATATACAATTTTATTTAGTAATACTCTAGCACGGCTTAGATCCATTTTTTATAATATTTCATTGTTTTAGATCCGGTCAGTCCACAGTATTCTTAATACATGTGTATATGTCAACATATTTTAATTCGAAAAGCATTTAAATCTGATTTTAGGATCCATTGATCTATTATTAACATTCGACGATTTTTGATGCATTTCACTCGTTGGTTTCCTTTGTGGTTCGATTGGATTGGGTTGTCCTCTTGACAAAACCACGCGCGTTAGTTTTCCAATGTTTAACAAAATTTACCTAACTACAGTGCAAATAAAAAATTATATTTTATCTAAAAAGTTATGATTCACTTAATACGCTACATATTCGGCAAATGTTGATTGATTTTTACTGCTATTTTATTCTATTTTTAAATTGCCTTTTACAAGCCTTCTACAACTTTTTCTAATACATTTCTTAAGAGAACAATGTTCATCTCATTTTTCAGAGACTGTTTCCGAAAATCTTCATTAATATGTTACAGACTAACAAAGTCTGATTAATTTTTTTGCTTTGCATTTTAAACGGCTTCATCACTATGATAATATTGAATATTTGTCACACTTGCCTCTAAAATCTAACCAATAGATGCAAAAATGCTAGAAAGTAGAAAAATTAATCATCTCCAAAAAGGACGTAGATTTTTCAAATACTTAAAACTTCTACCA
This sequence comes from Sarcophaga peregrina, assembly GCA_014635995.1. Classification (NCBI taxonomy): domain Eukaryota; kingdom Metazoa; phylum Arthropoda; class Insecta; order Diptera; family Sarcophagidae; genus Sarcophaga; species Sarcophaga peregrina. The sequence goes on along the minus strand of CM025793.1, from coordinate 14,522,239 downwards.
CCACACTTCTTGGCCAGTGCAAAAAAAAACCTTATGTAAAATGTAAAGGTGCAACTAACTTCATAAACAGCAGCCATAAACAAAAATTTGTATAAAAAATGGGCAGAACATGTATAATTTTTCTTGATTTAGAGACAAAAACTGAAAAGAATAGATAGAAAAAAAGAATAAAAAATTGACACATTATTACAAAGAATAAGGTAAAACTAGTGAGACAAAAGCAACATATAAAATATCTAATAATATTACAATGGACTCTGAAGTTTTAAAATACACTACACAGGACTCAGTATATATTTTGGACACAGACTGAAGTAAACTTTTGTATTAGGTGGCAAAGACGGGATAAAAACAAAACATTTTTTTTTTTTATTTTAGAAGACTAAACAAATAAATGGTATACTGCGCTATATAAATCATCGCAATGTATGAATTTCATTTTGTAAGAAAATAATACTTCTTAATTTAAATGAAATTTTACTTATGTACACGTGTAAACAAACAGAAAGACTATCAAGAATTGCTCCATTTTATCTATGTGGCAGTTCAATTTCCTTTGAAAATTTTGGTTTTATTTAAGATCCTAACACTTTTTAATATACACTTTAGCAGTCAATTTTTCTATTTGATCAAAATGTAATAGCTTCACTTTAACATTATTGAAGGAAAATTATTGTTTTATTTTTGGTTTTCAAATAGAGTTTTTTAATATTTGGTTGTTAAATTTATCAAATTTTCATGTTTTCAAACTATTAAGAATAATTATATACGTATTATTGAAATATGTGTATATTATTAGCTCTAACGCTCCTACCTGCCCATTTTTAATTATTAAAAAATGTATCAAAGAAAAGTTGGCACAGGTATTTGCAATGCACTGTTGATATTTTAAAAATACTTTTAAAAATTTTAGTGGACCACTTTAGTGGCCATAAAGTAGAAACATGGAGGTACAAGTGTTGCTCTGTTTAAGTGTCAGTGTTACATATAGTCGAATTATTCAGTAGTCCCTACTCTTTTCTATACTATAGAACGTAAGGTAGAGAATATCTAAAGGCCATAAAAGCAACAGCAGCAAAAAAAAAAAAAGGGGGGAAATATAGTATGTTTGATTTATGTAAATTTTTGTTTTCCTTTTCACTCTTTCGCTGTTATCACCAGTTTAACATATACTAACATTCACCTCATCTCATGAGTATATTATATGTATCTTTGTTTGTATATCGTGTACAACAGGTGTCATGCAATAGTGTAGGATTTTCTGATTTTGAATATCAAAACATAATATGGAAAAAGCAAAGAAAAGGTAAAATCAAAACTTCGTGTGCGGACAAGAGTTTCTGTTATAGTGTAAAAAATATGTATCACCTTCGATGGTATTCTATTTCCAACAGAGCACGAATCAGAAACCCTCTAATATTAGAAAAAGAAAACAAAAACCAAATAAAGAAAAACGAATAGCTTTAAAAGGCAAAAGTCCTTATGCATGTTAGGTATATGTATGTATGTATATATATATGTATGTATGTATGTATGTATGTATGTATGTATAGTATATGTGTAAGTATATATGCATTAGTGTGTGTCGAATGTCATGCATCTGTGCATGTGGTTGTGTGCAGGAATGTTTTTCATGACTTTGCATGTTTTGTAAAGTGAAATAGAGGTTGATGTTGCTGTTGTTGGCGGTATTTGTAGACGTAAATTTGAATACGGTTGTGTGTAGTGTACATCAGCAAATAATTCCATATGAGAGTGTACAGAAATCATGTTTAAGATTTATGTTAATAAGTTTTTCTTTTTAACAAATTATGTCCACAGGGTGTAATTTTACACACAATGTTATAAAAAGGAGAAAATCTTAAAAGAAAAAATATCTAAAATATGGTCGAATTATGATCGCTGTAGTCTAGTAGGTAGTGTGTTGGCTTATTAGACGTAAAGCCTGGGTTCGTATCCCAGGTCTCGGGCATCAAAACGAAATATGAAAAAATATTTCTTCGGCGACTGCCTCTCAGCAGATTTCTATCAAAAACTCTGAGAGTAAATAAAATTGCCATTAAGAGCTTCTCATGTATCAAATTAACGCATACAACATAAGCCGTGTGAGAACCTAGATCGTAATCCTGGCTGAAGGGTTGCAATGACCAATTATGTTATGTATGGACGAATCGAAATAAGTAATAAAATATTAAGAGCTTTAACTCCTATTAGTTGTGTTTTTTAAAAAATTTTTCAATTTTAAGTGTAGTTATAGTTAACAAATATTAAAATAGTACAAAATTAAAACCGATAGACTAATGAATCAATCATTTATCTGTTTTGAACCCCATTTCCATAAGTATTTTCCCAATCCAAGATATTTGTCTACGCTGAGCACAGGTTAATGCTTGAATTTTATTTCATTGGAATTAGGTAATCCTTAATAAGAGAACAATTACTCCAACTACTCTAAGAGAAGCAAATTTGCATACGCAAAAAGACAATTTTTGGTTATGAAATAGTGGCAAGACATTTGGAAAAGAGGAATTTTTAAAAATTCCTATTAAGCTATAATACCGAAGCTGATGGAGGTAGACGTAAGTATATGCTCCTATGAATAATACATATTTTTGGAGCGAGCTAGTATTTGTCGCTGCTTAAAAACTAATCCTTCCTTTCTTGAAAGCAATTTTCCAAACCCAGTGAAGTTCAGTTTTAAATTCTTTTCATAATATCCATTTAATTTAATAATATATGTGAATCTAATTATGCTGGAATAGGTTAAGGTAGATGAAAAATGCTGATCAGAAATGGTGAATATAGAAATGGGAATATAGAGTATTAATTTTCAATATCTGTTTGTTGGACACTTATAAGTGCGTATGCAGGTCAGGTTAGGTTAGGTCGGAGTGATAGCTCTGATATCACAAAGTTCACTTGTGATGCGCGTATGTAGATATGTATAAAAATTGTATAATAACGTAAAAATAGTTAATTGTGATAACATTTAAATTTTTAAATTTTACTTGCCGTCTGCTTTGAATATTATGTTAATCGCAAGTCTTAATCTTGACTTGATCTATTGACAATATGATCAAATACAGAGATTTTAAATGCATAAATAATTTCTGTATCTATATTTATTCAGATTTTTTCTGTTCCCTTACAGTAACGAAAGTATATTTCTAAACGTCTACGTGTGTTGCTATACTGCAACTTCTACCGTGGTAACATTGTCATAGAAATTAAATATGATTTAAGCGTACATATGAAAAGAAAATCTCGTAAAATGTTTTTATTTAAAAAAATCAAAAATAATTACATATGTTATGTTGCATATGGACATTACAAATTAAGATTTCAAACATCGCATCAGTACAAAGAATTCCAAGTCACCTGTAACAGAAATCTACGTTCAATCATATATTCTTGTTATAATGAATTTCTTTGCTTATTTAAACATTATGTTGTACAAATTGCTCCCATTTTAAATCATTTAACATTTTGATTCTTTTTATATCGTTCGGTACTTCTTTTTTTTATTATTTGTATTTTTTTTTTTATTTTCTGTCGGAAAATAAATATTATTAATGTTTTTATGTCGTCCATTTTTAATGAAAATATCATAACCTCTACCAACCGGCATGCAGACCATGCATTGAGTTGCTGTTCTCTTAATCGGATTATGAAAAGATGACATATGAATGAATAAAAAAACATTCATCTATTTAATGTATTGTGTCATGGATTAGAATATCACTAGTTCAAGCTGAATTGAATTGTACTGTATATGAGTGACGAATTGGATAGCAAGGAAGGTGTGGGATGGTTTCTTCTTGTTGGCTATTGGAGTGAAATAACAAATCATATATGTAAAATGGTTAAACATTTATATTCTTCTAAATTTACTTATTACTTGGTGTTTTTATTTCGTTAATCTTACAAGCCTACCTGAGTGCTCAGACACTCAGAATGGTATTGAATGTATAGTCATTGATCTTAAAAACTTTTTTCTTTAATTTGTTACAAAGTTAATGTAGAGTATGGATTAATCTCGAATGTCAATAGATATGTTTATTTCTTCTTTTGGTCCCCTACGGTTTGCACTTATTTGCCATTTTGGGTGTAGCATACTGTGGATCTTTTCAATTTTCTGTTTTCACTGCAAATTGTGGCCTCTGCTTTTTGTCAGAGATCTCGATTTGATATGAAGTGCTGCTAAAATATGTCGAGAGTGATTCGAAGGCCCACAGCCGATCTTTGTTCTGAATTGGATTTATCTATTTAATAGGATTCACAATGCTGTCACCTACCTATCACTTTTCTACAACTGATAACAAAAACTTTAGAAATCCTCTGCTTCCGCGTTTTCAATTTTGAACTCAGTGTATTGCTGTCATTAATTTGCGGAATATTAATTTTGCTTATGTTAACGTGCTCCTTATGCTATGTAGAAAACGAGTGGCGAAATTTTAACAATTTTTCGGGATATTTAAGGAGAAAGATCTGTGGACATTGGAAACATATACATTTATAAATATAACTTGAGATTAGGGATGCCAAACGGGATTGATATTTAATCATCCTGGGATTCGGGTCATGTCAATGTAAATTATAATAAAAAAATAAAAAGAAAAAAACATTTTTTTTTTAATAATTTTATTTAAATTTCATTTATATCAAAATTATATGTCAAGAAAAATGAAATATAAAAAAATAAAAAAATAAAAATATAACAAAAAGTACCAAAAAATCGCAAATTAACTAAAATAATAATCATACATACATACGGAAATGCATTGGTGGATGCATACGGATTCCAGCATCTTGGGATTCAGGATTTCCCGATTGGCGGCATCTCTACTTAAGATGAACTCTTATTCGATTGATGTTTTATTTTAAGTACGATAGACATTATTTTATTAACTTTTTAAAGTTGAGGTATACATAAGTGTATAGTTGGTTTTTTTAAGTTACAACTTTAGTATTTGCTTTATGTCTGCTAACTTAAAACTCATGCTATTTTTTTATCATTCCAATTTATTATTCGAATAACGTGTTTACTCTGTTCAGAGCATTTGTTGTACGAAAAGAATTTCGTAATACTCGTAATTCATTTGATCCAACTGCAGAACAATAGTAAAGGCAAAGTGTATTTAAGTCATACCCAAAGGATATCCCAGCAATTGATGTTCTGTTTTCTTCTTCCCTTTTATTCTTTTTAGAGTCGGTTTGATGATACTGCAACCAAATCTGATTTATAAGAGTAACAAAAAAATTTAATAAAATGTGTGAGAAAAAGAAAAGGAAATTTAAAAAACTAAAAGAAATTCTAAACTGCAGTGATGTTACTCTGGGGAATTAAATGTATATTAACTAGAGGAAAAAAAGGGTACATTATTTGTTTTTCTTTTTTTGTTGTTTCAAAAACCTTAATCTTTCAATATAAAAAATTATAAAAAGTCACTGAATATTTGCAGTTTTATACAACAACTGTAATGATACGAATTGTGCGAGTTTTAAAATGATCTAGAAACAAAGAAAGGATTAGGTTTTTCAACGATAATTTACAAATAGAAAAGAATGTGGAAAAAATTAAAGTGTAGCAACAAATTAAAATACGTATCAATAAGTCATATTCAGGTATCGTTTTACTGGAAGTGTTAGAGTGTGTAGTAGATGGTGGCCTTTTAACGTTAACATTTGTGTTTGTGGTTATTTTCTAATTTGTTTTTGTGCTAACCAGTGATTAAAGACGCAGCCATAATAAGAAGCTTCAAGTTGGCATCTTTTCATTAGTTAGTAGTTCAGTGTTAATTTTAACGCATATTTTTCATTTGAAATCATGAAAAATAAACAGAGGAAAGGTAATTCGAATTAAAGAAACAAGAGCGTTACACACCAAACAAAACAACATGTCAGCCAAAACTAAAATTACATTGTCGAAGTGTAAGGTGGAACTGGGAGTGATGTAGAAGCACCACCTGATATATAAGGTGCTATATATTGTGCTGTCACGCGTAAATTATTGCTGTCAGCTTGTAGAATAAAGTAAAATGTTCAGAGAATAGCATTGTGTGGAAAAATTACAAACAAAAAAAAAAAAAAATACCACACTTCTTTCGGCATGTTGAAAACAAAAGAGTACTTTTTAAAGAAAAGGTGAGCAATTGCTTAAATTCCACTTTTTAGCTTCAGAACTGAATTCTTAACATACAATTCTTCTACAAGCAGGTTCTATTTAACTAAAGACTCTAGCTTTAAATATATACGTTTCTATATAAAATGCTCGTACAATGATATTTGTGGTATCATCACCACAGCTTTGAAATTTATTTAGAAAGTAAAAATAAGTGGAGGATGAGTGGCTAATATTAGTCGCTACCTACATATCATTTTTTAAGAGAAAATATCACAATCGTTTCGAAATTTACTCTGCATTTCCCGATTACAATTATTTTATTTTATTTTTTTTTTCTTTTGAAATTCCAGAATTATATTGAAATTTTTGTTTAAATTCCTTGATGTTTGTTTGTGTTTCAGGATCGAATTTTATTACGTTCTTGTTCTAGAAAGTCTCTTTAGAATTGCTATGACAGAAAATTATTTTATTTTATTTTATTTATTTTATTTTTTTTTTAATTAAACCATGAAATTAGTTTTAAAGTTATTCGGGCATGGATATTGTTTATACTGCATTAATTGCGCTTGATAGTATTTGTGGTCATGTTTTTGTTATTATTCGAAATTAAGATGAAAACTTTTTGCTTTTCATATTACACAGGAGTATTAGGAAATTATATATTTCTGTGCGTATTTTATTTCTTTAGCTTTCACGAACGTAAAATATTAAATTTTGTAGTTAATACAGTCATTGCTTTTTGAAAAGTGTAACTTTAATGAAAAATTGAAATTTTACAAGCAACATAAACTTGGGAATTAGATTTAAAGTTTTATGAAGGAAAAGCTCTTCTTTCTGGTGTTGATTCTTAAATATATCCATAACCGCTAGATGTAGATACATGTATGTACATATGTATAAGTGAAATACAAGCAGTTTAGTTTAATTCGTTAATTCGTGTGAATGTGTAAAGTTTATTTTACAAACAGATTAAGATATTTAAAAGGAATGAGCAATTATCGTATAAATTTTAAGATTCATTTGCCAAACGCAAATCGACATGTTGTTTTTCTTTACTATTTTCTTCGCTATTTTCTCTACCTTAGAATTAAAGAAATGGTGGTTATTTTAACCAAAATAGTTAATTTTCTTTCATTTCTTCTTGGCTTATTAGACGTAAAGCTCGGGTTCGTAAAGGCCTTAAAACGAAATATGAAAAAAAAAATATATGCAGATTTCTGGCAAAAACTCAGAGAGTAACTAAGCATGCAGTGAAAAAGTTTCTCAAAAATCTGTCGTTCGAAGTCGACATTAAACTGTAGGTCTCTCCACTCGCGTATAAAATTAACGCACACAGCATAAGTGGTGTGAGAAGCTAAATTTTAAATTAAATTTAAGTTCAAAATTTTTAAAAATTAATTATTATAAATTATTATTCTTAAAGCTTAAAATAATTTTAATTCTTTTCTATTATTGCGTTTGCCTTTTCTTTTCGTATGAGTGTGTATGAGTGTGTATATGTGAGTGGGTATGTGTGTAAGTTGAATCCTCAGTGCTTTAAGAATAATTTGATTTTTTGGTTTGTTTCATTGTTTTACGGAATTACTGGCAAGGCATTATATATAACACAGTACAGCAAGGGGCTTTTCAACGGTTAAAGCGTCTTTTTATGCTTTTGTTCTATTGTCTTTCTCATTTTATCAAGTGATTTTTTTTTGTTAACACTTCATTTCTATAAGAAAATAAAAAAAAAGAAATGAAAACGAAAAAAGAAAAAAAATAAAGACACAAAAGAATAAATTTAAACGCGAAACGCGGAGTCAAAACCCCAAAATTAGCTTAAGGAAGAAACAATGCTGTTAAGATGATGCTCATGGTCTTTGCACTTTTGTTGGGATTTAAAACGTTTAATTTATTTCAAGTCGTTAAAAAATAAATAAAAAAAAAATTAAGAAAAAACTGTATAACGACAAGAAAGAAAAAAAGGAGTCAAATTAATGGTAATAGAAGGACTTAATGCAGGCTAATTTCCATTTCAATAAGATTTAAAGTAGTTCAAAATGAAAAGAAAAATCAATACTTTAAATCGTATAGACATTTCAATTTCAAATTCATGCTTATTGACTTGTTCCTTTAATAATTTTTTAACAGGTAACAGTGGAACTTTCAATACACAATAATTCCTAGCTTTTATTAAACGAAACGTGTACTGGTATTGTTGTTGCATATGTTAAATATACTCAAACATAGTAATATTGTGTTGTATTCATTGCCTGACAATACTAAGTACTAAGTTGTTGACAAGTTTGAGATTAAGGTATAGGAGTTGTAACAGAAAATGTAAAATATAACCTAGGAATTTTTATTATTTTCATATCAGGTCAATATTAATTATACAATAACAAAAATTTTCATGAATAATTCAAATTTTCAATTGAAATATACCTAAAGACATAAAAGCTTTTGAAATCGCTTCAACAAAAATATTACACAATAGTTTGATATATTTTTATAAATACAAATTAATTATGAATGGTTGTATTATCCTATAACTCCAGAATTTATTTGATAATCAAAATTCAAAATTCGAAATCCAACCGATGGACAATGTATTAAAAATTGGTCAAAAGTACTATACAAAAATAGTTTTCAAACAAATTTTCGCGTGAAATTCATGTTACTATTTATGATTTTTCTGTCTTGTATTTTGTTATTTCTATTGAGTATTATTTATTTATTAAAATTTTATAAAAAACAATAATCTATTGTTTATTGAAATCTAAAATTTCTTTTATTTAGCCTAACACTGGTGTATTAATTAAAAAGGGCAACTACTTGTAAAAGAATTATTTTCATTTGAAAAATACTTTCTAGTTGATTCACAAGCAAATGATAAATCTGATATGATATATATATATATATCATCCCTTTCCGAATTTGTATTTTGCATATGTGCAAAGAAGAAAATTGTGATAACATCTGCTTTATTTGCCTCAAATTTATTTCATTAAAAAAATTAATATTTGTTTTTGCCGTATAGCAAAAAGGATTATTAGTACAAAATAATAATTTGGTTTTATAATGAGTATTTACTTTGATAGTAATTGACCACAAAATCATTAAAATTTATTAAATTTTAGGAATATTTTCCTAAAAAGCATTGAACGATAATTTACATTTCCATACAATTATCATAATGAACTGTAAAAAAATGTCTACAAAATAAAAAATTTAAAAACATATGCTATCGTATTGTATTTAATTATTAATTTTTTCTTTGATATATAAAAGTGCTGCACAAATTGCCTTCCAGCTTTGAAAAATCAATTTAGGAAGCGAATTTCGGTCTTTTGCTGAAATATTTTCTTTTACAATAAAATACAAGTACAGTAACATCTATGCTTTAAGTAAAATCTGAATTAAACTCCATGCATAAAGCAATTTATAATACGATTGCAGTTATTCCAATAATTTTTAACGGCCACATATTTTGATTCCACTTTCTAATAATAGAATTCTAATTATTGTTCATTGGTTTACATCGGATATCTGAATGTAACTTTAATAATAAATACTTTTAATACAAAGTACTTTACAAGTATTTCACAATTTAACCAGAATTCGTGACATTTTTCTTTACGTTTTAAAATTATGACTGTACACTGGCAGGCAGTAGTATTTTAACACTAAAAAATACTACAACGGAGAAACAAATATACTCCTATCGACTTGTAATGGGTGATTTTTAAACAGCTATAGGAAAATTGTCAAAAAAAAAAACACATAAAATTCAGAAAAATTTATGAAATATTTATTTGAATCGATTGTACGGTCCATATAATTAAATGTTTGAAGATTATTTCATACAAGTGTTGGCCGCGACTGCGCCACAAAGGGTCCATCCATTGGATTGAGCTTTAACATAGTCCCACAAAAAATAGTCTAAAGGCGTTAAATCGCACGATCTAGGCTGCCAATTGACCGGTCCCGAACGTGAAATAAAATGTTCACTGAACTCGCCTCTCAATTTATCCACTGTTACGCGTGTTGTGTGGTATGTGGCACCGTCTTGTTAAAACCACATGTCATCTCACGGTAGCGCTCACCAATCACAGTTACGTTACGATTCGCAGCATCGTTGAAGAAGATACCAGCAGCCCATAAACCGCACCAAACTGTGACTTTTTCTGGATACATTGGTAGCTTTTGCAATGTTTCTGGCGGAGCTTCACTCCAAAATCGACAATTCTGTTTATTTACGTATCCATTGAGCCGAAAATGAGCTTCGTCGCTGAACACAACCATAAAATGAAAGAAGCTCGCAATAAACTTTCATAACAGAGCACGCATTTTGATAATAAAATTCTATGATTTGCAAGCGCCCATGGTTAAGTTATAGACCGAACTGAAGATGTTAGACAGTGAAACAAAACACGAAACGAGCGGGAGCTATTTAAACCAGTGCTAATAGCTAAAAAATCACCATTTATATGTGTGAATAACTCATTGACATGAGTGGCACTGTTGTGTTACTCTAAACAGTGTTATTTCATAGACTAAGCTTTTTTTTTTTTTTTGATTTCAATGTAATATCAATATTCAAAATTACACATTTAGGCAAATAATACATACCAGTACATACAGTGGCTCCATCGCATAATCGGACAAGCATTAGTCTGATATGTATTGGCTTAAAACTTGAAAAGAATATATTAAATATATGCTTTTTTTTTTTGCTTATATTTACACTCTATATTCCAGACTTTCAGATTAATAAAAAAATTACAAAATTTTTTATGATAACGGTAATTTTGTAAAGAAAAAGGAAATTAACTCAATTTTTTGCGCTCAACGCATAATCGGACAAATAAGACCCCTATTGTTAAAAATGACAAAAGACAACAATTAATACTTTGTGGCATATCCTTTGTTCTCAAGAACGGCTTATAAACGTTTGGGAATTGATTTTACCAATTTGTAGCGCACCACAAGTTCCATGGAGCTTCACGCTTCCAGTAAAACCGCCTTAAGCTGATTCATAGTTTTAAAGTGTTGTCGGTATACTCTTCTAGCATATTCTTCAAAAAAAAGTTCAATTACGTTGAGATCTGGGCTCTTTGCTGGGGTTGCCATAAGTTTGGGGCAATTATGGATCAAACAAAGTTTTGCCACACCCGAAATGTATTTGGATGATTGTCCTGGTAAAAAGCAAAATCGTTCGTTATGCCTAAATTCTCGGCATTTTGCTTTACATTTGCCTTATAAATGTTGAGGTAGCCAAATTTGTCCATTTTACCATCAAAAATCAGCAAAAATGTATTTTAAGACATCTTTACACCAAATTACCTTATTCCAAAAATCTTCTATTTTATGCAAATACTTTTTAGTAAATTTTATTGTATTGTTTTTATTCTTAGGCCTAATAAATGGCTTTTTTCTGGCAACTCTACCTTGGTAGTTATATTTGTGCAATGTATTACGAATAATATTTAAGCGAACATCTTTTCCACTGCTGTTTTTTAAAAATATTTTTAGTTCTTAGGCATAACGAACGATTTTGCTTTTTACCAGGACAATCATCCCAAGCATACTTCGGATATGGCAAAGCTTTAGTTGATCCATAATTGCCCAAAACTTATAGGAACCCCTGCACAGACCCCAGATCTCAAAGTAATTGAACATCTTTGGGAAGAATTAGCTGGAAGAGTATACCGACAACAATTTAAAACTTTGAATGAGCTTAAGGCGATTTTTCTGGAAACGTGAAGCCCCATAGAACCTGTGATAGGCTACAATTTGGCAAAATCAATTCCAAAACGTTTACAGGTCGTTCTTGAGAACAAAGGATATGCAACAAAGTATTAATTGTTGTCTTTTGTCATTTTTAACAATAGGGGTCTTATTTGTCCGATTATGCGTTGAGCGCAAAAAATTGAGTTAATTTCGTTTTTCTTTACAAAATTACGGTTATCATAAAAAATTTTGTAATTTTTTTATTAATCTGAAAGTCTGGAATATAGAGTGTAAATATAAGCAAAAAAAAAAAACATATATTTAATATATTCTTTTCAAGTTTTAAGCCCATACATATCAGACTAATGCTTGTCCGATTATGCGATGGAGCCACTGTATATACGACCAATATATTTTAGTATTACGGTCTAGCTTCTCACTCCACTCAAGTCCTGTGTGCTAATTTTATACATGAATGCCGGGATCTACAGTTTGATTTCGAACGACAGATTTTTGAGAAACATTTCATGGCAATTTTATTTACTCTCTGGGTTTTTGCCAGAAATCTGTCGAAGAAATATTTTTTTTCATATTTCGCTGCGTTACGTCTAATAAGTCATCACGCTATATATATACGGCGACAATCTAGTGATTAATAAGATGTCGAGCAACTGTAACACCGCTAGACTACCGAGAAAGAGTAGACCAAATGAATAAATTCTGACATCAAACAAGAAACGAACTTTAAAAAATAAAGTAGACAATACTCTCTTTCTACTCAACCGATATACAACCTTGACGGACGTAAACGAATTCTCTCTAGGTGCTCCTGTAAAAGCAGATACAGTAGCAGTTACAATCGCCCAAAATATAATGCTAAATGTTTAAAAATTTAAAAGCAAGAAAAAAAGTACAACAGTACAGATTATAAAAATTAAAATGAAATAACAAATAACAAATATATAAATAGATCCTCTTAAATCCAAATATAAGTATATTGTAGAATGCATAAAAACGAGGAATGTTAAAATTTTTAGGTGAGTTTTGTAGTTAATAAATTTGTCAATTTGTCAAATATGCAGTTAAATACAGAGTAAATATTTTTAAATTGTTTCTTGCAAAAAAGAGAAGACTTTCCATAAAAATGCATGTTCGTTGTCCTATAGTAATACACAATATTATATGCGACTAATTAGTAATTAATCTAAATAAAGTTTTTTTTTTTATTAAACGTACGTGTGAACTCATCATTCAGACATTAAATTCTGAATTTTTATTATAGTCACATTTGAATCGTTATTACGCAGGAAGGGGACTTATATGACTTGCATGTATGATTGAGTAAAACTCGAAATCTTTCTTTTTATATCTCTACGAATAAAGATATTTTTGTTCTTATAAGGAATTAAATAATATTTTAAATTCAGATACGATTATTTTATTTAATTACGAGATCAGCGAAAAATTTTTGAGATTAATTTTACACTTGCAATGCTTAGTAACGACACTGTCATCACTTAAAAAACGGTCACAATAGATCGCAGGATAAAGATAAAGGGTCAAACAACGTCCAACGTAATTCAGTTGTATTGTCAGTGCTGGAAAAGTATGCACGAGTAAAAAATATTTCTTTTGTTAAGGCCTGGCCCAATGAACCAATTTTATAAAAAAATATATATTTTGTCGTAACGTTTGCAGTTGTTTATATGCAATACTCAACGACGGCGATTTTATTGGTTACCTCAATTTACATAGAACTAAATGCTTATAGAGGAATACATTCTATTTATTACCCAATTTGACATTGGTATTATTAAATGAGATTTTTCCCAATTTAGTTGAATGTTGTTGTTGTTCGATTTACTTCTCCAGTAGAATTACATGAGCATATGGGTTGTCGGTGACAGTTTTCCTTTTTTTAATTTTAAAACGTATTCTATAAACTCTTATTCAAATTTGTTTTAAAGGTGCTGGTTGAAATAAGCTGTGAGCCACTGTATGTGTATGTATGCATTTAAGTGTAGAAACAGAATAGCAAGAAGAAAATAAGTTTCATTTTCAAAAATTTCATTTCCTTTATTTGCCTTTTGTGTTTGCGTTGCTTGTTAAGGAAATAGTAAAAGACTTTTTTAATGAGAAAACTTTGTTTTTGCATGCATCTGAGTTTGGATATAAACGAAGTATGAAGAAAGTAACCCATACACAATAGAATGAGATGACGACGGCAACAGCAATGAAAATGAATATGACGAACAGTAATAAAACAATGGCAGATATTTCTAAAAATACTGTTGACTGTTAAATCCAACGCTGTACCAAGTTTTAAACATTCCCTACCTCCCTATCACTCTCATTCTCTCCTCGTGAATATAAACAAACGCGGTTTTGGCATTGTTTAAAATTTTCAAAAAATATGTTCTTGATGTTGATATTTGTATGAAGAAATAATATTAGCGGAGGGAAAGCGGAAGAGAAAACAAAGACACAAACGGAAATTAAAAAGTTAAAAATACGGTTTCGGTGTTATATGAACAGAGAATCTGCAAAAAAGCGAAATGAATTGAAACAAAACGAAACGAATAAGAGGTGTTTGGAGGGGAATTAGAATGATTACAGAAATGGAAGAGAATTCATTTGTTTCATCATTAATAAAAACAAGGAAAGGTCAAATCCTTTAGACAACATCATAAGCGACAATAAAAATACTCAAGGTTTAAAAAGGAAATTAAAATTTGGGTGTAAAAAGTAAATTGAAGTATTTCATTTTCAATTTGAAATCTGCTTTGTGGTTAACGTTCATCAAAACAGCTTTAAATCGACCGTTGTTGTTAAAGTGAAAACTGTCACTAAAAATAGAATATAAAAATGTGGTGAACATTTATTTGTCTGAACCAAAATAACTTAAACTTAAGGCACCATACAATGGCTTAAAGCTTACTTCGTGTGCGTTTCCTTTGTTTTTTTATAATGACAGACACGAATTCATTCATTCAAAATAAAATACAGATTTTTTATATCTGTCAATGTGAAAGCAATTTTTGTTTCAAATTTTCCATAACAAACTTCGCTCACGAAATAAGCTGGTAGCAACATATGTATATAATTGACTTTATCCTTTGACTTTTTTCCAATTTGAACTCTTGCCTAAAGTATGTCTTTTTCGTTTCGATTTAAAAAAGTGTACTTACACTTAAATAAGAGAAATTTAATAACGTATGGATAGAATTTTAGCTAAAGAATTTATTGTAACAAATTTAGAAAATTTTACTACTCATCCAAGTACTACTCATCCAAGTAGTCCCGAAAATAATAACTGATTCTTGGTGCTACCTTCTATAACAAATAATAATCTTCGTAAAGTGAATAAGTCGACTAATTTTATGTTTTGTGTTTAATAATTATTTTTTCTAAATATTCATAAATTAAAATGAAATGCATTGAAAATGTTGGCCAGAATAGTATCGTTAAGAATGCTGTTAGGATGTTCGCACAATACAACATAACATACATAAAAAATAATAAAAAAAAAAAACAAATATTTTGCAAAAACTAAAAGGATGACACTTTCATGCATTGTACCCTGCTGATGTTTAGCTATCAACCCCAATCCCAGTAGAACTGCTGCACAACTATATGCCACTAATAGTCTCCATCAAATACAAATACAATTGCATACACAAGCGGTTACATGTTAACAACAACTACTGAAAAAATACAACAAACAAAATGGAATGAAAAGCAAAAAATAAATAAATAAAAACGTTTGGAATAAGAAAGAGAATATGGAGTGAGTATTGAATCAGCCCTTTAAAGGTTTGTGTTTTAAATGGCATTTAAATGCAGTGCATTTAGGAAAACAAGTGAGTGTGAGTGTGTTTGTTTCTGCCTATCGGCTTTAGAAAATCCTGACAATACTGTAGTAACTATAGTAATTGTTAATACAGCATTTTTGTCGATTGCAATGTTGTTGTTTGCTTTTTTAGCTTTTTGCGTGTGCTGTTGTGAGTCATTTGAATTCATGGTCTACTCACTTCACTACGTGGAATATTCATTTAATTCAATGTTTCTCAGTGGAGAAATTGAATGTGCAGTCAAATACTCACAAACTTTTGGTATATTAAGAAGCGAATAAATGTACATGGAAAATATTTACCATGAATACCATGAATGCAGCACGAAGGCATATGCATATGTATGTACATATGTATAGTACATATATGTATGTATGTGAATATGGATGGTATGCATGTTTTATTAATTTTTGCAGTGACACTGCTTGCTTCGTGCCGGAAAATGAAAACGACAATGCAGACGACGATAGTATGATGATCGAATCATTTCGGTTTCTTTAGTTACTGATATTCAACAGCAGAATTTTTATTGGTGTCTTTTCTGTTTTTGTTTTTGTTTTTTTGTTCTCATTTATGTATTTTTCCATCTCCAGCATTTTATGACTGCTAGTGAGAGACATTGTCACAGACAGAACCAGTGCTAGTTGTGTGCTGTTAATTTCATTTTTGGGGAATTTACTATTTTTCACTGTCAATTCTTGGTCGTATGTCGGTATTAGCTTTTTTTTTTTTTTGAAGCAGATATTTTTTCCATTTTTTTGTTTTTTTGCAATTGTTTCTTGTATGATGATGTTCTGAATTTTTATGTTTGCTTTGATTTACAGCATTTCATTTGCAATTGCAATTGCAATTGCTTTGACAGTGCAATTAGTTCTAAAAAATTTTACAATTGATCAATTTAGTTAAAAAGTCGAAATGATATGGATTTAAATAAACTAATCCTTTACGAATTAGTTCTTTTGCGTTTATTTAATATAATGTAATTTTATTTTAAATTTCTAAATTCTTTTTCCTTTGGAGTCATGGAATATGGTTTCTATCAAACAAAAGAATGTTAGAGTATTTAATAAACTTTTTTTTTTTTTTTTTTGTAATTAAATTACATGAACTGGCTTAATATCTTATTTAGGGCTATTTTTTGAGATCGAGTTTAAACTCTCTAAGTAGCTATTAATTTTAAATATATTAAAATTTATTTATTTTTTATTTATTATTTATTTATTAAATTTATTTAATTTAATCTTAATATAATTTAGTTTAATCTTAGGTTAAAACGGTTGCATTTTTTGGGTGGGTGTTAAAATCCTGTAGAACTACCACCTTTAAAATTAAATGTGACGTTGTCCACAAAATTTCGGTTTTGTATAGCCCAAAAAAAAAAAAAGAAAAAAACTGAACGCGATTTATCTTTAAGTAAGAATTTTTTGAAAAATAATAAATAAATTAGAAATGTATATTGTCAATTTGGGTTTTATATAATTCATAATCACTTGAATATTTGCTTTCTTCGGCTTTCTATCACTTAAAAGTTTTATTTTTAAATAAAATTTGCCAACTATTTTTGACAGTTCTTGAGTACGTCGGTGGTTTGAAGTAGCAAATAAAAGTAAGATTAAGTAAACTCAAAAACTCGATACGAAGATTAAAGGCAACTTAATCGTTAATCTCAAATTCAAAAAATGACTCTTAATGTTATGGAGATTGACTTTGGTTTCGAAAAATACAGAACATATTCTATTTAGTAAAGCGAAAGTGCTGCTGTCGGGTTTTATGTCTTATGTCCTTTTTGCTTTTATGTGTTGATTTCGGACAAATTTTAATATTAAAATGTTGCTGGACTAGCGTCACATTACAATAGCGTTTCTCATTATTTTTTAGTTGTTCTTTAAAGTTGCTTACACCCTTTTTTAGTCCAAACAAAAAAAATTCGTTACTGAAAGATTTCTGCACTACGCATTCCGCGCTACACGTAAAACTAAACCAAATTGAGCTGAGAGTTGTTTGCAAAAAATTTATTCACTCTTTCAAAAATAGCTGTCAAGCTACAATTAAAAAAAGACATTGTCCTGACAAATATTTTGTTTGGACAACATAGGTGAATACAGCTTAAGCTATATATTTTTAAATAGGCATAGTATTGGCGAGCTTATTTTCTGTCACATTTATTTTAATAACTAAAAAACTGTAATGTTTACAATTTGTTCGTACTTTAGAAAGTCTGTGTTGTTACTTTCAAGAAGGTAAAAATAATTTTTATAGAGCTCACAGATTTTTTACATTTTGTACTGAAAATAAAAGCAAATGGTTGTTAATATACTTACTTACGATTTAGATTGATGTCATTGATAATTCTTGCAAAAACTTTTGATTATGATTATATCAGTTTGGCTCTGGCACAACACACCAGTTATCGAATGGTCAACTTAAAGCTATACATTGTGATAGGCAAGAAATGCTGTTATAAATGACTCTTCTGATTTATAAACTACAGCGTTGAACCAATTAACACTTACACTTTGAAATTATTCCACTTTTATCAAATACTTACCGCCGCTCTGAATCCAATTTTTGTTTGTTTTCTTTGTTTCTTTTTTTTTTATAAAATATTGAATGCCTCTGATGACGATACATAATTGGAGTATGTAAAGTATAATTATTATTGCCATGGTTATTTACATACTACCATTTTTATAAAATAAAAATTATTTTTTCATGTTCGAATTTATGTTATTGTTTATGTATTGTTTTTGGTTTTTTTTTATAATTTTATCACTATAATACAATTTATTCAATTTAATTATTTTAACTATTTGATTTATATGATTTTTTATTTAATCACATATCTAGTAATTAATTGTTTATTTTTTTGAGAAACAATTTTTTGCGCTATAATTATTTACATTCATTAATACAAATTACAATTAAATTTTGTTGTTTTAATTATTATTAACCTGTTTAGAGGGAGTTAAAAATACAAAAATTTTCATGTTCATGTTATTTTTTTTTTTTTTATTACAATGGACAGACAGTGTATATATTTACAGGGGATCGACTGTTGCTTTAAGAAGATTTGTCATAGTTGGCTAAAATCTTTTAAATAATTATTATTTTGTTTTCCATTTTTCTTTTTTTTTTTTTTTATAAAATATTGAATGCCTCTGATGACGATACATAATTGGAGTATGTAAAGTATTAATTATTATTGCCATTGTTATTACATACTACCATTTTTATAAAATAAAAATTATTTTTTTCATGTTCGAATTTATTTATTGTTTTATTGTATTGTTTTGGTTTTTTTTTTATAATTTTTTCACTATAATACAATTTATTAAATTTAATTATTTTAACTATTTAGATTTATATTGATTTTGTTTATTTAATCACTTATCTAGTAATTAATTGTTTTATTTTTTTGGAAACAATTTTTTGCCGCTTATAATTATTTACAACTAAATTGAATTAATTTTTGTTGGCTTTAACTAAATTAACATGAATAAATATGTTAATGGTACGTATAAAATTTATATATTTTTCTTTTATTCTTTTTAGTCTAAATTTTAATTTGATTTCATTAATACAAATTACAATTAAATTTTGTTGTTTTAATTATTATTAACCTGTTTAGAGGGAGTTAAAAATACAAAAATTTTCATGTTCATGTTATTTTTTTATTTTTTATTACAATGGACA
The DNA here is from genome assembly GCA_014635995.1 of Sarcophaga peregrina. Lineage (NCBI taxonomy): Eukaryota > Metazoa > Arthropoda > Insecta > Diptera > Sarcophagidae > Sarcophaga > Sarcophaga peregrina. The sequence goes on along the minus strand of CM025793.1, from coordinate 14,502,859 downwards.
GACAGTGTATATATTTACAGGGGATCGACTGTTGCTTTAAGAAGATTTGTCATAGTTGGCTAAAATCTTTTAAATAATTATTATTTTGTTTTCCATTTTTCTTTTTTTTGTTTTTTTTGTAATTTTAAATTTAATACACAGAGATGACAATGTAAATAACAGAAAAACCGAAAAAATTACAAAATAAATGATTTTTATATTGATTAAAACACATAATAAAATCTAATGTTATCAAACATTTTGTTATTATATTTTATTTAGAGCTTTCTTTATTAATTTGCTTAATCTAATTAACAATTTGGTTTTTATTTATTTTTAATTTTTTGTTTTTAGAATCATTTGTTAATTTTTTAGTTGAGTTATTAGTCGTTATTATTGAGGATGTATTTGTTAATTATTATTAATTTAAAATAAATTCACAAATATATACTTTTAGTGTTAGTATTTAACTTCTTTTTATTTTTAAAGTTATTTATTTATTTTTGGTTTCAGTTGGTTAACGTTTTATAATTTTTGTCATTTTGTCATTTTGTCATTTTGTCATTTTTGTTTTTTTGGTTTTTTGGTTTTTTTTTTAATTCGCACTTTTCTGCTGGCATTTAAAATTTCACTCTTTTTTGTGTATTTATCAAATTTATTGAAATGTGAAATGAAAATTGAGTATGTATTTCCGTTCATGGGTTATAACCACTTGCATGCATTTCGTCAAGATGCGTTTAAATGGAATGGTATGGAGTGTAATGGAAAGAACTTTGCTAGTGTTAGAATATAACTGAATGCAAACGTTTATATACATAAAGAATTGATTGTAAGAAATCGAAACGTTCTCGAAAGAGTCTTTAGATTAAAAATATAAAAGGGAAAAATTCCATTGAGTTGATGGTACATCCATTTTGAATAGCTATTGCATTCTCTGGAATGCTGGCTGATGGAATGTTAGTATATTTTGTTTTATTTAATATATTGGGGTGTTAAATGCATTTTTTCAATAAAGGCAGTTACTTGAGTACTTTTTTATTAGTTTTTAAGTGACAACATTTAAATAATTTCGAAAAAGTAAATTGTTGTCGTAAAAAGGTCTCTTGTTTCCTTTTAATCTGTTGTATTTTGACATGAGGTTTCTTTATTTCGAATTGAGTTAAAATCTAATATTTTCGTATTTTTGGATTACATACGTAAATGAGGTTCATTGTCTTCTTTATTTTTATTGATTTATTTTTAATATTATTCAGTGTTTTGCTAAAATTCTACTTATCGTCAGAAACGTGTGCCATTGTTTCGATCTTGAGTCAATATGATACTCTCGCCATTCATCTGATGATGAATTGTTTCCTCAGGAACCGTTTTTAATACTCCCGAATTTGAAGGCTGAAAGAACACAAAAGCATTTGTTCATATAAACCGCAAACAATTTTAATGTTATATTGTTAAATTGAAAAAGTATAAAATAGTCCTAATTAACATTGTCAATAGAGGGTTATAAATAGAATTCCAAGTAACGATATTTTGGGGACATTGAAAAATCTTCTTTAAAAATTGTTCACATAAAAGGTTTATATTGACGTTTTGTTTGTGTCGGAATATTTTTCTGGTTTTAACAGATTGTATTAAAAAGGAAAATTCATATTTACCGCTTCGTTAAGATAGACACCTGAGCCACCAATGCTGTTGACAGGCAGTATACTGCCATTTCCCTGTAAACTCAAGATACTTCCTCCAATTCCACTCACCGAACAACTTGATATTAAAGATGATGATGGCAACGTTGTTGTTGCAGACGATGATGCTCCTGCTGCTGAATGTGATGACGCTGCCGAAGGCGATTGTGGTCTCTTCTGGGACGCACAAATGATGGATTGTTGTTGGGCTGTATGATGTGGTGGTGGCAGGTGCACCGGTAACATACCACCAACCCTACCACCACCACCACTACCACCAGTAGAACTGTGGACATTTGAAGTAGATACTGATACCATTGCTGTCGGTAAATTTTGTGACTGTGAAACTGAAACTAGTTTATGCGCATACATAGATGGTAGAGGTGGTGTTGTAAAGGTGGCCATTTGTGATGGATGTGACATTGTGACACCAGTAATAGTGTTCGTGGCAAACATAGGACTCGTCGAGTACAAGGGGTGATGAGCAAGATCAATCTGTAAAAATTCATACATACACGTACATGTATATATACATTATGCAGAGGATGAATGATTATAAGTGTGATTCATATGAATAACAACAACAAAAGTAATAAGAACAATAAAAACAATATACAAATACTAGACAGATTACATTGAATAGCCATACTGTAGTGTGAGTATGAAAGTTTAATTCATTTGTTAACAAAACAAATAATATTGAAAGATCAAAGGGGGATATTCAGATGAATTCGTTAACATTTCGTTTTAACTTTTTATTTGTACTATTTTGTACAGGTATAATATTTGTATGTATGTATGTATGTATGTCTATATCGTTGTATCATATTCATATGAACGTGCATTGTATTGCAAATGATATACAGAAATGAATAAATAAATAAATAAATAAATTCGTATTGATTTATTGATTTACATTTATGATTTACTGTTTATAATGGAGAAACGTTTGAATGCATACATATATATTTAATTAAATGGCTGTGGACTTTTTATTTAACGTATGGAAAGTGAGGAAAGTATTTTACAAGTTTCAAGTGATTATTGACATTGACCTAATTTACAAAATGATTGCTTTTTTGACAAACATATCTATAAATGTTAATATCATTATTTGGTCTTGAAAGATATTACAAGATTTTTTTTTAATAATTTAATTGAATAGAAAAACTTATCAAAAATATAATTCTTCTTATTGAATTTTTCTTTATTTCGAAATTATTTTTGATTACGTATGTGTTAAATGCACGAATTAATTAAACATTTGTTGAATATCCTGATATGACGCAAGTTTTTCCATTGCCACTTGCCCCCATACTCTCCTCATATTCACTGTCAATCATGGGAATTACCTGCGAATATATATTAGGTTCGTTCCGTTTTAAATCGGCTTGTCTAGGACGCCCTAGCGTTGCACTACAATATGAAGGAACCCTTTGGCTAGTGACCACATTAATATCAGCTTGTGGTAACTCATTCTGAAAGTAAAGTGTAAAAATATTTAGAAGCGTAGCGCTTTATTTCAAGTAGTGTATTGTAATTAAAGTTTTTAAATCAAAAAAACTGTTGTTTAAATTTTCAATGAATTCCAATTTACAACAATCAATTGCGTACGTCAGATAGTTGCACTACTAAACCGAATAATTTTATTTCTAAAAGCATAACATATGGCTAGGCATTAATTTTATTATTTTGATTAAATAAAAGCTCAGGTAGATATATCACATTTCAAGCAACAAATTCGATTATATCTCAATCACTAGGGAACATTTGGTAAACGGACATAGTGCGTTTAAAGTAATATTTCTATCATTAATCGTCTACCGGGCATTCTATAATGCCGCTGTACGAACACTATAGAATATGTAGGTACATATCCTTCTATACGTTTTTTCGAATATCCATAATATTGTTACGTTTTTACCTTTTAAAAAAAACATTAATTAAAAATATGAGTTCGTAGATTGCAAATAAAATATAAATAAATATGTGTTAAATTTTAAATTAATTCTTTATTATCTGCACAATTTTTGCGCCACTGTTCGAACTTATTCCACGTATACAATGATAACTTTACAATATGTGTTTGTTCGTAATACTTCTCGGCTTACAACCTTTTTGTAACCAAAACACTTTTTAGTTATTCTTCTTTGCTCACAACCTTTTTGTAAGTACAACACAAACAACTGTTTTCTTCAAGCGCAACTTGTCTGCACACAAGTCTGACCGAATTTTAGCTCGATAGATTTAATTCTCACTGCAACCAACGTGACGTCGTCTTACACGATTAAATTCAAACTCCGAATACAACGTGCCGTCTGCACACACGACTAATTCAATTCAAACTCTAAACTCTGAACTCCGTCCTTGCTCGTTTTGTCTTATATCACTAGATCCTTAGTGTGATGAATGCTCTCGAAGGATGGTAACGGCCTTCAAAAATTTAAACAACTTCTTTACAATTTTGTTGTTTCTTGTTTACATTCGTCCAGGCAGATTAGTTGTTGTTTGTTTATTTGTCTATCCGCTATTTTATACTGCACATTGTTGTTGCTTGCTTACTTCTTTGTTCACCTCATTTTGTTCTTGATTATTTACATCTTTTATCCCTTATTCTTGTTTATTCATCGATCTGGTAAACAAGCGTTTTATTTTTGTTGCTGTATTTCTTTACTTATTCATTGATCACGTGAACAGTGCGCTGTTTTGTTTTTGAAGCTTTTGTTTATCATTTTATGATGAGAAGTGGTGAATATGATGATATGTGGCCAAATAGAGGTTCGGTTAAAACCACAATTAAAATTGCTTACATACTCAACGCTCCATACAACGATATTTCATTATATAAATAACTTATCCTAACTTTTTATTAATTCGTAAGAATATTAATCTACTAAAAAATAGTATTTAAGTTAATTTCGAATATAGAGTACCATGTTGTTACCAAAAAAAATTTCTATATTGAACCGATTTCTGATCGCAAATGGATTTCGTTATACATATGTACATACATATGTACATACAGTTCTTTCATAATATATCTATACATAAATGTGAGAATGTGTTTGTGTATTTGCGTATTTGCGAGTGTGTTAATGTAGAAACACATAATAGGTATTTTGTGTGGTTTTAATTCATTGTACAATGCGATTTGCAATAACAACATGATAATGGCTGCTGTTTTCGGTTTATTATATCCCGTCCGACCTGCATGCTAAATCAGCCAGAGAGGCAAGGCTGTAAACCATATCGTTGGCCAACAAAAAGTTATTGTTTAATAAACTTTATTCATCGAATGGCGTGTGCATTATGCAGAAAGTGTACACATACGAGTACATGTGGAAAAGCACAATCAATAAATTTTTAATATTTCTTTTGTAGTAGTTGTTGTTGTTACTTTTTTTATTTTCATTTTATTTTGTATCGTTTTGCTTTCATTGTGTTTTAGTCCTAAACTGTACATTGATTGGTTTGAATAAAAAAGTTTATGGGAATAAAACCCCAGAGTAACTGTGGCAATATTTTAGTCATTGTGCCTGTATGGCATTGTGTATGTGCTATTGTGAAAGAAATAGACTCACCTTAGTTGGTTGTTGATGGTGATGTTGTGCCTGAAAGGCATTCATTTTACTAACCGGTATAAGAGTATTGTATTGCACATATTGGCCATGATGTGGTAGCGGTGCAGCGGACATTTGTTGTGTTTGCTGTTGTTGTTGTTGTTGTTGTGATTTTTTATCGACGACAGCATATGTGGGTATTATATGATCATAATTTGATGGTGAAGTTATTACAGCGTTTTGTTCTGCCATAGCAGCTGTAGCGTAAGCATGATTATGAGCACTGGTCGTCCATTCATCCTCCTCATCATGTCCATCTTAATGTACATGAAAATAATAAAGGGCATTTCGAAAGGAAGATTCGAATTTATCGCGATAAGTTGTACAAACCTTGTGGAATAATATCTGGATTTTTGTCGATGCTGTCTAAGCTACTGGTAACATGACAATTTCCTCGACCATTGTGCAAATCGTGATTATTGCGAACTGTCCCCAAACCATTATTATTCCGCCCTGGAGCAGAAACTGTGCCGTGCATGTAATTATTTCGGTCTCTTCCGGAAGACCCTCTCATTCGCACGATGATTACAATAATGAGGGCTACCAGAATAATGCTAATCACAACACCAACTAAAATGCCCAAAAACGGACGTATATCTTCAATAACTGGTGCATAAGCTAGTGAAAGATCTAATAATGATTCAAGAAATAACAAAACGATTATATTGTAATTTCCAGTTCCACAATATTTAAGTGAATTATGAATGATCTACAAAAAAATAAATAAATAAAAGATAGAGTAATAAAACTATTTACAATTGCAGTGAATTAGGCTATACAGTACGATTAAAAATGGCTACCACGGACTAAAGAAACTGGAGGATATCAAGAAACATGTTTGAGATGAAAATGTCAATTTTTTGATAAGAATATAAAAGTTTAATCATCTTACTTTTCTTCGGCTTTTGCTGAGTGAAATTGAAAGGTGTTTGAGTGATTGTCTCGTAAGATTTCTTATAAGAAATAAAAACTGAAATTTTTTAAAAAATATTTTAATTAGATATTAAATAAATTAAAGTATGCGGAGAAAAAAAAATCGTAATCGAAAAACATAATTTGCAAATAAATCGACGACGCACGTATTCCTCAATTGTAAATTTTTATAATTATTAACCTATATACATAAATACATACATATGTATATAGTATACATGTATTACTGTTATGTGGATGACTTCAATAATTTCACAAATAAAAATAATTTAAGGAAACTATCAGCTAAAATTTGACACTATTAAGTAGTTATTAAAAAACCTATATGGAATACAGTTATGTAGAATGAAAAGAAAATGTACTATTTTTATTTTTTCCATAAAATTTTCATTTCAGAGATTAATCAGCAATTCAAATAACAAAAGGTCTAATTATAATTATTATTATTATTATTCGATGAAATAAAGTAAATACATAGTGTGTTTTTAATTTAAGGTATGAGTGGTGATTCTAATATTTTAAAATATGTTGAAGAGAAAATATTAAAATTAATTTTTACTAAAAAATTACCTGTCTGTTTTTCAGGGTCTTTTAGAGTATATACTTGTAATATTGTTGCATTACTGCGTCCTTTACTATTATGGGCTACTAGAAAGACGTTATAACCAGCTCCCGGCACCAAACCGCGAACTTCGAAATATGGCGTCCTTTATGCCACAAATGAGTTGTGGAAACATAGCAGATTAAGAATATTGGTTTGTTATAGAGAAAAAAGCATTTGTCAGATACATTTAGCGTTAAGAGAATGATAATTTTTGCGCATACGTGTATGACCGGTCATCACGAAATGACAATCAAGTGAACATGAGGGAAGATATTAAATGAAAATAGAAAAATCAGAACAAAAACAAAGATTAATCAAGAATTGAAATTTTCTACTGAGTGAGAAGTTAAAATTTAGAATTTATAACTGTTTTACTGGATGTACTGACTTTGATTTATAAATTTTAGGATGTCTGGTTGTGCCATTGACATATACTTCCATGATGAAATCTTGCTGTAAACCACCATCGAAACCTTCAATGCATTCAATTTGAAAGCCAGTCGAAGTCTGATTAAGCAGTGTACAATTTACCAATGGATCTGGTTCACCTTTTATATGGAGAGAGAGAGAGAATATATAGAGAGATGGAAAGTGAGAGATGGAGAAAGAAAGATATACAGTAAAAAGATAACAAAAATAGAAGTAAATTGAACAAATAATGAACGAATTATGGATTGATGTAAGCTATGGTACTGTAAAACAGAGGAATTCTAATGAATAACTTTTATAAAAATCACAATAAAACAGATACTGTTTGATTTTTTTTTTTTATTTTTTTGTTTAATTCAGGCAAAAACTGTATATTTAGTTAAAACTGTGGAAGAGATAATATCTGATGGAGAAGGACGATTTTCAATTTTATCACAATTTATTTAATATATATAGATATATATACATATGTATTTATATGCATATATGTATTCAAAAACAAACGTTTACGCCCAATAAATTAACATTTTCATTATCATTTTCATTTTCATTAACAAAAACAGTTGAGTGGAAGTTTCATAAAAGGAGAACGAAATAAAATCTGAAACGCACAGCCAGTGTAAAAGTCAACCACATTACAAGCTCCACAACGCAAACAGGAATTGTAATTTGTGATCACATATTACACGAAAGCGGTAAACGGACAGGCGGGTGGACAGACGTTTTGTTTGCCGGTGGATACACTTGCCATTTCCGCTTTTATTATTCAGTTGATGTTTGTTCTTGTTTTTCGTTCAATAAAATGTCATGAAATTGAAAAATGATGTCTGCGTATACAAACAAGCTACCATTGTGATATATTAGCATAATGGAACAGCTACAAAAACAATTAACCACGCCTTTTTCGGTATTACTGATGGATGGATGGTTCACTGAATGAATAAATGTATGAACACAATATAGACTTACATACTGACTTACTTACTTACCTGCTGGGGTTATTGTATAAACACAAGGCTCCGTTTGATCACCGACTTCATTACTTGCCCAGCATAATAAAGTTCCATAGTCCTGTTGAGAGTTAAAAGTAAAAAAGGAGAATATATGTACATATTAAACCTATACTACATATACCTATGAATGTACAACACATACTTCAAAACGTACGTATTAATAAGTAAATATACATATAAATGTGAGTGTGTGTATACATATGTATATGTATGTATATGAGCAGGACTACTAACAAATTATAGGCTGACCGTAGTGCTAACAAAAGCTATCATTGTAAAAGGTTAAAACCGCAATTCATTTGGAAAATTATGCGAATTTATTTGAAAGTGGATGATTTATCTCTTGGATAACACATTTTCAGCCACTCTTCGAAACAGTCACACTTGCACACACACATACAATAATACACAGAAAATCATTTACAATACAGACAATGTAGACATTTCGATCTGATGAGTCATAATAACAAAGATTTTTACTTTTGTTCGATAGTCTGCATGGTTATCTGCACACTCATACTCGTCTGCGTACATATAGTATTGCCTCTATGTTAATGGCAGTGTAGAGCTGTGATTCTATGAAGTGCTTTTCACAAAGAGGTGTGACATCATTATCATTGTTTAAGTAGGCATTGAAAGAATACGAACAAAAAATCACTCATAGACTTCCCTTCTGTTTATCATTTTTCATACTGAACATATAGTTAGTAATCCCAGCAAAATATTCAACTTAATGGAACAAAGTATTTAAAGCATGAATTTTTTTTTTCAAATTATGCCGCATATTAAAGTATATCGAAAAATTAAAATTACATCATATCAGAAACTGGTATCATGAAGCTAGTAAATATAATTTAATCTGCCTTAATACACGACAGCATGAAGCTTTATCAGCCAACAACTAATCCCATTGCAATGAAGTAACTTTGTATAAAGTACTCCATATTTTAAAGATACTTAAATCTATGCATGTACAGAATATATGTATGTATGTATGTGATATCGCCTTTTTCAATTCATTTAAGATATTTTTTAAAATTTCGACAAGAGAAAAACTTACATTTTCTGTAACTGGTGTATAATGTGCAATACTTCGTCCACGATCAATAGCTATTTGGGAAGCGGGTATATCAATTGTTTCACCAAGTGTGGCATTGAATTTCCACACGTATGTTGTTTCCACTGGATTTGCTTCAATTTCACAAGCTATTTTAATAGTTTCATGACGTCCTGTACTATAGACAGTGCGTTGTCCTTGTCGACATACGGGTGCATCTGCACAATGGAAATTAATGTTTGATTTTATTGTAAAGGCAGGCGAATGTGTAAGCAGAAATTTAGAGGGGAAAGAAAATTCTTCAAAACTTCGAGTTTCATATCAGTAAATAAATAGTTTAAAATATTGAGAACGTTATTAAACAAAAAGAAAATTATGAAAAAATGTACAAATTAAAAGATATTAAATGTACTCAATATTCGATAATTCAATATTTATTATTATTTTATATTATACGTAAGCAAGTTAATTTGTTTTTTAGCGTTTGGAGGCAAACTAGTAAACATTGAAGAAAGTAATAATAATGGTAAATTTGCTATCTTTCTGATTCACTCCAAAAATTATACACTTTTAAATTACATAATTTGTGAATAATAAAGTATACAAATAAATTCACAAAAAACATGGTCGGAATATAGTACTGTTCTGAGGTGTTGTCAGTAAAATTTTCAGTTTTATTGTGTGAATTATAATCAGAAGAGTAAAAATAAAATTAATTATTATCGAGGTACTTGTCGTGTGCTCTTATTATGTAGGTAGTTTTCTATGAATTATAAGCTGTACTTACATCTTATGTCCAGGTGAACTGGATTACTTTCACCATCTCCTTCTCGATTGCTGCCTACGCACGTATAAATCCCACTGCGAGCTCTGCTTACATTTTGCAATACAAGACTCTGATTTGCAACTATAATGCCTTCTGCAATGTTGTTTTCTAATATATTGCCCTATTACAATAAAAGTTACATAAAGTAGAAAAAAAATTAAATTTTATTTCTAAAATTTATAATCAAGCATTTCAAATAATGTTATAAGTTTGTAATATTTTTGTGTTATTTTTCTGCTTATGCTACTAATTTACGTTCCATATTTATTTGATTAGCACAATTGATATTACAATAAATCTTAATGGAAATGTTAAACAAGATTTCTTTAAAACAAAGACTTTCCTTTACAGGCACATAAAAAAATTTTACGATGGCATCTATCTCTTCACCCTTCATTTGTGATGAACATGTTTATAAATTCCTTTCTCAAAGTTTAAATTTAATGAAATTTTGTTCAATTTAACATTAAATCATTAAAAAAAGTAGAATAATTTCAAGTTAAAAGTTTTTAGATGACAAGATAATGTATTCCTTTAATTTTAATCTCTCACTTTAACCGTAATTTTATTATAATTTTTCGATAAGTATTCATCGATCCATTAGCAGACACATTTTGTAACATTAAGATAGATTATCGAAGTTTTTCCTTTTTTATAATATTTTTTTTTTTTCCTTCAACTTCGACATCTTTCGCTTTTTGGAAAAAAATAAAAATGTTAATGAAAACGTATTAGAAATTTTACACATTTTATAAAGATTTCCTAAATTGATTTTTAATGTTTGAAACATTTGTAAACTTCTCTCCACATGGAATTGAATTTTTTGTGTTTAAATTTGTACAGACACCTACACATCCATATGTACGCATGTACATACGTTCTCATCTAAAACGTCTATGAAAATTAACATTTTACGTAAAAAATTTAAATTATAAATTTATTATACATTTCCCAAATACTTACATTGTGACGCCAACTGACGTTGTTAATCCAAGGGTTTGATTTGATGTTGCACTCAAAGAACACATCAATACCTTCTCGAAAAGTTGAGTTTATAGAATTTGTACCAAGTTCCAATGTAACTACCGGAATGTCTGATTATAATAGAAAATCAAAAAAAATATCAATAATATATGAAGTATGTTGGAGTAGCTGAAGATAATACAGCCCTATTTAGAAAAATTTATTTATTTATTTATGAATATTTTCCCCTCACTAAGTTTAACTTTTACTTATTTGATTGAGTATTTTTCATCTTATGTTTCTTTTTAACTTTTGTAAACCTTTATATTCTTAACTTTTTAAAATCACTTAGGATTTGTCAGATTCCTTTTTCGTTCTGTTTAAAATATTGAAATTATCTGTTATCACTTTCTAGGAGGAGACGAAGAGTGTGTTATTTCTTCTTGAAATTGTAATTGCGTCCCATGGCTTTACGAAAACATCCAATTTAAGCCAGTTCACTAATTTTCTTTGTTAAAATAGGGGAGAGTTTAATAGCCACTTGAAAGGAATTCATATTTTTTGATTAATCGAATAGTGTCTGAGGACATTGTCATCAGTAGACCCAAATAAATGGAAACAAATCTTTGCTGTTATTTTAATTTGGTGCTCTGTTCCATAAAAATGCTGATCAAATGTTGTTATGTGATTTATAACTGAAGTTTCTTAATTAAGAGCATTTTGGTTTCATAAAAGATAGTCCTGACAGAAAAAATAAATGAAAAAATACTCGTGTTTAATGGCAAAAAAACAAATTAATATAACATTCACGATGGAAAATTTACATACAACCCATCAACTTAATAATGATCTTTCACATATGGTGTTTGCATGTTAAAATTTATGTTTGAAAATTTTTTTACTGTAAAATAATAAAAAAAAAAAGAAAGTGTTAAAACGTTTGCTGAGATTTACTTTTTATTTAAAAACATTTCTAAAATTTTATAATTTTGTTGACTTTGAGAATTTTGGACTAACACTTAACTTTTATTATCTAGTTCATTTGCTAGATGGGGTAAATTTGGAATATACAAATATAGTTTGAGATATACTCACGATAAATATCCAATTTCCAACCGTCCTCAATTCCTGACTCTGGTATCATACTTTGTTCAGCGCGACATGATAGATACTTGCCACGGTCATCTATTGTCGGCGTAAAGGTTAATATCGATGTGGTCATATTACCATCGGGATTGGCCTATTTATATACAGGTACGAAATAAAATGAATGTACGAACAAATAAATATATATGTATATATTCTTAGAGAAAAAAAAACGCTAAAATTATTTAAACTTTGGAAAAGATTGGTAATGCAGTTAGTTTGATAGGCAAATAAGTAGAAACTGTTATTTAATGGAATCATCAGTATGTACTTACAATTTCATGAGTATTTTTCATAGGAGTACTACCCTTCCACCATGTTATTGTGGGTGCTGGTCTAGAGCCAATGACTACACAGCTTAACTGATAGGAACTATCTGCAGATAAGGGACGATTCTCTCCTTGCAATTTAATGAGTAATGGTCTTACTAAAAATGAGAAATTATCTAAATTGCATAAAAGCCAAGCGTTGGAAATGTAGAAAATTAAAAATTTTAACTGAGTCCTGACACAAACGTAAAATCATCTGGCGGTTAACAACAAACAACGAAATGTACCGACAAATCGCGGAATAAATTTTAACAAAAACAAATACTTCTTTCTACTATCCGTTTTTAGAATTTTTATCCTTCCAATCAGTTACTGTTAAACTGTAAAATTTAACTAAAATGTAGTCCAGTCATGTTTTTCCCGTGCTTAAATTTAAAGGTTTTAAGCACAGATTTCAAAATTCTTCAATACTATTTCAAAATTCTTAATAATTTCATTGTTATTCGCATGATTAAGTTTTATTGTTTTTTGTACAGGATACCGTGATTTCGAATATTTTGTGTTGTAAAAAATATCTTACTTACAGTTCATATCCAAAACTACGGTATTTGTAATGGGTATCGTTATGTTATTGTTGGAAGCTTTGCAAGTCAATTGCATATGTAGATTTTTGCGGATAAGTTTGGCCAGGGACAAGACATTACCCACTCGACGATCCGATAAAGCGTGCGATGAGCTGTCAATAATAGTGTTGTCGTGCCACCATATCACTCGTGGCTGAGGTTGACCTAAAGCAATGAAAGGAAAAACATGAATTTAAAATAACTCCTTTGCCTATTTTGGAAAATCAAATATATTTGGTTAAGCTGTTTCTTAATTCTATGTATCGTCAAGTGTCTTGCATATTTTTTGTTATGTATTGTTTTTCACAGCCCTCTTTATTATACAAACATGTTGTAATAATTTTTTTTTTGCGCTCTCCTCTTGATATTATCAAGTATTTTTGACCGACTAAAGTGCGAACGATTGTGAAAATGACGTTGAGTTGCTTATAAAATTGTGATTATACAACAAACAATCGAACGTTTTTTATTCTACACATCTCGACACTCACTCTCTTACATACGCATGTACTTAAACACGTTTACACCTCTCGTATGACATATGAACATATATAAATATATGAATATATTTATATGTACATACATACATACATATGTATCCCATATGCATGCATCTGTAAATTTCAAACTTGGCTTAGTTGCTGTATTGTATTCAGCAAGAAAGGGTAAGGAAATGAAAAATTCAACAGGAACTACGAAAGTAAAGTGAAAGTAATACCTAATACTTGGATGTAAGTTCCCTGTAGGAAATACCGTTAGTATACACTGATTCACTATAGGCACTTCAGCAGTACTATTGAAAAATAGTACCGTAGTTTAGCAAGTAGTGTTTTGACTTATTAAATGAGACTCATTGGTTCAAACCGTCATCTCACACATCTCGAACAAAAAGAGATATGAAAAAATATTTCTTTCGACAACTTCCATTATAATTATTGCATTCGTATACAACATGTTGTTACAAAGGGCATCAACACGTATTTTAAATAAAATAATTTCTGGATTCGTGCAATAAAAAAATATCTACAAAGCTTTGACAATTAAAATGAGTGTAAATATTTGTTGACGCTCTATTGGGTATAACTTATTGACTGTATTGCTACTACACAGAAAACCGACAGAATATAAAAAAGGAAAAACCTGCAATAACTCAATTGAACAATTGAGAACTCTAGGCTGTAAGAATATTTGTATTTCATCTAAGAATAATAAGGTTTCCATATTGAAAGGAAAACTAGGAGTTGGACTAAGAGGAAAATATAAATTTCACTATTTTTTCTTTGCATAAAAGTTTAAGCAGTTAGGTGTTTGTATTTTCAAGTCTTTTTTTGTTACGTTCTTTCTACAAGTGCTGAAATTTTCATTGTCATTTCTATAGTTGTTGTGTTTGTTATTTTAATATGGTTATATATAGATATAGTGGGTATGTTCATATGAATGTGAGATAAAAAGAATATACAGCATGTGTAATTCTTTTAGCTATCTCCTGATGCTCATCACTTAAACTTACCTCCAATAGCAACGCAAGTAATATTTATCATGGCACCTTCATTGTATGGTCCTAGCGTATGATCCTTTATTGTAGTGCCTTTGTGATCCAAAATAATAATTGATTCCGGAGGAACTGTAATGAAAACCATAGGATTTCTTTTAACAAATATATATTTATTATCCCTGGGTATTGCGCGGTGTGAATATGTATCATCACAACAACTGAAATAACATTTGTAAATTAGATGAAATCCTTAAGAGAATATAAAAGACTTTTCTAAGATTTTACAAAATATAACATTTCTTAAAAACACCAACTTACAAAAATTGTTTATACAGCTTTTCGGAAATTTTACTTCTTGTTGGTTGGATAATCTCACACAAGTATAAGTATGTACTCAGGACTGCAGTACCTTTCAAAAGAAAACCTACATCACGATCTTATACGACCTTTTTTCATAAATTTTTTTTTTTTTTAGTAAAAAACTAAATGTTATTTGAATATTTCAAATTAAAAATTATCCAAATGAAAGAAAAATGAATGCACTAATATAGCGAAATATAATACATTTGTATATGTGATATACATATGTACGTGTTTATGGAAAACTGTCTTACTTAGTGAAATATTAAATTGTTTGTTGCTTTACTTCTTTATCGGTAGCTACAATTTGGGCGGACAAAAGTTTCACAAAGTTATTCCATTAAATGGGAGATCTACAACGCACATTTAAGAGCATTTTAAAGAGATACTTATTTAGATTCAGGCAGATACTTATTTAGAAAAGGTACAAACATAATTTTTTTCAAGTTGAAATGTGTTCAATACGATTCATCATGAATATGTGTGTGTGTGTGTGTATTTATATTTTCCGAGCCATCGAGTTATTCCAACACACTTAAGGAATATCTATTGTCCATCGCGTTTAAAATTATTTTAAAGATAATCCTGATTTTTTTTTTTAATTTATTGTATTAAACGCTCGCACCCACATTTATTCAGTTTTTCGTTTTTCCGCCAACGCATTATTGCATGATCATCATTGTATCGTGTATCGTATTTTCGTTCGTGTGTTCATTTTAAATCGATTTTATTTTCCTGGAGATGGAGACGACATTATTAGTGTCAAAAGTAATTTTTATTCATTTCCTTTCTGTTTCTGTTAGACCTGACGGTGAATGAGTTTTTCTGTACATATCCAACAGCACAAAGTACATGAAACAAATAAATACAACACAAAATAATCTCTTCATAAGTAATTTTTTAAACAATTGAAATATTTATGGGGGAAGAGAAAAACGATATAGGCTCAGAATAATTGTATATTTTTCAGTACTGGTACATAGTTGATTATTGGCAATGTCTTTTATAAACTAAATATGTTGTGGATAGAATACGCTTCAATATAGAATACTTACTTATAACAGTTAAGTTAACTTTTGAATTACGAGTGGGGCTTTTTTGAAAATCGACCCGACATCTATATTCACCAGTATCTTCTTGTTGCGTGCTTCTCATCGTCAATGTTCCTGTGCGGCCGTCCAATACAAATGAGAGCCGATCCCGATATTCATCGTCAGACCAGTGAGTTCCTTGAGAAAAATTTGATTCCCTGGTATCCACACTGAGATGTTTTGTTAAAATATAAGAATATCAGAAAATTAAAATCAAAATTATGTACCAGAATTTAAAGAAAACAAAATTTTTCTTATAGCAAATTACAGATTTGCGGCAGATGTTATTAAAAATCGAAATTAAACAGTTAAGAGTTTTATCCTGACTGAATAAGAAAACAAAAATAAAAGGAATAGAGCAGAAGAGAAGAGAATAGTAGGAAATCATGATGACTAAAATTCTTTCGTTTTCTTTTCCGCTCTTTTTATATATTAGCGAAGTGTCATTATTATCGCAATTTTTGTCATTAACATTTCTTTAAGTTTATTTTCAAAACAAAGTTTGCTGTTCTGGTTGTTGACCAGAAAGAAGGGACATCAAAAATGCTAAAGGAGATATGCAGAGAAAGAGCTAAAATAGTTTTGAAGCTCATTAACGGGTGTTTACGAGTACAGTTACTCAGGCCAAGATGAACAAATGAATCAAATTGTTGTTGGACAATTTTTTCTTTCATCTGAAATTAATTTATTTTTCTTTTTTTTTTTTAATTTTCCTCTCCTTGGTCTAAATAATTCAAAAGTTTACAAAAAGACTATGGGGAACTTAAAAACGAATAGGGAAATTTTGATGAGGGAATGGGATAATGTAATAACAAGAGTTTGGTGTAAAGATATTAAAAATATAACTTGAATAAGTTTTTTTTATTTTTTGGAATTATTTAGACCATAGGGAACAACGATGCATTTTGCCTCAAAAAACTTAAATATTTATGCTTTAAAATTAAAATAGATAAATTAAATTCTAACTGCAAAAAACGTCGAATTTCTTACCTGTAAATAGGCGTTTTTAGTCCTACTTTATACCAAATCACTAATGCAACGCGATCATCCAATAGGGGTGGAGTAACATTACATGGCATTCTTGCTACCGTGCCAAATATAGATTCTACCAATACTGGAGGTCCTAAATAGAAAGAATTAGTTAATTAATTATAATTTAATGGATGTAAGTTGAAATATTTATTATAACAGTTTTTCTAGCTTTTATTATCATTGCACAGTTGTCTTCAATCCTAGTGTTTTAAAAGATATATCGAAGTTGGGAAAGAAAACTACAAACAGTTGAATTTAGTAAATTTATTATCGTAAGAAAGGTAAATTCAAATCAAAATTATACCAAAACCAAATAATTAAAAAATAGTTTACATTGTTTGTGAGAGTTTACTGTGAAATAATGATGGAAATAAACAGCATTCTGAAGTAAAATACAAATTAATAGTGACCGTCAGTGTCCTAAAGTCAAATACTTTTAGTTAATTTTGTAGGTCTGAAAATATATCGTCTTTTTGTGTATTTCACTCAAATAGAGTCGGACATACTTTATAATTTTTATAACAAAAATATTAAATTTACATGGACACAAATAAAGCACACACTGTGGATGGTGTTGCGAAGCCAGGGTGTAATCATGATAACGATAGTTGTTGTGGCCAACAAAGTATGAGTGCAATTCTAGAAATTAAGGCGATTAAAAATTCAAACAACTGAGGCTAAATAATAATCAAGGAGTCGAAAAAGTTACTTTTGAATTACATACTCAGATTAGAAAGATGTGTCGTGACAAGTTGTTGTTTATTTGTTTAAATAAATTAAAGCCGTGTGGATTAGAAAAAGATTTATAAACTAATACATAATATATAAAGTATAAAATATGTGATATATAATAAAATATGCCGCATTTTGGTTCAGCTAAATGCAATCGCATCAGTACAGCATTTGTTATAGCTCGCGAAGAACGTTATTGTATCGGTTTGTAGATTATTATCTCGAAAATATAAAGTAAGCGTAGTAACAGATCTTTGCACGTACGCACATACTTATTAAAGGGATATAAACTGTTCATTCTCATCAAAGTCTAAAATTAAATTTCCTTTAACAAACATTCACTTTGCCAAGAAAAAGTGAATTACTCGTTATAACCAACACTAACAACCGCGTATTCACTTACCCTCCCAACTATACCAACACATACACTGTTAAGTAACTTGCTGCGTAATGTATTTGTCTATCTAGAAGCGAGGGCTGGTATATAAGAGAATGTTTCTGTTACACCGGGGAAAATGGACGGTTATTATGTGTGATTATTTATTTCTCTCTGTCTGTGTTCGTTGTTCTTTGGTCCCTCTCTATCGGTTGTTGTCTTAATAACAAAAGTGAGGTCAAGTAGTTAGGTTTCTGTAGAATAACAGTATTGTGCTATAACTTAAGTCAAATAGTCCTTAACTCTCACCAAAATGCAGAGCAGTAATAATATTGTTTTTATTAATGTTCTTTGGCCTGTTCGGGGAAATATAAAGGATAAGAAACGCATAAAATAGCAACAGAGGCAATAAAGAAAATTTCAACAAGAACACAAATTCAAGACAAAACAGCAACAATCAGACTTTAATTGTATAGAAAGAGTTTGTTTTACTCACACTGTCATGCGAACTATAAAATTAAGGAGAAAGCAGAAGACATGACAAGAAAAGAAAGCACAAAACGGTGTTATACTGAACTAATTTAGGAAGAAAAATGAGAGCAACACACAGCAGTAGTTTCTCTTTTACCACGACTACGACTATCCGAAGTCAAATAGGTTTCAGGTTTCACAACCAGAAATTGTCTAAATAGGACACTAACAACAGAGCGAGTAAACTGAATAAAATTATTATTTAATTATCGTTAATCTTGGCCTTTTCGGCCATGTTTCCGTTCCGTTATTATTAGTTGTTGCAACTATACCGACTATATGGTGTACTGGTAGCGAACTCTCATAATCGTTGATTCCTACATTATTTAAAGGAGATTAATTTTTTTAAAGTCGCCGTCATCGCCTGTATGTATATATATACTTCAACTTCGGTTTCAATTTTATTCACGGTCTTCATTAACAAAGTTCAGCATGACTTTGCTTAACTCGCACTTTCGAATACAACTCTCGGCTATTAATTTTAATTTTTTTAAAAGTTCTGATTGAAATAACTAGAAAGTGAGTGGATTGCAGTATCAGCATACCCAACCCAACGCGCACTTTTTGTATAGCTGTATACAATAACTCGGTTATTACTTATGGACTCATAATTGACTGACTATTCACAACCGACTGCAGGATCGTTCTTTGGTCTATCATATACTGGCCACTTCACGATCTGTCTATGCAATTATTGTTTTTAGTTTCGATCTTTGTTTTGTGTTTATTTTCGTAAACTCTTACGTATTTGTTTGCGAAATTCTGTTTACCATATGATGTGTATGTTTTGTTATTGCCTGTTTGTCTTGTTTGTTTACTTTTTTGAATTTACCTTTAACAACGTAACGATAGGTTAATGATTTCTCAGCTCGGTGTCATAGTTTTAGTAATACATCACATAGTTTTGTATCGCACTCAAGAACAGAAAAAAAAATTAAAAAATAGCATAATTTAAAGGAAAAATATGATTCCATTATTTATAGCTGAAGGTGGCTTTGATGACAAGTTAATAAATTCAATATAGTGCAAATATGCACATATATACACTGTCAGCTCTCAAAGTACTTTACTCAGAACTACGGCCTGGCTTATCACTCTACCCATGTTATTATTATTATTATTGTGCGTATTTATTTTTTGAGTATAGTGGCGGAAACAATAGTAGGAAACAATGGCTTGGCATGGTGTTTAGTTACTATAAGAAATTTTTCTAGATGTTAAGTTAGCTTAGGTTAGAGGACAAATACTTGTCGATTGAGAGATACTTGCGAATCGGATGTCAAATTGACAACACCCTTAAAAACAAATTTGCAATAAGACTGCAAAAAAATTAAAGTCAAAACAATATTTGCACATTTTTTTTTAATTATGGAAAAATTTGTCGTAATCCACTACTTAGTGTCGTAAAGTCTAAATATATCGGTAGCTATGGACAGTTGATTAGCAGCCGTTACAATGTAGTTTAAAATGCTAGTGAGTTTCAATAATAATTAGTCAACTAAAACACCTCCGATGAACAGATTTGTCATAAATTTGAATTTGTGAAATTTACTTTGTCTACTTTATGATTGTTTGTTGCTATAAACACAAGTTGGAAATTATTTTATTGCCTAGATTAGTTCCGAGCAAAAGCAGTACAAATACAGAAAATAATAAAAATCAAACTGCTGTAATGATACTAAATTTAGTTAAAGTTTTGTTTTGATGTACTTAATTTAACAAAGCCTAAATATCTTATTACAAAAAATATGAAATAGATTTTTCATTTCAAATTTACAAGTGATGTTCAAATGAATGCTCTAGTGAAGAAATTTACAACTAAATTTTTGATTGGACTTTAAGATTAAATAAAAACAAGGCTTAATTGCTATTCCGTTTAAAATCTGTTTGATATTTAATCCAAAACATTTTATTTTCCCCTTTTTTCTATTTTGTTGACGCTTTCCTAGTTTGAATAGTTCTATATTTCGTAAATAACATAAATTTTTAACGAATTTTCTAGTTTTTATATTTTTTCGTATTTAATGGCGTAGTTTTTATTTTTGGAAACTACAGGGTGCAGTTTTTTAATTTTTTTTTTTTTTTTGTGTTTTTTGGTTAAAACGTTTGAGTGTTCTGTTGTTGATTGTTATATCGAATTTATTTCAAATTTCAAAGTATGCATGTAGATATTTGCTTCACTTTTATCGACAAGCATGCTTTGTCACTCTCTCACATGCGGCAAAACAGCCATTTACCATAAAAAGCATTAAATTTTTACGCTTCATAGGATAAACAACAAAAACAACAATATTATTAGCAACGAAAATATTATATAAAAATAAAAACAACAAAAACAGCATTACCAAAATCAACATCAACACCCGTATCGTAGAGAATATTGGCTGAATGAGCTATACAAATCATCCAATTTTCATTCAGATATTGCTTTCTATTTTACTTTCAATATGTACGAATATAAAATTGGACGAATTATAGAATGAATGAAAAAACAATATTACAGAAAGAAACTATAAAATAGCGTTCGCATATCATATACAGTGGATCCATTGCATAATCGGACAAGCATTTGACTGATTTGATTATGCGTTGAGCGCAAAAAATTGAGTTAATTTCCTTTTTCTTTATAAAATTACCGTTATCATGAAAAATTTTACAACTTTTTGCATTAATCTGAAAGTTTGGAAAATAGAGTGTAAATATAAGCACACAAAAAACAGATATTTAATATATTCTTTTTAAGTTTTAAACCCATACATATCAGTCAAATGCTAGTCCGATTATGCGATGGAGCCACTGTATGTACATACTAGAGGTGTGCACAAGGCATATAAAATTGCACACAATTGCATTTTTCTGAAGACCGAATATTGACTGTAGCAGCAAATATACTAAATAAGTGTGAAGCAAAGATAGAGTACAAAAAAACAAATGCACTCATAAGCTTTTGAGTTGTGTGAAGAGTGCAAGAAAGATATTGTACTCTTCATAGTGTCACAACGTGCATTTCTATTTTCAGTAAATGGGAAAGAAAAAATGTTTTCGTTTTATGCAGTCTATCACAATAAATATATAATGTGACCTGTTTTGGGCAATAAAAGAAATCAATTTCGGGCGGGACGAAGTTCGCCGGGTCGACTAGTATTAATATGTGATCACCACACTTTTGTTTTCTCTTTAAATATAAAAGAAATAAATAAAAAAATAAAATAGAGTAAAATAATTTCATCAAATTTATTGGTAATGAAAAAAGGATTCAGTACTGATATACGATTTTTATGATAGTCAATTAAGCAAGTGTTTATTAAATAAAATTTTCTTAGACTATATAAAAGTTCGCAATTCTTACGATATTTTCGATATATTGAGTTTGATATTTCAACATTTAAATCTTAATAAATATTCAGGCATACACATGTAGTAATTTTTACTATTAAAAATTATGAAAACATTATTGGTGGATGACTAAAGCCTACCTTATGAATACTGTTATTGTGACAACAACCGACTAAATCCATAAAAATGTTGTTCATTTATTATTAAATATTAAATCTCAACATCAAATCTTAAAGATTTTGTTTTGTTTAGTCGCATCTGAACGATGTGCCCGAAAATGTTTGAACATTTGTACATTAATTTACATATACATATGCACAGATGTGTATGTATGTACTAGAGGTGTGCACAAGACATTCTGCTAGCTTACCCTTCATCGAGTGCAATACTGAATTGTACTCTTTTCTGTTGTTCTTGATTTTACGAGTGCACTGAAATCTGTATTTCTCATTTATTCAATGTATACAACATCACTCGTTTGCCTGTGAATTTCAGTAGTGTATTCGTTGAAAAATATGCCTACATAAGTGTTTCTATACATTCTTTGATTTTGCCGTAAACTTTACAACAATAATCACTATTCAAACTGCTATGCTATGTTTTTGTTGTTGTAGTTCTTGTAATCGATCCTAAACAAAAAGTAAGAGACATACATGTTGTATATGTACATATGTCGCCATAAGCCATTGAATTAGTCGACTTATAGATATCTCTTAAAGTAGAAGGATTGTCACGCCCATTTTTGGTGAGTTTGTCGGTATCGATTCTACGACCTTGCCCTTCAAATAGCATTCGTCTACGATCAATATGTCCCTAAATTTGCTACATTTTGCTATATCGAATTTTTTTTTTTTAAATCATCTAAACCTGATAAACCTTCGAACATAAAAAAAAATTGTTAAAAAACAGTTCAGTAGCATAAGAGTTATAGATATCTCATGAAGGGGGTGGGTTGTCAAGCGCATTTTTTGAAAGATTGTCGACATCGACTCTACGAATTTTCCCACCAAATTTTATTCGTCTCCAATCAGTACGTACCTAAATACTCAATTTTAACAATTTACCACGCCCTCTTAATATTTAGGGATATGAAAAATAGGTGTTGTCCCATTCTCAGATCTACCCGGTATGCACGCAAAATTTTATGAAAATCGATCGATCCATTTTGGAGGACGAACATTTTATATATTAGATTGTATTAAAACGCATTTATGTGACTCTTAATCCATTCTACTGTCCTGTTAAACAAGAATAGTCATGAAGGAAATAGTTAGGATGACAGCTTTTTGGTTCACCCAGCCCCATTTTATTTTTAATTTTTACATGTTCCACTGATGTGATCTTCAATTGGTACAAAATATAAGTACATATATAATGTTTGTGTTTCTTAATTTACTTTTACCGTAGTCATAGAATACAACGCACGTTAATGATGTTCCATGGGCTTCCGTT
This sequence comes from Sarcophaga peregrina, assembly GCA_014635995.1. Classification (NCBI taxonomy): domain Eukaryota; kingdom Metazoa; phylum Arthropoda; class Insecta; order Diptera; family Sarcophagidae; genus Sarcophaga; species Sarcophaga peregrina. The sequence goes on along the minus strand of CM025793.1, from coordinate 14,479,313 downwards.
ACTAACGCTTTAAATTGTCAAAATCAACTTTAGTGCAATTAGTGAAAAGATGGTTCATAATGGTGACAACAACAAAAATAGCATTAATTGTAAAATGTTGATGGAATCTGTTTTTTCCCCGTTTTTCTTAAAATTGTTTCTGTTGTCTTTTGATGTGATTATAAAAGTTATTGTTGGTTTTGATTTCAAAGGAAATGAAGGTAGTCGAATTACTTGAAATCAAATATAATACAATTATATGACTCGAAGCAAAAATAATGTTTATGTTAAAAGAAGATAAAAAAAAACTAGTTAAAATGGTGCTTGAAGAGTATTTTATCCATATGAGATTTAAAAATAAAATACCACTGGCGTATAAGTAATATTTGATGATATTAAATAGGATTATTTGAGTTAAAATTTAAATATTTAGTTTTTCCAAAGTCGCATTACAGGCGGTAGCAATAGCAATAACAAGCAAATGGCAGGCAGCCATCTCAGGCAAACATACGGGTAGAAAATGTCATTTTGTACATACGCTGTAAGACAAAAGTGGGAAAAAAAAAAATTAAGATAAAATAAAATAAAGAGAAACTACACTTTTTTACTGACTCAATGCTTTTTTCAATAACATTAAGATGTCATTTGCAGATAGTTGTTTCCGTTTCCGCCACTTTAACTGCCGCAATGGTTGAATTTTGTCGTTTTAAATTCTTTTTCTGTTCAATCCCATCTTAAACACTTACAACACTAACAACATTTGGAAATGTATACAAACATATAGACGAACAACAAACATAGTCTCGTACACATAATATGGGCTAAAATCAAACAAAATAACTTCTTTATTGCACATCCTTTTGTTGACAGCAGCACAACGTACCGGCATCGTCGAACGGTAAGAAACTTGAAAAAGGAAATGTTTGTTTATGTGTATGTACATATGTCAACGTGAATGTGAATGTGAATGTGACTGTGAATGGGCATGTGGATGTGGATGTGGATGTGCGTATGTACGAGTGAGTGTGAGTGCTGTGAAATTTTCCCTTAGTCTACAATTTCTTCCATTATGACAATTTGAAAGTTGCAAATAAAAAGTAAAAAGCAAACAGGAAAATAATAAACGGGAAAAAAAGTCTACAAAACCGATTTTTGCCAATAATGGCAATGACGACAATGTCGACGCAGCCGATGTCGATGTCGATGACGATGACGATGACGATAAAAAAAGCGATGTCTAAAATAATGTTATTAAGGTAAGTAAATAACAGCAAAATGAATTGAGTTAAGCAAAAAGAAAGAGAAACAGAATCAAAAAATAATATGACAAAAGGACACGAACATAAAATAAACTTAAATGACCTGATTTTCATTTAATTCTCTTATAAAATGTGATAAAATTTTATATAATCTCAGTTGTTTTCGAGCTCTTTTGCGTTCTTCTTCACAAACAATGTCAAACAAATACGAAATTCGTTAAAGGTCATTTAACGTGTTTTAACGAAATAACGAAATTGAGACGATGTGATTTTTAAATTGTTTAATTTTATTATTTTGTATTCAATTAGACTCAATGTACGACTGAATGTACGAATCGCCGTTTATATTTTTTCTATTTTTCTTTTAGTCGGAAACAATAGTTGTAAAAGTCAAAAATTAAACTCCAATACAAGCAAATAAGGTCGTTTACCGTTTGTATTGAGACAATGTGACTTCTTCTTTAAAATTGTTTAATTTTATTAATTTTCTTATTTTGCTTTTAGTTGGATCCGGTGTGCGGTTTGCGCATCGTTTTTTTATTTTTTTTTTTTACAACCTTTCCCTTTATCGAAAGGGTACTTAAAAATAAAAATGCATACAATTTAAAAGCATTTAAGTTAAATATATAATAATGATTCTATTTTTGGTAGTTTTGCCAAAGAAAAAGGGAAAATGACTTAAAAGAAAAATAAGGAGAAGATAAAAGTGTAAAGTGAAGTGAATAATGAATGATTTCTCCATTTGTTTGTTGTTTAAAAATAATGTTGGTTGGCTGTTTGTGGGGCATAGTTCTCTTTTACGTGTCAAAAGTTTTAAACCTCTAACCGCGTCATCATAACCGCTAAACTTTACCATCATTTCATAGCCATAACCCTCTAAACCACTATCAACGAATTGCTTGACTACTAGCCAAGGAAAGGACTAACCAAACAAGTAGGAAATTCACTAGCCAGCTATCCCACAATCCCAAAATATTGTTTTTATATTATGTGCCCATTTCTCCGTTTCCTTCTCTTTTAGCTTTTTTACTCCATTTCGTACTTTATCTCTCATTCGCCCTCTTATAGACATATAGTTTAACAGAGTGCAAAGGAAAAAATATCTGCTTAAGCATCAACAGTCTCATCAGCATTATATTCCTTCACAGTTATTAATATATATGTACTTTCTAAAGCCAAAAACTTTTCTCTGTTTTATTTCCTACGCCTTTCAGTCATTGCTATCCTTTGAATGCTGTAAAAAGAAATGGAAAAACTACAATAACTTAGCAGAAATGAAATGAAATTAAATTATTTTAAAGAGAATTTGTTTTAATGAATTTTTATTTTTTATTTTTCGTATTTTTCAATACAAACATTTTGAATTTTGTGCAACATAAACAAAATACGTAGAAAAGTAAAATATTTTATTAAAACAATTTTTTTTTTACGTTTTTATTACAATTAAAAAATATTTTTGGTAAATATTAATGAATATTCATTATATACAATATATGTACATATGTATGTATATATACGTACACTTAACATTAATAAATTTTTAGACAAATTCAGCCCCGATCAAAGTCTATTTAAATTTTAGAAACAGTTTGTTAATCAATATTAAGCAATTCTTAAAATTTTTAATTGAATAGAAAACCTTTATTCTTGATTTGTTTAATATTGTAAATATGTGTTTAAAAATGAGAATTACTCTCAATATAAATACTACAAATATTAAATCACATTCTCATTTAAATGCTTTCTTTTACTTCATTTCGATCATAAAAAAGCATTTTCGACTGTTATAAGTTTTATATAGTATGTACATACATACTATATACATACTATATATTGAAAAATTCAAAGTCGCATTTAGAGACATCAATATAATACAAAAATAAACGTCAAAGAAAAAGAAATTCAGGAATTAATATATTTTTTGTTACAACTTTTTAATGTGAGAATGAGAATGAGAGCGTGAGTGTGATGAGTTTTTGCAGCATTTTACGTATTTCTTGCATTCATTCCCATACAATTTATTGATTTAAATTTTTATTAGCTTTGCCACCAGTCAGACATATTTATGTACATGTATACATACAATTGCTTGAAAGCATACATACGTACGTATATACATACATTGGAATAAAAAAATATATTTTTTTTTTATACAAGTATGCATACATACGTGCATATGTATGTATATATAAATTACATTCATTCATAAATACACATATATTAATTCATAATTTCATACATATATAAATATACTATATACATATCGCTCCTTTATTGCAACATAGGATATCTCAAAAAAACTTGAACTTGGCAAAATGCGATTTAAGTTTCCAAGATATAAGCCCTATGATCTAATTCCCGTAAACACTTTTTGCTATATCTTCGGTTCAGCTAGGGATATAAAACTGATTTTTTTTTTCAACATGTACAGAAGGTCTAAAAGAGCAGATATGACTATGTTGCAATAAAGGAGCGATATGTGTAAGGATTTTTATGTGGAAAGGTATGTAGAGTAAACGAAATTATTCATAAAAAGACCCAATGGAAATATAAAGAGCAAGATAGTTTGAGATGTAACATCGATGAAAGCCCTATTTCTTTTCATAAAAAGTATAATTATTTAATAAACTAAAAATAGGAATATTTCTTCAGAAATTTTTTAATTTTCCAATTGAGTTATACACACGGTCTTTGTTCGATTAAAATTTCCAATAATGTCGATATTACAATGGAATGAATATAATTGGGAATGATTTATTGTTTATCCTCCCGTTTCTTAAGTCACCATTTCTGTCATGAATTTAAAGCCATTTTTACAAAATTGCATTTTTTTTTCTATCTGACATTCTACCAATAATCGCTCTGAATTAAATTTTTACATAAATTAGGACAGACCTGGAATGTATGTGTTGTAAAAGGACATGTGTTGCCACAACGTTCTAGAGTAATGAACACTTAATAATTATTTGTATCCTGCAGCCTGTCTAATTAATATTAACACATATTTAACTCTAAGCACCATATGCTTACTGTATTTTATGGCTGTGGACATGAATTATACGCACATATAATAACATTTGGGCGATAAAAGGCCAATTTCCTTCCATCGATTCAGAGTGTATTTTGTTTGTAAATTGTAAACTGAGGAAACATTATCACAATGTTGTAATTATTTATGACTTAATGATAATAAAACGACTTTATAATATTATCAATAATAGTAGCATTATGAAAAGTGCTAGAATTCTTTACTATTTTTGCAATATCTAAAAAAATATCTAGAAAAAAGCGAAACATAAGATACATAGTTACTTTCAATTAAAAAAATTGTAATTTTTATGTATTGTTATTGTTTAATACGAATTAAAGGTAAATAAATAGTTTGTTATAACTTCCAAAATAAATTGCGTTAGTATAGCAGTAAGATAGAATTCAAAAAATTTCGTTTTGCTAAACACTGTTTTGCCGTTTCCCTGTTATTCTTTTCATTTTTATGCGCAACACAATAGCGCAACATTATGCCTACTTACATATGTATGTATGTATGCATGTATGTACTGCAAAAATTTGTCCATAATCGAATGCGTATAACTTTTATGAGTTGATGGCAGTATACGAACTTGTGCCTAAAATAAATATGAGCAACATTTGTTTGGATTTTTCTTTTTTATTTTTCTGTGTACATCCCCCTTAATTTTGCATCGACAACGTTACGTACATACATTAAATGATATTTATAATGAGAACTAAAAGTACTAACGAACCATAAAGTGCGAAAAAATCCTCCCAAAATTATTAATGTGGCCATATATTTACGTTATTTCTTTTCCAAAACAGTCATGAGTTTTTGAAATAGAAATATACACACTCGACCACATGTAATATTGGTGCCATTTGGCTCTAATTAGTGTAATTTTATTTTATATTTTCAACCAACAACAAATGCTTCTATTGTAAAAGCCATACGACGCTCAATGTATTGGTTGTGTAGGATTTATGATCATGTATGTTTGTAATTGTGTGTGAGTAAAAAATGACCAGCAAAAATGGTTCTTTTTTTATGCACATATACAGTGGCTCCCAACTTATATTAACCAGCACCTTCAAAAAATACGACTTTATAGTATATTGTTACGAAAGTGGAAATGGTGTTGTTAAAATAATAAACAAAAGCTCTAAAAACGACACAATATACTTGATCATGCATAAAATGATGAACAAAAGTTTCAAAAACAAAACAGCGCACGGTTCTCGTGATCAATGAATGAGTTAAAAAATATAGCAACAAAAATAAAGCGCTTGTTTACAAGATCGATGAATAAACAATAGTTAGGGATAAAAGACGTAAATAACCAACAACAAAATGAAGGGAACAAAGAAGTAAACAACCAACAACAATGTGTAATATAAAATAGCAGATAGACAAATAAACTAACAACAAATAATCTGCCTGGACGAATGTAAACAAGAAACAACAAAAATGAAAAGAAGTTAAAGCGAGCAAGGGTGACTTTGAATTTAATCGCGTAAAACGACGTCACGTTGGTTGCAGTTAGAATGAAAATCTGTCGAGCTTTATTTCGGTCAGACTTGTGTGCCGACAAGTTGCGTTTGAAGAAAACAGTTGTTAGTGTTGTACGTGCAAAAAAGGTTGTGAGCAAAGAAGAATAACTAACAAGTGTTTTGCTTACAAAAAGGTTGTAAGCCGAGAAGTATAACGATGAAGTATCATTGTATACTTGGAAGAAATTCGAACAGTGGCACAAAAGTTGTGCAGATAATAAAGAATTGATTAAAATTAAAAACATATTTATTTTTATTTTATTGCAATCTTCGAACTCATATTTTTAACGTTTTTAAAAGGTAAAAACGTAACAATATGTTTGGAAATTAAAGAAACAAGAATGACATTATAGCAATTCTAAAAAAGGACTGGGCATAAATAACTCTCCAAACTACTAGGAAGTGGAATTAATGTAAAAAAGACTGAAAGCTGTAATTTAGCAGTAGGAGTACTAAATTTTGAAATTAAAACTATTAGCTAATTAATCATTTAATTGTTTGTATATAGTAAATGGTTGAAATAAGCTGTGACGAATTGGGTTTCTATATTTTTGGTTTTTAGTTTGTAAGTTTACATTTGAGACTAAATAAAACTGTTTTTTCTTAATTTTTAAACATATTCTATAAACTCTTATTCAAATTGTTTTTAATATCTTGTTTCGTTTTGAAATTATACGAGCCTTTTTAAAGGTGCTGGTTAAAATAAGATGGGAGCCACTGTATGTACAGACTTGTATTACATAATTTAATCTTCATTCGAATATAAAGTCCACATATAATAATTTGCTTTAAGTGATTCCGAGTTCGATCTTTAGGATATTTAAACTATTTTCTATAACAAATTGCAATTCCTATATTTATGTTGAGATTGAAATGATTAGACTTAATGAAAAGAAATTTACATTTTTTGGTGTTATCAAATACACAATTCTCAAACTGTATCCTTAATGCAAATAGTCATTGTTTATTTATGATTTATGAATCGTTAATATTTATAGTAAGTGATAGGATTCATTTCATAAACGTTAAATGTAGACTTTCAATCGATCATTTACCTTTCTTTCGTAAACATAAATGAACTAAATTATAACGTAAATACTTGCATAAAAACATACGTATGTACGTACATACATATGTATATACATATACAGTGTGTAAGTATACAAGCTTTAAGTGTTGGCTATACAGTTTTGTATAGTTTCGATTATTAAAATATTTTGTTTTTCCTAAAATCCTTAACATTATTTTGAAATATCTTCTTCTTTTTCTCAAAAACAAAAACAAAAAAATAAAGAATAAAAACTCATAATATTTGGGTCAAAATAACTGTAATAAAACTGGTGCATTGAGACTAACCCACACTTTTTATGATTATTCATCGTGAAGCACTCATATACGGAATTTAAAAGAGTACACAATATATGAGAACAATAAAAAATGCAATGAATTATTCGCAGTGTATGCGAAAAATATTCATATTCGTGCATAATGCAAACGATGAGTTATACAGACATAGATATTGTTCAGAACGGTGTGTAACGAACGTTCACTAATAAAATATAAAACAACAATAATGTATCTTAACCGACTAGCAAAGAGACTTGAATTCATAGTATTCATTCAGGTAGTATGCCGACTTAAATACATATTTACATATGTACATTGAAAATGACTTTTAAATTAAATGGGACAGTTCCCCCTTTCTTTATATCGTGTATTATTCTATCACCAATTGTATAAATTTTTAAAATAAAATGTATGTATGTATGTGTTGCGAGAAACATCTTAGCGCATGGGTTTATTTATTTTATTTATGTAAGGTAAGGTAAGGTATTCACTGATAACCTTTGAAATTTCCTACTCATTTTTGATTTTATCATGGAGTACATTCATTTTAATCAATTCTTTCTGCACAGAAACAAATATTATTCAACGTATGACTGGCATCATCATTATGATGTAACTTTATTTTCATTTCAATCGAATTTTTATATTCTTCTCAATGAGTTACCCATTTGAATTTATTTTCGTACGTATGTAAATAAATGTATGTATGTATGTATGTATGTATGTATGTATGTATGTATATATCAGTATAACTTTAGAGGAAGAAAAGAGGAATTATTGTGTATCAAATTTATTTTGCGGTTGTAAACATTTTTATTTCGGTTCGTTTTGTATACAAATAAATTTATTTAAAATGAAACTGCACATTGTCACATTTCCATTCTAATGTTTTTCAGTTTAGAGCGAAATACAAATATGTATAAGGAAACGACCTTAAATAAAGTATAAAGGGAGGGAAAGAGAACAAAAATCTAATTTATTTAAAGATAAAAATCTTATGGTGCTTTTATGGAACTCAGCCTACGTAATCTTTGTAAATGTTTTACTATTGAGTGGGATTTTTATTTATTTTTAATTTTATTAAAAGCTGGCAAGTCAAAGGAAAAGCAAGAGCAAGAGCAAAAGCAACAGATTTTATTGTATTTTTGCAATACAAGAAATATTGAAAATGATATTCTCCGTTTCAGCTACATAAATAGCCGAAGTCTTTTTATCAGATTAGAATAGGAAAATGAAAATGATGTTTATCTTCGTGTTATTTTTAGATATTTCTTTTTCAATAGCATACATATTTAAACATATACATACATACATACATTTTTCAATCTTTAATGATTGTATTACCAAGCTCGAGATCGGCAGAAATTGGAAAAATTGGAAAATCGGTCTGCAGAAATATTTTTAAAATTTTTGCCTAGTGCCTTCTATTCATAATTTATTCTTCCGCCATTATGGTACATGTATGTGGCTAATTTTGCTTTTCCAACAAATTTATCTCACGCTCATTCAATTTTTTTTATTTTTTCTTTAAATTATTTTTTATATTTTGTTCCCTTTTGCTCTCTGGGTGGACCTTGTTGGTCAAACCTTTATGCATGGACACAGGAAGTAACAGAGGAAAACATTTGTAATTTGTCCTTGTGTAGGCATAAATTAAATGGGACTTTTATTACTTTTTATGTATGTTTTATTCAAACATTTTTGGATTTTTTCATTTTATTTGAATGCTGCTCTATTTGTGTCTAACTTTTTGGCCTCGATTTTTCATGTTCTAGCCAAAAGTGAGTGTAAAACATTTCAAATTATTTTACAGAGAAAACAATTTATGGGTGTCCATTAAATGGGTTTCAAACGGTGGTCTCTTAAGTAAAGTTAATGAAGTGTAAAGGGATTTTATATAAAACAGAAACAGAAAAAAAAAACCTGTTCCTTGGGATTTGTTTTCTTTTTGATTTTCTTTCCAACGTTAAAGCATATCTGAAAAGTTGCTTATTTCAGACAAAAAGACACACACTCACAAAGATACACAAAATTTTATGGAGATTTAAAAGACTTTCTGTGGGTTTTGTTTAGCGGTTTTAAAGGTTACGATTATTCTGAAATAAAAAAGAAAACAAAAGGAAAAAAGGATAAGAACACGGAACAGAAATATTAAAATAAATAAAAACGAATAAAACAACGTCGTAGTGGTTCGGATTCTGGTTTCTCAACAATATGTTATGTTAGTATATGTTACGTATCTCTATATATGTACATATGCGTGCAAAAATGGCAGAAGGCAACTGTTCTTGTATATTTGTTTATTTCTCATAAAATTTAATACGTTCGCTTGTGTTTAGACTGCATATGAGACAGTACAAATTGAGCATACTGCTCGTACATACATACATACGTCGCTTTGTCTTTTATTATATTTTATTACGTTATTTTATATATACGGTTAATCGCTCACTTGGTTAACGTAAGCAAAAAAACAAAAACAAAAAAAAGAAGCTACTAGAGTATACATTGAAAATAAAAAATGTGTGGCGAAAATACGGATGACGTATGTACATATTTTGAGTTTGAAAGTTTACTTTTATTTGTCTATGAATTTAGACTTTATTTTAATTTGTTAGAACCTTAATTTGATTAAAATTTTTACGTACGTTCAATGAATATGTTAGAAATAAATTGCTAGCCTACCACATTTCACCCATGTACACTTAATAAAAATCTATCTATACGACTTATGGAACGAAGAAGAATTTTTTTTTTTTTTTTTTAATTAACAATTGTATTTGAGTGAATTGTTGACTCTATTTCAGAGTATTATTATTTTTGATTTTTTTTTTGTCTTTTGCGCTGTAGTTGTATTTAAGTGAGAATTGCTTCTGGTAAATTTTAAAATATTGTGTTTAAGAAGACTTTTAATGAAAATCCATTTATTAAACTCACGTACTAGCTGTTACGATAAAAATTTCTACAATATTCGAAATTATTTCTCTTGTGAATTGCAATGTTATTGCAAACAAATGAATGGAGAAGACCCAAGAGAAAAAATTAAACAAATACGAAAAAGATTTTCGGTAGTTTAATTGCTCAAACTTCATTTATTGTACAATGAATTTTTAAAACACAAATTCATACCCATAGCATTACACTCCACCACGACACCACATCAGCATTACCAATGGCATCAGTTAGAGAGGCTGATTGCCTGCTGACTGACATATTTGTTTATATCGTATGTATGTATGTATGTAAACCAGAGTAGAGTTATGTGCACGTAGCAAGTGAAATAAAATTAAGGACGAAGCATATCTACAACTATTTAACTACAAAACTAATATTTAAGTGTGCGAAAAAATCCAAGAAAAACTAAAGTTTTTTTTGCAGCTGTGTCGAATCTAAGGGTTTTACGTACGAAGTGCAAGGCAACGAACAGCTGCTGCAAGATGTTGCTGGGGAAGGACTTGAAAGAAGAAAATAAATACGAAAAATTAAATGTGGTACTGGCTACCAAATGAGTTAATTACAAATTTTTTTGTGACCCAGATTAAACATTTGTCAGTAGAACTGAGGAAAAATTGAGAGAGATAGGAAAAAATACAGAGAAAAATAAATCTTAAGCCGTGTATGTACTGGCTACTACTACTGGAAGAATGCTAAAGCCTGTTCAGTTTGTTTGTACTGTGTGTGAAAAAGAATAAGTCTTGAGTTTACCACTCGCAACTGGAAAATACAAAATTAATTACACATTTATTTACACTTAAACTTCTCTATTGGTTATATTTACAATATTTTAAATTCTCCAGACCATAGCAATCAAGTTTAATCAATGGTAGTAGTGCTGCTAAAGTGGCAAATGTACTCTCCTATAAAGGAAATCTGTTTCAATGTGGATTTCAGTCCAATTCTTAAATTTAAGGAATTTATTTACGTATCGCCAGTGAGGAATTATTATTATAAATTTATGTCGTTCTTAACCCTTTGTAGCTTATCCTGGTAGTTTTCTGTTTCTGTCTCGTAGATGCACTAAATTTCTGCAACCAAATAGTGTTTCTTTTAATACGTTTGAGGACGTGTAGTTGTCGTTAAGACAAGTACAATGCTCAGTGCTCGAAGTGACCCATTGCAATTTCTTTTAATATTTCTTAAAACGAATAATTTCCGTTGTCTGTAAGAATTATTTATTGCCTCGTATTTGATTTCAGGAATATCATCTAGTGAGTTGTGTTACTGTTTTAAACGTTTAAGTAAAGCGTATGATATTTTAAAAGTTAAAATTTGTATCTTCGTTATTAACACTATGTATTCGACTTGACTTTAACCCGTAAACAAGTGTAGTCCGGAGTAATTTTTTTTTTTGAAGTTAAAGTGTGTTGGATCACGATTTACTCATTTGAAATTGAGCTGTTAGTTGCTTATAAAAACTGTTGTCCGAGCAATTATTCTTTCTAAACAACTTTGCTGCATCCAGTTAAAGAGCATAACTTTGAATAGCATACCTTCCGTATGTCTAAGAATAATTGATCGTTACTTATTTATCATACGCAAATAATAACATAAGAAAAGATTAAAGCCTCTTTATATTATTTTATTCTATTTTTATGTTATATGTATAATACTTTACATTTATTTTTTATTTTTTAACATTTAATAATATTTAATAGTGATCATTGCCAAATGTTGTATTTGAATATTTAACATTTATTTATTTTTGCCTACACCCAAATAGTTGAGATTAAATGCTTAAGAGTAGCTTTGTTATTTTGTGTCTTGTCTATAAACCTCTTGACCGTTTGGCAAAAGTTACGGTATGGGATTAATGCAGATATCTTCACAAACTGAAATTGTCGAAAAGATGTTTATCGCTACAGCTCACTTGCTGAAACTGCACAGTAAGTTGTATAAGAATCTACGATTAGTCTTGGACTAAACCATCAACCATAATACACTTTTCCATGCAAATATGAAAACAAAATGTCTAAATAAAGTAACTCGTATAGACAAATTTCGAAAGATTAAGAAACCGTAGGAATACATTTAATATGGCACAAAAACAACATTCAATCTTTCCTAAAAAAAAAAAAAGAAAGGAAGAAAGGAAGAAAGGAAAAACAACAAGTTAAAGCCAAAAAAGCTAAAATGTGAAAACAAGGAATTAAAATAAAATCCGATATATGTACTTAACAAAACTTGTATGTATTGTTATTTCTACGGCATCTATACTCATATAAAACTGCTACCGTATAAATAGCATTACTTGAAACGGTCGTCTTATTTTAACTAAAAATTTCAAGAGTTTTTCTAACAGTAACATAACCGTTTTCGGTTTTTTATTGCCTTGAGTTCTAAAATGTAGCCACAGCTTTTGAATTTGTATGTGGTACCGCTCTTTATAATCATATTTGTAACTGAAGCAGTAGTTAACATTTTAAAGCGCACTGTAGTGGTTAACGTGTTTACTATAAATCAGAACAATCCTAGTACAAGAAGCTCTGATGAGCGGACGATTTGTTATTGCGGTATTTGAAATATAAAAAAAGAAATTAAAAATTTCAATCCTTTCAAAAAAGCCATCCAAGAAACGATCTGACTTAAGCCTTCCAACAATGAACACCCATGGGAAGGCCGTGCAGTGGCTAATCATTCTGTCAATTCTGTTTGTTGAAGTCTAGTTAATTGCATGATGCTATTATTTTGACAATGTCTGTATATTTACGCGTACAAGTCTAACATAAACAAGATTACCCGCAGCCACACATAACACAATAGTATTTAATTTTATTGTTGTTTTGTTTTTTGTATTTGTTTTTTCTATTTGATTTTTTTATTATTATTTTACTTCTGTTGGCTTTTATTTTTTATATAATAAATTGAATAAATAATTATTAAGATATACTTTTTACATACATAAATAAAAAGGATTTACATGTGTTTTCGTTGTTATTAGTCGTGTTATATTTTGTTCGTTGGAGTGTCAAGAGATTTTTAATTTTTTCTTTTTTCTTTCTTTTAATCTGCCTATATTGTTTGCTGTTATTAGTAATTATTCTAGTTATTCTTCCTTTTTATTTTTTTGCCTTGTTTGCTTCCTTTTTGCCTGTTTAGTCTTAATTGTTTTCAAAAAGAGAATGACTACCCCAGTATGACGATATTCAATGCGACTATTGCTATCACTGGTGTAATGTGTTTTGGTATGTTTCTACGTGTTGTATATGCATGTATGGACTTTCGTAGGCATGTGTCTATAATATTGTAGAAAAATGGTATGTCCTAACACGTCGATGTACATATTTGGTATTCATTTGTTTGTTTATTTGTAACTTAAAGCATTGTTTATTTATTTATTTATTCATTCATTTATATTTTGAGTTTTTCTGCCTTTATTTTTTCTAGCTTTTTTCTATTTTTTACTCTCGTTGTGTATGCTAATCCTCTAATAGTAATTACATAAATAAATCAAAGGAAGGGATTAGGCAAAATAAAAAGCACACGAAACCAAAAGCAGAACAAACAAACGAAATATGTGTGTTTAAATACGATAAATGTTTGTACTCTACGTCTATGTATGAAATAAAGATATGAATGCAATTACTTCGAATGCCATAAAGTAAAAAAAACTAACCAAAAACAGAAAATAAATGTGATATCGACCAATGAAATAAGTCATGTAAAAAGGCTAATTAATGTTTAGTCATTTAAACCAAATGGGTGAAGTTAAATCAACGGCCTCTTAATGAAAGAATTAGCAAAAAAATAAAATGAAATTAATATATGAAAATAAATCTTTGATCTTAAATATCATGCTGGATATAATCGTGACTCAAGCAATGGTTAAAACTCTGGGAATATTGTCAAAAACATCTAGATGATTTCGAGTTTTCTCAATATACATTCAAACCAATAATCATATTCAATAAGAACTCGACAGGTTGCGAATCATGGAATGCAAGTGTTAAAGTTTCCAATGTCTAAATATATGGATGTGAAATCGAAAATGAACTTTGATTGGACATATTACCCGTAAGATACCACAAGAGACAACGGCTGGCTCATACATACATAACAAAAGCAGAACCCAATTAAGGCGAGTCCTCACAGGGCGTCTGTTGAAGTCATAAATATTTCGCATATTTTATAAATATATATAAATTTATAAATATGTATATATATATATCTATTTACTACACAATTCGCATTACATGACAATGCGAATATATAACAATGACAAAAATTTGGTTGTGCCTACAGAGATAATCATTTCTCCATCATTGTGATTCTATGTTTATAATCCAAATAGTTGCCTTTTATATTTATAACATTCAAAAACGAAAACTCTGGGAAAAAAAAACATGTCAACGTACCCACATCTAAACGCCCACATAACAGATTTTCTGAAATCAAAAGTGGCAAAATGGAATAAAGTTCCCAACATAACAATGGACTATAAAACGGTAAGACAACAAATTTATAGACTCATTAAATAATGTTTGGGCAGAGGAAAAAAAAACAAAAACAAATAAATAAATAAATAAAAAAAACATAGTAACGAGGAAAACAAACTAAAATTCTAGCCTGCGAGTATGTATAGACAAAAATTGGACAAGGAAAACGAAAATCCCAACAACAGATCTCATCTTAACAAGGGTGTATAGTTGTCAAAACGGAAATTTGGATTCATGAAAAAAGGTTGAAATATCTTAAAAATATTTAAATAAAACATGATCAAATAGAAATCATCCGCATTTGTCCAGCAATAAAATGGTAAAAGGGAATCCTTTTCGGTTTTGTCATTTTGTGTTTATCATGGATATACTATTTGTGCTAAATGCATTGTTAAATATTTGTTTTATATTCCCTATGCTTATCTTGTTTGAATTTAGATTTCATTTTTATTTACTTTAAGGTGTAAAATTTGTTTGCATCTTATCTTATTTGTTGAAATCTTATGTTAAATATTTATGTAGGTACATATTAGAAGTACATATTTATATAATTGTAAATAAAAATATGAAAAATCTGTTATGAAAACTATTTTAATCGCAAGATTTCATATTCTTGTTTAGAATTTAAATCTTCCCGAAAATATCGTGTAGTTTTTTAATTGCTATGGGTATCGTTTTAAAACACAACTCCTTCAAACCGAGTTACAGAAGAATGTGACACGTTTTTCGTTCATTTTATTTTTGGTTTTTGTTTGGCATTTTTCTTTCTGAATTTTCTTAATTAAAGTTCAGTTAACTTTTGCTCTTTTTCTTTGGTTTTATTTTTATTGTATATTGTACAGCACGATGTAGTAGATTCATATGGACGTGTGTGCATGTGTGTATGGATATAGATAGAACTGGTACAGGTTATTCACATGTGAAAGTAGTTATTTTTCAGTATTTCTTTACCTGTATTAATAATGGAGTTAAACTTTGCAAGAAAATGAAAAAGAAATAAACACACTGAAATAATAATACGAAAATCATAAAAACTAAACAAATTACCTTCCAAAAGGAATTTAACTGAAAAGAGAACAAAAAAAATATAATCAAAATTTAAAAATTTGAAATAAATATGATAATAAAGAAAAATCAAAATAACTTAAAACAATCTAATAAAATTAATTTCACAAAATTTTATAATAAAATATTACAATACATTGACGAATAAAATTAGAATAGAAAGTAGAATTTTAATTGTAGAATATGAAAAAAGGACGACTGTATGTATATGTAGTACATAGAATTATAGATTACAAATTGTAAACATAAAATATGATCATAAATTATTATCAATAATGCGTGACAGTTTCTGGGCAACGTTTACTGTTAAATCAGTCTGATGTATATAAAATACAATTCGGAATTTAACGATGAAGAAACTAATAAACGAAACCAACTAAACTATGTCTTGCATATGTGCATATGTATATTCCAAACACTGGATGTTGTAATATTTTATCCTGTTTGACTGTCTGAAACTGATGGAATTTGTACCATTTTAAATAAGAGAAAAAAAACAAAAACAAAACAAAATCAGAAATTTAAGTACATATTACAGCATTCAGTGCACTATTAGCAAGTATTAATTGTTCCCTTTCTTGAGTAAATATTTCGTAATTTAGAGAAATAATTGACCTTTTAATTTAAATTAAATGTTCTTCACTAATTTTCCTTTTTTGTTTTATTCTTTATTTTGTTTTTGTTTTTTGGTTGTTTTTTTTTTTTTTTTTTGCTTTGAACAAGGAAAACTTTTAACTCAAGTAGAAAAATATTTAATTTTGAAAACCTGTTCAACAGTAAAAAATTAAATAAAAATGAACGAAAATAAAACAAAAGTTTCCCTAATAAAGTCGATTTTAATAAACTTTTGCTCAGCAGTTCTCTGAGTTTCGTTTGTGCAAACCAACGTGAAATGAAAAATAATATGAAAAAACAAAAACAAAAACAAACAACAACAAAACAATAAAACATTTCCAACTTAAACACAACAAAAAGCAACAAATATTTACATAAATAATTCATAAATCCCATAAAAATACTTTTGTAGTTGTTGGTTGTTGTTTTTATGCCATCTACTTGAAAGGGGAAGAAATTATAAAATACGATGATAAATGAACCAAAATTATGAGTGAATAAATTATTAAAATAGTCACAGGAAAAAAAAAAAATTCTTTCTTTCAAATATCATTTTGTATACGTATTAATATTGTTATTCTGTTGTTGTTTTTCTTTTTAATATTTCTAAAATAATTTTAATTATTAATTATCCATATTTGTTTCAAAGATATTTTTTATTGCGTGGCATTTTTAACAATTTCCTTATATCTTTATCTCTTCGCTAAGTAAATAATATCAACGGGCATCTACGAATATTAAATAAAAAGAAAAACTAACAAATATGGATTTTATATAAAATTTGTTGATTACTTGTTTTAAGGCAGTAAATTGTATCTTTTTGCTTTGAACTGTTTTTATTCCGTTTAATTTCTTCCTTTTGGAAGGATGACAACATGTTCTGTGATCTGTGCTTTTGTCTCCACAAATTTCATTGACTTTGCGATTTTTAATCATTTTATTATTAAACTTCACTGCTGAACTCATAAAAAGCATTTGTTGCCACTTTTATGTGTGTGCGTTTATGTGATTTTTAATGCTCTCTCTTCTTCCGATTCTCTACTTTTTAGAGTTAAAGTTACCACCATAAAAACTCAAAAGAAAAACTTTTGTAATAAACAATTTTTCCTCATTTTGGCGCAAAACAATATGGGAACAAATTCAAAGACATCAACATATTTAAACAAAAGTTTTTGAAGAGTTTTTGTTCCATCTTATAACTAAATGTACTTCGTTACATATGACCTTGATTAAGAGCGTGACAGGAATGTTTGTCATTATAGCGTGCTGATAAGTACGTACAAAGAGAAAAAAAATAAAAATTATACACAATATGACAAGTTAAAGAAAAATCAATATTTCATTCGTATCGTGAGTTATATGCATGTATGTAGTCGGTGGAATGAAATCATAATATTTCGAAAAAGTTTCAATTGAATTTGAAATATAAATTTATGAAATTAGTTTTTTCACATTTTAAAATTCAGCATTTGATAATGTAGAGTAAAACCTTAGTTATACTTATAGAAGATACGAATTATTATTAATGAATGATGAGAACAACACTGAAGTCACCGTGGTCTAGTAGACGTAAAGCCAGGATTTGAGTCCCAGGCCAGACATCAAAAGAAAATACAAAAATTATTTTTTTTGCGATTTCTTCGCAGCAGATTTCTGGAAAAAACTCTGAGAGTAAATAAATTGCCATGAAAAGTTTCTCAAAAATCTGTCGTTCGGAGTCGACTTTAAACTGTAGGTCTCGCCACTTCTCTATAAAATTAACACACACAACATAAGTAGTGTGAGAAACTAGGTCAATGACCAATTGTGTATGTGAGTATAACACTCCATTTAAGTACAAGAGTGAAAGTCAACAATTTCCGATTTATGATTCCACAAACGACTAAGTCATCCATCTAAGCGATTATGTGTAGATAGATTACAATAAAATGTCATTGTATTTAAAATATTTAATCTATTTAATCTTGAACTTTTAAGGTTCTTTTTTGAAAACGTGTGCTTTATTAGTATTTACCTTTCGACACTTTTTTAATGTAATTTTTTTTGTTTTTTTTATATTCTTTTTATAATAAAACTTACCATTTTCTTCATCGATGTTACGCGTCATAGCTGTGGGTGTTACACGGGCACGTGTTGGCGTTGAGTATCTCGTACAGCAAATAATGAGTATGAAAAGCCAACATAATACAGACGAGCACGACAATTGTGCATACAATGATAAATCCATAGTTCAGGCAGTGTGGATGTGTACAATCGAAATGAAGTCAATTCGGGACAAGTTGAATGATGCTGTGTACAGACGGAGCAGAGTAGTCTCTGGTTTAGTTTCGCTCGAATTGAGATGAGAAGGGTAAAGTTCAGTTCAGTTGTATATTCGAATTTTGCAAGATGGAATAATATACAGAGTGCAACAGAACAGAAATAAGTAAACGCATTGAGTGAAAAACATATAGGAAGCAGGAACTGGATTTGTAGTGGAGTTGTTTATAACCTGGATAATAACGTGGAATAAAATAACAGCAGCAAAAAACAGCAGCCATAGAAGAGAAACAAAAATTAAAGACTACATGCAGCAGGGTATAGCCATAGTTGCTCCACTGAATATACAGGAAGTTTTTTCAAAATATTCTATATGCTAAGAATGTTAATTACGTTTACTTATTTTTGTTATTTAAGTCAAGTTGTTGTCTTTTATTTTTTATAGAATAAACACATATTTTTATATGAAACAATTTTACTTAATATTGTTATCCTTGCAGTTGATACGGTTGAACTCGTATTGTTTTTCAATTTTTTTTCTTTGTTTTTTAATTGGATTTTTTCTTATTTTTTGTTTCTCTTTTTTTTTTCATTAAACGATGTTGATTTAATTTGTGTATAATATTATATGTAAAAAATTTAAGGGATACTGAATGTATTACTAGTACATTTTAGATTCTTTTCTTTTTTAAGATTTCATAGAACTATTCATATTAGAAGTAAATCACATACTTAGTGGGCATAAATCTTTGTACTTCTTTGATAACCGCAAAATAGATTTTTGAATAGAAATCGAAGTAAAATACTTAATTTAAATTTCATTATTTTAGACATTATCGTGCAATCCTTCAGTGAGAAATTGCCTTACATTGCGTCGAATTTGATTTTTTACAACATTCCTCGACTTCAATTTCAATTTCAATTCACAACACTTTCTATTTCAAGTGTGCCACTTGTAATAAAATATACTCATAAATTCTTCGCATTCCGAAAACGTTAGAATTTTTTATCCTGACTCCTTGTTACACTTGCAAAGAGGAGTTTATTGAGAAAACGAAAAAGGGGGAAATCTGGCAAAATATGCGTGTAATGGAAAATATTGTAGATAAATAGAAAACCAATATATCATCTAACAAACAAGACACTCTAGGAAATTACAAATGCGAATGTATGTGGATATGTATAGTGGAATTATGTACATATAAATTTTATATATATCGTTATATATATTGATACATAAGGGTATATATAAATTAGATAAAGTGGCATAAGAGCGTTTCATAACATAATTCCGAATTCCACTATGGGTCATGTTTCCAGATATAAGGTATTTTAAGGATAGCTTTTAATTTAAAAAATTAATAAAAATCAAAAACTAACAGTTAAGGTTTTACAGCATTTCATATTTGTTGTCGTCCAATTGAATTGTCGATAGAAAGTCTTATCAGCTGACTGTGAGAAACGTGCTTATGGGAATATCAAAAATAAATTCAATAATTTTAGATTACTAGAGAATATTCCCAACTCTTCTCCCGACTCCACAAAAAGACTCTGGAAGCTGCCCTGCTCTCTAGCTGTTCGGTATGCAAAGAGCTAAGTATTCGGTTGGTCTCGTGTCTTTCATGTAGTAATGCTTTGTCCCGTCATTTGAACTTTCTGTTCAAGTTAAATTCAGCACATCTTTGGACGTTGAAAAGTTCCGCTTGGAAATAACTTATGAGTGTCCCTATATTTCCTGAATATTATAATGTGGGCCCGAACATTCCCTATTGTTCTCAAACTATTTTTCCTTGGCCCATCCTCACACCATATATGACATAATTATGTGGAACGTGTTGCATTTGTATTAAGTTTTTAATTTCGATGCATTGACTAAAAAGCTTCGATATTTTATCGATATTTACCAATAAAATATCTTTATATTGTTACATTGGTCTTCCTGGATAACACACTATCTTCATGACAATACATGCATATTACAGGTTAATATTTCAAGTTAAAATCTTCCATTGTGTAGAATACCTCATGCATTGTGTATTATTGTCAGTTAAAGAACAATCTGACAAGAATTTGTTCTACTTGAATTTTTTCTTAGTAACTGAGTACAACGGGAAACAATGTACATCGAAAGGAACATAATTCTGGAATGTTGTGTACTCTCTTCGTGTACGTACATCCATGCAGCAATTCAGAAGGCGAACAACAAGAATAATAAGCATAGCTCTCAATTGCAGGGTGGCTAAAGAGACGACTGAAGAATTCGTTTAGTTGTTTGTCCAATTGTTGTTGTTTGTTATTGTTTATATTATTCCTATATATATATCTGTCTGTCTGTATATATATTGGTATTGAAAGTTGAAGTAGTGATATCTATTGTTGTTGTCGTCCTAATATTAGTGGGAGCGTTAGAAGTTGAAAGGTTATGGTATATGGCCATATATAGACTGTATACGATTTCCTTTTTCCTGTTTATGGTTATTGACATGAGTTGGAATACAAAGATATGCTCGTTACACATACTATTGTGTTTAGAAAAAACAAATTTTCGATATATTCGTATATATATGTACGTACGTATATACAAA
This sequence comes from Sarcophaga peregrina, assembly GCA_014635995.1. Classification (NCBI taxonomy): domain Eukaryota; kingdom Metazoa; phylum Arthropoda; class Insecta; order Diptera; family Sarcophagidae; genus Sarcophaga; species Sarcophaga peregrina. The sequence goes on along the minus strand of CM025793.1, from coordinate 14,458,208 downwards.
CGTTTTTTAAAGTTAACTATATACACATACTGTACATACGTAGGTAGGTCTAAATAATCTATAAGTACGTGTGTACACATTATTTGTGAGAAATTCATACATCTTATGAGAAAAATTTTATATTTATGCTTTTTATTCGATTGATTGTATTAGGTTGTGATTTTGTATCATGAAATTAATTTTTCCTTTATTATTAGACTAGATGACCCGTGCGAATATTTCGCATCGTTTGTTGTCATTTTTGTAACATAAAATGAAAATAATTGATAGAAATTTTATTAAAAGTATAAAAATATTAGAAATCATAATATATCAACACCGTATTACTACACTTCATAAAACAAACAATACCATGACAATAACGACATTACCAAAATGGCGTTTACAACTTTATATATTATTATGTGGAATAGCATTATAATTAAGCGACCCTGTTTATCGCACTTGATCTAACAACTACTGCAAAATATTGCCAAAACAGCTTTTTACAACCTAATATGCATATTATATATAACTGACTTAGTAATAAACGGCATTATAGTAAATAGCGGTATTGCCAGAATGGATTTTAATACATACTATATTATGTAGAACTGTATTACTATTTAGCGACCCTGTATTAGCACACTTGAACAAAAACATATAATCATAATGACAACAGTATTATTATGCAGTTCTATATAAAATATAATTTTTATCAATGAAAATATTAATTTTTCAATTTCTAATTATTTTTCGCCATTAGTGTTAGATATAAGCTTTAAAATGAGATATTGTTCATTAAATTTGGTGCGGTGGTATGGGAGATATTAGCAACCGACAAAAGAAAGTGCTTTAGAAATAATATATATGATCGTTGAGTTTATATTTTTGTTACGTCTCTAGATCGGACTTAAGTGGAAAGAAATTTTAATACATATCTACATGAAATTACAATTATTACAATTTTTTTTTTTTAATTTCGTTAAACTCATTTAAAATATTTGTAATTATTGTTCCCATCCGTTCAATTTATGATTGAAAAAGAAGTTTTTTTCTTTCCTTGACAGTTCTGAATAGAACGTTTCGACATAAGATTTACTTTTACGATCGAATACCGAATTGAAATAACTGTGTGAACAGTAATAATAGAATTATAGGAATAAATTACAACAAATACATACAAATTGAAGTTAAAGCAGTTAATTTTAGTAATACTTATTACAGAGTTGTTAGTAAGTACTTAAAGATGTTAATATCCCAAATGGAGAAATATATTACTGAGTTATAAAAAAAGAATGGAAATATTATATTTAATTTTTGGATACATTCCTTATTGTAGTTATTGCGTAATGTTTTTGAAGATTATTGTATTGTTTACGATTTCACGATAGACAAATGTATTAAGTTCGATTTATTGTTTTGCAAGCATAAGAATTTTACGTTGACATGTATTGGATATCACACAACTTCACAACTATAAGATCAAAATAAATTCTGGCTGTTAAACATTTTTTTTTTAAAAAACGTATATCTTTTTTACAATACTAATTTAAATACTCGTATTCCCCTTTTGTCAGTTCCAAATTATATTCTCTGTGTAGTTATTTGTATCAGTGATTTAGCAAATTATCATTTTATTGTCAACTTTTAATGTTGAGTTTTTGTGGACAGCATAAAAGTCACTTATACGATGAGAAACTATTATTAACCCTCAGAAAACTCAATGTACCTCCGAAGACTTTGAATATTTTAATATAATATTTTGCGTATGTATATTAAAAAGCTTTAAATACACTTTCTATTTATGGAATATCTTATATAATAATTAATGAGTTCAGTTTCCATACTGAGTAGACAAAAGCTACAAGTATTTAATTATTGGTATTTAACGGGTCTCTGGAATTTAAACACTATGAAACACGTACGGAAACGAGTCTCACATGCACGCCTATAAGCTGAATACGGGAAAAGGAAGCCTTCGAATCGTGTAAGAGGGAAATGCTTTGTGGGAAAGGTATTTGTTAACCTCCAAATAGATAGGAACGGTCTCAACTGTATTTACTTTCACAATTATCTCTCAAACGCAGTAACAATGCAAACAGAATTGCTGGTTGTCAAAAGGTTAAGTTCATTACAATTTTTAATGCCACAAAATTTCAGAACGAAAATAAAAATAATCACATTTTATTTAATCGTTTGCTAACTCGTTTCAAGAACAGATCAACATCGTAATGGCATTATAATAGTAGTAGAGCAGTCGCTGTATTATATTTTTAGATGTATTCCAGTTCTTTTTTAGTGCCGATGATGATACTCTCAAAACAATCGTATAAATTGTAAATTCAACATTTTCAAATAAATTCTAAACAGGCACACATACACTCGTACCCGTTTGAAATACCTTTATTATCACGAGAGTATTATTTAATGGATGCAAAGCCAAAGCGAAATAATAATAAAATGCTTAAATTTGTATTCATAAAAGTCTATTCATAATAATGATTTTCATTCCCATTACAATACAGAGTCAGCTTTTGACTTTGCACCAGTACGATAAAGCCGTGTGCGTACATTTGTATCTCTTAAATGTTTTACAATGTTTGTACTCAGTTCGTAGACAGTTAGATTTGCAGTCTGTGATTATTTGCCATCATCTGTGATCATAAATTGAAATTTATAATACATACAGTTAAATATATTACGCACAGTGGGGTATTCTAATCATAATATGGTATCTGTTGTCAACTTAAGACTTGTATTTGGATCCTATAGTCCATTGAAATTGAAATAGATAGCTTAATCGGGTATAATAAATTCATCGTAATTCAAAAATCGGGCAAATCGTACTTTCTGTTGTTCGGATTTTTGTTGTCCCAATAAAAACGTTCTACAAGTAGCGCACACAAAGATCAAGCAAATAAAAGGATTGCATTATATATATATGTGTGTGTGTATATATTTAGTAATAAATATTATTATTGTAGTCGCCGTAGTCTAGCAGGTACTGTGTTGTTCAGATATCAAAACGAAATATGAAAAAAAAAATATATTTCTTCGGCGACTCCCTCTCGGCAGATTTCTGGCAAAAATTCTGAGAGTAAATAAAATTGCCATGAAGAGCTTCTCAAAAAATCTGTCATTCAGAGTCGACTTTAAACTTTAGGTCCCGCCACTCATGTATAAAATTAACGCACACAACATAAGTGGTGTGAGAATCTAGGTCGAAATCCTGACTGAAGGGTTGTAATGACCAATTATGTATGTATGTGTGCATGTATTATATATAAGATATAATATCGGATAATGTAACGAAATGTATGCATACACAATTGCTTTACAATATCATATCGTAAATCATCAGCATACATGTTAGTAGCATTTTATTTCTTTCTTTGAAATTCGTGTTAGTCCGCGTTTTTGTAGTTTGTAGTTTTGTAAGTAAAAACAATAAAATATTATAACATTTTTTAAATTGGGGAACAAATCGTTGATCATTTCTTTTCTTTCTTTCTATAGTCCTATTTTCATTTATACATTATCTAGGAACTAAATCCGCTATCATTTTATCGTTACCACAAAATTGCATTTTTATATATTCTATTGCACCGAATTTACAACGAAGGGCTGCCACTCCATTGCATTTTTTTCAAAACGCGAACTAGCACGAATTTTTAAAAAAGCTGAGACCCGTATTTAATTAAGTCGTCTAAAGATTAAAATGTGTTAATTTGGCATTTTTATTACAAACAACCCCGAACAAAAAATTCAAAAAGCGTTTTTTTTTTTTTCAGAGAATATCCTTAAAAAAAGGACACGGACGACCGTCCTTGGAAAAATTTTATATACAGTTGGAAGCGCCTTAAAATCACTTTTCTCATGATATACATATTGTGTATGTTGGTAAGGAAACAGATCCTCAAATTAACAAATCATTCAAATTTGTACGTATCAGAAAGTATTGAATTTCTATGATGGTGTTGTTAAGATAGACAGATTTTCATTGTGATGTTAATTTAAATTTAAATATATGGTGCTCTTTATATTTTATATACAGTGGCTCCATCGCATAATCGGACAAGCATTTGACTGATATGTATGGGTTTAAAACTTAAAAAGAATATATTAAATATATGTTTTTTTTTTTTTTGCTTATATTTACACTATATATTCCAGACTTTCATAGCGAACCATTTTGCTTTTTCCCAGGACAATCATTCAAGCACATTTCGGGTGTGTCAAAGCTTTGGTTGATCCATAATTGCTCCAAACTTATAGAAACCCTTCCACAGAGCCCAGATCTCAACGTAATTGAACATCTTTGAGAAGAATTAGCTAGAAGAGTATACCGACAACAGTTTAAAACTTTGAATCAGCTTAAGGCGGTTTTACTCGAAGCGTTAAGCTCCATAGAGCTTGTGGTACGCTACGATTTAGTAAAATAATTCCAAAACGTTTACAAACCATTCTTGGTAACAAAGGCTATGCCACAAAGAATTAATTGTTGACTTTTGTCATTTTTAGCAGAGGTTCTCTTATTTGTCCGATTATGCGTTGAGCGCAAAAAATTGAGTTAATTTCTTTTTTCGTTATAAAATTCCCGTTATAATGAAAAATGTTCCTATTTTTTTTTATTAATCTGAAAGTCTGGAATATAGAGTGTAAATATAAGCGAAAAAAACATATATTTAATATATTCTTTTTAAGTTTCAAGCCAATACATATCAGACTAATGCTTGTCCGATTATGCGATGGAGCCACTGTAGGTTATTACTTTATTTTGTATTTAACACTGACAGTTAAAAGTCATATTCAATTCACCATATGATGTGTAACAAATCGAGTATTTTTATATGAAGAAGATTATAAACAATTCAAATGACGAACGAAATTTATAAATGTATCCTTTAACAGTATTAATAAATTAATTTATTTATTTCTTTATTAATTTTTTTTATTTTTATTATTTTTTTTTTGTTTTTAATTTTTTGATTTTGTATTTAATAATTTAGAAATACGTTTTAAATGAATGCACCACCCCATCTATGGTCGAGCATTGTTTTAAATATAATACCATCTAATATATGTACCTATATAATAGAATCTAATGTGATACTGATAGAATGGTTGCTTATAAATTAGTACAATGCTCGCAAATTCCGGAGCAACATTTTCATAAATAATTGCGGTAGATGCATTTAAATTATTTATTGGCTTCATATTCCAACTTGTTTTTCTATTAGATGGCATAGATAAAACAATTTCAATTTAAGTAAATACTCCTAAATTTTCGAGATACTCTTACATGAAAGTGCAAAAGATATTTTATTATCTTTATTTATGCTAAAGATAATATTCATATGGATACTATTTCGCAAAGTAATTTCCTTCCTAATATCTCATTGCAGCATATAATCAAAAGTCAAAATCTTTTTTGAATTTTTTTTGTGTTTGGTTTTTGACAACCTCATGCTTTCAATTTTGATTATCCAAATTTTCCAATTGGTCTTTAATGGAAACGTATTCATAAATTGTTGAAGCAGTACATTACAAAACGCAACTCCAATAAATCCAAATAGAGTACTTTTATTTTGTTTTCTTCTTTCATTAAGAATGATTTAATGTCATATTAGAGATATTAGAGACTTCAAATGGATGATTTCTTAATATATTTGTATGTTATACGCCAAACATGTTAAAGATGAACAAAAAAAAAAAACAATTTCTTTTTCGGCATATAATTAAAATTACTCTTCCTTCACTTTCTATTTTTTTTTTTTATTAGTTAGAAAAGTAAACACATTTATATAAAAATATTAAAAATTCTTTTCATCTCCATCTATTCACAGACGGCCAATTACAATAGCGGTTACGAATTTATCTCCTTAAGAACATCAAATGTATAGGTTTCGGAAAGAAATGATTTATCTTATCGTTTAGCACCTCGCACGCTCTGTTTACAATTGCACTTCACTATTTTACGTATGCCTTTTTTAATTTCCATTAAGTTTTAATTATAATTTTTTTAATTTTCTTTTTTTTTGCTTTATCAATGGAACTTTTTTTAATTTCGTTATAAAAAATTACTTTTCAATTCGGTTTGATTGCACTAAATGGATTTTTATATCCATATTCGATACCGTTGCTGTAAGTTGTAACACCAATGTTTGGTCATAGCTTTTTAAGAGAAAAACAAAAGGATAAATACACCGTTTGCGAAAAAAAAATCCCGTATATTTCGACCGTACCCGCGGGATCGCAAACTCTCACTGAACAATTTTTATGATACGGGCAGAGATGAATGCGTTCGTAATTTGCACACAATATTATAAAACGACTGCCAGTGAACATAAAAGCACCATCAGCATCAGCTCCATAGCATCCACAAAAAGCATCAACTTAATAACCAGATGACACAAGAACAACATCACAGAAAAACTGTAAATGTGTAAAAAGGGGAACAATTATCCATTGTGTGAGTAAGTGTGTGTGTGTGAGTGCTTTTCACTTACCGTTAAAAAGGAAAAGAAAACATTTTCATATAAGTAGAGAGAATGTTCCGCTATTTAGTAACAGCATCATGTAACAGAAAGCGAAAAAAATGCCAAAGTAACGAGGAAAAACGAGGTTAGAGTAAAGAGAAGAATGAGAGCAAAAGCTCAACTTTAAATGAGATTTCGTGTTCTGCGCATAACCATTTTAGTTTGTTTACCAATTTCAAATTTGAAGAACTGCAAAGCAATTCAAGAGAGTATTTAAAAGATTTGTGGTTTTACAATATACGGTTACTACGTACATATTGCTGGACAATTTTATATCTCTTTTCTTTGCTGTGTTATCTTTATTAAAACGATTCGTAATTCGCAATAACGGACATGATATTGTCAATTATTTTTTAATTAAAAACCTTAAAAAAAAAACAGATTTTGTTTGTCATTTTCGGCAACAACTATACAAGTTTAAACAACAATTAATATCATAAACTGAAAAAGTGAACAGATTTTAATATCAATCAGATAAAAAAAAACATAATCATAATAAAAAAAACTGCACAATACTTTATGTAAGCCTACCTCAACCTTTTGGTGAACTGGCTGAAAAGTACTATTTTACAGATTTCAGCAATATCACTTGCATGAAATTGTACAAGCATACAATATATGTATGTATGTGCATATGTACATACATATAATCATAATATAAAAAGATTATGCGATATGAAATCAAAATTTTAATATAAGGATTTAACAGGACGTCACAATAAAATAAAATCAATCAAAAATCAGCTTATAGAAATGCACATATGTGTATACATACATACGTATGTATGTATGTGAATATATTTGTGAAATCAAAAATTTGTATTTATTATTTACAAATGTTTATACCTTTTTGCATCATTTCTGATATTGATAATGTTATGCTTTTGCACTCTATTCCCTGTGGCCATACTAAGATTTACTGTAATTTATGCTTCTATCTGCCTGATTGTACTCACTTAAACATTTTCTACAGAAAAAGCTCAACGATTTACAGAGAGAAATATTAAATTATTTCTAAAATTATAGCAAACATATACGCTTAACCGATTTTCGCCAGATGGAAAAAAACAACACCACACAATTTTCCTTCCTGATAAGAAATAAAAGAAAAAACTTGGTTTTGTAATTCAGGTGAAATAATCAAAAAAAAAAAAACAAAAATCATTTTTAAAATGCCCGTCAAACATATGAACGTCAAAATTAAGTTACTTCTAATGAATCAAAATACTTTCAGTGTTCGATCATAAAAAATGTTTTATGTTGAATATAAAATTTGCACAATACAACAATATGCACATGGTAGTTAAAGGAATAATAAGAGTTGTAAAAGTGATTAACGATAGTAATCCAGAAAAGAATAAAATGTATGTATATACCATATACATATTGACATATCTACATATACATATACCATATACCATATATACATGCTGCTGTATATTTCTAATTTCATGTTCATTCTTATTATCAAATGGTAAGCCTGAAGCTATTTAGTTTAAGATTTTAAATTCTATGAAATAAAACCGCAATGAAAGCAATTAAAAGTTATCTACATACATATGTATGTATGGATGTATGTATGTATGTATGAGTGTAAAATCACTTAAATATTTGACAATAGTATTCATAATATTTACTCGGCGTACACAATGATAAACAATGATATTTTTAACTATCATTTAGGTAGAATATAAATACTTGCACACTTACTGACACACACAAACAAACATTGGTATACATATATGTCTGTATGAACGTATGTATGTGCGTACAGTATACATACATACATGTAGATTAAGAAAAAAAATATAAAGTTCTGTCATTATAGTGTATGGGTTGAACTGACATTAATACACCAGCAAAAAATTCAAATGAAGATAAGAAAAATTATATTAGCGGGGGTTAAACAGACCCTACAAAGAATTGGATCATTACTGCTTCTTTTGACAGTATAGACTCTGTATGGCGGTTGAGTTCAGAGGTCGATTTTTGGTCTACACATGTTAAAGCATTTAATTAATGCGTTTGTACGAATATGTACGTATTAAACGTTGATAAGTACATACAATTGGAACTGCATGGAGAAAATATACAATAGTTTGCTTAAGAATGAACTTTACATGAAATCCCATACGGTTTTCTAATTATTTTTGGTCTGTTTGCTTATATGACCATGGTGCACGTGCACGTACGTATACATATATGTATGTATAATATTAATATGCATAAATATATTTAAAATCCAAAATTGTGGAATTGTTTTTGTTTTTTTGTCTTTTTATCAATTGCCAAAAGAAAAATAAAAATGCTTGGATAAAACTGAATTGTATTGGGAAATAACAATTTTATTACAATAAATATCTTCAAGTGGAATTCGTTCGGATGTTATTCGAGTATTTATACGCATATGTTTGTGTCTATGCTTACAAGTATGGATGTATGTATGTATGTGCATAAGTATATGAATAGAAAAATAAATAAAAATCTTCCTTATCACTTGTATTTATTTTTATTTGAAAAAAGAATGAATTTTCCAAACGATTAAATTTTTATTTGATTTTTATATGATTTCGTATACGTACACATTATTATTTTTTGTGTCTTTTTTTTTTGTTTCTCTCCTTTCCGACTTGTATCCTCTCCTCCTGTTTGTTATAAATGATTTCTGATTTGTTTACTTCTATTGCTTTATTTCAATGTGTAAAAAAGCAAACAAGCAAATAAATATTCTTACAAACATGTCGACAAATCTTCAATACATTAAGCAGAATTATAAAAAAAAAAGAAAAATCTAATAATAAAACCTTAACATTTAACACCATTTAATATCAACACATTTCCACAGATACACACATATGAATATATACCACACACCTGCAATCTAAGTGAAGTGGTCTGACCATATTCTTGTGAAATGCATAAATAAATCTCAAAATAAAGACAGAAAAATAAAGGCACAATTAAGGATAAGGATAGAATATGCATATTAAATGCCGAAATAAAACTTATAAAGTGTACCCACAATTAAGAAAATTCAAATATCGATATACTGTTTAATACAGTAAATCCCCTAAAATAGGATATGTATTCTTTTATTTATTACATACTAACAAATATAAACACTTATGCGTACATAGCCGGCATAATTCAGTATTTACGGTACAATTGAGAGCAACAACAGGAGTTGCACCAGCAACAAAACCGTTCATCCGTGTGCACAAAGCAACGAATTATACAACAAAAGGTCAATAAAATGAGTACATTTTACATCAGCACTATGTATGAAGTGGTGGACTATATTAAAAATAACAATTCAATAAAATTCAATTTATGTATGTACTTATGTATGTAGACAAAAACAACACACCGATATAAAACACGAATAAAAATGCCTCCATTGTATTGCATAAGTTCTAAAACACCATCAAAGAAATATCCTTCAAAAGTTTCTTTCTTTTATTTGCAGAAGAATTATCAAAAATTAGAAACCTAAACACTTTTGCAAACATTAATTCAAAACTAATTATTGGCAGCACACATACATACGTATATTCATATAACATTATTTGATTGATTAAAAGAAAAACGTGCGACCGAAATGACAAATTATGTAATTCCCTATAATCTTACCTATTTATAAAAGTTAAAGAAATATTATAATACCTATCTAAATGTGTGGTGCTGTAGCCACCCCGTAATGAATAGTTTATTAGGTCGTATAAGGTCCTGTTGAAACGCCATCATTGTTTATTCCATCAAACAATTATAAGTTTTGGATCGCATCTCGATCGCTATGCCAATAATTCAATGAAGCTGTTGATTCTATTCAAACCAAATTTGGCTAGATACATTCTGAAAATAAACTCAGAGTACCGAAGAATCCTTCGTCTTAGGTTTCGTCATTATAGGCTATTGCCAGCCTCCGGGAGTGTGCACCCAGCGGTGAGTGTACTGTTAGTACTGCCATTAGGTTACTAAGATGGATTTTGGTCAGATTTAACGCAAATTTTGATCAGCCTTATATCTGATATCTCTTCCATTGGGTTCGTGATCCCATCTTTCCTTTGCAAATGAGTGACGTTTGTGCAATTTTCTGTTATGATAGCCTTTGCAAGTGCATCGGCTTTGTTGTTATATTCAATGTCGCCAGATGCAGGAACTCATTTGTTAAATCTAATTCAAAGACATCCACCTTTCTTTCACAATCTTAGATATAGTGTAAACACTCTCTAGATATGCATATTCGGTAAAGGCGAGAGGAGTACACCTTCTTTGTGATGGCCCTTGAGTCGACACTTTGGTAACATTTGAGACCAAATTATGTTCGATACGACTACCGCGGAATTAATATCCAGCTCTCCCTCCCATTTCATTAATAGCCTCCTCCCATCCGATAGATGATCTAATATAAACCGCATTGATTATCTAAAGTGTCTTAAGTAGAAGTGAGAATAAGTTGATGGGCTTAAAACCTTTACCTTTTGTATGAAATGATTTACCTGCTTAAGGCAATTTCGTAAAGCATTGGATGAGATAAGCGTAAACATACTCTGAAGGTCAGAAAGATTTAAGGCGATAAATAAATAATAATGAATACATCGGGGGTAAATTTTAGTTCTTCTTTCGATATTACTTACGAATTTTATGATAAAAACCATTAAACAATTAAGTTCAATGATGAAAATAATAATAGAACTGCATTATGAATTATGAATTTAAAATAAAATAAAATTTATTGCTCGAGAATAAATTAATAAAACTTATTCATTAGAACTTCCGGCTGTTGTTTAACACTTAAATTCAATAATTAAAAATATTTTTTTTTTTGTTTTTTTTTTTGTCTTTTGTGGTAATTTTATACTAATAGGCCTATGCATTATGATGATACTATCGATTTCTAAAATGAATTCGCTCTACTATTCAAATGATTACATGAACACATACATATGTATGTACAGTATATTGCAAAAACATAACATACAAGCACTTCGGCGGAATTCAATTTTAACAATTAATGCGATGAAGAGCATACAGTGGTCGAATTAAATTCTGTTGAAACAAAGAAAAATGGAAAATATTAAATATTAAAATTTATATTACATTAGTACATACATAGATACATACATACATACATATGTATATCCATATTGAATCAGAAAGGCAATTGATTATAAAATTTTATTACATATTTTTTGTTTTAAATAAATTCATGTGTTTGACAGTGTGTGTGCATTTAAATAGGCAGTAGTAATAATAAAAATAATAAAAATAATAATAATAATGATATTGACACTTTTCTTTTACATATGTATACAGTATACATACATACATACATACATATTTGTATATGTAGAACAGAATGAAATAAAAATAACCAACGAACGAATAAACAACAAACAAAAACATCAATAAACGCCATAAATGAAATATAAAAAATGTAATAACGAACCGATATCATATGAAATATTGAAAAGTGAGAATATTTTAACAAACAAAATATACATTCATACATACATACATACATACATACATATAATGGTATAGTATATGGGGTTGATGTACATATGTACATAATATGTACACTTGAAGAACATATGTATGTATGAACATTCATATTTTAACGCTTTTGATAGAATATTAGAAAATCTTTGTTTTGTCTCTCATTATTGCTTTTGCTGTTTTGTTTTTAAATTGTTCACATTACATATGATTTTATGACAATTTAGAAAACAATAACATCAGCACTATACAAGGCTAACACTAACACTATATGTAGGTACATACATATATTCCAAATGTATATGCCCTACATATATGCTACAATTTATACCATTTACCAAATATTTTCAATATCAGGTGAATAGCAAAATTTTTCAACACTATTTTTGAAAATTAATGCTATCATTAGAAATTATTAGTTAAAAAATATCATTAGAAGATGGACGATTTGCAGCGAACCGTCTATCGTAGTACAATGAGGTATAGAGTGCAAACAAATTGTGAGCGCTTTCAATTTAAGAACACCCATATCGACAATATATGTACACACAATACAAATTTGTGGGAGGTGGATAAGTTTTTTATTTTTTGTTTTTTTTTTTTTTTTTGTTTTTATTGTTTTTGAACAAACATCGCAGTACAGATATTGTTTTTTATTTCTATTGGTGTGCAATAAAATTCTGGTGTTGTCTTGTAAACAAGCACAATAATAATGTGATGTCTAATATTACAGCTAGACCGAAACAACTAACTTCCCGCCACTCCAGATCCTTTTCATCTCACTCCCTGAGCTTATCTCTTTGCAACCCTTGCAAACACTTGAAATACAGTAACAGCAGATATTTTGCCAGCAATAAGCCAAAAATTGAATGCGTAAGAGTTTAGCATGACTAAATGTTATGAAAATGTCTGAAATTCATGTGTGTATACGTACATGTATGTATGTATGTATGTCTGTATTTATCAACATATGTACATATCATCGGTTATATGTACAATTTAAAAGATTTGGTTTGGTTGTATGATTATGGGTTCAAGTTATAAAAAACACTTTTATGACACACAGGCATACACTGATACATACAAACTTATATGTATGAACAAATATACATATGTATGTACATACATACATAGGCGTATGTGTGTATGTTTATAAAAAAGCGAATAAAAACTACTATAAATGTTTTGGCATAAATATTAAAACTAACTAAGCGAAAACAAGCTACTAACCAACACCATAATAATAATAATAGCAACGTCTACTATAGCAGTAGCAACAATAAGAACAACAACATACAAATAAATAAATACCGAAAGAATGCTATTCCATTGGTATTCCTGCTCCGGTTTTTCTCTCTGTTCTCTCTTTCCAACTCCAAGTAACAGCTAAAACTCATCAAAAATACGAACAAGTTGAACAAAAAAAAATTTTCCAAGCCATTGTATTTGTGTTTCTATAGTTGCTGGTTGTTTCGATGTTTTACTCAAACACTGAAAAATAGAATTAGAGAAAAAAAAACAAAAAAAAAACTTCAAAATATAACAACAATAAATACTAACGCCAAGTAAAACTAAACTCAGCTAAAGTGAATCAAACCAAACTAAGCAAAACATCCTTTTTCATATTTTTCTACCTCTGCCTCAACCACCCGCCACTGCCCTCAAAACCCCATCATCATCAAATATTGGGTACAATAAGGCGTTAAAATATTAAATAAAACTTGTTCTCACACTTTGTTAAATGGAGCACGATATAGACAATAACAAACACTTCATATTCACCAACAACAACAACCGTACATAGAATAACAAAAACAAAAAAAAAATTGCAAAAACAAGAAAACTACAAAAAACTAAAAGTAATATTTATTTATGGTATATGTATGTACATATGTATATGCGTTAAATGTACATATATTTGTGAATCTGTATATGAGTGAGTGCTTTTTTGTTTTTTAATATATTTTCGAAAAGAGAAGTATTTTAATAACAAAAAAATTTATTTATTTATGTCTTGTTGGTGGAGGACTATACATAAAATAAATAACACACCATTAATTTATGTACAGAATAAAAATTTTAACGTTATATTTATTGTTTCAATTGTTATTTACGAAAAATTATAAAACTCTTAAAATTTCAGAATATATATTAACGTACATACATACATATGGAATTTAGAATTCCAATTCAAATTGGATATTCAAGTATTCACCGTCCTTCAGAGGACTGCATTAAATTACATTAACATCAGCAATGGTACACAATTCTCATATTGATAATGAATTAAAATCAGAGAATCAAAGAGAGAATCAAATTTACTTCTATTGAAACAGTGAATAAATCGAGAAAATTTGTGCCCCACCTCGTAAATTAATCGATTGAATTTGATATGATACGATATTATTACCGTACCAACATTCCAACGTATGCCAAAGCACTCCTATCATTTTATTATATGAACATTAATACAAATTATATAATCGGACAACTATAACTACAATAACACTTTAAAAATTTATTACCGAAGTATGTTCATAAGTGTTCATAAGTGTTCTTTTCATATATGGATTCATGTACATATGTGCGTATGTATGATATGTACAATGAATTTATGAAAGTGAACAATAAGAAATTATTATTACGACTGTTGAGACAATAAAAAATATTAAATACTCGATAAGCGAATGGAATCATTGAACAACTCCGAAAACAAATTAAAAAAAAATCTCAAAACAAAACGAAACATAACAAAAAGTCCTGTAATATGTTTCATTCGAAGAGATAAAACAATATTGAAATAAAAGTGAATGAAAAAATTAGAAATATGTAAATATGTATATACATACATACATACATATATGCATACGTACATATTATATAATGAGAAGAGATAATACTATACTTTACAAAAGTTACCACGATTATCAGCGAGTATATTATAATAACAGCGATTTCAGGCAACCACAATTATTGATACCACATATCACATACCACATCCCACATACATACATACATACATACGTACACATATACAAACACCATGTGATGTAATCAATAGAGCATCTGAAGCGAAAACAACTCATTTTTAATAAAATTCTAAACAAACACTGTTGGCTACATCATACACCTACACGCTTATACTTCCACTCGTACTCATTTTCATAGTCAGTTTGTCTGTCAGCCTATATTATGTTTCCGCATTCGTGTTTAAGAGAATAATAGTCATCAATATGGTTATTATTGCTGTCAATATCATTATGAAACGAAACGTTGTGTTTTTAATAAAATATAGTTGCCAACACCAACACGCAATCATACAAACAAACCACACAGATAACACATCGTTGACACAAATAGTACATAAAATGGATGATATTCTACTCATACATATACAAAAGTATACACTACACTATACTACACTACACTACACTATTCACCTCTCTTTAACTTTTACTTGGGCACTCATTAATATTAAATTTGTTTGTACGTGTCTACGTACATACATACATACATACACATGCATGCTTATGTATTTATGCGTAAGGGGTATACAATTATAGAAATATGTTTGTTTAGATTATCAACATCATACAAAACGATAAATTAAATTATTTTCATAGTTTCGAACACACGTTTGTCCTCTCACACAAGGGATGAGGGCCAAAAGTGTATTAACAAAAGAGAAAAATGTTCGACAATGAAAATTTTACAAGACACAAATTTGACAATTATTTAACAATCTTCTTATAAAATTACAGAAATACATAAATAATTGGCCATTACAACCCTTCAGTCAGGATTACGACCTAGTTTCTCACACCACTTACGTTGTGTGCGTTAATTTTATACATGAGTGGCGAGACCTACAGTTTAAAAAGTCGACTCCGAACGACAGATTTTTGAGAAGCTTTTCATGGCAATTTTTACTCTCAGAGTCTTTGCCAGAAATCTGTTGAGAGGAAGTTGCCGAAGAAATATTTTTTCGTTTTGATGTCTGACCTAGGATTCGAACCCGGGCCTTTTGTCTAATAAGCCAACACACTACCCACTAGACCACGGCGACTGCGACGAAACAAAATAACAAAAATAAAAACTAAGTCAAATACATAAAACAGGGAATACATACATACATACATCCATACATATATTTTTATGCAAAGCAAAACAGAACAATTGTTAAACCCAAGCATAACCTTTAAAGTTTAAGCACATGAAATGAAAAAAAAAAAGAAAAAAATCTAATCTTATTGTTTATTTTGGAAATCTATAATAATTTTATTAAAAACAATATAACCCTGCAATTACATGTATGTACACACATATAGTTTTGAAATATTTTATTTAAATTAATAGTCACAACAGTCACAAAGAACAGAAATTATTGTATGTAAATATGGATGTACATACATATACACATTTTTATTTTATTTATATTTTTCCAATGTAACAAAAAAAGATACATTCAAATATGAAAAATTTGATTAAAGGCAACAATATTCTTAAATATAAATTCGCTGTTATTTTAATATAATCTCTTGACCAATTTAAATTGGCTCTCTAACTTCTGAAACGTTACTGTTGTTTTAGACTACGTCATTATCGTATCATTTATCATGTCCGATTTGTGTCTAAAGCAAATTATAAATTTAAAGCCAAATAAAAAAGATCCTACAATATTTATTTCGTTTTTAGAAAAAAGTCCTATTTAATTCACTAATGATTAATAAATTTCAAATTACTTACTAAAATCGAACAAATTAATTAAAAAAAGAAAATACATTTCATGTAATATGCATGTACTCATGTATTCATGTACATATGTATGTACATCCATTTAAGTATGTATAAACTTAAATGATGTTACCAGTGTTAACCGATAAAACATTTCTTTGAATTGTTCGCTCTGTTAACAATGTAAATGAATATTCGTCTTAATGAAAAGAGGAATTATTTAATTGGTTTCTTATGAAATATCGAACACGTTTTACCGGCAATGCTCATTAAGCGTATAGCAATTTTATATTACAGAAGATTAACTGAGTACATACATATGTATGTACGTTGTATATACACCCAACTCTTTTTTACACGGTTTCTTTTTACACGGATTTGAAGTTACACGCTTGAAAAAAAAAAAATGTTTTGTAAAAAATTTTTAATCTTTTTATTCTGGGATTAATCCGGAGTGATGTCAATTCAGAATTCCTGCTCAGTCGATTAAAATTCAATGTCCCTGTGCAACCTACTCGCAATTTTGAACTGCTTTCACTGAATTATTACAGATCAAATAATGGTGAAACTAATGATTCCTTTAGACGAGCCTGTAAAATGTTTAATGAATGCTACCAAGTAGTGGATTTTTCAGAGTCTAAAGAAGTTTTAAAGAAAAGCCTAACTATATTTCTGAATTGTTAATGTTCTTCTTGTTGAATTAATGTTAATCTGTATTGTATTTGTTTTAAAATAAATAAATAAATTATGTTTGTCTTTATCACACTTGGCACCATTGTTGAAATGGACATACACAGTAGTACTTGGGAAATAGCAAAAACCACAAGTTCAATTTTCTATAAAAGATTTTCTAATAATAAAGTCAACGACGTAAGGCTTTTCGGAAAGTAGTCGGACAGTTCAAAACTCTATTACCGGACAAAAGTCACCATTTTGTAATTTGATGAATATCTCCAGTGATGATACCGACTTTAGTCCTGTTCGTCGCAAACAATTGCGCTGATTATCAAGTAGCGACGAATAATTATGACTATCTAAATATTTTTTCTTTATTTATACTCTAATTTTTCAATAAAATGCCATATGAACATATAATTTGTATGCATTTCTGGAATCTTATAGTTTTTAACATTTTTTACATGATTTTTCAAAGTAAATATTGTTCTTTATTTCATCTTACACGGTTTTCAGATGACATGGAACGGATCCCCCATTTTACTATAGGAAACGCTTCTTTTTTTACACGAATTTCTGAGAAACGTATCTTACATACATACATAATTGGTCATTAGAACCCATCAGTCAGGATTATTGACCTAGTTTCTCACACTACTTATGTTGTGTGTGGGACCTACAGTTTAAAGTCGACTCCGAACGACAGATTTTATGAGAAACTTTTCATGGCAATTTTATTTACTCTCAGAGTTTTTGCCAGAAATCTGTTGAGAGGAAATCGCCGATAAAATACTTTTTGTATTTTGTTTTGATGGCCTGGGACTCGAACCCTGGCTTTTACGTCTAATATGCCAACACACTACCTACTAGACCACGGCGACTACACGAACGTATCTACCGTCTAAAAAAGAGTTGGATGTATATACTAGAGGTGTGCACACTATTGCATTTTGCTCAAGACCCAATATTGATTGTAGCTACAAATACAAATAAGTGTGAAGCAAAGATAGAGTACAAAAAAACAACTGCACTCATAAACCATTGTACAACAGTATAAAAGAGAGTTGTGTGAAAAGTGCAACAAAAATATTGTAAAAATGTTTTTCGTTTTATAAAACAAAACAAACAAACAAAAACAACGAATATTAACGTAGCAGTTTGAAGAGAGATTGTATAAAAACACTGAAATTCATATGACAATACTGGAAATTTAGCTTGAGTAGTAAAATATGCTATTACAACACAAAGTATAGTTCTGTTACTTCGCAGGCAAACGAGTTCTGTTGTATACATTGAATAAATAAGAAATACACATTTCAGTGCACTCGTAAAATCAAGAACAACAGAAAAGAGTACAATTCAGTATTGCACTCGATGAAGGGTAAACTAGCAGAATATCTTGTGCACACCTCTAGTACATACATACATTTGAGATATTGTCATTACGGTGAGAAGAGGTGTGAATATAAATACATACTTACTAGGAATGCCAAACGGGATCGGGATTTACAACATCCCGAAAAATTACGGGAAAAATCGCGTTTTCTCTTAATAATAAAAATATTTTGTTAACAATATCATTTGGTATTCCAATTATGTACATATATCAGAATTATTGCATTAAAAATAGAATACAAAAACAGAAAAAAGAGACAAAATGTAACAAAGAAGCGTAAATTAACAAAAATAAAAATTATTCTTGCATATATGTATTTAAGAAAATTATTTGGATTTCAAAAAAAAGATTATAGCATCTAATATGTGATCTAATAGGCTTGAACGAATTTTGTTGTCAGCATGCCCTGCCGTTGAAAACCACTTCTCGCAATCAACATTTGTTGGTAAAATAGTTCCACGAAAGCTGTGCGCTGCTTGTAAATATTCACCTCATGATGTTTCTTTGGACAATTGAGTATCTAAATTAATTAGCATTTTAATTCGTTTTATAGGGCTTTTGCATTCTTCGATGCCATCAAATAATTTTTTATCAATAAAAGTATGGTTTTCGTCATCTGAGCTGCTATTATCAAAGTCAAGTGATATAGAATTTTTTTCAGGAACTTTTGTACGGTCAAAATACATATAAATTCACAGTCCCGAAAATCCTGAAAAATCCCGGGACAAGTTTTTAAAAATCCAGGGATTCGGGATTTTATGAATCCCGAAAATCTCGGAATTTCGGAATTTCCCAATTGGCATCCCTAATACTTACCGCACCGCATGTGCTGTTTATGTGAATAAACAAAATAATATTTTTAAATAGAAACGTTAAAGTCGAATAAAAATATCAATGCATTGCTAGCTAACGAGAGGGGGGAGCTCAAAAATGAAACTCATTACGATTAACAAATAACGTGTAATGAAGAAAACTTTTCTAGCTTAAAACAAAAATAAAAATGAAAAATAATCAACATTTATAATCTGTAGTTGCAGTTATGACACTTGTGTTCTTTCACTTTTTTTTATACTTTTTCTATTTTACTTTCATTTTGTCCTCCATTTATGTATTTAATTTTTTTGTTTGTTTATATTTTTTTTTGTTTTTGTTTTTGTTTTTTTTTGTTTTTTGCTATTACAACCATAATCACCCACCATAATTGTAATTGTTTTCAGTTCTTCTCGTTTTTCTTTTGTTTTTCAAATTAAACATCAAACCCCTCGATTCTCATGGTCCCTGTAATTATCGTTTGTTATTCGTTCATTCGTTCGTTCGTTCGTTCTTTAACGTTGTGTTTAGTGATAAATGCGTCAAATTATAAACGAATTTTTCATAGATTAATTGGGCGTAAACACCAATGTTCCACACAGACACAAATGTTATAACAACAACAATACCAACAACATCAATATCACACACTTTCTATACGGTATGGCTATTATATTTGTTTGTGTGTGTATGTGTGCGTGTGTGTGTGTGTGTGTGTTATGTGTAAAATGGAAATAATTGTAAAAGAAAACCCTTGAACAATGCAATGAACAATTGAAATAAAAAATATAATGTAAACTTGTACATACATATGTATGTGTGTACGTAAGTCCATATACATACACACACAATCACAAGTAGATAAATCAAGTGAGAGCAAAAACAAAATTGAAGAGAAGCATAGAGGAGAATAACTAACGAATGTAACTCAATTGAAAAGTATTACTTTCGTTGTTGTTAGAATTTGTCGTATTTCAAATATTATTAAATGTTCTCAACATTTGTTTCTTTCGGCTGACATATGTTTATGTCTGTGTATGTATGGATGTATGTATGTATGGATGTATGTATGTATGATTGTATTGTATGTATGATTTTCGCGTATTAAATAATGCGTAAATCCACAATGTCGTTATACTGCGGTTTAAACAATTTAAGAATAAAAAGAGAAAAGACTGAACATTTCTTGTAGTTCTTTTCCTTTCCAGTTGTTGTCTTCCTGTATCATTCAGTATCATTTTGGAAGGGTCAATTTGTTAAATTTCATTTCATTTT
This sequence comes from Sarcophaga peregrina, assembly GCA_014635995.1. Taxonomy (NCBI): domain Eukaryota; kingdom Metazoa; phylum Arthropoda; class Insecta; order Diptera; family Sarcophagidae; genus Sarcophaga; species Sarcophaga peregrina. Next base: position 14,437,298 of record CM025793.1, on the reverse strand, counting down.
TAACAGTTTTGTATCTACATTTATATACAACATATACATACATACATACATTATATAGATATGTATGCATGTATACTAATGTGGAATATAATAAGGACACGTATCTGATGGTACATACATACATACATACATAGATATTTGATATGAAAGTAAATAAAATATGAAAATTGCTGCATTCATTCGCAAAATTCGTTCCGGTTTTATTTAATTAAACTTAAAATCCAAATTCAGCCAGTAGACAAGAGTACTTCCGATATTATTTTCGAAACTGATATAAAAATAATAATACAATAACTGAAAACAGCAAATATTACTTCTAATACTTTATAAGTGCTAGATATCCTTTAAGCATACATAGTCAACATCGGGTGTTGAATTCCCTATATTATGCCACGCAGTCTTCATGAAATTTCATAGCTCACCACAATTTGTTAGGTAGTCTTCTCTGATTGTTGTTTTTACTATATTCCAAAATCTCTCAATTGGATTGGAATCTGGATACAATGTAGACTTGCCTAATACATTGTTATCGTTGTCTTGGCACAATTTCTTATTGTCAGGAATTATAAATACATAATCGGTCATTACCACCCTTCAGTCAGGATTATTGACCGAGTTTCTCACACCACTTATGCTGTGTGTGTTAATTTTATAAATAAGTGACGGGGCCTACAGTTTAAAGTCGACTCCGAACGAAAGATTTTTGAGAAACTTTTCATGGCAGTTTTATTTACTCTCAGAGTTTTTGACAGAAATCTACTGAAAGGAAGTCACCGAAAAAATACTTTTTGTATTTTATTTTGATGTCTGGCCTGGGACACGAACCCTGACTTTACGTCTAATAAGACAGCACACTACCTACTAGACCACGGCAACCATGTCAGGAATTATTGAAGAATTAACATCATCATTGTGTGGTATGAAAATTATCTCCAAAGGACAACATTAGCACCACCATGCTTTACCATTTTATCAGTAGACCGATAAGTATGTGCCGTATTTATTAGTTTCCTTAAAGTATGAAGACTCCGATATGGCTTTACATCACTATATCGTACGCAAGACATTTAGATAACAACAGACGATATCTTGTTATCACTTGTGGGTGAAAAATTAGTGTTTTTATTATTTTTCACATGAGTGTATATACAGTAGGACGTTGATTATCCGTGATTCGATTATTCGGCAACTTCAATTATCCGGGAAGGAAAAAGAAAATTTTTTTGCATCGGCTTTAATTTTGTTGAATCGTTTAACCGTAATTACGTCTATTATCCGTAAACATTAATTTTTTATTATTTTGGACAAACAAGCGAAAAAGGGAAATTCCCCTACATTATTTATTAATTTTTTTTATAATTTTGAAACATGTTTGTATATAAAATCCTTGAATTATTTTGTTTTTATATAAATATGTATGTACATACATATTCATTTATTAACTAAGAAAAATATCTATTAAAAAAGTAACCAAAATTGGTACTCAATTAACCGGGATAAACGATTATACGGAATGCTTTCGGTCCCGACCATCACGGATAATCAAGGTCCTACTGTATGTATGTATGTATGTATGAATTTTTTTTTTTTATTATTATTCTAATACATGTATGCTGTAATGAGCGTCGCAGTGAATCATCAAAGGACAGAGTCACCTTTTGAGGAGGAGTTATATAAGTTGTATGATATTTAAATTATTAAGATATTATTGGTAATTGTCGGTAATGCTTTCCTTTAAATCCTTGAATGAATAAAATATCGTGTTTGACATTAAAAGTAAATAAGAAATACTAAAAGTGCTCCCCTTCAGACTACGTAGTTGCTTTCTTACTTTTTGGGAGCGTTCCAAGCCAACGCATACACTCGAAATTGTGTACACAAACACACAATCATTTTATTTTATTTTTTATTTATTTTTTTCTTTCTTTTTTTCATTTTTTTTTTCAAGAAAATTATCATAATATATGACATTGTTGTATTTAATCGTGCGTATTGATTTTATTTCATTTTTATTTCTAATTTGATTTGTCGCTTGATTTAGTTGATTTCAACTGTATTAAATATAATGATGTTTCCTTTTGTGGTTATTATTACACCAGACAATTTCCCACAAAGCTCATTGGATTTAGGGCTTTGAAATATTTTTTTAATAAATTGTTTTAAGAAAATTTTCAACGAATCCTGCGGATTCTATTTAGAATCTATTACTCACCCCTCTCTCCCACTGTCCTTGTTTATCGCTTTTTATTCTCTTAAATGCTGTAGTTTATCTCATCGTTGAAAAAGTTACAGGCTTATTTCTTGCTTATGAGAATATTTATTATTTTAGATGAATTGAGATGCCAACAGAGCAGAGCAGAGCAGGCCTTACACCCATATATGTACATACATATGTTACTTTAATTTTTTTTTATTTTATTTTTATTTTTTTTGTTTTTAATTTCCTCATAGAATGTTTTTGTTTTGTTATCATTTCTTAATTTATGTTGTTTTTTTTTTGTTCAGGAATTACCTGTCGTATAAATGTTTTCTTTTTTATTAGTTTTTCTATTTTCTTGTCTTTGTTTTTTTTTTGTTTTTTTATTTATTTTTGGTACTTTCATTATTAGTTTCATCTCGTGTCATTTTGCACCGTCGTTACTTATATTTTTTTATCTCTTCACTCATTTATTTATGTGGATACGTAGATATATACGTAGATATATTCATATGTATGTATGTATATTCTATGTATGTATATAAGTGGGTGTATATAATAGTAAAAGCTTCGGCTGGTGTTTATCTCTTGACGTATCTGTTAAAATTCCTTTTTATTTTCTGTGACATTCTTTTGCAACATAAATCTTTTCTAGCAGCAATTAAAAACTTTTACACATACCAACACCACCATACAACATACAATATATATACGTATGTATGTGTATGTATGTATGTGTATGTATAACGCAGTGCTTATATGTGCACACCACAATAACAACATTGATAATAACAAACCTCTCAAATGTCATGTGTGTCGATTTGATGGTTTTTATGCTACAATTTTCTACATTTTTTTTTAATATTTTTTTAATTTATTTTCGTTTTTTTTTTTCAATTTTTTAATTTTTTTTTACGAGTCCTTTTTACAAGTATATAGAAAAACAATCTCTTTAAAGATACTTTCTCAGTATTTCAGTTATTTTATATTTGTTTCTAGTTTGTTCACAGTATGTAAGTGCGTGTGCATGTGTGTTTCCGCGGGTTTTAGAAGATTACGGTATCGCCAGGACATGAAAAAGAGAAAAATAATACGTAAACTTTTTAATCTAAGTTTTAATATACAACTGTCAAAAGAACGACAAGTAAATTTCTATCTATTTTGCCATAACTTTCATATTGTTGTATGGAGGATAGGAGTTAAAAGAAAGTGCTCCGACTATCTAGTCTTGCTACATTTACGATCTGACATTAAACTTCGAAATGAGAAAAGGAGAATTAAAAATTAAAAATTAAAAAATAAAAATAATATCGCAACTAAAATGATAAACGCAAAGTAGCTGACCCTTTCATTAAAGGAATAATACAATAGATTTTTATGTGATTTAATTAAAGCCATAAATAGAGCGCCAAAAACTTAGTAACGCTACGTTGCGTATAAGTGATACAGATTGATATCCATACATGCATATTCGATATGATGTGTCTGTTTCACAATTGGAAGGCAACTTTTATTATTATTTTTTTTGGTTTTTTTTTTTTGTTTCTTGTTTAATCCCTGTTGTTTTTTGATTATACTTAAACTATAACTTAAATCGATTGCATTCATTTCGAATATTTAATAATCTATTCGTACACTTTTAGGAAATATATGCAATATTTACATATAATATCTGTTACATATGTAAACCATCAATGAAAATTCTCTTATAAATTTTGATTAATTTAATCATCAATATTGGCGTTTACTACGTTCTACTTTATTTTTTCTGGAAATTGACATCCTCACTATTTCTCATTTTTATTTTTCATTGATTTGAAATATTATTTTATTTTATTATTTTCTTAAATATTAACTAATGTACTCAAATAGCTCTTGTGTGAAATTTATATAATTTTACTTCCAAAAGACATGATCTCTTTCCACTTTACTAATACGTTTGAATACTTTCACTAAACAGACACACATTTCCAAACGAGGTCAACTGTAAGTTAATTTCTGTCCTAATCGAGTATTTTTATCTACTTTAATTCAATTAAATTCAATAAAATTTTTTTGTATCAGATCTTGACCTCTAATCCGCTTAAAAGTAATTGCTGTAGATATTACGAAAAACATACAAAAGTTATACTCGTAACAGACAAGAAGTTAAATATCGGTTATTCAATATAAAAATGAACAATACAACTGATAAACGAAAAAACAAGACCGAACAACCCAGTCTTAACCGCAGAATAGAATTGAAAATGAAATAAACAAATATATCATGCCAAATGAAGTAAAAGAATACATACAAACATATAAGAAAAACAATGATGGCAGTAAGCGCACTACTAACCAAGTCTACACTAATTGGAGACAGAGTGTGTGGTAGAGACTAGGACAGACAGGACAGGACAGAACAGGATAGGATAGGACAAAAATAATAACAACAAAAATAAAAAAACCAACAAACACATTGATTTTAATTTTCTTACTAATACGTGGCACACAAAAAATTCATTCACATTTCAACGATAGATGTTCGCTATTGAACCGAGGAAGGAGATTTGAAAATACTAATAGTCGCATACAACAATGCCACTGTTGCCAAAAGTCTTTTCAATACGCTCAAGGGATATAGCGATGAATCTATACAAGTCTTATCCTTATAAGGTGTGTGTCGGAGAAACAAATAGAGTGTGTGTGTGTGTGTGTGAGAGAGAGAGAGAGGGAGAGAGAGAACGTATGTGTGTAAAGATATTTTTGTGGATTTGTGCCAGGTATGCACGTTTTGATTTCATGTGGTGAAATAATATTAAGTACTAAATAAACTAATACCAACATTGACTCACTTGTAGGTATGTATGTATATATACATACTACTTGACAATGGGACACAAATCAAAACAACAACAACAAAAGGTTTATTTGTATTGTACTCTACCATGTGCTTGTAATGTAAACCGATCACAAGAGAGTTCGAAAAAACGAAAAGACCAACAACTGACAAACAGTTTATAGACGAAGTTCATAAACACACACACATCAATACAAACACATGTACGGCATATCTTTGGAAATAAACAAACAGTAGTAACAATTCAATTTTCCATCAAACAAGCATTTCACTCTCACACGCCCAAAACCCATATTCACACAATTTCTTTCTTTTATATGCATAGCACAACAACTACATTGAATCATGCAGTGAATTGCACTTTCTATAGTAATACACACGTCCTCACATCAGCGTCTCTGTGTGTGTGTGTGTTATCTGTTATTCGCTCTCTTTTCCATTGTGGTAGTCAATGTCATTCCAATCGCTCCCCTAAAGAGATCACCTTAATACAAAATAATTCGAGTTAAAATTCAAAAGTTTAAAAATTACGAATACTCTGTCCAAGCCTTTTAAGTTTATTTATTGATTAATTAAAATACAATTATGGTCGGTGTAACGTAACCGTCTAGAAATATGTTATCGTTAGCGGATTATTTTTTAAGAATTTGGTTTTATAACAGAATTCACATCCAACAGATGCCACTAACAGAATGCTCATGTATTAAATATTATCACGTATTATTGAAAACAAAAAACGATATGATTTTCTTATCCTGTTGGTTTGTGTTTCATATACATGGTGTAATATCGTTCTTTGAAACGATAGACGTATACATCAAATTTGCTAGTATTATGGCTGATACTATTGTAAAAATGGATTTCCTTGTAGTTTTCGTCTGTTTTTGTTTTTTTTTTCTTTTAATTTTAAATTCTCATTAAAACATATTGTGTGTATTGTTTGGCGACAAATTTTTGGTTTTCGTTGGCTTATGAAAGGAATATAAACTTCACTGCCGTTTCAAAAAAAGCCTCCGTATTTAACGGTAAACAATTTATTACTTCCGTCCTGCCATTGTCTGTTTTCATACATTTTTCTTCTTTTTCGTCTTTAAGCAGCGTTTTCTTCTTTTTAATTTCTTATTTTTTTTTTTTTTTTTATAATTAAGCCAAATGAAAGAAATTTTTATATTTTTTTGTCTGTACTTTGTTTTAAATTCGGTCGGATAAAAGATTTTGATAAGGGAGACAGACCTCTTCGCATCACTGACTACATACATACATAATAACTTCTATGTACATATGTATACATTGTTTAAGAAGACGACAAGAACACGTAATATATTCGATTTGTTACATTCTGATTGAATTTCAAGTTTCGGTTTCATTTTATATTTTTTATTGTAAGGGTGACAAGAAACTTTTTTAATTTAACAAAGCCAACAACACCCACACTCCCATCGCAACAATAATGCTAACAACGACAGCAACGTTATCAATTTCTTTTAATAAAAATACATTGAATTGCGAGTTTGTCTGAAAACATAACGAAAAATTTTCCAAAGGCTTCGAGCAAAATATGATTTGTAATACACGATCTAAAAAGTTATCAATTCACAACCAAAAAATGAATATACGGAATTTATTTATTTTATATTTTTATAATAAATAATTGAAAGTTACTCATGTTCGCTTTGCTATAGAATAAATATATTGACTGATCAAAACTTGGTCGAATTATTAAAAAAAAAATTTTTTTTCCTTATGGTTCAAACAGCAGGCATATAAAAATATCTTAGATATCAAATAATAACAAATAAATTAATTCTCAGGCCCTTTATGTTAATATATTGATTGATCAAAATAAAAAGTTCACCTTTAAATTTAATTTTATTAAAATTTTACTTTTTTTTTTTGCAGATTTTGCAGATTTTAAGGATTTTCTTACCAGCTCGTATCATTCGAATGGTCAAATAGGTACGTATGTATTTACTTACTTCACTTATTGGATTGTGCAATAGTGGATGTTTTCGTGTAAAAATGTGTAAATTTATCTTCTATATCTTGTGTTCATATGGGTGGTATGATTTGTATATGGTTTTAAAACGATTATTAATTTTATTTAAGCATGTTATAGTTGGATGATTTGCTTCACGTCGTGCCTTCTCTTGGCCTCAAACAAAACTAAAAGCCGTTTACAACCCAATGTTTTAATATATTTTACATTATTCGTTACAATGTATGTTTTTATGAAAACTCAGCATTAAAATTTGTGCAAAAAGAAATAAAAAATATTCTCCAAGTTTTATATTGTAAAACGGAATAGTGGTGGAAATAACTGATGATGTGATGCTGAGCACAAGTTGTGTAGTTTTTGAATGCTTTTCAACATTTTTCTCGCTCCTACATTTAATATTTTTTCTCTTACATTTAGTGGTTTAGAAATGTAGTGAAGCGTTAATAATAAATGATGAAAGTTTTAATTTTTTCTCGTATTTTTTTCATTTTCTTTTTTTTTTTTTCGTTTTAGTTTTATTTTCGTCTTCTATTCCCCTAAACTTCAACTCGCTTGCTATAGAAAAAGAACAAATTATTTTTCATCTAAAAAACTAAAAAGGAGAAAGAAAAGAAATCATAAAACTAAATTGTTTCCAATTCCACTTTCTAACAAATACACGTGTTTAAAGTTAAAGATCTCCATTAAAAAATTTTCAATTTTTGTGGTTAAATTCCTTACAAAGATAAAATCTCAATTTATCAAAAAAACATGTACATGCACATGCACCTGTACATGTACATGTACACGTACATGTACACGTACATACATATGTACTATTGTACATTGTACATTTAAATTATATTTCAATTATTTTTAGATAATTCATAAACAATTTATGTAAATGCAATTGCTGTTCGCCCCACATAATGAAAAAGCGGAAGGAAGAAGTTGTAAATTTAGCATTTAACACTGACTGATTGACTGACTGACTGACTGACTGCCTGACTGACTGTTCAGCCATTCCGGCTCTGCTCTTAGATTTTCCGTATTAAAATTTTTAACATAAATAAAAACAAAAGTTAATTTATGAGGCAGCAGGTTGTCATTACGCTAATAAAGTGTGGCGTCGCACTCGTCAGTAGCTACAATACCACCGTCATCATCATCGCCATCATTATTATTACTGTGTCAACATCAAGAAACAAACTGAAAAGAGAGAGCAAAGGACAACAACAAAAACATAAACAAACAAAAAAACTCTTGTTTAAAACATTAAAAAAAACAAACTTGGTGTGACAGAGAGCTTGAGAGTGAGACCGAGACCGACACCGTGAGTGAGAGTGAGAAAATGTGATACAAGAATATGTAGTATTATAAACATTTCCTTAAATAAATATTTAAAGGATATTTCCTAATGACTTTAAAATTTAAACGATGTTTCCAGTCAAAAACAAAAAATGAAAAAAACAAAATTGATGAAAAATTAAATTGAATAAAAGCAGAATATGTAACACAAACGTGAACAACGCTACTTTGTTTTGACCACTCACAATTTTCAAAAATAAAACGTTAAAAAATTATTTGAAAATCTTTAGATTAGCGAATTTGGTCTGGTCATACATACATACATACATACTGACACACTGTAAGAAATATAAAAACCACTTAGAAAAAGCAATAAAGCTGTACATACATACATTCCATTAAATATTTCCTTTATGGTTTCAATTTGGATGGACAGGTTTCTTACAAGAAATTTTCAAATTATTAAATCCACTAGGTAAGATTTTAATTTCATTCATTAAATTTAAATATTTACGCCTTAGGAGATAATATTCCACCAATATGTGTCTCATAATATTGTCAATTTCTCTTCTTAACCTAATGTTCTAAACATTTCAATTTTAACCTTGTTCTCATGATTTTTGTTTTTTTTTTCGAACGTCCCCAGCCACACACTAACCTACCCTTACCCGACCGCGGAGGGCTCGTCCCCATTACGCAGGGACACGTACACATCACAGTCCGGACTGTAGCGGGAAAGGGAAAAGCTATGGCAACTAGAACATAAAACAGCTACAGAACTTAATCACAAGCTGAACAAGGTAACAAAAACAAAAAACTGAACTATCTAAGACAAGAACAAAAATACGTTTTTATACGATAATTTATAAATTACTGCGAGAATACGAGCTACGTTTTATGTTACAAACACTACAACTAAAATCTATAAAGTCATAATGCGAATTAAAATCATTACATAATCTCCGAAAACGGAAAATTACATGCATAATTCGATCTATAGAAATCTAAGGAAAGAGGACGATAGTGCCGTGTAAATCTTGCAGGAATGCTGAAATTCAGGTTAGAAAGCAAAAACTCAGAGTCGATATCACCTTTAACCAGATTAAAAATAAAACAAACACCTAAAACAGACCTTCTACGTTCCAATGTTGGAAGTTTTACCAAAGCTAATCTATCCTCATACGACGGAAGCCCATTGGTGTAATCGCATCATAAGCCACGTAAACAGAATAATAAAAAACTGTCTCTGCACAGACTCGATTGAATCACTATGACAACTATAGTATGGATTCCAAATAACAGACGCGTACTCCAAAATAGGCCTAACAAGTGAAATGTACAGTAGTTTTGTTATATAAGGATCAATGAATTCCCTAGCCCATCTTTTCACAAAACCAAGAACAGCTCGAGCCTTGCCAATCATCAAACTAATATGATCAATAAGAGACAATTTAATATCTAATAATACTCCTAAATCAAGATATGAAGGCACAGCTTCGAAAGGGCAAGAATTAATCATATAAGTGGACGAGATTACACCAAGGCGAGAGAAAACCATGCATTTACATTTTCTCAAATTAAGATCCATTAAATTTATCCTGCACCAAGTAACAAACAAATCAATATTTCGCTGAAGAACAGCCTGGCCATGATCATCATCAAAAGTATAAAATATTTTAACGTCATCAGCATACATCAGAATATTACAATCAGAAAGAGCAGAAGGAAGATCATTCATAAACAATAAAAACAGTAAAGGGCCCAAATGGCTACCCTGCGGAACACCAGAAGTAACACATACAGTCTTAGACAATACATTCCTAAACAATACCCTCTGAGTCCTAAGGGAGAGGTAAGAGTCTAGCCAACGAAGAATAATATCAGGAATACCGATTAGTGAAAGTTTAAGAAGCAAAATACTATGATCAACCCTATCAAAAGCTTTACTGAAATCAGTATAAATTACATCAGTCCGAGCACCGACAAGAAAGCCCCTGAAAACATGTGTAGTAAATTCAAGAAGATTTGTGACAGTCGACCTGCCTTTCAAAAAACCATGCTGGAAGGGAGATATTAAAGAACTTGTATTAAAAAAGAGATAATCCGTCACTAGTTTCTCCATCAACTTGAGAATAGCACTTAGCTTGGCAATACCCCTGTAATTGGAAATATTAGATTTATTACCCGACTTGTGCAAAGGAATTATGAACGAACTCTTCCAAATAGATGGAAAATGACCAACCCTCAGCAGCCTATTGAATATAAAGGTCAAAGGACCACTCAAGACAACAGCACATTTTCTTAAAATACAGGCCGGGACCCCGTCAGGGCCCGGCAAGTATGTAAGTTTCAGTCCAGACAAAGCATCAAGAACAGACTCCTCATCAAATGAGTATATGTTAGGAATAGAGACACTTCCCACAGAATAAGGATACCCGCCACTCAGATCAGGGCCCGGGTCCAACTGCCTATAAGTAGACTGAAAGAAGTCAGCAAACATATTCGAAATATCAAGGTGACTGGAGGATGATAGATCCCCGTAAAACATCTCAGATGATTTACGTTTAGCTCGAACGAAGTCGTAAAACGACTTAGGATCATTAGCGAAATTCGACTTGACTCGAATCATATATTCCTCATAACAGTAACGATTCATTCTACGATAATCCGCACGCGCCCTAGAGTAAAGAGCATAATCAATATCAAAACCTGATCTAACAAACTTTTTAAATAATTTCGATTTCCTATTCCTCAACCTTGACAGTCTAGCCGAATTCCATGGAGGACCGGAACGCTCCAAACGACTTTTTACCAATGGAACACACTTCCCTGTCAAGTGAAAGAGAGTCGTACGGTGGCGAGATAAGTACAGATGACCAATTAACAGAGGACAGAAGTGTATTCAAGCGACCAAAGTCCGTACGATGGAAATTAAAACGCCTCTCATTATCAAATGAGCGATCAATTACAGGAGGTGAACAAAGATCAACTTCAATAGAAAGTAACAACGTAGGATGATAACTATCCTCGGGAATAGATATAGGATCAATGCGAAATAAAGAAGAAATACTTGGATTCTCCAAAAACACAAGGTCCAAAATTCTCCCCATTGATTGAAGTGTAGAAGTATCATAGCTGTGCCCTCAATTTGTTTCTAGTAGCCGTGTAGTAACCCCGACAAACTTCGATGAAATGCCAATGGCCTGGTTAGTATTCGATATATATATATGGGCAAATGGTGATCTCTATTGTGAACAAGTCTCCACACAGTTTCCGATGCTATGGCGATACATTTCTCAAAATTATAGATTTTCTTGTTTCTCTCCAGGGTGGAGTTTGAAGGGATCTGTTGGTCGACCATATTATCAAACTACGGTGCTCTGTAATAAACCTCATGTTAGATTTACGCCCATTTTCCTAACCGGCGATATAGAACAGGTATCCAATAATATCTGTATCCAATCATTACTCATTTGAGATGTTTTCAAATTATGTTTTCAAGGTATGTCTGCCAAAAAAATGGTATTATAGGTTCATATTGGTCTAACAATCATGGTATATAGTCAGTGAATAATTCTTGTATTACATCCAATAAGCTTGGTTTTCCTTGGTGCGCATTTGCAGATAGTTTGCCTCTAGTTTTCATAATATTAGCTCATTCAAGAATTGAATTTTCTACCATTAGGGATGCATTTACTTCTCGTAAATGGTGGTGCTTAATTCTCTTAATATGCATTAGCGACTTTCAATCTCAAGTTCACTTTAAATTATGTCATAAAAAGTCTATTTTCATTCACAGTGCATCCATAACAAAGTTTTACATTAGAGTCATCACCCCACCTTTTAGCCAACCACTTAGTAATGCTGAGCATTACTACTTCGTTCCATCTGTGTGTTTCCGGAGTTTCATTATTTAGCACGTATGTTCCTTTGCCGGGAGATATAAATCGCAACCTGTTTGTTTCCATTGCTGGATTTAACCGGCCTACTGTTTACCTGTCTGCTTTAACGCTATCTGTTATCCTCATTTCTCGCTGACGTCATTATTACGGTTCCATTCTTTGTTAGAGCTTTATATACCTCCAGCAGATGTTCTATACATCAACAGGGGTTCCTACAGCTGACAGGATTAACCCTCTGCTTTCATCTTGGTATTTGTCGAATTATTAGATCTTAATGTATTAACTGCCAGAATATTAATGATAGTCTTGTGTTTGTAAATACCTATAGCCTCCTTGTTTTCGAAGTTGCTACAAGCCATTTATCGCTTTCGCATAGCAGTGGGTCTTTGCGACATTAGTAGGAAATCCCATGCTTCGTACGTGTATCGATAATATTCTCTAACTGCCTATTTACATCTGACTGCGTAACTGGATCATTCGGTTTACTTTGCAGATCATTAAACAAACAAAATTCAAAGAATGATCGACGTTCGCCCGAAATGATATTTGATGGAATATATTGGAACGATCCTTAAATGTTCACATCAGTCATCGCTTTAAATAACAGTGGAGTTAAAATTTACCGCATATACGCTTTTTAACTTCAATTATCCATCAGCTGAACTTATTTGTTTACCAATAAAAGGTTAGAGTTAGGCAGTTGCATCGGTAAGGGGAAAATCAAACATGTACCACATATACATAATATGTATGTATGTACTCAAGAAAGTTTAAATAAATCAGTAGTCGGTATTGCTGTGCAATCCAGTAATCATAGTGGCTTAAGTAAATCAACACAGTTGCTGCATTCACTTCTCTTTATCGCAAAAGTGTAGTGCTTTACCCCTGTACTCTGTTTTAGTTAGGGGGATACTGGAATGACTCTTATTCTCCCTCCAGCTTATTAACTTGTTTGAACATTATCCCCGATTTAGTCCTGAGTACTTTCGTTCTTGTGTCATCGAAGGCTAAAGAAATCGTCAAGTTTATTGTACCCACATATGCGTTTAGTGTCCTCTGAATTTATTTTGTTTCAAATTGCTGCAATATGAGTGAATGAGACCCTGTTCTGTTGCAATGGATTATTTGAATGCATTTACTCTATATGTATGTATAGATACGGTATTAAACAGTATATTTATTATACATTGATCGTCTATTAATTTTGTATTTGTTTGAAATTGTCGCGATCTACCACTTGTTGATGATGAGTGTTATGGTAAAAACTCCATACGCCACAGGCATTACGTATCCCACCTCCTGAATTAAGAAACAAAAAGTCATACACACACACACACACACACACAGCATACACACACACACACACACAGCATAGAATTATGAATGTCTTTGCAATATTTTCTTTAAATAAATTAAATAAATATCGTAAATGTACATACACACACACACATGTATCACACATGTATGTACGTATGTATGTGTGTATGTATGCTTCATAGATGTAGTGTAGTGTGACAAATTATACATATTCAGTGAGTTGTTATATTGTACAATACATATGTAAGTACGTACGTACGTACGTACGTATGTATGTAGAGTTAGTTGTACTGTAGTCGTATTTTGCCATCTGCAGGCCTACAGGGGCTGGATATGTGATTGTGTTGCTCGTATGGTTGTTTTTCCGTTACTTACAATAAAATAAAGATGAGGAGGAAAAAGAAAGAAAAGAAGGAAAGCTTGTCGTTTTTCATTCATTGAAACATCCGACAGGAGCTTGTTGCTCTTGTAACTTAGTTAAGGTTATGCCTCATTTGTTGTATGAATGCTTTTATTTTGGGGCTTATGAGACATGTTCAAATTATTGTTGGGGTGTTTTATTTTTGACATACAAAAAGAGATTAATTGTTGGCTCGATGCAAAAAAAAATACAAACGAATGAAGCTACTGGTAAATGTAATGGTAATGTTATAATAGCATACATAATGAAATAAATATTTAATTAGTTTTGAAATTAAATCATTCTACTCAAAACTTTACTAGTATAAAAGCAAGTACATACTTTGTTTATACATTTATTTACGTAATTGCAGACGTCCATTGTTATCGATTTATCGGAATTGTTTAATCCCAATATGATACCGTTATCCATATTTTATGAAAATCTATAAAAATATCGACTAAAAATATGACTAAAAATTCTTGTCCTAATAATGGTCTTGTTTTTGTTTTCTCTACATACAGTATGTACTTATACACCTAAGGACGCCACAGTATTGTACAACAATGGCAAATCATTCCATTTTCGATGAATAATACTTTTTGTTCTTTTCTTATCGGCATAAAAAAGAACTACTTTTGAGTGGAAGAAGTCACGTACGTTGGTAAACAGTGCGTAACAACCTCTAATATTATGCGTGTCCTATAATATAACAAATGATTTCTCTCGTTTTTCCTTTATTCAAAACAAATTGTTAAAAGGAACGACAACAGCTACAACCACTTATTAACTTGTTTCATTTTCATTTTGTTTGTTCTTTAGGTTCTGTACCGTACACTGCATTCCGCTTTTTTTTAGACGCTTTTCATTTTAATACACCAACTGAATAACCAAATTACGAGTTTTTATGATTTAAATTTGAAATTCCTTTTTAATTTTTGCAGCACTACAGATAGACAAACGTATAGCCAGCCATACAGCTATTTATACAAAAAACAAATGCCCTAATACGTACATACATATGTATATATTAATACATGTATGTGAATACATACATACGTACATGTACATAGAATTACAATTATGTTGAATGAGCTTATTAAAAAATGAAAAGCTACTTACGAAAGTTACTCTGACACAGTGAAAGAAAGAAAGAAAGAAAGAAATAGGAAGTGAAAGAGATAGAAAATGGAAGATAAAATGTATTGTTATTCGCATTTGGAAAATATTTTCGTACCTTAACAACGATTCTTTTATTGTTGCCTTTATAACTGTTTAATACTATCTATATACAGAGTGGCTGATATGTACTGGAACCAACTTCATGTTGTTATCATTTATAAACCGCTCGTCTGACAGCTGACAGATTTATTCCAGTGATAGTTCATTTTATTATTTACAAGCTTACAAAAGCATTTTGATCTATTGCATTCAGGAAAAAAAGTTATGGAATTCGTAATGGAATTCAAGCGTGATAATGTGATTGCTTTAAATGTGGCAATCGTTAGAAGCCCAAATTTGTTCGAAATACATGCCGCAGTGGTAGAAAAATTGCTCATGGGCTGAACATATCGCGTGAACGGATGCAACATATATTGAAAAATGAGCTTGGACTAAAGCCATTGAAGTACCAAAAAGTGCAAGAGCTTTCCGATGGACGAAAAAAGTTAGACTGGAAAGAGCCAAGGAGTTACTTCGTTTATACGAAAGTGGTCAGTTACCGAATTTGGTTTTCTCCGATGAGAAGACATATCAAATTGAGCAGTTTATGAATAAACTAAATGATCGGGTTTTGCTTGTCAAAGAGGTTGCGGAATAAATGCCAAATATTATCGGGAAAATGTCTTAAAGGCCGTATTGAAGCTCTGGGCAGACAAACATTTCGGCCGCAGACCATGAACATTCCAACAGGACTCAGCATGCGTCAACCAAGAATGGTTTAAAAGGAGGTTCCTCACTTCATTTCTACTGCACAATGGCCACCAAAGACTCCGGATCTCAATCCGTTGAACTTTTACGGTTGGAGCATTTTGGAGAGTAAGATTCTCACTAAAAAATGCCAAAATGTCGACCATCTCAAGACGGCGCTTCGCCGGGAATAGGCCAAAATACCGCTGAGCCACTTTCGTGCAGCCTGTTCTGGCTTTGTCGGCCGTTTGAAGGCCATAATTAGTGGCCAATTCGAACAAATCTAAACTGATTCTAAAATTTGATGTTATTCCCAACATTTTTTGCTTTTGAACAATAAAATTAAAAAACAAAAAATTAACAAACTATAACGCTTTACTTTGTTGCATTATATATCAGCCACCCTGTATATACGTATGTATGTATGGAAATATGTCTGTATGTATATGCTGTTGTAACATTATACCGTTAACATTATCACCACCACCACCACCGCAGAGGACCGAAGGATAATAAAAAAAAGTAAAGAATTTTTGTAGTTTACATTTCTAATTTGCAGTTTATTAAATATTCTAAAAACGTTTTATTAAATGAACATGATTTGCATACAATTTTTGGATTGTCTTGTGGTACTTGTTATTTGAGCAATTTTTTATTTTTATTTTTCTTTCTCTTCTTGTTTTTGTTTTTCGAGTTTTTAACCAACACTGAAAGAGAGACCACTTGAAGACGACCTTCCATATTTGAGTTTGGTAATGCTATATACAGTGATGTTCGATAAAGTATAACCAACTCTATCCAAAGTTTTCAAAAAAAATTTCGAATTATTTTACAAAATAAAATTACTTAAAAGATCCACTCGGTATTGTAATTTGAAATACGATATACGAATCGCATGTTTGAAATAAAATTATTATCTTTAACTGTTACCAACCACTTTTATCATTAAGGTGGTCATTTGGTGATCTGCTTTAGACGAATTCTGTCTTTAAAGATTCTTTTTTACAATTTGTCAAAGGTTCCCAATTCATTGTGTGCTGCCTATGAATTTCAGCCCAAAATCTAGCAAACAAATGTTTTCGTAATAATTTGCGTTTATCTGCTCTAATATATACTTCTGTTCATAATTTTAATAATAATGTACAGTCGAACCTCTATAAATTGAATCATCATTATCCAGAGAAAAACATCAACTTTTAGAGACTTCAAGTAATAGAAGTTCAAATTATAGAAGTTCGACTGTATCAACAAAAATAATTTTGATGAAGGATTTTATTATACAACTTGTTTGTACTATTTCATTGAGCACAAGTGTATATATAGGGGGAAAAAATAATTGAATAGATAAACAGATTCTATTAGACTACGGCAACCAAAATAATGATCAATCAAGAATTACAGTGTGCAAAAATAAAGTTTCGTGAAACTGAAGCGTTTCAATGAATCATTTTATTTGTAAATTAAATGCATTTTTAATGCGTATGTTTTATATTTATATATCCGTATATGTATATTCAATTCCAAAAAATTAAGGCGGTTAGGTTGAAGATATCCTTTTCTTAACTTCTTCCAGTCCATCTCTCTGAGATGAGTTATGTCTGGTAAATTGCCAGTCCACAAAATATTAGGACGTCGATCTTAGAAAAGCTGGGCAATGATACAAGAAGTGATCTATCGTTTCTATTCCTTCACCGCATATCCAGAATTCATCGTTTTTCACCACATCAATACGACTGAGGTGCACATGTAAGGCGGAGTATCCTGTAAGTACACTTATTAGTGTACTCAAGGACCCTTTATTTCGTTTTAATATACTAATAGTCGATCTAACGTTTCCGCCCACCTTTCCAGAGAGTTCTATCATAAATATCGATCTTCATCTTTCTTGCAAATAAACATATTGCGGTCTTACCCAGGTTAACATTCCAACCCTTCTATGCACTGTTCAGAACGCATTCCACTATCCTTCGTAGATAAGTTGGATAAATATCCCTCAGAAGTATTAGCAAAATATTAAATAATTTTAATTAATACATATACATACATACATACAGAACTAATAATTACAAACATTCAGTTAGGATTACAACTTAGCTTTCTCATACGATGCTATTGTTACCTATGAGTGGCGTCGACTACGAACGGCAGACTTTTTGAGAAGCTTTTCATGGCAATTTTATTTACTCTCAGATTTTTTGTATTTGTATTTGTTTTTCATATTTCGTTTTGATGTCTGACCTGGAATTTGTACTCGGGCCTTACGTCTAATAAGTCAACACACTAGCTACTAGACTACAACGTCTGTCCATATGCATATGTACATAAGTATGTATTTTAATACATATGCGTACTCTTTCTTATTCGTCTCCCAGTTTTGGCGGACATATCATTTTCATAAGTAAAAGATAAATGGAGTTTATGGATGAATTAAATTAACTTACTGCACATTTAACCCGCAGTCAAACAAACGAATTGTTAAAACTTAGCATGGAATGATAAATTGTTTTTTTTTAATTAATTCCACAATAACTTTTTTTCATCATATACACTGTTCTAGTTGGAATATTTAAACCCGCACGTCGTTATAGGGTTAAAGTAAAATTTTGTTTTTGTCTCTTAAAATTGCAAATAAATTATGTTGGTCTTTTCCATAAATTAATGAACCAATATTTACACACAATTGCCTGTCATTTTTGACTGATTACTGCCTCTGTCGCCGCCAATTCCACAACAACTCTGGTCGGTGTGAAGCAATATTCCCACATACAGACATACAGACATATGCATACATATGTACATGCCCAGCAAAATGCTTTAATTTACATTTGAAAAATGGAAACAAGCAAATAATTAACTTAATTTTTAAGTGCAACACACAGAAATTAATCATTTAATTGCATTTTCTTTTCAACTTTATTTAATACGCACTCATTAATACACATACATATATGCATACATGCATACATGGATGCATACATACATACCTACATACATACATACATAAGTAATTCGATACATAAGTACATACATGTATGCATACAGGAGAAAATTTTTTTAAGAAAGAGAGAAGGACACAGAGAACGCGTTTCAAAAGAAAGTATGCATATGAATATGAAATTATATTTTACATCACGTCCTTTTTTATTACTCTAAATGTCTTGTCTAAGTAAATTTTGTTTTTTAAAGTTTCCTTTGTTTTGTTTTTTTTTTATATAAATTTGCAGTCTCTTCTAGACTATGTATAATATAATATAATATAATCGAAAATTGTTTTCAACGTAATTTTTCAATTTATATGCTGTTTTATAACAACAAATGTGATGTAAAAAATCTTCTTAAATATTAAACATTGAATGTAAACGGGAAAAAATAGCAATTGCAGAGAAACAACCCGAAAACAAGAAAAGTTTAAATGTAAATACATGCACAGTAAAACAATATGTCTAGAGAAATAACAATCAACAGGCAGACATTAGAAAATATTTACACATGTACACATCGAAATACAAATACTTACACACACACATATCCCATATGTATGTATGTATACGTATGAATGTGGATATATATTCAGATATTATATAAACTTAAACAATCGTGCACACATACAAACCAACACATCACATACAAAATAATTCTTCTTGTTGTTCTCGTAATAACATTCGCGCAATGTCTCACTGTCTTGTGTACGGATGATATAAACTGAAATGAATTCGAATGAAGCAAACTGCATACACATACATACATACATACACGTGCATGTATAGAGGTATGCAGGAAAGTTGAACTAAACAGTTGAATACGATTTTAATGTATAAAAATAACGGATGTAAAAAATAAAAGTACACACACACACATACCAACACATTTTTTTGCATGTCACAAAGACTGAATTTAATAACGACCGAACACACAAACAGAACAGAAAATAAAAACAAACCGATGATATTGCATTGATCCTGGAGGAATCGTAAGAACCCTGCAAATTAAAAAGCAAATCTCAGATTTATTCGCCATACGATTAAGCATTACGGTATCAAAGTTGCCATCAAGATCAAAGTGATGATGATGATACGTAGAACCTCGTTAATCAGTTTCATTGTATTTAAATGTTTTGCTTAATGCAATTAAAAATGTTGCCTATGGATAGTAAAATTTAATAGCATAGCCTGTATAATAGTAGGTGTTTTGTTTTTTTTTGTTTTTTTTTTTTTTTTGTTTGTTAAAAGAGATAAACCTAACAGTCGACTGGGTGTTGAAATAATGGTTTACAATGGATTATTACGCAAGCAAAATAGCAACAAGCGTTGAATAGGCAACAACAGCAACAAATGTAACTCGAACAACCGAAAAAAGAAACAGACGTTGATGAAATTGCAAATAATCAAATGTAGACACATGAAAAGCGTACCTCATGACAGAATATTTTCATATACAAAAGAAATGATTGCAAAACGAAAGCAAAAAATACTTTTCTTTCCTAAATATGCCAGAGACATTTTATAATAAACATTTTTTTCTTTTTTTTTTGTTTTCTTAATTACATTTCAAATTACATACGTATGTATGTATGTTGTAAGCCGAAAAAAAAAAAACCAAAAAACCTAAAACAAAAACAATTTCTGCTGGTGTTTTGAATTACAGTTTGCAATTGAGAATAGAATTATTGAATGTAAAAATGTTTCTTGAATTCGTTACCATGTGATACGTAGAGGCCGCGAATATCAGTAGTATCACTCCACTTCCATTTGTTATAGTAAATGCGACTTGAACATAAATACTGAGAAAGTAATTTATATTCCTTTTTAATATTTCCGTAAACAACTGGTAAGGGACGGGGTCAGAACTATAAAAGGTGTTACCATTAATAGTCTAAATAAAAGCAATATTTGTGTTACCTAAAGGTAAATATTTTATATTCTTTAGTCCCTCCTGCCATCTACGTGAATAAATAATCACAGACAAATTGTTGGCAAGTTACTCTTATTAACATATTTTTCCATTTCATTGACTGCCAATGAGTTATTACAAACTGATTTAATTATCAATATGAATTCCTCTTAAACGTTATTACGCTTCTTCATCGCTCTCTTCGCTATGTTCTGTTCTGTTATGCTCTATTCTGTGCTGTTCTGCTTTGCCTAAACTGGGTCATGTTCGAACATAATTTGCAATAAACTTTAGCATTTACGCTAATTAACATTAGCCCATTCACAATATTCAACTTGATTCCTTTCGTTTCGTTTCGATTCGATTCAATTCAATTCAATTGAATTCAATTTGCATAGACGAGTTAGGTATGAGTTGGGAAATTGTTAAGCGGCATGAGGTGTAGAATTGGTAGACACGTTTTATCGAAATTATTAAAATACAAACATACATACGTATGTACATACATATTTATGTATGTATTTATGTACATATGGCACATTAACTGGTAGCAAAGTATTAATTATACACAGGCTTTCATTGAATAAATATTTAATAAGTGTATTTGAATAATCAATTATAACTTTTACGTCAAGTCAATCTCGCTCACTTAATAATATACAGAATGAATGAATGAAAGAAAAAATAAAAAATAAAAGAAGAAGAAGAAAAAAACAAGTAATATGTGGAAACGAAAACAAATGCAATGAAAGTAGTTGTGCAGCTGGGTGGGGCAGCTGGGATTGGAGCGAAGCTTGAGTTAAAACGTAACGTTCTATTTTATTTCCAGCATTTAAATTTTATTTATTTATTTAACAAAACAAATGCAAAAGCGAAAAACAAAAGACAATTAAATTTTCATAATTATGTTACAAAAAGAAATTCATCATATCAACAACAAAAAAAAAGAAAGAAAATAAAATAAAATAAAAATACTGGCATACTTTTTGAGAGAATTTCAAAAGAAAAACTTTTTTTTTTTATAGTTAATTAACAAAAGCAAAAACAACAACAACAACAACAACATCAACACCAAGAGTTGTAGCAGTAGAAGCAACAAATAAATAGAATTAAAGATAAAGGAAAATAAAAGAATTGAAAGGGAAAGAAAAGGAGGAAAAATGGAAAAAGTTTAAAATGCCCACAGCATGATGATAGTAGGGTTGGATGTCTGAATGCCTGGCTCAATGGCTGGCTAGCTGGCTGTCTTTGTTAGTTATACCTTTTTTTTTCTTTAATTTGCATTTGAAGTAAAACGATGAGCGAAAAAAAGAATGATTATTAAATCATTTCTTGTCATTATTTTGTTAAATACATAATTTCTATTATTTTATTTTTTCGTTCTTTCTTTGCAACTTTTACTGACTTTCTGCACGATTTTAAATACTTTAACAAAGTTGTCTCTCATTTAGCATCACGAATCAGAGGACTTCCTTGTTGGCGTTGTTTCGCTCGCATTTTATAAAAGATTATAAACTTTCGCACAACAAGTTTAATTTGCGAGAGAATGATAGATAAACTTCTGAAATAGAAAAGTTAAACCTGTTAAAAAGAAACATTCTTATTAAAATACAAAACGACAACATCAACGACAGTCGTCTCAGGCTCCAGCATTATCAACAACTCCGTCACCATCAACAACATCGACACCAACATTAGGAACAAAAAAATTTTAATGAGGAAATTGCATTCCCATGTAGGTATACGACGAACATTATTTACAAAATTGCTTCCTAAAAAATTCTTAAGCTCCAAAGTAATATAAAATAAAATAAAAAGAAAAATTTCTATTCAAATAACTTGGCTTGCAGACAAATTGGCTTTTGCTTCAAATTACAAGGAAACAAATTAAGCATTTCGAAAACCACATTTAAGCTAAAAACAAAAAAAAAAAAGAAACCAAAAACAAAACCAAAAAAAAAGTGGAAAATAACAAAGTTCTCGAAAATATTTCATAGACTTTACATACATATGGTTAAAAGTATAAAATTTGAATTAAAACCGATGCCAAAACTTTACTTAGTGATTCAAATTAAAAAAAAAGGAAAAAATATAAAATAAAAGAATACAAAAACAAAAACACAAACACAAAATAGCAAGAAAAAAATTAATACTTTAATTCAAAACCAAAAACCATAATGAAAGAGATTTTTTTTTTATTATTAATAGAATATCAATTGTTCTATTGCATTTCGAACTGTCAAAGGATGACAAAATGTCACTCTACAATAATGAAATTGAAAACTTGTAAATAAAATTCATACAATAACAATACTTAGTACATGTAATACATACATATTTCCAAATGTATATATACATACATACGTACATATATATGTATGTATGTATGTATGTATGGATATCATTAATAATATTAAAATACTTCTTCATTCACTTCTTTTTGTAATTTTTTTAACTCAACATATGTATGTATGTATGTATGTACGTATGTACATTAACATAAAGTCGAATGTGCATTTTCAAACAAACGCATGTGAATTCATATTATTCTTGTATGTATGTATGTATGTATGTGTGTGTGTGTGTGTGTGTGTCTGTATATATGTATGTATGTATGTATATTGTATAAAACACATACTATTTGTATGGAATTTTAAATTCAAAGATTCCGTTTGGTGCCTACCAGTCTATGTTTGTGTTTGAACATACATTAGAGGGATTTTCGATGTTATTTTACGAAAATTGACAAATTATTGTGCAGGGATAAATGTCATACGTTTCAAACCAGTGGTAAATTGGTATTTTGGCATGAATATGGTTAGGCATAAAAATATGACATTAAGTAATACAATATTATACAAAATACTAAACACACAGGCATACACACAGATAGAGATATAGTACATACGTATACAAATGTACTCTGTAAATGTACGTATTTGTACGTACATGTATATGTATGTACTTATGTATATATAGTATATACATGTTCATATAGAAAATAACTATTGGATTGAGTCCATACCGAAAATGGAAAGAGATGGAAGAGAAATTGATAGAGAAGTCTCACACACACACACACACACACACACATTATCATGTTATCATTATAAACGTGCAAGCATTCATTATAGTATGCACTTACTTCTATAATAGCCAATAATCCTTTAAGGAACCGATCGTGTAGGTCTCTAAGGAGTACTTAACGGAAATTTTTTATTATTTTTACTTCAGTTCTGTCCTTCCTTCATTTCCTTTATTAACCGAAGAATTTTGATCATACAATTATTTTATCGTTATCGATAAATAAGTATGTATGTTAATAGCCACTCTAAGAGAGCGTAGAAATGTGGAATGGATCCGAAAATAAATCGTTTTAACGTTTTTCCTTTTATGTCACGATTATTTACTAAAAAAAAAAATAATTTTTGTAGTAAAATGTAAAATTCTTTTACCGATTTTATAAATTTAATTTACAAAAGCCAGACACGGAAACTACAATAAACTCTCATAAAGTTTAACTATAATTTATTAATATATTTTAGAAACTATCATGTTTCCCCGTAATGCAGAACGCAATTTAAGTTTTATTTATTTGAAAAAGTTGTTTCTTTAAATTTAAAGTAAATCTTCTTTTTTTTTTGGTGGTTAATAAAGAAATAAATCTACTGATGAAATGAGCAGTTGCCAAAATCGCAATGTAATTTCATGTTTAATGAAGGTAACTTTAATGCCAGAGGGTGTGTATTTTTTTTTTTATTAACAGTTGCGATTACTTTTGTTCTTTCAACTCTTTCTCAGTTGGAAATTTCAAATGGTAGAAATGCTAATAAAACTTGTTCTAGTCTTATAAGGTGGTGTTTTTACGCAAATCTTTTTGTCAGTCTGACTCCAAATAACAAAAATATTCAATCTTTAACCTTTCGCTTATATTCATATTAAATATACAAACACATACATACATACATACATATGTACATCGAAATATTTATTAAAGTTAACAACAACAAAAAAAAAACAAAAAATCGGCTTCCAGCACAAATATTTCATACACAAATAATCCGAAAGCTGTCAATGCAAATACCAAAATTTTGTTTCTGTCATGTTGAATTAAGGGAAACAGCAAAAAAAACAAACAAAATTAAACACAAACGAACACGAAAACAACAATGATAACAATTCTGTGGATATAGGGAATGTAAATACATTCCCACAATCAGATATACACACCCTATTAAAGGAACCTCACACCCCCCCACCCCCCATTAATATGCTTATGAGTACGGGTGCTTTCTTTTTTACAACAACAATTTTTTTTTGCAAATTAAATGGTGATGATAGAAACCCAATCGAAATAAGATGGAAGACGAGAGAAACGTAAAATACGAATTCAATAAAATAAAAAGGCGACGAAATGCAATCATGTATGTAATGAAATTCATTTTTTTTTTTCTCCTGGGAATAAAAAAAATTTACTCTCTAAGACGTATTTCTAAAGAAACATTTTTTGGAGTATTTAAATGAGCTTAACTGCAATTGAAAGAAGCTAAAACTTCTTAAAACTGCTTAAATTGATGATAAGAGGTAAAGTACGAAGCAGGTGATCTGCAATGAATTTTAAAACGAGAAATGCCGTAACGTCGATTAAGATACTTACATCTTGAGTGAGAGATAGAACTGAACTGGATTTCAATATTATGGAACCAGAAATCGTTTATCTAGCCAGAATTCGAATTTCAGCATGTGTTAAAGCACTACTCATATGCAAAGTTTGAAATTCTCATCGTATTCATACTCAACAATACGCATGATATTGTTGATTTCGACTTAACATTTCCACGAAGGACAAAATAAGTATGATTCGCATACGAACACTATAATACTCACTATGCTATGCTTGCTGTCTTTGTCTTTTCTTTCTTCTTTGTTATGAAAATGCAACAACAACTAAGACTGATGATTCGAGTGACTCGAATTATTATATAAGTGTAATAAGTAAGTATATACAGGTAACCCTCCTACAACGCGGTTAATTGGTTCCTGAAAAACTCCGCGTTGTAGGAAAATCGCGTTGTAGGAAACTTCTTTTTCCTCCATTTTTCCTTTTCTTATACAATATCACGCAAGTAACATGTTATAGTTTCCTCAGCCGAATTAATTATATTAGACCTTTCATCGAAAAAAAAAAATTTATTTTTTCAAAGATATTTTTCTATTTGTCTATTTCAACATAATAACATAAATTAATTCATTTAATTAACCAGCAAAAAGCAATTCATTTATTTAAATAACATAAAACTAAGGAAAATAAAATCTGGGAAAAATAGACACGGATTTTCAAATCTACATATTTTAGAGGATTTTAATTCTCAACCTTCTACAAATCCGCTTCCTCGTCCTCGCTTATTATAATTTGCCTTAAACGTTTTCCATAGTGCATACAAACATAATAATAATAGATATACATACACATATACACAAGTATATATGTATGTGTGTTTATAGAATAGTTTATAGAATACGTATTTAAAAAATGCTTAAAAATCGCGTTGTAGGATTCGCGTTATAGGAAACATTCCGCAATTCGCAAACCGCGTTGTAGCGAAATCGCGCTATAGAAGTACCGCGTTGTAGGAGGGTTACCTGTATAAGTATTTTTCTAAATTTATGAACCTGAATGAGTAGGCGTATGAATCAAACATATTTCGAATGCTATGAATCTGATGTCAACGTTGTACTGATACTCATTGCAACTTGTATTTATAAATCAATGTTGTACTGAGTACGAATGAATCCGAGTAGTCGAATTTCAATACATAAATACATGAATACTTATGAGTAGCGAAAAAACGATCCATTACTGGTGTCTGATGTCCACCTAAATCTGACGTCTGCAAGTAATATGTGACAATATACAGGAAATCTCACGAGTATGCAACTAATATCACTATTTTTATACTGAATGCACTAAATACCTACTTATTAGACCCAATAATTTGAATTGTACATATAATATATGTATGTATGTATGTATATACGAGTATATAATATTTCATTGGACGTAATTGTTACGCCTTTACGTACGAGTATTAAATGGCTCGTTTAATAGTAAAACTTTGTTTTGCAGAAATGAGATATTTCTGAGATTTCTGTCACTAACAATGTCCTGCTTGTATCCCAGTTGGCGCAAAAATATAAAATTATACGCAATCATGTGTACAAAAATTAAGAATGTTTAGCGTGTTTTATAACGCCAAAGCAAAACATTTATAAACCACAAAGCTTTACTGAGGGCTATTGACGTAAACGAAACTTGAGCTTAAAGTGAATAAAAAAGGTTATAAAGAAAGTTTTTAATGGTTATTACGTGAAGTGAATACCCAACGATTAGCACTTGATCGTCTTTAGTACTTAACTGTAGCAGAAGAGGAAAATCAAAAATGAAAGAGATATTAAAAATAAAAGATATTATTTTCCACATGGTCTATTAGCAATAATTTTGTTGTTACCAAAAATGCCTCGTTCCTTCAATTGTACAGTTAGTTCTAGTATTTTTTTTGTTTTTTTCGGATTTGTTTTTTTCTTTTCTTGTTTTGTTGCTTTTGTCAAACTTTAACAACAATTGCCCACTTAATTTTATTGTCCTTAACTCTTGAAACGTGTATATTAAAAAACTTTTCCCACAATATTTGTTGGTTCGTTTTTTGTTTGTTCTTTTTTTGTTTTTTTGTTTCTCTTTTTTATTACAAATGAAAAGATGGTTCTTACTCCCAAAATATCACAGACCTAAACGTACCTGTATTTAAAATGCAGAATAAAATTCAAACGGGTAAGTTTTAAATTCCAAACATGCTCATTTTTCCAAACGTTTTACGAATTTTTAATCATCACAAACATCCCTCATTCGAAATCTATATGCAAAAAAAAAAAGGACAAAAAACCAAAAAAAAAAAAAAATTCAACATTTATTAAACAATACAAATTACCAAACTTAACTTTAAATACAACAATAGCATCAGCTAAAAAAAAAAAAAATATCTCAATTGTTGCTGTTAATTTGCATGCAAAATCATTTTCTACTCTACATACATACATACATATGTACATAATAGGGATGCCAATCGGGAAATCCCGAATCTTGAAATCTCGGGATTTTCGGGATTCACAAAATCCCGAATCCCGGGGTTTTTGGAAACTTGTCCCGGGATTTTTCAGGATTTTCGGGATTGTGAATTCATATGTATTTTGACCCTACAAAAGGTCTTGAAAAAAATTCTATATTACTTGACTTCGGTAATGGCTTCTCAGATGAGGAAAACCTCACTTCCATTGATAAAAAGTTATTTGATTCCATCGGAGAATGCAAAACAAACCCTATAAAACGAATTAATAGGGTAACTGATTTAGATACTCACCTGTCCAAAGAAATAGATTTATTTACATCAGGAGGTGGTAGGGGTAAATATTTACAAGCTCCACTCAGCTATCTTGGAACTATTTTAGCAACAAATGTTGATTGCGAGAAGTGTTTTTCAACGGCAGCGTATGTGGACAAAAAAATTCGTTCAAGGCTTTCAGATCACATATTAGATGCTTTAATCTTTTTGTTAGAATCCAAATAATTTTCTTACAACTACTGCATTTACTGCTTTTTTGATACTTTTTATATTGCTTTTTTGCTATTCTATTTTTAATGGCATATAATTCTGATATAATTGGAATATAAATGATTTTTTTAACAAAATATTTTTTTTATTAGGAGAAAATGGCGATTTTTCCCATGATTATTCGGGATTTTTGGATCCCGAATTATCCCGAAATATCCCGGGATTTCGGGATCGGGATTTACAAAATCCCGAATCCCGGGATTTTTAAAAATCGATCCCGTTTGGCATCCCTAGTACATACATATGTTCGTTTGTAAAGTACTACGACGTCATTATGGAAGGCATCATCATCATCGACATCGACATCATCTCTCATGAAATCATGACAACCATCGAAAGAGAAACAAAAACCACACTGTCAAAATGAAAAAGGAATAGAAAATAAAAAAATAATAAAGAAATACGAAAAATTATCGGCATTGGAATATTCTTTTCAATACCTTTCGAGCCGTATTGTTTGCTAAATTGTTATTATTCGCTTCAATCTTTTTTTTTTTTCTTTTTGTTTTTGTTTTAATTTAGCATAAAAAATTTCCAATTTAATTTCTTTTAATTTTTAAATTACAATCAGCATATTGTTGAAAGGTATAGCATTTCCATTCTTGACGACATTTTAAATAAAAAATTATAGTGACGTTCCTGTAAGTTTTGAGTTTATTGCAGGAAACTGCTCAAAGAATACACAGATGAAAGCAACCTAGTCCTGAAACCAAAGAAGAATTAACTTTAAACAAAAATTAAATTGTAAATTACCTACATAACTTAACATGTATAGGAAGTTGATCATTCTTAATTTAAAAATCCACCTTTACAAATCAGCGTTTAATCAAAAGCGTTCTAAACTAGTTCAAAGTAGAAACATTATTCGATCAAAGCTGAAAATGTATGAATTAACGAAGCATATTTTCATTTGAAGGGTTTTTGAATCGCACCACCAAGAAAATTTTTTATATTTTTTCTTATTTTTTTTTGTAAATTTTATTTTAAAATAAATAAATAATAAATAATTTTCATTAACATTTTTGGTCGAAAACAAAAAATTTAAAAGAAAACTACACAAGCCGACGCTAATCTACGTGTATTAAATATATTAGTGTCATGAATTTCTATAACAATTCCATAAAATTGAAGACTTTAGCAAGGCCGCCTTTATTACTACATAGAAACGATATGTATTCATCTATTTCTATGCATTGATAAATTTTTTCTTCTTTTTTCGTACATTAGTTTTGCAGCAGGTTGCTTACATTTGCTTCTAGTGTTAATGCAGTTGCAACATAACTTGCCCTCCGGATTTGCTTCTTGCTTGAAACCATTAGTCATCAGATTATTTATCAGAAAGGTTTTGGTATTGGGATTAAACACAAATTCAAAGTCGGTGAAAAAGAGACATTTTGGTAGCCACTGTTCAAACAGTGTAGTTGGAGTTTTGTCGTCAATTCCAAAATTAAACAAAAGAAATAATTAGAAATCTATTTTTCAACAAAATGTTAAGTCTGAAATGCTTACTACTGCTTCTCTCTGAATTCTATTAGAAAACGCAAATATGAAATTGGCTTCTATGAGATAGATCTGTTTTTTGTATATATATGAAACACCTAAGAACGTATGTATGTATATATGTATATGTGATATTAATAGTAAATACTTACTTACTAAATAGGTCATTACAACCTTTCAGTCAGGATATGTTGTGTGTGTGTTAATTTTTATCCATAAGTGGCCTACAGTTTAAAGTCAAATCGGAACGACTGATTTTTAAGAAACCTATCATTGCAATTTAATTTTTTCCGAGAAAGAGCTATTTTTGTATATTTCATTCATCATTCATCGTGATTACTTTTACTGTGTACCTTATAATACCATTTAAGAGAGATTACAATTTTTCGCAGTCTTCATCAACTGAACCGGTTAGAAGCTTTAAATTTTCTATTAAACTCAGTTTAGTTTCACTTTGAATTATTTTTCATTTCAAAGCGTAATATGGCTCTGTGGGGTATAAATTATAAACTCATTATGTACAAATGATAGTATTTAATACATTTATTCGTTTTATATTTTTTTAAATTCATTCCTTTTAAAAATCGGTCATTATTGTAGAAAATTATCAGATGTAAGTAAATTAAAATCAATAGACTTAAAATGAATTTTTCATTCTTTTTCAAAACACACAATTTTGTTTTTCTTTTGTTATTAATTTTACATTTTACATCGGCGCCATCATAGCATTGGATGTATTTAAGTGTTGAGTGAAAAATATTGCATTTGAAAAGGGTATCAAGTTTCTATTAATTTTTAAAAATTGATTTAATTTGATTTTCCAACCATTCCAATCAATCCAATTGGCTTACTATGGAGATGCATCTAATTTTTGTTTCATTTAACTTTAACTTCGATTTCATCTCCTTCACACGAAAGACAATACATAAGAAGATTCTTTGTACTACAAACTGTTATCAGAGATGGGTAACGGCAAGATATTGAAATGAAAGCAATTAAATGACTTCAAAGTGAATTATAAATTTCATTTGAACTCGATAAATAGCGTATTAGAAGATGGTTCAATAGAAATTACGAATCTTTCCATTGTTTTTTTTTTAACATTTTTACTCTACCACAATTGTTTATTATGTATTTATGTACGATGTACATATGTATTTGGAATATGAATGTACGCTGCCTAATAACTATAAGTATATAATTTGTTGAAGCAATGAATTAATTGTAAATGATTTCATTCTCTCTTTATTACAACTACTTAATGCTGATAACTCTAAAATATTAATATCATAATTTTTATTATTTTACCTTAAGTCTAATCAAATATTATGATAATCAGATATGGAAAAAATTAAAAATTAGATTTAAGATTTAGGGACATTATTACAACTTGCCATTAAAGTTGTGTTTGTTTGTATTTGAAGTTGGCATATTGTAAATAATATACAGTTTGTCAAAAAAATCTTTGCACATTGAGAAAAATTAAGAAAACTTGGAAAAATTCATTGATTTCTAATATAAATAATCAAAATTTTGAATTTTTTCCAACAGGATTTTATAAACATATGTTTTGTTAATATAATAATTAAAAAAAATTTTATAACAATGACAATATTCTAATGTAAAATATTAAAAAACAAAACCAATTCAAT
Source organism: Sarcophaga peregrina (assembly GCA_014635995.1). Classification (NCBI taxonomy): domain Eukaryota; kingdom Metazoa; phylum Arthropoda; class Insecta; order Diptera; family Sarcophagidae; genus Sarcophaga; species Sarcophaga peregrina. The sequence goes on along the minus strand of CM025793.1, from coordinate 14,405,743 downwards.
TTTACTGCTGTCACAAAAAATGTTTGCACACTTGATAAAATATTACGACTTATGCAATTTTTATAAATTTATAGTGCTAATATTTTGTGTGTTCACCTTGAGCTTCAATTAAAGCTTGCAGACGCCTTCTCATGGATTGAATAAGTTTCGGAATGTCATATTCTAATGGTATTTTTTCCCACTCTTCTTTGATGAACTTTACCAAATCGTTTTTATTTGTGGGCGATCTTTTCCCTACCTTTTTCTTTAGATGAACCCACAAATTTTCGATAGGGTTAATAACAGGACCTTTGGGCAAGAGTATCAATAACTTTGGTGCAGTTGTAAAGGAACCTGGAGTTACGTAAATAAAATTTATTTTAAGGATCATTATCTTGATAGTACTTGTGATTAAATTTATTAGGATTAACCGGGTCAATAAAACCAAATTTCTTAATGGTCAATTAATTTTTTAAAATATCAAAATGTACTTCCTTAATTATTATTTCATCCAAAATACTGATTACACCAACTCCCTTGCTGGATATACAGCCGAATACCATTACAGACAGTTTTCCAAACTTTACTGTAGGAATAAGATTTTAATTTTCTAGTACTTTTAGAGGCTTACGCCAAACTCTTTGCGGTCCATCATGATAATAAAGCATTATTTTCGTCTCATTTGAGAAAATAACATCGCCCCAGTACTCCGGAGTAAGCAAAATATATTCGGTGGCATATCTTAATCTCTTTTCGACATTTTGTGCTGACAGCAGGAGTTTTTTCCTAGTGATTCTTGAAGAATATTTGTATTTTTGAAGAACATTTCCAATGGTTTCTTGGAAAACATGTAAACCCAAAGTCTCTTTGCACTTGAAGAGCTAATCATTTCGTACTGGATTGCGGGCTATCATACACGGTTCTAATAATTTTTCTCTCAACTCTTTGCGTCATCTTTTTCAGCCTGCCTGTAGATCCCTTTAAGTCTAGTCCTCCTTCTTTTTCAGAACGGGATGTAAAATTATAAGCAGTCCTGATGTTTAGGGAGAACATATCGGCAATTTCCTTGGCACATTTGCCTTTGTAGTAGTTGAAATAGCCCAATTGTATAATATTTTTTAAAACTCGTTTTCCTGGCATTGTTTGTATTCAAATATAAGGACACTTGTTACATAAAAAACGATCCCTTCAGTGCTAAAACGTTATTTATTTACTCCATTCACATTCCATATCCTTTGTAAGAAACCAAAAATGCGCAACATTTTTGGGAAAAAACGGCATATTTTGTAATTTTTTTATTAGCTTCATTCAATATGCAAAGATTTTTTTGACACTTTTTGTTGCTATTATTGTAATGTGTATTACTATTAGGAAACTATTGAAGCCATATGGTCGTAGATAAGTATAGTTATAGAATGTGTGCAAAAATAAAAAAATATCTAAAGATTTTGTTGTTGGAAATCTTGAATGAAGATCAAATTTTACATTTTTTTGGTCTATGCAAAGATTTTTTTGACAAACTGTATATGTATGTATGTATGGCAAGTTCAAAGCTAAACTTAAAGTTGCAAGTAAGAATAGAACGATCTTCCCTTTTGCTCAACATTCGCTCCTACTTTAGTATGTTCAAATCCGGCCTTTGTTTAATTCGAGTTGTAATAATGGCCTTTAAATGTTAATTGCCACTTTATTTATTTATGAAATATTTTTTGTTTTTAAATATTATTTTTGATGATTCAAAAACAATAAATTGTGAAAAAATTCTAATTGTTTTACAGTTTATCATTTTTACATGTAAAAAAAAAGAACGGATAACAATTTTCAAAAAATTTAAAATATGAAAAATTGGGTGGGCACGGGTTACAGCTGTAGCAAGCTGCGACAGACTCATTCATTATGGCGATAAGTCTGTGGATAGTAAAACAAATCTATGAGAATAAATTCTCACGAAATTTTGTATTTGCGACTCTTTTAATACTTACAAATTACAAATTGATATTCGTTCCATTAAATATTACTTTTATTGTTATTGTTATCGTTTTTATACACATACATAGTACATACCCTTCTTATTATGATATTACATACATATTATCCCATATACATACTTATTATCTCATTGTTGTTCTTGTTGTATATTTTGTTCTTGTTGTTCATTATGTTGTACAAATGCAAACTAAAACGATAGCATACTCTTCGTAAGTGTACAAGATAAGTTATAAGCAAATATCCATATTCGGATATAAGTGGTCCTTAAGAAGGTACACTTAATAATTTTACTTTTTCGTCGCTCTAGTGTCCATGCCTTGTACTTAACCATGTACGACAGTAATATTGTGTAATGTATTGCAATGTTCAAATTTTAATAAGTATTTGATACACACAGACATATTTACGAATGCACGCATATACATACATATCTATATATACATATTCACATATATGTATGTATATTAGAATACTACAGATTTTATGCGACAACATTTTTTACTTATTTTTATGCTTTCTTTTCTGTTTTATTTTTAAATTTTCATCATTCACCCGAAATAATTTAAATAAGAAATTAATGACACTTTACGTAATCGATTAATTTTATGTATCTCCCTATTGTATAGAAAGATACGAATTTATTTGTGTTCAAGTATGTACATATTTATTGAACAACTACATACAATATGTATGTTCACATGAATGTGTATTTATGTATGTATGTAAGTAAGTATGCTTTAAAGATTAATTATGATTTTATTTGATAACTACAACTATTGACTTAACATGTCGGTGCATATTGTAAATAGATAATAAACTCTTAAAATATGTATCTTGTATAGAACTAGGACTACGCAATGCACTCGCTTTAAGTTTACAAAAACAATTTGATTAACTAGATTAATCGCATAACTAAAACTCTTACGTTAATTTCAATATTCGACCAAAAACCAAACATTTGTTTCCATTGTACAAAGACGTTATAAAATCGAACATTACCGAACGATATTAAGACATTTTATTAAATAACTGCTCGCAAGCGCTGTTGATAAACAAAATCCTCGTTTAACCTGAATTGAACTTCTATCCATTTTGCTATTATGTACAATATACATACATATCTATGTATGTATATATATATGTATATACATATGTATATGTGTTCGTATGAATACTTGTTGTAAAGTTGAATTTAGGCTTTATTGGTGTAATTATTTAAAGTCAAACTTAAAGAATATAAATCGGACAAAGGCACAAATGTATGTACATACATACATATATACACTCAAAAAGGAAGTTAAAAATGTTTACTACTACTACATGGACATATTTATGTTATAAATTTAAATTAAACAACAAAACAAAAAAGGAAAGAGCAAAGAACAAACATGAAGAAAAATGTTGAAAACTATAAATCAGTCGCACCACACGAGATTGCAGTATAAAAAGTAGAAAACAAAAATAACAAAAACAACACCAACAATAAAAAAAACATACAAGATAGTAAGAAAAGTAAAGAAAAGAAGAAAAACGTTAAAACAAAGCTTTATTAAAGGAATACTACATATGTATGTACACATTAAAATGGAACTTACATATTCATACTTACATACATATGTATAAACAGACATTGGTATGTACATACATACATATGTATGTGGCATTAGACACCCAAATACAAATAAACTCACGTAAGCATGTGCATACACAAGTCGGTGACTATGCCAATAATCAATTTTCATGATTAGATTTCGTTTCACAAACTTCCGATTTTCGGATTTGGCAAGACCAACAGCATGTCATCATCCATAGGTGGAACGATATGTATTGATTTTTACCGTAATGCTTTTGGTTTTTTCATGTGTTGACATCCAATAAATTTAAACTGTTTTAATTTCAAAAATATTTACTATTTAAAAATTGAATAAATGCCGTTCAATCAAATTCTATCGATCGCTTGAAGGTTATGCTTTAAATATATCTTTTGTTTAAGATTTTGCGATTTCGATTTTAAAGTTGTAGATAAACAACGGTTGGTTCTGACTTTAGAAGTTTCTCTTTAGAAGTTTCTCTTTAGATATGTACATACATACATATGTAGATGCAAGTAAGTATCTTTAAATATACACAAGAATACGATTTTTTTTTGGTTTTCATTCCGTTACAGATTTGGTATTTGTTACCAATTTCATTTGTTACACGTCTGCGGCCACTAGTCAAGAAATAAGATTATTTGGCAATTGTACGAAATATTGAAGATTTCTCGTCTTCTATATCTACTATAAAAATAAAAATCAAAAATTCTAAAGCAAAAATTCCTTATCATGCGTTAATATATGAGAGCCTAAAATTTAAAACTACAATCCAAATTATTTTTAAGATATTTTTCTATGATCTTTGTCAAAGAAATAACGAAAACAAGATGATTTCCAAATTACAACATATTATTACAATTATTTTATTTTTTTTCATTCATCATATCAGTCCTCGTGGCCTTTAATAATTCTGATTTAATTTGGATTATTTCTTTCCAATTCAAGCACTCGCAATTCTTATATTTTCTTTCTTTTTTTTTCAAAGCGTTATTACAACTTACCTTTAACTAGAGGCAGGATTTTAACGAGCAGATAATTTATTTTTCATTATTATAAGTACACATATCTATGTATATAATAACCCTAACTTCTGATTTTTGGTTCGAAAGTTACCAGTTATGTGTGACTTTTAAAGAAAGATAATGGAAAAGGAAGCAAGTCGTTACCACAGCGCTTTTTTAAAAACTTGTTCAATTTGGCAGTAGTAATTGATATTGCTCCGACATTGTCATATTGTGATATTGCGATATTTTTTAAAACGTTAACTTTATTTTGCAAGTATAATGATCTAAGTTTACCTTTTAATAAACCCAACTTTAGCAGAAAGTTGTAATGATGGCCCTAAGACTATTTGAATGAGTTGTGATTTTTTTGTTATCCTAATAACTTGATAACTTATTCAGCAATAGTCTCTAGTCTCTAGTTTTGGATAATGATATTGACAATGAAAATGATAATTAATATTGCAAAATCATAATTTCCATCATAGACCATTTTCCAAGTTTCAAGTCGGTTGTCCTTATGACACCTCTTGTACTTTTTTTGTGTTACTTTTTTTCCTTTTTTTTTTTTTTGTTTACATAGACAAGAGGCTTTGTCTTCAACAGTTTCATCTGTTAGTGGAATAAAATTGATTTTCATTCGTAGAAATGTGTATCCAGTTTAGATTTTTTCGTTTGTTTTCCTATTATATAATGGAATATTCTTTTTCTTTACTGTATACATACATAGTTGCTTTGAAAGCGCACAAGAAATGCACAGTTTATGTATTTATATAGGATGGCAATTGTGTTTGGTACAAAATACCTTTATACCTGTATATTATTAGCCACTGGGGCGTAATAAGACCAGACAGAAAGTTCACAAAAACAAAATAAAATATTAAAAAAACTGCCTTTCCTGAAAACAAAGGCAAATGAAATAATCAGCTTTCGTTTCAAGGAAAGGTCAACTGTATAAAAAGGCTTCCGAATGTAGAATTTGCCAGGAGACATACATACGTAGATGTTTCATCTCAAAAATGTACTTTTTTGTATGTACGACAATATCTTTACTTATTTATTTCATTAGATACATACATATAGGAACAGATTTTAACCAAAGCTAATAAAATTTAAGACTATTTTCAGTTAAATCACTTGAAAATAGGGGAAAAAACAAAGAATGTATCGATGAACTACATTTGGCTGTTGAGTGGTTTAATGTGCGATTGGCTCTCTGAATAGCATTTATTCAATAAAAATTATTATTGACTTTTAATTGGCCACCAAATATGCCGGTTAATAGTTATATAATGAAATAACACAATAATGTTTACAAAATATTATCACAATACATTTTACGAAATCTGCATTGGTTGGCATATAAAACGACGATTAAAGTTCTTCGACTAGAACTAGATTTAAAATCTGACTACACAAACAATCGAAGGACTTTTGATATTTAGTTATACAAATTATACTTTCTTTTGTTTTATAAAATACTAACCAAAACTCGGTGTACTTAGCTACTCCTATCGATATCTATATATATAAAAAGGAATGTGTGTTTATTTGCTAGTGGGTTTGTTTGTTTGAAGTCTATAGACGGCTAAACGCTTAGACAGCCGTAGATGTTGATGCACATAGCCTCACTCCTTCTAAGCACGTTGATCCGGTGTCTCATCAGTTCTTGATATTGATGATTGGGATGGGTTCCTTCTATATAAGGCGTCTCAGCAGCTCTATGTGGTGATGCTCGTATCATCTCTCCTTCTACACGTACATCTCGCTGATCTGGTGTTTATGTAGCTACTGTTCTTAGCGATCGTATTATTTTCCTTTCTAAACGTTCATCACGTTTAACTTGAGTCTCAGCAGCTCTAGATGTGAAGGCTCTAGACCATTCAACACTCAGACGAACATTACGTTCTTCGGAAATTTCGTCAGCCCTTTGTGATTGTAAGTTAACTGCATTTTTGGTGTGTTTAGAAAGCGAAGTTTTTTTTGGTGGCATTTTCTTTAGTTTTTAATTTATCACAACGTTATCACTCACAAAATAATGTTTAAGATTTTAGGTCCTATTTAAGTACTTCCTTCCAATCATTATTAGACAAATATACCATAACAAGTCAAATTTAATTATTTTTAAGATAAAAAATTGTGTGCATTAGAAAATATTTTATATTTTTTATTAGGGTGACCATAACTGTTTGGTCTGTCTTATATAACCACATGTAACAATTGATTTTTTAAAAAACTTATGGATGCTGTAGGTAGCTAATAAATTTTGGCAATATAATGACACTGATGGTCCGTATCTATTGTTAATGGTTCCTAAGTTAGACATGCCCTAAACTATATTTTTTATTATAATGAAATAGGTATTGGAATGAACAAGCAATACACATGACTTTAGTGCAATAGTTTATCAGATATATTTAAGTTTAGTATTTACTTTCTGTCTAAGAATTCATACCCTTACCCGAAATGTTCGTATGTGTTTCAAAGTGATTCATGCTAGATTCTAGCTCTAATAGTTTTTCATGTACACGAACTTTTATATCATATAGATCGGCAATTTTTTCTCAAATTATTTATATGGATTTCAGTGTAGCATAGATATAAGAAGTTTTAAATTTAATTCATATGAGAAGTATCACGCTCCTTTTCCTTGTCAGCGAATTTTTATCTAAAATATTCATATTGGCACTAAAGTGAATTTTAGGACTTTGTTATATTTTCTTAAATATATTAATTTAATATTTTTATAGGAGGTGACACGCTCATTATAGCAACTCTGCCCATTTTGTTCATATAGAGGTCAAAGTGGTCCATATACACTTTGAAGAACCTAGCTGTTACAGTTTATGCGATATGCGAGATTAAATACTTATTGGGTATGTGGGCGTTGCACTTTGCCAACTTGAAATTTAAAAATAAAAAATAGCCTATAGTTCCTTCAGCCGTTTAACGTTTTATTAATATGTAGATCATATAAAATATAGCCAGAAACGTTTTATTACTTTTTAATTTTTACTTTTATTATTATTGAAAAGTGTACACCATTCGATTCAACTGAATAAATTCTATTTTAGGAGAAAAGCATATTTAAACTTGATTAGGTGCATGATACCTAAAAGCAAACGTTTTTTTTTAAATAATTTCATGTAAAAATGCGGCCGTTTAATATGGCTATGCATGACTGTCGTATGTTAAGTTATTTCTTCTGAATTCTGTTTCTTTTTTCATTGATTGTTATTTACAATTTGATTTTTTAAACCATGACATCAAAATAATTTTACCTGTGAGGAAATCACTTAAGATGTGACAAAAAAGTCAAAGTATCAATCACAGTTTGTCGTAAAAGCTACCAGCAAAAGTAAAGAATAGAAAAGTAAGCATATCTCCTTTCGTTTCTTATTTCTACACGTTTTTTATCCTTTGGCAAATAAAACCTTTTGTCACGTCCAGCAATACATACCGGAAAAAGAACAAACAGCTGCAAAAAAGAAACTGAAACTTAAAACCAAAACCAAAAAAACAAAAAAAAACTGTTTTCCCTTTTCTTAAGGGTATAAATCGAAAACAAATTCAAACAATTATGAAAAAATGGATAAAAACCGAAAATAAAAAATTACGCACCAATACATATGTATGTATCAGTCTATACAATTTAAAGAATTGTCGTGATACAATTTAAAATTAATAGAAAAAGAAAAAAACACTTCAGAATTTAATATGTTTTATTTTTAATAAATTAGAATTGTAATGATTAATTACAGTCGAGAACACGGGCCTTTACGTATTGTGTTCAATATTTCAATCGAATAGTTTTGATTTGCTCTTATGATTCCAATGATTTTGTAACATTGAAAATAAATTTCAATGTAAATAAATTCATACAACGTTTTGATTGTTTAACATGAACTTTGAACTTTTATTTTATGATTTCAAAATGTATCGCATGGGAGGGAATACAGAAGAAGTACGACCCTTTAAACATGTATCGATATTTCATTTCTATTTTTGTTTCCATTTTTATTTTACATGTGAATACAGTTCGCTCATAGAATATGTACATATGTACGTATGTGTGTGTACACTATAAATTGTACACAAAGAAAATAGAAGAAATAGTGTGGAGGAGCATATAGAATGTTTTGGTCAGGAAATGCTGTTGTAATATGGGTGTACTCGTATACTAACAAATTATATATTGATTTTAATAAGCATTATTAAACAATAATTCATCCAGTACGTTTTTTCTTGTTTGTTAGTTTAGGGAATTTCTATTCCCCTTTTTCACTTGTTGTTTAATTTTCTGTTTGTTTCTCTTTTTTGTTTTGGTTTTGCAAAATTATGTTCCGAACTTTCATCCAAAACATCGATAAAAATATAAAATGTACAACAGCTTGCGTCAAAGACAGCATAAATAATGAAATAATTTTAGTGAATATATAAAAAAGGGGGGGAAAGTGAAACCATTCTTGCATTTAAGTACTGTTCTTTACACTCATTGCGACAGCGGTCATTTTAAATAATTAAAGACCTTGGCAAACCTAATGACATATTGTCTACATTGAAATGCTTGTAAAACTCGTAATTGTCGTGGGCGCCTAAAACAATGAACACTCATTCTTTTAAACACTCGCAGAGGCATGCTATGGATTGTGGCAGTATGTCGAAAAATTATTATTACAGCACATAAAGAGGCAGGGAAACGAATGGTCAAACTGATACAGATACAGAGGAAAGTGCTGTGAATTACCACCCTTCACCCAATTAATGTAAAATTTAAATTATGGTTTTGTAACTAAGTGACTTGACAGTGGTCCGCATTGACAGTACTTGCAGAAACTGACGGTTGGAAAATCTTTGAATGTTATATAATTGCTCAGCTCGACATGTATAGCATTATTAACACATGGAATTATTAGTTCATTTAGATTGCAACTGCTGGCAATTTTATAGCATTTGCAATTGCAGTTTATTGATTCATACGAAACAGTTTCAATATACAAATAAAATGAACTATACGATTAAAAAGATCAGTTAATAAAAAACCATTGAAAGTTTTATACTAAATTGACCACTTGTAAGGAATTTTTTGGCTCGATAATGTACTAACTGATGATAACGATAGGTACAATAAGAGCTTGATTGCACGTAGAAGGTGTAATTTGCTTTAATTCGATATTATTTTTAATTTGATTTGCAATACCTACTAGCATCATCAGGTATTTTATTTGCATAGAAATTCTAAATTGAAGCGTATCGCTAATAAAAACAAACAATAATTTGATTTGATTTTATTTGATTTGAATTGAAATGATTTTCAACTTTCCCCAAGAGACTTAAAAATTAAATTAAGTGGAGAACAACTAAATTAAACTTGAATTCCATTGCGTATCTGTCTGAGTAATTTTATTCCCTCAGATTAATCGAAGTATGCATGTACATCCATATATAGTGTGTTGTATATGCAAAGTAGGGATATGATATTGGATATGAAATAGAGGGGAGTGTTACAAAAAATTTAAAAAAAAAAAGAAAAAGAAGAAAGGAAAAATCCAAAACTAAAACAAGTCCATTCGTTGCCAAAATAATACAAAACAAGTGTATTTCTGTGTGAACATTTATACCATTAGACGAGTAAGTGCTTATAAATATCTATACAAACATGCATAAATACATACATACATACGTACATGGGCTAGTGTATAGTCTTGTGGGAAATAATTGCGGTTGTACTAATGCATGTTGAATATGCTGTTTGCAAATATGCACACAAACACTCACACACACTCACATACACTCACATTAAAACATAACGATAATCGTTAACATGCACATACACGTTTGTATCCATTTACTTACGGATATATGTATATATAGAGTTAAACTTAGCACTCAGATAATGCTGCAGTGTATTGTGTTGTAGTATGTATGTATGTATGTATGTATGTGTGTGTGTGTGTACATATGTAGTATATTTTATATGAGATAATTAGGAAGTGTTAATTGTTTTAATTGTTTTGTTCCCGCCATTAAGAGACTGTACTAAAAAAAAAAAGAAACCAAAAGTATAAATAAAAATAAAAATAAATAAATAAGCAGAGTGATGAAAACAAAGTCATAGAAAAATAAAACCTTAACGACAACACAAATAGAAACAACACATGCATTTATGTAGATATGAGCAAGATCCACATGTTTTGAATATATTTTCCTTTGTTACTCTTTTACTATAATTTTATATGAAATTTAAAATTATTCTCTGTTTTTAGGAATGTCAACAAGTAAACTATTATTATACTCTAAGGTATTTATAACCTTGACAATATTTAAATTATACCTTAAGTTCAATAAAAATAAAATATGTGAATTATTACTTTGGGTATGTATCGTCAATTGTCTATTTAAAAATATTTTATAGAGGAATTCGAGAAGAATTTCTTGTATTCTGTTAGAATTGGATACATTTTTTGTTAATGACTTTGGAAAATATTATATCATCTAAATTAAAATATATGCATGTATTTACATCTACATGCATATATTCTGTCTAAATTTGATTTTATTTATAAAAATCTGATAAATTTTTCAATATTATTTAAACAAATCATTTGATGATAAACTTGTCCTTATAATAATTCGGTAAAAAAAAAAAAAATGAATACATTTTCATTCTCTTTACTACACATTCATGCTATATATATTTATACGTAAGTATATGCATACATATGTACATGTATAAGAAGCATTCAACAAATGTAGAGGTAAAAAAGTTATTTTTATTTTGTTTAATTAACAGAAGGTTTGTTAAATTATTGTGAAAACCGTCAAGTGTTTTCTGCAACAATTTTTAATAAAATCTTAATTAAATTCTTCTTTAATTATTCAGACAAATAACTAACATTTAAAATGATGCCCTACAAGACATACATTTAATTCAAAGTTTTACGATAAAAACCAAGTTTACGTTGCGTTTCTTCCTTCATTTTTATTTCAACTTTTCCTTTACATTAACTGCCTGTAGTGGAAATGAAAAAGTAGAACAAATGGCTGTAGGAGTGTTAGAGTACCTAAGTAATTGTGCGTTGCTGTGTGAGAGTGAGTGCTTTTGTGTTACGTTTGTTCTACACTCCTATTCACACATTTAAGTATATTTGGCAACCTTCACCACCATCGACCAACTGTTCCCCATACCATCTTCCATTATATTTAAAGTATTTAAAGAGACAAATATTTACTTATCGTAACAAAATGTTGCTCATCTAAATTTTGTGGTAAGAATTTGCAATTGCAAAAAAAAAAATTATAATAATAACACACTTTCTAAGTGGAAAAAAAAAAGATATATACTGACACAAGCACACAAATACACTCATCCACTGTGTGAAAGCCATTATAGGAAAAGCTTAAATATTGTAAATGATACCTGTTTACATATGTATGTATGTATATATGTATGTATAAATAATTGGAATGAATATATGGAATAAGAAAGAAAGAAAGTTAAATAAAAGTGTTGAAGAATATGACATGGTAAATGGTTACTCTTTATTATGTTTAGTACGTGGAATCATTATTTAGATATACAACATTCACACATACATACGTATGTACATAATCATATACGCACATAAAGTTACAGTGCAGATCGAAATAAAATTATCCTTAAATAAGTTTGTTGCGCTTCAATTTAAAATTTTGGGTTGTCTGGATTACATTTTAGCCTGCCCACTCTGGGTACGATTATAATTTTTTTAATTTTTTTATGTCAGAGTTGAAGTCCAATACCCACTAGTTGATGGCAACCACTATGCTAAGATATTATTATTTCTATAGAATTTAAAACTACAAAAACTTTTGACACTTTACGACATGATATGAGTCTTCAAAGTTTTGTCTTCAAAATAAAAAAAGAGCTTGTAATTTGCAATTAAAACCACTGTGAACTGGATATGTTTTTCAAATACACTTAAATAAAACTTATTTAATTTTGTTACAATAGTAATACTATCATTTTTATCTTCGTTGCAGGGATCTTTTTTGTGTTTTTTGGTTTTTTTTGCATTTGAATTAATATAAATATCCATAAGACGGAGGAATACATATACATACATACATAATTTGCTGTAAAATTTGTCAGCTTCATTTTACTTCTTGCGTCACTCCATGTTAACTTTAATTTATTTCATTTTATTTTCATGGCACTTTAACAGTCCTTTATCCATGACATCTAAATACTCAACGCGCATACACGCACTTATGCGTCTGTACGTATGAAAAATCTCTTTGTTTTTTCTTTTATTGCTTTTCTTTTTGTAAATGTAAAAGGTGATTCGTCTGCTATATAAAGTGCCAGAGTAGAATAAAATAAAATTATTTCCAACAATAAGAACTAAATATTTCAAATAAAATGTAAAGGAACAAGTATTAAATAGAAACCGCAAGGAATGTAAAGTTGGTATGTTTGGAAAATCTTATAATTTTACAGAATTGAGAATTAAGGTAAACAGTGCCGCTTTGTTTAACTAACGAACACACTTCAAACGGTTATATAAAATTATCTTATGGACACTTGCTTTAGTTGAGGATTATCATTTAACCGTTTGACTACTGACATTTCACTAACCGGCATTTCTAAGGATTTCCAATAAATTAGTAACAAAAGAGAAACCTTAATCAAGAAAATAAATCAAAAAGTATGAAATATTTTCAAATGTCCGACTTTTTAATTTGCAAATAACTTTATGTATTAATTGCTGGTTAGCCCCGAAAATCATTAAAACTTTTATCCTCAAAAAGTTTATGGTTTCTCTTTAAGTCAATGTAACGAGATCGACTGTAACACAGAAAAAAAGTATTTGCTTTCTAACTACGCTTTGCCCCTAATGAATGAAAGTAACAACCGAAAAATAAATAAATACAACTCAAACTAAAGATAATCTTTATACGAGAGTATCAATTCGTTCCACAAGCAGGCTCATACACAAGCCTAGCGTCCTGACTTACACTTAAGAATAAATTCCTTAAAGTATTCAAAAAACAACACAAATAGCGTCAAGACTACAAAACAAAAAAACCATGAAAAACTTTTCTTTTTTGGTTAGTTGGTCAAGAGTCAGTTGAGTCGAACCGAGTTAAGTTGTAAAGAAGCGATGAAACAATCACAGTTTTTCTCACAAACAGATGAAAATCAAAAATAAAACAAAAAAAAAAGGAAGAATGAAAAACTTATAGACACAGATACCACCACGAATACAAAGGCACGGACAAAAGGCGTAGCAATCTTAATACCACATTTGGCGGGGACAAAGTATATCGTTTCAATAAAACTATTTCAATACATTCTATGCATGTTGTTTATGTAGGCGAAATTTTAAAAAATTCAAAACTATTTGATTCTCTTTTTTCAATTTAATTTAGATTCTATTTACAAATTATCTTATAACTCATCAAAGTTATTAAGAGTAGTACTACTAATACAACTTTCACTACTTTCTCAGCGAATAAAAACTTGTCATCGGTCACAATACAGACAAACTACTTAAACTAATATTTTGCAAAACTACCAACTATAAAAACTAAAATGTTATAAATTTATGAGTGAAAGAAAGATTTAATTTTATTTTATTTTATTTTTTATTTTTATTTTTTTTGATGTCATTGCTGCATACAAAATTAAAAATTTATTTACAATAGAGATGTACACAAAGAAGTCTCCAATGATAAATGAACGCTTAGTGATGGGCAAAAGAATTCATATTTATGAGAAACAGATATTTAGAGAACTATACGACGATGTACAGCGAAAAGATTGAATGATTAATAATAATAATTTATTATATAAATCACAACAATGTCAAATATGCAAACGTTGTAAAAATTCATAATACGTACGCTGACATGGTATTTTTTAAAAAGCGATTTATTTTGAAGTCAAAACTTTATTGTTTATTTCTTATTGATATTAACAAAAACAACAACAATCAATCGATATTGAATTACAAAATCAGAAGAATGTTCTAAAAACATAAAAAATTCAAACTTTTGTTGAAACAGAAAGTTTCTCACCTTTCAAAGGCATATCAACGCAAGGTAAAGCTTACAAGTGCTCTCTGATGAAATAATGCATGAACACATATGTACATACTACATACTATAATGTATGTACGTTTGTACGTTTGTATCTTATATAATTAAAGATGCTCACACATACATATACACATCGAAACACAAAAGAAGCGCTGAAATGAAGTAATTAAAATTTTATGCCAACATTACTTTATACCACCATTTCAAACTAATTAAGCCCGCTTTTTGATCAGATGCGAACAGAGTGAGAAAATAAGAAAAATTATAAGAGCACGAAAAGCAAAAAACCCATTGAAAAAAGTTGATAATTGAATTGAAACGACTAAGACAGCGTCTTTAGTTAGGCACTAGTTTAAACGTGGCAAAAATGAAAATACATATGTACATACATGCCATACACACATGCTTGAAACTGGCATAAGAACGGTAATCACAGTTCATATTTTATCATACAATATACAGCTGTGAGCACAACATCAGTAAAGATTGAGGATAACAGAAAAAAGGCCTTTTATGAGACTTTTTCTTTCATATTTATAATCTTTCTTAATAATCTTCTAATTCGATTAACAGTATTTAAAATACATATACAAACATACATATATATAACAAAAATTATTTTTTAAAGATTTTTTAAAGATTTTTCACTGTTCTATTAATCAACAACCAAACTGAAGACTGTCTTATGAAGACTAAGTGGATAGTTCTAGAAAAACTGCAACCAGCAGTCATGTTGGCTGTAGCAGCCACTGTCCGTTAAATTACACTACGAAAAATTCTTGGTATTTGTTTTTAATTATTCAAAAGTAGTAGTGAATATCTTCAAAAGATATTTGTGTTTACCAGCATAAGACGGTACGCCCCGAGCAAGTACTAACACCACCTCTATTTTCTCCAAACACTTTATGGTACAGCCATTAGATACAACTTTGCGAAGAACTGCTTATATTTATTTTATCTAAAATATTGCTTTTGTCTCACAAGCCTTCAGATTTCCTTCCAATTAATTTACAAGTTCAACATTTCACGGAACTCATTACCTAGGACCGACCATCTCAACTGCGATTAACTGAATATCTCGATTGTAATGACTAAATACTAATAGTAAGTAAATAGTTGTTTATCTTAACTTTTCTGAACGATACAGTACGACTAAAATCCCACATAGATAAAATGAGCACCCACAACATGGGTGGTGTGAGAGCCTAGTTTGTAAATCTGACTAAAGCGTTGTAATAACCAAATAACTAATTTTCTATAAACAAGGTAAAGATCAGTTTTCTCCTTGTCGTCTTCTAGGAGAACTCTTTCCATCATATTGGACAAGTATTATATGTTTTTAATGTTATGGATCTCGATATTATTGTCGTCCTTAGTGGATTTGGTTCTACAATACTTGAAGTTAGCCTCGCTACCGATCACCTGTTCATTGAAATTCAACCTGTCGTCATTCATCACCTAAATACTTAATACTCTTTTCAATTTTATAAGGTGGCGTTCACATTTTCTAGTATTTTCTGACTACATATCAAGATGGACCACTCATAAAATTATTACATCAAAACAGTCAACATATTTATTTAGCATGATTAAATTTGCATGATCTACTCTTCTGTCTCAACGCCAGTGTTTTATACATACCAGAAGTCTTTGCAATTCTTTATCAAATCATATTCAAAAATTCACTAATATTATATGTAAACTCCAGAAGGAGTTACACAAACTGTTTTATTGAAATAGTTTTTAACATTAACATTAACAGATTTTTATTTGTGATTATTAATTTTTATTTTTATTTTAATTTATTCATTTACTTTCATTGTATCTTTGTCTATAAATATTTATCCTTTTTTTTGTGAATATTTTTCTGTATATTTATATGTACATATATAGTTCGTTTATACTTTTCCTAATTTATTTAATTTTTTTTAATTCATTTCTTTATTTATCTTAATTTTTTTTTTTTACATCAATTTTTATATTTTCTAAGATTATAGCATGTTTTTATACATTTTATCACACATTTTATCATGATTAATAATAAATCAATAAATAAAACACTGCTGATGGTCCCAATATTTTGTATAGCAAGTATCACTTCAGCCGAATTACTTCAAAGAATTGTATTCAGCGTTTCTTACCGCTTTAGCTTCTGTGACTAACAGAACAAATGTATTCCTTTCGGGATAACAGTAGCCGTAGTAGTGGAAGCATTCCAGTCTTGACTGTTTTTGAGTTCCGATATTTTTGCAATCTACCTTGTAGGCCGTTTCAAAAGAGTTTATCGGTCTGTCTGGAGGCTTTGTTCATTACTTCACGCCAGTCTTTCTTTTTTATGTATTACCGTTATCATTCGTCTTATCACATAGTGTTCGTAATTCTCGTATTTCATTGCTTCACCATCAGGTGCGAGACGTTACTACTTGTAGATCTTGTAGGCATATCAACATTACAGGCTGTGTTTCGTACTAATTTCCCAACTAATTCTATAGTTTTGTGACTAAGTGTGTAATTTAAATATTTGTAGATCAAGCCAGGGTCCATCTACTTAAGTCGTCGCGGGTAAATTACCGTAGACCTATGAAACAACGCAGTTGTTTGCAAAAGATAATTCGATCGCGGTACTAGATCCCACTCCTCTAAATCTGGTTCTGCTGCCATCGTGGCTGAATGTCACCGGCAGAAACGCAAACGGTTCCAGAAGACTGAGATCTTTTGTCTTGGCGCAACCAGGTATTGGATTTTCTAAGCAATGGCGGTGGAAGAGTTGAAGCGCTATTTATTTACAAATGTGTGTGGGTGTGTGTATAGGTGCACGTCATATGCAGGTAGGTGTAACAAAATGCCAAATGAGTGTTTGCAACTATTAATCTTTTGTGGTTTCTTTTTACGAAAAACTTTAAACATACCAATATTTACCAAGATCTAATGCTGACTATACGTATTTAATGCCACTTAAAATACCAGCAAAAATAAAAGAGAAAACAAACCATTCAAGAAAACAACTCAGTTCTCTACTTTGATGTTCTATGAACATGTAGCTGAAAGGATATTAAAGTATTAAGACTGAGGTGTGTGTATGCAAAATGTCTGACAGTCATTCAGATTCTACAAATATGTATATATGTGTGTGTATGTGCTATATATTATGGGAAAAGTTACTTGTTTATTCTTTTTACTGTAAATTACATTTCATATTTAAAAATTATAGAAGAATAATTCAGTATTGGGTGAATAATGAAGTATAATTTTGAGATTATAAACTTTCCATGTGTGTGCACGCAGAATTAGATCAGGGCTTGTTGATATAGTTTATTAATGAGGGCAAAACGAAGTATATATTGACGTATTGTAGTCTGAAGATCATGCTTAGAATCATTCTCGCCAAATTCTACGTAAGATCTTCGCTTCTCTATATCGTTTGGAAGGAAAGGATTATTCCCGCCAGGGTATTTAGTGCGGAGATTAGCAGAAGTTGCCGCACAGGAGACGATGTCATCGATTAATGTGACCAACTAGGTAAGGGAAATTCGATAAACGAATTGTTAATAGTTAAGTAAGTAAGTTAATATTGTTAAGCCTACGACACATCAAATCGACTGTTTTTCAATTAAATGTTACTGGGGCCATTCTTTCACATTTTGAACCTATACTCTGTTTTCTCTGTTTTTACTTATAAATTTAGAAACCGATAACTTTGTCTAAGTTTTTTAAATTCTGTAACTAAGATGTTCTAAAGTTTTATATTTCACCTTCTGACATGAACTTGTAAACTTTTTCTCCTCATCAACAGTTGAATGAGGGCTGATTGCTTTGACAATACGAATCTTTTGATTTGTTATTTTACATTTTTATTATAATTAAATATTTTCCTAAATTTAAATCAACAGTGTTGTTTACTTTTATAGTTATCACATCATTTATCACCCGATATGCTGTATGAAAAAGAAAATACAAAATATTTTTTCCCGTTGGTTATTCTTCAAACTTTGTTTCTTTTCTTAAGTTTTATTCGGTGAAATAAATTTAAATGAATATATACTATATATACTATACATATTTACAAATATATACTATATATGTTCATATATACACATGTTTGATTATATGAATGTATTAAAAACAGTCACATACAAACGTCAGTCCATTCAGCTGAATATTTGAAAATATTTTAACAAAACATTTATATGCATACACACCCGCATTAACATACATACATACATACATACATATGTTTGGTAGAGCAAATGCTTGTGTCTATAGTAATAAAATCGGTACTAAAATTTTTAACTTAATACAATTTATAGCTACCAACAATCACAAATTTCTCAAATTATAATCACGCTTAGTTTGATATTCCAATTAAATATCCTTTGAATACACATGTGACACCATATAGCGAACAAGCGACTAAGGTGCCGAATAATTTCTTCAAGTTTAGCTGATTTTAAATTTGATCGTATAATTTAAACGTTTAATATAAATACCAAAAAAAAACATCAAAAAAACATCAAAAAAAAAAAACAATTACATTGGTAAAGTGTTAAAAACATTCAAGACTGTGACTGTGATGTCAATAGAAAAAGGAAAAAAAGAAACAACAAAAAAGAAAATTCATAGAAGTGTAGAAAAAATAAAACTTGGCTAGTTTTTCTGGCGTCACGACAATGTGGTTTTGCAAAGTGAACTTATAACTTTCAATTAAGTTTTACAACCTCAGCTAAAGTTTTCCAAAAAAAAAAAAAGAAAAAAGTTTAAAGTGAAATTTATTGTGCTTCTACAAAATGCAACACAGTCAGTCCAAATTATCTAATTTTCAAAAAGAAAGTTATTGAATTCATTTTACCAAATGACTCGTATACAACACATTCGTTCATTTATTGTCAGGAACGGAAGCTATATGCAAAAATTCAAAGTAATCGTGGTAATCGATATATAATTACTGGACGACAATGGAGGAGGAAAATCGAATTCTAATTGTGACGTCAGGTGTCCTTCAAGAAATGCGCATATAGCGTGGAAAATGAAATTCATAAATTTACCTTTAATTACCACATGTTACTCTTACAAGTTAAACCGTTAGTCAATATAAATGTGTTTGTTATTCCAGCGTTTTGGAGTTGTGATAATTGTTTAACTAAAAATAATAAAACCCTTTAAGAAATATTAAGTGTTAGCATGATTTACTTCGTCAATAATGCTTTAAGTATATACAAGAAAACTCGGCTGTACTAAACTACTAAACAACTAAACTACAACTAAAGTAAACACTAGAATACATACAATTAATATAATATAAAACGAATACTTTTCCCAATTGAAGTTCTTTGTAATTAATATGTAATGGAAAATATTGTTGTAGAAATATCGAGGTTTCTATTTGAATCGCTTCAGCTTTGCTTTAAGTTGCAATTCACAACTATTTAGATCAGAAAATAACAAAAAACTAGTCAAGAAGTAGAACAACAATTCGATATTATTGGTATGTATGTATGTATGTTTGTTTTCTTGTTTTGGCTAAGTTAGAAATCTAAAGAATAAAGAAATAAATTCCTTGAAAATGAACTGATAACACATTTCAAATTGTGTATTATTTAATTATTTAAATCGTAGACGTAATAAAATTGATACGAGTATAGCAGATTATTACTGCTCAAATGTAAAAAAAATATCATTACATTATAATTGGCTGTAATACATTTTTAATATCCGTTCGAATAATCTTGTTCTTTATTAACATACATAAAAGAGGTCGAATAAAATATTCACTGAAATGTATTGACTTTGATGGAAAATTATAATATAATGGAATAAATGCAGTAGCAATTTAAAAATGATTACCGATACCAATGACAGCAAATGTAATATTTATCACCCGCAATAATCAAGCCAGAGAAACTAATTAAATTTAACAATTTACATTCGTAAACTTTTATTCAGCAAATTATAATGAGACAAAAAGACAAAAAAAAAAAAAATGTACATACATACAAACACAAAACACAAACACAAATGCCAATACAAATACAAATATGAATATGAACACACCAAATTCAGACTGATATTCTTTTTGCAATCAATCATATGAAAATTATCATACATAATTAAATAATATTCAATGAAATTATAAAAATATTGCATTTTTCTTTTTTATTCAATCGAAATACGAACATCGCATGAATGCGTGCAAGGATTTATTCAGGAATTAAATATGTACGAGTACATACATACATCATACGTGTAAAGTTTTTATTTATTATTTATATTATTTTTATTTTATTTTTATTTTTATTTTATTTTATTTTATATGTATTATTCTTTTTCGTCATTTCTGTTTTAATTTGTTTTAGATTATGTTTTATAACAATTACTTACTTTCTTTAAACAATTACAAAAATTGTAACTCTCACATATATGTACATACGCACAAACACACGGATATATACTTATTGTTGTACAATATTTACACAATAAAATATGTACATATAAAAACAATAAAATTATTGTTGTTTTGCTTTTTTTATTTTGTCTTTTTTTATTCAACAAATTAACTCACATTTCAATCAAAGCCTAATTAATTATTTTTATAAATTATTTGTGTTGCTTTTTTTTTTGTTTCATAAAATTAGACGGTGTACATGAAAAGTGTAATAATTGGCCAACAACAACAACAACAACGACAATAATAATAAAAACAATAGAAAAATAACGTGTAATGGAATATTTTTAATTTCCCTCTTATCAAATATTTAATGGCAATTTGATCAACAACAACAACAACAACACATCAAATAATTATACCGGTTAAATACTCGGTGCATATGTATGTATGTACATATATATTGTATGTATGTTATAATAGGAAAAAAGAAAAAAAACATATTACACACACAACGCAATCTGTACATAAGTAAGTACATTTGTATTGAAATTATTGCATTTTTCACGTACATATGTATGGATGGATATATAAATATGCACGTATATGTATATTGTTGATTATATTAATATTTAAATTTATTATTGTTGCTATTATTGTAAAATTTCCAATAAAAATAACAAAAAAAATAACATTTTAAAATATTTTTATATTGTGGATGTACTTTCATTCATTCACAAACTATAAATTGCCATTATTTGCTTCAGTATTCATCCATAATTCGTTGATTCGTTCAATAGTTCTATTGTCTGAAAAGTATTGTCTAAAGTAACTGGCAACAACAGCAACAGCAAGTGAAATTAAAAAGGATATTTTGAAATTGTTTAAATTGAATCATTTAAAATGAAACTGTCGTTTAATTTGTTTATTCATTTGACAATTATTGTCATTATTGTAACCCTCAATAGTCCTAGCACTGTGCAGGCTAAGCCTAATTTAGCACAATTAATGGTGATTTTTAATAATGCAAATACAAATAAGTAATACAAACCATTTTGAAAACAAACACTATTAATTATAATTTTAGGGAATGGACAATCCACCAGAAAATCCTCCCCAAGTAAGCATTGAAAAATTTATTCGGAAACTGCGTCAAATATAAGTTCCACAAAAATGTTTCAGCAATTGGTCAATTTCAAAAGTCTTCGAGAGTTTTTTTTTTTGTAATATTTTACGTTAATTTTGCTCTTCTTATGTTCTTTTATTTGTTTTTGTTATTGTTTTCGTTCTCGTTTTTATATCTTTTTTGTATCTAGTTCGAATCTAGGATCACAGGATCTAGGGTAAGTGAACATAAATTATAATATTATTTACTTGTATCGCTTAATACTGAATTTTTCTCTTTGTCAATAGTTGCGCCGTAATGTTGCTCCTCATGCAACTGATGAGAGCGATGTGCCAAAGGTGTGTATGACAATTTGACATAACTGAACTGATATATGCATGTATTTTCATATTGAATCTTTTATATTTGTTTCATTTTATTTTAAAAAAGGATGCATTAATTGAAAATACCAATGGTGGAAGGGTAATTATGTTTCAATGTTATTGCCAAGAAAGATTATAAAATTCAACATTTCTCTAATAGATGCGTCGTGAAACACCGCCTGGAGACTCTGATGCCCCAAAACAGTTCCAGCAAGATAATGGAAAATTACGCGTAAGTTCACATTACTATGGTAATTTATAAAATTTGAATTTGATTTTTTTACAGTCTAAACGCCAAATGCCTCCACCTCCTGGAGAGATGCCGATGCCTCCAATGTAGGATAATGTGGAAAGCTAAACAACTACTTACAAACTTAAGGAATAATGTGCTTATTTAATATATGCATATACATATTTTGATAATATAGGAACCGTATGAACAAAACATAAACAAATATTGTTTCATTAATCCATAACAGTACAATGTGAAAAAGACACACGATTGGAAAGATTCCATTCAAGACACAATTCAATTTGCCTCTAGTATAGTTGGGGTCATTGATTTTCACAAGCGTCCACTGATCCGAATTTGTTATTAACAGAAAAGGACGGAAATACAAAGTGAAAAATTTTAATCTTACAGCAAGTCATTGTACATAAGTTCTGTTTGACATAGTCCAGGTGAAATATTGCCTAGTCGACAATTTTAATTATCGCTATTCCGGAGAATGGTGATTTTTAAATTCAAATTTTCCGGGAGGAAATCGGTTAAATTAAAACGTATGATTAATTTCAATAGTTTTCAATCTTAATATGGTTTTCCTTCTGTTTATCTCCCTCTCCCCCTGGCTCTCTCTTTCTATCGCTCTATATTCTCTCTACTACATGCATATACTTTAAAGTTAATAAAACAAAAACAGAATGCAGTTACATTAATGTTTTATTTTTATCCGCACAGGGTTTTAGAAAAATTTTCATAAAAATGCTCTCAAAACACCAATAAAACATTTAAATCTTTAAATATTATACACAGGCATATATACATGCTTACATATGTATGTATGTATATTCATTAAAATTTTTCCTCGAATTCTTTGAGGCAATCAAACAAAAAAAAAAACAAACAAACCACCTTGCAAACGGAAATAAAACATTAAAGGAACTCAATTTTTTTTTTCTTCTTGTTTTATTAGCTTAAAAGTATTTTGCATTTCTAATACAATAAACACAAACGATAATTTAACTTGTATTTGCATATATAAGCACTTTTAACCCACATTTGATCATCTCTCTCTCTCTCTCTCTCTCTTTCTCTCTCCCTCACACACACACACCCATATGTATTCTTTATCTAGTTTACATATCCATATTTCGTTCGAATATAAATATTTATTTACTTTCTAAGTATATTAAAAGTGAACAAGAAAAATACAAAGGAATAGCTAAGTTGCCATTTCCGCAGCCACTCCTTCATCATCAGCATTGTAATATTCTACTAGAGTCTCCTTTGAATCTTCTTCGAATATCTTACAATACAAGTGTGTCCCTCTGTGTGTATTTCATTTTAAAACTGGGAAAACATACAAACAAATATTAAAACTAAGTAACTTTGTTTCATACACTCGTGCTCATACATAAACTTACTTTCAAGAACACATTCGAAATTGCACTTTGCAATCTTCAAGTAACGGAGAAGTATAAAAGAATTCAAAATTGTAAAACAAACCAAACAGAAGTTTTTGGCATTTTTCTTTTCGTTCTCATTTCCTTTTTTGCTTTAACTTGAATTGAACTACAACCAACAACCAACAGCTACAACAATAACAGACAGTTTCAAAAATAATGTTGCAAAAAGTCGAAAAAAAATATTTCAAACTGCAATGAATTTTCTAATAATAACAAAAACTTCAACATTGAAATGAAAATATGTATAGAGGAGCAGCGTAGCCTGGAGAATAGTAGCACCACCACTGTCACACACACATACGTCGTACATTGCATTGCATTTATCGTTGTTATGTGCCTGCATATGAATGCAGTTGCAGACTAATAATTAGACAAGGCCCCTCTTTATTCTGAATTCAGTGTACGCACACTTTATTTCTAATCTACTGTCTCCAGTTGTACAGTAGATATATATATATATGTGTGTGTGTGTGTGTGTATGTACATACGAATATGCAAATATAATTTTAATAAAGTTTTACGTTACTATACATACATACATATATGAATACGATGTATCTCTTCAAATAAAAATAATACATTGTACCTTAATGCTCTCAATCGAAAAAGCAATATTGTTGGGTCACATCTACTAGACTATGTACATAAATTCGTATTACGAACGACCAACTCATTGTCTAAAAACAATTTAACATTAATAAAGATAGGGTGAAATATAGATTCGTCGACTATAAACAAAATCTTGCATTACTTTATTATTACTTTTTTTTTTCTTGTTTGATTGTGTATGTTTGTCTGTCTGTGTGTCTGTGTGTCTGTCTGCCAAATATTTAGTATATGGAAAGAACTCAG
Source organism: Sarcophaga peregrina (assembly GCA_014635995.1). NCBI lineage: Eukaryota > Metazoa > Arthropoda > Insecta > Diptera > Sarcophagidae > Sarcophaga > Sarcophaga peregrina. Next base: position 14,380,691 of record CM025793.1, on the reverse strand, counting down.
TGGCAATTTAAATAATATTGTATTACCATTTTATGCAAACAACACCACTTAAACAAACGACAATATTCTTTCTATGCTAGTCTATAGTACGTACAATACTTAGCAAACAACAAATACATTTACCAGTCAGTGTCGTTGGAATAAAAGCCACTCATATCCGACACAAAAGATGTACACACATAGCCGTACGTGTACACACACACACACACACACACACAAAATGAAATACGCAGTCCTACATTTGTAAATACAACACGAGACAGAAAAAAAGGATTTTTTTTTTTTATTTTTTAGTTTTTCAAGTTAAAGGAATAAACGTTGTAACCTTTTTTTTGTTTTTTCCTTTTTTGTTTGTTTTTTGTGGCGGGAGAGTCTTCCGAAAGTACGTTGATATTTAAAGAATAATGAAAATAATAATAAAAAGAATAATTTTCTTCACTCTTCATATTCATAATAATAACGAGAAAAATGTCTTATGGCTGCATACAAAGTTACAGAGTGTGACCCATTGTGTGCATCTTACATACATACATAATAGCAGTTGTAGAATTGACAGAATTGTCAAAAAGAAATTGTCGTAGAAGTTTATATACTCGAAAGTTTTCGTTTTTATTTGAATATGTCGCAGCATATGTCACATGCAAAGTAGTTTTAAAAAAATTTTAAATGTTGCACATTCATTTGCAAAAATTTTAAATTTTGTTATTGATTTAATCAGCTAAATACAAACGTCGAATGTCCTCTTCTAGCTCCAATTTTCTTGGCTTTTAATAACGTTCTCTCTCATTTCACTAAATGTAATACACATTTTAGCTTAATTAATTTCCCGCTTTAGTGATGTCAGTCCTTCTTTTTGGCTCTACTTATTTCATTGTTAATAGTCATTTTAATGAATTTTCATTCTTTTTTATGTTTGAAGTGCTTAAAAGAAATATAAATATCCTCCTTCTGTTTTTACTAAACATATATTCTCATGGTCTATTTAAATATTCATTGACATTCAAATAAAATATTAAAAAAAGACTTTTTTTTTTTTTTGCAAAGTACCAACAGCAACCATTGTGCAAACGAGAACTAACAAAATACAATACAAAGATTAAAAACTTAAAGAAGGAAATGCTGCACTAGAGAATTTAAAAAAAGACAAAAAAGACAAAAAAAAAACAAGCTGCTGAAAGTAATCTGGATTGAGCAAAATAAAAAAAAAAAACACAAAAACAAAACTGATCTTGAGCACAATAGACAAAAAACGAGGAAAAGAGGAAAAATGTTAATTTTTCTTTTCTTCTTGGCATTAAACTTAATCAAATGCATTTTAACTTGTTTTTCTATTTTTCTTGTATTTTTCTTGTGTTTTTCTTGTATCTATACCCTTAAGATGCAATGCAATCCATTGGCATTGATAATACCGGTTACAAATGCAAACACGATAGTATAAATGGGCTGAGAAGCGACGATGATGATGGCAATGGTAATGATGATGACGATGGTGATGGTGGTGGTGAGTGAATAAACAAACAGCCATTCAGAGTAATTAGCTTTACTCCCCTTAAAACAACTACAACATTTACATGAAACATCTAAGATTGTAGTAATGTCCTTAAGCGACAACTCATTGTCTACAGCAGGAAAGGACAACAACATAAAGTATTACGTTTCATGAAATGCCAATTCAAGCTATTACTATTATTTTTGAATATAAGAATACAATTATTTCCAAAATTAATTCTATAAACCTTAGGCTGACTCAATATCGTTGATATTGAAAATACGCAAACTTCAAATATCATTTTGTGCAACACTGTACACTGGATTATAGTAACGTAACGCAAGAAATTTTTTGCCTTCAACATCATCTCACGAATATTAGCATGAAATGATTTTTAATTAAACTTTATATATTTACAGTTATAGTTGTATAATAGAGAGGAAAAAATATTTACTTAACAGAAATGATTTCTTTTCCACATTTTTATCTTTTTTTTTCAATTATTCTCTTCACTTCAAATATCTGCGCTTTATTGATATCCCTCATTCTATTTCTATTTTAATGCAATATTTCATTTCATTTCATTTCGTTTTTTTTGTTTTTTTTTTTGTGTTTTCAACAAATAATGCGAGAAATTTTATTAATTAATGCGAGACACACACTATCGTTAAAGGTTCAAAATTATCCACAGCATATGTATTAAATTTTAAAATACAAAAACTCCATATATATTCCGTCATATTAAATGAAATAATGCGTAGGTTACCGTTAAATAATTTTAACAGTACAATAGAAACAAAAGAAAAAACAAAACAAAACATTCCAAAATTAAAACAAAAATAGTGTTATCGATAAACGCATTGTTTGTAATATGATGCAGAGGGGAGAAATTTTGAAGGATCGTTTACATTTTCGATCATCTTCACATGATGATGATGAACGATGTTTGAAATAATAAATTTTTGTTTTCCGAACATAACGAATTTTAAAATATAATTTCAGTTTTGTGGAACAACGTCTTTAAAGAAATTCTTTGGGTCTATTTGGTGTAAGTAGTAACCGTCTGTGTCGGTATCCTTAACATTTGTGTCGTCTTCTGTTACCAACACTTTGGCTTGGGGCAGCGGCAAGAATTTGAATAACTTTTTTCTAAGTTTCGGTACAAAATGCGGCAGCATGTGTTTCGGTGTAAAAAATATTTTCGATTGTATTTCCGAAGGGCGTTTGTTCATAATGGGATGATCTCTGAACTGTCGCTCCAACGGTAGTGATTGTTTAATGAGGTCCTGCTGGGTTTGAGTTAGAATTGGCAAATGGTAGCTATCACGAAAACGTTCTTGGCCACTGTTAAATGCAATTTTTTTATTGCTTCTCAATTGTTTGCGCGTTATTCTCTTGGCAATGCAGTTGTATTTAATGCGTGGTGGTAAATCAATAAGTGGCTCCTTTCTGACAGACAACGGAGTTCGTATTGGTTTGGTAATCATGGTGATATATTTTGCATCCGGGTAAAGAGTCTTCTTTTTAACTTCTTGTTCTGTAGATGCAATGACTTTGGCAATGGGTTTGACTCCTTTAAACAGATGAGTGAAACCTCTACCCTTAATATGCCTTAAATCGGGTGAAGCATAAAGTTTTCTTTTTATTTTTTCGTATGGTAAACGACGAAATTTTTTTCGCTTCTCTTTCTCAATTAATAGATCAATTCCAGGTTGGTAGATAAACCTGGAAGAACAAGGACATACGTGTACATAACGTACTTCATAACGGCCTGGCGCTGCTGTAAAACTTATATGCTGACCGTAGATGCTATTCTTTTTCACTGGCACTGAAGATAGGCGATAAAATAGATGAGGGTTTAATTTTTTTGTACTAAAAAAAGAGGAAACAGTGAATAAGGAATGTTATGTATTGAACTCGAAGGCCATACATACGTTTTGGAAACAGAACTGTCTTCATGGGCAGGAGTGTATGTAGTCGGGCCAGGCTCAGTGGGATTTTTGTAGCAAGTTGATAAATTGCTTACCATACAACGAGATGTGGGTCGTTGATCGCGAGCATCTAAAATGAAGCTATTGAAATTTTCAATTTCGAATTCTACTAGAATACACAACTTACTCGATAGAAAAATACCATTTGCTCTGTGACAAGGTCCCGACATTTTTTCTGTAGCTCTTGGCAAGTCATAAAACCGAAATTGAGGTTGACGTACATTGGGCCGGGGTCTAGGCTGATGTGAGTGTTCTTTTTGCCAAAAAGCACCACTAAGGCCACGCGAATGAATGAAAGGTACTTTTAGTATGTCATACCTATTCGGTGGCAATTGCCATGATTTCTCCTTATCTCTGCTAACTATAGCTTTAAATTCCAAACGCGGAGTCAGTTTCGCACCAGTACACGATTCCTCTATACCCAGAATATTTTCAAAATGTTTTAATGTTGTTGTTTCAAACTCTAAAAGCAAGAAAAATATGTCATTATTACTCTCTATCCAAAAAGTATCCCATTAATTCACCTTTTTCGCGGTCATTATCATACAAATTTACATTTTTCGCAATATATTTTTCCAAATCTTTACATCTTGTGTATTTCAAGCTATTCCCTGAAATAAAGAAAAATTAAAATTCGAGTTTTGTGAATGTACAGACAGATGTGTTGATTGAATGAATCTGTACTTGACACCATAAAAAGGGGCAAAGAAAACCGCGTTGGAACAAATTTTGCCGAGTTATAATTCTTATTCGAACTCATTTTTCTTTTGTGGAATATTACGAGATATAAAATATAAAAATTTTTAATTTTCTTTTTAAGAAATTTATTGAAACTGTCTTTTTTTTTTCTTCCTTCTTTCTTTTCTTTTCTTTTGACGTGTAGAAACAAAACAAATATTGTTTGTTGATGAAAAGTGAAATAAATAAATAGAAAAAAATATGGTAATAAAAAGTAAAATAAAATAATAAATATGTAATAAAAAAATAAGTAAATTGCAGAGCTGGATACGTAAGTATTTAAACGTCTTAAAATAGTGAATTAAGTACCACGTCAAAGAAAGTAAGAAGATTTTCCTTTTAAGATATTTTTAAATCGTCAATTTTCACGAACTGCTGGTATCAGTGGCTGAACTTATATTTTAAAGAAATACTCTTTGAAATTCACTTTCATACGATTGCTTGTCTATGTGTTGGCAAACATATAATACGTAGGTACAGCATGTTGCTATTGTTGTTTGTGTTCGTTTGATGTCAATGTTTGACAAGTTAGCATTAAAAGACATAAGAGTTTTATAGCTTAGTCTGCTGAGATTAAAAACATCCTCATGTTTACTTATGTGTATCTTTCGAAAAACTATTATTTGTACTGAAATACGTAGTACATGCATAAGCATAGGAATATTAAATACATTAACACATCGATATGGTATATACACACACATATACGTATGAGTAGAAATATATATTCATACAGTCTCAAGACAAGATACATATGTTTGTACGTATGTATATATTTACCGGCATAGATGCCTATACACCGATTTGTCTAACTTTTTGCATTTGTCTTCTTCTCCATTTTTTTTTTTTTGTTTTAGTGTAGGGAAATATTTATTTATCCTATGCAAAGTTGTTGTTCGTTCAAGAATAAAGTAAGTGTGTTTGAGTTTCATATTCAGGTACATGTACTCGTACATCAAATAATTTGTATATTCAAACGACGATAGACAAAAGCATTCTAGAGAAAGGAGAGACAGAACCGCAAGCAGTTTCCATATTCAGTTCTTGAAATACTCTTCGGTTTCATATGAACATTTTCCAAATTGTATGTTACTTTTGCCACTTTATGTTACACTATAGTTTTAGCTTTCTGTTTTGCATTTACGTATATCTATATGTATATACACATACATACATACATACATACATACATACAAAAATACATTTATACATGCGTACAAAATACATTTACTTGTTGACTTTAGTCCAGGTAAATTTTTGTTTTTAATATTTACTCCGTTACCCTCGTTTGTGTTTCGTACATTTGGCCCACAATCTGCCAGAATGACTGTGAACCGAAAATGTTAATTTGTTCTTTGGCAAACCATGGACATTACTCTAGAAATATTTAAAAATTGTTGGAACAAAATTCACTGTAATTATAACTATATATGCAGTTGCAGTGAATAGAGTTTTTTTTGTCATCTTTTAATGTCTTGAATTTACAATTTTCGGGCATATTAAATTTGCATTTCGTGAATACATAAATTTAAATTTATCCGAGCTACAACTCATGTTGGAGCATCATCGACGCCAACTTAGTACTCTTTCTTTATGCTATTTTTAGCTCTTTCTGAACGCACGCTGAGTGTTTTTTTTTTTTTTTTTGTTTTTCTATATGTGCCTTGAAAGACAAAAAGTGGAAGGGCCTTTTTGGTTTAGTTTTGAGAACTTTTAGCTCTTATGATCTAGAATATACTGATGCTCTCTTTAGTATTTACCATATATTGTAACACTTGAGTTATAAAACATTTATTCCAATAAACAATTTCGATCGCTTGAAGGGCGATATAGACCCGAATATTAATAAAATTTACGAAAAGCTTAATGAGGGGAAAGCAACCGTCAAACTTTGAAATTTAAAAAAAAAAATTAACAAAACAAATATTTTCTCTAGTAACTTAAAAGTTATTAAAGTTGTTATTAAAGAGCTTACAAATAACTACCAGGGAATTGAGGAATTCTAAAAAAAAATTAAAACAGCTTACATAAGTGACAGAATCTAGATAGAACTTGTAGTTTTTGGATCGAAGTCAACCAATTTAAAAATGCAACATATTGATATGTATACAAATCCATACTTGATTGGCCGTTTTCGCATAGAACTACAGTAGCGAGCACAAAAAATGCAACACTGTGCCATATGATCTTTAATAAGATCTGTTTCAAAATAACGGTAACTACTTTATCTATCTTCTTTTGCTGTTAATTCTTTCAATTATAAGTTTTCAAAGTAACCACAGTTTATTCCAAATTCTGCTTTAAAAAGTTAAATATTTTTGAATTAGTGAAAAAAGTGCAAATTTTTAGCGAGCAAAAAAAATGCAAAATAATAAAAAAATAGTTAAAGTAAGTTATTTATTTAATTATAATTGAAAATTTCTTAAATAAGTTATACAACATGGATTTTGTAATAGAAGCAGCTCTCAGCTGACAGCAAAACTGCAATCATTAAAGCTTAGAAGAAGGAAAATCCATGCGTGAAGTTGGACACCTCTTTGGTGTAAATCAATCAACCGTATGTCGGATTAAATCTCGATTTTCCTTGAGAAATAGTGTGGAAAGGAAACCAGGTAGTGGTAATCCTCGAAAAACTACCTCTCGCCAAGACCGCCGGATGATTGCACTGGTTAAAAAAGATCCACGAAAGACCGCAGTGGACGTTGCTAATTTCGCAAATGGGAGTCTCTATAGGCGTTCACACTGTTCGCCGTAGGTTGAAAGAGGCTAATTTGCATGCGAGACGACCCGCAAAGAAACCTCTCATCAGTGCAATCAATAAAAAGAAGCGCCTGGAATTTGCAAAACGTTACAAGGATTGGTCAAATGAACAATGGGCTAAAGTCTTGTGGAACGATGAAAGCAAATTTAATTTGTTTGGCTCCGATGGGATAAATTTTGTTCGAAGACCGCCTGGACAGAGATATTCTCCAAGATATCAACTTCCAACCGTAAAACATGGCGGTGGATCAATAATGGTGTGGGATAAGGAACGATATGTTTAAAAAAAATTATTGATTTTACGTCACGTATTTACAGGTGCGTTTTCCCGTGATGGGATAGGTTCCTTAACTAAAATCGAAGGAAAAATGGACGCCAAGAAGTACTGTGAAATCCTTGGAGAACACATGCTTCCTCATCTGCGGGAAAAAATGCCTCCTGGTAGCATATTCCAACAGGATAACGATCCAAAGCACTCAAGTCGCTTAGCTCGAAACTTTTTTTAACTTTGGATTGGCCATCACAGTCTCCGGATCTAAACCCCATAGAAAATCTATGGGAGCTATTAGATCGGGAAGTTAAGAGGAAACATCCGTCAAATAAGAGGCAATTAGAAGAAATTTTGAAAAGTGAATGGGAGAAAATATCCATTAACACTTTAATAGCTTTAGTCGACTCTATGCCTTCTAGGTTGCAAGAAGTCATAAAAAATAAGGGCTACGCCACTAAATATTAATTTTAAGATTTTTTTTGTAAGAATTACTATTTAATTTAAATAAAAACATTAAAATTTATGCTGTTGCATTTTTATTGCTCCCAAGAAATTCGCACTCTTTTTAATAAATGACAAAATAATATATCATTAATTAAAAATATTTACATAATGTTACTGATAATAGGTATCTATAACTGTAGGGATTAATAACCCAAAGAAATATTTTAAACTGGTCACCATTTTTTTAAAATTATCGCACTTAAAGATAATTTTAGCCAACGTTGCATTTTTTGTGCTCGCTACTGTATATTGTCTGCTGTCCCAAAATATGCAAGTTTTCCACAGGCATTGTCGTTTGGTGCATTTTTAAATTGATTGACTTCGATCCAAAAACTACAAGTTCTATCTAGATTCTGCCACTTATGTATTTGGTTTTAAATGATATTTTATGTATACATATATACATACATAAACATTATTTAATAGACTATTTTTATAGAATTAATTTAATACCAATGGACAAATAAAAGTAATCAAAAAAAAGGTTATATTTGCAGTCAATCAAACAGCTGCAGTAAACGAATAACAATAATATCCAATACAGAGCATCTGATAATAGAAAATAATTTGTAGGCGAGAGCAGAAAACAATAAAATTTTTTTTGAAGTCCTTTTATTAGTACAAGATAAAATAAATTTATTAAATTCGTTTCATAAAATTAGGAAAAAAATTTTGTTTTATTCCAATCATCTTAAAAGTTAACAAGTTTTGTTTCTTACATAACAAAGAAAGTTCTATTATTCACATCGAGGTATGAATAAGGTTTTAAGACAATACGCTAAATTAAACCCACATGTCACGAGTACATGCATCGCTTCATTAAACTAAGGCGTCCTTTTGAAATACATAATTAATATGCAAATTTAATCGCCTCTAATGCGTCATAAACACTTAATTTATATAATTTGTTTATAGAGTTTCATGTCCAAAGCCACGTTCATTAACAGCCTAATGCTGTTTGAAATTAAACAAAAACAGCTTTTCCCCACACATGCACGCACCACACACGCACAAATATACTTCTACACACACACACACACTTGAATTGACATTAATTAATTAATACAGGTTTTTATAAATGTTCCTACTTTATGAAATCAATCAATTTTAAATCTACATATATACATACATACATACATACATACATACATACATACATACATATGTGTATATACAGAATATTGTTGTATAACGACTTCAATATACGCTTAACATCGTCTGTGTTCTCTGCCTTTTGACTTTTCTGTTAATGACCATCGCACAAAGCGGACAAAGAGAAACATCGCAAGTATTCAAAATTTTATTTCGTAATTAATTGTGTCGTTTTTATTTATGGCCCAGCATATTGATAAAACAGAAGAAAAAAAAGCAAAAATTTACTTACGTAAAGGAGTAAAACAATTTGGTGTCTAACACAGGATAATTATCCAATAATTGATGGTACAATGAATCTTGTGTTAGATATCTCTCACATACTGGCACTTATATACAATTTAATTGATAGATAAATATGAAAACAAACAAGAAAAAAAACATCAATAAATATTTAGAAATATTGAATCTTTTAGAAATTAAGGACAATCACATATGACATATGATACATATATGTGTATATATGTATGTATATACAACATTATTATATTTGGAATTGAATGTTTCAGTGTATCTTTTATTCTGAAGTCTATTATATGATTCATGAAGGAATTTTCAATTACAGTCTTGAAAAATACTTACCCTTCTTCTACATTTTTACGGTGGCTGACTAGCTGACATTAACAGGAATACGCGCACACTTCTTAGCAACTCTCTTGCACCTTTCAACCACTAGACACATATTTGTGCGAGCATACCACATTACAAAACAGAAAACAGTGGTTAACGAAAGAAACAATGAAATACATTAAAAGTCGAATGGATAGAAAGAATCCAATCGGTTTTATATACTCTTGCACAAATATTTTGCTTATGTTTTAATAATCACTGTAACTTTACATTCATACAAGCAAACATACATCCTAGAGAGGAAAGTATTTTCTCGTTATGTTCTTTTACACTTACGGTTGCCGCAAACTCAGGAGTTGTCTACTCTTCTAGTCTACTTTTGTTTACTTTCAGCACAAAAAGCTCATCTTAAAATAAGATAAGCACTCAAGCAACTCAACCATTGAAAGCAATAAACAAATGCATATGAAGCATATACTGACAATGACGGTGCTATACCAAAGACAAGAGACAAAATCAAGAGTTTTATATGCTTAGCGCAGCTGTAGCTACAAAATATCTGAAAGTTCACTTCTATTTCCAAAAACAAACTCTGCCAAATGCAACCGCAGGTGCATAAGACCGATTTAAAGTCAAACCAAATGACACCAACATCTAACAAACTCTCTCTCTACTACTACTACTACTACTACTATTAATACTAAGCGTAAGTATAATTTATTTGAACAAAAAAACAAAAACCAAAAAAAAAAACAATATAATAATAGATACTTTAAAGCACCTTTAAACCTTTAAAACACCAGCAGATACAAAGAAAAAGCAGATACACTTTCAAAATTCATTTACAATAAAAACAGCGAGAAATTATCTCAAAATATCTCAAAATCTTTGTAAACTTTATCATACATGTAGGCAAACACCAACACAAAGAAATAATACATACATATACAATAATACTAGTGGATCAGAAAATAAAAACGAAAACTTAATCCTGTAAAAGAGTTAAAAATTTTGACATCTAATCTACTATATAAAAATAAGTCGGGTTTTCCTTCCTGACGTTATAACTCCAGAACGCACGAACCGATTTCCACGGTTTTGGATTCGTTGGAAAGGTTTCGGGCTTCGTGAGGTTTATAGCAAAGAAAATTCAGGAAAAATTTCAACAGAACAGCGGGAAAATTTTTTTTCTGTTTTGATACATACCTTGTACTACAAACCAATATTTTAAGTAGATGGCGCCGCGCGTGATAGATTGTTTGACAGCTACTCATTGTTCTCTGCTCAGTTAATTTCATGTGACAAACCGGTATTATGTTCACTGGGAAAAAATAAGTTATTCGTTTCCTAGCATTTCAATTGGATTGATGGTTTCCAATTGAAATCAATCACATGTATTGAGCAAATTTTTATTCAATTTCAACAGCAGGCATTTGTCTTTAAGGTGATAACCGTGAAAATTGGTTCGTCCGTCCTGGAGTTATAACGTCAGGAAGGAAAACCCGACTTATTTTTATATAGTAGATTATAAGAATTATGCTTGGTTTAGTCAATGAGCAATTCTTGCCGCAAAGAATAATGATGTGCACGCACTGAATTTCACCATTCAATCAAAAATTGCTGGCGATTTGGTGACATACAAATCCGTTGATGCCATAACAAATCCGGACGACGTAGTAAATTATCCAACGACGACGTAGTAAATTTTGAACTCTCTGGAGTTACCAGGATTTCCAACACATAGCTTGCAACTCAAAGTTGCTACAGTTATTAGGATATTACGTAATTTGAATCCACCGCGACTTTGCTACGGTACTCGACTTTCGGTAAAAAGACTTATGCCGAATTTGATTGAGGCAACCATTATTAACGAAAAGTACGCAGGTGAAAATGTATGTATTCCTCGAATACCGATGATTCCGACTGTTCTTCCGTTTGATTAAATTTAGGAATAAATTTAGAAAATCATGGTTTTTCACATGGGCAGTTATATGGTGCGTGTTAACGAATTAGAAAACCATCCGCTTTGTATGTGTTAACGTCAGACCAAAAAACAAAGAATGTGGTTTACCAAAGAGCACTTCAATGAAACGGATAATTTGCAGACACGTTAAACGCTTCGATTCAGTATTTACTTTGGATTCACTTTCATTTACTTAGAGAATTTAAACTAAATAACATTTTTTTTTTATGAATTCATTACTGTTGTGAAATGAAATAAAATTTTTCCTTTTCATATATAAAACAAAAAAAAAATTTTTTCTTCATCTTTTAATCACCAAACGAAATGTGACATAAAACGAAGCCATCTGGTGGCGAAACGGAGTTCGCCGGGTTTGCTAGTATAGGATAATTACCCAATAATGGGTGATACAATGAATTTTTTGTTTGATATCTCTAATACTGGCACTTACAATGTATAATTGACACTAGATATGTGATTATTTAAAACCTGATTTTTTTTACCTCATTTCTAAACAAATTCCGTAATCACATTGCTTTTAAAACAATGGATAATTTTTAATACGTTTTATTAAAAAAAAAATCGGAAAGCAAAAAATAAAAAGCATAAAAAAACGGAAAGAAAATTAACAAATTTCACGTCAAACGTATTGGACAGTCCAATATAAAGCACAATTATATTGGAAGCAAAACCTTTTGCTTTTATTACTACTTGCAGACGTCAAGACCTCGAGTGCACGCGGTTCGCACTAAATTCCGGGTTATGTTGTTCCAATCTAGTGATATTCCTTTTTTTCAACTGCTCCGCTGTGCTGAGAGTGGATTCATAGAGCTTACGAGCGATTTCTTCCCAAATATGCTCAATAATGTTGAGATCTGGTCACTACGTCGGTGTTTTATTTTTTCACTCATTGGATCCTTAAATAGAAATTGAAATGACAATATGTAATGGAATTTTAAATCGACTTTAGCGCGATCATCAGCATCAGGTATAATTTCTGCTTTCGTCGTTACTTTTATTTGAAAGTATTACGTTTTTAGTGCAAAGATGAGAGCTGCAATATCCCTCTTTTTTATCCGAATGTGACAACAAAAATTCAGTATTTTCAGTAAAAGCCACATACATTGTATGTACTACGAGTCAGATATCTAAAACACTGAATAATGAATGCACGGTTAAAATTTCGTTTAAATCTTAGTGGCCTGGTTCTATTTTTTTTTTTTATATACATATGTACATACATACATACATATATATACGTATATACGTAAATATGATTTCGTCAATTGTTAAAAATAAAAACTAATCATCTAGTGTGAAAAGAAACCATTTTTCCATTTAAATGGAAAACAAATGCATCGAACAAAAACCATTACACTCTAAAAGCTTAGACAAAATTAATTTTCATTGCTTTTGTTGATATTGTATAAAAAATGGTCTATCAGCCTTTTTGACTCTTTTTTTTTCAATTTCCCTTTGTTTGTAGACAATGTTGCGCTCAGTCATTTTTAGTCGTATATGAGGATATTTCGGATTTCGACTCCAACACCCCTTTTATTTGTAAATAAAAAAGAAAATTTACCACTTTGTAATCTTATGTAATAATTTATAAAAACAAACAGAGAATGTCGATAATGTTTTATTACAAAAATATTAGATGTTTTTAACTTCTTCAAGTCATTAACAAGAAAATAAACAATCAAGTGAATAAATCAATAATTGCTATTAAACTCGCCGTAACGACGTAAAAGACACAACTTAAGTGAAAACATGCCTCAAGTCACATTTCTTATTCCATTCATCACATTTGAATTGGTTAGTTAGTGGCAAACGCGACTTTATTTACACTTTCTAATACATAAAGTGAAAGTAAATGTGAACGATATTCGCAATTAAATTTCAGAAAAATAAATTAAAGTCACAACAACAACATAATATGAAAACAAATGAAATATAATTTAAAAGACTGTCTAATATCCTTAAAACTCAGAAATGTTAATAAACAAAATTTAAATACCGACTTTAGAGGCAAGGTACTGGTATGAGAGTAGAGAAAAAGATAGAAAGGTCTACGCAAGAAGAGCAATCATTAAAAAAAAAAAACCAAATATTTGTAGTCTGGCGCCGAGTTAGGTAATCAAAATTATTTGCATTTATATTTAAATGGTGTTCCTTTTTGTGTAAATGAAAGAAAAAAATCTGCAATTTATTTGGAATATCAACGATATTATTATTTTTTATAATAGTAGCCTATTGTAGTGAATGTATGTACGAAAATGTTAAAGTTAGCAGCTCAGTAAACTAAGTGTTCAAAATCATTAAATTTAACATGGCCTCCTTTAACCGACTCTTGTTTATTAAATTTTTTTTTTTTTTTATATTTTTTAAGAATATGTATTATTTTATATATACATACATTAGAAATATTGTCATGTACATTTGATTACTGGTGGGTCTCTACGTCTTTTTATATTAAATTTATATATGTATATGTATATGTACATAAATATATGTAATATAGTGTGTATATATAGACCAAAAGAAATAAAATCACAATCACAACAACAGGAACAGCAACATTAACAGCAACAGCAACATTTAAAAAAATACAATGACAACAAAAAATAAGAAAAAAACGAATAAACTTTAGCTTATTAACATAATTTCTATAAAGTGACTACCATTTAAAAATAACAGCAACAAAAACTAGAGACAAAAACGAAAAACGAAAAATAAAAATAAAAATTTAAAAAAAGCAAAAAATAAAAAAACAAAAAATAAAAAATTTTATATTTAAATAGCCAAAGGGGGAAACCTTCAGTTGTGAAACAATGGCAAAGGAATAAAGAAAATGATTCTAGCAAAACAATAATAACAACAAAAACAACAACAATGAATAACAATAAATAAATTATTAAAAGGAAAATACAATATAAGTGTACCATGGTACCATGTACCACCATTCGAGAGAGTTGGTTGAGAATAAAAAAATTTATCAAAATAACAAAATAAGGAGATGAAACGAACGAAAAAAATGATTTATTGCTGGAATTTAAATCAAAAATTTTTATTTTCTTCGATAAAATTTCTCCTTTGCATATTCTAACTTTTTTTGTTCTATTTCTATTTCTATTTTTTTTTTTTTTAATTTTTTTTCTTATTGTTTTTTGTTGTTATTTTTATTTTATTTTATTTTATTTTTTATTTCATTTAAATACAATTTTAAAGTATATGTATGTATGTATGTATGTATGTAGGACTATGTATGCATATATGTATGTGCTACTTTCTGTTATGGTTATTGAAAAACAATATTGTAATCGCCTAAGGTCAAGAATTACATTCTGTCAAGAAAATAAAAAATTCTAATAAAAATATTTACACATACACATATGTATGTATGTATCTATACAATACATTCTCTTAGTTTTAATGTATAAGTATGTATGTATGCGTGTGTGTGTATTTAATGGATATTTTAACAAGAAATTTAATAATGGATATTTTGTTTATATAAAATAAGTTTAAATGTTCATATTTTATAGGAATTGAATTCAGTTTGTTACAGGCTTCTGTTAATGTTGACTCTATATGAAATGTATTCAGATACATACATACATTTGTACATGCATACAACAATGTGTACATAATATATTGCAAAAAGTCATTTTAAATGCGCATATATTGCCTCAAAACAGACATAAAACATACGAGCTAACCTAAAACAAAAAAAAAAAAAATGTTTTTACAGATACATTCATGAGGTTTCTTTCTGGTACATCAGAACTACTACATGTGTTCGTCCCTTTCATTTACTTTAAGCACCACATATTTTGTAATAAGCCTAAGGCGACAGAAATTTCAGTATGCCATCAATGGGTTGATTGTTGACAAGCAGTTTAATTTTTAAACTGACAGCAACTTACTTACATTGAAAGAGAAAATCAATTTATTACTTTTTTTTTAATAAATATTTATCGTTTTAAATAGCAATTATGATAAATTGAAAATGATTGGCTTAAATTTCAATTTCAACAACAAAAAATAAAAAACGTCCTATAACTTTACATGCCAAGTTAAATACAAGCGTTCCGGTTGTGACTGTTATATTATTGATTATAATTCTTAACTGCTTAATATTGTCCATAAACAAATTTACTATTCAAAAAACATAAATTTATTATTTGCCTTAACTACTAATACTTTTCACATTTTCTATCAAATTCCTGACGACTAAAATTTGTCTAAGTATGCTCGCTCTTCAGGTCAATCTTCGATCAGCTTCTGTAAATCTGACAAACATGACAACTTATTACAGCAACTCTCACTTCTTGCAGTTTCTTTTTAAGAATGGGAAAATAAAACGAATTTGTGTTTAGTCAACATGAAAGGATTAAGAAAACAGATGCTACCCTTAAAACAAAAAATTATTCAAACCATTTACCATTAGATTGGTTTAAATAAATAATAATAAAAAAAAAAACAATAAAACCAAAAAAAAAATGGGAAACAGTAACAAACTCATATGTACACAACTGAGGTTAATTATTTAAATAACAGAAAAAAAAAAAAAAGTATCATCAAATACACGCTCACACAAAAGTATTCAAACACCTATTCAGCAAAAGGTAAAGAAATGCTAACAAGATAAGATAAATGTTTCAAAGAATTTGTAATGGGCCTTCGTCTACACAAATAAAAAATTAAAATTAATTACTTCGTCTTTTTTATTTTATTTTATTTTATTTTATTGAATTAAAAATGTCTATGTGTTAATTAAGCTGTTAAAAACAATTAACAATAATTTCCCCTAAATATCTACATGCATGTATGTATGTATGTATGTATTTTAATATGTGTATGTGCCCGTGTAGGAGAGTACTGTGTGTGTGTGTGTGTATTGGAATGTGTGTGAGGCAAGAGCATCAACAATAGCATTAAAAGAACAACACCATATAAATGAGTAAATCCCCATAAAAGAAACATGTTCTATGAGCGTAAATAAAAAGGCTTTTTTACATCACTCCTGTTGTCTTGGTCGTACCATCGTTTCATCATTCCATCAGCAAAATAAAATCATGTTTTATGTAACGAAAATCTCTTGTTTTTACGAGTATGTACCAAAAGCATTTGGCAAACCGGGCAGAGGCAGAAAGTAGATGCTTTAGGGAGAAGCAAACAAATTTGGCAATTTGTTTACAAAATCCTAACCCTTGCCACCTGAGTACCAGCAGTGCCACAATTGGCATACAAAGCTTTCACCGCACTGAGCGTTCGTATTATTTTAATGTCATTAACAGTAGGAAACATTTTGAGTTGACTCTTCTCATCTCATCTCATCTCATCACATGGCCACAACAACGAAAGTAATACTCGTACAAAATCCATACGAAAACAAAAAGCAAACCGAACAACACCGTCAGCAGAATAGAAGAACGGTTTTACGCATTTTCATGGGTTTTGTATTCGCTCATTGATTGTACCCCTGGGTAAAAGGGTTGATTCTCTTTATGATTTTCAGTTTTCAGTTCTCTCGTCTTGACTGTTTATTTGAGTTTATTCGCACACGAAACGTATTTTGTTTTTTTATTTTTCTATTCGCATTTGCTCTTTTTTGTCGTCGTATGTCTGAAAAAGCCCTTGTGAGTGTTGATTGTATTTTGGGCTCATTTAAAATTTTTTTAATTTATTTTTCATTTTTTTTTTGTTTTTTATTCTTTATTATTTTTATACTGCTGTTTTCATTTTTTTCATTTTCATTTTTATATTTTGCTTGGTGAACATGTAGTGGCGTAAAAATTTTAAAATCTATTGTTATCCTTCTCTCTCTCTCTCTCTTTCTGTGCATACTTTGAGAACATTTGCTCGTTCTTATGGTTTTTTAAGAGCCAAAGGACTGTGGATGGTACGGATGATACCAAGAAAGATTTGTTTTAAATTATAGTCACTTTTGTGGCTTGATATTTATAAATGTCATTTGTTGTTTATACAAAATAGGAGGCTGTTATACGTATGCTTTCTTATTTTTTTTTTTTTATATTTTGTGTTTTGTGGCTGCGATACTGTTGGTTTGTTTGTTTGTTTTTTTTTCTTTATTGCTATACACGTGGGACATTTTTAATGAAGTCACAAGTCAGACTAACAGCTACAGCTACAGCAATAACAGTAACAAGAACAAGCAATTAAAACTAATTTATATTAAAAAAAAAAACAAAAAACAAAAATTTTTTTTGGTTTCATTGAAGTTAAAATTTTACAAAATCCATAGAACTTTTCAATATTTTAGCATCCTAATGCTCTGTTTATCTTCAGCATCATAATCATCTTTGTTGTCATAATGATTCTGAATCTTGTTGTTATGGGTCACGTATTTAAATTAGTCTTCATTCCAGTTTATAAATTTGGACTTTTTTAAAGTCGAAGGAATTTTTGGAATTTTGAATATTTAATGAATCGTTTTGAATGAATTAGTAAAGAATTGTGCAGGAATTAAAAATTAAAATGTTAGTGACATGGAATAAGGTCAGAAAATTATTTCGTTTTCAAATAAAAACCCCTCAACAAACACCTAAATAATCAAAAGTCGGTTTAGTTCGATTGTTCATCGGCATACTAGCCCACCGTAGTCATCAGAATTCTTGCTATGATTATCAAAATTATTTAAAGTTCTTTTCTCATTTATTCCAAAGAAATTATGTGTTGTTACGATTTTTATTGTCACTATGTATGTAGGTAATAAATCTGATTTAGACATTTTCTTCTTTTCCTAATCCTGTCAATTTGATTTATTTTCTCTAATTACTAGACCTTCAAATTTAATTTCATTACATTGTTAATTAAAATTTCAAAAATATTTGCCAATGCAAATAAGTTGTCAGCCTATAAACTATAAATCTACTGGAAAGTTTCAATAAATTTTCATTAGTAAATAGTATTTGTGCCAATGCTACAATTATATGTGGAACATTGCCACCAGTGCTAGCATTGCCACCGAACTAATGTCCGAGTAAACTTGATATTCGAAAATTTACTCCTTTTTTGATTGTTTGCCTGTCTGTCTGTCTGTCTGTCTATTTGATACTATTGTCTAACCGAAATTATTTTCTTATCGGCTATATAATGCAATTAATTAAAAAGTGTGTTATTCAGAATATAATATCTTAAGTGAAATAAATTTGAAAATATTTCATCTGAATGCGTATATGTGTGTGTGTATGGACGTGTAAATTAATATATAAAATGTATTACTCCTGCTTGAATGTAATTTAATTAAAGATTCAATCAATAGAGTGATTTTACTATAAATATCCTGGGGAATGCGTAGTCAGCGGTTTGTGTGTGTGTGTGTGTTTATGTGTGTGTGTGTTGTATTTATGAATATTTATAAGTTGAACTATAAAATAATTATTTCAATATTTTTATACAATATAAAATTTATAATAATTCTTCTTCTTCAGTTAGAAAATGAGAAATATACTTGCAGACATTCATATCGTCCGTATACTGTGTTCTATGGCATGTATAGCGTATATGTTAGTGTATATGGAATATAGTATATTGAAGATTTTAAGGATATTACAACGTTTAACAATGGAAATATGTATAATTGTGTATGTAATTTAATTTCAGTTTTTGTCTTAGTTTCTCTTCTCTTATTATAATTCCACGTTCAACGTGCTTGGACCCATGCTAATTTTATTTTATTACGAGTCATGTATTGAAATTAAGCAAATATTTGTTTATTTGCACTATTTATACAATATTGTTATTATTTCTATTGCTTTTACTTCTGATATTGTTGTTATTGTTGTTGTTATTATTAATATTATTATTGCTATTGTTATTATTCATTTTGGCATAGTCTTCTGATTTAGAAAATGTCACATAACTAGAACATTTAGAGCCAACTACTTTCATACTTGCCAATCGACTACTAGTACCACACTCATACTCGTAGATATCGGAGAGTATATTTTAGAAGTAGACACAGAATCGGATGGGGATACATGAATAAATTCACTGAAATATTTCGTTTCGTTTCGATACAAAGAAATGTTGTATTGGTCGCTATTGACGCTGTAGCAGTAACTGTTGTTGGTGTTTTTGTTTGTGCGCCATGTTCTAGTCATTGTCATTAGAGTAAAAGTCATGTTTATAATTATTGTTAAACGTTAATAGCGGAAGCGTACAAGCAATTAGTGTTTTGCCCAGTTAACTAACATGCTGTATGCGGAAAGAGCTCCGCCAATACAGGGTCTGTCAATATGCATACATATGTACGTTTCTATATGTGTATGTATGTATGTCTATATTATATAGGTATGTAACATTATATACAACAAGTATATTTGTTTGTGGTGGCATGGTGGTATGTGTTGTTTTTATAGGCATTTTGCCATACATTCATTTATCCACAACGATACAAAGTCACACAGATACACAGATCTATCGAATGTTAACGTTTGTTGGCTTGTTTGTTTGTATGGGTATGTTTCGTGTAGAGTTTCATGTATTGATAGATAATGAACAACAATGTTGTTGCTCATGTTTTCTCAATTCTTATTTAGTATAGTAAATTAGTTTTAGCCAATTATTTGGCTGCATACCATTAATGTACTAATCTTTTAATAATGTATTATTATCGATTTGGTGTAACGCATACTAACATACATTCATGTGCATACATACATACATACATACATACATACATATACAGTAAGTGTATAAACTCAAAGAGATAATAATGTTTAAATTAAGCGCTGTTCAGAATTCATGAAAATTTCCACCCATTTGCCAA
This sequence comes from Sarcophaga peregrina, assembly GCA_014635995.1. Taxonomy (NCBI): domain Eukaryota; kingdom Metazoa; phylum Arthropoda; class Insecta; order Diptera; family Sarcophagidae; genus Sarcophaga; species Sarcophaga peregrina. The sequence goes on along the minus strand of CM025793.1, from coordinate 14,360,456 downwards.
ATAATATTTAATAATATTTATTTTCATGTTTAATTTGTTAGAAAACCATGTTAATTTAATTGTAAAATGTATAAAAGCCGAAATACAACAAGGTGAATATATTTTTAACTAGCAGATTGTACCCGGCGTTGCGCGGGTTATAAAAATAAAAATCCGGTTTCGAAACAGGCTTCTTAAAAAATGCAATTTATCAAATTATTCGGAAACCGGTTTATCAAACAACTCAGTTTTTTGAATACTCTAAGTCCTATAAATAAATATCCATGAAATCAACCCGTTTTTCGCCGCTTTTCCCCTTTTTGGACCCCTTTTGGTCCAACTTTTTAAACAGAATACCTCCAATAGCTATTTGGAAAACTTAACCAAGCTAAATTGTAAAAAATTATCTATTACCATTTTTTGTCCCATTTTTTCCCTTTGGTTCAAAATTTTTAAAAGATTTATAGCTTATAACCGCATCGACAAAAGCTCGATCAATATCCCAAATTTCAAGAAAATCGGTCTAGAAGTTCAGACGTGATTGACTTACAAATAAACAAAAAAGCAAACTTACGGAAAGATTTATAATATATATTAGGATTAGGATAACCTGCACTCAATTTGCCCGTTTTCAGCCTCTTTCTCCCTTTTTGGACCCCTTTTGATTCTACTTTAGAAACGGAATACCTCCAAAAGCTATTTGGGAAACTTAACTAAGCTATTACCATTTATTCCCCATTTGTACCATTTTTTCTCCCCTTTTGGTCAAAATTTTGAAAAGATTTATAGCCTATAACCTGCACCAACAAAAGTCCGATCTATACCCCAAATTTCATGAAAATCGGTCCAGGCATTCAGGCGTGATTGGCTAACAAACAAACAAACAAAAAAACAGACTACAGAATGATTTATAATATATATTAGGACTAGGATTAGGATTAGGATATTAGGATTAAAAGGTTCATAGTTAACGTGTAAACTGTGGTGAAAACTAGAAAAGGTTGAGCGAATGACTGCTTTGCAACCATCTTATGGGAAATACCTGTTGGTATATGTTGAAAAAGCTCTTCGATTAGCAACTACAACAGTAAAAACAGAAGCAGCCTCTAAATAAATCAATTTCCTAAAATTGACACACCATAAATTATCAGAATAAGAATTTTTTAATGTTAACAATTGAGCCGCTTCTTTCTATTTAAATCAAAAAAAAAAAAAAACAAACAAACAAATTGTAAATGCAGTAGCAACAAGATTGCTGACGAATTTGAAACTGTCAACGGTTGGTTTAATCGCTTTAAGGGATGAAATTTATGAAACCAGCATTTTTTAGAGAAGACTAAAATCAGAAACATATCAGATAACAATTGAAAAATTAAGTCCTGATTTAAAAGTAAATTTGCACTCCTTTAAGGAATAAACGCAGAAGCAAATTTTAATATGAATGAAATAGTCTAAGAGGAGTACCTCTACTGGCAAACTAATGAAATGCTTGAATGACTGCTACCATATTTAAGGATTGTTAGAAAAAATCTATGTTTTCTGAATTCAAACATTACTGCTCCAACGAAAACAATTCAATTCTTTACAATCACTTGTCCCGATCATGTCAAATTAATAGAAATAGAAATTTGTTAGCTATTCATGTCCACCATGCGTTATAGGAAATCATTAGCTATGCAAAAGTACCGCAAATTAAGTGTACAATGACAACGTGACGTTTAAGTAAGTGGATTTTTATAGAAGAAGAAGAAGAAGAAGAATTATTTCATTGGATTTAATGGTAGAAAGAATTTAGGAAATCTTTGACAACAGATGGCCCATGTTTTGGAGTTTTCTCTCGAACGAGCACGAAATCATCTCCGAAACTTATGTTTTGACAAGATGGAACCAAACTAATTTTCAAAATATTTAAACATCTTGGTTTGTTCATACTTCTCTCATTGAAGACCCAAACATTAGCTTTATTTGTGCGCATTGAACTTCAAACTATTATGCTTCCGCATCTGTATAATATTGTGTTTTTAATTCCCCCCCCCCCCCCCCTACGTACTCCACATATATTTCCGATTATTACGTTCGCATAATTTAAATTAAATAAGAATATAAAATATTCTGTATTCCCCTGTATACGAGGGAGGTATCGCTATTAATTTGGACATTTATGGTACTTAAAAAATCAGTATCATTATATGTATGTTTTCTACTGCACATACATTTCTAAGATTTTATTATCATTTTATCTGTTGTTATTGATGTTTGTTGTCATGTGCGCATTACTAAAAAAAACAAAAAAAAACAGTTACAAGAGAGTCTTCAACGTCCAAAAAAAAAAACATAAGAAAATGGTCAACTCAAAGCGTATATTTTTCATTTTTCTATTTTTTCTATTTTATTTTTTTATTTTTTTTGTTAACATATAACGACAACAGCAGCAGCAACAACAACAACAATAAAAGTAATACAGTCAAGGACTCTTATAAAACTCAAATCAGAGAGGGGGGGATGATAAAACTGTTTAACTTGTCTATTCGGTGTTGTATTCAATTCGCTCTTTTTCATATCCTTTATTCACACACATACACTCCAATACACACCCACACACATAAATAAATACAAACACTTGAATGATGGTCTTTATCTGTATGTGTTACGAGTGTATAAGTATTTATTTGTTGGCGAGTTTTAAGTGTTTCAGTACTTATGTTACTTGTGCTGTGTTGTCGGTTGGATTTACTTATTTTGTATATAATTTTTGTACGAGTGAGTATTTTACCATTGTGATGGATTGTATTTCAAGATCCAACTAAAAAATACGCATTTTTTTCTATTTTTACTTTTTTTTTTGTTATAAAGATACTTCGGTATATTTCTATTCATTATTATAGGAATGTATGTACACTGTATTAATACATACATACATACATATATACATATACGCTTTATTTTTCTATCGTTTTATATTTGTAACATGATATTGCGTTTTTGCCATTTAAACGTTTCTTTTTTGTGTAGTTGTTGTTGTTGTTTTAGTTGCCAAGTGTTAAATTGCATACCATTGCGGTGCTGATAAAATAAAAAAAATATGCAATTTCACAATTATAATACAAAAACAAAAAAAAAAACACAAACAATATGTCTGTCATAAACTGCAGTTCATTTAAAGTCCTGCAATAAAAGCGTACTCGCTCTAATCTCAACAACGAATGCTGTTTACAAGTACCTCACTCACATCGTGACTATTAAAAAACAACGATTTTGATAATAATTAAAAACATTCAAAATTTTATTGAAATTATTTGAGATTTTCAATTTGTTACTGGAATAAAGACAATCTCTGTAAAAAAAAGAAAATATATAAATATGTATATACTAATACACTTATAGTGTGTTTCATAATTGTAACACCACCAGCATTTCAATAATAACAAACATATTCTCTAATGAAAAAAGTGGAACCAGATGTCTATCGATACTACTGGTGTGACCTTAGAAAGAAACTAAAGTATTCTACTAAAAGAAATTTTGGGAGAAGTAGTCTCTGGGATGGGTGGCGCTATTTCTTCTGGTGGTTGCCTCGATCTTCATTTTCCGTTTACACGAAAGAATAGTAGAGAGTAAATTACTGTTCTTAGCTGTAGTTTGCTTCCCTTATTGAAAGAAAATAATAAAAAAAAGAGTATATTTTCCAATTGGACAATGCCAGAATTAAATGTACTGTTTTAGAAATTCAAAATATTAGGGCGGTGTTATAATTATGAAAAGGACTATATTACATATGTATGCCTTTATTTGATATTTTATTGACAATTTTTAAATGGTTTAATTATTCGCAAAATCAATGCAAATAATTTTTAAAGATTAGATACAGTAACGAGCAGAAGTGAGTGCATGTTCACAATACTGAGTTTCGTTATCCACAAAAACAAAACCATGCAAGCAAATACAAAAAAAAAATTAATTTTATTCTTTATTTTATTCTTAACAAATAGCAGTAAAAAAACAATAATTAATGAAATGAATTCAATGAGTTTGAATGAAAAAACGAAAATAACCCACATAAACTCAATTTAGCACGTTTCAAGAAAATTCAAGAAACTAGCGGAATTTCAATATTTGGTCCATAGACCCTTATTAGAAATAGCTTGATTTACGCGGTTTGAAATGCTTTCTACCAAACGATCAATTAACTTTTTCGGAATTCAATGTCATTTCGTATTTATACGATCCAAAAGTTTCGTACTATCCGAGCCGGATTTTCACGAGTGGCCAAAAATTTTTAATCGGATTGAAGTCGGGACTTTTTGCGGTCATTCCAGCAATTGAAAATTTTGCTTCCCATCCCATATCTTTACAATTTTTGCTGTGTCCTTCGGATCACCATCCTGTTGGAAAATAATTTCTTATTCGGGATAAGCACATTTGTCCATAAAATTCGGAAGATGGGCTTGCAGAATCTTTAGATAGTCTTTTTTCACATGATACCATCTACTAAATGTAGAGGGCCAACATGCCACCATGTTAAACATCCGCAACCAATTATATTTGCGCTGCCATGTTTAATAGTTTTCTTCACATTTTCTTGCAGTATTGTGAACATGCACTCACTTCTGCTCGTCACTGTATGTATGTATATAAATTGTGAATCGCTCTACTATCGCTAACTCATGTGAATTTTATACAGTGGACACTATCGACATCATTATTATCCGAAAACGAAATATGACCTAGGATAGTGATATAAACTGCAATTACATTTAAAAGATTAAATTATAAAAAGATGAATATTATGTTAAAAACACAAAAGTTTCTTGTCTAACGAAAGACTTTTTAATTATTGTTTTAAATAAAGCTCATATTTACTAAGATACATACATGCATACATATGTATGTGTGTATGAATGTATTTATGAATAAGCATTTGCACTTTTGGATGCTTAATTAGAAGGCTCTGTAAATAAAATGAGAAAATGAAAAATTTTAAATATTTAAATTTCATGCGAAAGTAAACAGAATCAAGATCAAACGACTTACACAAACAGTTTCTAGCGCATGAAATATTTCAAACGTGTAGAGGATTAGCGCTTAAATGTTTTTAATTATTTTCAAGTATAATGTTATAATATATATGTATGGAGAAAAATAAAGACGAATAAAGCAATTTTCTTATACATATGTAGATATCTACTTATTCTTTTCTTTCTACTTTTTTAATTTGACTGTACAATAAACAGTCTATACATACAAACATACATATATTGTATAAAATTGGGTAAGAATACAACACAATTAAATGTGTGAATCGACTATTATTAAGCAAAAAATGGCAAAGGTGAGAATTTCCTTTATTTTCTTCTCTTTCTTGCTACCAATGTAATCATTTATGATTTATTACCATTTGCCACGAGTCCTTTCGATATCTTCGCATAAATCCTGAAAAGCTGGTCGCATACAATCTTTATAAAACAATTTAAAATAATTTCTCTGTGGCATCTACCAGCTCATTAAAATTCATTTTTACTTTTGCCACTCGTTCTTTTATTACTTGCACATTTCTTCAATTACCAACTTAATGTACACACAAGTAATTTAAATACAATCAACTACCGACAGGTAAATTATTCACATGTGGAGTGCAACAACAAAACCGACAATAAACTTAACAACAGCAGTAACTTTTGTATCAACAATAAATAAATAAATACAAAACATATACTATGTACTCATGCGTACCACGCCATGCGTAAAGGAACAACTGTAAAAGAAGAAGAAAGAACACCCTTCAGGTGATGCATGTGTTGGAGAGTTCGGTAGTGTTCACATTACACAATTTTTCTTTTCCCCTTTTACTAAATTGGAGGGGGGTCCCACAAAGTCAGTTGTATTTCATCATAAGAAACTAGTATTTCCTCATCCAGGGTCCTCAATCTGTCCATCATATGGTATGGCCCTTGTTAATACGTAACATCTTTATCGGATATGTATTGTCCTAAAATTATATAAAATTATCTACAGTACAACGCTCGGTATAAGTTTTCTTTTCAATTTGGATTTGGTCCTCCATTATTTAACATTATCCTTGCCAGTGATTCCTCGATCAAATTTCACTTAGTCCTTAAAGTTTAACCTGCCATCGAAAACCCCACACAAATATGTTATCGTTCTGTTTCATTATTACTTTTGTGCCTCCAATGGTCAATCTAGCATTATCAAGTCATGCTGCAGCTATGCGATTCGATTCATTTCCATACTGTGTCTCAGTAATATGATACAACATATCTCTGCTCTTCATCATCTGTTGAATGTATTACTCTTTGATTTTGAAAGTAATCATTTATAATTTCCATCAAGTATGACGGTGTTGCCCCACTTAAAATTCCTTTCACAATGTGTTCCCAGTTCGCGGAATTGATGGCGTTCTTACCATCAAGATTATTACATTATATAAGCGTGTGTGTGTATGAGCGTTAGCGTGTGTTTATGTCATATGTTAATCATTAAATTATATCAAGGAAGTAGAAAACAACAACCACAACAACATCAAAACCAGGACTCTTAAAAAAAAAAACAAAAAAATTAAAAACTTGTTCAACTGTGTATCAACAAACCTACTCGATCGCATATGAACACCACACAACTTAGCATACTTTCCCTTTTCTTCTTTTTTCTGTTTCGTTTCGTTTTTTTTTCTGCTCTTTTTGTGTTTCTTTTTGATGAATTTTAAATACTCAGAAGAATAAATACGTACTTTAATAAGATAATAACTTTCAAAAGAATTTCATATTAACTACAATATACAATATGTATGCTTGTATGTATGTATGTATGTATGTACGTTTGTATGCTATGCATGTATGTGGATGTGTACATGTACATACGTATGAATTTAAAATGTATTAAAAACAAAATAAAAATTATACATTCGCTATCTCTTTCCTGCTCTCCTTTCATTTCTCGCGTTCTCTCTCCCTCTCTCTTTCTCATACACTTTCTCTGAGCTGCTCCTTTCTCATATTCGCCCGAACACGCATACACATGTACATGCACATACATTCATATGTATATGTACATTCACGAATAAAATCGTAAAAATTATTAAATGCAGTTTGTATAAATGCGTACGGTTTACGTTGCCCTCAACGTTCCGTTTTAATGTGTCTGTGTACACAAATTAAATGCAATATGATGAGTGAGTGTAAAAATAAATCCTGTCAACAAAACAAAACAAAACAACACAACACAAGAAACAGAACTGAAGGTATTTCTATAAATGATTTTGAACTAAGCAAGTGCTTTCGAATAGATTTTCTTGTGATGAGGACAACAAAAGTGAAAGAAAATGAATTGAAAATCAAAAGACAAGAAAGATGTTTGTGCCTTTTAAGCTCTTTTGTTAATAGGATCCAAGTGCCATACATTTGTTTACATACATACATACATATGTATGTACGTATGTACATATGTATGTACGTATGTATGTGTCTGTATTCGTATGTATTTATTAATTAAATTCCATCAAAGTTTATTGCGTACATATTGGCATTGCATTGTATGCATAGGAGAGAGTGTGTTATTTATTTCTCAATCATATAATAAATTATAGAAAATATTGTATAAATCCAGTAAGTGCACGATTATAAGTAATTGTGTGAGATGAGTAATAGAGAGTATGATAGTCGTTATGTATGTATTTACATATATTTTTGTGAGTGTTCTTTATTCGTTGCAATATATTATATGTATGCATCTATGTATGTATGTATGTATGTATGTATGTATGTCAAGCTCATGCATGCATTTAAAATCAGCTACTGTTGCTCATTATCATCATTATTGTCAGCATCACTTGGCATACATTTATGCATACATAAATACACGTGCATACACACTTACTCTATCGTTCTCATGAACAATTTTGTTTTCATTATTCGCATTTGTTTTTAATGTCTGTAGTGCGAATGTTTCATTTTTAATGTTTGTTTTTTGTGTTCATGTTACTTCATGTATGTGCGCATATGTGTATAAGTTAATGTGAGTGTATTTGTAAGTTAATGTTTTTGTTTATTTGCAAGTGTCTTAAGATTTTAATTATTCTCTTTTCACAAAAAAAAAAACAAAACAAAACGACAACAAAACAAACAAACGTTTATATACAGGCTGTTATACAAACAATATTACGAGCATACTGCATCCATACATATGTATGTAATACATACATGATTTAATAGATGTAAATAAGTAAGCGCACATACATATCTATGTAAATACATATTTATGTACGTACATACATAAATGCGTATATTCACTAGTGTGTAAAAGTATGCAAATAAGAAGATTTGCAAATGAAACATCAAAAATGACAAAATACCTTGACATATTTCTGAATTTATTGTTATTCTCTTATTACTATTATTATTTTTACTATTATTATTTGCGTTTTTGTTAATATTTTTAATTTAACAGCTACGTTTTGACCAAGACTTTGAACTTATTCGGAATTTTAAAGATTTTGTTTGCAATTGTCTCTATCGCTGTAAACCTATACATACATACCTCGTCCTGAATGACTCTTATAACAAGAGTAAAGGTAAAGAAGAAGGCATCATGAAGTCAAACAAATGTGTCGAAAAAGTCCTACAGTTAATATTAACTTTTTTTACATACTTACATACTGATTTATTATTGTCCATTTAACGACATTCTTCTCTTAAATACTTCTAAGAGATTCAGAGTGTTTGGAAGAGAAATAATTTTTTTTTTGTTTGTTTGTTTTTGCGACCATTATTGGGTGATGCGCAATAACAAAAAGAGAAAATTGTGTTGGAATGTAAACATTTTGTACACAAAAAAGGTAGAAATTAAACTAAAACCGAGAGTCACAAACGTTTCTGTTTACGAAAGACAAAAGAAACAAACAATAAATTTTATGTATTTCGAGTACATAAATTATTCTCTTCAATAGTTAATTTCTGCTATCAATGAGTGGAAGCAACCAAAAAAGCTCACATTGCAGCATCCACAATTTAAGAATTATAGCACAACGCGCGAATATAAAAACTCTTACTGTAGCTGTACGTAAAAACATTCGTATGTTTTATTATTTTCGCATGAGCTCCATTAGAATACTTAAATATTTGTTAACAATTCTTTTTATTTTTACAATTTCAGTTCAATATCTCGCTTTCAATAGTTCAAAAATAAGTTGAATTGTTTCGCCAGTGAAATGATAACGAAACATTCGATTGATTCACAATTCCTAGACAATTTACCACTTGGATCGTTGGAAAAACCTAAAGAGATCAAGTTCGCTCACAAATTTAGCTAAAATACAGATGAAGCTCAATCTGTCACAGCCTTTGTTCCGCTTTATATATTTTTTGTTTTGTTCCTTCTTTAGTGCAAAAACAGCCATACAGAGACATGTTTGTACATTTGTACATGTGTATTCAGATAATTTTATTTACTTGATTTTTATATTTTCTTTTTTTTTTTTTTCTTCTTATTTTGATCGAACGCTCTTATTAATTTTCCAATCAATTAATTTTTGTGGGCCTGACGGACTCACTCACTGTCTGCTAACACATGTATTGATTAAAAGGCACAACAACAAATCATTGGAGCAACAAACTCACATAAGTATCCGCTCTTACACGTTCTTCCTTTGTATAGCATAGGAGTGTACATGTACACAAATATATACAGGCATGCAATCTATCTACATACATACATATGTATGTGTTTGAATGTTTGAAGGAAATTTTTTTTGTAAGGATTCCTCATTGGGTTATTGTTATTATTATCGTATATTGTTGCTTTTCTCATAGATTTTATTTATATTTATTGTTCGATGGTTTGGTTAAGTTAAGTTTTTGTATTGTAAACGATGTACAACAATACCTACGTATGTACATATATGTACATATGGTATGAATATGGGTCGATGTTCATACATACATATGTGTATGAATATAAAATGATGATATTTGTAGTTCTGTTGTAGTAGTGTTGTTATAGTGTAATCAGTTATTATATCCAAGCACCAAACGCAAATGTGCATACGAACACAATACTTATTCAAGCACACATGTACACTTAGTTCCTATACCGAAAATTTTGAAACAAACCTTTTGCAACTCGACCCACCTACCACCGTAAGTCAGTCAGCAGCCCTTTCTGTATGCCGTATATATTCTTGTTATGCAGTGTATTGTGATTGTGAGTGTGTGCGTAATGTGTGTCTATAGTTGTAGTCAACAGTGGATAGTTTGTTTCAATGGCTAGTTGTTGTTTGGCTGTCTTATAGTTTGTTGGGTGGATTGTATTAATGAATAAATTGCAAACTGTTCGATGGGAAAACGAACAAAATAACGGTCAGACATGTAAACTGTTTCTACCGCTGCTGATGCTGATGCTGCTACTGTGGTTGCTGCTTCTTTTAATGCCTGATCACTAAAATATTAATGTGCTTTCATATGCACTACATACATACTTGTATGTATATACATACATACATACATATGTATGTTATTCTGTTTGCGTAGGCAAGCATAATACATTGTATGTTAAACTTACACGTACGCACACAAACACGAACGCACTTACGATCAAACATACCCGAACAAAATTACTGAATAGGTCAAAGTACAATGCATACACGTACAGTAGCGGCATTTACAAATTTACACAGAGTATATGGGCAACAAAAAAACAAAATGCAAAAACAACAGAAGCAACAAAAACCATTTATATATTTAAATATAAATACATACATTCACATAGATATGTATACATTTTGTATACATACACATACACATATACCTTGTACATTATTGAACAAACGTCAAAAGCTAAAAATGCTTTCAACCGTAACCATGTTGATTGTTGAGGTATACAATGTTGAAAGTTGATTGGCGAAATCTGTTTGTTTGCATGTAAATACAACCGTGTATGTATATCCGTTTTCCTATGTATGTGTATGTGTTGGCATAAGTGTAATGCAATATTTTTGCTGTGGGTGAGCAAAAGTTCGACATACTCATACGTACATACATACATATCATATAGCGTATGTGTGTGTGTATCTATTTATTGTTTTAACATGTTTTCCATTGTTGTGAGCATCTATTTTATGTAGTCTTACTTGGGTTAGTTATGAAGTGAATAAAAAATTCATTTATTCTCTGCCCTATTGTATTCAAACACACATACACACACACACACACACAAGTGTAAGTGAGAATGTGAGCTCACGAAATATGATGTAATAAATTTAATAATAACAAGCTAAATTTATTATATTGATGATTTATTACCAATAAAAATTGATGAAAAACTAAAAACAGGACGAAAACTTTATTTCATTCGATTTTATTTCTTTTTATGTTTCCTTTTATATTTTAAATTAATTAACTTCCCTTTGTGATCCTGTTCGAAAGTGGAGTAAATTTAGCTTTTGATTACATTCAACTTAAAGTAATAGGTATAATAATTAAAAAAAAAAACAAAACGAAACGAATAAGTTTTATACTTGAGCAGTAACTTTATATGCTGGTTTCAAATATTGTGTTAAAATTATGCACATATGTGACACTACACCGAGCACATGGTCTAAGTTACTCAGTTGTATTGTAATTAAATATTTAACCACGAAAAATTAATTTAAAAAAATCAAGAACAACTCTATCTCAGTATAAATGACAAAAACATTGATAACGATTGTAATGAGTATAAAGATGAATCAAAAAAATAAATCAAAGTAATTAAAAGATACAAAATCAACGAGGATTTATACCCGGACTTGGTAAGATAAAGTTAAATAATCAAAAAAATAATTCTGATTCTACAGATAGCAATATTTCGTGCATAATTTTATGAAAGGAAATACGTTGCCTTAATTAAATCCGTAATGACCTTTCAACATTTACAGGCAACTTTACGCACCAACACTTCAATACAATTAAAACCCAAAGTTAAGGTGTCAACACAACTCATCATCATCGCTCACATACACATAAATTCGTTTACACATGCATTAATAAAGGTTTGCGTCAATGTATATACATACGTATGTATGTATATCAACATGCTAACATACATACATATGTATGTATGTATATAGACTTATATTATTGTGTGATAAACTCTAGTTGACGTTAAAAAGACCACAAACTTAGCAATTAAGGCTAAAACTTTAACGCGTAACTATAATTACATACCAGAAATTTTATGTGCCAACCAGCAACCTAAAAATTAATATGTATTCTATTTGTTTCTCAACGTAAATGTTTCGATACATTGAAATTTATTATAGAAATGAACCTTACGTAGTAGCCCATCCACACTAACAATATTATGTAGTGTTAAAATTTCAATTTAAGAGTATTCTACAGCAAAAACAGTAACAGCAACATTCACAACACAATAGCATCAACGTCAGCAACTTAAGTTACCTCCAAAAGTAAATGTTGTTGAGACACTTTTCTTACTCACTAACTTACTTGGGATTTGCATACGAATACAGACATACATACGTATATGTATGAAACTATTCATAAATAGATAGTAGAAGACGAAGTGGTTTAGCAAAAGTGATTACATGTGTACATGTATGTATACAAATATGCAAGAACACTCGTAAACATACATACATAGATATTTAGTTTAACAAATACACAAAATTTGAAATTAAAAACTTACACTTGTGCTTTACAATATCGGGAAAAAGATTTGCTGTGGATTTTGCTAAACTAACATTTCTGTAGGTCTATGTGTTTGAAATACTTTACACAGAGATATTCTAGTGATAACGATAACGATGTTTAATAAACACAATTATACACAAATATGCTACCCCAGACACATTCAAAGATATGTACGCTTCGCTACCGACAGATGTTTGCAATGCGTTAATATGCCGCACCACACTGTAGGGTCATTCATTTAGTTTGAAACTTAGAAATTGATCCAAAATCTAAATTAAACTTTATTACATATATAAATATTCGTACGAATAGAAGCTTAATAAACTATAAAAATCTATTATGATATTTTATATGAATTCTATTAAGAATATTTTTTAAGATTTTAAAAAATTTTGTATACAAAAAATTTGTCAATAGTTATGACACTACGGGATGTATTAATCCCGGACTTTAATGGCCTTCTTTTGTTATTTGATAAGGTCATAACAAACTCACACGACGGTAGAAAAACAAACAGAATAACAATAAAATTTTAATCTCCCGAATAGTTTAGAAACTTAATTCATGTACACTTTATGAAAGAGAACATTAACTGGAATACCAAAAAACTTTGTGGCTTGTCTTCGATATCATCATCTTAAAGGTACTCAAGTAATTTCATTGTAGCCTGACCTTTTTCAAACACCGTTTACCCGTTTACCCGTTTACCTGTTAAAATGTTTCAACCACTCAAGCCCAACAATACTAATCGGTATCTAGTGAAAGCCAACAGTAGTTGTAAGTGTCATTAATTTTGATAAAATGTTGTTATAGCATTAGTTAACGTACCTGTCTGTATGCGTATGTGTGTACACAATGTGACATTAAACAGGCCACAAAATGATCTATAAGCTTTATGCATGTTCGCATAAATACCTTTATATTATGAAGGCATATAATCACATACCCACTCTCAATCTCTATCTCTCTCTCCGTCTCACAAAACTTTCTCACATTTTAAGGCAAATACGCACATTAAAATCCAGAGATATTAATGTGAACCTATGTATATACGTACATATGTAAGAGAGAAAGATATATAGAGAGAGAGAGAGAGGGAGAGAGAGAATATCTACGAAATACTTGTACTACAAACAAAATTCATGCAATACTACATACATACATACGTACATGATAACACAATGTACTTAACGGAACGTAACAGAATGCATCACAACACAACTCACATAATGATAAAAGATAACACACAGTAAATGTAACACTTAATGAGTTACGCGTTTATAAAGGTGTTTTAAGTAAACGCTTTTGGCTGAATATGATTAGATATAGTGTTTGTGTATACATTTACAATTCACACATATATGTACATATACATGCATATATTCATTTACAAATACAATATGTTTATTATATAAAATATCATACATACAAACGTTCATATGTATATGTACATACTTATTTAAAAATAAAGATAATGGCAGAGTTTAAGGTTTACTGGTGTTCATTAAATTTTAATTGCTAAAGAACAGTGAATAGGTGAATAGAGTATGTAAATCAGTAAAATCCCAAGCCTAATAAAATAATTCTAGTCATATTTCATACAATTTTTTAATTAAAGATAAAAGGTACACGCTCTTGTATTTTTTTTTTGTTATCGTAATAGATACCTTCGAAAGAAATTTTAACAAATTCTTGTAAATTTAAGTTCCACACAAAGGTTGCCAAAAAATGTATGTTTTTTCTCTGTTTTTCCTTTAAATTTTTATTCGTTCTAATTAGAGAATGACAGATGGAGAGATCAAGAGAACTAAAAGAATTTGCTAGCAAATGCCGCATGTATTCAGCATAAACGTGACCAATGCAATTCCGTTCCGATAAATGCTGAATGTGTGCGTGTCAATTATAAGCGGACATGCATCAATAAACTCAACAAACAAACAACAACAAAACAACTTACAACCAGTCAATAATAATTTACTTGCAATACTACTATATGTATGTATGTGTCTGTGTGTGTGTGTGTATGTGCACGGGAATAAAAGGAAACCGGAACGTTTATAATACGCAAACTACGCAAAGAGTTAAGATTAGTTTGAATCCACAGGCAAACAATAGTTAAATTAGGCCGACATTAACATGCCTTTGGCTCGCGTTCCATTGACCGCAGATACAGTTTAACTTCAAAACGTAGGCATACGTTACGTTTATGTGGCCAAAATTTTCGATTAAAATTTAATGACAGACAAAGCAAGAGCAGAGCATTACAAAACACGAAACACGTTTAAATAGGCATCTTTACACTAAACGAAGTCCACAGTTATAGATCTAAGTGGCCTATGCAAACATTTTTAATTGTGTGTAATTATATTTACGTATAATTAATTATAAAATAATATTATTTCTGATCACAAACAAATTGTCACTTTACGCTTATTTTGCACATAAAACAAATTAAAAAAAATTCTTGTATTCATTGTTCTCAAGGGAGTCATAGTACTGCTTAGTGTAATTATTAAAATAGAAGACGGTTTGGAATTGAAACAAACGAATTTATTATCATCATCGAATAAAATCGCAACTTAAGTGCATACATATTTATTATTTGATTGTATTTCTACTTTAATTGTAATCGGAATTATTAAAATTAACAATAAAAGAATTAGTAAATAACAAAAAAATATAAATTTTAATAATATTAATTTTAAAATTTAAATCATCCGCTTACCACTCAATTACAAAATATGCATTCAAGCGAGATATTCAACACAATCTAAAATCTAAAAAGTAGATACACACACGCATACTACCCGTGATACCTATATACAAATCGCTCATTTATTGCAACATAGTCATATCTCAAAAAAAACCTGAACTTGGCAAAATGCGATTTAAGTTTTCAAAACATAAGTCCTATGATCTAATTGCCGCAAACATATTTTGCTATAACTTCGGTTCAGCTTGAGATATAAAACTGATTTTTGTTCAACATGTACAGAAGGTCAAAAAGAGCAGTTTTGCTTAAGTAACTACAAATTTTTAATTTTCTGAGATAAGACTATGTTGCAATAAAAAAACGATATGTATGTATGTATGTGTGTACGTTATATATACATACATACATACATACATAATTGGCCATTACAACCCTTCAGTCAGGATTACGACCTAGCTTCTCACACCACTTATGTTGTGTGCGTTAATTTTATACATGAGTAGCGGGACCTACAGTTTAAAGTCGACTCCGAACGACAGATTTTTGAGAAGCTTTTCATGCCAATTTATACTCTCACAGTCTTTGCCAGAAATCTGCTGAGAGGAAGTCGCCGAAGAAATATTTTTTCGTTTTGATGTCTGACCTGGGATTCGAACCCGGGTCTTTTGTCTAATAAGCCAACACACTACCCACTAGACCACGGCGACTATATATAGTAAATATTAAAAAAAATATTTCCAAATTCTAACGAGTATGAGTAACATGAAATATTTGTATTGAAATAATTGCGCATACGTAACCATGTGTCGACAAAACTAATATTTTCTTTCATATGTTTTCATTGAATGTCAAGTGAACAAAGTTTATTAGTCTGTCATTTACAAATGAATTTAGACGATAAAACCTAGACTTTGCTAAAGAGTATTAAAAAAATAACAAAAACACAAAATAATAATAATAATGAATTCACTGAGGAATATAAATAATTTTAATTTTTTAATATTAAATGAAAATTAAATTTTTGTTCCTTTAGAGTGAATTTCAAATACGAAACATTTTGAATTGGCTATGAACTTTTGTGCAATAATTTCCACTTGCGAATAAATATTGTTATTAACTTTATGGGAAAATTGAAACCAATTCCATTTACATACATATATGTATGTATGTATGCACTCTAATGCATTTAGCCAATCAGGCACACATACACGTATACATATATTGAATATATGTATGTACATATGTATGCATGTAATTGTATACAAAATATTTACCAGAACAAGGATCAACAGCAACAATCAACAATCAATAGTAAAAAAATCAACATCAGAATGATAGACAAACAGCCACTCCAAACGCAATCGTTATTATCATTAGCGAAAAGTAAATGAATGGTCGTACCAGTATAATTACGTACAGCATCGTAAACGGTTGGGGCAATTGAAATAAAATAACAAACGAACAAAAATTATACCAGCCTCATTATATTTACAGTAATGATTGGCAAAATAAATAAAATTATTATCTTTATATAAAACCACAATTCGATATGTTAATAAACAATTTGTTGCAGGCTAAAAGTTATTTATCAATCATACAATACATACACAGACTGACACACATATACACATACATACCGGATACATAGGGATACCGAACGGGATTAATTTGTTAAAATACCGGAATTCGAAAATTCGTAATCTCGATCCCGAATATTTTGACATACATAATTCGCGATTTTCTCCATACATGAAAACACTCGTGCAGAAATTTCTTTGTACTCTTTTAAGAAGAATATTTGGAGTAAAAATTTTATATAGAAATTAATTTATATATCGTCGTCGAAAATCCAAAAGTACTTAACAACAATTTTTCTAATTTTACAGGAGAAGCAAAAAAAGTTATAAAATAACAAGAACTCCATACGTGGAAACATTTTGAATTATTGATATAAAAACGTTATTTTTTGTCGCAGAAATCTAAAAATCGGGGGAGATATGTTACATAACCTCACGAATGATAATCAATCAAAAACTGAATTTTGATTTTTTTGACGATATGTATGTATGTACTTTTGAATTTTCGACGACGATATGTACACATATAAGTATATGCATATGGCCTAAGTAATTTTTAAAAAATATCAAAGCATCTAATATTTCATCAAAGAGCATTGAAGGGATTTTGTTGCCAACAAATGCTGCCATTGAAAAACATCTCTCAGTATCTACCCTTGCGGGTTGTAGGTTGTAGGTTGTAAATGTTCACCTCTACCACCTCCGGATACAAACAAATGTATTTCGTTAGAAAGTTCAGCTCTATTAACAGACGTTATAGAATTTTTTATTCTTCAATCGCAATATTTAACTTTTTAATTATGTTTGGGCTCTCCTTCAATTTCTCTTCTGATATGTTATCATCGATGTTGGGTGATGTAGAATATTCACTTAATTATTGCAGAATACAAACAGAAGACTGCATGAGTATTATTGAACGTAACATTAAATTAAAAATAATGCCCATAAACTAAATATTTTCTTACTTTACATATACATATGAATTTAGATTCCCAGAATCCTGGGACAAAATTTAAAAAATGCCTGGATTTGGGATTTACTAAATGAAAATATCTCGGCATTCTGGATTTCCTTAAATACTTACAAAAAATCTAACAAATGCATATATACATATGTATGTACGTAAGCGTGTCATAGCTAGACTTGTGAAAGCAAAACATAAATGGATATGAATAAACAAAAAAATGTAAGCGGAAATTTACAATTATCGTTACTTACTTTCAAAATTGTTTCCGTTCTTTCACTGATAATTATCGCGATAAAAATAATTAGTCCGAGAATTTTTGCAATGACGGCAATTATAATTCCTCGCACATTCCAATAAAATTGTATCGAAAATTTTTACAACGTTTTTGGTGTTTTGGTCGAAAATTCTCCGTTAGATCGAAAACTAAGTGGAACTTTAAAAATAAATGAATGCGTATCTCTTTTACTTACTATATGTTCGTACATACAAAATTAATAATTAAAAAAATAGCCTTCACTCAATACGTGTCAAAATTTGAAATTAAAAATGCAAATGAATTTTTTTCTTTTTCTTTTCTCGCGTGTTTTTTTTTATGTGTTATTTAAGCACACGTTAAAGATTTTGCTTGGTCTCGTGCATACTATAAAACGAACAGGGAACAGAGTCAAAGTTTTTCTTCTTACATTTACTGTTTCAATTACTTTATAGTTTTCTTGAACTTTTTCCTTTAGCATGTTTTTAATAGTTTGTAACATCCTCTATTTTCAACGCTATAAAATTTTCATTGTTTAAGTTGATTTCTTTCCTTTTCTCCATTTCAACCTTTTCCTCTAGATTCTTTATTTTACCGCAGTAGCAGTAGATCATGTTTGAGAATACTATCAACACTTCCTAAACTTGCAACTTAAGTAGTAACTGTTTCGAAACAAAATTGAAAAGAAAAAACAAAGGATGTGAAAAGGAGAAAGAAACGCTCAATTGCGATGATATTATATTTTAATTAGGAGGTCAAAAATATCTTATTCTTATAAAAGTCTATAAAATAACAAAGCGCAAAAGAAGGAAAAGGAAACAACCCACCATTAAAAATATGCAATAAAATTCAAATAATAAAGTAATACTTTCACCATAAAAACAGTAACGGATAGTTTAATGTATTCTACGAGTGTACTCGCCTCGTCGTCTATCCTTCTTGGGCATTGTGTGGTGGGCATTGTTTTCAAATTACTTTTCAAAAGCAGTTTATCAGTGTGATTAAGATATTCTCTATCTACCATTTCAATTTTCTATTTGGAAATTTTTAATTTTTTCTATTTTTTTAATTAACTTTTTGCTGTGGCAACTTGTAAATCCATAAATTTAAAATTTTTGGTCGAAATTGTTTTCCCTTCTTCTGGGTTTCTATAAATAATTTGTTCCTTTTTGCATTTAAGATTTAAGATAAGAAAAAATAATAATTTTTCCAACAATTAACCTTGGGATGCATGTGGTTTTTCCCAACATACACATACGCACACAACATCTGTGAGTTTTGTGTATCTGTTACTAAGTTTTTAAATGTTCTTAAGCCAAAAAAAGTCTACAAGTTGGGCTTGGTGTTGAAAATATCCATACAATTGCAACATTATATGGATATACAGACTAAAAGAAACTCATAGGCAGAAGCATTTTACCAAAGCCATACTCTTGTATAGAGAAAAGAAATAATTATTTCTGTGGGTAAAACTAACAATAGAATATTAAACTTATAAACAAATTCAAATAGAAACACATACACATATACATACATACATACACATGTATGTGTATACGAACATTTGTATGTATGTACACATCGTATATATGCATATAACAAAAATACATTAGAGCAGCAAGTACAGTCTTTTATTTATGTTTTTATGCACTTGGATTTCTTTTTATGAATAAATGAATTTATTTTTAACACATGTTCTAAAAAATTCATTAAATTTTTAGTTTAACTCAAGCAAGCTAAACAACAGCTCTGGTCAAACACGTTCAGGCCTTGGACAAAACTTATAGTACCAGAGAAATATTACTAGACCGGGGTAAATGTAAGGAGGTTATTCAATCCACAATTAGCAAACATGCATATGCATACATACATACATAAAGCCATAAGGTCTTCAGAAATGAGTGGTTCACTTAAATTTAGTTACAGAATAAATTTTATCAAAAATTGGAATAAATTTTCCATTTATTTTAAACGAACTGAATGTTGTTTTTTATCTTAAGTGAATCTTAGAGAATATATGAAGAATTAAGATCAAAAAAAAAATAAAAAATGGAAAATAAAATATTTAAGAAAAGGAAATATTCATAAAAAAAATTCTTCATATAGATATGTATGTATATTGCACAGCATATGTATGTACATATGTACACATGTCTATATGAACGGAATTCACCAGGGCTTGTATGAGAATATGTGTAATCACTTGAACAAACTTCGGATTCACAAATAAATTTGTTAAAATTGTTGAGATTTTACGGGTATTTATTTTATAATTGAAGACTTTTGTGGTCTTTAAATGAGAAATCTTTTCTATTAAAAATTTATAAAAAAAAAAAAAATCTTTTGTATCAGCCGTAGGTTGCTAGAAAATATTTCGTTTAATTAAGGACTAAACGTTACATTTACATTTACTTGAAGATAGTTCGTTAGCGTTTAATCGACTTAAGAAATACGAAATCTTTTTGTTACAATCAAAATTGTCTTTTGTTTATTTAGGATTCTTAAAGTTTAAATTCAAATCTTAACGAAAATTATGAAAAATATTAGAATTTGAATATCTTCATCAATTCATTACCAGTATCATCATCATGTGGGCAGCATGAATCACTAACTACTATGGTGCACATATCTAAACTTTTGTATAATTTTCAATTAAAGAGGAATAAAAGAGAGAAAAATAAAAGACATGGTCTTTCCGACAAATGGTTGTACACTGTTGTAGTAAATCATAGAAAATAAAAAATTAAATTAAAGATTTTCATTAAAGATTTTTATTCTGTATGGAAATGACAAAAATTTTAATATTTTCCTCCTTGTCTCTAATATACATAATTGGTTATATATGTGTGTGTGTGTGTAATTGAAAATATGTCCACGCCCACATACACGTGTGGTGTGCGAATGCATGTGTTGGTGTGTATATCAATAATGATTTTACTAAAATTTGTTGAGATCTCACACAACAAAAACTGTCTGCTGTTCGTTAGTTTAATTACGAACTTTAACAGTTACATACATAGGACATAAGTACACAACAAATCCTTTAATGAAATTTAAAACTTTTCAAATAGATTAGAAAAGCGTCTTATATTACAAGAAAAACTAATAATTCCTACTTAAAATACACTGACAAAGCACTTGTAACCTTCCAGAGATCAGCAACGAATCGTTTTTTCGCTACTCATAAGTACTCATGCAATTTGGAGTATGTGCGATTCAACTGTATTCAAATTCAACCACACTGATTCATTCGTACTCAGTACAACATTGATTTATATGTACAGGTTGCAATGAGTATGAGTACAACGTTGACATCAAACATACAATATTCGAAAGTATGTTTGATCTTAGTTGTTGTTGTATTTACATAACAAAAAAGAAAGGAAAGACAAAGACACCAAGCAAAGCATACACACAATCTTCTTATGAGTATTGTAGTGTTCGTAAGCGAATCATACTTATTGTGTGCTTCTTGGAAATGTTAAGTCGAAATCAACAACATCAAGCCTATTGTTAAGTATGAGTACGATGAGTAATTCAAACTTTGAATATGAGTAGTAGTGTAAGTATGATAATAAAATAAGTATGAATGCGTACAAGTATCAGAAATTATAAGTATGACATTGTTTTGAATCCTAGTTGCTGATCTCTGTATCCTTCACCTTATGATACCAAAGAAATATTCTTTTATGAATACAAGATTCCGATCTTAAAAAGCTCCAAGTTGAAGAATACCAATATGTGATTGTATGTATTATTAACTGATTTCATGTTGATCTTTTTTGTCCAATGCAATTTCAAAATTTTTTTTCAAATATTTTATTTTACTTGTTCAAGTCTTCTTTTCAATTTCATTAGGTGGCATACAAATTTCTTTGTTATAGAATTTATTTATTTATTTATTATTATTTTTTTAATTTTTTTATTTTGTTTTATTTTATTTTGTTATACAGTAGAAAATTATTTCTGTAATTTATTAAGATTTCAAGTGTCGCAATATTGTATATTTTTGCACTTTCTTTTTCTCTCTCTCTCTCTCTCTCACACTACACAGATTTTTTCAATATTTTTTTTCTTTACCGAAGAAGGCCGATTGCGTGAATCAATTGATTCTATTTACGAGATTTTTTTTTAATTTTTTTTTTTTATTTTTTATTTGTAAAATATTGAATTGATTACAATTTTCTTTTGTATACTTTTATGAGCAAAGTGCAGCTGTGTTTTAGCTTTAATTTAGGAGTGAACATTCATTTGTTGTTTTTATAATTTTTTCCCATATTATAAGCAGAAATCTTCGAACTTACACTTGCATACATACATACATACATACAAAAGGCACATAAAAGTATTCAGTCCTTGTGTTCAATTTATTTTCTTTTTTTTTTATTTGTTTGCTTTTAACAGATTTCTGTAGAAAGATACATTTGTTGGTCACAGCAAGAAATTGTTACTATTCGGTTAAGCCTCCTTCTCTCCTCACACAGTAAACTTGTTCGAGAACGGAACAGAAGATAGAGAATGACAAAGGATTGCAAAGAGACAACAGTAGTGGCAGCAATGAAAGCAATAAAACCAAATACAACAACAATGACAACGCAAGTAGCAAAAGCTATGGAAACAAGAAATGTAATGGCGCGAATTATTGCATTAAATGTCTAACACTACTATGGAGTACAAACTTAAGCAAGGACAAGGCATAATGGCTGCAATAACAAAAACACCAGTGCTCTAACACTTACACCAACAATAAAACTAACATTAAGAATAATAACAATAACAACAACAACAACAAGAACAACAATGGCAATAACAACAACAACAGCAACAGCAACAGCAGAAGTAACACAAAGTCATGAACGGCATTCAATCTATTACAATTTTTTTTAGCCTTCTAAGTCTATATCTCTGTGTAAATCTATATTTAATACGAATGATTGTTCGAAAACCCCACAGTCCATAGATTGAAAGGAGTACAAAGAGAATATTCTCCTGTTTGCTTGCTGTGTCTGTCTATCTTTTACTGTGTGTGTCCATAGCATCAGCATACTTATTCTCTATGGTGGTGAAACTGAATCTGAGAGTGAGGCCCAGGCTGAGGGTGAGCGTGAGCGTGAGCGTGAGGGTGGGTGAGAAGTAGTGATTTTATTTCATTTTGTATTTCCTGCTTACAAAATATTTATTGTATCATTCCAATTGTCAGAATGGCATTTCTTATACGATTGTACTGTATGTATGTGTATGTGTATATGTATATGGTATGCATGTAGAATGTCTACTGTTTTGTTGTCTTCTTGTCTTTAGAACAATTTATTTTTGTTTTTTTTTTTTTTAATTCTTATTTCTCTTCCTTTGTTGTAGTTGTTATTGTTGTCTCTATACTGTTTTAGTTATAGTTATTTTAATCTTGTGTCTTTCAATTTGAAATTGACATTTAAAATTAACTTTTCTGTCATTTAGCTCGAAGCCAACAAAATTAAATTGTTTGAGGTTAAAACAAAGTGCTAATTGGATATTTAAGAAATTATTTTCTAGCCGAGTCAATTGTATGTGTATGTGTGTTAAAAAATAACGTAATCCAACCACTGAAAATAATAATGGCGAGTTAGTTGCGTTGTAGAACGTTTTCATTATATGGGGCATAAGACATCGCTTACCGAATTGAGAAAAGAATTTCGAAATTAACAATACTTATGGATATAAATAAATTACATCATTTAGTTTTGCGTCTATCCAAGGCCTTAGGGCAGCCACATTTGCGTAAACACCTGGATAACTTTTTTGTGCACATCCTACACCCCATGATACGATACCATATTGTTTTGGTTTCGCAGCCTTTATTTGTTTTTGTAGCACTGACTGGGGTGCGGTTGACGGTGCATTCATTTCTATCGCTTTATTTTCTATTGCTGACGACGTCAATGGAGTCGATGACGACAATGTAATATAGCTTACTAAAGGTCCACCAGAATCACCTTGACAACTATCTTTGCCTCCTTGGGGGTAACCAGCACAAAACATTTTCGAAGTGATTGTTGCAATATATTGATAATGCTTGGAACAAGTATTTTGATTAATTAAACGCACAGCAACATAGTTGAGTAGAGGGGACACCATACCCGTTTCACTCGTCAGTCCCCAACCACTTGCAAGGAACTCTTTGTTTGGCAATTGTTCGCCGCTTGCCGCCAACTCTACTGGCTGAATGTTACGTGTGTAAGTAAGATTTTCCTTAAGTACTACCAAAGCCACATCACTATCCTGTGTCGTGCTACTGTACGCTTCATGCTTAAATATATGACGAACGTTGACCAATTGACCACCATAGAGATGTGTAGATGAACCAGCACGTACACGAAATGCTTCTGTATCCAAGGGTTGTTCAATGCAATGAGCTGCTGTTAAAATGATATTGGGAGCCACAACTGAACCACCACAAATGTGAACATCGTTGTATTGCAATGAAACCTGATAAGGATAATTTGCAATTGATGTCACAAAGCCGCCTACGATGCGACCATCATACTTGAGCTCCTCTTCTATGTGTGTAGGTAATGAGTCGACAGCGCCATCAATAATATCTCCTCTCAAACTCCCCAGGGTCAATGCTATCACCCCATTAGGATACTTTTCGAGTAGAATCCAGCAAAATAACAATATTTTTTTAAAATCTTTCATTTGCTTGCGATGTTAGTATTGTAAATCCAAATAAAATGTGTGTTAAATCTCACAATATCACAAACATCACAAGAATTACATGCAAGCGAATAAATGTTGCCTCTAGCTTTAAGTGTCGGAATTAAATAAAGCAACTTGCTGCCATTATCGAGAGCTTTATATACAATATGCAGTTTTTCGGCGGTTTTTTTCTCTTGTCGTTATAATCTTAATACATATATTGATAATCTTTGCAACCGCACCCCAACTTATGCCCTCTCTCATCACTTTCTGACGTTATGTTGGTGACAGAGATAGTGTATTTCGTTTCATATATAATCTAGATAAGAAGTTGTTGATTAATAATTATAACAACAATGATAATAATTAAAGTAAAGTTACTTCCGTATTAAAATATTTATTTTAGATACTTTCATTGCTAAGCAAACATATACATTTTTATACATGCAATATACACAGGTTGCATATACACATGTATGCAAACATATACCAAAATTAAAGCATTTTGCCTGCATAGTAGTCACATCAAGACGTCAAGACGTCAAGACGCAATATTTAACGATTTCAGGTTCAAAAATAACTCTTCCATTGTCTTTCATCTGTACTACATACATATGTATGTGTCTTGTATAATCGAATCCAATTGTTTGTCCATCTCTCATTCTGTATGCGTGTACAGAAACCTTTACTTTAGTGAATGTTTTCATTTTTAATTATTTTTCTTCCAAATTTCTCTCGTATTTTCATTATTATCATTATCATCATCTTCGTCATAATTATCGTTGTCATCATTAAGGATTAAACATTCTTAATTTCACATTTATCTGTTATAACGCACCAAACCAAGTCAAGTGAAAGAAATTTCATTTCATAATGCCTCGTACGAAGTTTATGTATCGAATTGTTCACACACTCGAAAATAAAAAGAATAAACAACGGTATTGGATGCTCTCCAAAAACGAATTACATCTGTGCGCTACTAGACGATGAGGTCGTTCGTATTGTGCCACATGAAGTGCGAAGATTAAATGTTACGGATTAGATAATTAAAGTTTTTTTCTTTTTTTATCCGCCTTTAATATTTCCTCATTCCTCTGCTTAAGACTCCCCTCTAAAAGGAACAAAAGTTGAAAATATTATGTGTACACTGTACACTGTTTAATTTCTTATTGCAAAAGTATTCGTATATTGCACTGCATGTTATACATACAATACAATAACAACACCGAACATCGAACAACAACGTCGAAAATCATTAATAAAGTGTAATTTCCTCGAACTTCCGATGGTATTGACATCACATATTGATTCACTATATTAAAAAGCAGTGCAACAAACATATAAAAGTATCTGTATAAGGATGCCTATCAAGCGCAGCTGACGGAGGAGAAACTTACAGAATATTATTCCTCTGAACTATTCAATAGATTTATATTGTATTATAATTTAAACAAAAAATTAATTTAATAAAATCTATAAATTAATAATATTGGCCCGGGTTCGTATCCCAGGTCAGACATCAAAACGAAAAATATTTCTTCGGCGACTTCCTCTCAGCAGATTTCTGGCAAAGACTCTGAGAGTAAAAATTGCCATGAAAAGCTTCTCAAAAATCTGTCGTTCGGAGTCGACTTTAAACTGTAGGTCCCGCCACTCATGTATAAAATTAACGCACACAACATAAGTGGTGTGAGAAGCTAGGTCGTAATCCTGACTGAAGGGTTGTAATGGCCAATTATGTATGTATGTATGTATGTAATAATATTGTAATACAATCTCACTCCATTACAATACGAGTAGTTTCCCCCCTTAAGAGCTATTAAAATGTTGCCGCACCTGTTGCATACTTTATACGAGTATAATGTAGATTAAATATTCTCTCAAGATAAATGAAGACTGAAAGCAAAAAGACGAGTGAGTAAATATGAAGTGTTCCAATTCCAATATGAATAGAATAAATGTACCATTAACGGAGGTAATCAGCACGAGGCAAAATCGTGTCAGAACTTAATAAAATTAGTATTTTTCCTAGAATTTCAGACCACAGAAAATGGCAACTGATGGCAGCTGAGAACCACCACTTTAAAAAATTTACTTGTAAAATTATAATTTTTGACAACTGTAAATATGCAGATGCCAGTTGGTAACGTTAATAATCGAGTCTAAGCGTCAGACATCTCCAACAAAACGAAATATGGAAAAATATATCTTGAGCGGACACTTCTCATCAGATTTCTGGCAAAAATTCTGACATGTACAATAATAACACACAGTATGAGTAGTATGAGAAGCTAAGTCATATTACTGACTGAAGGTTTGTAAAGACCAGTTCCGTATTTAAGTTTTCATTTTAGGAAAACAAACAAGTGTGCTAAATTATTAGGTGGTACGATTCCGACCTAAAACCCTGGTCTGTTGCAGTTCCACAGCTCGTAATAATTATTAATAACACATTGACAATCTATTCTAATTGATTAATAAACACAAATAATCAAATAAATCCCAGGCCAGACGTCAAAACAAAATACAAAAAGTATTTTTTCCGCAGTTTCACATAAAGTCTGTCGTTCGGAGTCGACTTTAAACTGTAGGTCCCGCTACTCATGGATAAAATTAGCACACACAACAGAAGTGGTGTGAGAAACTAATTCAATAATCCTGATTGATGGATTCTAATGTATGTAATCAAATAAATCAGGGAACTGTGTTAAAAAAAGAGCCACGAAGTGCTGAAAAAAAGATGACAATAACCAATAAGGTTGGAGATATTGCCAGACAGGAAATGGATGAACGACATATAGAGCGAAAGGTTAACGCAAACTTAAATAAAGAAAGGATTTATTTAAATAGAAATAAATTCAGTTAAAAGTGAACAATATCTCATGTTAAAAAATACAAAACATAATCAAATCGTTTACAATCCATTTGTGCACAATTTTGAAAAGGTATTTAAGCGTCAGAGCTTTGTGTTAAATTACTTTTTTTGTTCATTTCTTTTCTTGTCTATAATTTCTGCAAATTTAAAAAAAAGAAAATTAATTAAATAAAAAATAAATTTTTTGTGTATTTGTTTGTTTGTTTAATGTGCTTAAAAAACTGAAATGTCTGTTAATGTCCTTAGAGTATCAGCTATAGGAAGTTGAGCGCTGTCATATAAAGTAGCAAATTTTTTCTTGTATCCTATTCCTCTCTGCTATTTACAGCGTTCTGTTCTGGTATGCTCTGCCAAAACATATTATGACAGTGTCATAGAAATGTCAAATGTTTGTTTGAGTTTGGTGCACATTTTGTTTTTGTTTTTTGCCAAATACAAAAAATATCACTTTCTGGATGCCATTTTTTTGTGAATGTTGATGTTGTCATTGTATTTGTGTTTTCTTAGTAAATAGCATTGCATTTATCAAATACTTTGTGTGCAGAAACTCCAAACAGCATTTATATCGATTCTTCTATATTTTTATCTATTGCAGCTTTTTATGCCTCGAAACAATATTATCATTCGTTTCTTCTTATGTTCCTTCTTCTCTGTCATAGCAACTATCGCAGATAAACAAATACTGTAACGTGTAACTCAACGTAATGCGTTACGTTTTCGAAGATTGTAATGAGACATACACTGGATACATACACTGGAATGTAACGTAACATCGAAAGGGTGTGTAGCATATTTTTAACTAGAAGGGAAATTAAAAGAATTTTAAAGGCTATTATTTTTAATACATTAGCGAACGAATTTAATTGCGAATAAAATTATAATAAACCAAAAATAAATAGTAAACAACAATAAAATAAATGTGTATGTGAAGCATTATTATTTTTTTTTTTTTTTAATTACGAGGTATACGAGCACACTCCGATTCATCAATGACGACCACAAATCTTCAATAACGTTGCGATGACATTTTCTACTAGGCAAACAATTTTGAGTACCGTTCTGTTGAAGTATGTATATATATCTGACCGATCAATGCCTCTTTAAATAAAAATATTTTAAACATCCACTAACTTTTGCTCGCCGTTGTGCATTTCTTTATTTTTTCAATTCCATAAGCTCAAGTGTGAAATTTAAATTTTCTATTCGATTCACAATTAACTTTGCTTAAAGTAAACTTGACAGTTCTATGTCACTAATTGGGAGTAAATGTTGATTTAATTTCATTTGTAATAATCAACATGAAATAAATTTAATTCTTCTACACACGGTTTTATATGAGATATATTTTTCAATGCTTCGAATAAATCCTTTTGAGGATATTTCTTTAGGATTTGTATGTATTTATTTGAGTTATACATTCCTATCTAGTCCTTAGTTAGTACCGTATTTATTTTATTTTTAAAGGTCATTAAAGGAGAACAATATGTTGTAAGAACTCTATAATAGCATGGATACACACGCATGCAAGTGAAAGAAAAAGATGTAAATATTGATTAATTTATAAATTATTTGCTATTTTGTATGTACGTTTTGATAACAACATAGTTAGTTTATTCGAAAGCGATAGAGATAAAGATTAAAGAAATTTGGAAAATTTGAAAGAAATTTTTCTCAGTGTATTTAATTGTTTATTAAGGAGAAAAAAACTAATTACAGACTTTTGTTTTGTGTACTTTCGACTAACTGTTGCAAATTGTCCTTATGTTGTTGTTGCTATTGTTGTTGTTTACTTCATTAACTGTAAATTATATTGTTGCCATCATTAGAAATTCATGATAAAAACCAGCTTTAAATAACGAACTTTTGGTAACTTGTTACCGGAGATTCTTCCTTTTTCCTTTCCACCTCCATTTCTATTTTTCTCTCTCCCCCTTCACATTTAAGTGTCTGTGTATGTGATTTACTTACTGATTTCCAAGTAATTTATGTTGATAATTGAAACAAAAGGTTTTGTCTTAGCACACTATATATATATATATATATATATATATATATACGTATGTGTGTGTGGATGTATACATGTATGTGGGTGTATTCGTTTATTTTTATATTTTCTTTTGTTTTCTATTACTAGAGTATGCGGATGTATCTTTTTGTCTATTTGTTGCTCTGTATTGTTGAATTTCTTTGTTTTAAACTTTGTTTGGAAAATAAATAGTGAGTAGCAGCAGTACGTACGTACATACGTTGCCTTAACTTTTGTCTAGTTTGAACAACTAATTGTGCATTTGTTAACAACTGAATGTACAAAATAGAAACGCCAACTAAAAAACTTTATACATCGACCTTTAAGAAACTACAATAATAAGCGAAAAGAAAATTAAAGCGAAAAAACCTTTGCAGCTAAGATACTCAAATATTCGAAAATTTTATAAAAAAAAAAATGTCTTTTAAATGGTAAAAATTGTAATTGTAAATCTATATTTGTTTAACTACTTGTTATGCTCCGCTTAAGTCCATAAATTATTGCGAAAATCATTCTAATGAATATATATTATCATAATTTCACCAAAAAATATTCGTATTTAGTGTTTAGAAACTGCATGAACTTAGCATTGGTTTTTTGCCATCTCTTTTTAATTAAATATTAAGTTGTTTAGAAAAATAAAATTCCGAAAAATGATTGCCGCCAGCTTGGTGTCTTAAAGAAACTCAAATATAAAATCAAAAAATAAACCAAAACTATATAAAAACTATATAAATAAATAATAATACATGTAATAAAGTAAAAAGTAAAGTTCCAATAAATACATATAATCATAAATAGAGTTGAGTTTGAGCGCCACTTATGCGAACAATTATTATAGAAACACCTTCTGAAAACATTTAAAAACAATATTTTTTCTTCGTGGTTTCGATCATGATTTTCATATTTAGTTTTTCTTTGTATACAACTGAAAATGCTGGCGTTGAGTTAATGGTTTATGGATTCATTTCAAGTATCTTTTTTTTTTTTTTTTTGCTCCATGAGCCACAACGCCAAAGCTTGGCACTATACAGGTTTGCTCATTTGAATGCAGAATGCAAACTAAAAACTACAATGACAGCAATTGATAGCAATAGTTATATAACAAATGACTCCTTTCAATGCTCAAACCTTTTGTAGATTCAAACAATTTCAAATATTCTACGTACATAAATGTCTATTCAGGTTACTTGCAGAATGCACAAGAAAATATGTGTATGAAGTATAAATGAACAAACATTATTGTCACCTGGAGAATATCATACTCGTACAACTCCATGGAACAATACATTCTCAAATTCATAATGCTTAAGGTAACAATTCTCTTAATAACATCGATTGCCCTTTTTACGATTTATGCACAACAACAAATACTCTAGTTTAGTATGAATATTGACTGATATCAACAATAGATTAAGACCCCGTCTGCAAAGGAAACATATTGTCCAAAGCAGATAATTTTTTATTGCAGCCAGCCCACGTACTTGCTTGTAGTCCTAGTGTTATTTTATATCATTTCATCTTTGCAAAAAAAAAAAAAACAAAAAAATTCTTTACTTTAAAAAACTTTAAAACATTTGAATACCTAAGCCGTACATTCTTTAATTGAATTTGTTAGGTCTGGCAAACATAAAAAAGAAATCAGAAAGGGGAAGAGCGTGATTAATTATAATTAATATAATTTTATATATATGAAGTCGCCGTGGTCTAGTGGGTAGTGTGTTGGCTTATTAGACAAAAGGCCCGGGTTCGAATCCCAGGTCAGACATCAAAACGAAAAAATATTTCTTCGGCGACTTCCTCTCAGCAGATTTCTGGCAAAGACTCTGAGAGTAAAAATTGCCATGAAAAGCTTCTCAAAAATCTGTCGTTCGGAGTCGACTTTAAACTGTAGGTCCCGCCACTCATGTATAAAATTAACGCACACAACATAAGTGGTGTGAGAAGCTAGGTCGTAATCCTGACTGAAGGGTGGGTTGTAATGGCCAATTATGTATGTAATATAATTTTATAATTTTATTAATTTTAAATTTTTATGAAGCGTTTAATTTATTATATAAACGTATGCATACTTACATACTTATGTACATATGTATGTAGTCACAGTTAAAACCAAAACGATTTATAAACAAACATCTACACCATCATCGCATGAACACATCCTTTTGAAGCAGTGTAACCAGATTAGCTTTTCTAGAGTCAAATTTTCTTTAATATTTTGTGATTTAACTTAAAATGTTTCATTTAGCCTTTAGCCTTTTTTTAAGTTTTATTTTTAAATTGAATTTTGATTTTCTAATTCTTTTAAATCGACTTTATGTTTACCTAGCTATCGTAGAAAATTAAGTCTCTAAATTAACGATAGCAAGGCAGTCGAAAAAAGTATATTCTTTTTTTATTTCTTCCTTTTTTTTTTGGGAAACCTTCTTAAATAGTAAAAAAAGATTTTTTTATTTTTATTTATTTAAGAATTACAATACAATTACAAATTATATTATATTCATATACGAGCTGAGTATCTTTCGACCATATGCCCGGTGTAGTGTAACAGACCAGAGCCTCTGGTGGGAATCGAACCCACGACCCTCACGATAATAGTCTAGCACACTACCCACTAGACTACCAGGGCGCTCGTAAAAGAAAGATCTTGTTCAATTATTCAATAATTATAATCCAAATATGGTAATTTTGCAGTGAAGTTAAAATTAACCAAGCCGATGATAAATTAAATTGAATGATTTGTTAAAACAGACAACTTTTGGGTTCCAGTTCATAATTCTGATGTTTACGCAAAGTACAAATGATACTACTTCATTGTGATTGATATCCATAATCTGTTAATAGAAATTTAATAGAAATAAATGTTGATAATATACTTACCTTGCAATTTAGATAGAATAGTGTTCAAAGTTTCACATTTATACAATAAAGCGAATTTCGCGTTTATATTGAATATTTTCAGCTTCATTTCAATGACTGTATGTATGATTAGTTTTATAGTGGTTTAAATCGGTCGTATTCTTGACGGGCGCTATTAATGTGGCTGAAGTTAAATATCAGACGTCTTATATGTCAATCAAACGGCAGAAATAATTTAATTCCTCAAGTAACTGATCTTGTATGCAAGGTATTAAATTTAATCGATACTTATTTTCATAGCGTCTGGCTTGTATTGCAATTTCCTGTATGGGAATCTATTTAACTTACATATTTGGGAGCAAATATCATCAGTACGGTCGACATTCTCAAGTTAAGACTCTTCGTAATTCCTTTTAGGTAGGACATTGCATTTATCATCATCATGTCGAGTTTACAATTAAAAACTTCGGAGCACCGGAGAATACTTTGATAATATTGCTTAGTTATGCATCGTGAAGAATTCAACAGGTACAATTCGAATCCCGGTCCTGAAGAGCCTTACAATGTTTGGAGGGACATGTGTATATTGGAGTGGAGCTGGTTTTAACTCCGCAGATATTCTTTCCTTCAGAGTATCGGCACAAGACTAATTGTCTAGCATTTACATGGTTTAAAATTTGCTTTATATTTTTATTCACTATTTTTAAAATTTAGTCCCACTGTCCTGCAGAGCAGGAAATATTTGAGAGTATATTATCATTGTATGTGTATTAATTTGTTTTGTGAACTCTCCGAGAAAACATTTGACAATTCAGTGCAATAATTGCGGGTAATGTTGACAAACCACAAAAACCAGTAAATGACAAAGTGTATGAATCGGTATGATATTGAATATGTATGTACAGATGTATGTACACACGGGGCGAGAGGGGGCAATAATGTTTATTATTGGAAGCATAAAATAAATGTTGACATCCTGTTTCTTTTTTCCTCATTTGCAAATGTTCAGATTTAATTTTTCTCTCGACCAAATAAAATTAATACATTTGGCTCTGCTTTAGTTATTGCATTTATTTATTGTATTTTATTTTATTTTATTTCGTTTCATTTGATTTTGTTTTATTTTATTTCATTCGATTGCATTTGATTTCATTTTGTTTCACTTAAATGGTACGAAATGTTGTGATAAAATTGTTTGTGTTTAATTCGTTCGTAATTTAATTAAAATGTAACATTTGTACCCAACCAATAATAGAGAAGAATACGGGGGAAAAAAGATAACCAAATAAATATTAAGAGAAATAGGATTATAAAGCGAACAGGAAAATTTGAATCTAGGAGGTCTTTACACCCACACTGGACAGAGAGTGATGCACACAATTTTAAAATTTTGTTAAACTGCACAAATAGTTTAAAATTCACATATCGTTTAACCAAACAAGAAAAAAAAGAAAAAAAGTTATCGTGAAACTTGATAAGTTCCAGCGTACTATTGCGTAATATTATTTGTAATGCGTATCCTTCTGTTTTTTGTTCTCTCTTAAGTGTGACGGCAGTCATAAATTAGACTGACATTTCAAATTCGAATTCAACGGCTGTAACAACAATGCCTAGACCATTGTGAGTATTTCCATCCAGTTTAAGTCCATTAAAAGTTTTGCACTTGCGTTAGATAATACAGAATGTATGCAATGCAATTAAAAAGCCCTCTTGCAACACGCACTGCACTATTTGCTGTTAATTACCACACCAACAGCTGGTCACTGAAAGTGCTGGAAAGTAAAAGGCAAAACTGATACAATGGCATGGAATGTATACGACGACAATATTCGAATAAAATGCCATGAATATAATGAGATTTTTGATTCTGACATTTTCTGCAACTGATTTATGAGTTTTCATCAGAAATCACGGAATTTTTCAGATCGTTATGTTGTGTAGAAGACTGTAAAAAGAAGAGAAGAAAACTTAAATGATTTCAAATATAGTATGAGAACACGTAATTCGTTTAAGGATAATTTTGCCAAAACTTCGTATATTGTCGTATAATAATATCAAACCGTGACTCCCGTATCAATAAAACAAAAGTAAAAGTAAAGTATGATGAATTTAGTTTTCATTTGGCTATCATTTTGGCTGTTCAAATTAGTTAATTGTCCTGTTTTGAGAAATAACCGGACTTCAGTTATGTTGCGAGCTAACAAACAAAATTTTTAGTTTGCGGAAAAATATTTTCATAAATGAAATTTGGTTTCATTTGCATTTTTCGCAAACTGGCAATGTAACTAAAGTTCAGCAACCATCCATAATCGAGCCATTAGTTTAATTATTTTTAATTATTGCGTTCGTATATTTCAATAATATTTTAATATTTATTAATGGCTTATTGTTTTATCAGAACTTCATAATCGTCAATACGTATTTCACGACCTCCATACGGTATAAAAAGACATCTTTGGCTGACAGAAACCAATCCGGGTGTTAAGCTACTCCTGTGATGACCACGTCCCACAAACAGAGGCTCACCATTGCGAGAACGACCAGTTGATACCGCAGTAGGTGGAATGACATGATGATGAGGTTTTACCCACGCATAACCGAAACCACACAAGACTTCAAAATTGCGTTTATTTATTTCATAACCGCCAAAGCAGACGTAGGCACACCCTTTGCTTGGTATAAATTTGCAGGGAAGCATTTCGCCTTCATGCATTGCTCTACCCACGTAAATAACAGCACGATCAGTATCGTGGCCGGCTACAACAGCACCTGGCGGTGTATAATTGGGTGTAGACGCCACCCAATTTTCTCGCTTTTCAAACACCAACACTTCATATGTACTAATACGGATCTCCTGACCCCCGAACGGAATATATAAGCAACCATGAGAAGGCTGTATTTTGCCTACACATAAACTGTTGGCATGATGACCCCTGCCAACATAAAGTGGCTCTCCTGTACAGGTCATACCAGTACGCACAGCGTTTGGAGGTACAATGCCACCATAACAAGGTTGCCAGGAGTAACCTTGACCAACCAAGATTTCGTAATGTGTTTTTACGTGTTCCAGGCCTCCCCAAGCGATATAAGCACATCCCTTACTGGGCACAACTTTTGCTGGCATATTATCACCTTCATGGTAAGCACGTCCAACATAAATCGGAGAACCATCACAATCATGACCACCAATCACAGCCATAGGCGGTAAAGGAGCCCCGGGGGCAGAATGAACCCAAGTCGTTTCTATAGTTGAATTACATTATATAAAAATAAAAATAAATACAAGCAAAAAAAAAAGAATTAAAATATTAATTGGGTGCAAAAAGTGACACAAATATAAATTGATACTTAGGTTTTGTCTTTGCATTTTTATCGTGCTTTTGAAAATATCGTGCATTTAGATAAAACATACGTGGACTGATAACACAGCCTGGGTGATAAGCGCCTATAGAAAAAGTGAATTCATAATTATTTCCATGAAAAAGTGCAAAATTACGACACAAAATGAGGTAAACGAATGATTTAGTAATTTTTTATTTTCCTTCTAATTATTTTTGTAAAACATAATGCTGTCAATCTCTATTATCCAGTTAATTTAGATTCTATTTATTTTGATTTACAACGATTATTTACTTATTAACTATAGCAGTCGACACCAACAGACAGTTTTATTTCTTACCCATCATTTTCTGGTTACTAGTTCTTTATTTCTTATATTTACGGAAGGTTCAATTAATTTTCCTTAATAAAAGAATTTATTAATTATTGAAATTTGATAATTTGGTTGCGTAGCAATATGTTATTCACCGTTACGTTGAACCGTCGAAACTAAATTTTCATTAAGATATTTACACTCGTTAATATACAATTTCAAAAAGAGGAACTGACAGAAGCATAACGACTGCAGATTTTAAAAATAAATGCGAACGAAACAGCGACAATAAATCGGTAAACAGTATCAGAAATATTTGTCACCCAACAACGTATATACTTATGTACATACATACATGCATACATACAGGTGTTTATTGTATGATTTATCATCATTTATCACTTTCGTACAAATACTCGCATATACAACAACAACAGAATGTTAAACCGCCGATACCGTTTAATATAAAAACAAATCAAAAAGTATAGACACAAACAATCAATATCACACTACATTTAGTACGCTTGCGGTACATTTTAAATACCGCTGTCATTTTCTTAAAAAGTCTATTAGGGTACTCTACATATGAGTATATCGTAATCATATCGTAGGTAAATACCTAAAAAAGTTTTTGGTGACTTGTGTGATATGCAATTAGTAATTGAATGAGTAACATGTCTTATCTTCAATTCGAATTCACCACTCAATTAAAATTTTTTTTTTTTGTTTTAATTTAATTAGGTTTTCTACGTGTAACGTATTTTTGGCTTTGTGATTACACAGAAGATCGTAACCACCAGACATAGATTATGTTAAAATTTCTTAATTGTCCATGTATGGTATGTATGTATGTATGTTTGTAAGTTTAAATAACTGAAAATATTAGGTAAATTGATTTTACCAGTATTTTATTTGATCGCATAATAAATGAAAGTAAATAATTAATACATGCTATATGTTGGTACATACAGTTTCGATCATAATTAAAGCACCACCGATAATATATTGCATATGAACAATTTTTAATAAATTGATTTGCATTTGTTTTATTCATTTGTTATTATTTCATTTATTTATTTTGTTATTATTATTTACAACAATTTACACAGCAAAATTAAAATTTTAAAAATATAAAATAAAAAAAGAGAAAACTATAGAAGCCCTTCAGTGAAATAAAAGGACAAATTTATTTAAGTTGACTAGGATGTTTTAACAGTCAGAATTTAAAACAAGAAGACGTTGCAGTCTGCTGCTACGCGAGCCATTGTCGATAACTACAGAGAGAAGAGAAGGGAAGAGAGACGCAAGAAAAGGGAGCAGGAAAGGCGTGAGCGTGAGGAAGTCGAGATACATAGACGTAGGAATGACGCTATAAAGTTTTATCAGAAGGTTAATCGTCTAACCGAGGGTTATAGACCCGGAGCGTCTTCTTGCAAGGACGAGAACGGAAACCTGGTTACAGATCCGCAGGGGGTGCTGAAATTGTGATAGGAAACACTTCTCTACTCTGCTATAAGGCGATGACGACACCAATGCCGCCTCTGATTTCCGAACCCGATCAATGATGACGGCGTAAAGATTCCGCCGCCTAGCT
Source organism: Sarcophaga peregrina (assembly GCA_014635995.1). Lineage (NCBI taxonomy): Eukaryota > Metazoa > Arthropoda > Insecta > Diptera > Sarcophagidae > Sarcophaga > Sarcophaga peregrina. Next base: position 14,322,588 of record CM025793.1, on the reverse strand, counting down.
ATGAAGAGGTCAAAGTCGCGATTACGCGTCTTAAAAACAATAAAGCGGCAGGTCCTGATGGCCTCCCCGCTGAATTGTTTAGGACCCTATGTAATGAGTTGGTAGGGCGCATGCACCAGCTTATTTCCAAAATTTGGCTAGAGAAAAGTATGCCCAACGATTGGAACCTCAGTGTCCTCTGTCCTGTCCTGAAAAAGGGAGACCCCACAATATGCGCCAACTATAGCGGTATAAGCCTTTTCCCTATCGCATATAAGGTTCTTACAGGAGTATTGTGTGAACGACTGAAGCCACTCGTCAAAACACTGATTGGACCTTATCAGTGCGGCTTCAGACCTGGCAAATCCACCATAGACCAGATCTGCACACTGCGCCAAATCCTGGCGCCCACGAAAAACAAGTCGACACACATCATCTTTTTGTCGACTATAATGCAGCCTTCGATAGCCCCATAAGGGATAGTGTTTATGCCGCAATGTCTGAGCTCGGTATACCTGCGAAGCTGATAAGGCTATGCAGAATGACGTTAAGCAATTCCTGCAGCTCCGTCAAGGTAGGAATGGACCTCTCCGAACCTTTTGATAGCGTGCGAAGTTTAAGACAAGGCGACCACTTATCATGCGACCTCTTCAACTTCGTCATGGAGAGTGTTCTGCGAAAGGCAGGAGTGCATCGCAATGGCACTATCTTTCAAAAAAGTGTCCAATTGCTTGCGTACGCTGACGACATCGACATCATAGGGCGTACCAAGCGAGATGTTACTGCTGCCTTTAGCGCTATTGAACGGGAGTCTAACAAAATGGGTCTTGCAGTAAATGAGGGCAAAACAAAGTATATGTTATCGACAAGTAGAGACGTGTGGCGTATTGATTCTCAGATTTCGGCCGATAACTATACTTTTGATACAGTCAAGAAATTTATTTATCTTGGCTCCGCCGTTACCATCAAAAATGATGTCAGTCTGGAGATCAAACGCAGGATTACTCTTGCCAACAGGTGCTACTTTGGTCTCAATAGGCAACTGTGTAGCAGAGACCTCTCTCGTGCGACAAAATTAATACTCTACTAGACGCTCATCTTACCCGTGCTTCTGTATGGCGCAGAGGCATGGACCCTATTAAGAACTGATGCAGCAGCCTTGAGGATATTCGAGAGGAAAGTCCTACGCAAGATCTTCGGTCCAGTGCGAGTGTACGATGATTTCCGCATCCGATCTATCAGAGAGCTGTATGAGCTCCTCAACGACATAGACGTTGTGCAGCGTATTAATATCCAGCGGCTGCGCTGGCTCGGCCATGTCGTTCGAATGGAGGATGATGCTCCGGCAAAACGGGTATTTGATGCGGGGATCTGCTGAAGTCGGCGAAGAGGACGAGCTTGTATCCGTTGGAAGGACCAAGTCGGGGAAGCCCTATCATCGATTGGTGTGACCAACTGGCGTAGGCGCGCAAGAAGCAGAGGCGCCTGGAAGGATGTGTTGCAGCAGGCCGAAATCCGTTAATCGGGTTGTTATGGCCAATTAAGTAAGTAAGTAAGTAATCTAAAACCCCATACGTTCTCAATAGGATTTGGATTTTATGAATCATATAATTTATTTACTAGAGTTCTTCTATTCTTCCCCAGACGTCTACCCTACCTCCAACATTGCTTTACAGTTGCAATATTTAATGAATTTTTTAAATTCAACTAATCTTTCTATTATTTGCTTATATGTCACGAGTTTTTGATGGCTGTCGATATAATAATACAGCTTAAACTGCTCTTCTACAAATCGTTCATTCGCGAATACGCTAATTGAAATTGTTCACTATTTGATTTGCAGATGGTGTAGGATGTTTTTAAATTCCTTTTTTACTCAAGTTATTTTCGCATCTCAACGTCCTCCAGAATGTAATGATAGTAAAAGCTCTGACACCAAAAACATTGAAATAAACCTACAAATTAGTGATCGGCTGATGAAATCCATTTTAATCGGCTGGTGTATGCCGTGACAGGACTTGAATATTTGTTATTTCGCCATTTCTTTTTTCTATCATTAAATCTAAAAAAAAAATAATTACTCTGCACTACTTCTTCTATTGATTTCATGTTATACTATACAAATTCTGTAGACATTGTATCGTTAATTTCAATTTTAAATAATCAGTAGCGTAGTGAAGCTTTTAAACATTATGTAAAGGGGTGCTATTATTTTCCCACTCTTAACTTTTGTTTTTTAAATAAAATGATATCTTATTAAACAATAACCATATAATAAATACATAAGTTAACGTACTGTATAAAAACTTTTTGATTTTACTCTACTGTTCCTGTTTTTTTTAATTTCTTTTTAGTTATGGAGACAATAATTTTAAGCTAGTTTTAATTTATTTAAAACGAGACCAAGAAAATTCATAATAAGAAAATTGCTGATACAGTAGAAGCTGACAAATTAGAACCTCCAGTAATTAGAAACTCCAGAAATTAGAATTAGTGCTTGCACTATACACTATACGCTCTAAAATTCGAATTTAAAATTTTAATTTCTGACCGCTTATTGCTATTTTAACGCAAGAAATCCACAAATTATTTTTATTCTGTAAAACTACTAAAAAGGGGAATCACCAAATTATATACGTTTTTCCATATGAGTTGTTGATTTTTTTTTTTTTGTGGCATTTATGTTTTTTGTTTTTGTAAAACCTCCAGAAATTAGAATAATTCAGAAATTGGAATTGGCTCAGAAACAAAGTGATTCTAATTTGTGAGCGACTACTGTTACTGTAAAAAACAAGTTTTTAAGAAATTTTCTAAAGGAACAAATTGTTTAATAATAATAAAGAAATAATTTAGAAAAAGTATAAAAAATAAAAATATAAGATTTACTAATAATACGTAAATAAGCAAGTTAAGCAAAAAATGTCATTTCTTTATAAAAATGTAAATCTTACATTGGAGTGCTTAGACCGATACTGTATATTTGAATAGATGAGTCATGCAGTTAACTACATACGTACATTCTGACTTACTATATCGGGGACTTTTCCATTTATTAGTAAGTCACTATTAACTAATCTCTTCAAAATGAGTTAAAATTATCAATTTTTAATAATTACATATTTTAATGAGTAATATTTATAAACTCGCCTATGTATGTATAAAATATGTGCATACTACATATGGCTATATGAACAATTTTATGGAAATTTAAATACAATATATCATCCTATACATGTAAAATTACCCACAAACAAATTCAGAAAATACATTATAGAACTTTCTCACCTCTGAATATATTTTCTGTACTCACCAACACTTTTCTAATTCAAATATTTAAAACAATTTCAAAATAAAATCACTTACATAAATATATGCAACGCGGAACGCAAATAAAGTCGTTTATAACTTTATGCATTCAAAAACCTATGATTACTCATATATATTTATCTTACAACAGCTCAACTGCTCCCTTAACATCCAATCAAGTACGTATTTGTCTATTCTAAACCAATGCTGTAGCATTTCTAAAGCATGATCACTAGGGTCCTCTCCAGCAATTGTGGAATCATTCCACTCAATAAAAACCCCAACGATATTTTTGATTTCTTTGGAAATTGTTAAATAAACTCCCCAAATGGACATATTTTATACCCACTTAGTAGTGAAGTTTTGCTTTCTTTATACATATTTTATAAAAGATATGCGATAGAATATACATATGTACATACCTACGTATATACATATGTATGTAAATATATTTATTTAATATAGTTTTATATCTCTGTCCGTAATAGGTAACATTGTATCACCGTTAAGGTCATTTCAAACTAATCAGTTCATATAACTTATTTGATCATAACAATTATTTTCTATTTTTTATCAATAAATAAAAGCCGAACACACCAGATATGTATATGTACATACATACTTACTAGCATATACAGTGGCTCCATCGCATAATCGGACAAGCATTTGTCTGATATGTATGGACTTAAAACTTAAAAGGAATATATGTTTTTTTTGGCTTATATTTACACTATATATTCCAGACTTTCAGATTAAAAAAAAAAATTACAACATTTTTCATGATAACGGTAATTTTATAAAGAAAAAGGAAATTAACTCAATTTTTTGCGCTCAACGTATAATCGGACAAATAAGAGAACCTCTGCTAAAAATGACAAAAGACGACAATTAATACTTTGTGACATATCCTTTGTTCTCAAGAACGACCTGTAAACGTTTTGGAATTGATTTTGCCACATTGTAGCGTACCACAAGTTCTATGGAGCTTCTCGCTTCCAGCAAAACCACCTTAAGTTGGTTCAAAGTTTTAAATTGCTGTCGGTATACTCTTCTGGCTAATTCTTCCCTGTGCAGGGATTTCTATAAGTTTGGAGCAATTATGGATCAACCAAAGCTTTGCCACACCTGAAATGTGCTTGGATGATTGTCCTGGTAAAAAGCAAAATCGTTCGTTATGCCTAAATTCTCGGCATTTTGCTTTACATTTGCCTTATAAATGTTGAGGTAGCCAAATTTGTCCATTTTACCATCAATGAAATTTAAATTGCCCACCCCTTCACTGACATGTAGCCCCAAACCATAATAGACAATCCTCCATGCTTAAAAGTAGAGTTTGTATTTTGAGGATTAAATTTTGCATTTGGTTTACGCCACCCAAACATCTTGCCATCTGAACCATGCAAATTGAGTGTGCTCTAGTCAGTGAACAGAACCTTGTAACGAATAAAAACTATCAGCAAAAATGTATTTTAAGACATCTTTACACCAAATTACCTTATTCCAAAAATCTTCTATTTTATGCAAATACTTTTTAGCAAATTTTATTGTATTGTTTTTATTCTTAGGCCTAATAAATGGCTGTTTTCTGGTAACTCTACCTTGGTAGTTATATTTGTGCAGTGTATTACGAATGGTATTTAAGCAAACATCTTTTTCACTGCTGTTTTTTAAAAATATTTTTAGTTCTTAGGCATAGCGAACAATTTTGCTATTTACCACGATAATCAACCCAAGCATACTTCGGGTGTGGCAAAGCTTTGGTTGATCCATAATTCCCCCAAACTTATTGAAACCCCTGCACAGAGCCCAGATCTCATAGTAATTGAACATCTTTGGGAAGAATTACCCAGAAGAGTATACCGACAGCAATTTAAAACTTTGAATCAACTTAAGGTGGTTTTACTGGAAGCGAGAAGCTCCATAGAACTTGTGGTACGCTACGATTTAGTAAAATAATTCCAAAACGTTTACAAACCATTCTTGAGAACAAAGGATATGCCACAAAGAATTAATTGTTGACTTTTGTCATTTTTAGCAGATGTTCTCTTATTTGTCCGATTATACGTTGAGCGCAAAAAATTGAGTTAATTTCCTTTTTCTTTATAAAATTACCGTTATAATGAAAAATGTTCCTATTTTTTTTTATTAATCTGAAAGTCTGGAATATAGAGTGTAAATATAAGCGAAAAAAAAACATATATTCCTTTTAAATTTTAAGCCCATACATTTCAGACAAATGCTTGTCCGATTATGCGATGGAGCCACTGTACATACTATGTATATACATACGTAAATATGTAAGTGTCAACGAACGAATGAATTAATGTCTATTTTATATTTTATGTTACGGTATTGACAGAATGTTAGTAAAATAAAATTTCATATAAATTATGTGCTCGTTGAAAACCTTTCACCCTTTCTGCTTTCGACTGTCGGAAAAGTGTGAATATTGTAATACAATAAACTAAAAATGAGTGCAAAAATAACAACAGAAAAACAAAAAGAACAAAAAGAACATAAACAAAAAATAACTTAACTAATGTCTGTTTGGATTTGCAAATTCTCGTATCAACACTGGGTATGTATATTCACCTTTTTTTTTTCTCGTAATTTGTGTTGAAAAAATTGTTTCAAATAACAAATTGTCAACTCAACTAAGGACAAAAAAAAAAACAAAAAAAACAAGAAGTGACCCTAATTTGCATACATACAAATAAATGCCATTTTTACACATTTTAAAAATACACATACACATACACATACACACTCAGTTTTACTACCAAAAAACACATGCACACAAAATAATAGAAATAAACAGAATACTTTACTACACTAAACAAACAAACACGAAGGTAATGAATTCCAACATTCGGGTCTATACGACATACATACATACATACATACATACATAGTTTGTTTTGCTTGTATGGTTGTAAAATATTTGTGTGAGGGTTGATTTTACAGATTATGGTAATAGGAGTAGTCCTTTTTCGCTTAAACAGAGAAAAAAGCAAAGCGAAGAAAATTTGAATAAATTTTATAAAGGTGTTGCTATTTCCAATTACTGGGCACAAGCAAAACTTATCAGTGCACATTAGAATCAAGTCTGAAAGTATTTAAGCCAAAAAAAGATCAATTTTAAATAAATCCGTTTTGAAAAAGGTTGAGACCAAAGAGGATCTCATAAATTTTAGAATTAAGCACAAATGAACGTATGTGTGTACACTTTGTGGGTTCTGTCTAACTTACCCTCTTATCTGTAGATTTCTTACTCTAGAAGTTAAAGAAGTTGGTAAAAAAAGTTTAAGTTTTTTGAATTCCTGCAAATCAAGGCCACAAAAAATGAGACAAAATGTTTTCCACAAAAAATGAGAACAAACTGTCTTTTAGCTGCCTGTGCTTTAGCTTTCATGAGTAAAGCCTCGGAGTACCTATAAATTTAACGTGACATGCATAAATAATAGGGCGGCATACATATATACATACATACATATGTATTCATACACACACCTACAAGTGAAATTTTTCTGAAGCGTTAAGTAGATTTACAAGCTCACATATTCGAATACTATGGAATTATTTCAATACATCGACTACTACTTTTCCTTCTTCAAACTCTGACTTAATACACCAGCCACGTTACGAAGCAACAATACCAAAAGAAACTTATTGATAAGTGCTTCGGATTACGGATGTTGTTCGCAAATTTGCTGTTAAAATATTAACAAACCCCCCGTTTTGTTAGTTTGGAAACAATGAAAAGCCAACATATTGCTTCCACTGAGGACTGGTGGTTATTAAATACTTGGGGAGAATCATTGGAGCCCACGTTGCCAGTCAGCCAGTCAAAAGGGAGATCATAAAACAAATTGCCACTTACAGGAAAATTTGCTAAACTTATAAGCGTAGACAGGCTGTTTTTATAAATTAAGGAAGATTTTTATGAATTATCACAAACATACACATGGCAAACGCAAAACAAACGACTCACCAGAGAATACAAATAGAAAATTAAGTCTTCGACAGACAAAAAACAAAAAATAACAATGAAGATTTACAACTTTAGAAAGTTTATTAATGCAATACGGTCAATATTCAATTCAATAAAAGTGTTTAATAACAGTGGCAAACTTCATTCTAAAAAAATACGAGAACACATACATGAATATACTAAATCTATAGATTTTTTTTTTGCAACAATTGATTTATTTCTATTTCAATGTCTATATCAAATATTTTTTCGAAAATTTATCTTCTTCCCATTCCCTATGAAATGATAATTGAATAAAATACCAAAACATTACATTAGCATTGAAATAATTCAAAATATTTTACTTTTGAAAATAAATTGTCTTGCTTTAATAAAATGAAAAATTCATTAAATTACTCGCACAAACAATTAATTAATTATAAACTAAAAAAGAAGGCTCAATATAACTCAAATATCAGACATACCAGGCACATCTACAACCCAATCTATGTGTATCATTTATGAATTCTATTTAACCAGAACGAAAGAAATCCAAATCTAACAAAATTATAGGATGAACTTAACAGTAATAAGCTTCTGCTGCTAGTCTATATAGAAGTATTTGTGTATAGCAGATATATTTGTTAAAATACTTGCAAAGAATAAGAAAGAAGATTGAAATCATAAAAATTGTACACAATATCCACAATAAGATTTCAAATACAAATTTAGTATATACATAAGAAAACAATTTCTAAAGTTAAAATAAATTCAGGGGACACAAAGCACATGACACGGACAGAAAGTGGAATAGAAACAGAAAAGGAAGATAAAACCAATAAAGAAACCCCGCAGCAAAATTATAACTTTCGGTTATAAGACTTGAGGTTTAAAAAGGATTCACATACACAAGCGCACACACACACACACACACACGCACACATCATCATGGTATAAAAAAAATGAAAAATATTGTGGAAGAAATATTTGATTTTCTTTAGAAATGCAGTCATCGTCAGTGCCATCAACAACAATAGCAACAGCAATATCACAAACACAATCAACAGCAATGGCATCGGATTTAGCATCAGCTTCAATAACACCAGCATAAACAACGACAACAATAACAGCAACAACAACAACAACAATAATAATAATAAACAACAAATATAACAACAATATTAGCATCAAAAACATCAAAAGAGAGAAATTGAAACAGGAGCAGAAACAGAAACAGACCCAGAAAGGAAAATCATCAGCTCAACATTATTATCATTATAAGCGGAAATACTTATCAAATATAATTCCATGTTACAGATTCAATAAACGTACATAGTTTCCGGTTTTTATGATGTCTCTATTTCATTTTCATTGTTGCCGACTAACGACTGGCATCGTTTATCGTTGCCTCTGATCCTTTTGCTTCTGCCTGTAAATTTTCTTTCACTTGCGTTGTAGTTCATCATCAGAGCGTTCCTTCACAAATGTTTTCCCCTCGTATTTCTATTCAATCTCATTGTGTTGTATTAAGATTTACAGCAATGGCGGCGTTCGTTCATATGCACTTCTCAAATGGGTGTGGTTTTGGACAATTTAAATTTCTATTCTACAATGTGATTTCTATTTCGTCGTATCATAAGTAAATGTGATTAAAATCTAATAAAATTGGAAAAAAAAGAACATTAATAAAAATCCTAAGCCAAAGATAAACCATATTCTCTTTCTCGCTGCTTATTACTTTAAAACAGTTTATTAAACTTAAACAGATTACCAAATACTGACTGTCAAGTATCAGAAGTTGCAATTGCAGTTCACATCATTTTAATTTATTTTTTTTTTTTCAATTTTTATAAATCATTAAAAAATAAAAACCTAAATAAATAACAAATATGATAATGAAAATATAGCACATTAGTGTTTTAGTAAATCCTAAGTGAATCATGTATACAAAATGTACTCTCTCGAATAGTTCCTCTAAAGAAAGAATTATTTTTACAATTCAGTATTTGATACATACAAACGGATGTGCTGCGTAATAATAATTTTCGTAAGTGGCTTTATTTCGCAGATCAAAATCCGTTGTGCCGCCGATAGAATAGTGAAACATGAGCCACATTGCGAAACTTGTATTCTCGACCGTCATCGATGAGCAAGTGAGAGCAGCTCTCCTGTACTGAGTCTTTTTGACATTAAAATTAACGTTATCGATGCAACATGATTATAGGTCGGATGTGAGTGAGTCGTTCATATTTAGCCTTTCGGTCACAATCTCCTAAGGGCTCGTCCTGCCTTTAAAGAATATGAAAGGCAACATAATACAACAGTTAGTTTAACCTAAACTCATCTGATCGGATCCCTACTCTTACATCCCTCTAAAAAATATCTAGAGCCCCTTGCTCTTACCAAATTATCAGATAGACTATAACGACAATAAAACACTACAAATCACAACAAATCATCACTGCAAAGTTTAGCTAATACCAAATGATTTGTGTTTGGGGACTAGTGCTGGAATACCATCCGGAACTAAAAACTTTGTTATGTTAAGATTTGTAAGAACCCTCACGAATGAATACGAGTATACTAAGCATTATTATGCTACTGATAGCCGTTTGCGTTCAGACAGTGCTCAGTTAATTGCTTTCCGGCAGGTTGTAATTATTTCCAAATACATACATCAGGCAATACATACATCAGGTTAGCTTTATCAACCGGGCTAGTGAATGAACGATTATTTATTACAAAGTGATTCGATGCATAGTTGAGAAGATCGAACTTATCTGCCAGTGCAAATGTAAAGACTTATATTTAGGATGCCGAATGCATTTACACCGTTTCCATGTAATTATTTTCATACCTTAATGTTATAATGAAATACATATTGCATAAAATCTAAAATTTCTCAACATTAACGATATCTTAACATGAATGACATTTAAAAGTTTAAACTATAAATAGAAATCTGAATAGACGTTTGTTTATTTAATAAAATTTTTTCAATTTGTATTCTTAAGAAGGGTCCTAAACTTTTCAAAAAAAAAAAATAAACAAAACATTCTCGCACAGATAAACTTTTCGCAAATCCTATAAATCATAAAACTTATTTCGAAAGAAAGAAAGAAAAACAGAAAGGACTTGTAACTAAATACAAATAAAGTCGAGTTAAATTCAATATGTGTGAATATTATTAAAAAAAAAGAAAAAAAACATTATTTATATATACATGAATATATAGACTTATATATTGTATGTATGTATGTACGTAGTATGCATAACAACAAAACTATACGTATAGTACATACAGTTTGTCAAAAAAATCTTTGCACATAGAGAAAAATTAAGAAAACTTAGAAAAAATCATTGATTTCTAATATAAATAATCAAAATTTTGAATTTTTTCCAACAGGATTTTATAAACATATGTTTTGTTAATATAATAATTAAAAAAAATTTTATAACAATGACAATATTCTAATGTAAAATATTAAAAAACAAAAACAATCCAATTTTACTGCTGTCAAAAAAATGTTTGCACACTTGATAATATATTAAGACTTATGGAATTTTTTTCAAATTTATTGTACTAATATTATGTGGGTTCACCTTGAGCTTCAATTAAAGCTTGCAGACGCCTTCTCATGGATTGAATAATCTTCGGAATGTCATATTCTAATGGTATTTTTTCCCACTCTTCTTTGATGAACTTTACCAAATCGTTTTTATTTGTGGGCGATCTTTTCCCTACCCTTCTCTTTAGATGAACCCACAAATTTTCGATAGGGTTAATAACAGGACTTTGGGCAAGAGCATCAATAACTTTGGTGCAGTTGTAAAGGAACCTGGAGTTACAGAAATAAGATTTATTTTAAGGATCATTATCTTGATAGTACTTGTGATTAAATTTATTCGGATTAATCGGGTCAATAAAACCAAATTTCCTGAAGCTGGCAGTCAGTTCATTTTATAAAATATCAAGATGTACATTCTTAATCATTATTTCATCCAAACACCAACTCCCTTGCTGGATATATAGCCGAATACCATTACAGACAGTTTTCCAAACTTTACTGTAGGAATAAGATTTTAATTTTCTAGTACTTTTAGAGGCTTACACCAAATTTTTTGCGGTCCATCATGATAATAAAGCATTATTTTCGTCTCATTTGAGAAAATAACATCGTCCCAGTACTCCGGAGGAAGTGAAATGTATCCGGTGGCAAATCTTAATTTCTTTTCGACATTTTGTACTGACAGCAAGAGTTTTTTCCTAGTCATTCTTGAAGGATATTTGTGTTTTTGAAGAACATTTCCAATGGTTTCTTGTAAAACACGTAACCCAAAGTCTTTTTAAACTTGAAGAGCTAATCATTTCGTACTGGATTGTGGTCTATCATACACGGTTCTAATAATTTTCCTCACAACTCGCTGCGTCATCTTTTTTGGACTGTCTGTAGATCCCTTTAAATCTAGTCCTCCTTCTTTTTCAGCACGGGATATAAAATTATATACAGTCCTGATGTTTAGGGAGAACATAACGACGATTTCCTTGGCAGATTTACCTTTGTAGTAGTTGAAATAGCCCAATTGTATAATATTTTTTGAAACTCGTTTCCCTGGCATTGTTTGTATTCAAAAATAAGGACACCTGTTACATTAAAACGATTCCTTCGTTACTAAAATGTTATTTACCCCTTTCACATTCCATCTCATTTGTAAAAAACCCAAAATGCGCAACATTTTTGGGAAATAACGGCATATTTTTGTAATTTTTTTATTATCTTCATTCAATATGCAAAGATTTCTTTGACACTTCTTAGATTGAGTAAACTTCTTTTGTTGTTGTTATTATTGTAATGTGTGTTACTATTAGGAAACTATTGGTGCCATATGGTCGTAGACAAGTACAGTTATCGAATGAGTGCAAAAATAAAAAAATATCTAAAGATTTTGTTGTTGGAAATCTTGAATGAAGATCAAATTTTACATTTTTTTTGTCTGTGCAAAGATTTTTTTGACAAACTGTACATAAAAATGTAAATGTAAAAATATAAATATGAGTGAATTAGTAAAACAATTTATATATTTCTAAAAAAGCAAAACAGCAGATATTTTCCGATAAGATTTTTTCCTCTTTTGTTTTAATAATTTATTATAATATAATATCAATGTGAAAAGGAACGTTTTAAATTTGTGTCAATACTTATTCACATACAATCAAAATTATTTACAAAAGAATTGAAAATGTGAGCGTATTATATTCATACTCGTATGAATGATAAATTAATAAATGAACAATCACAAGTCAGTCGATGGCTGAAACAGTTGAAAGATAAAACAAATACTTTAAATTAGATTTTCCTCCATTATTTGTAAATAAAATGAAAAGGAAAATAAAACAAATATTCCAAAATATTTTAAAAAGAAATAAAATTTCTTTCCTAAGTGCAAACAATGCAGTTTGAATAGTTACGATAAAATTTGAAATGTTTTTAATAATTCTAAACTAAAGGCATGAAAATATTAATGTTTCAAAAAAGAAAAAAAAACAAATTTAAAAAGGACTAAATTACAAAATTTATCAAGATGTAAAATTAACAACTTGATTTGAGTAAATAAATACAGGAGGAAGTAAAATTTACTAATAAATCTCTCCTGTAATAGGAATAACATCGATAAGGAGCACCATCTCTATCTCTTGATAAAGAATCTAACTCAATTAGTAAAGTTCCACAATACTAAAATATAAAAGTTATAGTCTATAATTAATAGAAATCATATTTTTACTTCCACCAAAGAGTACAAATTTTGTTATATTTTATAATTATTATACACATAATTAACGAATTCTCTTATGCAAACATCTTAATTGTTGAATTCATCACAACTGAAAAAATTCTTACAACTTTCTGGGTAATAAGCTCATATGTACGGCAACATACATTGAAGTATTATTTGTATTAATTTCATGTACGTATGTATATATGTATGTATATACACACATGTGTATGTATGCGATATTTCCGGTCATTTCATATTGACCACAGATAATAAACATGCATGAGTGGTTTTTTTGCTGTGCTGTTGTTGTTGTTATATTTGCATTGCATAAAGAACTTATCAGAACTAGTGACAACGACAACACCAAACTTGGCTGTTGAAATTGTTGTTGGCAACAGTGACAAGAGCAAAATAAAGAAAAAATTTTTTAATAAAAAGTATTTAACTTTAACACACTTACACACGCACATTTATACGTGTATACATGCATATATAACTCATTACAATTTCATTCTGCAATATCATTCTGAGATACTATATTCATTTGAATGCGTGAGTATGTGTACATACATGACGAAAAATTGATGTTGTGTATACTGTATAGACTGATAGATGAATAAACGAATATATGGACGAATGAATGAATGAATAAATGGCAAGATGGTCAAATGCTACCGAACAGTCATATGCAGTAGGATGATTGTTGATTGCGGGGTATTATGATTCGATGAACAACGTTTGCAATAGGTTTCAACACACATATAATCATGTTTTCAAAACGTTTATACACTTAACAAATAATATATAAAGTTATTTATATATTTTAACCCAAAACGACCAATACTTCAACAGTAGTAGAGAAGCCTACCCTGTCCATCAATAACAAGTTCTCAATACTGCTCACAAAATGAATTGACATGTAGTGTGTTGGCAAATGAATACTTGCCGCAACTCACCACTTAGTAACACTGAAACACTTTAACACCTACTCAAACATTATATTTTTCTTGTTTAAATTTTACATTTTTCATCAGACATGCATACACATCATACACCTGACTTAAGTTCGATTCGGTTCAATTCAGGGTTTTGTTACGAATATTTTAAAGAAAAAATATAAAGAAAAAGTATGAATTCCATATTTTTAAACGCCCGCATATAAATTAATAGAAACATTTTTCTCATCCATCAATTTTACCGACCATTTGATGATGTTGATAAAAAAAACTAAATATGCACTTCATATTGAATTTAAATCGAATTGTAGGAGTATTTTGTTGTTTTATTTAGGAAAAGCTTCAATTCACTTTTTTACAATTTCATTTATTATAATTTAATACATTATTATTATTTCTTTTAATACAAAATATTTTATTGTTATTTTAATTATTTAATCAAAAATTCAAATTTATAAATTCACATATTGCAGCGGAGGTTTTCTCTCTTGCAAGTAAAAAGTTAACGTTAACGTAAAAGTAAAAAAAGAAGTGTGTAAGTAAAAGGTAAAATATGTAGTGTGTCGTAAGTAAAGGAAAAGTATTCTATTTATAACCTTGCTAAGCTAAAACATGATCTATTTTTAGATCATCACAAACAATAATCGTATGATTTTTTACCTACTTTGCATGTACATACATGTTTGTGTGTAAGTGCAGTATCATGTAAAAATGTTTGACAATTATATAGGTCAAGTTACTTAAATAAGAAATTAAAAGAGAATAAGTAAAATAAAGAATTTACAATTTTCTGGAGATTTGTAGGGTTTGCAGTTAAGGTTTTGTAATTCCATAATGGTTTGGGAAAAATCCCAAACATACTCCCCACGAAGAACGGATGTTCTTATTTATCAGCTTGGTAGGCATCGTTGATAGGTAGCAAGCAAATTTTTGATATAGGACGCTTTATCACCTTCCCATTACAATAGAGTGTAACTACTCTTACCAAACCATCAGTACCAGGATGTAATTCTTCTACCTTGGCAAGTGGCCACTGTCCAGGTATACTTCTTTCGTGTAAAAGTAGAACTATGTCGCCAACCTGAATATTTCTTTTAACTGCGTTCCACTTTGGCCGAGCTTGAAGTCGGCACAAATATTCTTTTGTCCATCGCAGCCAGAAGTTTTGTTTAAGGCGTTCTACCAGTTTCCATCTGCTTAAACGATTTATGTTGATATCTAACAAGTTATCATCGGGAATGCAGTTAGATGGTTCGCCTATGAGAAAGTGCGATGGTGTAAGCACATTGTTATCCATAGGATCAGTAGACAATGGACATAGAGGTCGAGAGTTAAGGCAACTTTCTATTTGTGCCAATAAGGTACTTAATTCCTCATAAGTTAATGAGCGATCTCTCATTATGCGACGCAAGTGGTGCTTTGTGGATTTTACTCCGGCCTCCCAAAGCCCGCCAAAATGAGGTGAAGCCGGCGGTATGAAATGCCACTTTGTTCCTTCGTTAGCTAAGTTTTCTGCCAGGTGCTCAGGAAGAGACAGCTTAGTGCGTTGATATATAACTTGCAATTCCTTGTTAGCACCCACGAAGTTGGTACCGCAATCAGAATATAGGTCGGTGCACATGCCTCTTCGCGCTGTAAAGCGTCGAAAAGCTGCTAAGAAAGCGTCGACGTTTAAACTGGTTACTGCCTCTAAATGTATTGCTTTAGTACACATGCAGACAAAAAGACAGATATATCCTTTAGAAGTTGATGCAGTCCTCAATGCGGAAGATTTTATGTTAATAGGACCAGCATAGTCAAGTCCACTATGCTTAAAGGCTCGTGTTGGCTGGAGGCGAACTGCTGGTAAGTTTCCCATTTGCTGTTGACACGTTTGTGCTTTGTACTTGAAACACACAATGCATTGCCGTTGGATTCTTTTCGCTAAGTCACGCGCTGAGATTACCCAATAATGCTGTGAAACATATGCCTGCATGAGAGAAAGACTTCCATGACAAGTTTTTTTATGAGCTTCTGAAAAAATAAGCAAAGCAAGAGGATTTTGTTTTGATAATAAAATAGGATGTTTTACATGATAAGGAATTTCAGCTTGAGATATGCGACCACCAACTCTCAAGATGTTTAACCCATCAAGAAATGGCGCTAATTTCAAAATTCTACTAGTTTTAGGTAGCGACTTATTTGATTTTAAGCAGTGTATTTCATCTGGAAATGAAACAGCTTGTGTCATTTTAATAAGACGATTTCTAGCTCTTGTTAGTTCCCATGTTTTCAAAAAACTGACATCAATTTTGTTATTGGAATGCTTGCACCTTAAATTATCGATGTATCTCAGAAGATATGCAGTCACTCTTGTTAATTTAGAGAAACTTGAAAACCTCTGTGTAATATCAGGATACTCTTTATCCATATTATTTATGTTGTTTGTGCAAATGGCGGAGTTAGCAGAAACATTTTCGTTTGCAGTAGATTTAAATGATTTCGTGATATCTGCTTCATGTATAGATGTGGGCCAAGAATCGGCGTTGAATTTAAGCCAAGGTGGGCCAGTCCACCAGAGTGCATGATGATTAAGTTCTTCTGGAAATAAACCACGAGATGCGCAATCTGCAGGGTTATCAGATGAAGGTACGTATCTCCAATCATTAACATCAGAAAGGGTTTGAATTTTTGCCACTCGATTGGCCACATACACTTCCAATCGCTTGTTGGAGGATTTGATCCACGAGAGAACTATTGTGCTATCAGTCCAGTAAGTTATGTGTTTAATATCAAAATTACTATTTGCTTTTACTTTAGACATCAAATTTACAAGTAGAGTGGCTGCACTTAACTCGAGACGTGGAACTGTCTCATTTTTCACCGGTGCTACCTTAGTTTTCGATTGCAAGAGTTTAATATCTATTTCACCAGATTCAGTAACAACTCTAGCATACACAACTGCAGCGTAAGCTGTTTGTGAAGCATCGCTAAATCCGTGTAGCTCAATATAAGACCTCTTCGACACATATCCTAACCACCTCGGAATATGTATTTGCTCCAGATATTTTAATTTTGCTCTGAAGTTGAGCCACTCCATGGTAATATCTTCGGGTAACACATCATCCCAGTCTAAGTGTAACTTCCATAAACGCTGAAAAATAATTTTTGCTTTGATAGTCGTGGGAGCTAACCAGCCAAGGGGATCAAAAAGTTTAGCAGCATCTGAAAGCAAGCTGCGTTTAGTTACTGTTTCAGCAAATATAAAATTAATTTTAAAACAAAAACTATCAGTGTTAATATCCCAATAAAGGCCAAGTGCTTTTGCCATATTTTCTTGGTTCAAGTTGAAATAATTAATCTCTTCACGATCTTCCTCTGGAATACAATTTAGAAGTTGTTTACAATTGGAATTCCATTTTCGAAGGTGAAATCCGCCTGATTTCAACAGAGAGCAAAGTTGTTGCTGTATTTCTAACGCATCCTCCAAATTATCTGCCCCAGATATTACATCATCAACATAAGTGTCTGAAAGCAATATTTTACTTCCAAGTGGGAATAAATTTTCTTCATCTTTAGCTAGTTGTTGCAATACCCTTATTGCCAGATAAGGTGCACATGTAGTGCCATATGTTACCGTTAATAAAGTGTAAACATTTATTTTTCTAGTCGAGTCATCTCTCCATAAAATGCACTGTAAATTTTGGTGATCTTTACAAACATTGATTTGTCTAAACATTTTTTCAATGTCAGCAGTAAAAGCAATTTTATGCCTTCTCCATCTTGATATAATTACTGACAAATCATTTTGAAGTGTAGGACCGGCTGACAGTTCTTCATTTATAGCGGTCTGCGGGGGCCTCTTATTTCTACCATCAAACACAACCCGTAGCTTGGTTGTTGTGCTGCTTTCTTTTAAGACACCATAGTGGGGAAAGAAATAAGCATTTTTTGGAATCGCATAAGGATACTCACCAAGTTTGGCCATATGATTAAGAGTTTCGTACTCTGTCATAAATTTCTTATACTCTTCTGCTAGCCTTGGTTTGTTTTGAAATGATGTTTCTAATTGTTTCAAACGTTTCAGTGCACTAAAATCCGTGAAGGAAAAATTTGGAAGTGGTTTACCATAGAGTAGACTCTTGAAGGGTAAATGGACTATAAAACGTCCACTTTCATCTCTCGTATGCGTTTCTTCAAAGAATTTCTGACACAATTTTTCTTCTGGTGTAAACGGCCTTTCATCCAATATTTCTTCTTGTTCCCAGAAGAGCTGCAACTGTTTGTCTAATGAACACAAATTTGCAAACATAGTTGTACCTGGATCAGCTGATTTAGGAACACCAGAAACCATGTATCCAAAATAAGTTTCTTGGAGAAATAATCCATTTTCTAATTTTTTCATATTTGGTAATAACAGATCGCCATATACATCATTTCCAAGTAAGAGGTCGATTTTCTCCGACATTAAGAAATCAGTGTCAGCTAAATAGATTTGTGAGAGATCTGAAACAGATTTTATGTTTAGTTTTGGGGGAACATAGTTTGATATCACTGGTACAATTAATGCTTTAACTTTCAATACAAATTGTTTATCATACGTAGAAGATAGTTTCAAGTCAATTGACTTTTTGACTGTTATTGATTTGTTGCCACCAATACCTGATATATCGATATACGTTTTCCGTTGTGGTATTGGTAAGAGCTGAGCTAACTCTTGAGATATGAAGGATGCTTGAGATCCCTGATCAACAAGAGCCTTTACGATGTACTCTATATCATTTATCTTTATAATTACCTTTATCGTAGCGAGTAAAGCTGGAGATATTTGATTAGCATTTGAATGGTGGGTACTTACAGTAGGTGCATTAGGAGTTGACGATGAAACTGGTTGAGAAAACGTTTGGGATATCGGTGCAGCTATTGCAGGATGATATTCTGGATGAACGACAGTATGATGCGGCTCACCGCAGCGTTGACAGCGTGTTGATAATTTACAATCAGCTTGTAGATGTCCAGATCGTAGACAGTTTCTACACAGCCGGTGTTCGTTGATAATAAGTTTCTTATCCGTTGAAGATAAGGTAGCAAATTTAAAACATTTGTATAATGGATGGCGTTTTTTGCAGCAGGGGCAGTTTTCATCCAGTGTAGTTGAGACGGCATTATGGGCTCTAAGCATTTTCGTAGGCTTGTGACGATGTTCAGAACGTTTTGAACTTAAGCTTCTATTTGGGTATTCTTCTTGAACGCATTCCAAAGCACGGAAAGTTGTTTCTAGAAAAGTTAACATTTCTTGGATAGATGGAACAGAAGTGCTTGTTTTAAGCGAGAGTTCCCACTCTTTGCGAGTTTGTAAATCTAATTTTTGCGACGTCATGTATACTAGTATTGAATTCCAGGTAGCTGTATTAATACTAAGTGCATTCAGTTGAGATAGGCAGCTTCTGGTCGTATCTAGTAATTGTTGAACAGAGTGTACATTACCCGAAGTTACTGGTATTGAAAACAACCGTTGAAGAATTTTGTCCACTAGCTTCCTTGGATTATGGAATCTCTTTTCAAGAGCTTCCCATGCGTAATCGTAGCTGGATTCAGCGGTTGGGTATTCATTGACAATGGAAAGTGGTACTCCTGTGCAGGAGCTTTGTAGATACAAGAACTTCTGAATTTTCGTAAGTGATGGACTTTGATGAACGAGTGACCTAAATGTATCTCGGTAGGATATCCACTGCAGATAGTCTCCTGAAAACGTTGGCAAATTTATTTTAGGAAGTCGAGCACCAGCAGTAAAAGATTCGTTCCTACTGCCCGTAGCAAAAGTGCTGGCGTGAACTGTTGGAGACTGTGGGGATTCAAATTCATAAATTAAATCTAGCAAACTTGATTTAAAAGAAATATATGTGTCATAACATTCATAATAAACATCATTACTTATGTACGGCACTTCTCGCTCCGGTAGAGATTTGTCACGTAGTACGTTCATAATTTGATCGTGTCCATCCTTAAAAACACGAAAGTTTTGTTCTAAGTCTTCGAGGACTGTTTGTACATACCCTTTAGTTTTACTTTCCTTTGGTTTTGAAGCGAATGTTGTGGATATCCGTTTAATATGTTTAAGAATAGTATTTTGGTCTTCAATTGCCTCAGCAGTTGACTCCATTCTGTTGTGAAATTAAGCACGTAATTAGATTCAACAGAGTTTTAATATCCGTAGCTCGACGGCAGTATTAATTTTCAAAGAGAAAAAGTCCGTAGCTCGACGGCAGCATTAATCCGTAGCTCGACGGCAGTATTAATTTTCAAAAAGAAAAAGTCCGTAGCTCGACGGCAGCATTAATTCTTAGAAAATATCCGTAGCTCGACGGCAGTATTAATTTTCAAAAGGAAAAAGTCCGTAGCTCGACGGCAGCATTAATCCGTAGCTTGACGGCAGTATTAATATGTTATTTATGGAATAAACTTTAACACATTTAAAGTTAATTCCCGGGTTTCGGCACCAAAAATTTATGTAGGAGTATTTTGTTGTTTTATTTAGGAAAAGCTTCAATTCACTTTTTTACAATTTCATTTATTATAATTTAATACATTATTATTATTTCTTTTAATACAAAATATTTTATTGTTATTTTAATTATTTAATCAAAAATTCAAATTTATAAATTCACATATTGCAGCGGAGGTTTTCTCTCTTGCAAGTAAAAAGTTAACGTTAACGTAAAAGTAAAAAAAGAAGTGTGTAAGTAAAAGGTAAAATATGTAGTGTGTCGTAAGTAAAGGAAAAGTATTCTATTTATAACCTTGCTAAGCTAAAACATGATCTATTTTTAGATCATCACAAACAATAATCGTATGATTTTTTACCTACTTTGCATGTACATACATGTTTGTGTGTAAGTGCAGTATCATGTAAAAATGTTTGACAATTATATAGGTCAAGTTACTTAAATAAGAAATTAAAAGAGAATAAGTAAAATAAAGAATTTACAATTTTCTGGAGATTTGTAGGGTTTGCAGTTAAGGTTTTGTAATTCCATAATGGTTTGGGAAAAATCCCAAACACGAATACTTTCTGATTCTTCTGAATGGAATAACATAATTATTGAAAATGCAATACATA
Source organism: Sarcophaga peregrina (assembly GCA_014635995.1). Classification (NCBI taxonomy): domain Eukaryota; kingdom Metazoa; phylum Arthropoda; class Insecta; order Diptera; family Sarcophagidae; genus Sarcophaga; species Sarcophaga peregrina. The sequence continues at coordinate 14,301,500 of CM025793.1, read as the reverse complement.
TTCACAAAGGATTAAAATAATTTATTTTTATTTACCGTCGACTTTGTCAACAACTTTGACGAAAAGTGTTAAAATTATACTTTCTTATTACCGAGTCAACATCAATATCCCCCAAATTTAATTTATTTCAAAAAATATTTTTTTTTTCTTATATACCTCGTCTCCTCCTCTTTTTCCACTTAATTAATTAATTTTATTTCTTAATTTATTTATTTTTATATTTCATTGATGTATTATTTTTTGTAATAATATTTATTAAAATTTACACATTTATAGGCTTAACAGTTTTTTATTGTCTATTCTAAATAATAAACAATACGTAGATGTGTACATATGTTGTACGTGAAGAAAATTTACGGAAATAAATCGAAAACAATAAGGAAAAAAAAACAAAGTAAGGCAATATTGGCTGGATAAGTACTCTAACTTTTCAAATTAAACGTTAATAGATTAACATTGTAATGTAAGTTTATGTGCTGGTGTAGTCATAAACCGTTAAACATATTATGTACACATTTTAGTGATTTCCAGGTACTCATGTATATATGAATGTATATGAATGTGCGGTACTTAATCAGGGCTGAGAGTATCTAAACGAACAACAACATAAACAAAAATAATGAAAAAAAAAATAAACTCACAATTTATGTAACATTCCTCTTTTCTTCTTTTCTTCTTTTTTTTTTTGGAGTTTATATGTTTTGAGTAGAATGTACAAATAAATCTGTTTTTTTTTTTCTATTTCACACTCAACCCCTCTTTCCTTTTCGCTTTCCTTATTGTTGCGGCATTTCTGATTAATTTTTTTCTTGTTTTTATTTCGTTGTTTACTAACAATAACAGAAAGAATGGCCACATCTTGAAAAACAAAACAAAAAATCATTCCCACATACATATAACACATACATAAGTACATACATACATACACTTATGTAGTATAGTTATGAATGGGAATGTGTGTGACATACCTACATTACTTACTCCTGTAATTCAATTTGAATGTGACTTACTTCACTTATACGTATGTATGTGCATATGTATGTATGTTAAAAAGATGTGAGAAAGGATAAACACTGTATTGTGGTATGTGTTATCCATTGGTGTTTACAGAAAACCATCTACATACATACGTAATATTTTTTTATTAGTTGTCATAAAATATAAACTATCCTAAATATGTTTTGGAAAGGCGATATTTATGGGAGTATTTATGCTTTTATCTTTAACTTTAAGTCCTACATTTACACTTAAACTCAAGAAAAAAAAAAGCCCTTAAAAATCAAAAACTTTAATTCGAGAATGCCTTACACAGTAATATAATGTAATTGAATATTCTAGAATATTATTGTTTTCAATTTTAAATGTTTCGATTTTAATTCTATTCTTTCTCTTTCTACACATACACTACATTGTATAATGAAAAGTATTATTCACATAAATAACATTAGCATTTAATCAAAATCCTTTCTTTTCTTATTCGAACGAACTGCGCATATATGTACATACATACATACATACATATCGCATTTAGTAATATTTTAAAATTGTGTATGATTTATTCCTAATAAATGTTTGCGAAAGGAAGAGAAAAAATATCATGCTCAGCTAAAAATGTTAATTTCTTCATGTCTTCTCTTTCCATTTGTTAAACTAATATAAGAAATTATACGAAAATTATTATTTATTTATTTATTATTATTTTTTATTTTATTTTTTTTTTATTTTCTTTTTGCTTAAAAACTATTATATTTTATGTAAATTATTCTTAAGAAACTTTATCATCATATAAATTTTCAAATAAATTTTATTACAAAAGTATCCTTATACATATTTACATACATACATACATACATACATACATAGTACATACATTCATATACATATATACGCTATTCGCTTACACTTTAACAATTTATATTTTATGTACAATGGGAAAGTAGAGTTGGTTAAAAGTAAAAAAAAAGGAAAGGAAATTTTTTAGAATATCTAACTGGTAAGAAATAGATGGAAAAAAGAGAGCAGTCGCTGATGTTACGAAAAGATATATTGCTAGAAAATTTAGATGTTGTTTCCATAAAAGTTAAGTAGAATAAAGTGTATTTACAGATCCAACATACACACAGACATACATGCACACCCATATACATATGTATGTACATACATCGTAAGTATTTCAACCGACATAAAAGTATGGGAAAACCCTTTACAATTCAATACAGAGTTGGCAAATTCCCGAAACATGTATATATTCCGGTCTTAGGAGTATTTGGTGGAAAACGGGAACGGCGATAGACTGCTAAAAGACCAGCATTTTGAAACCTTTTCCTTTCCCCACCCATCCTTATGCCAATTTTATTGCCATATTATTTGGAATGTGTATTTATGTTAATATTAACCATAAAACTATTTTTCTCTTGAAGAAGCAAATCAAAAAAAAAAAAAAAAAAAGAAAAGGGTATACGAGGATGAGTGGGAAAGTAGGAGAAGTATAAGGAAAGCAGTTTCATTACTTTCTTAAACAAAATCTTAAATAAAATGAAACTAAAGAAGAAAAGTTTATTTTTTTTTTCGTATTTTTATTTTTTTTCTTTTTCTTTTTAAGTAAATAATAAGAAAATTTCATGCCACAACTATTACAGCAAACTATTTCTATCGTTTTTCTTCCTTTTTTTTTATTTTCAATTATTATTTCAATTTTCTCTTTTTATTTAAACTTTTACTACAACAAGCTGAACAACGTACGAATGCAACTACAAGTGCAAAACTATTATTGCAACACTGCTTTAGGCTGTCATATTTCTCTGCACATCCCATCTAATACATGAAACATCGTCGCCGTACATATAAAGCGATCAGCCAAAAGACTGTTGCCTTAACAGTCATTTGTTGTAGTTGCAATATTGAATAGTTGCGGTATTCTATGAAATAAAATTATTATTTACTTAAAAACTTTGAAATCTAAACTTTTTCGTATTCAAATTTAAAACCAAAATTTCCAATTTGCAGTTGATTTTAAAGGAATTTATTATAATTTTTCTATAACATTGCCACCCCCTACCGCAACCATTATTTCACAAGACAACCAACTACAAATACAAGGAGTCAAACAAAAAACAAAAAAAAAAAAAATTATAAAATTAGACACAAAAAACTTTTCTCCGTTTAGTTATTCGTTTTGTTTGATGGGCTTTTAGAAGAAATAGAAGAAAAAAAATTCATTCTCACCTAAAAGTACTTATCGTAGGCATCACTAAAAGCAGCGCCAGCGTAAATAGGAGCGTAAAAAGGTGGTGTGTGCCTGTTCCTGTTGGTGTTGATGTTGATGTTGATGTTGATGTTTTAAATATGGCGACAGAAAAGACAAAAAATTTTCTTGTTTGTTTAGTTTTAATTGCTTTTAATTAAAATTTTATGTCATCTTAACTTTTAATGACACCATTCAAATACTACTTATTTGTATGCATTTAGATGGGCCAGTACATGTATGCATGCATGTATGTATGTACATATGTATGCATTCGTATGTGTACTCGCATGTGTGTTATTCCCTGGATGTAGAAAATTGTTTTTATTTAAGAGTGTGTCATTTGCTGTTACACATTCTCCAAGTACTGTTATGAAATACATACGTAAATATGTTTGTTTTGTTTTTTCTTTTTTTTTGTCGCTAGCATTAGCAATCTCTTCGTATATATGTATGCATGTACATACTAACATACATACGTATCCATACAAATTTATTTGTATGTGGATAATGTGTGTGGTATCGTTAAGTAAATTTAGTTTAAATGAATAGATGAAAATTATTATGGTATAAACATATAGATATATATATGTATGTATGTATGTATGTATGTATGTATTGGAATAACTTTTGCATTACCTTAACTTTTTAAATAGCTGAACTTAGTCTGTCCTCATTTGTGTCAGTGTTTAAGGAAATTTGTTTTTGCCAATCTTAGCATGTCTTTGAGTGTTCGGAAGCATGTACGGCAATACATGTGTGCAGCAATAGTAATTGCACAAAAGTAAGAGTTCTGTTTTAACTTTTTGACTTCAACACCTTTAAAATTATTTTCGAAATGCATGTGCATAATGTATATATATATATACCTATATACATACATACGTATACTTGTTAACCAGAAACCAAGCAAGTGAAAATTTTAATAGCTGAACTCATAATCAAGCTGAACAGCAATTAAAGAGGGATCCTTAATTACAAGTACTAATTGCGGCTGTCAAGGAAATTGAATTTTTACACAACATCGTTTAGTGCAATTACCTCCAACGGATTTGCATTAACTTTATAAAATTTATAAAAAAAGAAAAAATTTTAACAGCATTTGTTTGTAATTGTATACATGCGCTGATTTATGTTAACTTCAAGGAATTCATTTATTCACCGAATTAAAATTTCATGGCATTAAAGTATTGTTGTAACTATTTTAGAATTCAATCAAATCGTATATACAAATCGTAACTCATTACAATTTACAGTCTTATTCAGCATGCATAGCATAGTTAGATATTGTATATGTATGTACATATATATATGTGCATATGTATATTGCATATTCAAAAATTATAATTTACATTGATTGCGTTCTAGACTTAGAAATTGCAAATGAAATTCATGTACCGAATGGTCATAGGAGCGAGTATAGCATCAGTGACTCCTTTGAATCATCGATTGTAGAGGACTTTATTGGGAAGCCATTACACAAAGATAAATTCCATTAACACTATTTACATGGCAATATGTTTTAACGTGTTTTTACCAATATCCACAAACACACACAGAAATACTTTTGCGTATGAATTTCATTCGTTCTGTAGTGCAAAAGTGCTCGTAGATTGGAATATTTATTACACTTATTACCTACTTTTGCAATGTTTGAAGTAGAAAATTTATTTACATTGTGTTGTATGGAAACTATTGCAGAAAACTATTTAAAATTCCACTTTGTAAACTAGAAAATAGATGAGAATAACATCAGCATTCAACCAATATAGATGAGACGACCATGGATGAAGGAACTTTTATTTATCTACATATATATATACATACATACATACATATGTACATACGAGCATTTTGAATTTTTCGTAAATTTCGTAAAAGTGAAATAAATATATAAATATTCTCAGAAATACATAAATCCATATACATACATACCTAGATATATATAGCAGCGAATCTATTTAGGTATGTATGTACGTATGTAGTTAGTAAAATCTAAATTTTACTAAAGAGTAAGTCTCTTACAGTTTTGTTACAAAACTGCTACGAGTTCTACAAATTTTTCATAGAACATGAATGTATTTTACAGAACGTAGTAAAAATCAACTAAAGTTTTGACTTTACTTGTTGAAAAAAGCCGTACTTATTATAAACTATAAATTATACACACACACACATACACATACACATACATACGTACATACGTACAAATAATTTAATGTGTATGTATGTAAAACTGAATGTCTAAGTGTATGTATGCAAATGGTTAAAGGGTGGGAGAAATAAGTTAGTTCATAAATGTTGATATAAAAATGAATGTGTGCATATGCGTAAGTGTATTTGTGTATGTATGTACATATATATATATATGTATATGCAGTTCAGGGTTTCTTTTTTATTATTAGTTTATTTATAAGCAATGCATAAAATTCAAATATTATTTAAATTACCACAAAAATGGAAGCAGTACAAAAATACACACAACACGTATACACTGGCGAGGAAAAGTGTTTGAATGCAAATGGTATCATTAGGACAATTTTTAACCAAAAAATAATATAACTTTGACGGAAAGTAATAAATCATGAACAAAAATTGCTTAATCTCTGAATGTTGGAAACAGATAGTCATCGAAATAAATGATATTTAACATAAAAATCCGATATTCAAAATATGTATTCAACGGTTTACATACATACATACATAATTGGCCATTAGAACCCTTCAGTCAGGATTACGACCTAGCTTCTCACACCACTTATGTTGTGTGCGTTAATTTTATACATGAGTGGCGGGACCTATAGTTAAAAAAGTCAACTCCGAACGACAGATTTTTGAGAAGCTTTTCATGGCTATTTTTACTCTCAGAGTCTTTGCCAGAAATCTGCTGAGAGGAAGTCGCCGAAGAAATATTTTTCGTTTTGATGTTTGCCCTGGGATACGAACCCGGGCCTTTCGTCCAATAAGCCAACACACTACCTACAAGCCCACGGCGACTTCAATTCAACGGTTTACGAAACTAAAATTCCAGCATCAGCTGCTAGGGCTATTAATAATAAAGTAAATGAATGATCTATGCGTAGAATTTTACTTACCGCAACAAATTAAATGAAAGTCTATTAATTTATTTACTGTCTATCCTGAAGAACATTTTTAATTTCAACAGCACGGAAATTCGAAGTATACCTCAAAAATTTTAAAAAATTGTTTGTTAAACTCTAAATTTCAAAAGATTGGGTGTCCAACGCTTTTTCCGATCTTAATCCAAATGAAAATCTGTGAGCACTTTTGGTAAGACGACTGAGTATATGAAATAGCTCTAAACAACATGAAGAAACTTTGGTTGTGAATCTAAAGTGAATGAAATTATTCAAAATTTGGTATAAAGTAAATTAAAACGGGAGCGCCCTGGTAGTCTAGTGGGTAGTGTGCTAGACTATTAGCGTAAGGCTATTATTCGATTCCCACCAGAGGCTCTGGTCTGTGACACTACACCGGGCATATGGTCGAAATTACTCAGCTCGTACATGAATATAATATAATTTGTAATTGTATTGTAATTCTTAAAATAAATAAAATAAATGAATAAATTAAAACGAAATAAATATATAAAAAGAATCAAAGCGTTACGAGCAAAATATTATTAGTCGCTGTCTTTAGGGGTTTTACGGGGTGTGGGCATAAAAGGGTTATAGGTTAGAATGTTTAATTTTTGTTTGTATATTTAAACGCTATGAAAAATTGAGATGAAATCTTTCTCAAAAACCTGTCGTTTACAATGGACTTTAAACTGTAAGTCCAACCACACATGTGTAATGAGAAGCTAGGTCGTAATCCTGACTGTACGGTTGTAATGACCAATCGTGAATGTAGAACATACAAATTTATTTTACAATGTATATTCGTTCGAAATTTCTTTTAAATGTTAATAATTTTATTCTGAAATGCACAGGCGCATAGGGTTAATTGAAGCTATCAGTTGATTTAGTCAACTATTGTACTATTTCAAAGCTCTTTATGGGACATTCCTCTTTGGAAATCTATGCCTTTGTACTGTATGAATTGACATTTAAAGTGAGATTTGTTCAGTTAGTTTTAACCATCACTGTTATTAAACATTCATACATTCATACACTTGATTAAATATGAACTTATATACGTATACTCGTTTAGCTACAACTACCGCACGATAAAAAGTCTGGTGAAGAAAAAAAGCAACAACAATAACAAAAAGAAAAAAAACTGTTAGAAACCATTACGATTACAAATATTATGAAAGTAGAGAATTCCCAGTGAAGAAACAATTGAATACAGCCACTGCCACAGCCGCAGTTACATTTACTACAACCGTCAACCAGTACTCGAATGCACATTGTTCTTGCTACTTCTGTTCTTCTTTATGTACATATGTATGTATGTACGTATGTAAATTTGTACACAAAGACCCAACTACGAGTAGTTTATTAAAAAAAGGTATTGTGGTTGTGTGTGTAAGGAACCAGTGAAGGGTAAAGAAAGAGAGACAGAAACCTCTATTCTTTTAACTGCAATAATAGCTTTTGGGGAAATTTTGTTTTTAATTCAGCAACATTTCAGCAAAAATAATAATAACAAAAAGTGCTAACATAAGCAGGTTACTTTTATTCAAAATATATTCTAATACGTTTATACGTATAAACGCTGTAGTACATCAACGAATATGTACATTTGTTGTATATATCTACACACGTGCGTATTCACTTTGAGGAAAACAATAAGAGAATGAATTTGCTATCATCACTATTTATTGTATGAAAAGTAAACATAATTAAAAAACATGATTAAAATAAATAAAAATACTCGCTGTAAAGGAAATTGCCATTATACGCCTACGTACTAAGTACGATAGTATCCTTATAATACAAATCATTTTACACTACTCTTACTCACTGGAACACTGGTTTAGATGAAGTAAATCCCACCTTTCTTGGGGTTATGCTGTCGCGATATTTACAATTTAGCTCCCATTTATTTAACTCAGTACTAACTGTATCTGTTTTGCCGCAAAGTTGGGAAATATCAAAAATTATTTCTATCTTAAATTATGTGCAATACTCTGAACGAGATATTAATGATTATCTGAATGTTGTTGGAATATTTTTGATTTGTTTACTTTTTTTTTTGCTTTTCTTTTCTTCTTATATTCTTTCACTTTCACTGCACTTTCGATATATTTATTAAAAAAAAAATAAACCCAATTTAAAGCACCTATTACAATTTATTTACGTACCTTGTGCAAATTAAATAATTATTTATTGAATATACCGTGGCAATGTTGTGGTTTATCCAAAAACAATAAAATCCAAGAATGGCGATCCTTGCAATCTGCAGATTTCTGCGTCTATATCAAAGATTTACCTGATGTCAAAGAGCACTGTAGAGTACAAACGTACGTCAACGATGTGAAGATCTATGAAAGTCGCATAGCAAATGATATCAATCTCTGCACGGATCATATAAACAGTAACCTAGTGACCTATATTTAACAATCCAACAAAATCGTTGAACTGTGTTCTACAATAAACACCAGCGTTACAATTTTTTACATGAAATATCAATTTTTTACAACCAAATTAGCCTTTCATGTTCTATTAATTCCACAAAGATATTGAATAACTTCGTCACAGCGTTAACTTTTTATCCATAAAATTTCTATCAATGGCATATATACACTCATTATGGCATTATGTGCATATTTTTAAATTGTAATTTATCATTTCATTTAGTTTTTTAATTTTTCTTAAAAACATAGTTTATTTATGAAACAACTTTTATATTATTTTTCAATTATTTATTGTTAGTTTTTGCAAACGATATAATTAAAATATGTTATTCTCATTAGCACTTTATAATACATAGATTTTGTTAGAAATTCTGTAAGTTGTGATTCAACTATTCTCTGTAATATTTGCTGTAAATATAGAATATTTACCATCACATTTTATTTATTCTACAACATCAAATCGTATTTGGTTCTAGCCGACAGGGGACTGAGATTTAATTGACTTGATCCTTCCTTTAGAACTTATGGTAATAATCTATCTTAACGGAAATACAAATATGTTGTACCTTTTTATCGATACTTAATTCCTTCTGATTTAGTAAATACTTTACGCTTTTACAATAATTTAGAACTTTTCTCAATCAGAGTGTAGATAACTAGAAAGAAAGCACGCGCCGCTATAAAGTCACACACGATTAATTTAATAAAACTCAAGACTGACAACAATTGTAAACATGCTTTGTATTTACTTTCTTTTTTTCGTTTCTTGTCTAGCTGATAGAATATATTCGCTGCTTTATGTATATCTTGTTTTTCTTAATGTTGTAGGGGATCATAAAAAATATATTTTAATATTCTGAACACAGTTATTGCTACAAGAGCGTAAAAGTGTAAAGTTATCCATAATTAAAAAATGATTTAAACTTTTGTAATCTCATTAGTCCTATTGTGTATGACTGTTAAGTCAGGTAGACACTCATCTTGATATCATATTTCACATTTACAGACATATTTTGAATCTAAAAATCTTTCTGTATTCTGTTGAACACACTTGTAAAGCCACTTCAACAACTTTTGCATGCACTCACAGGTAAGCAATTACACTTAATGTCTACACGTGACATTAGAAATTATGAAAATTATATGAATTGTAACTGGAGTACAATAATAACAACGAAAATGGTGGCATCCATACATACATACACTAACAAATAAATACATAGACAGTTAAGTCTACTCGTTATACAACAAGAGTAATAATACCCTTGTACTAACTATATTTGTACACTAGAATGAACTCAAACGTATAAGTTACACTTTTATAATCTAGACTCTACGTTAAGACACACTCATTCATATGAAGTACAAATGCATAGATTAAAAAAAAATCAGAAACGAACAGATATAATATATTCCTGATAACACAATGTGCAATTATACCATTTAGGAATGGAATGGATGAACCCAAAAAATTTACTTGTGGAAGTGGGGCATACATTTTTACTTACAGCCTTTCTTTATTTCCTGGAATTCGTATGCAAAACAGACTTCCACTGTGTAGACTCGAAAGAACATTAGAAAATGTTATGGTAGTACATTCAAAACGATTTTTTTAATAAAATATGAAAATTGAGGTTAAAATTCAATCAATGTCAGTCCTTCCTTCTTACTTCAAATTAATGAAATTAATTATTATTATTGTTATATTTGTTATTAATTTTTTGAATTAGCCATTTAGACAATATATATTCTGCAATTGATTTAAATTGAAATCATTTGAAAAGTATTTGATTATGAAAGTCTTAGAAATATAATTTAATTTTACTTTTCGTCTTTGTACTTTAAGTTCTTCTATATTTAGTTGTCCCATGGACTCATACAGATACATATGCATGTACTGGTTACACAATGTCAACAATAAAACTTTAGTTTAACTTAAGTGCTATCATTCTGTTTTGACATATAAACATTATACCCACAATGACAGCCAGCAGGGGTCTATTAGGTAGTATGTTGGCGTATTAGGGGCGAGGCCGTGCTTCAAGCCCTAGCCCAAATATCGTGAACAAAAACAAATATGAAGAAATATTTCTTTGAAGACTTCCTGTAAGCAGTCTTCTACTGCCGTGGAAAGTTTCCAAAAAAAAAAATCTGTCGTTCGGGGTCTACTATAAAATTCACACTCACAACATAGGTGGTGTGTGAGGCTAGGTACTTTAATATACCATGTCTATCTGAAACTGATTAACGTGAAATGTGGTCGAAAGATATTCCAAATTTTTTGCTTTTTCACAAATTATTCCACTTAAACAAAAACGAAGAACAATGTATGTATGTAAAACGGACATCAAAAAACGAAACAAAAATAAAATGGAACATATTCTAATAACGATGACACGATTTATTTCTTAATTTATTAATTACACGTAAAATCGAAGCAAAGAGCCTGAATAAACTGAATAAAACTCGACTTTTTTTTCTCTATTGCTTTCTTCGCCTACAACTTGTCTCCTCCAAATATGCGGATAACTTATCCTTCTCCTTTAACAATAAAATTAGACCAATTGTCGAAATAAGGAATATTTTTCCAATTTGGTTTGATTATATTTTCTCAGTTTCTTTGGGTTGCCATCTTCTGAACTTTACTTAAATATGTCTTATCATGGCAGTCTCACGCGTTTGTATTGCTGTACACCCGACGATAGTTGCTCCTTGGTCGTGAATTTCGAGATTCTCCCACTAAGCCCATCAATCAATTTGCTGACCATTTCCTTTGTTGTACATACAGCCGTACACCGGTGCATGTAGCGATATGGAAACAATATAATGCTGTTTAATACGGTAATAAAATTTAAAATTCGATTACAATTTGTATGTAAATATATGTTCACATATCTTCAGTTCCCCACAGAAATAATCGTTAATTATCAGCAATTTGTCTTTAGAAATTTTTTAACATCCCAACAAATTATTTGTCGTAATTGCTATTAAATTACAGTATAAATCAGAAAATTACTTTGTGACATTCTCATGCGTATAGTAATATAATGAATGAATTTAAATCTATTGGAAGTTCCAAACAATTTATGCTCCTAAATGCACGCAAAGAAGAATTTTTGCTAAATACAAACTCGTTAAAATAGTTATAGTTTAGCAAAAAGAACAAAAATGCGTTTAAGGAAAGAAAATACCATATTTAGAAAGTTGCAGCGACTATGCCAGTAAACAATTGCTTGGCTTATGTCTCTGCAAACAAATAACAAAAAAAAAAATAAAATAAAAAAAAAGGATAAGAAAACTACAATCTAATTCTACTTTGTCATGGCAAATGTGATGGCGACTAATCATGACACTACACAACAGTTGAAGCAATTACAGAGACACGTCTGTTACTTCTATATTTTAAAAATATTCTTAAAGCATTAGTCTATTATTACTTAGATGACTTTAATCCCTGAAAATTTATTCAAAGTATTAATATAAGCTGGCAACGAATTTATGTACATATATGAGAATCCGTTCTAGGATGGAATTCGAGTGGATAACAAAGTATTTATCAAATAATAAATATTCTTGTTGTTACAATTTATCATATTATATGCAATGAATATAAAATAAATTTTTATTTTCGCAATTTAAAGGAACACAACATTTACATTCTAAAGCTGAAGTATAGCAAACGATAAATAGTTCATATTTCCAATGAAGGCATGCCTGTAAACAATTTTAAAACAAAATTTCATAGCAAAGTTCCAATTTATTAAGATACGTAATGTAACTTTAATTTAATGTATGTGCTCGGATACTATTGAACGGTACTTTACATTACATTTTTTATTTTTTTTTTTGCTTTCTTAAATCTCTTATCAGCCTTAAATTTTAGAAACATTTTTTGCTTGTCTCATTTACTTTTTTCTCTCAATGATTTCTTTTTGTTTTAGTTCAACTTTCATTGTAGCATGAAGGTGATGACTTGATGTCAGAATCTGCGACTTTTTCAGTGTTCGTAAGATGAGTATCTCGAAATTGAAGCAACAAATGCGAAATCAACGACGGAAAAGAAAATAAGAACACGATAAAAAGAAAATAAAAGAAATACGAGTTAAAATGCTTTTTATCAAAAGGACACCAATACACTTTAATTTTAAATTTTAGAAAAAACAAAGCAAGTCTATAAAGTATAACGAAATAATTAGAAGAAGATGAAAAAGTTAATTAAAATTTCTTAAGTTCTTTCACGCATCAAACAAAATCATGGAGTTTCGTTGTCATGAATTCGTTATAATTACAATTAGTGATTTCAAAGTCAAATACATACAAATCAACAACAACCGAAACAGAACATTGTCAACATTGTAAACAGATCATAAGAATTAATTATTCCTAGATGCTACTGTGATAAATGTATGTACCATATTCAAATTTTTTTTTTCATTTAATCTAATAATCAGTCTTATGCGACTGAAATGTTAATGTATTAGAAAAAAAATTTAATTTGATTATATTGGTATTGCATTTGCAGTCATTCTGTATATTTACTGCTACATTCAGTTAATGCCTCTAATACTTTATTGTTTTTTTCTGTTTGCTCTTTACACAAGAACCCTTGTTGGCCATACCCTAATTCTGTTTGACTTTTTACGTTTTCATGCCACGATAGCCAAAAGAACCACAACCAAATTATTATTAAAAGTTTTCAACTTCCATTAGGCAAAGAAAAATCTCAAAGCTTTTGTTAAGCATTTTTAAATTTTTATTTTGAATTTCAAAGGAATCCAACAAAAAATCTACTTTTTACTGTTTTCTATTTCAATTAAACATTTTTAAAAAAATAGAACAACAACAACAACAAAAAAGTAAGTGATAAAAAGGTCGTCATCCGTTTGAAACAATAACAATAACTAACAGGGACTATAATGTTTAAGATTACAAATTATATGTATGTATACAGTCAACCCTCCTATAACGCGGTGAATGCGTACCGGTTAAATGGAAACCGCGCTATAAGAAACTCGGATTTCAGGTACAAACCAGGCTAATTCGTAACGCGTTCTATGGCAACCGTCTACCGTGTTGTATGGAAACCGCGCTATAAGAAACACAGAATTAGTACAAATCATATCATTCGTACCGCGTTATATGAAGACCAAGAAATACAAAAGGCTAGATAAATTATAAATTATTTTTACTGAATTCAAGAATTCATCAAAGCCCGGTTTCCAACAAAATTAAGAAAGACTTATAAAATAATGTAATTTTTAATATTTATCGTCACTTGGTTCATCTTCATTGATTGTTTTTTTTAAATTGAAAATCCAACTGCTATTGTTTTGCACGGTACTGTATCTTGGAGGAGTTTTGGAGTCGAAAATAAAACTTATATTAAACCCTCTTATAATATCTAGTTACTATTCATTCTTAAGCTGCGCGGAAGGAACTTATTGGATGAAATTGAACGCAAACCGCACTATATGAGTACCGCGTCATAGGAGGGCTGCCTCAATTTCATTCCCATTACATTATATGAAAACCGTGTTCTGAGAGTACGGCGTTTCATTTTTTCGTTTCTTTCCTCTCACAACTTTGTTTTGGATTAATTGTATAATACTCTTCACTAGCTAACGTATTACAGGTCAATAGTTATTACTTAATTTCCAATATGGAAGATGTAACGGAAGTATGAAAAAAATACATTTTTTTAACTGAACGTAATTAAAAACAATCGAATCAGATACAGGTAAAACATTTAATATTGCTCCTTTAACCAACAAAAATGAAAGAGAATAAACATTGGCTTGTCAACACTAGAGAATATTTATAAAGACTTGTTCTTTCGAGGCCAAATGATTTGACAATTTGGTCACTTTGTTACTTCATTCATTCTAAAATTGATTTCCTTGCTTTACGTTTTTATTTTTCTCATTTCCTTTTTGTATTTTTCACTTTCTGTGCCCTTTAACTAAATTACATTTTATTGGCCACAAACGTAGTACCCTTACGAGTGTGTGAAGCTTTGTGCATCAGTATGTATCTATGATTTACTAAACATAGAAGAACAATTTTCAGTATTTATCGTTTAAAAGAGTATAGCTTTGTGACATAAACAAATAAACGCACATCTGCACACAAACATCTGCACTGTCCACATACACACAAGTTTATAAGTAAATACATATGAGATGTAAAGGAAGAGCATACTAATCATTCCATTCTATGCTATACCAATATACTCACGTACAGAGAGTATCTGACCAAACCCACATTTACACCCAAATTCAACCAGACTTATAATTGATGTTGCATTTGCTATAAAATTTGCCAAAGGTAACTTAATTAAAGTTGTGTAAACTTTGAAATCACACAAAACACAATACAGAGACACACCCATGCATCATGTGCATTATCATCTATACAATATATACAGTGCACATACAGATACAGATACTCCATCCCGTAAATGCTCTCGTATGTGGGTACTGAAATAACAAAAACTCTTATCAAGTGGAGTGGTTAACAGTGACAATTATTTGCTCGAAGGAATTTTTGAATTTTTTTCCAAAAAATCTGATCAAATCGGAAAATATCCATATCGGAGAAACTTTCCAACAGATTTTCTTTTAGAATTTCGAAATTCTCTGCCGCGTTTCGAATAGAAGATAATATGAAATAAGAGAGCTTTCCTACTCCATAAAAATAACAAAAACCGAAATAGAAAAGAACGGCGACTTAAACATTTAAACGATGAAATTAAAAACAAAACAAAAAAATTCAATGTTTATGAAAATAGAGTGTAAGTGTAATGGTTTTTAATTTTTTGTTTGTTCTCTTATTGCTTTCATGTTGAGTATACCTTACACATGCATGTGTACATAAGGCATATGTATATGTATGTATGCAAATGCATGTATGTAGATGCATATAACAAATGAGCATGTGTTATATCGTATATATATGTATATCTTCATTGTATGTGCATGTGTGTAACTTAAATCTCCCATTTTTTCATTCAACCGTACATACGTATACATAATGTATGTGCACACATATAAGAAATGGTTGTCACACAGTCAGCCATAAACAAAATTCATTTACACATCTTCACGTACACAGAGCCACACGAGCCACACGAAAGTTTACACTTTCTACATGTATGTGTTGGAGTCACACTACATACATACATACATGCATTTACAAGAAAGAGGGGGCTCGTAATAGGTGGGTATTCTAAATGTCAAAGTGAAGTTTGTTTTTTTTTTTTTGTGTTCTTTTTTCAATTTTTCTTCTATTTTTAACATTTCGATTTGAAAATGTTTTAAAGTTTTTCTTTAGAAACACTGGACGGACATTTTGAGATGATCTTCTGAAAGTAAATGTTTATGTGTGTGTGTGTGTGTGTGTGTGTCAATGTAACTAATAGTTTGAGTATACATACTCGTACATACTTGAGCACAAACATCTGTCTATGTATTTAAGTGTCATATTGTAACAATTATGGTCAAGACAAGTTGATTACAAATTAAGTACAAAATGAGTCAATGAGTGCAAGTGATTCAAGAAAATATTTAAATTGTTATCGTGCATTCACTATGTTCAATTAATGCTTAACGCATGCATACTGATGCATGTATGTACATAGTATGTGTGTATGTACCATCACACCACAAAAAATATCTTATAGAAAAATATAAGAAAGATAAAAATTACTAAATTATGCAATTGATTGCGATTATAGTGGCATTTAAAAACAATATACATACAGTAGCGAGCACAAAAAATGCAACACTGTGCCATATGATCTTTAATAAGATCTGTTTTAAAATAACGGTAACTAATTTATCTATTTTCTTTTGATGTTAATTCTTTCAATTATAAGTTTTCAAAGTAACCACAGTTTATTCCAAATTCTGCTGTAAAAAGTTAAATATTTTTGAATTAGTGAAAAAAGTGCAAATTTTAGCGAGCAAAAAAAATGCAAAATAATAAAAAAATAGTTAAAGTAAGTTATTTATTTAATTATAATTGAATATTTCTTAAATAAGTTATACAACATGTGTTTTGTAATAGAAGCAGCTCTCAGCTGACGGCAAAACTGCAATCATTAAAGCCTTAGAAGAAGGAAAATCCGTGCGTGAAGTTGGACCTCTTTGGTGTAAATCAATCAACCGTATGTCGGATTAAATCTTGATTTTCCTTGAGAAATAGTGTGGAAAGGAAACCAGGTAGTGGTAATCCTCGAAAAACTACCTCTCGCCAAGACCGCCGGATGATTGCACTGGTTAAAAAAGATCCACGAAAGACCGCAGTGGACGTTGCTAATTTCGCAAATGAGCAAATGGGAGTCTCTATAGGCGTTCACACTGTTCGCCGTAGGTTGAAAGAGGCTAATTTGCATGCGAGACGACCAGCAAAGAAACCTCTCATCAGTGCAATCAATAAAAAGAAGCGCCTGGAATTTGCAAAACGTTACAAGGATTGGTCAAATGAACAATGGGCTAAAGTCTTGTGGAGCGATGAAAGCAAATTTAATTTGTTTGGCTCCGATGGGATAAATTTTGTTCGAAGACCGCCTGGACAGAGATATTCTCCAAGATATCAACTTCCAACCGTAAAACATGGCGGTGGATCAATAATGGTGTGGGGTAAGGAACGATATGTTTAAAAAAAATTATTGATTTTACGTCACGTATTTACAGGTGCGTTTTCCCGTGATGGGGTAGGTCCCTTAAGTCAAATCGAAGGAAAAATGGACGCCAAGAAGTACTGTGAAATCCTTGGAGAACACATGCTTCCTCATCTGCGGGAAAAAATGCCTCCTGGTAGCATATTCCAACAGGATAACGATCCAAAGCACTCAAGTCGCTTAGCTCGAAACTTTTTAAGCGACAATGATGTCAATGTTTTGGATTGGCCATCACAGTCTCCCGATCTAAACCCCAGAGAAAATCTATGGGAGCTATTAGATCGGGAAGTTAAGAGGAAACATCCGTCAAATAAGAGGCAATTAGAAGAAATTTTGAAAAGTGAATGGGAGAAAATATCCATTAACACTTTAATAGCTTTAGTCGACTCTATGCCTTCTAGGTTGCAAGAAGTCATAAAAAATAAGGGCTACGCCACTAAATATTAATTTTAAGATTTTTTTTGTAAGAATTACTATTTAATTTAAATAAACACATTAAAATTTATGCTGTTGCATTTTTATTGCTCCCATGAAATTCGCACTCTTTTTAATAAATGACAAAATAATATATCATTAATTAAAAATATTTACATAATGTTACTGATAATAGGTATCTATAACTGTAGGGATTAATAACCCAAAGAAATATTTTGAACTGGTCACCATTTTTTTAAAATTATCGCACTTAAAGATAATTTTACCCATACATACATACACATACATATATATTTTCAATTTTATTTTGATTTGTTCTTTTCATTTCATTCATTCAAACAACAAATAACCAATTTAATAGAACATCACACATCACATAGTTTATATACATATGTATGTATGAATGTACATACATATGTAGATAGATGTTACGTTTAGATAAACGTATTTGTAATTTAATTAAAATTATTAGTTATCTATATTATCTATAAATTACGATAATACATACATACATATGTATGTACGTCTTAACGTTTAATAAATTATTTAAATAGATTTAAAGGCTAAAAGGCAAGCGACAGTAGCAACAAAGGCAGCCGTAAAATATCGACTTATTAAAAATGTAAATTAAGCCAACAAAAGTAAAGTATCACTTTACAAAATATTTGTTTAAGCAATAAATCTTCAACTAAAACATTTACATATTGAATCAGTACGGCCGTTACTGGACTTTTCCCATTGTATTTCATTCTGAGCTCCATACTGTTGCCGAACTAACCATTTAACCGCATTCGTTTTCAAGCAGGCAGGAAGTCACTCCGTTCGTGATGGAGTAGTGAAAAGAAAAGGGTCGCAAGAAAAAGCACAAATTTACAAAATGAAAAGACAAAAAAAAAAAAATTGAAAGTGTATACAACTGAAGTAAAACATTACGAAAGTACAAAATTAAATCAAAAGCTAAAATGGCAAGAATAACATTAAAATAAAAAGGCGAATCACTTATGGCACGAGGAAGCTTGTTTCAGCATGAAACCTCATGAAATGTAAACACAAAAGGAAAGAAATGGTTCGAAATCAAAAGCATACAATTCTCAATTGAAAAATTGGAAAAATGAAATAAAATGAAACGTAAATTATACATTCAAATAGTAAAGAATAGATTAAAATAACAACAACGACAATGTTGTAAAAGAAAATTACATGAAGGAAAAAGAACAATAACGGCAGAGAAGGATGATGAAGATGAAACCATCACAAGAAACTAACCACGTTAAAAGCGAATAAGTAAAGTAAACTAAAGCACACAAAAATACATTGGCACACTCACACATATATATATATATGAATGTGTGAAGATCCAAATACATCAACATCAGTTATAAATGCTGCAGCTAGGGAACAGCTAAAAAGCAACTAGAAAACGTTACTGAACGAATTTGATGGCAAATGAAATTAAGCAAATATTGACTCAAGTTAAAACGTTTTTTGAATTTTCATACAAACACTCACACATCCAACAATTTTTACAAAGAAATATACTCGCAAACCTTTAACCCAACAACCACCGTCGCTCCTACTCGTTAAATACAAGCAATAAAGCCAAACTGATGACAGGGAAGTGTATGCAGATGTAAAGGAAAATTGGGAATTTAAAAAGCTTTTTCGCTAGGGTCTGTCTGGATTCAATAGAAATGATTCTGTGGTATAACTGACTTTTAAATTACGAACATCATTATACTTTTTGTTCTTATATATTCTCAACAACAATACGGTTATTGTTGTTACTGTTTTTATTGTCTCTAGAAGACAAGAATGAAAAAATAAAAAACAAAAAAAAAAATAATAATAAAAAATTAAACATAAAGACAACATTATAATTCAATAGAAAAGAAGTGGGCCAAAAATGCTACACAACCAAACCAAACCCAAACTGCACACATAGTCGTATACACGCAGACATACATACGTATCTAAATTTTAACAAAATAAAGTGAAGTGAAAACCTTAATGGAGTTTGTGGAAACGGTTAAATGGATTTTTTCCCATTTTAAAAGGGAGAGAATAATACATTTTGCAACGTACTTAAAATCAACTAAAAAGAGGCATTCAAAATGGCTTCCAGGCCAAAAGGGGCAAAACCGAAGTAAGTAGAATAATCTAATTAGAGGTTAGTTTACTTAACCCTTGAACTTACGCATCCATTTGGATAGAGCATTCTTGGATTTAATAAAATATTTCGATTGACAGCAGGTACTTGTCAACAATTAAGCGGTATGATGTTTTAAATAAGAAAACAGGAAAGAACTACATCATTTGTAATGTATTTTATATATTGTATAATAATAAATAATAAAAAATTATTCTATCGGCATGGAACCTATTAATCGTTTTACACCAACGCATTTTACTACTTCATCTAACTCTCTGCTAGACTTATTCCTAGTCAACAATGGCTCAAAAGTTCAGCTTTATGATCAGCTTTCTGCTTCTTGCTTCTCGAAACATGATCTAATTTTTACATCATATGAATTTCGCCTAAGCTATGAATAGCAGTCTTTTAGTTACCGTGATTTCAAACATATAGATTATCACTATTTTTGGGAACATTTTACGGCGATAAACTGGAGTTCCATATATCTCATACCATCTGCTGATGATAAACTATCATTTTTAGAAAGTAACATTTCTCAACTATATGATCTTCACGTGCCAATCTGCACTAAAACTATTAAGCACAATACGAAACCTTGGTTTTCTTCATCAGTTAAGAGACTGATGGAAGTGAGAGATGTGGCATATTCGAGGTGGAAGCGTTTTAAAACCACATTGTTGAAAAATGTATATCGGAAGGCAAGAAGTGAAGTTAACCGTGAAATACGAAGAGTCAAAATTAATTACTATGCAGGAAAATCCTATAACGCTATCGGCACTAAAAAGACCTGAAATACGATCCGGGAGATTGGTATAGGCAGTGGGGGAAATATAATTGATAGTAACGTAACTGCAGAGGAATTGAATTTAAAGTTTACTAATATGCCGTACGCTGATGATGATTCTCTTTCTAGTAATTACTTAAACAGTATTGTGGTCACAACCGTCGAAAGAGAGTTCGAATTTCGTTGCATAAATGCTGCGGAAGTCTTAAAATGTTTTGAATTGAATATGTATTTTCGTTTAATTAGAATATTATGTTATGTTATGTTACAATGTTTTAATATTTTATTTAATTAATTGCTTTTGTTTTACTATATTTTTTATTTTTGTTTTACACTCATGTAATTTTCACACTATAATTATATAAAATTGTTAACTTGAAATAAATAAATACGTTATAATTTTATACTTTTCGTTATTTGATCAATTCCCTCAAAAAAAAAATAAAAAAGAGGCAATTGAAAACATAGTTCAAGGAAATACATACATAAATACGATTATTGCGAAACTTATATTCATTGATACAATATAGACACGAAAATGTTTTACACAAAAAATACATAGAGTAGAAAAAAACTGTGTCTTCAGAGGTATATTATTACCGTTCTGATCTGTTTTTTTATTTCAAAAGTGAGTTTATAGTGATAGCACCTATATTTATGTATGTAATGTTATTAAAAGCAATAAATTTACAGATTCGCTTGAAAGAAAATTAATATTTGATCTGTGAAACTTTTCCAAAATTAACCCTTTTAGTCCTGTGATAACTTTCACATATTTTGGATAACTTGATAAAGAATAAAAAAGGTATCCCATTAATAATATGTGCACAGAATCTTAAATATTTTAATATTTTCTTCAAATGTAATAGGATTTTCGTATTTCTCTCTCTCTCTCTCTCTCTCTCTCTCTCTCTCTCTCTCTCTCTGTGATGTATAGAGGAATTATCAAAATATCTATGTAGTATCTATTTAGTAAATTTTTTACTATAACTATTAAAAAATAAAACTGTGCAGTTTTCGTTATTTAAGTAGCATTAATAGAAAGTCAATTTATTGACGATTCACGCTCTAAATGTTAAATTGCTGACCATTTTCATTATAAATGTTGATGATGAAATTCCATGCCACGAAGTGTTTTGACTTTTCTTCCAATGATGTTTCTAGTCGTGTTTTGGAATTTTGTTTTAGGCATTTTTAACCCATTAGATGACATTTTTTCTCAACTCTCTATAAGCCCCATGAAATGAGTTTGGCAAGGGATAAATTTCGTTTTCTTATGATGCAAAAAAGAACAGCAAACAAAAAATAGAGCCTCCTAATTATCAGAATTCAAAGTGCGACAAACTCATAGTCCAAACTGTAGTAAACAAAATACTCAAGTGACTCCCTTTCAACATTATGTAACATTTATGACTATTTTATTTATTCTTTTTTTATTTCTATGAAATTTTTTTTCTTTGATGAGTGTCAGTGAATGCAAAATAAACACCCTCTAAAGCTAGTGGATGGCACCGGAAGGAAAGATTTTAAAAAAGGTATCTTGAGTCAAGTAGTATGTGTCAGTGCTTGCTTCAGTGCCAACCTGCCTATTTTTTGCTGCTTACGCATTTATATAGACATTTATGTTCTCTATTTACAAACATTTATGTTCTTTATAAAAAAAAATATATGCGATGGAAGTAAAAGTTTGCAAACAACAGTAGGGGCAAAACAACGTTGTCAACAATGACGACTTTTATGAAAAGATGACTAGAGTCTAAATATAAACTGGTCTATGATGAACAAGCTTATACACTGCGATAAATTATGTTCCACATACGTATTTAATGTGACTGTTTGCCAATGTGTTGCAAGCAACTGTTGCATGTTGTTGATAAGAGCGATGCCATTTTTACTGCTTTTTATTCGCTTTATAATTCCTTTTACATTAGAAAGTGCGAATGTTTGCCAGTCTATAGAAACACAGATGTAAACACCATTACCGTCGTAACATGTATACATACTACTGATGGAACTTGAATGCTATAGTATTTTAAGCTTATATACGTAGATTGTTCGGTGTAAGGAAAATTGCACATCTTCTCCTCTTGGCCTTTTCAAGCATACAAACATGTGATAAGAGAATACTTAAGGCGTTGCTCTTTTTTTGTTTTCTTCCTCTATGTGTATATTTAAAAATACACCTGAATTTTCATCTTAACCATGTTTGTCCATATGCACTATGTAGACATATATATGTACTTATATAAACATATTGTATGTAAACATTTTTTTAAATACTTCTAAATGCAGAAAACTCAAAAGGCTGAAACTTAAGCTGTTACTAGCTTAATGGGCCTATTTCTCTTTTCTAAAAAAAAAAACACTTTTAATGCTCTTTATGAAGAGCTTCATAGTGGCGGTGCTGTTGTTTCTGAAACGGTTATTATGTTGTTATGGCATTTCTATGTATAGTAATTGTTTTTGTTGTAACTGTTTCTATTCATTTCATTCGCCTCTTTTGCAGTTGCAGCCCTCGAAACATAACAACAACTACAAGTCGTAAAAACTACTTGACGAAACCTTTTCAGTTTCAACAACAACAGCAAGTACCGCTTTAAAATCATTTTCCGCATTTTTGTCGACTTTCAACGGCGTCTAAAGTGGTATTCATTGCATTTTTGTGCCATTTTTATATCCTTTTTAGAGTGTTTATTTTTCATTTTTTTTTTTGTGCTTGTTTTTACCTTTTTTTTAACAAAATTATTGACAGTTCATGGGGAAGAAAACAACTGAATTTTGCCTTAAAGATCAACTTAAAAATGTTTAAAAGAAAAATTAAACAAAATCAACATAATTATCATAGAAATTGTAACTTTTTGAACTGGAATGCATTCCTTTAGCTAAATATTTACAAGAAATCTTTTATTTTTGTATTTTTTTTCCCCCCACTTACAATTTATGTGACACCACCGATTCCAACCATCCTTCAATAGATATTCAATTACAAACCAAAATCGGTTTTTAATAAATCCCACTTAAATTTATTTGAGAAAAATACAGACATACATACATACATATTTATATATGTATATGTATATAAATGTATGTATACACATACATATTCTATAACATTTGTGGCTTTAAATTTTGTTGCCTGTCCTCCTTTAACTTTGGTGAAATTTTTGGATTTATTCCAATTTTATAACATTCTCTTCTCTTGTTTATTTGTTTCAATCCTGTAACTGTTTGGTGTCAAATAGTTCTTAAACCAACACTTTCGACGAACAAAATATTGCATTACAATCACAATGCCATACAAATTCTAGTCGTTATGCCAAAGAAATAAAAGAAGATAAAAATTTCAAATGACAAAAAAAAAACAACATTTTAAAATAGGCAAGAGGTAGGAAAAGAAATGAACGAATACAACACACTTTACGATAATTGTGACTGATGAATGACTGTACATGTAGTCGTTCAGAATTGTTACTGTAGGGTGCTCAATGAAATTTGTCTGTGAAGAAACTGATACATTAAATTACAAAATTACTGCATCGGTTTGTACGTATGTATCAATATTGTTCCTATTATTGTTAGCATTTTTATTACAATATTATTCTCGCAGCTTCCACTGTCGTGTCCCGTTGTTTGAGATATTCCTTCTAGTATCATTAATATTATTTTTTTTTTTTGATATATTATCTAAATATCTAAGTATTAAATAAAAACGAAACGAGTAAAGGAGCACTATTGACATGTAGAAATCATTATATTTATTCATAACCTTTTCTTAAATTTTGTTTTTTTTTTTTATTTTGTTCTCTTTCCTTTTGTTCTCTTTTTAATAAAATCGGCATGTGTACTTGAAGAGACAAAAACATAATCGAATTAATAACTTTAGGCGAAATTTTTTTGATGACAAAACACATTCAATGTTTTAACATGCTACATTCCAGTAAGGACTGAAAATCATTGTTCTCATGATTTGTATTGGAACAAGCTTTATTAAAAAAATGAAAAAAAAAATATAGAATTAATGCAAGGCACGTTTACAATTGTTATAGTTATTGGTCAATCCCTAGATGGCCTTGTAGACTGCAAATAACTTTTAGAGAAATGTTAGAACAAAGAAACCATCAGAAGCTGTTTTTATTTTTTTAGCTAAAAATGCATTTGTAAACACAAGTCCATTTTGTGTTTCACTGATTAAACTGATTAAATCTCTGATACGGTATTTTTCTCTTTTGATGTCATTACGGTTTCTGCTAGCTGCCATTGTTCATATTGTTTTTGCCTATAGGAGTAGAAAATTTGCTAAAATACCACTGTCAATAAATATTATGCAGCCAATTTGTTTCGTTTGCACTTCCAATTCGCTTTTAAAGGTTACACAACACACTCTTATTAATAGTCAGATCTTTTCTCTATTGACGTACGAAAAATTAGAACACAAAAAGCAAGTGAACCACATGAGAACAACAACAATAACAGCAACAACAACAGCAGCTACAAGAATAACTGTGAGAATAAAAAGGAAATGCATGTCTCTTCATTTGTTATCGCCATCGACATCACCGCCGAATTTAGCTAAAAAAAAATAAAAAAAAAAAACATAACGTATAACGTATAAAATCGAACAAAATAAATATTGATCACCACTATTGTCATTGTGTTATTTTACTACGGCATGTCAACTTTTTCCTTTATTTAACATCTCTTCATCTCTTTCTCACTCTTGTGCCTGAATGCTATAATATGTGTACATCGCAAAACGTACGGGACATCCTTCTCAATCTGGATTATATGAAGGATTTTACAGTTTGTGTACGTACATCTGTATGTGGTATGTAACTGGCATGACGATACATTGGAATGATCGAATGCCAATATTTTTGAAATAAAAAAATGCCAAGCGAAATTAATATCCCATTAATAGAGGCATTAGTGTATACTGTTTCTTTTCGGGGGAGATAAAAAAGGTCGCGTTATTTGATGAACGTGTCTTTTATAAAGGAAGAAACGTTTTATTGTCATTATTGTTTGCTGTTGGTTGTGGTGATTGCCGCTTTGCCTTCATTTGGCGCAAAAGCCTGTGCAAACATACCGATTCACTTCTTGCCTTCAATATGACGTTTTTTTTTTTTTTTTTGTTTACTTTGCTTATGGGATTTTCATTTCTTTCTCCTTTTTAATAAATTGCCTCAAATAAATATAAATGAATTTTAGAAATGTTATAAATGAGCCGGAAAGAGAACTCGATTTTTATTGAGGAAGTGTATTGAAAAGTATCAAAAAGAGAAAAAATAAATACAAATAAAAATAAAAACAAATAAAGATTGGAAAATGAAAATGAAAATGACAATATGAGATTCTTTTAGTGAAAATCTAAACAAAAAATCTAAGAGTAGAGAGTTATTTCACTTGCTGCATTAAATGAATTCAGTGGTGTTAATGTCTATATTTTCGTTTTTCTTATTCGGTGGTGAAGGGTCAGGCGTTAGGTTGGTTCAATTCAAATCAATTCATAGTCTTTCCTTTAGGAAATCATACTGTAAGCGGTTGGGATTGCTTAGAGTTGTTAATGTGTTTATCAATTGGATTTTATTCTAGAGATTTCTTAAAACTCTTGATTGAAAGAGAAATTAGTTTATTTGTTTTGTAGGGTTTAAATTATTTGTATAAAATATATTATTTTTTTTTTTACTGAAAGCAATTATTACATAAAAGAATTCATTTACTTTTTCTTAAATCAATCTGGGTTAAAATAAAAGTCACCTAAAGTAAGAAGTAATTTCGAATATTATTTTTTCTTTCTAGACTATTACGTTTAAAGCACTTTTTACCAACACCATAAATATTAAAATAAACCAACAAACCAACAAACCAACCAACCAACCAACCAACCAACATTATTCTTAAAATTTATGATAATTAAATTAAAGTTATCTTTCCACTACAACTAAACTTCACACAAACACACAAATTCACATACGCACCCATGGACACATAAATATACACATTTGAGTCCATAAAAAATTACAAACAATAAAATCATACTTGACCATAGGTGCGTATAAGTGATGTGATGCCATTTTATCTCATATCTCATACTCATACCACACTTAGTTCATAATGCTAATGCAAACACACGAACGCAAATACAAACACAAACACAAATACAAATACAAATGCTTTAATTGTTACTACAGTTATAAATGAATCACACATGCAAGACTTTTTGCCTCACATGCATTTGTAATTCGAAATTTATTCTCAAGTCAAAGTTCATGCCGTTTGGCTGAACGAACATATACGAGTACAATAAAGTTTGTGTTAAATTTTAATTAAACTAAAATGTTTGAGCATCAAAAAAGCCCAGTAACTACAAAAACGTAATGATAATAAAAAATAAACAAAAACAACAACAATAACAGCAATAACAAACAATAACAGGAAAATAAAAAGAAAAATGTGCATGTGTTCATAAATATAAACAAAAGGTCATACATAGAAAATATGAATATACATGCAGATATACATACATACATACATACATACATACATACATACGTATTTATGTTTAGATGAACATATACATAGTATAGACAGCATTGATCATAACTAAAGTACTCACTGTAAGATATGTTTTATAACGAAATGCCGGCTTTCGTTGATGTTCCTTATTATTTTTATTACAGTGTATGGCTACTATTTATATAACTTAATAATGCAGACTAAGCTGTCGACGATCAATGCTGTGCATTCAGAATTCCTATACAGGCAACCGAAATTCAATGTTCCTGGCAGACTAACGCATAAACGCTACCATGCAATCAACTTATCTGAAAGTAATGTAAAATTAAATTGTTAAATTTCGTTTTGTGTACTTGTAAAAAAAAAAATTGAAAGATTACTTCGCTATTTTTAATATTTAGTAAACAGAAAAGTACAAAATTGAAGTAAATAACAATTTAAAAATACAAATGAGCAAAAACAAAACGTAGAATTCAGTTCCGTAAATCAATTTAAAACTAATTAGAAAAATTTATAAAAATTAAATGAAATGAAATTTTATACTGTACGGTAATAATACTCTTTGCTTTTAATTTGTACTTAGCCATTGAAGATATTATGATCTATTCACGTAAATAAATAATTTGAAAAAAGGAAATGCAACTCACCCGTAGTTATAACCGATACTGTACTTTTTTATAGATGTCAGACTGTGTATACGTATTTAGATGTGATATTAAGTTTTTTTCCTAAGCATAAAATGAATTTTTTGAATTCACATTCATGTTTTCGTATTACAATAAGATTGTATTGTGTATGTAAGCTTAAGTGAATATCCATATGTATGTATGAATGTACGTACATAAGTGTGTGTATATATCTGATCATTTATTTTTTAAATATTATGCTTATTGTTGTTATTTTTGCTACTACTACTACTGTTTTAGTTTCACTTATTGTTTCAGTTGTTATTTCTTTTTTTTATTTTCATAATTTTTTTTTTGTTTTTTGCAGTTTTTATGTTAATATGATGGCAACATTTGTAACGACAAATAGCATTAACAATACGACATTGTTGTATGCATGTGTATATGTTATTGTAGTTGTTCTTTAAGATCCGAACATGTAAATGTTAATATTGTTGCATTAAAAAAAAAAAAGCGAAAACAAAATGTAAATAATAATTTTTTAGTTTTTCCTACACTTCTCGCTCTCGGTTGAAATGTTTGTCTCCATCATTATTTCTCCTCGTAGTTTAGTTCCTGTTTTGTAGTCTGAGTTTCCTTTCAGCATTTTTATTTATTTTCCTTTTTCATTCTTTAGTTGCATTATTTTCATTGCTTTGTTTAGTTTTTCTAATGTGTGTGATAATAAGTGCTTGTACATTAAATGAACACATACCCCATTTACTTTCATATACGCTCATGTACACACGTTCACCAATAGAAAATCGTATTTATGTATACATATGTACATATATGCTCAAAATAGAAAAAAGCTGTTCTACTCCTATTTAAATGTAAAAATACAAAACATGTTCATTATCAACAGCCTGGAAATATTTTCATGTTTTATCATTTTCTTGTTTTTTTGTTTTGTTTTTTCTTTATTGTTTGTTACTTTTAATTATACAACCTGCACAAAGACACGTTTGCTTTCCAAAAGTGTGAATATTGTTCTTAGTGTGATTAAACTTATAATCGTTGAATCGTACTTAGAGCCTTATATGGTAATTGGAATATTTATGAGCCGTTCAAAATTAAATTTTTTTTTTTTTTTTTTTGATAATTTAAAGTCTGGTTTTATAAGTTACATTTTTCCTCAGTTGTGAATTTAATTTTATATCACTCCAGTGATATTTACGTACCTTTTTGCTCTAAAGCCATGATTTTTTTTTTGTTTTGTTTTATTACTTTATACTGCAGTTGTACATGATGTCAGTATTAACATGTAAATATTTTTATATGCATAGCACGCATAACTGTAAAGAAACAGAAGCAGCATAACAACATTACTCATGTGAATTTTTTTTCTCATTTTCTTTTCCATCTGACAAGAATTCCTGGGGATAATTTTCACCATAAGAATGTGAGAAAAGTAAACACTGCAAACCATATTTTTAGCTATGTGTCTGTATGTGTAAAAGTAGTTTTATATAATCGTAATGTACATATAAACATTCTTTATTAAATACACATAAACATACGAACTTTGTTTAAATGATCAGTTAGGTGCAAATAACATGGGGTTTGATGAAATTTTTCTTTAAAATAAAATAATGTGCCGTGAAACTTTATTTGCGATAAATATCGATTTCAAATTAACTATTACTTTATATACACACATGTATGTAATATTTATATAATATTATTTAATTTAATTTAATATTATGCACTATTTTGTGTAGAACGACAATTAGACACGCTTTCAGAAGCCAATATTCCTAAAATGTAGCTTGAGGCCTGCGAAACGGCTCTTGTACATCTCCACGGAGATACTGGATTTTGACGGAGACCGACTTTACTTATTTATATGGTATACATACCTATATATACATACAAACATATACGCATACATCTTATACATATAGGTACATATGCATACATATGAATCAGTTTAAGAAGATGTGTATGAATATCGCGAAAAAATTTACAAATAAACATGAATGTACATGTTAAAATTCAAAGAGTGTTGAAAGAAATACATTATACGTATGGCTTTCTACAATTGCATGTACATACATATGTATGTTGCAAGTGTTTGTTGCAGATAAAAAAAAAAATTACAAAGAAAACAAAAAGTGATCACTTTACGAGTGTAAAAACCCAACTGCAAACGCATTTAAATATTTATGCGCTTAAGTGCACGGTTTTTAGTGAATATTTATTATTTAGTGATGTATTACTTACAGTAAGTGACATGGAAATATTTTCTCCGTTTTTAAATTAAAATTTGGTGTAAAAAATTTTGAAAACTATATACGACATATTAAGTTAAAAATTGATCTACAAACTTCTATACTATATTAAGTCCTAAAAACTGAAATTTTTTTTAATAATTTAACTATTACTACTATTAATCTTATTATTATTTCCGATGTGCCGAACATCCGCATTCCAAAAAAGTGTTTCAAATTGCATCGAAGAGGAATATGAAATTATTTAACCATAATTTTATTTGTCCGACTGCGCCCATTCTTATCATTTTGTTAATTCGATCGAGATTTCATTATAATCTATTTTTTAATTTGATTAAACATCCGACTTTACACCGTTACACTATTTGTTCCGTATTTTGTTACAACTAATAAAACATGTTTTTTTTTTCATTGGGCTCCTGCAGATAATTAACAAGTAAATCATAATGAATGTCGCCGTTGAGTATGTTTATGACTTCAGTTAGGTTTAATTTGCTTCTATACAGAAATTTAATTTTAAATTAACTAGGTACAGATACAAACAAAATGAAGAGTATTTTCGGAAGAATCTCTGTGCAAAATGAGCGCAGAGACCGATTGTAAAACTTCTAAATAAGTTTATGTCCAAAAATTTACTTTTTGATTTTATCAGGAAATGTATCTCACGAGGCGAAAGTTGAGTAACAGTCGCGTGAGTACCTTTTGGAATTTTTAATAGTCTCTAACCTGGAAAGTCTAAATGTAGGGAATATACCTACTTTTGTTGTTAGCACTAGAAAAAAGATTTTAAATATGATTGTAGCTAGTCTGAGCACTGCAGATCATATGAAAGATTGGAGACCATCAAGCGAGGAATCTTTATCGAAAGTCATGATAATGCAATATAAAACCTAAGAAGAACTAATTGGGAAGCATATAGAAAACCCTAAACTATAATCTGCAAAGTATTACAACGAGCTCGAGGACAATGTGACTCAGTTAAATAGAACAGTACTAGATGCCTTGAATTGTTGCTGTAGAACAGCCATCAAGGACAGAACTTCTGAGGCTCGCCAACAGAGCTAAGCATAACGGGCTTAAGTAGGAATAGAAGGTGAAGCATACCGATTATAACGAAAAAAATAAAGAAGACGAAACGAGATAGCTTTAAAAACATTAGTGAATGTATAGAATCTCTACCAGAGGCACAAACAGCTTGTAATGTTATTGTAAATAGTGGTTCCGAGGTGATAATGTCACTAAACTACTACCAGTACTTGTACTACTACTACTATCTTATACCCAAAAAGACTTCCTTCATGTTGAAAACATTTTAGAAAGTTGTGGACAACTATAATTCCTAGTTAGATCAATGGACTTGAGAGGTGAAGAGTGTATGTTACTTAAAAAGATGGCAGATGTCCTATACACTCAAACTGTGTAACCATTCGCATGAAACAAAACAATAAGAACCAGCACAGTCAGGGGATGTGGAGCCTGATTATGGACTAGTGACAAAACGGTCTGAATGTTTTTCGCCATTTAGATGAACTATGTCAAAACTATCTGAGACAATTGTCGGGCAGATAGAACAAATTTTCATATGAAGTTGGTCATTATACGGACACTAGTGTGTCTTGGTTTAAGAGAAACAAGGAGAACCTGCCATAAAGGAGTGTTGGAGACTCTGTTGGATTTAAATTCTTTGCACACGGTAATTAACGTCAAAGTCTAGCATAAACTTCATTAAACGATTTCAGAACCTAAAGAATCGACTGTCCCTTGGATTGAACCAGTAGAATCTATGATCTGGAAAAATGTCCTGTAACGATTTATGGACTAATGGAGTAATTTCGAAGCTACATACCCTTTTAAAAAAGAACTATTTTATGTTGATTTCCGCTAACAAATGGACTCGTAAAGAGTGACATCAGAAAAGATCCCCCAATAAAACTCAAAGATATTAGCAAATATATTGCCCCATTTAAGTCGAAGTAATTTAAATTTAATTTTTTTAAGTTAAATTATGACTCGAATATTATCCTCAGGGGTGGAAGGCTGCGCTATGTATGATAATTCCTGAGCCTGGCATGGATAACATGAAATCGATCGAATATTTCTTAGTAAGGCAGATGACTTTGAGAGTAGGTTAGAAATCCCGGCTCTTAAAATCTTGAACTTTCATGGCCGCAGAGATTTACTGCAAAGCTCACTTCTTCGTGATAGTACCTATGCTTTCAAGTGCCATCAAAGATTTAACAGTAGGGTATCCAACTCTATTAATTCGTTGGAACATCGTTGCAATGTGACGTGTGTTTCATTGTTCATATATCGGTACTATAATGGGAAGTGTTCTCGAGAGATAAGGGGCTTGGTTCCCGATAATCACATATTTTTACGTAGTACTCGTACTTCTCGCAGAGCTCATCCTTTAGCGATTGATTGTCCAGTGAACCCCACAATGCATTACAGGGAAAATTCATTTTTAGCCCGCACTGCTCGCTTGTGGAATGATCTTCCTGCGAAGTTTTTCCCGTCAGTTACGATATTGGTAAGTATAAATCAAATGTTCACAAACACTACCCTCTCTTTTTACCTTCCTATAACCTATTTTCCTAACCCTGTCCCA
This sequence comes from Sarcophaga peregrina, assembly GCA_014635995.1. NCBI lineage: Eukaryota > Metazoa > Arthropoda > Insecta > Diptera > Sarcophagidae > Sarcophaga > Sarcophaga peregrina. The sequence goes on along the minus strand of CM025793.1, from coordinate 14,268,643 downwards.
TGCACTGCATGAGCAGGGGCTATCCCCTGACTGCTGCTTTTTATTAAAAAAAAAAAAAAAAAACAAAGAATTTAAATTTACTCCTAATATTGATCTGAATTACATAAAATAAATCTTATTTTTTTTTTTTACTATTTATTAGTTTTTTAAATTTTATTTATTATTTGTTATTAATTCAAAAAACCAAAAAACAAAAACAAAAACAGCAATATATCAATGTTTCGAAACGGATATTTGCTAGGTCAATAAAAGTTATTTTTTTTTTTTTTATTTTAAATAATTTTGAATTAGAGGCTGAAAAATCTTTCATCGACATTAGTGTCGGCGCTGCAACTTTTTTTTTTTCTTACACTCTTCAATTCTCCAGGGTCTAAAGTGATAACTGTCACGTTTATGAGCGGGCATATAAGCAAAAATTGTGTTACGCGATGTACCATTGCAGCATAAAAAGGGACGCATTGCAAAATAAATAATGCGTGACTGAGCCAGTAAGGCTCTATCGATTCGCTGGTAATATTCGCTGCGAATATAATTAGACTGAAACGAAAGGGGTTATTGAGTAAATCATAGGGTGCAGAGTTTAATGTTTTACCTTCTGAAGGACATAGTCACGGCAAGAATAATCTGTAAACAAATTCTTGCCTATATCGTAATTTGATGGCAATTTTACTGATAGACCTACTTTAATTAATGAGGTAATTATAGGTTTGGACTGTTGGAATGATTCGTCCAGTTCTTTTTTACTATACGTCTTGCCGTATCTTAATCGAATCCATTCTCGCAGATAAGGAATACGATGGGCTGCGGGTATCGAAGCGAATACAAATTTATGATCTTTTTTCATTATGTCTAATGCATCTTTAAGCATATTATCCATTAATTCGTCATCATCTGGATCATAGTAATCAAGACCGTAATCGACTTGGTCTTTCTTATGGTTGGTTTCACGAATTTCGTCCACCTCATTCGTTTTCAACTCAACATGTTCAGTCTTATTGACTTTGACTTTGTTAACATCAGACACTAAATTTGACGGCAAAGTAATATCGCTACCAACAGCGTCTATTAAAGAGGGTTGAACTTTCAAATTCTCTTCATGTTTTTGTTTAACATTGAAAATTTTATGATAATCGAATTTATAGGGCAACTGTCCCTGGCACACTTCAAAGAATTTTGATTCAAAATCATTATCTTCAGAAGAAATTTTGGAAAAATCATTTAAACTTGAACTGTGCTTATCCATATCAGATAACTGCGATTTCTGCTGTAACCACACTTTATGATCAGTTGATGATGGATTTAATTTCAAATCTATTGTAGAATGTTTTTGTGCTCCATTCTCCACTTCAGTTGTGTTGCAATGTTTACGGTAAGCTTCCGTCAACTCGTAAAATTCAGAACGATAATTTTCAGTAGCAGATTGTAGACGCTTCATTATATTTTTATGACTACACTATATTTTCGAATATACATATGTATGTATGAGTATGGATGTGTTAAAACTTAAAATTATCGTTATAATCAAAGTAATCATTCACCTCTTTCGTAGCAACTTCCTGAGCTTTTGTGGCGACAATCATTCTTAGTTTTGTGTCGAATGAGTCTCTCAGACGTTCAATTTCGCCTTGATGTCGACAGAGAGCACGCATGTTTGCTTCTTTCGTCATGTCGCTTTTAAAGGTACTCACTAATCGGGAGATTTCTTCTTTAACCATACAGGGTGTTGGACAGTGTTCGTTGTCCGTTTCATAATACTGAAACCAACGGTTCTTTTCATTTTCAATTGCTTCAGAGGCCCCTTTGAATTGAGAGTGATAGCAATCAAGAATTGCTTTTCGTTCCTTTTCTGTACCAAGATAATTGCTTCTCCTAGGTATGGGTTCTGGCAATTTTTCAAAATAAGGAGAAGTTTTACGCTCAATAGTCTTTTTGAATTTTCTGGGCAGTGTCTGTTCAGATTTCTTAACGGTTTCCCTCTTAGCAGCTTGACGTGCGGGTAAAATGCGATCCAGTTCTCGCAATGTAATATTCAAATCCAAGTACGCAATGCTTGATAGAATTAGCTGCTCGTTTATATTGTACGAATCAGATTCAGAGTCCTGATATAACCACTCCATTAGGAACCACAAGAGTGCTAAATCGCTGCCACCACACAAAGCCAGAACTATTTGTAGTTGCCTTTTTGTTGGTAAGGGATCCAAACCAATTGATGCCAAACACCGCATTGTCCTACACACACTTCTTTGAGCACAGTCATCACGAATAGCAATCAAAAGAGATCCGGCCGAATTTTTCTGAAAAATGGACATGCCTCTATACCAAGAGGGCACTGCAAGCGAATTTACAAAATTTTGAATTTTTCTCGTGTTCCTTTTCAGAATACGTTTTTGTACTTCAACCGAGGAGTGCGTGAGCCATTCTTCTTTCATTTTTAATATCGATGATTTTTTCCCCATTCGTAATGTCGATTCATTATCACTCAAAAACTTTGATTCCGCATCTATGTCCATAACATTGTGTTTTCTATTTTTGGATTTGGCATGCAATTTACTACCGTGTCCGTCTTCCCATTTATTTTTGTCCATGTATACGTAATTTAAAATTTTAAATTGAAAAAATAACACAAAAAAAGAGTGACAAAAAATGACTGTGTCTAAATCTTTTGAAAGAAATAATTTTTATTATGTTGAAAGTTGAAAATTTCTTATTTTAGGGTTTACCATTTAGTTTGAATTTGTATAGTAATTACATTCGAAAACATGTTTCAAAATATTTCAAACTATTTTAACTTGTTTAAGCATTTTATTGTTTTTGAAAAATTTTGTTTTTTATTTGAATTTTTCGATCTCGTTTTTGTTAAATTGTTGAAAAACAATTAGAAAACATGCCTTTTGGCATTAAATGTATTAAATTTATTGAACTGTCCCTTGCATTCCTATCGAAAAGAGTTTTCACTAACTGAATAAAACGAAACGTACGAAATTCTTCCTATATTCTATACACAAAGTACAAACACAGTTTCAATGGAAAGAAATAGAAATTTACTTTGATTTAGATAAACACACAAATTGTTTTAAAACTCTATTACATAAAACATAAAGTTACAACTACACTCACACAGCTTTGAGTAGGACTTAATGTGAAAGTAAAGTCGTCTAAACGTCAGACTGTGCTTTCGACTAAAAGCTAAGCTATGTATGCTGCTTATCATCAAAATATTTACATACTCTCTGAAATTGAACCGTGACACCATTACAATTTCACAGAGACTTACCCTACCGAAGTGTATCATACATATGTACATAGCAGAAGAAACGAATATTTTTATACATCAATACGTGTGTTCAAAATCGCAGCATTGAGTATTAGCATTTGTATATATGTATGTGTGTGTGTGTGAGAGTGTGTTTTTTTTATTTTGGAACCAGAGGTGGGAATCTTGGGAAGAGACTTTTGTTCCGACAAAAGTGTGAACGGTTCACCAAACTAATGCCTACGTACGTACTAAGCCCACCCTCTATATCGTTCAAACGCTCTTCCCCCGTGGCATTGCCGTAAGGTATTACTTCGCGGAGATGTGGTTAGTTTTAAATTAAATTTCATCATCTGGCCCCGGTGTTTTCCTATCTCTGTGTGTTTTAGAATTTTTTGAGTTGCACGAGTTGTACAACTTGTATACGATAAACTTTACAAATTGTTAAATTGTCTTTGACAACAATAACGACAAAAATAACAAGAACAAAAGTAATAATAACAACAACAAAATTGAGACTAGTAGCTATAACAACAAACACAAAGCACAGTTGTACAACAGCAATCTACATAGTACATACATACATACATATGTACGTAAATATAAAGAATAGTTAAGATATCTTATCTATTCCTATAGAAGAATTTTTTTAAGTATAAACTACATCAACAGTGTTGTACAGCAAAACAAAACAAATAAAATAAAAGCAACTAAAACAACAAACATGAGACTTTTTTCCGTTTATCTTCTAAAATTTGTACAGAATGATATAAAAAAACTTCACTGAAAATAAATAAACTGCAGGAAGAGAGAGTGAGAAAATGTAACGTAAATCTATTTCAATTGAGTTTAAAGGTTTCTTTTTTTTTGTTTTTCTAAAAAAATCTGGCCTTACAAAGTACGTATGAGTTAGAGTGCACATATATCTCTATGTGCATTAGTTGTAAGATCTACACATACATAAAAATAAATATATAAACATACATATAAACATCCATACATAAATACATACATACATACGTACATGCATGTAAAATATAGAAAATTTGTTTTCTATTCACACTGATGTAAACAATCGATGATTGCAGTTGCTTCCGTAATGGTTCGTTGCAGTTGAATACAAAACTAGTAATACGCACAAATGTTTGTACGTACATATGTATGTATGTATGTATGTATGTATGTATGTACATACATACATCAGTCAAAACCATAAATTGTTCATATAAGTAAAGGTTTATTCAGCAGAATAATACATCGGAATATAAATAGTTATCACAAGCCATAGAGAAATCAAGACAAATTCATTTTAAGCATTTTTTTTTATGCGAAATCGCTATTATTCTAAACTCACCTGTGCCCAGGTAATAGTAAAAAGAGTATGTATGAGTATGTATGTGTGTGCATATGTGTGTATATGATTGCGTTGGTATTGTTGTTCTTATTGGGATTCTAGTTAGTATTGTGGAATAACCTGTATTAGAATTGTCAATTTTTATATTTTATTTTTATTGGATTCCATGTGGCATGTGGCATGCAGCTATATTGTACGATTGTCTGTGTTTATTCTTTGACAATTTTTGTAACCCTTGCAAAGGTACGATTATATGGGTATATTGCAGTTGTTTTTAGTATTATTGTTGTTGTTATTGTTCCTATTACTGCTGTTATTATTGTTATTGGCATTGTGACTAAAGATAAGATATAGAAACTTAAAATAACATAAATTGTTGTTCTATTTCATTGTAAAATTGTGTGTCGTTGTCAAACATCATGAACAAACATTCAATTTTCCGACAGAGATAGTGAATGGGAGAGGGAGAGGAAGAGGAAAAGAGAGTAAAAGAAAAAAAAAATAAAAAAGGAAAGGAATAACGACTCGCACAGAATAACACAAGGACTCACCAACCAACCGTCACTAATACGTAGAAACTCGTAGTGAACATCATGAAATTGTTTAAGACTTTTTAGTTTCATAGTTCAATTCAGTACAGATTCTATCACTTTTTATTTATTTTTGAAAAAAAAGCACCAAACCTACACATACACCCAACCATAAACATAGATATACAACATCCGGATATACAAAGAACGATGTTTCGAGGAGTATCCGTTCAAATGTAGAAGAATTCATGTTCAATTGCTTAGAAATGCATTACAATATACACATTTTTAATGGCTAAACAAATTGTTTAAAACAACTGTAAATCCGTCATTGAATTAGTTTAACGATTTGCAATTTCAAATTATATAAATTTACTAGAATTGAATAAATTGAATAAAATTCTTCTTTTCTTCTTTTTATATTTGTTTTCATAGTTTAAGAAACTCATATCGAAAAAAAACTAAAACATTTTTACAATCAATAATAATAATAATAATAACGGTAATCATATTCAAGCATAATTTCAAAATTAATTCACAATCATCTTTCGAATCGTTGAGTAAATTATAGGTAGAAATTTAATAAAATAACTTTAAAATGGAAAGATATTTTCAATATATCGCTGAATATTTTTTTTTTAAATTTTCATTATTTTTTATTTTTTTTTTCTTCATTTAAAACCTCCATTGCTTTAAGTCAAGTGTGTTGATTAATAAGAGAACATCTCCAGCAGTAAAACGTGCTGAACATTGTACACTTAATAAATGGCAAACCATTCAGATGTGGTTACTTGTTCTTCATTTCCCTTATTTTTACCAGCCACTTTATACTCACACTCCCACGCCCACAAATGTATCTCTTTCCGTTACACATTTAACCAACTTTACTATTTCCTTTGATGCTGCTCAATACATAATTGATAATGTTCGGTATTGAAGAAAATTGCCAAAAGGTAACACAATTACAGACGAAAGCAAAAAATGAACGAAGTAGACGAAGCCAAATAAAGCTCAAAAAATGATAGAGAATGTAAAAGATGATTCCATTTTTTCTTTTCTTCAATGCTTTCACCAATTGTATGCCTCCACCTCTCCCAGGGGCTACTTGTTGTTCCTATATACTGGCTTGATTATTGCGTATGGCAGAATAGTAGAATGAATAGCAGAACTAGGAAAATAATATTTGCTTAGCTATGTACATCATATGAAGGCGTTTAATTTGGATTGTAGGGTAATATCAGTCGACTCTGCTTTTGGACGAAATTCAAATTAGAGAAACTTTTCTAAAATTTACATTCGTAAATTGATTAAGATTCAATTTAATAGAAAGGAAAATAATATGAAAAAAAAAATTATTTCTCTTTCATTTATCTATGAATGAATAAATGAATGAATAAGAAAAAACTGCAAATGGTGAAATGAAGTAAAAAGTTTTTTACACAGAATGTGTGTATCAAAAATGAAAAAATGAAAGAAAGAAGCATTAAATGTGAGATTCGACTTGTTCTTTATCGTCAATTGAACATTATTGACCATGACGTCAATTTGATTGGTCATATAATTCTATCATTGACAGGATGTAAGGTGTTCTATTTGTTCGTTAGTTTCTTTATTCAGCTTCTTTGAAACTTAAAATTGCAATCAACCCTCTATCAATGTGTTGATTGAACCAATAATATCGTCATCATCAACCTCACCAGTAAAGTAAAGAAAGCGAAACGTAATTGAGAGATCCCATAAATTTATTAAAACTACGAATACATTACTTTCTTATTTTTTATTTTTAATTATTCATGTGATTTTTTTAATTCATTTTCCTCTCTTTTTTTTATTTATTTATTTATTTATTTTTTTTTGTTTTTGTTTGTTTTGTTTTTTACATCACAGCAGGTATTCAATTTTTTTTTTAAATCCTATCGATTCCTTTTTATTTAAATTTAAATTTTATATTTATGTACACATAATAGTATAAGTGTGAGTACGAATGTACGTTCATATATGGGCTGGTGCATGATTGTGTGTAATTCATTGCTTTTCCTTAACGTATGTTCACTCCGAAACTTTTGTTACTTCTGAGAATGCAAAAATCCCATAAATAAAAACGCCATTTATTCACTGTTGCATATAGTCTGTCTTCATTTCGAAATTAAACAAAAAGACGCACACTCGGTAGTGTTGCTAAATTCGTTTGTGGTTGAGTTTATACTGCTTAGATGTTAATGCGACAAAATCGATGAGGGAGAAAAACACTTTTATCAGTGGATTGTTTTGGTATTTTTTCTTTTTTTTTTTTGTATTTTAATTAAATTATTCTTTATGGCGAATTCAATCAAGAATCGCTCTGTAGTTTATCGTCAAAAAACTTGACAAAGATCAAGGTAATTTTGAATATCACGAAACAAATGTTAGTTAGACGGTTTAAAGTCTTATATATAGAATGGGTTCCCCAGTCAGTACTTGTATATTTTAACCAACATATGAAAGAGTATGATCAAAGGAAATCAGAATCCAGCATGCTTGGCATCAAAATCGTATCGAACCACTCCAGCATACTCGCTGTATTTTACAATTTTAAAATTTTTCCAGCGAATGGTGTAGTCCTATAACATTTTACGCAAAATAAACAAATTCTTCATTAGAAATGTAACCATTGTCACCATTTATACGCTTGACACTTTTGTCTTTGATCTCCTTGCCATGTCGATAGTTTGCTGAATAGATGGATTCTGTCCGAATTGCTTTGTCGACAAACTTTCCCAGCCAAATACAGCGAAATGTTCTGTGATATCCCCTCCCCGATGATGTTTCTAAGGTAGATAGTTTAACACAAATTTCCTTCTGCATATTGCCATATCGGTCCAGATCTGTCTGGTCTATCAGCATGTCTGTTCATCATCTCATCTCATCTTTCTTTAGTGTGTACATACACATATTAATTCAATTGAATTTTTTGTAGTAGTAATGTCTGAAAGGAACCCATATTGGAAAAGATTGATTGTAGGATTGCTCAAATCAAACATACACACATACATATGTTCATCGAGTAATTATTCTTAAAAACATTCATACATGTTGTATGTACTCAGTAAATTTAGAGGATTGTAATGGTTATTTCTAAAGAGTGTAATCAGTCGAATAATTTGTTTTAAATTTTGTTGCAACAACTCCATGGCGCAGTTCAGCGAATAAACTTTGTAAGTTGCGACGTATTGCAAGTTGTTTCTACTATTTATCCTCTACTTGTGTACGTCCTTACGCTGCATACAGCATCAAATGTTGGGAGCATCTAAAAATAATGTCTTTTAAGTTTTCATCTTCATTTGTTGCTTGTCTGTCGTGTACGCTTTTTCTTTAACAAATACTGAAATATTTATTTGTGGATGTGTGTGTGTGTGTGTATGAAGAGTGAGAAAGAGAGAGAGAGAGAGAGAGAGAGAGTGAAAGAGAGTGAAAGAGAGGGAGAATGTAGAGTTGGATACTCTTATGCTTAGTTATAGAGTATTGTCACCACCCGTTGGTTTTATGGAATTTCTTGAATTTTTATTTTTATTTTCCGCAGGGGAAAAGACAACGACAGTCGTTTTCTTTTGTTTGCTTTGGTTCATTTTAAGAGCAAAACTGAATAAAAAATGTGGGTTGAAAAGTCATCCTGTTGAGCAAATTACAATATTATGTGTTGTTTTTCCTGGGGACAATAGTTGCACAAAAATGTTTTATTGTGGCAACAGAAAAGAGACTAAGAAAGAGAGCCAACCAAACAAATAAACAAAGACAAGAAGGAATACACACAAGAAATTATAATGAGCTTAAAAACAGACTCACTTGATGCCTTTTAACTTGATTGTATTTTTGAAACAGTGTGAGGCATAAATGAGTATCATGACGATTGCATTCACATCACAGTTTATGATCATATGCGAATGAATAGAAAAATGTAGCAAGTCGATCTTAAGTAATTGAAAATTTCATATCACAATGCTTAACGAGAGTAGTGGAGATATTTTAATAGGTTCTTGTTGGCCAACTCATCGCTATTATCATGCTCTGCATAAAATTATTTCTGCAATAAGATTCTCTGTCTGCGCAAATGAATACCCAACGGGGGAATAAGATTTTCTCTTTTTTATTTCTGTTTTTCTCCTCTTTTTTTTTAGTTTTTTATTTTTCTTTAGTTGTTTCCACATACAACCAAACAACTAGCGATGAGAAGATGAAATTAAGGAGGAAAAATCGTATCCTTTCAGATTTTGCTTTGGTGCATAATTTGCAACAACTTGACATGCAGGCTAAAGAGGTCTACGGCATGACTTGTAAATGCTTTACATGATTTCTAGTCATTCGTTCTGCACAAAAGTTGGTTGTCGAAATATTTTGGCTCCCCTATGATGGAATAAATTTTCGGTGGTTTCTGTGCTCTATCCTCTTAATAGTTGTTATTGTTGCAGTAGGTTCATGTCGTTTTATAATTTCTTTGCGTCTGTTTCACTTATTTTATCTCCTTTGTTGCCATTGTCTTAACCCAAAAACAGAGGTTATACTATCCATCAGCGTTGTTGTGTTTGTTTTTGCGTTGATACAATATAATATTTTAAACGTTTAAGAAGAATATTGTTAACGACTGAGGTAGTCTTACTTGACTTTATACGGTTACTACATCGAATAGTATTAGTAGGAAAAGTATTTTTTTAATCATATTATTTTCAAATTCAAGTAAAATAAAACAAATTATAATAAGTGATCAATTTTAATGTTTCAACAACATTTTACAAAAATTAATTAATTTTTATCAATATGTCGAGAGACTTAAAGGCACCGTTAGAAAAAGTTTGAATTTCATTTAGCTTACAAATCCTAATTCGTAGAGTTGAGCATAGCTACACCAGTGGGTCAGCTTTTTGTGGAAAGTATTACATTCCTGGCATATCTATATCAGAACTAAAGCAGAATTAAAGTATCATCACTTGGTAAAAATAGTATAAAATTGAGTTGAACTAAAAGAAATGTACACTTGCATACGTTGCCTTCACAAAGGAGAAGACCAACACGATAAAAAATATAAGAAACATTCCCCATGGACATAAAAGTTACTTATAAGATTGAAATTGGCTTAGTATCTTTTTATTTTCTCATTTTCTTTTCTTCTTTTGTATTTATTTTCTGGCAAAAATATATAGTGAGTATGGTATTCGAGGATATGTAATAAAATAAAATGTATGCATTTGTATGCACTAAGCGTAGTATAATATGTATGTACATGCACATCATAAAAAGTGAGGAAAAAGTTGCAAGTAGCAAGTGGCAAAGAAAAATAAATGAAATGGAGGCAAAAGGCTCCTTGCGATACATACTTCTCCGTGGTATTAATTTTTAATGGCTATTTTCGCTGAAGCGTCTTTTCACTTTGATATTCTCTAGAATCATTTAATTTTTTGCTTTCCAGTTATTTTTTATTTTATTTTATTTCAGTTTTTCTTTTTTTTTTTAGCTTAAATGGAAAGCATTTAATTTTGTGTGATGTTACACCTACCCAATCGCTAGTATATTGCCAGCATATATGCATTCTTTATCTGTTTGACGTCTGATTTAAGCATCTAACCAGCTCTAATGTTTTTGCCATTTCCTGTAGACTGCAAGAACTTTATGCAAGAATATGTGTTGTTTCACTCTTTAAATAATTGATGTGATGACATTATGAACAGAGAAATAGCACATCTCTGTTCTGTGTGCTATCAGGCATATTACATAATATCATATTACAACTTTGTAATAACAGTTCGCATTTCTATGCTACTTATGCTTCATTTTACTTTACTTTACTTTGCTTTTCCAAAACTCTTTTTAACTTTTGAATTTTTATATTTTGTACTAGATAAAGTGTTTGAGTTAGATAATGAAATAGCGCAGCACTATTTCGATTATCATAGATTATGCAAAATTCATTGCAAATTCATTTTTAATTGAACGAAATTATTAAAGTTGTTAGTGTTATGAGTTAAAATGGGTATGGAATACAGCTGCTCATATGCAAATAGAAGGGTTATTTGGAAAATTTACTAAATAGATGCAAAACAAATAAAAATAACGGAAAAAAGTGCTTGTTCTCGCAAAATGATATACAATGCCATCAAATATATTACTTCAGATACAAATTTGCTTAATAAGAAGAAAAATCAACAAATCAATCAATTTGTGAAAACAACACATGTAAAACATAATGGGTCATTACAATCCTTCGGTCAGGATTACAACATATGTAGCTCCTCACACCACTTATGTGGTGCATGTTAATTTTATACATGAATACAGTTTAAAGTCGACTCCGAATGACAGATTTTTGAGAAACTTTTCATGTCAATTTTATTTACTCTCAGAATTTTTGCCGGTAATCTGCTGAATCCCCTGAAGATATATTTTCATATTTCGTTTAGCTGGGGATGTCTAACCTGTTATACTACGGTGAGAACTGGACTCTTCGTGAGGACAAGACAATCATTAGAAGAAATCAAGTCCTCGAACACAATAATGTCAGAAATAAATAAAAAATTAGGGTTAAACACGTTCAGAAGACTTGTACATAAATGATCTATGATCGAGTCAGTAGGAAACAAGCTCCACTTTTGCAAAAAGTCATTAAAAAAAGACATCAAATTCTATAAAAGAGTACTTTTCATCGAGGAAAACAATAAGAAATCTGTTGCCAATCTTTGATATCGGATATCTAGCGAATACAATAAACTTAAGAATACAATAGACACATATTGGTTGAAGTTTATAACTCTCAATTGAACCTTTAAGCATGATTACGACTCAAAATATACAATAAAACAGTGGATCTCCTAAGAAAAAATACATCTTTCAGTGATTGGAAAGTCACCGTAATCTAGTAGGTAGTGTGCTGCCCAAGTTCAAACCCAAGGTCAGCCATCAAAACGAAAATATAAAAATATTTCTTCGGCGATTTCCTGTAAGTAGATTTCTGGCAAACACTCTAACAGTAAATAAAATTGCTCTGAAAAGCTTCTTAAAAACTGTCGTTTGGTGTCGACTTTAAACTGTAGGTCCCGCCACTCGTGTATAAAATTAACGCACACAACATATAAGTGGGGTAATAAGCTAGGTCGTAATCCTGGTTGGAGGGTTGTAATTACCAATTATGTATATACTCGTGATTTACCAGCAAAAATTCAAGACCTTTAATTCTTCTAAAAACTCTTCTAAAGAAATAAATACTAAATTATGAAATGTTCTAATAATTTTTGAAAGTTCTGATTTATTAATAAAAAAACGATTTCAATGCTGAATTTCAGCAAAAAAAGAGAATCAATATTTGATAAACATGGACTTAAGAAATCAGAACTTTCAAAAATTATTGGAACATTTTTTGGGTCAAGAACTGTAAGAAGAACTTCATTCATTATTCATTCTAATGAACTGCAATTTCCAATTTTTTTCTTTACAATTTCCAATTTTGTTTGATTAGAACACATAAATAAATTTTTGAAAAAGTTTCCATTTTTTTGCCACCCACTGTATATATATATTATTTATTAAGTAATAGTTTTTATTATATTTTACACTTCGTGAATCAGCCTGTAATAAAAAGCATCCTAATATACTTAGTAACAACAGTGTAACTACGAAAAATATAACGAAAACTTAGTACCGGTCATACAAGTCATCAGCTATCATTGCTCGTCTACGAATCCAAATACATATGTAAATTGTTATCTTGTATTAACAACAAAATTTTTTGGTAGAATCTGTTAATATTGCAAGAACTTTGCAGAAATATTGAATGATACTGTAATACGATTTCGTATTTACACTGATTCACAATAAAATTTTATAAGGAAATCAATAAAAACTATATAATAAGTCGGTACTCCACGAATTCGAAGATGTTAATTGGAGTGATTTTTAGTTTGTAGTTGCTTATGTACTACTAAATATATTGTATTTTGGAAATATTGAAGCCTGAAAATAATTGATTTATTAATTTGATTATAAGTTCAAAAGAAATGCTAACTTTTAATAAAATTGGACATTGAAAATCGACCCAAATATGTTGCTTAATACTATAAGAACTATATTTTTACATTCTTATTACATTTTCAATTTCATTTTTGTTATTATAATTTTTTTTTTTTTTTTTAATTTTAAATAATTTATACTATTTGTCTGAAAATATATTCTTATTAGTAAAACGTTATATTGCATAATAACACATAAAAGGCCAAGGCTTATATTTAAATATTTATATTATTATAGATGTATACAGATGTACCTCACATATTTATAAACAGTTTATACATTTATATTACTATGAAAGTATGTATAAGTATGAGTGCATTACAATATTTTTCACACTCCATTAACTTTTATTTAATTAAAAGCCTTTTTATAATTTAACACTAACCGACAACTTCTGGGAATATTTTATATTTAAATAAGTTTAGAAGACTTAATATTGCGAGAAAAAAAAATTTAAATTAAAAATCTTTCAAGAAATGGTTCAGACTGATTCAATCATTACAAATTTAATGTATTATAATCCTACTTTGGATCCATTTTGGTCCAACTTTAGAAACGGAATACCTCCAACAGCTATTTGGGAAACTTAACCAAGCTAAATCGTAAAAAATTCCTGTTACCATTTTTTCTCCCTTTGTCCCATTTTTTTTCCCCCTTTTGGTCAAAATTTTGATAAAATGTATTGCCTGCACTGACAAAAGCCCGATCTATATCCCAAATTTCAAGAAAATCGGTCCAATCGTTCAGGCGTGATTGACTAACAAGCAAACCAACAAAATAAAAAAAACTTATAGAAAGATTTATAATACATATTAGGATTAAGATTACTGAACTCCAAAACAACTACAATAGCAGAATGCATGCAAACAGCAGCAATATTAACAATTACGCAAACAATTACGTTGTACTCACAATCAAAGGCAACGTAGGAAAACGAACATACCTTTATGAAAATTGAATTATTTAAAACATATGTTTATATTATGTACACATGTTACTGTACTGTACAGTAAGTCACAAGAATAAGTATACACGTTTTCTGTCTACACAGTTCACAGTTCACTTTTTTAGCATTATATTTTTATTAGTTGTTCAATTTTTAAGGGACGAAAAATTAAATTATAAATTATTAATATCACATAATTATGTATTTGTTAGCATATTCTTTTGTATATAACTGATTGATGATTCCAAAAGTGATGTATTACTTGTAAAATATCAAGGATCTTGAAGAAAATTTCAAATTGTTTTGTTTCCGTCATACGAACGATTTTCAACGTATTTGAATAAGAGTACCATGTAATGAAACGTAAATAGAGAAAGAATCGAAAGTGATGAAAAGTATAAGGTGGACATTTATTTTAGCGATAAACTCTATGTCTGTACATGCATATTTTTTAATATTTTGCTTAAACAATAATTTTAAATCGCTTTTTAAGTAAATACGGTGGTATATGGTATATATACGTAATCAATGATAATATGTGAGTCTCCGGTTAATAACGAACATTGTATTAAAAAGTGTGCCTTGTGTTTGATCCTTGTTCCGAAATTATGATTTTTGTAAATAAGGATCGTGAATAAAATTGATTGACAGTGTTATTATTTGATGAAATAAAGGATTTATTTAAATAAAGTGACAAGATTTAAAAACAGAATAGTACGCATTTCTCTATTCTATTTGTGCGCGTTTGTATTAGAAAAAATTATTAATATACTATCACAATGGCGCGAATTTTTAGGCGTACGTCAACAACAAGAAAATGTTTTCTACAAAAGTTAAAAGAACTACGTCCATATATAGCCAACTACTAAACCATACATCCATTCATTAATTCATTCATATGTGTACATATTCATCTATTTACCTATACATCCATTCACCCAACCATCCATCCAATCATCCACCCATCCATTGATCCAACCATTCATCCAATCATCCACCATCCAACCATCCATTTAACAAATTTTATTACATTGTTCTCATAATCGCTCTGCATACTTTCATTTACTTGCATGTAAATATGTATGTATCCCACTAGGAAAGAGAAAAAAGTTTCGATTTAAATACGAGAAAGTCCTTTATAAAAATACTACAAAATACTGTAAAACAAGGCCATTTTAAAGGCCTCTTTACTATCTGATTTCCTTTTATACGATGGTTATTGCATACACTTACATATATATATATATATATATGTATATATAAATACATACTTACCATCTACATATAAACATGCATACATACATACATCCATACATACATACATACAAATGTGGATATTTACTGTAATAATTTAATTTTTTTTTTTTTTATGCATTTGGAATATGTATATTCGATGTGTTATTGATGTATTTTTTTCTGCTCACATCATCGTAATAATATCGTATGAAAGCTGAGAGAAAGAAAAATAAAAACATAAATTATTTAATACAAATCCAATAAATTTTAAAAGCTTTTAAAAAATATAATTTTTTAATAATACATGATGATGATGATGATGATGATGATGTTAATTTTAAATGAATTCTGTAGAAAATATTAAAAATGCATATTATACGTTGATTTAAACACTACTTAAATTTTCTTTAAAACATAGTAAAAAATTTACGAATGGAATATAAGTTAACTTACGCCAAGGGTACTGGCTAGTTTCCTAGTTCGCTTTTTTCCTAGTTCGCGTCTGCCGTCTGCAAGAATAGTCCAACCACTTATGCATGTGCATTCTCTAATTTATTGTTGGGGACTACGCATTTTTTGCTTTGAATGTAAAAGAAGGTGTAAGATAATCTGTTAGCGTCGTTAGCAATACTTTTGCCTTTTGGCGATTTGTCATTGAGCAGAGACAAAAGTATGGATGACATTGTTATTTAAAGAATCGAATTCGGGGACTAATAAACAGGGCTAGATGAAGCTCAATAGTTTCTGCAGAATGCCCTGAAAGGATTTCAAGAACAGTCCAAAAACGGTATCCCAAAAACGGTGCCCCAAAAACACATATCGTGCTTAACAAAGAAGGATAAGATGTTTATTGGACTCACAAAAATACAAAGATTATACAGGACGGAAATATTGCCAAAGATAATCCTATGCTTATGGTTTCGGAACGAAAGTGATCGCAGTTAGCAACAGCGAAGAAATTCGATAAGAAAAATTCAGACGCAAAAATAGCCACTGACCATGACAGTAAATTGATCATGGATTATTAGATGAAATTGCTACAAATATAAAAGGAAGGCAAACATTGTGGTCAAAGTATGTCAAAATTGGTCGGGATCGTATCCCTGGCCAGGCATCAAAACGATAAAAAACATATTTCTTCGGCGACTGCCTCGCAGCATATTTCTGGCTAAAAACTCTGAAAATAAAAAATTACCTTGAAGCGCTTCTCAAAAATTTGTCATTCGGAGTCGACTGTAGGTCACGCCACTCAGAAAATCAACCCACACAACATAAGTGGTGTGACAAGCTAGGTTGAAGCGTTGTAATGACCAATTATGTGTATATAAGATAGTTAGCAAATATGGCAAAATACTCATCTACGATCGATAATTACTGTATTATTTTCATAACCAGTATCATTCTCTTGTTTCAAGCCAACAAACTCTAGCCAAACGGGTAATAACAACCTGTTTGCGTAATGAATGAGAATTATATTGGGACTCGTAAGTTCATGGGGAAAGTTAGCGTAAGATTATCTTCATTCAACGCACATTTAATTATATTGTACTTTCGTACATGTTTAATTGGCGATTTATGTCTAGGGCGTAGGTTTTAGTAAATCACTTTAGTGTGAATGGGATGGAGAGAATAATCAATCTACATCTGAGTAATAGGGTTGATAAAGTAATCCCCAGCTAGATGTGTGGTGACGAGATTGTCAATCCCTTTAGACTACGCCAGAATTTTGTGGTACACCCGAAGAGGCTATTATCCCCTATGCTATGGAAACTTGTGGTGAACAGCGTACTGAAGCGATTTGACGTCGATTAAAGAAATTTGGTTGTTATAAGAGTGGTAATTATGTAATATAGAGTTTCTCTCAATTATCAGTGAACTCTTGAAGTTGATGTTTTAACATCAAAGTGATTTCTACCTCCAAATGAATACTATCCTGGAAGAACACCCTAGTAAGGAATACCACATATGTATTAACTAATACATAGTGATGCAGAGAAGACCCCATCTCCTTTCTACTGATCCTGTGTGTGTTTCAGTTATTATAAATTTTTTTAAAAATTGAATTAATAAACTCTGATATTAGTCTTGCACCAATGTTTTAGAACCTAATCTGAACTGGTATTGCTTATCAAAACATTTAACATAGGTATTAATGTATTATATGAAGCTTTTCACATAATTTAAAATTAGTTCGATTTAAATAGTTCTCAATTAAACTATAATTACTTTAGTAAAAAAAAAGCGAAGTACAAAATATTGTAACAATAAGATTTTTCCACCATTTTACACACGTGAAATATAAATAATGGTCGATAAAAAAGAACATTTCGATTTACGTTTTAAAAGAAAATTTCTTTTTTTGTTTCTTTTAATGCCTAGTTGTAACTAGCCCCGATATCGAAACCATAAATCTAAGCTGTACTTATCGAAGGTCTGTTAGTTAATTATGCGACAGAAGTATTCTCAATCGCAACAACTCAAACATATACATATCCATTTACATATATATACATACATACATGTATATATACATATTTTATAGAATTTCTTTTTCTTAAAAAACCATTGGGTGTTAATTTTTATAAAAAAAAAATGTGCTAATAATATCTGATACTGTCTGTTTTAAGTACATTAAAATCTATAATTAAGTAATAGAAGGCATTTAATAGAGAGTGAAAAATTACCGAAGGCAATGCGTTGAAAGTACTAGTTCGGAAAGTAGTACACTAAAGTTTTGTTGTTTTTCTTTTTTTTTTAACTTAAAAGACAAAACACAAACACGCACACACATACACATACATTCATAAATAACTGCCACTAGAATGCTGTCATTAAAGGGTGCCATCATTAAGTGGCATAATTATAGCCATCGTCATCGTCATCACCACCATTACCATAACGAAAGTCTTCGACCTTCTTCTCATCGTCATGTTATCTCGTGTACTACAACCAACCATTACGTTGGCTGAATCATCATTGGCGTTGTCAACATCACCACTATCAACAACATCGGCAACAGCAACAAGAACAACAAAAACAAATAGGGTGTGATGCAGTGAAATAATTAATTAAAAGTCAAGTGATTTGCAAAGAGGTCAAGACTCTCTTCTAGTTTTGCCTAGTGTCACAAAAGAGGTGTTAATTGCTGCTGGCACATTTATGCTTACAAATCATGCTTCGCTCTGTAGTCCTTTCATTTTCCTATTCTCATTTCGTTTCTTTTTTTTTTTTTCTTTCTTTCTTTCTTTTTAGTGGTTATACATACATACATACATACATCCATACATACATATATATATATATATCACAGTAGCTGTGATATCTAGTTCAGTTGTTTTGTAACATTTCCGAAGGAATTTTCCTTAAAGAAATTTATTTCTATTATGTATTTGGCCATAAAATGTGGATTGCAGTCGTTGCTCGTCATCTCACTGCTGTTAAAGTGGTGAGATTTTGAAATTTCACTTAAGGGTAAAAAAAAAAAAACTTTTGGTGTTACTGGCTAATTGTTGAAGCAATTTATGCAACACAATTTTAACTGACAATAAGTGGCAACGGATATGCCTTTGTTCGAATTGATATTTAATAAAATTCTTAAATTATTTTGAACGCAAATCTGACATTGATAAGGACCGTAATCGAATTGCTGAAATTACTAAATGTAATTAGAGTGTTAGATACTAAAATTAAATAAGTGCATGCAATAATTCGTTGAACATCATTGACTGAATAAGCAAAGCGTATGGCAAAAGGGTTGAAAAGAAAAGTTTATAATTATTCGCGTTTTTTTTTCAGTACTTTAATTTATTTTATGTATTCGAATGTTGTGGCATGTTCGTGTAACAACTCATTTATTATGGGCAAAGTCCCTCTAGTAAGAGCAACTTAAGTAATGATTGTGTCATATTTTAAAGTTTTTCATTTAATATATTGTATGTATTGTATGTACTACGAGTATGCATGCAAATTTTTTTTAATTTCTTTTTGATAAGTTACTGTTTTAAAAAATGTTTTTATAAAATGTATGTACAAACATAAAATGTATAGAAATGTATACATATAAGTACTACAACGTACATACGAGTCAAGGTTTGTATATATATATAATTTCTCATGTTTTTCGGTTAATTTTATTAGTAGCACCAACGGTCACAATTTATAACAAGTAATTCACATGAATGAGTAATACATACTTAGTATGTCTAAATGCATACATATGAACTAGAGATGCTAAACGGAATCGGTTTTTAAAAATCCCGGGATTCGGGATTTTGTAAATCCAAACCCCGTAATCCGGGAATATTTCGGGATCCAAAAATCCCCAAAAATCACGCGATTTCCTCTTAATAATAAAAATATTTTGTTAACAAAATCATTTATATTATAATTATATATGTCAATAAAAATAAAATATAAAAAAAGCAAGACAAAAAGTATCCAAAAAGCATAAATTAACAAAAATAAAAATTAATCATACATATGCAAATGCATTAGTTTTAAGAAAATTATTTGGATTCCAGCAAAATGATTAAAGCATCTAACATATAAATATGAATTCACAGTCCTGAAAATCCCGAAAAATTTGTGAATCCCGAAAATCCCGGGATTTCGATATTCGGGATTTCCCGATTGGCATCCCTAATATGTACATATGTTGCGAGTATAAATACGATTTGTATTTTAATAAAAATATTAACAAATTGATTGTATTTAAATTGCAAAAATAATAATTAACACTATGGGATACCCACAATTTTACGCCAGGAAAATCTATTGAAACTTACAACTCTAATATAACAGGGAAGACAATTTTATATCTGACTGAAGTAAAAAAGAATTGAAACGAAACGGAACGAATTAAATATAAATACATACCTATCGTCGTCAAAAATCGAAAAGTATTTAATCTCACTTTTCCTAATTTTACAGGAGAAGAAAAAAACTTTATAAAATAAAAAATACTTCATATGGTACGTCATTTTGAAGTACATATTGATATAAAACCGTTATTTTTGGTCGGAAAAATCTAAAAATTGCTAGATATGTATATGTTAGATAACCTTACGATACTCGATTTTGATTTTTTTTTTTTTTTTGATGATACGTATTTTTGGATTTTCGACAACGATATATAAATATGTGCAATACGAGTACATTTAAAATAATAATGAAATGAAGAGAAATTTTTTAAAATATTTTCTTATAATCAAATGCATAAGCATCGTTGTAATTGTTTATATAATAGGTATTAGACCAATCTTCCTTGACCGCAAAATCATTTTCCGTCCATTGTTTTCTATACAATTTTCTATGCTTTACTTAACTAAGACGAAGAAAATTGTTGTAGAATTGAACGGAATTTATATTATCATAATGGCACTGATTATAAATTCCAAAAAGTGAAAATAAAAGAAAATAACAAACAGAATCTTATGTTTTATACAACAACAACACATTCATTGAATTACTACAGCTGCTGTTGCTGTTGCTGTTGCTGATGCTGTTAAATGCCTTCTTGTTTCGTTTCGTTTAGTTTTGTTTTGTTTTGATTTCATTTGGCACGCGGTTTCTAAAGTCTTAGTCAAGAAGCTGTCATATATTGTAATAAGACTAGAATTCATTCCACAAGGGAAATAAATAAACTATAGAACAACGTAACAAACCACACAGCCAGTCAGTGAGTATTTATAAGACGGTTTAGACAAGTTGTCAACTAACATAGCTGACGTTACTTACCATCTTAGTTACGAGTAGGACTTTAACAGTGGAACATAAATCAGAGACAGCTACAGTAAGTATAAATAAGGGAATATAAATAAGATACATTGCGTTTCATTTGTGTGTAGCATCGTTTCTTTTCTAAGGCCTGACGCGACCTTTAGTTGAGCTATTTTAATAAGTTGCGATTGCAGACCAGCCACACTTTATAGTTATATGTTATCCAGATTTGACGTTCGCTATCCTATAGATCCATTAAGATTGTAGTAGAGTTGTTTATATGCATAAATATAGACATATGTAGATATATGGTATATGTGTGTCAATGATAATAATGACAATTAATGTATTCAAATATATTCTGATTGAATTCCTAAAAAATTATATGTATGTATGTACATATGAATGTATGAATTGAAGCAAAGACTCATCTACTGTCGCTAAAAGTCTTCCACAGTTTTACACTCATTTTGTGTTGCGACCATTGTATTTGCAAGGAAACAAAGGCGGACATAAAAATTTGTTAATTTAGCGTTTTAAATTCAGTTCCGCAATGTGTTTAACAAAGACCAATTAGTTTTTAGTGCTGTTTCCGCGCTGATTACGTCGTTTTTAAACAAATAAATAAAATCAATTTCTGCAATACTTCGATACGGTATAGCGAATAAAAAATTTTTAAAGTAATTGTGAATTTGAAGGAATTGAAAAAAGTAAAAATGAAGGACACATAAGATAGGCAATTGAAATCATGCGATTTTGCTTTTCGGTTTTTTCCGCTTAATTTCAATACCACTGCTGGCCCTAGTGTATACAAATGAGTTCTCTGGTCACTTCTTTTATTATTATTATTTTTTGTTTTTTTATTCCTTTTCCCAAAGCATTTGCGTACGTACACATTTATTTCTATAATGGAAAAACCGTGTTTGGTAATTTTTCTTGGTATTAAAAATTTTTTTTGTATTTATTTTTTTTTTCATTTTTGATAAAAATAAAACGCAAATAAACATAAAAAATAAAAGTTATGCTATGTACCAATTTGAATAAAAAATTCTAAACGAGTAAAAAGGATAATAGACTGAGTCTCACACTCCACTCTTTTCAAGAATATAAATTACACTGTGTGCTCCATATTCATTTTGCGTAGTCATTACAGAAGAAGTATTCGAACGTACACTTCCATTTCGATAAATAAGAAAAACAAATCTTAAGTCATAACTAAACCAATTTAAATACTCAAACTTATACCCAAAAGTTGGGGTGGAATAGCTAAATATATACAAATTTTTTTTATTTTGTTTTCTCATTTCTTTATTATTTTTTTTTTATTATTTTTTTGTCTTTTCTATTTAACTGATTATTATTAGCTTAGATATTAAGAAAGGGAAAAAGAAATCTAAAAAATATTGAAATTTATTTAAAATATTTTCCTCATGATTATTTCAAATTGAATTTGTTTTTAGAATATTTAGCATAAACACTTTTTACAATATTTCAAAACCTACTTACCAGATTTGAATAAAGTACAATTATTTTAAAAATTAAATCTGTGCTAATTATAATATTTAAATACGAAAAGTATTTTTAAATAGTCTAATTTAATTTTTTTTTTTAAACCAAAAAAAAGAAAAAAAAACAGTTAAAAATTTTAACTCAAAACTCTTCCCGTACAGCGTACGGACATTTAAATTGAATTACTTGAATTTTTGATAACATGTTTGTTATTTTTATTAAGAGGTTTGTGTCCTTTTAAACTTTTTGTGAACGATTTTTCATAGTAAAAGCCAAATATAGTGTGATTTTCGCCCCAGTATTCCAGTTTTCAGCTACCATGGTAGGATTCTGATTTTTTTTTTTTTTTAAAGTTTGGAGTCAGATTTTTGTGTTTTAAAATTTTTGTTTTAAAGCTGCGGTCTGGTTTAGTGAGATATTACTTCTTAAATATTTTATACAAATTATTCTCCCACAATCTTGATTGACTGATTCGTATCATTAATAGATATTCAATTACAATATATTTACAAAAATTTTAAACTATCAACCATAAATTATAAAAATTATAGTTAAATATCCTATAGAGAAACCATTACTATATTCAATATTAGGCAAAAAAAAATAAACGATTAAGAATATCCACGCAGACCATACATATACATACATATGTATGTACATCTGCCCCTAACACATATGTAGATAGTCCTGGTGTTTTAAATATACATATCTCCGGTATTAAAAACAAGATAATCAAAAATAAGATTTACCTATACATTCATATGTGGTCTAGTAGGTAGTGTGTTGGCTTATTAGACGAAAGGCCTGGGTTCGAATCCCAGGTCAGACATCAAAACGGAAAATATTTCTTCGGCGACTTCCTCTCAGCAGATTTCTGAGAGTAAAAAATTGCCATGGAAAGCTTCTCAAAAATCTGTCGTTCGGATTCGACTTTAAACTGTAGGTCCCGCCACTCATGTATAAAATTAACGCACACAACATAAGTGGTGTGAGAAGCTAGGTCGTAATCCTGACTGAACGGTTGTATAGGCCAATTATGTATGTATTTGTTCATATGTATATACTAGAGGTGACACTAGACATATAAAATTGCACACTATTGTATTTTTCTAAAGACCGAATATTGACTGTAGCAGCAAATATACTAAATAAGTGTGAAGCAAAGATAGAGTACAAAAAAACGACTGCCCTCGTAAACCATTACACAACAGTATAAAAGATAGTTGTGTGAAGAGTGCAAGAAAAATATTAATCTTTTCATAGTGTCACAATGTGCATTTCTGTTTTCAGTGAATGAGAAAAAAACATGTTTTCGTTTTTAAAAAATGAAACAAACAAACAAAAACAACGAATATTAGCATAGCAGTTTAAAGAGAGATTGTTGTTGTAAAGTTTATGACGAAATCAAATAAAGAATAGAAACACTTATGTGCGCAAATTTTTCACAAAGAATACACTATTGAAATTCATATGACAATACTGAAAATTTAGCTTCAGTAGTAAAATATGCTCTTACAACACAAACTATAGTTCCGTTACTTCACAGGCAAACGAGTGATGTTGTATACATTGATAAATGAGAAATACAGATTTCAGTGCACCTGTAAAATCAAGAGGAACAGAAAAGAGTACGATTCAGTAATGCAGTATAAAGTAAAGTACATAAAGAAAGTCATTTAAAATAATTTTGTATAATTATTGTTCTGAACGGTAACACCAATACGTATCCAACTAAGAGTCTAATAGTAGATATGTATGTGTTCACATGCTTCTATGCGATTATAATTGCGGAACATTCACTTCACTTTCGTTTAAAAATGAATGAGTGACGTTTCTTCACGGCATTCTTAATTATTTCTACCATGTTATTATAAGTTGATTGCTTTTGTTTAAAATCTCAGACAAAAACACGTTGTTGAAGCTCTGGAAGTGCAGAATTATTTTCATAATTTGTACCGTTTTTTCTTCTTTTTTGGTCTTTATTTTATATTTTATATCCTGAAGTTTTAAAGCCGGCCTATGATAAAAAAAGCTTACACCGCACTTGTACATAGTAGAAGAGAGCATGATTGCGGCAAACCTTCTTTTCTCACGTACTGTTTTTCGACATGAGTATCTGCACATGCAATTATGACATTTTTTCAATATATTGGCCCGCAACAGCATTCTGCCGCTATTTGTTTTGCCCTTATAATGATTCGAATCGTACATCACGTCTCTTGTGACTTCTATAAAAATTCTTTATATGTACTATGTAGGTATTAAAATAATCTTGAGGACATCCACAACAACGTAAATACTATACGCACGACTCTACGACTTTTCTTTTGTCTTTATTTCTTAGTAGAAAACGAAATTATTCAATTACACCCCAATCAAAATAAATGTTATGTCAATCGTATTACAGATCACAGTTTTGAAGATTCTTTAATCAAACATTCAACATCGCGGAGAGAACCTATAACGTAAAATTGAGCTTGAAGAAAATCAAAATTACGGTGGAAACGCAATTAATATTGAAAGGAATAAATGCGTGAATCATATAAAACATGTGTATAAACTTAAAAAGAAAACACAATTTACTGGTTTTCTCTAAATTTTAATCAAACCACTCTTAGTTCGTCCTACAATTAGAAAAAAGTAAAATAATGAATTTTTAAAATTAACGAATTATCGGAACACTTTCACTTACATATGTACGTTCATAAATAATAGCATGTACAAATGCAAATATGTACTACGTAGCGCCTACTTCCCGCAAACAATAGCACACACACAACACGTTTTATCCTTGTTTCAATCAAACTTGGTAAACGTTTATGCCACAGCTGAAACTTAGCAAGACGGAGGCAAATGAAGATCTACACCCTCTCAGCTAACTTCAAAATAATAATAGATTACAATATTGGTATCCCGAGGGGATAGTAGGTAGTGTCCTAAACGTCAAGGTTCGAGACCGTATGTTCTCAATTCTCTCCAGTGACCTTGGATGGTTTGTGATTGTTTGATTGTTGACATTAATAATATATGTATGTATGATTAACTCAAATAGAAAAAGAAAATGAAAATTGCAAAGCACTTCTCGGGAGAATAGTGAAGATTTTAGGAAAAAGAAGAAAATAAAATTTGTCGCATATTACCCCTCTTTTCTTTATCCTATAATTATCTTTCTGTTATTCCAACAAAATATACTGCAGGAGTAGGAGTCATCTCCCGAGGGTTGGTCTTTAAAAAACGCTCGGAATGCATTCAAATCTCCAGGCTCGACATATTTTGAACTTTAGTAGCCACATTCGCTTAAAAAAGAGGAATGCTGTAACTGTCATGATTCATAGTCAAAATACTATACCTACGCTTACAAACAATTGCAATTATGAAACTTTCATATTATATACGTATGTATATATTGCAGGTAATTTCGTCCCGAAATAATATTATTTTTTTCTAATTTTATAAATTGATTAAATATTGTTAATTGAATTTATTTGTAGATTTAATTCATAAATTTAATAGTAAAAAAGAATCTTCAAAATAATATAATATGTGTATTCCAATTATATATTTTCACTTCCAACTAAAGTATAAGAATACATTTGAGAAGGCGATCAAATTATTAATTTTTCTTTTCCCTTTTTATTTCTTTTTTGATTTTATTATTATTCTTTCATTTATTTAGAAGAACACTAACGACATTATTTCACTTAATATAGAAATAAAAATTTGATTATCACTTTAATTCAATTTCAAACTAGCAGATCGCTTGATAAACACATTAAAGAAAATACTCACAAAAGCGAATACGACAAACGTTGTCAAATTAGACGACAAATAATCCAAATCAACTTACAAGAAGTCTCCAGAAACTGAAACCGTATGAATGAATCAATGAAAACTGAACTCTTTCTTATTCGTCTTACCTTTGAATGTCGCGCATTGTTACGTTTAATCCCTAATTGTGCTCGTAATTTAAGTAAACATGAAACAAAATGCAACTTCCATTACCACAAAGGTGTTTATTCAAAAGCACACACACATACACACACAAACAACTCCGGAGGAGAACAATGAAACAGTGAATGTGACAGCGAGCCCCAATACAAAAAGGACAATAAAGGAACATACAGTCAAAGCGTTACCATGACAAGTAAAGATACATGGAAACAGAAAAGAGATAAAAACAAACAAATAGTAACACACACATATCCAACCATAATCTTAAGAATTAACATAAAATATTTTCGCTTTTATATATGTACATACTTAAATAAGCTGTATATGCATGTAGCATACCCTGTAAGAAATCTGGTAGCAAGTGGCTTTTGTTGTCTAATTAAGTGACATTGTCAACAAAGAATCTACACTTTGTTTCTTAAATTGTCACACTCTATACATAAACTGTATGTTTACTTTTTCACATTCGATTGTATTATTTAATTATGACTTTTATCTCATAAAAAATACGCGTAACGTAACTATAGTATCCGGAAAAAGGCGACGTAAATCGAATTTCAAATAACTCATTCTATCAGATGTTCCCCTGATTTTTTTTATAAACAACAGAGGCGACATAAGGCGATTGATGACGCAAATCGAAGTTGAAGGTAACAAAATTTTTGACGACGTTAATCGAAACAACGTAAATTGAAACGACGTAAATCGGGGGAACACTGTACAGCATAAACCATTGCATTGAGAAGCTAGGCCGTAATCCTGACTGAAGGGTTGTAATGGCCAATTATGGACAATTATAAAATAATATAAAGCATTGCCTGTCACATAATTTGCTAGTAGTGGTAGTGAATCATGTAGTGGTACATGTAGTTATACAAACGACATTTCCTACAGGGTTCATGCGGCCACTTATATATAGATGTAACTCGGCATGGGTTAGTGTAACATTATACTGCTGATACAATTTTCGTTTCGTGTTTGCCGAAATAATAATCACTCAAACGCAGAATGGCAGCGTTTTTAATTTTTACGTCAATTCAGCGCGTATGGATTTCTTTTGATATCCTCTATCCCTATTAAAAACTCTGTAATTGACTTTTATGTGTACTGTACTGTCCAAGGATTTAAAGATTATGACTTGGCGATGTTTTAAAGGTAAACTGTTTTCTCACGCTTAAACAATGACAACAAAAAAAAAAAAATATTAATTATGTTTTGTAATACAAGATTACCCGTTTCATTAGTTTAATTTGGTTTAGTTTGTACATACTTTTACTTACATTTGACATACAGCGTAGTGCAAACAATTTTCGTTAAAAACTATTAAATATTTAAAGATGGAATGAAAATAATGAAGATAGAAACGAAAATTTAATTAATATGTTGTTGTAAACGGTAAAATTTCTTATTTACTAATCAGGTTATGTCAGAGTTTCGCAATCATAACAGGCTATTGTAATACTCCTGGAGACTGTCTATGAGGGCAATAAAAGAATCTTAAAACCAATTGCACAATTTATCTTATCTGTGTCTCTTTCTTCTCAACTCAAAATATTCAATACAGCGTTAAAAAAATAAAACTATTCAAAAGAATATTATAAGGGAATAAAAAATATTATTATCGGTTTATTTTTGATAAGCTCCAAACGCTCTAACGTGTTCACGGAGACGTACGGCATTAATAGCGATAAAGCCAGATGCATCTCGGGGCACATATCCGCCATGTACGTCCATTGATACTAATTCTTTATTATAAAGTGAATTCTCCAAAGACAAGGACTCACGAGCAATCGCTTGACAATATCCGGGTCTTAACTCAATGGTAACATGTCCAGAGACATTTATTTGTGATAGTTCCAAACACTGGCGGACATATGCAGCTTCAGGGCTAAACCAAAAACCATTGTAAACGTAATCTGTCATGCGATCTCTAAAATATTGTTTGCAGCGTAAAACCTACAAGGAAGGAAATACAAAACGTATAATTAATAAGAGCATATAAATAGTCTTAAAGAAAAAGGACCTCTTTATCTAAGCAGAATACTTCCAAGTCTTGATGAGCTTTGTAGAGCACAGTGCCGCCAGGAGTCTCATATACTCCACGCGATTTCAAACCTACATAACGGTTTTCTACAATATCGATGCGTCCTATGCCATAGGATCCAGCTAAGTGATTTAAGAATCTTAACATCTCCAAAGGAGTCTGATATTTGTCATTCAATTTGATTGGTAGCCCCTTTTCGAAAGTTATCTTTATTCTTACTGGAGTGCTAGGTGCTTGAGTTAAAGGATCTTTAGTCATTTCGTACAATGTTTCTGGAGCTGTTTGATTAGGGTCCTCTAAAATGCCAGACTCGTAACTGATGTGCAAAATATTCGCATCTGTACTCCATGGTGTAGCCGGTTTAGCGGTCACTGGTATATTATGAAGTTTGGCGTACTCTATCAAATCCAAACGACCTTGAAAGCGTTGGCAAAATTCATCATCTCTCCAAGGGGCTATGATCTAAAACAATATACGCATATGCATATACAAATAAACAACTGTCATGTATCTAAAAGAGTCCACGGATCATATACCTTTATTTCTGGCATCAGTGCATAGGCACACAACTCAAATCGAACCTGGTCGTTGCCCTTTCCAGTAGCGCCATGTGAAAGATATTTGGCTTTGTATTGTTTAGCCGCTTCGATTAAAGCCACCGTTATACATGGCCTAGCCAAAGATGTACCCAATAAATACCGCTCTTCATAAATAAGGCCCATCTGTATAGCCGGCCAAATGTAGTTCTGAACAAAATCGGTTTTCACATCCTTCACTATCACATCCTTAGCGCCGATTTTTAGTGCCTTCTGTTTCGCGGCTTCAAAATCTTCGTCCTGACCAACATCGGCCATTAAACATATTACCTCATATCCTTTCTCCAATAGCCATTTAAGAATGCAGGATGTATCTAAACCACCAGAATATGCCAAAATAACTTTCTCAGCCATAGTTTGTATGTGAATCAGACTAGCTCTTAACAGAAACTAATTTTATTTGAAGTGAATTTAAGGTTCATCTTCACACCCATACTCAAAACTAATCAGCACACTTACATTCATGCACATCTATAGTTACATACCTATGTATTTGAAAGATAATGCCTGCGGCTGTTAGAGAGCTTATTCTCAAACATCTTCTAAATTTTACTTCCAACTGATAAGCAGATAATAAATTATATTTTTCAAGACCTTCTATAAAATTACATACATACATACATCTAGAGTACAATAAAATTTGTATTAACAAAAACAAGTCACATCGAATCGGTGTTGCATACTTCCATACATATGCCCTTATGTATATATTTGGCAGTATGATATATAGACTTAAAATTACACCTTAAGATCAATTATTTTATAATTCGGTACCATTATTATTCGCTCGTCACACATACACATGCATACATACATATGTATGTATGAATGTAGGTATGTACATCAATTTATTTCAAATGCAAATTAAACGTATGCATTTCAGCTACATATTGTGCATACAAAAGAAATATTTACATTTTAATTTCAGCATCTTATATTTCCTTTTTTTATACATTTATACAAAATAACTCAAAAGCTTTTCATTTTCTAACGCATCATCACTTTTCAACTTAAACCGAGTAAAAAGCACGAAATAAAAATGTTTGTCTGCATATAAATTGAAAATTTTTCCATTCAAAATAGAAAATCCCTAAACATAAATAGTTATTTCTTTTTATAATATTGAGATGTGACGAAAAATGAGATGAAATAATATACATTCATATGTATACTACATACATATATTAACATACCTACAGATACAGAATACATACATGTGTACATATTATTACTTTTATCAGCATAATTTTTTATTCTTACAGCATGGTAAATAAAGCTACGGAAATTTTCCAAAAATCCCATTTAACAAGCTTCGCGATGATGATAAAAAAGTATTCAAGAGCCCATACAGTATCGGTCATAACTAAAGCACCTCTCTGATTACTTTATACCTTTATTAGAAAATGCTCAAAAGAACAGCCGTCCTTTAAATAATGTTTACAAACTTGACAACATTGCTAAATTTTTTAAATCTAAATTAACGATACAATGTGTACAGAATTTTAAAAATAAATTAAAATCCGGCATATTAAGGCACAAATTGAATAAAAAATATTCCATTAGTCGGTCAATCTGTTCTAGGCTTATTTTTAAGTTTATGCTAAAAGGGCGCACGAAACATTGCGATAAATAAAGATTTCTTAATTGAAAGAGCCATTCCAAACGACACTACTACAATATCTGCTAGTCAAATAAAAAACAACTTCAATTTGACTATTCACAAAACAGAAAATAAGTTTATATATTTCCCATAGGGTCTTGTATCGACATATTTTATACTTATCTTTAGGAATTCTTTAATATAACGAATAAATAAAGTTTTTTTTTTTTTTTAATTATACCCAATAAACATCCGGAAGAAATACAAAATGACAGAATAGATACATTCATTTATTCTCTTTTCATGCTTATTTTTTTTTTTTTTTTTTTTAGAGATAGAAGTATTTATTATAAGTACAGATTGTGAACCTATTTGGAATCATAGTAAATATGCTTCATCCATTTTTCAACGAACTGCTACTGTTTCTGTTCCAGTTTGGTGCACATTTTCTCAGTATCGAATTTTAGGACTCAGCTAACATTTAGCACATTTTATCATCTTGTAGCGGAGTCGTTAACAAGCGTGTATGTTTGGTATCGTCGTATATTTACTCTAGATACCGCAAAATATTTTGTAATTTTTGGTATCATATGTCCCCAATGATACACAAATTTCTAATCCACAGACCAGAAGCAATAAAATACTCTGCAAGCAGCCCGAAACAAAGACTTCAAACATTTTTGGGAGAATTATTCTCGGAGAAACTCACGAGAAAAATCTAATGAAAATATTTTTAAAAGAAAGATCCCTAATAATTATTTTTGTTTTATTTTAGCAAATAAAGTAGTATTTATACATCTAGAAAATATGATATGATAAAAAAATAGCGTCAAAAAAATTCTAGTAACATATCGTCACCCAAAATGCAGAAGAGCGTAACAATACTTCAAAATTTTACAGGAGAGGAAAAAACACACTCAAAATGATTTATTCTGGTTGGTAGAAATCTTTGAGAGAAGGATTATAAAATTTTGTCAGAACATATATTTTGAAGCAGTACATCAGAATCAATCAAAAACTCAGTTTTGAATTTTTTGGTTGCATTTCAGGTCACGACTTTTATTCTTATTTTGTTTTATAATGGATTTAACTTCTTTAAGCGAATAAACCAAAAAATATTAACATAAGCAACCAGGAAAGCTCTCACGATTTAATTCCCATTTTTTGCATCAAAAACCCCAATGTGCATCGATTCAATTCTATTTCATCACGATTTTCGTTCCCAGCGCATGTATTTACGGCAACAATATTAGTAGCCATTAATTGCACCATGATAGACTAAGGTCAAAACATCAAAGGACAATAAGGTGATTACAAAAATAGGTAGAACTTGTGACTTCGGTGCTGCTTGCTTTCATGTTGCCGTCATTAACAGCATTAGATTCAGATGGATGCTTTCGATCCCATTCTGCTAATTTAAGACTTACAAGTAGTCTGAGTAGTTTCGGAATTGGCAACATTAGATTCAGATCCACTAAGTCTGAAAAAGTCAACGGAGTTACTAGTGGTGCACAAAAGGCTAATCCACAGTGAAATTGCTGCTCTGAACTAACCTTAGTTGTCATAAAGGTGATTATAATCTAAATTAGTTTGCTTAATTCTCACCAAAGGTAAAACAAAAGTTAGGACCGAAGGATGATGGCAAGTGTTTAACTTTAGCGACGATTATGCGGTCTTTAGAAATGGTTCTAAAATGAAAGCTGGAACTGCTGCAGGAGTCTATTTTTAAGATTATGTGAAGCTGTTCTATAGACAACATGATGCGTGTTGAGTATTCCATGCTGAAGTGTTTGCAATAACTAAGGCTACTGAAGTACTGGTATGAGAATGAAGTGCTCCAGAAGATAGTTAGCTTTATATGCGCATAGTGCAATCTAGGTTAATTTCAGAATGAATTTCTTGAAAAATTATCGGGTGATACTGCGCTAGGTTCTAGTGCATTGTGGTGTAGAGAGCAATGGAATATATAATTTTAACGTCTGCCATCGCATTCTAATACTGCCTCAATACTTTTAAAAGCAAAAAGGAATGTATGAAGCACATTGCATTTTCGTTTAATTCGAATTTTCTAAGTTCGACATATAAATTAATATTACTTTAGCGACTTTAGTTGATAAATGTGCTCAATTCGCTCCGAGTTTTTCTAACTTAATGTATCTTCTAGCGCTTTTTATTCATTAAAGTCTATTAATTTTTGAAATAATTGTACATAAATTTTCTTTAGAGCCAGCATATCGTCGTCGAAAATCCAAAAGTACGTAACATCACTTTTTCCAATTTTACAAGAGAAGCAAAAAAAGTTATAAAACAACAAATGCTTCATATGTAGAAACATTTTTAAATAAAAACGTTATTTTTGGTCGCAAAAATGTTAAAACTGGTACGGATATGTTAGATAACCTTAAGAATTATAATCAATCAAAAACTTGATTTTGATTTTCTTTGATGATACGTACTTTTGGATTTTCGACGACGATATAATACCATTTATATTTCACAAATAAATTAAAAAAACTTTAATCTTTTGTTTATTAAAAGTACTCTTTATAAATATAAATTTGTATGTACATATGCAAATATATATATGTATATGTATTATATATCTGTATATGTATTATATATCTATATATATTATATATCTACATATATTATACATCTGTATATATATACATATACACATACATGCACACGTACACACCCATACATACATATATATACAAACTTATATATATATAAAATATTTATCCACATATCATATATACATATATCATATCGTATATATATCATATACATATATAGATGCCCATACACGAAAATATATATATATATAAATATATATGTATTTTATATATAAGGATATATTAGTATATATACATACATCGTAATATACACACATACATACACACACACACACACACACACACACGCGCGCGTATGTATGAAACTATATATACATATATGTAATAAATTAGTTTAGTCTCTGAGTTATAGGTAGTTTTTTGCGTCTTCGTCTGGCTAATTGTTGCCTTTCCCAATACTCATAATAACGTTCATGCTTTAGCCATTCTTGATATTTATACCACCACTCCTCCCACTTAATATAGTCCTGCAAATAACAAATGAAAATTTTAAATTCTATTTTTAAATCATAATGGGAATATATACGCACCTTTAAATCCAAGTCTCTTAGATAGCCACGAGATTTGTAATATTCGTAACGAACGCGAACATCATCCCAAGACAACATGCCCGACGGTGCTGTTGTAGCTAATTCTTCTGGGAAGTGACCAACCGGTGCTGGTGAATATGAATAACGACGCGGAGGAGATTCCAATCCCTCTTCTATCATCACTTTTAAAGCTCCTCCAGCGGAATCTTTAGTAATTCTCATATTCTCCATATTGCTTCTATCAATCGACCACTGAGCCATTTTACCAAAACGTTCTGACAACGTCAATCGTGTAGTGGCCGTAAAAGTTGGTAATGGGGTTTCATCGCTATCTGAAGCGCCCGTATCATCAGATTCTGAAGAGGAGTGTTTTTTACGTTTTTCGCCTTCGATTTTTATGCGCGTGCGCAACTGGTGTGTAAAAATATATATTATTATAAACTTATATTCATATTATAATTATATTTATATTATTATATATATAATGTAGGGGCCCTCATCGTCTAGTGGGTCGAGTGCTAGGCTAGTACAGTCAGGGTCGTTGATAAGATTCCTACCATAGACTTTATAGTCTGTTAAACTACACCCATCATAGGGTCTACGTTACTCAGCTCATAATAATTAGATATAATTTGATACTTTATTGTATTTAATAAATAAATAAACACATCTAATATACCTCCTTATCCTTTTTCTTTTTTTTTACTGGTACTACTGATGATACGCTTGGCTCTGGTGGCTCAGGGGGTCTATTTTTTAAACGTGGATCCTCAGGAGGTGAATGACGACTAGACCGTGTAACTTTTCACTTGGCCTTCTGATGAATGATTATCTATACTGCGTTGTCGGCTTATACGCCGAGAAATATCATTATGACGATATTTATCTACTCCTGAGCCTCGAGGAGGGGACGTGTGTCTAGCTGAAATGCGAGCACCTGACGAAGCAGAAGATGACGTGGATTGCGGAGGAGGCCCACGTTGATATTGTAACACACGCGATGAGGACGATTTCGTAGGTGGAGACCGAGGCCCACCACGCGGCACGGTGCGGCGAAAGTGACCTAAAATTTTTGTTGCTTACATTTAATATAAACTTAACAATATACGATTAAAGCTTACCGAGATCTACGATGATGATTAGGTGAACAAACCGAACAAGAGTCATCTGAACAGCTACTAACTGAACTATTTGTACGCGAACGGCACGAGCTCTGCAAAAGTTGAAATCAATTCTTCCCAATGAAAATAGGGGCTCAAATAAACAATATATTTTAATTTACCCTTGGTGGAGGCGAAGGAGGTCTTTTTGAACGTGGCAATATTTGTCCTCTTTGTTTTGAAGAAATGCCTCCAACATTCGACGGTGAACGACGACGACCAACGCTGACACCAGCTGGAGATCCTCGGCGTCTATCGACGACCGGTGATCGCGACGTTTTACGGCGAATAGGAAGTTCAGGTGGAGAACGGGGTCTGCCACCAGTCGTTTGTCGACGACTTCCTACCTCAGATGGCGATCGCGGTGGTGGTCCAGTACGCGACTGTGGAGACCGAGGACGAACGCCGCGCGATTGTCCCTCTAAAGACGATGGTGGAGACACATGATTACGACTTGATCGATTTATTAAGTCACGCGACGATGAAGAAATTGGCGAACGACGACGTGCCGGTGGTGATAGTGGCGGAGTTTTACGTAAACGTGAGTGGCTTCGCGAACGCGGCGACCGTGAACGACCGTAGCGTCCAGCAGCGGAACTTGGAGGTCCTCCACCCGAATTGTATCGATACCCGCCATTTCCACCAATACCACTATTAACACCAATTATATCTGCTTCACGATCGCTTTCCCCGGAACTACTTTCGCCTTGTATATACATTTTCTTATAACCGGTATGACGCCAACGATTGGGATCTTTTTCCTCAACTTCCAAAAGTTTTTTGTCCCAATAATCATTCGTGTTCGCTCTTGCTTTCTTCATAACGTTATCAATTTCCCGACGTTTTCCTGCTGGTAGTGATGGATCTGAAAGAAATAAAATATGCCCAGATATTCATAATTCAAAACAGTCATCATTACTTACGTTTCACATTTAATTACCTGTTATACGGGTTACAGTTGGTTGTCGATCCATGTGCAACTTGGAATTCATATCCATACCGCCGCGACGACGCGACGCAGACATTTTCGATACTTAACCCGATTTTAACGAATTTACAGAAACGACTTTCAGTTTTGCTTTCTTTCTTTTATTTAAAAAAAAACAAAAAAAACAAAAAACACTTGTTTTTTACGCGATTTATTAGCTGCAAAACACAGATTATAAATTAAATTTCATTTTGGCATTAACCTAAAAAAACAATTTTAAATCAGTTTTAACACACATTAAATGACTCTCGTAACACTTTACACTTCTCTTCGCATACTTCATTCTTTTTTTTTTTTTTTTGGTCAGAACACA
Source organism: Sarcophaga peregrina (assembly GCA_014635995.1). NCBI lineage: Eukaryota > Metazoa > Arthropoda > Insecta > Diptera > Sarcophagidae > Sarcophaga > Sarcophaga peregrina. The sequence continues at coordinate 14,232,245 of CM025793.1, read as the reverse complement.
ATAGTTTTAAATGAGAAAAAAAGAAAAAGGAAATTAAAGGAAAGAATCGAACCGCGATCTGATTTTTAAAGTAATAACACTGAGCACCACATCATCGCTGAATGCTCAGAACAGAAAAACGACAGACATTTTTGATTCTACATTCAGTCTAAGATTACTTCCTAGTGAGCATTAAATCAAATCACAAGTCTACAATATTTAACCGCATATTCATTCACAAAGGCATCACGCCATGGATTCACAATTATAACGTAATAAGGATGGATTTGATTTAGGAAGAGTAGTACGTCTAGAAAAACCAAATAAACTAAACAAAAATGATTATATTTTTACATATGTACGTAGACTTTCTATTTAACCGATTCCGATACGCGAAATCACTTTAACAGCGCAAGGCGTCATTCGTTTATCGTATCCAATTAAATCACCGCACAAACTAAGACCATCAATTTATAATTGGCAAATCGAGTCAGTTCCGTGTAAATTTTATAAAGACGATTACGCGATACATTCGAAAATTAATTTTTTAAGACGTATGTACGTATGTATGTACGTAGTACGAGTCTTCCATATGCAATAAATTGTATGCGTTTAAGAAAAAATTAACACAAGGATTGTTTATGATAGTCTGCATCCTCGAATTAATTTCTATTGATTTATAACTAATGTCCTTATTAATTCTCTTACATTTATAACTTATGATATATTTAAAGTTTAACTAAAAGATAGCAAACGATCCCTTTTTCATAGCTTTGTAATTATTTTTTAACGAAAGAAAACTTTTCTCTATACCACGGCGGCCATTTTCCCAATTTGTAAAATATTGACAAAAGCACACGGTTGATTTTGTTCGAGAGTTGTATTTTCGATAATTAAAACTCAGCGTCAGCGTTAGGTTTTTAAGGCGTAAAAATAACTTGTTAGTTATTCCTATACATATCGATTTTTTTAAATGTCATCTCTCGCGTTAAGAAATTTTCGATTACATTCCGATTGTATAAAGAAACATATTCGTCATTATATTTTCTTTCTGTACTAAAAAAATTAAATAAGTAATAAAGCCGGTTCCCCTAAAGAAAGAACATAATATTTTTTCTAGAACAAATTAAATTAAAATAGTTCCATAAATATTGAAAATGCAAAAATTTTCAATTAACAATGGCATAAAATTACACCAACGCTTCTGGGCGTTTTTAGTAATTTTATTGCTATTCGGCTTTGTCACTGTAGCAAAAGTTCAACCATCAAGGGAAACAGAATCTGTACAAAGACACTCGTCTCTAATTGAATTAAATGAAGACAATTGGCGTCTTATGTTTAAAGGAGAATGGATGGTAGAATTGTAAGTAAATCCCGACTTGACAATACAACAAAAATTGGACATGTGATGACAAAAAAGGTTGCCATACATATAACTTAATGTGCATTTGAATGGTACGGCGATTGGGAAATATAAAATTTATTAATATGTTCTCGTTTTAGTTTTGCCCCATGGTGCCCAGCTTGTAAAAATTTGGCTCCCGTTTGGGAAAGATTCGCTGCATCGGCTGCGGATATTAATGTAAACGTAGCTAAAATTGATGTTACAACTTCGCCGTCTCTCAGTGGTAGATTTTATGTAACTGCTCTTCCAACAATTTACCAGTAAGATATCAAATGTCTTTACCTATTATTCTAAATAGTTTCTAAACAAATAATCTCAATACACTCCTCTAGTGTTAAAGACGGTGAATTTCGCCAATATCGAGGATCTCGAGACGGCGATGCATTAATGTTCTTTATTAAACAGAAACAATGGACAAAGCTAGAACCGATTTCATCATGGAAAAAGCCAGACACCATACATATGTCCGTTTTGTCGTACTTTTTTAAATTGTCACACACTCTTAAGGTATGTTCGTTTCGGTATCAGTTTACAATTAAAATATTTAAAAAATCTTCCATATAATATTAAACAAAGTTTCGACTCAATTTTTTTTTTTTTATAATTTATTTAGATGCTATTGTATAAATTTAAGTTAACTCAAATTAGATTAAATAACTTCGATTATAGCGAAATTTCGTGGTTGATACATAGTAAAATTATTAACTGATTTTTAGGATTTTAACAGTCGGCTTCAGGAAGAATATGGATTGCCAACCTGGGGTTCTTATGCACTTTTTACCATTGGAACTATATTTGTTGGAGCAGCGTTAGGTCTTATGTTAGTCTGCGTGGTAGACTTTTTATATCCACCAAAAAAATTACAGCGTCAAAGCTTTTCCGAAGCAAAAGAACACCCACGGAACGATGTCGAAGATATAGCTAATGATGAAATCGAAGATGATCGGCCACAAAATGGCGAAGAGGGTGTTGAAGATGATGAGCAACCCGGTGAAGAGGAAGAAGATGTATCTACCGAGGAAGAAAATCTTGTCCACAGTGAAACAGAAGAACCAGAGAGCGAAATTAAATCGGATAAAAAACAGACTGATGATAATAAACCTTCTTCCAGCGAAGTACGTAAACGCAAACCACGTAAAGCTGATTAAGAATCAAATTTGCTTTTTAAGATAAAATTTTTGTTTTAAAGTTCAGAACGAACACATAATCTTGAAATACGCACAGAATTTCATTAAAATGTTCAGTTCATGCAGACAAAATTATATAATTTTTTGATGAAAAAACATTAACACAAATAATTAACTTAACAATGGTATTAAAATTTAATTAATATAGTCCTAAAAACATTATTGTTTTGCCTTATTTATGCACATAATAAATAAATCCATTATAAATTGTAGTTTGTAACTCAACAATAACATTTTTAAAAGTTTTTTTTTTTTAATAAATATTTTTGAGCTTAACAAAATTTATAAATTTTGTATGTAATGTATTTCCTGACAATTTTTTTTAATGTTTGTTTTTGTTTCAAATTCCTTGACTTGAACTCAGAATGTTGTACGTCACCGTGATTTTTTTTGCACAGGAATTGAGTATGTACACCGGTCGTTTCAAAGAAGCCATATAGTACACGGTTGTATTAAAAATAAAATATGGTAAAATAAATAATATATTTATCTGTTTTTTTTTTTTTTTTTTGAAAACTTGTGTTTTACTGCATAATATCGGAAGATAATGCTCACTTTTTATCTAAAAATTGAATTTAAAAAAAAAAATGTCGGCACATATGAATCCCGCAAAATCCTTTTACATTGGCATGAAAAATAATATGGACAGCAATGTAAGAAATATATTTAATAGGATAGTAAGTAAAATGGGTAAATTGCTGATAAGCTTATATACAATTTGGCTTTAATTTATTGCACAAATCTCGATCGGATTTGGGTCTGAAAACGGTGTGCCAGTCTAATACATTGATGTTGTTATCTTCGAATAATTTCTTAATGCATTTTGCAGGATATTTAAGGTTTCGAAGATTACAACATATTCGTTACTTTCTAAATGCCTTGTGTACGATGTAGTGACCATAGAAGATAAATAAAATATTACTGCCACCATGCTTTAACGTCTTAAGAGTGGAATGAGGGTTCTATACCGTGTTTATAAGTCTAATTACAGTATGAGGACCTCGATCTGAAATAAATTCATTTTTTAGCCTTAGCCTTTCTTTCGAATCTACATAACAATTCTTCATTCAATCAGTTTAATGAATTCCAAATGCATAAAAGTATGCTCGGCAATTACCTTTCTAAAGACAAAGATTTCATAACGTGAAAGGAAACTTAGGCATGTTAATATTTAACATTTAAATTTTGCTTTATTTAGTTTTAATTAAAAGCTTTTAATTACAAAAAAGTTTAATTTTTAATTAATATATTACTTGAACTGGATTTCTTTTCTCTTACGTTTTTTTTTTTTTTTTGTTGATTATAATTAAAATAGTAAAGATCAGAGAACGTTTAGAATGGGTTATTATGAGCTTGCAAAATATTCACAAAAATAAAGTACGTAGTTGTCAATTATTTTTTTATTTGAACAAGACATGACAAAACGTGTGAAGAGCGAATGAAATGGAAAATGCATTGCATAATGTGTCTTATTTTGCACTAGTTTCACGTTTAATATACTCTCTCAACATAATTTTCACTAAATTTCGTATCGGTTTACGTTTTCGAGATGTGCTCATTAAGAAAACAGCAGCAAAGTGCAGTGGCAAAATTTTTCAGAAAATTGAAATATTAGTTATCGAAATTGAATTTGTGAATTTTTTTTAGTAAATAACTGTGACCGATTAAAATTGATCATCAAATCCATGGGTTAAAGTAATCTTCCATTTGGGGATTTCACATTCAATTATTGCCTTTCAACAACTAACACACATACACATATATATTTGAAACGAAACATTTCCATTTTCGTTCTATACGTAAACCGGTTTTCTGAAAAACTCTGAAGCAGTAATTTGTTATAGTTTTCTTAACGAATGCATTTCGTGCGTGAAAATTCATACACAATTGAATGAAAAATTGTATGCAGACAATGTCACAACTACCGATATCTTGGACTTTTGAATTGAATGAGGACGTTGAACGTGAAACCACAGCGTAAAGCACCCAAAACAAAACGACTGGTATTAATGGTTCACATGTCTGTTAAATGAAAGGCAAAATTGTTTTCCAACGTATTTATATAGGTGCGTATTTTAAGCAATAAATCAATATACGGATTGTTTTTTTTTTTGTTTTACTTTTAATGTGAGATCATTGCTTGACAAATTATGGAATTATAAAATAAGATATACGAATAAAACAAACAAGTAAACATTCAACAGGAATTCCGAATGTCAACATGGCAAATATCGATAGTATTTGATATTAAATGAGTACATAGGAAAAGCAACGAATGCATGAATATTGGACAATCGTTATTCAGTTCTCTGGTTCTCTCTTAAAAATAGCGCATAAACAACTGGACATATTCTTTTATACTGTGTATGAAGTTATTTTTTTATTTATTCAAATATTTATTTCATTTTTTATTTTTACATGCTATGGCAGTAAGTGTGTATGTAATTTACTTTATATTAAATATTGCGTAATGATGAGTTTCACCCTTTGCATATATAATAGGAGAAAAACTAGTGTAGAGTTGTTCGTATATTTCAAATAATCTGTTGAAAAAATAATTTATATATATATAGTTTGTATGTATGTATACATTTGATTGAGAGTTGGTGAAATTATATAATATATATTTTTTTTTTATCGAATATTCTTCATATATTCCTCATACATGATTTTTTAATACATTTATAGTTATTAATAAAATTGTGTGAATAAGTTGCCAGGAGTATTTTAAAAACTAATAAAAGCAATTAATGATCAATACAAATAATAAATTAAATATGTATATAAAAGATAAAAACATTTGCCACTTTATGTTTAACACAATAGTTTAAACTTATAAATAACACAACTGTAAAATAATAATTATAAAAAAAAGATACACTAAGGACATGCTGCAATACAACTTTTTCTATTTAACATACTAATAAAGTAATGTGTTGCGAAGTCTGAAATTTATTAAAAAAAAAAAATTTAATAGAATTTTTGTATATATTCCTTCAGATAAATTTACATACTACACAGCAGAATAACATTTTGCTCTTATATAAATTATTAAATAAAAAAAAAAAAAATTATCGTGCTATTAATCAATTAATTTTCAAAAGCTGTAGAAACAGTAATCAAATACACACACACACGTTTTATGTGTTAAAACTTATGTGTTTCTAAGAAGAAATTATTACATTTTTATATATTCGGGTGATTTACAAGTTGCACTATCAGAATGTTTTAGATTTTAATTCAACCAAAAAATTTTTTTTGATTGATAATTATAACTACCAATAGTTTTGGTTCGATTTTCTAATAAAGAAAAAAGGCCATTATCGATCGTACATCTTGTCAATCTCCGAATCGTTGTTATAAATATTGTATTCTAGATTTGCATGTTTTTGCTTATAAAAAGTTTAATATTAAATTTTTTTTTTTTGTTTTTACTTTATAAATTTATTTTTGTAGTCCTAGTTCAGAAAAATTATATGTATATATATATATATATATGCATATATATAGACGTATGTATAAAAAGAATTGTTTTTGTGGTTGCTTATAATCGTCATTTACATAAAATATGATTCGAAAAAGGTAAAATATATACTTTTTCTTCGTTCCTAATAATTTTTTTAAATGCCTCTTATAATTTTTTAACATTTAGCTTGCACTTGAATATTGGGGGGTTTAATAAAAGATAACAAAAAGGTTTGCACATTATATGACCGTTTAACATTTTTTCAACTGGATGTAAAACATTCTCGTGTTTTCTTGTGAATTTTAGATTTTACTTCAGATCACGTTCCACTCATTCAATCAAATGAATTAAAAATTGCTTAATGTAAGGAAGATGTTTATGCTTCTGCCTTCTTTTTCTCCTTCTTCTTTTTTAAAAATGATGGTGTTCTGAGACCCTTCTTTTTCTTTTTGTCTTTCTTAGGTGAACCATCCGTGGATATATCCTGAAACCGTAATAGAAATTTGCAATGAGAATATCGTTTGTGGTTTTGTTAGTACACATATACAAGAGATAATAATAATGGTATTTGTTAACGATGAACAACTGAGACGGTAGCTTAATGCTCAAAAAACAGAACTAATTAATATTACTTATACATACTTATTATACATATTTCTTACCTCTTTACTGCTATGTGAAAATGTGCTTAAATGAGCTTCAGAGTGATCTCCGTTTTGTACGTTTTCTCCTATAAAATAATAATTAAATTTTTTTTCTTTTTTTAATTTCTATTCAATAATTTTATATGAAATTAAATGAACAACATACATATTGATACGTGTTAACTATGTTAAACAATAAAATGATTCTAATGAATATGTTATGTAAATAATTTATTCTATATGCATGCACTTATTAATTATGAACAAAAAGAAAAAACTAAAAATACATGCAAATTATATATAAATTAAAATAAAAACTGTATGATTACCTGTTCCATTTAACAGTCATATTACCTAAATACATGAGTTAATTTTAAGATAAATATGAATATGATGTCCTATAAATGATTAAGATCCCTGCATTATAAACGTTTTACAATGTTCCCTAACAAGATTGTTTCTCTTTTCTATCACAAACACAATGTATAAACTATACTTGTAAGTAAAAAAGTTTTAAATTAGACAAATTTATTTAAATGTAAAATAATATTTTATTTCTTTCATTAAACAGATAGATCTAATATTTAAGTTAATTTTGGTAAATTAAAGAAAAACAAAGTAATTAAAAAAAAAAGAAAATAATATACATGTTAAAAATTCTGCATGTAACTACTCTTGAAATTCTTTTGGAATTATAAACATAATTTCATAAATCAAATATGTTTATTAAAATTAATTTATATAATATTTTGTAGACTTCAATATATTTAGTTTCATTTAATTTTATAAAATTAATTAACATAAAATTTGTTAAATATAGTTCATAAATGTTAAGGAAAAAATAAAAATAACAATAAACGAAATTCCTTCATGAAATATAAATTATATTATACAATAAATAAATTTGTAATTTAATTACTTATGTTCTTTAGTTCTGTTTGTAGTTGTAGAATTTAAAGGGCCTACATGTAAAGTGGCTGTTCGAATATGTTCTGACATTTGAGTTATTTTAGATTTACAATCGCACATGTTTTGTATGATACTATTTAGTAATATTTCCAATTCACTTTCAAGCATGGCAAGAGTATGGTGATAACACAAAGCATTTATTTGCTGTTGCGGCAGTGTCGGTACGGCTGAAGATGAATTTAATGGTGTTGAAGATGGATAGTCACATAAGTTAGATAATGAATTACGATCAGCTTCTGTGCATGAAAGGTCTCTACCATATAGAGATACTGATTCTGGTGCAGACAGATATGTTGGCGATGGATTTAAATAAGATGAAGTATCGACATTCTCACTATGTCCTCTATTATGTGAAGACATAAGCCCTTGACTAATGATATTAATTTCATCGTTGATAACTTTTTCTAATTTAGACTTGAATTCTTGTTCATGGCTTTGTAAATTTCGTACACAATCAATGTTGCGTATATTGACATTAATATGAATTTCTATAGCTGTAGAAGTTGTGGATAAATCACATGATGAGTTTAGATCAAATAACGGCGTTTTAAGAGAATTTGATTGAAGAAGGGTTTTATCGTTAGGCTTAGAGCATGGGCTTTCCTTTTTATTGCTCGACAATGAAGCTCTTCGTTTTAATGAATTTAAAGTCAATGTAACATGTTTATTTTCATCGTTTTTATTAGAATTCTGAGATAATTGTTCGCATTCAGGCTTATGCGGCTCATCGTTATTGGAGTCTTCTTCAGTAAAATCAGCTGGTAAAAGGTTCTTTTGAAAATATGAACTGTGCAAACTTTCGTGAACATTTTTAATAGGCGATTGAACACAAAAATTTGATAGATTATCACCTGAATCGGTCGTAAATTGATCATGTTCGGCATCGCCAATATGAGAAAGTGTAGCTGTGGGATAAGTACCACTTACTGATAACAGTGATGAAAACTGATCGGACTGCATCTCCATCTGATTAATATTTTTTGATGAATTGTGACTCAAATTTGATGTCTTTTTTTTGGGTGCATTCAGTTGTATTTCTGCAATAGAAATAAACGATTCCGCTGTTTTCATAGTTGCAACTTCGTTACATAAAATATTATTTAAATTTTTTTCATATATATTTTCATCTTTTCCTGTATCAATACAATTATCCATCTTTCTGGAAGTTATTCCATTTTTATTATTGAAATGATCTATTTGTGCTTCAGCATTTAAACGTTTTATGAAGGCGATTACCTTTTGCCTTTGCAGGTCCACTGGTGTAATGGTACAGGCTGGATGTAAGCTTATGCAAGGCATATAGGTGGATGGGTGATTAAAACCATAGTGAGATACTGTCCGATAAGGAGAAGAACAATTAGAAGAGTGTTTCTGATAGTTTATTGCATTAAAATCTGCCATGTGAATATCTTCTCTTGACATTGAAATTATTGCATCCTTTATGTTTCTATCTTTGTTGAAACCACTTTCACCAACATTGGAAATTGTCGGATAAGTATAGTGAGGATATATTTCAATTTTATGTATCATATAAACCCACGGCGTATTCAATGGTTGTGATGACCAACATCGCAATGTAAATAAAAATGCATACTTTTTTAATAAATTTTCATCCTCTAGCTTATCAAAATGATCATTAAGTGAAAAATAGTTTTGTATACTTATATGTAAAAATGATGGTGACAAACTTGTACAACACCTGTTGAAATCTAATGTAAAAAATAAAATTGAAATAATTGTGTTTGTTTTCATTCAAAACAAAAAAAAAAAAAACATTAATGACGGAACACTTTCTACAACTAATGGGACATAACAGATTTTTTTTTTTATTTTTTAGATACACAAATTATTATTTTTAAATAATTAGAAGCACACTCTTTGTACTTTAATTTTCAAAGTCGGTGAACTAATCAATTCCAGAATTAATAATAAAAACATTTGAAAATAAAAAAAGGACATTCTTGGAAAAGGATATTTGGACAATAGACATTATTTACAGTATGTGCTAAAATTTTACTCGCTTTTCCTGGCATGGATATTTACAAAAAAAAGAAAAAAATTAAATAAATATATAAAAATTTAAATTAATAGCATTCGCTGCAAGTTAGGAAAGATACGTAAATATATTTATTATTTAACAATTGACATTATAATACATACACGCTCACATACAATTTAATTCGTTTTATAAAATGGTTGCTGAATAAACTGTTATACATAAATTAAATGTATGTATGTATAATTGATGTACAAGAAGGTAGTGGTAATAGAAAATTTGAAAGAACAGAGAAACATTATTAATGTCAATTGTGTTATTTCAGTGTTACAATACAAAAGATTTATAAGAATTGAAAAAAAAAAAAAAATAAAAATAAAAAGTTAAACAAGTTAGACTGTTGAATACTGTATTTGAAATATTTTCAATCCTCAGTTTCAGATAACGAATATGTTTGAATATTGCACATTACATTTTCAGCATATTGATGCAAAACTATATGATCTTTCAGATTTTGTTGGTCGCTGATGGCTTTTTCATGTGTAGAGACACATTCGTTTATATTATGGAAGCATTCAGTAACACGATCGCCAAAGTCGTCTAATTTGCGCTTGTAACTTTCTAAACGGGGTTGAATCTTTTGTATTTCTTCTCCCAAAGCATTTAATTCTGTATCTACTTTAGTTATACTTCCTGAATCGATATTATGCGGCAATATTGCCATTGTACATGACGATGCTGAATTTGTAAGGGTTCGGTCACGACGGGACGAAGATTTTTCTAATTTTGTAGTAGACCTCTGAGGCAAGCTTATCCAAAATCTAGGAGAGCCTTTGACTAATTTTGATTCAAATGAATATATATCTGTTTGATTTTTTCGTTTTTCACTTGGAATAAAATGTGGTGTTTCCACTGAATGTACCAAACTTTTAGGTACTTCCTTTAAGTTTGACACTTTATCAAATGAGGAACAACTACTATGAGCTTGTAACTTTTGGTCGACGTTAGTTTTAGCATGATATGTTTGTCGGGGAGTAGAAGCGTTACGTATGTTTTCCAAGATAAAATTGCGACGCTTCAACTTCTCACTTTTAATAAAATTTTTAGAATGGGGGACTCATATTATTGTTATGTCTGTCAGATTTGTGTATTTCTGCAATAGAAATAAACGATTCCGCTGTTTTCATAGTTGCAACTTCGTTACATAAAATATTATTTAAATTTTTTTCATATATATTTTCATCTTTTCCTGTATCAATACAATTATCCATCTTTCTGGAAGTTATTCCATTTTTATTATTGAAATGATCTATTTGTGCTTCAGCATTTAAACGTTTTATGAAGGCGATTACCTTTTGCCTTTGCAGGTCCACTGGTGTAATGGTACAGGCTGGATGTAAGCTTATGCAAGGCATATAGGTGGATGGGTGATTAAAACCATAGTGAGATACTGTCCGATAAGGAGAAGAACAATTAGAAGAGTGTTTCTGATAGTTTATTGCATTAAAATCTGCCATGTGAATATCTTCTCTTGACATTGAAATTATTGCATCCTTTATGTTTCTATCTTTGTTGAAACCACTTTCACCAACATTAGAAATTGTCGGATAAGTATAGTGAGGATATATTTCAATTTTATGTATCATATAAACCCACGGCGTATTCAATGGTTGTGATGACCAACATCGCAATGTAAATAAAAATGCATACTTTTTTAATAAATTTTCATCCTCTAGCTTATCAAAATGATCATTAAGTGAAAAATAGTTTTGTATACTTATATGTAAAAATGATGGTGACAAACTTGTACAACACCTGTTGAAATCTAATGTAAAAAATAAAATTGAAATAATTGTGTTTGTTTTCATTCAAAACAAAAAAAAAAAAACATTAATGACGGAACACTTTCTACAACTAATGGGACATAACAGATTTTTTTTTTTATTTTTTAGATACACAAATTATTATTTTTAAATAATTAGAAGCACACTCTTTGTACTTTAATTTTCAAAGTCGGTGAACTAATCAATTCCAGAATTAATAATAAAAACATTTGAAAATAAAAAAAGGATATTCTTGGAAAAGGATATTTGGACAATAGACATTATTTACAGTATGTGCTAAAATTTTACTCGCTTTTCCTGGCATGGAATGCCAATATTTACAAAAAAAAAAAATTAAATAAATATATAAAAATTTAAATTAATAGCATTCGCTGCAAGTTAGGAAAGATACGTAAATATATTTATTATTTAACAATTGACATTATAATACATACACGCTCACATACAATTTAATTCGTTTTATAAAATGGTTGCTGAATAAACTGTTATACATAAATTAAATGTATGTATGTATAATTGATGTACAAGAAGGTAGTGGTAATAGAAAATTTGAAAGAACATAGAAACATTATTAATGTCAATTGTGTTATTTCAGTGTTACAATACAAAAGATTTATAAGAATTGAAAAAAAAAAAAATAAAAATAAAAAGTTAAACAAGTTAGACTGTTGAATACTGTATTTGAAATATTTTCAATCCTCAGTTTCAGATAACGAATATGTTTGAATATTGCACATTACATTTTCAGCATATTGATGCAAAACTATATGATCTTTCAGATTTTGTTGGTCGCTGATGGCTTTTTCATGTGTAGAGACACATTCGTTTATATTATGGAAGCATTCAGTAACACGATCGCCAAAGTCGTCTAATTTGCGCTTGTAACTTTCTAAACGGGGTTGAATCTTTTGTATTTCTTCTCCTAAAGCATTTAATTCTGTATCTACTTTAGTTATACTTCCTGAATCGATATTATGCGGCAATATTGCCATTGTACATGACGATGCTGAATTTGTAAGGGTTCGGTCACGACGGGACGAAGATTTTTCTAATTTTGTAGTAGACCTCTGAGGCAAGCTTATCCAAAATCTAGGAGAGCCTTTGACTAATTTTGATTCAAATGAATATATATCTGTTTGATTTTTTCGTTTTTCACTTGGAATAAAATGTGGTGTTTCCACTGAATGTACCAAACTTTTAGGTACTTCCTTTAAGTTTGACACTTTATCAAATGAGGAACAACTACTATGAGCTTGTAACTTTTGGTCGACGTTAGTTTTAGCATGATATGTTTGTCGGGGAGTAGAAGCGTTACGTATGTTTTCCAAGATAAAATTGCGACGCTTCAACTTCTCACTTTTAATAAAATTTTTAGAATGGGGACTCATATTATTGTTATGTCTGTCAGATTTTGTGACTTTTAGAACTTGTTTATTAGATTCTGTCAAGCATAATTGCACTTTGTTTATTTTATACGGCCGCAGCGAAGCATGATTTTTATTTGAGTTCAGCAATCGTGCTCGTCCAACAGGTTTAATCGTATTGATTTTAGTTAAAAAATTACAATTTTCTTTCTCTTTATCTTTATGGCGCCTATTATTCAACTGAGTTTTTTCTTTTAACAACGATTGTAATTTATGTGGTGTTATTTTATTACGAATACTATTTTCTATTTTCCTCAAAATTTCATCCTCTTTACTTGAATTAATTTTCTGAATTTTTTCTAGTATTTTCTGTTCCAAAGGTGAAAAATCCGCACCATTATCACTTGAGTTATTATTTGAATTACTTTCAATACCATTTTCTTCATTTACCTCACAAACTTTCGATACGCAATCGTGTTCGATTGTAAAAAGGTTTGACTCCTCAGAATTTTCTTCAAATTCATCTTTATATTTGTTATTTGTCCATGGATCATTTTGAATTTCTTGTGGGCATTTTGATGTATATGCATTATTAGATAGATTAATATTATTACTACACACTGAATTTTTATTATTGTAATTGATAATCCGAAAGTTATCGTTATAATTATTATCTTCCATTATTTTGAGCGAGATATTATCCTGTTTATTAAATAACTGTTGAAGATGAGTGTTATCCAAAAATTTGTTATTAGTAAAAGAACAATTCGGAAATAGTACACAACATCCATCATAAATTTCTTTATTTTTTTCTAAAGATTTAACTACGGCTATGTTTTGTGAGGTCCCATTTACAAGTTCCATATCATATGAGTATTCGCGGTTTTGAGCAAAGTTTACATGATCTTCCCAAATCTCTTGAAATTCTAATTTGCGTCTCCATCGTTCTTCACGATTCATTAACTTTTTCGGATTGCCTGAACTTTCGCAAAGTTTTCCATTTTGCGACAGATCAGTTAAAGTGTTATGTAAATTACTGAATTCCCATATTTCAGTAAAAAAATTATTTGAGTTCGATTCATTGCTATTACAGCTCATTGAAGTATTGTTTAATTTATTTTCATTATAATCGTTAATACTCACATCTAAGCCGAAGGTTATCAAATTATGATTTTGCTGTCGTAAATTAATATTGTCGACATTCAGTAAACTTATTTCAGGACTGCTTGAACATCGCGAATATGGTACAGAATAAATACCACCATTAACATCAGTTTCAGGATAGGTTGCGCAGTTAGTATGTTCATTAAATGTTGAACTTGGAATAAATTGTGCATGTAAATAATCATTGAAACTTTCATCGGCTTCAACGACTTTATCTAATTGAAATGGAAAAACTGTATTAGAATCGTAAATTTCAAATTTATAACAATTCAAATCCAACGATTTGTTCTCATATTCATTATTTGTATTAGTACTTGGAAGGCAACATTTTTCGATACTGGGTTTAGTGCGAGGATAAAGTGCACAATTTTGTTCGAATAAATTGCGCAATTTTGTTTTATACCTCATTATTTCTGGTTTCGAACGAACAATTTGTTCAAAACAATATTCACAAAGATCTAAATAACGCGACGTCGAAAAGATTTCTTCATATGACACTGTTCTTTTAAGAGGAATGTATTTTTGCTTATCATCAAAATTTACTGTCACATGCTTATGTTCAGGTTGAGGATCTTGCAACGGCCAATTGAACCCAAAATGGGACACTGTCCTATACGGATAGGTGAATTTCCTATTACTATCACTTAGCCTTGACGAAGCAACATAAAGACTTTGCCCCAAATTTCGATTCAAATCAACATTCGATCTTAAATTCCCTGTGCCATTGAATTCATGCCGATTATTTATATTTATAGTAGATTTAAAGACCGCAGCACATATTTCTGGAGTAGAACATTGCGTAGCATTACATTTAATATGTGAATTTTTATCCATAATATAATTTATACTGCCGTCTTGGAAGGCCTTTTTATTACTATTACCACTACCTTTTTTATTATAAACGTGTTCCCTAGTGTCAGTGTACTCAACTAAATTTAATTCTTGACTTCGTTCGTCTTTTTGAGTTTCAATGAATAAATTATTTCTAAGTTGACTAACTGAAGTTAAAGTTTTCTTGTCTGGTGATTCGTATAACTTTAAATTATTTCTTTGCACATCCTGTTGGCGATATGATCTTTGTTCTTCATTTCTATTGAAATAATTATCGTCAGCAGCAGAATGATATTTTGTTAATGTTAATGAATGGAAAGTTATGTCAAATGATTCGTTGTTGTTGTTGTTATCTTGAGGCATTTGAAATTTAATATCTACGCAAAGAAAGGAAGATACAAATTTTAATATGCACAAAATAAAAAATAAATTATGTTTGAAATATCAATGGTATAGATTGCAGTAAGGTACAAATATTTTACTACTTCAATTATACCTTTGTAATAGAAATGACTCATCATCACTTAGATTTGGAGTAGCCCTGATTAAATTCAATTTATTTCATATTTAGGCCTAAAGCACTATTTAAATCTTATGACAATGCATGAAATTTTTTAAAATATGTTATTTACAAAATGATGTGAATATGAAATTTACTTGCATACAACGTTAAAAAGTTAGCAACTTTGTTATTGGTTTCAAAATTAGTTTCTTAAAAAAACCAAAAAAAAAAAAAAAAATTAATTTTTACCTCGACCTGTTGGTGGTTTAAGGTTTGTTGTCGTATGGGAACGTTCACCATTTATAAAACTTAAAGATGCTATAATAAATTTATTGTAGTGGACAAAAAGGAAAAACAAATGAAAAATAGACATATATTTTAAAATATTTCATTTTTTATGAAACAAAAAAAAAAATATATATAAAAACTTATTAGCTCAATAATTTTTACTATGCATATGCAATTTATTATTTTTACAGCTGCAGTTGTTGAAAAGGTATTAATATTTTAAGGATATATAAATGTTTATGGAAATAATAGTGTCTAAGAAATAATTAGATTTAGAATTTTTTGTATCATCACTTATTTTTTAAATTTATTGGAAAGTTTTAGCTAATAAAGCCATTATCATCATATCGTAAATGAATAAATTTTCTTTAAACATTTTTCATGCCTTCCTGAAAATGAAATGAATTTTATGAGCTATTCGAAAATAGTTTTTTTTTTACCAAAGTCTTAAACTGTAAAAATTCTCAAATCAGAACGCAATTCGAAAAAGATTATACAATATAAAAAGTAAGTGAAGGAGAATAGTTCGCACGTGACATGATATGACAAATATTTAAATTTAATTAAAAATTTAGTGGATAAAAAATATATAAATGATGGTTGGTTGTTTTGACACAAATGGTACTAAGAGCGTCGAATATATTCATTGTTTGCTTCTACATACTATTCTTAAGATCTAATTAATTTAAAAACTCACCTCACATAAATGTGTATGTATGTACTTTAATTACAATTTCAATATGATAAACTTGTAGAAGAATTTTAAGTTGTTTTATAGTTTTATGCTTTTAGTGAAGACATTTGTAAATCTTATTTCGTTCACCTTCCTATTCCTAAAAATTACTTAATACTTTGTTTTGGACAAATGTTATACAAGGAAATGAAAACTATTTTCAATGATTATTCATTATGTTGTAAATAATATAACTAAAATTATTTCACCAATTTACTTTTTCTTTTAGAGCGGGCTAGAAAATGGTTTAGAAAATAAAAAGGGAGGTACAAAAATAAATAAATTTAACAATTTTCTGAACTACTGGTAGTTGACAATAAAAAATAAGCAAAAAGCAGATTCTTAATATTTACATCACCAAAAATTTGAAATTGAAAAAATAAAATAATATGAAAATATTAAATTTGAAAAAAAAAAAGAATTAAGTTCATCTAGCTATTTCATTTGTATAGTCGTTTTATCTCACAATGGTTAAATTAAATTGGTAAATTTAACTGCAGCCGTTTCAAATAGCAATAATACAATAGATTTTTGTTATCATCACAGAAGAAATTTTGAAGACTGAAGAATATAGTTAATAGTAGACTAGTAGACGTAGTTGTAGTGGACTATGTCTTAATAATTATCTTTTTATACACGCCGTACAACAAATAGGGTCTGTGAAAAAAAGCTTTGTTTACTATAAGCATTTTATATTCATATTAAAAACTTTTGAAAGCTATAAAAACGTTATAGAAAGCATATCAAAAACGAATAAAAAATGCTCATTTCTAAGTACTACAATTAAAAATTTATCGGATTTCATGTTCTTTCGTTTAACTAGTAAATTTTTAAGATAAAAAGTAAAAAGGTAAAAAAAAAAAACAAAAAAGATATAAAAATAAAAAATATATTAAGATTAAATATTCGATTTAAATCGCCAATTAATAAAAACATTTAAAGACAAGACAATTAAACGTAATTCAAATAATATATAATAAGTGCAAACAATTAACGTTAAAAATAGAGAAAAAGAGAACTTACCATCACTTAAAACTACCTCAGGTTGACTGGGAATAGGAGCCTGTTGAGTTTGTATTCGCATAACTTGGTGTTCTGGAATTAGTTTTTCCAATTATAATTAATTTTACTATTTCATCTATTAAAAGTTCGGAAGAATTCAATTATACCTGAAATATCTTCTGGTTCTGATTGACTAACGGCGGCAGTTGTAGTAGTTGTGGTAGTTGCAGTTTGTTTAGTCTGTTGTGCTCCTGAGGTTGGTAGCGAACTTAGTGCCTCAGATTCAGAAAAATCTGTATCAGTATCTGTAATCAAAAATCCACTTACAAAATATTACTTTTTTAACAAAGGCTTAAATATCTTACATTCTCCATGAATACTTTTCTTTTTGCGCTCTACTGTACGTTTGTACTCATTTAATTCGTCGTCAGTGACATTATCAAATGGATTTTTAGCATATGGCGCCTTATATACCGTTGCATTATGTTGAAAGCCACGTTGAATTATACCTTTTGAAGCTGCTCCCATTAGAACAACATGATCTCCAGCCGAGCTAACTGTGGCATCCTTAATACGATTTGCCTCATCCCAAGTAACACCTTCTAATATGTGAGATTGAGGTCCAGCTGATATTTTATCTGCACGGCGGTTATCTTTAATCTACAATCACAAATTTACAAACAAAACAAAAAAAAACATATACAATTAAATATATTTTGAAAATAAATACCTGTTGCTGAACTCTTTTAAATTCTTTTGGATTTGTATTTACTGGTACAAATTGTAAAGGATCCTCAATGCGTACTGGTGTTGAATGAGTTGGAGAACCTTCGGCAACCCACTGAATATTAGCAATTTTATAATGCCATGCAAATATTTTTGATATATAAAAACCCGTAAATAGAAAAACAACGCCAATCGACAATTATATAAATGGAAAGAGAAAGAAATGTTTGTTTCATACATATTAGTTTACATACAAAAAAGTTATTCATACGTCATAAGGAATTTTTAATGTAAATAATTCCTTCTGATGAATTATTTCAAATGAAAAAATATTATGCATAAGTTCATATATGTTTATAAAAAAAAAGATATTTAAATTTTATACCTTAATTTAACTAAATCAAACGTAAAAATATTGTAATTTTGTGCCTAAATTATAAAATACGTAAACAATTACAATTACATTTTTACAATCATAATCGTAATTTGATTGTGAAAATGTGCAAATTTGCATGCGAATAAGAAAAATTAAATAAAAATTTTTGTGACTTATAAATGAAACGGAAAGGAATATATATATATCTTTAACATTTGATTACACTTTTTAATGGTATTCAAAGGAATAGACTTTTCTCATACTTTAATTTAATTAATATATATATATAATTGTTAAGTATATCATTCAACTTTTGAACTGAACAGTTTTCTTTCTCTTTCACACTTATATCTGTGTAGAATAAAAATAAAGTGAAATACATGTTGTTTCATTGAACTCCCCACCATTTTATAATTTTAGGCACAAAATTGTTTCGAAATTAAAATAGTTTTTATGTTTGATTTTTTGTTAAATAGCGCATAATTTTCTATCCTTTATTAAAGAGATTATATTAGTTTATGTTTAGTGAGACATACATACAAAGCGTTATTAATATTTTGATTTGCAATAATAAAACTTATGTTGTTATCCATAGTATAAATAAATAAAATGATACTATATTTTTCAGTCAAACTATTATTTTTTATACGAATAATTTAATCATTTTGATAAAATAAAGATAAAGAATATACACTAAAAATAATTTTTAAAAATTACTTTAGTCCGGCAAATAGACAAATTAATATTTAAATGATTTTAGAATTTATCTTAATTTTTGTGCATTTTATGGAATGTTACGTTATGGTGTTCTATATAAACTTTATTAAACTTATATTTAATTTTCTGTTTCTTGTTTATCTTCAAAAGTTATGATTTCTACCTTGGTTATCTTTTTAGGATCTGGAGTTCCAGTTTCTAATACTTCAACTTTTTGATACACGTTTGGAGAATTAAGCCAACGACTACGGTCACCGCCTTTTCGTAATTCACCTTTTTTCCAAATGCTAAAACATATATAAACAATATTAAATTAAATTACTGTTATTATTATTATGTTAAACATTATTTACCCTTGACGGAAAAGTTCTTCTTCTTCTAATAAATAACCCAATGATGAGACTGCTGGCGGTAGTTCAACGTCGTTTTTGGGTTTTGGTGGTTCAGTTTTTATTAAAGGATGACGGTAGATGTAACCTGTCCGATAGCCAGCATTATCTAGCATGCGCATTAAAGCCTCAAATTCTGCTCCACCAACACGCCATTTCGGTGTCTGGCCTAGGGCTTTAGATGCCGTAGTTGAGGACTCGCCACTCTCTTTCTTTTCTTCTTCCGCTGATTTATTTGAATCATTAACAGCAGTAGCAAACTTCTTCTCTAAATCTTCGGGTGGACGTCTAGATTTTTCATAAATTATTTTACGTGATTCCTCGGGGATTAAAACCAAATTATCTAAGCCAACTGGAAGTAATTTAAGCTGTGTTTCACAAGCTTGTACAATATGACATGCAGCAAAAAAAGCTTCTTCAATCGTTTCTCCACAACACAAGGCACCATGATTGGTCAAAAACATTACTTTTGAGTTTGGACCCAAATTGCGGACCAATTTATTTCGTTCTTCTTCGTCGTTTAGGTAACCAGTATAAGAGTATGTACTCAATTCCCCCAAAACACAAGCGTCCTTTGTCAAAGGTAATAAGCCAGTTTTTAATGACGATATAGCTACCACTGGGCTACAAACAATATAAATAGCACATCGAATATCTGGTCGTGCAGCATGTACCACTGAGTGCAACAAAAAATCTACAAAATTTAACATTTATGTATTAACGCAATTTAATTAATTGCTTATTTATCTTACTGTTCTTATTAACTCCAAAATTTGTCGTGCCTTGTTCAACAATATTTCCCTGCATATCAACTTTATTCAGAGATGAAGCAGTTATTTCATGATACGACAATCCATAAGGATTAACCAAAAAATACTCTTGATCAACCTTAAGACGTGCTGTAATTTGGCCACCTAAACCTTGTGTCCAACCATATAAATCTAACAATCGGAAAGTTGCAGCCAATTTGCAACGCAAAATTTTTTCTCCCTTTGCGTAACCCATCGACTCAACTCCACGTATGTCATTAATGGGTAACATACAAGTAGAAGCCTTATAAACGCTTCCGACACGAGAAGAGGGTGCGCCTACTATATCTGATAGCTGTTGTAAGATTCCTGCAGCGTTTCCACTATCACGAGCACAGTCAACAATTCGTTCTAACTCTTCTCGAAAGAGTTTAGAACCCATTATTGCTTCTACCCGCTTGCGGCGCTCCATTTCACGCATATCCTTAGTACACAACAAAAGATTTTGTTTTATTACAATACATTTTGTTGCATACTATTTAAAATAAAAATATATTATATATGATGTACCTGTTCAATATCGGCTGGCCTAGTTTTGCTGCTTTCATCATCGTCGGTAGCTGATATATCAATGCCATTCTGCGGTGGTGGTTGTTCGACTTCAGTCATTTTAATCAACGAAAATTATTTTATAATTAATTTTCCTTGCGGGCTAATATTACAATGTTTAAGCTAAAAAAAAAAAATAATTTTATAATAAAAAATAGTGCACACAAAAGTAATCAATTTATATAAATTTATTAAGTACTGTTAACACAAACAGACGCACTTCCTATCTCTAACTTAGTCGGCGTGTAAATGAAAAGTGTCGTCATCGCTCAAACTGCAACAAATACGACGATAAACACAAATTATTGAGCGAGAAACCTCAATAAAAAAAAAGAGAGAGAAAAAAGAAAAATAATAGTACAATTTTTGGGGTGTTAGGGGGTGGTGCTCTAGATGAACGAACAATTGAAAGTATGACCTCAACATTCAAACAAATAAATACAATAGAGAAAATATGCTTAGGAAAAATCATAAAAAAAAAGTTGGTTGAATTTAAAAATAAAGTGTTCTTGTATTTAAAAATGGTTTATTTTAATAACATTTAACACCTTTTCCATACATTAAAAAAAAATTGATCTTTCAGTATTACAACAAATATTAATATCAAACTAATATTATAATATTGCTTACATTAATTGTCACATTATTTGTTACGTTAATTTAATCTAATTAAATTTTATAACATTGATTTCTTACTATGTTGTTGAGGTCATACTTTTTGCTAAGTTTTTTTTTTTTTGTTCTTAATTATTTTTATAAAATATACCAATATTTTTAAAATTAATTGGAAACGTTAAAACGTATTTTTTAGTTATTTTTTTTTTTTTTCTGTATTTAACGAAATTATATTTTAATTTGTAAATATTCAATGACAATCGACCCCTTTCAAATATTTATTAGCTTATTATTAAATTTCAAAAAATTTACTTTCCTTTCAGCAAGATATGCACATGTATACATATGGATATACATACATTCATATATATGTATATAGATATATAAAAATAAGCGATGATCTCATTTTGCTCACCCTCTTGAAAATAATGGCAATTGCATCCCCTAATATATGTAGATATAAAATATACAAAATAACAGTATTTCTTTAATGTTTATGTTTAATTTAATAGAAAAATTCCTTTAACAGAATATAACCTGTATTAGTTAAATTTTTATCAACATTGCATATAACATTTTTTCGAAATAGTAGGTAAAAAAAAAATCACTTTACTTGTACGTGTAAACACATTTTATTCGCGTGTAACATGCGAGGGGCAGAATTAAACATAATAGTAAAATAAAATGTGAGTAAATAATCGATAGTTCAATAAACTTTGTTGTAAAAGGGCTCGTCAGGAAATAATTCATTCTACCTTAGTTTATATGATCTCTATATTTCATAAAGATAATAATTTATAGCGACTCAAGTTCAGTTGCATCGACAGTTGACAAAATGGTATTACAGGTGAAAAATAAAAAACAAATTTTGAAAATTTCAATTGTAAAAAATTTATAACATACGTACATATATGCCAACACATATGAATTTTTATAAAAATCGTGTTGGAACTGAGACTTTGCTGATTTAAAAAATTTCATTTCATTACTGGACAGGAAGGAATTTATGTATATACATACATATATATATGAATGAAATGTAGTAACAAAACGAACTTACCCTGTAAAATGCCATGAAGAATAAGACATGCGCATTCAGAACATATATATATACAGACTTGTGTGTAACATGTATGTGACATCGTGTATAATGTAGTTCCAAATGTATTATTTGGATTTGAATACTCCCTATAATATAGTGACTGTTATACGAAACTAGATTTCACCTCTCACTAGCTGATACTAAATGTGGTAGAGGTCACACATATTATTACTGCTATGCCACTGGCAGAATACGTATTGTGTTTCTCCAAGAATTAACGAAATAGAACAATAGGACAATAAAAAGTAATAGATACTTATGTTGTTAATCCAGACAATAGCAAAAAGTAGGGACTACAATTTTATTCCACAATAAATAACGGTGCATAAGTAAGACATATTAATATCCTCAAAAATCTATGAATTAATTATGAGTGACATTGGACATAAGTAGTAGAATTTTCTTCGTAAAATAATTTTAACATTCGAAAATTTAGTCCTATTAAGTAGGCAAGTTAGATTAGGTTTAACGACGTGTACTTGCCATTGCGACAAGAAATCAAAATTACCCATTGTAAATACAGCCTAGAAGATAGTAAAGGAGATAAAGAAATGGGAAAAGGAGAAGAGATAGAGAAGGGAGGATATAGTAAACGAAGGAACGGAAAGATGGACCACAAACACACAAGAGAGCGTGACTATAACCTGGATGCTCCAGCACTTCTCAACCAGCTCAATCTACTTATGAATCTGTGAAGGCAGACAGAGAGTCCAAACCTTCAAGGAGGCCCCTGCTCAGAGTCCTTAACCTACTCAGGGCTGGATAATTGCAAAGTAGGTTTTGGATAGTCTCCAACTCCTCCGTTTCACAACATACCCCGCAATATAATTCAGATCCTTGACAGCGATCTATATAACCACAGCGCCCTGTAATAAAACCAATAATTTACGTCAGGTTGGCCCTTACTCCTGCTCCAGCACTATCTATAGCAGGCCATAGGCTCTTAGACACAACATATTGGTCCATTCCCCAACGCTCTACTATTCCGCCCTGACCCTTCAATTCACGAGGCCGGTAAAGTGGGAGGTTCTGGGATCAGGACTTACTATCGAATCGCCCTCAGAAAGTGAATCTAATTTAGCGAGAGTATCCGCCGCCTCATTACCGAGTATATCGATGTCCCAGAACCCGGCAAAAACCGACCCATTTTTATGTTCTTTACATGACTTTATAGTTTATACTACAATATTCAAAATTATATTTTATTCATTATTTCATGCTAGTAAATATTATTTATACTGTAAAACATGCGACCATTTCACTGGTCTCTTACGGAAAGGCCTTAAATCACACAAATTCAACTATATAGGAGGATGTAAAGCCATCATGGAAATTATAATCATTTATATGTAACAAGCACAGGTTTTATTTAATGACTATCAATCCCTTACTTCTGATATTATTACATTAAATATTTGTGAGATTTTTGTGTATGAAATGTAATAGAATCATTAAACAATTACCATCGAGATGTATATGTACTGCTTTTCTTCCTTTAACGATTTCAAAACTGGTGTTTTTACTTCAAAACAATTGTGTGGGTAATGTGCATACTACAATATCTAGTTTAATGCACTTTACAGAATATGAAAAGGCTTTAAATTAGAGTCGAGAGCAATACAGAATTAAAAAAAAACGACGAGTATTTGATTCTACTCACTATTGTTTATAACGCTATTATCGCTACGGTCACAAAAGCATTACGGACAAAATCTCTGTTGTTAATAATAATATAGTTTTTATTGATTTATTTACTAATTATTCGTAATATCTATAGTTTACATATTAAAATTGCGGAAGTTTTCTATTAAAGTATAGGACGTAATTAGAAGATAAATTTCAAAAACTATAAATGTTTATGCGTACTATATATGTATGTACATACATATATACTTACTTACACACATGCGGCTAAAAGAAAACGGAAAACAAGTAAATCAAGTAGAACTAAATACAGATATGTTCATAGTACAGTTGAAATTGATGCTTTACCAATACTTTTAAACCATACTAAAAGTGTTGTCTACTTCCTTTTTGTGTTGAAAGAAAAAATGGGAATAATGAATGCATATGTATTACATATTTTCCTTTAAAATGCAACGTAGATTTACAATATACAGAATATAAAAGAGCCGCATTTTAAATAACACGGATAAGGCGAGAGAGGAGTGCATAAACCACTAGCCTTAATTTTGCCATTGAACCTTTAAAAAGCCCACATAATTTGGAATAATGTTCTTTTTACAGATGAATCTTAGTATAATTACTTTGGCTTCGATGGTAAATACTTGTTCACAGAAACCATAACCAGAGAAATTCGGTACAATACATACAATATAAACGATTAAACATGGACGTTTCAGTCTAATGGTTTGGTAAGGATTTTCGGGATGCGAAGTGGGACCAATTATAAAAAAAGATGATAACATGAATCAAGAATTTTACAAAGAAATTTTATTAAACAAAGTGCTACTTTTCGTGGAGAGCAAGATTTTGATAATCAAATACCTACATCGAACAAATACTACAAATCTGATCTTACTTTCGGATGAAATTCTAAAGGCATGGTACTAAATTTCAATAAACAAAACGTTTCACTCTATCTATCTATGCCGTGAAGATTAGTAGCTAATAATTTTTCTTTTCTTAATTTAATTCGTATTTATATTTAATTATTACATTAAGCTAAAATTTTATATTCTTTGTATGTAATCATTAGCACTTTAATTTATAAGATGTCTATCTGGTTGTGCTAAGTTTGAAATAAAATAAAAAAAAAATAAAATTTAAATGAATTTGTATTTTTGGTTATGTTATTAATTTTTCTTAAACTTTTAAATAATCATCGTGTTATTTAAATTGCTTACAAAAGAAAATAAAAAAAATCGAATAGTAGATAGTAAATATCAAATAAAATGGTTTATAAATGTTTTAATTTTAACAATTTAAGAGACTACGAAACTGTTAACTAATTTATAAAGATAATACAATAGACATTACTTTAATACTTTAGAATAAGTACTAAATAAATACATAAATATCCAACATTTTGTGCATAGGTGTATATAGTAATTTGTAGCAGAGTTTGTTTTTGTTGGATAGCGTGACATATAAAAGTAAAAAATATATAAAATAGATATATGAATGAACTGTTCTCTGTTTACTTTCGTTGCAAAATTGTATCATAGTTAAGAAATATTGAAATTTCGTTTATTCATTACTTTAAAAAAAAAAAAAGTAAAGTAATACCTTAAAGTAACATAGGCGCTCAATTTTTAGTAATTTGTTTTTCCAAAATTTTGAAATATCCTTAAGCTGCCCATACATGTTGCGATTTGTTGTACAACAAATTGAATAAGCAAATTGTTTGTTTTCTTCACACGTTTCGATTTTTCAGCCAAACGTTTGTCCAACTTTATTTGTAAATATTTCTGTTTGTAGTAATGGTCTTATGTTGTTATGAATATTGGTTTTAGAATTCCATAATTCCGGCATATTGTTGTATACCTCAATGAAGCTACAAGTTTATTTTTCCACTTTAACTCATTTTTCGTTTGAAATGCCGTCTACCTACTATTCTTCACCTGCGACGTCAAAATGAAAATGGCGAAGGATTTACAAAAATCACCTTCAAACGTGTCAATTTAACCGTCGGTTGAATGGTATTCAAACAGTTTTAATTTTCGTTCAACCATTGGCCCACCAGACCTCATTAATTACAATTTGTCGTACAACTTAATAAATTTGTGCAATAAATCGCAACGTGTAGAGGCCCCGCATCATAAAAATTCACTGTCAACGAATTATCAATATTGATCTAATAGTAAAAATCTGTAGTGATATAACCTGAATATTAAAATTTAAAACAAACATTTGAAAATACATACATATTTAATAATTATACTTTCTTTTTGGATAAGAACCAAAACTGACTCTATCTATTTATCTAACCGTAACTGAAAATATGTAGGAGAAAATTATGAGATAAAATATTTACGAACAGGAACTAAAGCGACACTTTCGAAACACTTTATGTACGAAAACAAGAAAATCTAGATCGGCTTAGCCGCTTGACACAAACGGGTTAAAAATTTATTCCAATTTGAAAACAATATTTTGAAAATTTCACTTTATATTACAAAAATATTTTGATGATACAAAATACTGATTGTTTTACTGTATTTAATGCTTCTAATGTTATTGATTTCTAGTTTAATGAATTACAATTTTTAAAATACAAAAAAAGGCAAACAAATTTGCAAAAGTTGTGAAAAAATTATATTCTTACTTTTTTTAAACGTAAAAATGTAGTTCGACAAACTCGTTGCTTAGGAAATATATTTTGTAGTTTTAAAATTGCACTTTAATATTCCGCCTTGCATTATTTCATAGCGTGTCTGACTTACCGTTTGATAACAGCTCTATCTCTTTTACTCTCTTGAATATCAAAGCATAACCTTCTCTTTTTCTCCCGGTAATTTATATTTATAAAATGTACTTTTGTAGTATTTACTATATTTTGCCCAAAAATCAACAATAAAAAAGAGAAACATATAAAATTATAGAATTTTGTATATTTGTTAAACGAATTCTAGTAAATTTTAATGTCTTAATCATTTTCATTTCTTAATGCACTTAAAAATAGATAGGGGACGTTCATCATTTATTTCATTTGAAAATGAAAATTTAAAATGGGTTAAAAAAATAAATTAAACAGAGCGCCTGTGCTAGAATAAAAAAAACTTTTAGGTATTTAATGGAAATGGTGGAAAATGAAATAAACTTTTCAGTAAAAGGGACATTGATGTTATTATATTTGCAGAAATGCATAGATATTTGAAGATTTAAAATGGCCCAAATTGAGGAACATATTTAATAGAAACAAATAACGATTGCAATGACAAGTTAAGAAAGTTTTGAAAGTTTTTAATAAAATTGTATATATGTAATTTACACTTTTAATAAAACAAAATATTTAGTTTACGATATTGAGGCTAGTTAGAATAATGTCTAAAAAATCTAGAAGTGAAAAGCATTTGTTTCCATGCGAAGAGAAAATGATTTGCTTCTATTCCATTCCATTAACAAAATGTGGAACAACGCCCAAAATATTCGTTGACTAAATCGTGTATGATTTTTTCAATGACGAATGCCAAATAAATATCTATTATATTGCTTCACTTTTAAATAGGTTTGATTCAATTGAAAGAGTTAAATATTTATTTTAATTTTGTAGTAAACAAGTTAAGATATGTTTAAACTTTATTGACACACTTTTTATAAATATATTCTCTTAATTGGAGATCCAAAAACGACGACGCCCGATTATGTCATAACTAAATAACAAACACACACACCACTTATTACTTTTCGCAAGATGTCAAATAAGAAACAAATTGTTTAAATTGATGATCTTTTAATATTTGTTTATTTCACATCATGACTGTCTTACTTTTTCGAATGAATTTCCTTTAGAATTCAAAATCCTTTTTTATTTGATGTTACCCGTCTTCACTTTCCAACCGCAAAAAAAAATTATTCGTTCGTTTACGCTTCGCTTTTACTTCTTTCTGTTGTTTTACTTCTGCCTGAATAAAATAAAATTTCCCCATCCATCTACTCGAATTTAGAAAAAAAAATCCCACTTTTTAATGTCTTTTCCCTTACTCATTCTTTTTATAAACCAAAGGAAAGAGAGCGCTATATAATCTCCGGAATCGAATTCGAATAAACAATTGAAGATGATGATGTCATTTTATATGCTGTTTCAGTCTTACACTCCTATACGAAATATGCAGAAAAGTTCCACTTCAAACAAGGGTGGATGACAATGTTGCCAGGATATAAAAGAATATTGCAATAGACAAATTAACTGAATTATAACTGAAAAAGTACATTATACATTATACATACATATATAACTGGTTATTATAATCCTTTAATCAGGATAACGACCTAACTTCTCACACCATTTACAGCTTAAAGTCGACTCTAAACGTTAGATTTTTGAGAAATTTTTCATGGTAATTTTATTCCCTCACAAAGTTTTTGCCAGAAAGTAGTCGTCGACGAAATATTTGTTCATATTTCATTTTGATTGAAATTTCTGCAATTTGGTTTGAATCATGGTCCTACTACTCGATTTATTGATATATATACATACACATGACAAAAATATTTGATTCGGAACGTAACAAAGCATAAAAGCCCTGTTTAGTCACGTCGATGCAACGTAATATAACATACGTTCGTTTGAAGAGCAATGAAAATGTTTGCCGAAATTACATTACGGTTCATTGCTTTTCGTATAATAAACAAGAACGTACATTCGCTCCGTTGACGTTTGGGTAAATCTTATTAATGTATTAATAGTTCAAAAGCTCCAGATATAAAGTATGTAATAATTACAAAGTACTAAGGGAGTAGGGAGATACTGCGTTATTTTTTAAATAAAAATTACTGAAAAAAGTACAAGAGTCCTCAACAATGCTATTTATAACGTTTACAATATCACTACAGTCGTATAATTTACATTTTTTATATAAGCGGCTGCTAAAATTTCAAAAAATTGACAACATTCTTCAATATGGAAACAGCTGTTAGTAAACGAAAATGCTCTGAAAGAGAAAATATATTTTGTTGTATTCCGTATCGCGGCTTTAGCAAAACGCGCGTGGATAACTTTAGTTTTTAAGTTAAAAAAAATAGGATATTAATGCAAGTGTCGGCTAATTTTATGTTGGGCACAGCATTAAATTTTGGTAAGTTCATTTAATATGTGTTAGAATTTTACGTTTATATTATTAAATTCATCGATATTTCTTTTTTAAGAATTATTACGAACTAAACGTTTTAAAACGACGAGCGAAAACCATCAAGGATTAGTCAGTCAGATTCAAGTAATAAAATAAACGACAATAATTCATAGAGATAAACAATAATGGGTCGCAGTCCATCCCCTTCATATCGAAGACGTGAAAAAGAACGTTCTGAACGCAAAAAGCGACGAGAAAGGCGTTCAAGGGAACGTGAAAGAGACCGCGACCCAGACATGGCTCCTTCCAGTAGCTCAGGCCGAACTTTAAGACGAAGATCAACACATAGACATGAACGTGACAGGGATCGGAGCCGTAGTCGTGACAGAGAACGTATTGAAAAAAGTGGCAGACGACGATCGAGGTGAATAAGAAGTGTAGCGTATTAAAACCAAAGTATTAAATTACGATAAGTATAAATTTAATTTTTTCTGTTTTTATGCCATTATTACTACAATGTAGATTAGTATTGGAAGTGCTTAACCAGCTGTCTAATAATTCAAGTGAAAGAAGAATATTACGGAAATTCTCTGCATTGCTATTATTCAGTTATTAATAATCTGACAAATATAGAGTTGTAATCACACTACTGTTCTATACGTGGGTCAAAAGTTAGAGTTGTATTTTAGTAAACAATTACAGTGTTGTTTAATGTTTAAGTATTCTGGCAATTGTGAAATTCTTATCCAATTTCACCACCGATGTTATTTCACCATTCGATTGTATGTTGTTTTTGATTGCTTTTATTAGTACTAACACGTGAAGTCAAATTGGCAGAGTTTATCATATTTGATATTTAAATTTAATAAATTTGTATAGAATAAAAATTGGGATACAGTTAAAACTGTTAGCGAATAGTAAGGCTGCGATATATTAATTATTTAAAAAAAGTTTGTCAATTATGGCTTTGCGGGTTCAATTTGAAAATAATGACGACATTGGCGTCTTCAGTAAATTAACGAATTCTTACTGTATTGTGGCAATTGGAGGATCCGAAACATTTTACAGCGTTTATGAAGCAGAATTAGGTGAAACTATACCTGTGATACATGCAAGCATTGGTGGTTGCCGTATCATTGGACGTTTAACTGTCGGTAATCGAAATGGTTTGTTAGTTCCAAATTCTACTACAGATGTTGAATTGCAACATTTGCGAAATAGTTTACCCGACGCTGTTAAAATTCAACGTGTTGAAGAGCGTTTGTCTGCTTTGGGCAATGTAATTGCTTGTAATGATTACGTCGCTCTTGTTCATCCAGATCTTGACAAGGAAACTGAAGAAATCATTGGTGATGTATTAAATGTAGAAGTTTTCCGTCAAACGATAGCCGATAACACATTAGTGGGCTCATACACAGTTCTTAGTAATCAAGGTGGCATGGTGCATCCTAAAACCAGTATACAAGATCAGGACGAACTTTCATCTTTGCTCCAAGTACCACTAGTTGCTGGAACTGTTAATCGTGGTAGTGAAGTATTAGCTGCTGGCATGGTGGTAAATGATTGGATTTCTTTTGTTGGTATGAACACCACAGCAACGGAAATTTCTGTCATTGAGAGCGTTTTCAAATTAAATCAAGCTCAACCTTCAACTGTAACAACTAAATTACGGGCTGCACTCATAGAAGACATGTCATAAGCAAATAGAAAGTAACTAATCTTTTCAAATCTTGAGCATATTGTAATGAATTATTTAATTAAATAAATATTTTTGTTTTTATACACTTAAAGAGCTATAAATATTATTACAAAACTTTTACGTTTTACGACACGGCATATTTCTTAGCCTTCGAATACAATAAAGCATGAGGAAAGTGTTAAGTTATTAAGAACTTATATAAAAAATTTCGGTGTCATATTCCTATTTAATGAAAAAAATATTAAAAAACTATTTTTAATTATTTTGGACTTTACGCTAAACATATATAGACCGATATAAGCTTACCAATGTTAATAGATTAGTAGATTGAAGAACCGATTGGAACAGATATTTATGTTTAATTCCGAGAAAAATATATTAGCTTATGGTATTGAATTCTTATTTTTCACATTAACTTTGTAAAAGCAACATGATTTAAATGTTATGTCTACTGCATAAATAGGTCACGTTCACATGGTCATGCTTCCACCTCAGCTTCTACCTCCTCCCGTCAGCGTGGCGGCACTAGCTCACGAGTTGAGCGTCCCAAAATTAGTGAAGCCGATTTAGAGGGAAAGTCTCCAGAAGAAATTGAAATGCTAAAGACAATGGGATTCTGTACGTTCGACACAACAAAAAATCGTAAAGTTGAAGGCAATGATGTCGGAGAAGTACATGTAATCCTTAAACGCAAGTATCGACAATACATGAATCGTAAAGGTGGCTTTAATCGTCCTTTGGATTTTGTGGCATAGCATTGTCAGGATCTTGGCAATGGCAAATATGCTTCAATTACTGTTGTTTTATAGATTTAGTTTTATATTTTGTCAATGAAGACGATTATAATATTTATTATAATCTTCTTTACAACAAATACCTGCAATTTTATGCAATAGACCGGTTTACAAAATTTTTATATTTCCAAGAAATCAAAATTTCCACTCACACACCTACCTCTATAGTTGTTAATTTATATTCATAGTTCATATACATACAGACATATATATATATATATATACATATATATACATATATATATTTTTATGTTTTATTTCATTGTAAGTTTGTAATAAAAATTTTCGAATATTGACTGTTTACAATAATTATTCACTACATTGTTCTAATTAGCGAACAGTGCTGACTACAGTGAAATTAATTAAAAAATTCAAAATTGTATAAAATACATATTACACAACAATTATAATTTATAATAGATTATTCCATTAAAAATCCCCTTCACACACACAACACTATCCTCCATACACTGCAATAGTACAATTTTTGTTAATTAGATTTTAAAGTATTGTGATTTTTTTATAAAATAATTACTATAAAAAAAGAAAACTTATTTACATAATTATTCTAACCCCAACATTCCTCAATCCTACCCTTCATTTAATTACACTTAACACCCCAGCCCCAAACAATAGACCAAATATGCAATAGCCAGGGATTTTTATACTTATACAATTGTTAAAATAATATACATACTTTGTTTTCTTTTTTAATATAAAAATCTAATAAATAATAAGAACTCAAAATGTATACTAAGCGACAAAATGTCTTATTTAAGTAACAAATAATTCAATCACAAGTGCCGATGCAATTTTAAATAATTGCAAAGAATGACATTGTTGAATATTTATTTTTAAGACATTTTTTCAACATTCTTAATTTTTTTATTAAATCATAATTTATGTTTCATGCCGTTTCATTAACCACAATTTTGCAATAGTTTATTTGGATTAACAAGAATCAAATTAAAAAAACAAACTTTCGGCTTACACACACATATATAATATATACATATACCTCATTTAGTTTAATAAAATAAATTGCAGGATTATGTTTAATAAACTACTTATATACATACATATATCAAATGTAATAATTTTTTATTTTCTTTCTGTTCAATAAACGAAACTAATATTGCTCCTTCTAAACTACATGTAATAGCATTTTTCATCTTTTTGTTTCAATTAATTCCTAATTATTTTTTTCTGGGTTGAATACGCAAAATATGATAACTAAGCAATTTTTGCTTGACGAGTAACAAAAAAATTCTATTTGCAAATAAAAATATTGCGTGACATTTGCGACCTGAAGTAGCAATTCGCATAAAATTCAATTGCTCTTAATAATCGAGCTACTAAGTTTTATATTCCTATTGATATATTTTTTGCGTTGTGCAGCATCGCGGCGAAATAATTTTTTAATGAAACTTAAAAATGAAAAGTTAGAAATAAATACAAATAATATTATAAAATTAATTTCCTGACGATGCTATAAAACGGAATATATAATTATTGAAACACTCATTATATACATACAGACATATGTATATCCTAAATATAATGCAATGAAACGAATAAAACGAATTTTTATTTTATAATAGTGTGGTAAAATGTACGTATTTACAAACTTTTATTTTTTCCATAAAGGTATGTATCATTAATCTGTAATTTATTTCGATAAAAATTTCAAATAAAAAATTGGGTTAACATAATTTACATTATTCGAGAATGTGTTCATAAACTACTGCTGTACGAGCAGGGGTATACACTTCAAAAAAGTTTTGACGACCAGCGTAATTTTCTGCTTTCGTGATGTGTATACAATTTTTGTCCAACCGATTGAATCCTCCAAATACATCGTCATCGGATGATAAAGCAATTTTATAACTGCCAGACCAATTAGTGCCAACACGATAACCTGTAAAACTTTGTGTGGGATGAAAGTTAAAAACAAATACCAATCCAGCACGTTCAAATGCTATGATTTTGTCGCCTTCGTGTTTCCAACTAACATATGCTGGATCGGAATGTAACCATCCTACTCGTTCTTCCAAATTGTTCATAGCACGATCGAATTCATTTAAATATTTGTATTTTAATAAAGGATCATCTACCAAATTCCACTGCCTACGGGCATAATGATATGAATCATTATTGCCAGAACGTGGAAAATCTAGCCACTCCGGGTGTCCAAATTCGTTACCCATGAAATTTAAATATGCTTCGCCACCTAGAGAATGCGTTATAAGGCGAATCATTTTATGCAATGCAATCCCCCTATCGATAATAAGATTAGGCTCAGAAAGTACAGACATATGGGTATACATTTCTTTATCCATTAACCAGAAAGCTAAAGTTTTATCGCCAACCAATGCTTGATCATGTGATTCTGCATATGCTACTGTATTTTCTTTCCAGCGACGATTTGTGAGAGTATGTACTATATTGCCCATATTCCATTGATCATCTGGATACTCTTTCAGAAGTTCAATCCATTTATCAGGTATAGCCATTCCTAAACGATAGTCGAAACCAATTCCACCTTCGCTATTAGGACGACATAGCGTAGGCATACCGGATACATCCTTAAACACAAAAAATTTTTATTTATCAAGTACATTCAAATTTATCTCATACCTCCGCTATTGTTGTACATTCAGGATTTAGAGCGTGCAACATATGATTGGCTAACGCCAAATAATTTAAGGCGTCTGTATCTACATTAAGCCCAAAGTATTCGTTGTAATCACCACTGAAACCTTCACCAATGCCACGTGAGTGATAAAGCATCGAAGTAACACCATCGAATCTTGGATGGAAATATAAATCCAATATTATATGTACATACATGTAGATATATATACATACATATATAATATAAATAGAATTTATAGCCGACTTACCTGAAGCCATCGAATTGGTATTCATCACTCCACCATCTTAAATTCGATAAAAGAAATCGTAGCACCTCGTAATCCATATAATTAAAAAGCCGACTATCCCATAGCGAATGTTCACCTCGTTTACCATCGTGAAAGAAACAACTATTAGTACCATCAAACTGATTTAAACCATCTTGAACATTTTTGCTAGCATGTGAGTGCACAACATCAAGTAGAACGTACAAACCATTTGCATGAGCCACGTCTATCATACGTTTAAGTTGATCAGGAGTACCAAAACGACTAGAGGCTGCAAAGAAGCTCGTTACTTGATACCCAAAGCTAGCATAGTAAGCATGTTCCATTATGGCCATAACTTGAATGGCATTATACCCTTGTTTTTTAATGCGAGGTATAACGTTGTTTGCAAAATTATCGTATGAACCTATGCAGGGTTCCTGCGAAGCTATACCGACATGACATTCGTAAATTCGAAACGACTTTGGTCTTTTAACTTTGGTGCATTGAAATTTATAGCATTCACTTTCAGATGGATTCCAAACATATTGCTTGTAGTTAACCCCCTGGTTAGCTTCCTTAGGTGGTTGTATTACGTATTTAGCCCAAGGCGACAAACGATCGAGCAGCTGCCCAGAGTGATTGCGAATGATGACTTTAATTTCACTTAAATGTTTAATTACTGCCGTACCATCTGAATTAGCAGGAATACGTAGTTCCCATTTACCAAAATCTAATTTTTTATATGGTGTAGCCTCCCATTGCCAGTTGTCTGTAAAATTATATATATATTATGTAAGTAAATATTTTTTATTCACTAACTCCCTACTGAAATCTCCAGTTAAAAATACATCTTTAGCTCCTGGGGCCCACTCACGAGCAACGACAGAGTTGTCCGGCAAAAAATGAATTCCATAATATTTGTAGCCTTGGGAAAAGGTCTCCATACCACCTTCTAGCTTATCTATTTTTCCAATCCATTCTTGAAGTACACCGCTCCTAAGAAACGTTTAATTACGTATACCATAAATTTTAAAAATTTTGAAATAACAATAAGGACAAATTGAAAGTCGATTGTCGAAAGATAACGATTGTAAAATAATTGTATTCAGTTTTCTAGTTTCCTTATCATATATCGTATGTATGCATGTATATTTGTAAATGCATATACCTAGTTAGATACTTTTGCATTTATAAATTATATACCTATAAACTATAAATGCACATATATGTTATATGTTATCTATAAACAATCGTTTTATTTCGGTCTTCTTTTGACTATCATTGTAAAATATAATGCTTTAAGCATATATGGTTACTATATATAAAAAAAAAGTACACACACACATACACAGTGAAAAGTAAATAATACTTAGTATATTTTACAAAGTATTTGACCTTGACTACGAGATCATTTTGCCGGCACATAACATAATCATTATTTACTCTTTTAATTAAATAAAACCTTCTTTGTATGGATGGATGCCTTTGTTACATGGTTAAGGATTATAAACCGATTTAAAACATTATTCAATTGTATCATTAGCACTAATTTAACCTTCAAGTGACATTGTCCAAAAGATTTATATTTACACTATAGAAAAATAAAGAATTTTGTTAAAATTGCGTCTGTTTGATTATTGATGGGCATATGTATGTATGTATATTGATATATATTTTTTGTATATTCACTTTCCAATGTATTCCTTTTTTTAAACCCACCTTCTTCTAATTTCACGCTCAAAGGGTTTCAGATATGGATCTAAGTTTAATAGATTATCAATTTCTTTAACTTCTACTTTCATTGGATCCATAATTTTAATAAACTGTATTTTTCTCTTCAATTCTACAAATAAATAACTTATCCGGCAATTTCCATAAATACTACCCGTTAAATTTCACCCTCGCCTATTTTAATGAAATATCAAACGCAACTAACATATGTATTTAATAGACGAATATTCATTCATATTTAACATCTTGCACTGTTGCATTTTCTTTCATACAGTGGTTTAACATTGTCCGACAGGAGGATAATTAACAGGGTGGGTACAGTTCTACAACAAATAATCAGCTGCGAACTGTCAAAATTTGTTTTCTACCTATTGTTCAAGGTAGATTTATATAAGAGGTAGGAACGTCTGTACAACAAATACAACAATGCAAAAACAACAGGGATTTTATTTTTGTAAAGAGTATGCCTAATGTCAAAAACAGCTGACCAAATGTATTCATCACTGACTGACGAATAACAATAGAAAGAAAAATGTTAAAAAGTTTATAAAAATCGTTACAACAAACACTAAAAAAAACAACAACATTTTGACATTTTAAACCTCATCAGCTGTTCACTGATGCTACCGTCTATAAATCTACCGTGCATTGGACTGTAAAATCCTATTCGCCTTCTATAAATGACAATTCTTTGGTAAAACTGACAACAAACACAAAAAAAAATGGCAATACAACAATAAAAAAAGCAAATTCATAGAATATAAATTCGCCTTGCACACAGCTGTTAACTTTTTATTGCTGAGTTATTTTGATTGCATGTCAAAAACAAGGCAAATAGTTTATTTATGTTTACTTTTTATGTGTGTTATGATTTGTCATTTTAGCAGGCGAAATGGGTAAAGCGAATCGATTAGTCGGAAGACAGACTTAAAAAAGCAACAAATACATATTTATAGCACATTTCCAAGCGAAATGGGCTTTTGTAATGCGGTAGATATAAATCTACCATGGTTGCTACTATCCAAGATATATTTTATACAGGCAATGACACCATTACAACTCATTTCGCTTTGAATTTTTTCAAATTTTATTCGTTTTATTTTTGACATATTTGTGATAATACAACAATAAAACACTCAACTACGTTGATAAACTACCTGAAGAGATATATCTTGAACAAGACAGAAACTAGGTAATACCTGTGAATATCCTCTACGCAAGCCAAAAGTTGGCTAACTTTATCCATTGCGTTAACGAAGAACCATTAAGTAGGAAAAAGCACATAAGAAACCGTGTATGCATTTGAAATCTGCTGTCAGTTAAAAAAAAAAAACCAAAGTTTAACGTATGACGGATTCTATGTGACTCGGTCTTGAGATAAAAGAAAGGGGTACGTAATTCTTAATAAGCGACAAATGAAATTATGGTTTTAACGCCAATCTGACGTTCCAGCAAGGAGAAAGAAAAAGACTGTCTCTTAAAAAAAAAAAAAAAATGGAAGATATTTATCCAAATTTTGGATATTGGAAATGGTACATACAGTAAGACCCCGCTTAACTCGGGAGATACGTTCCAATAAGTTCCAGCGCTAAACGAAACAGCGTTAAACGAGGTAACTAATAAATCAACTGTGAAGCAGGAAAGATGCGTTCGTACTGTGATTACAACTCCGGAAAATTCAGTTGGAATCTTTTTTCTGAATAGACTAATAAACTAGCGTTGAAAAAGATACATAGTAGGATACACCATCGCTATATAGTGCACCGTTTTTGATTAGAGCATGCCCGTTGAAATTGAAATTTTTTTGACGCCTTTTAGTAAGAAATTCTGCGTGTCTGTTGCTTTTTATTTCTTTAATGAAATATATTATTAATTTTTATTCTTAAATATAAATCTTTAATCATTAAATCGTATTCATTTGAAGATTTTTTAAATACCATTTCTACATACTTTAGTGGTAGAATTTTTATATTATTAATATCATTAATCTAATAAGTTTCAATTTAGTCGTAAACATCGAAACATATTTTTATTCTAAATTAAATAAACAAATATATTATGCATAAATACTTACATAGAGAAATAACTTATTAACATTATGGCAATATATTATATTTGTTCAATAATGAAATTATTTTAAAATATGAAAATAATATTTTTGTGTGATGATAATATGATCGATTTGTTTGTTTTGCTTCAGTTATGTGTTAATGGTTAGATATATGTATTACTAATTAAAAAATCTAAACCGTAGAATATTTCGCAGAATGTACTGGTTACACTCTTTGGATTTACTAAAACTTTTTATAATTAAAACTATTTAAAATTAATAATAAAAATATTATTTTATATATAAATAGGTAATACAGTAATTTTATAAGTATATGATTTTAAAAAGACTGAACAATTAACGCATAAACACAATTAAATTCAAAAATACGTCTTCATATCCTAACCTAACGAAAATAAACCAATTATTAAAAGTATCAAAAAAAAAAACACACATAAATTTATGGCTCGATTATGGATGGGTACAAAAATTATATAACAAATGGCAACTGACAGCCAACATACAAAACGTGCACTTATAATAAGAGTTCTTTTTGGTTGTCAGCTGGCAACGCAGCTGAAGTTCGGTTGGAATTCATAATGTATCCCTTAACGTAACTCCAAACATTATGTGAAAATTTGACAAATTTATCATTATAAATGGTATTTTGTTAAACTAATTACATACATAATTATATGAATACATTATATAATACAAATATTTTTGTTTTGTTTTGTTTTGTTTTATTTTTTTTCATATCTTGAAGTGGGATTCATCAGTTTTACTGAATTACAAAAAAAAAATTTTTTTTGTTTAAAATAATTTGATTAAGTAACAAAATTGTTTAAAGTCCCTTTTTTGAAGGTATTGGCGACCAAATGGTACGATTGATTTGTTCAATTTTAAATTTAAAATATTTACAAGATATTTTTCGATCATCTTCGAAATATTATTGAATGGTGTCTCTAATTTCAAAAAATAGTAGATAAGTCAAGATATGTCGACGATTTCATTACCTTATTGAATTTAGTAATATTTGTGAAATGATCTTAAAATATGCACGATTTTAACCAGTATATCATTACAAAATGAATTAAAAAAAGTATGTTGTTGGTAATATGGTTGTTTGAGAATTACTTAACAATCGTGCCAATTGGCCGCCGTGTAAATCCTACGCTAAAACTTGTTGTTGCTGAGCTTTACCTAATGACTCATTTGTGGTGATGATTCCAGCAGCATTTGAAGTTTGCGGGACAATATTTGGTGAAGTCGTTGAATTTACTGAAGTTGAGGCAACTACGGGCAAATTAGATCCATCCGCAGTAATAATTATTGCAGGATTGGTAGGAGGAGTAAGTGCAGTGGAAGGAGCGGTTGCTGAAATTGCGGAAATATTTTGCAAATCACTAAGAGAGCTTATGTCTTGTATTGCTATAATTTGTTGTTGCCCTGGTTTTGAAGGGTGAGGCATAGTCGTTGCTAACAAAGCACCATCAGGAGACTGCAACATTATGATATTAGATGGAAGTTGAAAACATGCAATTGTTCCATTCGATTGAGCTACTTGTATTATCTGCGGAGTAATGAAATTTGTGTCAATATTTGTAGTGGTAGTTTGCTGCGGACAGGTAGTAGCAAGTAGAATTTCGGAATTGTTGTTTGAAGAGTCGGTATAATTTTCAGCGTCTCCAGATATTATTAAATCCTGTTGGTCCGATGAATCAACTTCTTCAATTAAATCATTTTCTTCTAACACTTCTGCATTTTCTATGTCGGTCTCGTCGCATTCTTGATATTCGCATGATTCAATTTCTTCTGCATTAATTATCTCTGTTTCTTCCTCGTCATCATAAATTTCTTCAACATATTCCACAAGTGCTGATGAATTATCGCCATCATCAACAGAAATGCAAGGTGGTGACGGTGATATTAAGGCAGTTGAAAGATGGGTTATTGCTGTTGTAGTAATATCCGTACCCACGCCTACATCATTAGCAAATTTTGGTGTTAACGCAATACCTTTTGGTATACGAAATTTTTTCATAATTTCTTCGGTATTCACCGCTGTACAATTTACATTATCTAACGATTGATTTGATAACTTTTTGATTTCAACTGATTCTTCACCTGCCCGCTTAAGAACATTACCTCTTGGTTTAATTGAAGTTACTGTAATATTGCTGGGTGGATGGTGCTGATTGTTGGTATTCATAGTGGTTAGGTCTCCTCCAACTTTGCGTGTGAGTAAAATCTGCATCGGTAGAGAGGATCCTGCCAGTTGTGTTATTACTGGTTTTGTTGTTGCTAGTGTCGAATCGATTTTCTTGATATTGCTGATTATAATTGGAGATTTTTTGCATTTCCCTGTTGTTCCTTTCATTATTTTTAAATTGCTGTTTTGTAGGGTGTTGATTATAGGAACAGATGTTACTAAATTGCTTATTCCGGTATTGTTGTTGATGCTATATAGATGTAGAAAAATCATAAATATTTTTATACATTCGTTAAGTACATATATTTATTACTAAACGCTTACTAAAGGCCCAAGTGAAAAGAGTTACAAATTAAAATCAATATATATTTATATGTTCTCATTCATGTGTATGTACATATACATATATATGCACAATACATATATTCTGGATTATATATTAAAATCGTATTTTGATTTTCAATTATTTGATCCTAAAAAAATGCTTTTTACATCAAATACTTAAAGTAAAAAAAAAAAAAAAAAAGAAAACTATCATTTGAGCCTAAAGTACATACATATATGCGTAAAGTACATATAATTTTTATATATATTTAGCCTATATATATATATATATATATATACGTATATAGCCTATATATATATATATATATATTTATGTAATATATATATTTTTATAAAATATATTAATATCAATAAATAATAAATAAAATAAACAATTACACCTACAAATGCATTATTATTCATAACAAAATCAGTAAATTGATCGACGAAACCGAAAGATGTATTTTTCTTGGTTATATTGTAAATTCGGGCTTGGGCCGCTGCTTTTTCTTGTTTGGCTAATACTTCTTCATAAAAAATTTTTGTTGCGTCAATTGTTGTCGATGTTGATTTTGCGCCATCATTGTTGCTACTACTTTTAATATCGGTAATATTGGTATTAAATGATGATACCGATGTCGAAATAGATGCTGAAGCGAGGGACGATGAGTTAGGTGGTTTTGTGTCTTTTGGAGTTTTTGTGTTTGTGTTGTAAGTGTGTGATATTGATTGTAAGGATGATGACATTGTGTTTTTTTGGAAAGGCTTAAGAAATATATAGTCGTTGTTGGAGGACTTGATGTCTGGTTGTTTAGAAAAATCTAATTATCGATTTCCACATGATAAAGATGTCGAAAAACAAAAATCGAAAACCATAAAGAGAAATAAATCGTGAAAATAAATAAAAAATTAAGAAAATAACATTATTAAGGATTTTTATCACATTAATTAATATTTATGCAAGTTTGTTAAAAAGAAATTTTCAAAATAATAATATGCATGGGTATGATTTAAATTTAAACAAATGAACAAAAAAAAAAAAAAAAAAATAATAAATAATATTTTAATCAAAATAATAAAATAATAATTACAAAATTATAAAAATCCACATACCTTTTTATTCAAAAACATAAATATGTTGTAAATTTGTTCTTTTTGTTAATGTTTTAATAAAACGAAACCTTGTAGTAGCCAATGTGCATGAGTGAAAGAAAAGTGTGATGAAAGAAAAGTATGTGGTAGGAAGTAAGGTTTTGAGTTAAATTAAAATTAATTGTTAAACGCAATTACGGCATGAAACCATGATGAACATAATGTCAAATTATGCGATGAAAAAGAATTTGCATAAGAAAGTAAATATCGGTTTTTTTCTTTTTTTTTTTTTCACCAATATAATTAGAAACGATTTTTATAACGCTAACAGCACGGCTTCGTTGATATCGTAACTAAATTAACATTCATTGCGGTTGATATATCATTTGTTATATGGGTATGTGTGAATTTTTTGATGTTGTTTAAAATGAAATGAGACAAAGAAAAAAGGAATTAAAAAATTAAGAAAAACGACAAAATTTAAATTTAAATAAAAATTATAATCTTGAACAAACTAAAATTATTTTAACAAATTATATAATTGAGAAAAAGCAAAATAGCTAATATAATACTTTTTTTTTAAAGACTAATTCAAATAAAATGCACAAAATTTTACAATAAATAATATGCTCTTTAAGTTAATAATAAAAATAAAATAAAATAAAATTATAACAAGTAAATTCAAATAAAAATTTGCTGCATGTGTTTTTATGTATATAAGTGATATTGTACAAAGAGATATTATTTTTTAAACAGAGTACATACTGTTAAATTTTTAAGAGAAAGTAGCAGCAACAATTGTTCAGTTAAGAAAACAAAATCCAAAAAAAAAAAAATTAAAAACTACATAACTTGGTAAGCTACAAAACACAATTTATTATAAACGGTCAGAGCTAATATTTTAATTTTATATTGCTTATGACACGCGACTTAAAATTAGCTAATATAATACGTATATTTAATGGAAATAACAAGTGATTGCAGTTTAAGTTAAACCACCGTGTAAACTCAATTAAATCAAATAAGAAAATGTTATAATTTTCTTCTTTCTTTTTTTTAAGTTTTCTTAGAATTTCAAAACATATCAAATTAATTTACAAAAAAAAAAAAATTAATCATTTACACATTCAATCAGCAATCTAGCTACCATTCAGTATTTTAGTAAAAAAAAAAAAAAAAAAAAGTCGTTTACTACAGACTCTACAGAAATGTTCAATGTTCTAAGATTAAGTACGTGTATTACCTAATTTCTTTGGTTTCCAAGAGAGATGAAGAATTAACATCACTCACAGCATTGATCATTGAAGTGGGTGAAAAAGGTAAATGATACATGGAGGTAGCAGCATCCAACGAATATGTATCTGAACTTTTTATGAGCAACTCGTTTTTCAATTCCATAAATTGATGATGCGGAGCTGTCAAAGATGGCAATTGCTGATGCGTTGCTTGATGATGTTGTTGGGAGTGATGCTGAGCCGAAGAACTATTTTGATGATGATGGGATTGATTATTAATTGTTTGGTGTACTCCGCTGCTGCCAGCAGTTTGTTGATGATGTGGCGGATTTAATGAGGGATCAGAATTTGTAGTTAAATGATTACTATAAGTATAATGTGGTGTTGTAGCGGACAAACTGTACGGACAGAGTTCAATTTCATTAGAATCAAGTTTGTTAGCAGAAGTCTGAT
This sequence comes from Sarcophaga peregrina, assembly GCA_014635995.1. NCBI lineage: Eukaryota > Metazoa > Arthropoda > Insecta > Diptera > Sarcophagidae > Sarcophaga > Sarcophaga peregrina. Next base: position 14,188,340 of record CM025793.1, on the reverse strand, counting down.
AAGTTTGTAAACCATCTGGTGTTAGAATTTGGTAGCTCTGAACTGTGCCAATAACATGCTGCTCAGTTGTCCCATGGCCAGATACTGTTGGCGGTGCGGCTGATGATGATAAATACGAAACATTTTCAATTTCATAATGTTGCTGTTGGTGTTGAGAGGAGTGATTAGTAGCATTATTATTACTTGTTTGTTGAGATTGTGTTGTACTTGATTCCACTTTAATATGCGTAGGATGTGTGGTAATCAACGTTTGCTGAGCTTGGTTAGATTGTGGTTGAAGTATTTGTCTTTGTCCCGAAACAGTCTGTGTAGTAGTATAAATGGTTGGTGAACTATCTAATGCTTGCAAAGACTGCAAAGGTACTAAATTGCCAGCTTGATCTTGAATCATTATGCTTTGACCATGTAATTGTTGTTGCAACAGAGCCTGCTGTAAATCAATTTGGTTTGAATATATCAAAGTTGTGGTTCCACCACTAGTTGGAGTATGACTTTGCGTAGACGTAGTTGGGTGATTACTAAGTACTCGTTGTTGACTTTGCATTATGCTTGAAGTGGCGCCGGGGTTGGCTAATGCTAATTGAGCACCACCTGGCAAAATCATTCCACTGAATTCCAAAGAGGGCAACTGCTGTTGGGCGGGTGGCTGCTGAGAGTGCGGACCAGTCGAATGTATTATTGTTTGTTGATGAATTTGAAGATTATTGGCAGAAGATTGGTTAGAATCTGCATTCTGAACTTCATCCAAGACACTGTCAATTTGAGCTAAGCGTTTCTGCGCAGCAGCATCTTTATTTACGCTATTTCCTGAATTTACTTCATTGTTATTCATGTTAGCTAAAGTATTGCGAGGTTTTCGTGCTCTTGGTATTTTTGCCGATGAACCACGAGGTCGTTTAAGCGGCGGAGGTGTTTCAGCAACTTTTAAGTCATTTTTAACTGGCGTTCCTCCCCCACCAGAAACATTTGAGTCAACTTGTGTCATATCGCTATGTTTATCTTTTTTATGCATTTTCATTTTATCTGGCCGTGAAAATTCTTTATTGCATATGGGACACGCAAATATTTTTCGGTTGTCACCCTCGTGAAAAAGATACGCATGACGTTGAAAACTATATTTATTTTTAAATGTTTTGTAAATATCGTTCTTAGCGCATACCAAGCAATATGAAACACCATCAATAATATGCTCATACCTTTGGATGTCCAATCCTCTTACAGACATCTTTTCTAAATATTCACCCTGCTCATCGGCGGCTATTGAACGCGTTTTACGTTTACGTTTTTGTTTAATATTTGTTAAAGTTCCGGCAGATGGTACTGTTATAGTTTCAGAAATTGGGTGATTTAATTCTTTATCATGATGAGTTACGGTTGGATAGGTTAACACTTGCTGTTGTTCTTTTTGTGGTGATTGAGAGACCGAGAGAAATTCTTCGTAGCTATCATCGTCTAAACTTTGGTCTTCGTATTTTACCACAACATCTTGTTGTTGATTTTGTGGTTGTTGTGTATGTATTTGTTGATGTTGGACAATGTTTGTGTTTCTTTGTATATTGTTATCGCTTATTTCGCTTTTGATTACTTCATACTCTCCCCCCTCAAATTTAATGATCGTACTCCCGTTTGAGGCAACATCTCCTTCATAGTTTTCGTAAACAATCGTCGCTGACGGAGCCTGGTGTTGTGCAACTTCTCCTCCATTTGTTGAATTGGTACTGGTGGCGGTAATGTATCGGTATTGGGACTGTTGGGACGCCTGCACTGTTGTTTCGCTGTTGTTGTTATTTTGACCATTGGTTGAATTAGATGTTGTTGACATTGGCGTTGGTGACGACGTTGATGTTGTGGAGAGCAGTAGGGAGGACGAACTAATAGTGGTGACCACATTGTCTTAATTTTTAAAAATTTGTTGTTTTAAAAATTAAATGTGTATTTTCAAAATAAATATAAAAGATTTGTTGAAAAAAATCAAAATAAATGCAAAGTCAAAAAATTATAAACACAAAACAAATTATAAAATTATAAAATTATTCTAATTGAAATAAAGTTTTACAAAAATATAATTTTTAATGTCTAATTATTGTTGTGTCTGAATCAATAAAATAAAAAAATATTTTAATACTCAATATATATATATATATATATAAAAAAAAAAAATGCAAAGAAAAAAACTAACGTAAAAGAATACCAAAAATATATTTTGTTTGTAATTGAGCACACAATAATTTCTTAAAGTTAGTTTAAGACTCTTGGTTCACTAAAGAAAAAAAAAACCTACAGAGTTACATTTTAAAAGAGTATGAAATTAATTTCTACTGTACATACATATATATGCATGAGTGTGTTTAAATAAGCTACTGCATTAAACAAAAAAAGTAATGAAAAATACTTAATAAATTAAAAACAGATTAAACAAAGAATGCCTTTTTAAATATTTGCTCAACTAAAGTAAATAATTACTTTTCTATAGTTTATATTATTTTTCCACTGCTCCACAGTATATATGTAAATTATATATAGATATATATATATACAAATATAATTATGTTGAATTTATAGTTTATAATTTTGTGCATTTTATTAAGAATATATTTTGTCCTTATGCTTTATTGTTGGAATTAGTTCCAAAAGATCACATACATTCAGTAATTCTGCATTGATTTAAATGCAAAACAAGGATAATCAGCTGCTTTGTTGATTAAATTCAATGCTTAAATTTTGTGAAAAAAAAAAAATAAAACAAATTACATGTTTAAAAAAATAAAAAAAAACACATTTAAAATAATCTTAGAGAGGAATCAATGAGAATTAAAAATGGACAGGAAGGTGTGTGAATGAAAGAAAATATGTATTGAAAATTATGACGGTTTATGTAGCAGAATTATTAAAATATCCAAAAATAAAAAAAAAACAAAACAAATAAAATCATTTAACAGTAAATTCTAGCAAAATTTAACCAAAAAAAAAAGGTGTTAGTAAAAATATTAGTTTATAATAAAAAATAAAAACAAACCATTTACAGATTAATTATTTGTAAAAAATTAATAATGAGTTTTATGAGTGTAAATAAAAAATCTAATTAGTTCAATTTAATAATAAAAGTATTGAATTAACATGAGTTATTTTAAAAACTTACCATGGTTATCGTGAGATTTCGAAGAAGGTTGTTGTTGATATTGATTTTGATTGTCACATACAACTTCCGATTTATATTGGTAGACAGCGCCATCTGAAGTTGTTGTCGCCGGTATTGGACTGTTTGATGTATGTGTGATTGGACTTAGCGTCGTCACTGGAGTTTGCATTGTAATATATTGGGGTTGGTGATGAGATGGAATGCCATTTAATGTAGTAGCTGCTGGCAACATGGTTGTGTAAACAATTCTTTGTTCAGTTTGCTGATTTTGACTAGAAATGATTGAATTCTGTGGAACGGACTCAGAATTTATGAGCTTAGTGTCCGTCGAGGATTTTGTATTGTTGCTAGCTGTTATTGTGGTCATTAGTGTAGTTTGTTGAGTACGTTTTGGTATTCTTCCTTCAAATTTACGTTGTTGTTGCATAAATTGTAAAGACGGAGGTTCGTTTTTTGCAACAGTTTCAACAGGTTTTAAAACACCGCTATCTGTAAAATATATTAAGCCATTTTTCTCATTAGAGAATCGAACACAAATGCTATACAAATAATTAAAGTAATAAAGTAAAACTGACAAATTTTTAATAAAAAATAATAAGATAAATTACGAAAAAAAAAAAATATATATAGTAGTTAAGAAAAATAAAAGGACTAAAAGAAAACGCACACCAAACACAATACGAAAATGTTAAATATTAAATTATTCTGTATTAGTTATTGGTGATATGGTATGGTAAGGTTAATATAAGGAAAAGTAATGTTACTTATTAAAAATATTAAATGCAATGAAAGACATACATGGAGTAGAACCGAAATTGCTTTTTAGTGAATAGAGAAATGACGTGAAAAGGTATATTAATTACACAAGGATTTGAGTTTTAAATGGTGTATAGTGGGTGGTGGGTAGGTTGTTTTTGCGATGATTTTGTATTAAAGCGAATAAGTTTGTAAATAAAAACACATAAAAGTCCAATCATTAAATGAAAGCTCAAAAGCTCTCACCTCCTCCGAAGTTACCAGTTTCTATTGGATTCAATGTGGTATTATTTAATATTGGATTATTATTAGTTTGTTGGATTATTAAATTGTTGTCAACGTTTCTGTTCTTTTTAACGGGAGTTTTTCGCGGAGTTTTTGGTGTTGTTTTATTAATTTTGAGATTTGTTCTACTAATTCGAGAACACTTCGTTGTAGCTGATGATGAAGTTGACGAAGCTGGAGATATAGATCTATCATCCTTCGACTTATCTTTGCCTCGGGGACTGCGTCCTTTGCTGCTATTACGTGAATTAGCACGCCGTTTGCTAACCAACCAGTCATCATCATATTCAGCATCTGTTTTACGCTTGTTTCTGCGTTTTTTAAAATTACGGTCCTCTTCATCGTCCTCATCTAATTAAAGTAATAAATTATGAAAGTTTCCTATGTATGTATCTACTTTTACAGCTTATATTCCCATACCTGTACCATCGTCTATGTATGCTAAAAGTTCTTTTTTTGTCTTTAGATCCGCAGGTCCTTCAATATTTATATCTGCTTCGTCGCCTACAACGGCAGGTTCTTCTTCCTCGGCGTCCAATGTTAAAACACTTTCTTTCAACACTGCCTTAATATCATCTGGAATATTTGGATTTTGCTGTATTTCATCTAAATCCAAATCAGGATTTCGTTCTTTAAATGATTTCGTTTTAGTTGGATTACACTGTTTTTTCATTCTTTTAAAGATGTACAAAGGCAAATCGTCAAAAGTACCCCTATTACTATAGGGGTACAGTGGGTATAAAATTACATAGAAAAACAAGCAGATAGTTAACATACAACTACATATATGGTTTCAAATTAATTTTTAAATACTTTTTATTGCACATGACATCCAAATGAGTAGGTAACGGAGCAGGGCCTATTGCATTCGGGGGATCCTCCGGATGCAGACCAAAATCTTTTCCTTCAAGCCAGGCTTGATATCGTTCTGGTTGAAAACGTTTTACAAAGGTGTCCATTGATATTTTAACCATATCGTTACTACAAATATAAATTGTTATTCATTATAGGTCCATTTGTCGTATATGTATGTTATGATTAAGTACCTGCAGGTACATTGCGTGGCACGTTTGCCATATTCTATCCAACGTTCCATGGCGAAATTTGTTGATTCAGCACAATTAAAACCGTGATTAAAGCCCGCATGGTAACCAAAAGGAAATGTTATCATTATTTCTCCCGACTCCTGGGTAATCTACAATCATAACACAAATTATACCCACTTTATAACGTTTATCAGGCCCACTCGACTCACCTTATTTACGGGAACATCGTGCTGTTTTAATATTTGTGGACTTATTAACGTCATCTTATGCCGCAAATAGGCATTGCAATTTTTATAACTGGCCGGAAAATATTGATTTGCAACTTTTTCTAATTTGCGGCCGTATTCTGGCGGAACAGCATACCATGTTTTAGGTGCACCAAAATGCAAATAATTTATGGAATATAAATCCATATCTTCAGTATGCCAAGCAAATGTTGTCTTCCACATACCAAAATAAAGGTAAGCTGTATTCACACCATCAATTTGTATGCCATAATCTTCATTAACATAATCAAGTATAGTACCCAATCGATTAATATTCCAACTCTGTTACAAAACGTTAGTTGACATTATTAAAGACAACATCATTCACGAATCGTGAGAAAGGTGTCTTAAACAATGAAAGGCTTACTTTTAAAATTATATACTAAAACATACCTTAAGTATGTATGGAATGTAAAGATATATATTTTTTTTGTCTACATGACCAAAAAATTGAAGTAAACCTTTTATTTTATAAAACTCCCTTTTATGCATAAATAAACAAACATTCATTACACTTTCACAACACTTACATTTTGGTCAGCATCTGTTATACTCCCACTAACGTCTGCACCGTATATAGGAGCGACGTATGTTATATTTTTCCAATACTTTCTTTCTAAATCTTCGTAGTCAAAATGTTTTGGCGTCTGATAACGTTCGGTACTAGCTAGTTCCGAAAACTGTTTAACGGTTAATGGTTTCTTTTGAATATTAATTTGCTGATAAAGTCCTTGTTTTCCTGTTACAACCTGACAAATTGGAGCAGGGATTGTTATTTTTAATGCATCTAAGTCGTCATAACCAGATTTTCGAGGCACCCATTCTGGCGGAGGAACTACTTTAGCCAAACCAGCCTTATGGGCACCTTGAGATTCCATATAAGCAATATATTTGGGGAAATCTTTAAACTCTTCCCAGGTTGGTCGAAATACCATAATACGCGGTATTTCAGTAGACATTTTAAGAATGCAATTTTGCCGAAGATTTATTATAAAAAAAAAAGTTAATATCTATGCAATTATTTATTGATAAGTTTTATGTTATCTGTAATAAAGGAAGAAATTAAAAATATCTTTTAAGTTTTGTATAGTACTTCGTTATTATATTTTCTGCAATTTTTCATTGGACGCTTTTCAAATGAATACAAAATCTTATGTTGGATAACATTAACCCACCATTTGGCTAGCAGCAGCTGCTGCTAGCCAAATATAACAGCTAATGCATTAATACTTTTGTAAGTAAGTACCAAGTGCGCACATAATTTTATTCAATGAGGACATACATACATACATATGTACATACCAGGTTTTTTTTTTATAGCAGCTGCTGTTTTTTTTATGATCTTAAAGCAAATTTTTTATATAATTTTAAATACGGTGCTTGTAAAAATATGTAAAATCAATTTAAAAATATTAACTCTAAAATAGCTTATTTTATATACAAGATATTTTAAAATGATTCATAGACTATCAAAAATTGTATGTGTATATTAAGAAATGAAAACAATTCACAATTTTAACAATGTATACACGCAAGCTGAATATAATAAAAAAAAATAAAGAAAAAAATAAAAAAAAAAAACAAGGATAATTTGATACGCCGAAAACTGTACCCAACCACCCGACTATTGAAAAGGCAAAACTCACAAAACCTTAATATATATACACACACACACACATACGTGTATATACATATATTATTTTTCTCCAACATACGAATACAAGGTATAAAAGGAATGGAACTATACAATTCGCATTCGTTATTTAAAGAGAAAGAGAGAGAGAGAGAGAGAGAGCGAAGAAAAGGATGATGCAAAAAGGATATACAAAAAAGGATATATAGAAAACACACCAATAACGTAGCCAGAGACAAAAGGAAAAATATTTTAGGGTTGCCAATATGTTAATTTTATAATCCTTAGTTTTTTGCTAAATGATTATTTACACATAAAAATAATTTTTTAAATTAATTCTTGTTATAACGTATTGGCAACCTAGCAAAAAAAAAAAAAAAACATACATATAGACATACAATTAATACTGTCAGTTTAAATAATACGTAAAAAACACTCACTAGTTTGAAGTTCGTATGAAAAATCCTTTAGAAAACGTTACAGCCTCTTTTTGCAATGTATTGCACATTATTTAGACGTGCAGATGTATCAAGTATATGTATCCTGCTTGAACATTGGCACTTGGATAAACATGAAATGGAATTTGTTGAAAAAAATTTCTCATTTCTCTTAATTATTTCACCACAATAAGTCAACTTGAATATTAGCAGCAATGTTTCAAAAATATTTTTATTTGTTTCAAATATATATACATTGAGTTAGTTAGTCACTTTTACTTATTGCACAACTATGTAGGTTGTATTTATGATTTTTATTTGTTTTTTTTTTTCGTTTAACAATAATCAATATACATAGATATTCTGTATGTTTTAGATGTACGAATATTTTTAATTATCTTTGGTGTAAGTTGTAGTTTTTTTTATATGTTGTCCCGCAATATTAAAATAAATTCTTGTTTTATTTTTTGTAACAGTTGTTATTTTTAGCAAATTAAATAATAATTGAGTATAAAATGAGCATCAATGAAAAAAATTATCAACATTCGTTTAATAGGCTAAAAACGTACTTTATCCTTTACGTGTAGCGAGGCTACGTGCCTGAGATCTGAGAGTAAACTAAAACGTAAAATCCTGGCGTCACAATCGTTGAGTTTATTTTCGCAAAAGGAGAGGCCGAAAAGGAATTGAAGATAAATATTGTTATTGTTGTTTTTACTTAGTCAACCGAACACCATACAATTTTTATAAACGGCGTCAATACAATATGCACAGGATATTACTGTGAGTCTATACTTATTATTCATCTTGGTTTTTGACAAAACTGAAAAGACTCTCTCTGAGAGAAATATGGTTTAAAAACACTCAAATACACAAAATTTAGAAGCATATTTACTCGAATGTGATAGGTGTACGCGCATATATTTGTAGACATAAAAAACGAAAAAAGTAAACAAAATAATATTTTTTCTTAATTTGTCGCTTTCAAAGTTTTATGACGCTTAATTAATTTAACAAAATAATAAAATAAATTAAAATAATATATTTAAAAACTTTTTTTAAGAATTTAATATTATATATTAGTTTATATATGTATATAGATTCCATAATAATGATGGTAATCTTTTTCTGCATTTATAATGATAATATAATGATTTGAAAAGGAACTTTATACACAAAATGATAGCCTAAAGAACGTTAAATGGACTTTAAGTAATTTAATTCTTAATTTAAATTTGAATTAATAAGTTTAAATGCAGTTAAGAAATATGTACACGGAGCGTACGTGTTAAAAGAATATTAGGTAGATGGTGAGTGAGTATTTCTAATAAGTCGATTGATTTAAATTATAGAGCGCCCTACAGAACTTTTAAATAATGTTTCATTAAAAAATCTAAGTAGATCTGTTACCAAATAAAAATACTGCTGGAGCAAATTATTAATTTTTACGAGGATAATAGGTTTGATCAAATTTGATTTGATTGATTGGTAAATATCAATGCTACACGAACAAGATCTTCGATTATAGTTTGTTCTTACCAATTATTATTACAAGTTTTTTAATAAATAAATGAAGATATTCACGTGTAAGAAGTAATAAAAAGAATTGGAAAGAGTTTTAAAAGTAATCTCGTGCAGTGACAGTGTTCGAAAATGTGTTGAAGAAAATGTGTGTGAAATTATAATTCGTCATACAAAATCGTCTGCACTGCTTTGATAAAATGAAAAGTTTTTAATTTATCCTATGCTTTTCAAAGCAAATACATACATTTGTTGGTGGCCGCACAGGTACAATTTATGTTAAAAAGTGAGTTGTTAAGGTATTCCGATATGAAACCAAAAAATACTACTAACGTAATCAACAAAAATGACTTGTTTTCTTTTAACTATTTCGTAATATTATAAACAAATAAATAGAAATTGAAGTACTGTACAATAAATCATTTTTAAATGTATTTATATCGAAAGTAGAGAATTTAAAATATTTGTTAAAAATAAAATATGTAATATATGTATGTTGATGTCAAAAATATTCTATGTATGTATGCACGTATACGTATACGTATGCATGCATGTCTGTAAGATTTATAATAATAATAATTAAGAATAATACTCGTCTTAAATAAAGATTTAAAGGACATCTAAATGGAAACAGTGTAAGTAAGAGAATAAATAATTGTAATAAAATTTCCGGTAAGAAAATCACAAACAAATGTAATTTAAGCCGACTTGAAATTGATGTTTATATTTTATAAGCGATCGCAAGTCTATGGCATATGTAATTTATGTATTTTAAAACAATAAAAAGTATAAATTAAAGTATATTGTAATATCCGTACTTATATGTATATATATATATATATATATATGTATGTATATAATGAAATCATATACAAATGGATGTAGTTCTTTGTATACAAATGGTCATTGACTAACATAAAATTTCAATAGGAAGAGGTCTAAAAATCATAAAAAAGAGAATAAGTGTAATTATCTCTCTCTTAAGCAAAGAGCGTAAGTAGTAGAAGCGCATAAGCTCCCTCGTGGTATTTTACATACATATCTATATAAATGTGTATAAAAATTTTATGTATGTACATATTTTTCTTCCTTTCAGCGTGTAGTGTTACCGGTTAGTGTATATTTTTACATAAAATGCTTAATTTCAAAAAAATGCATATGTACATACATTCATATACATATATTAAAATAAAAAAAATTTAGCGGTCTCTTTTTAGTGAACAGTCGATCTGCTATCGAATTAGTTCTAATAAGAATAAGACAAAATTATTTTGAATGAACAAATAAACAACAATATCGGTTACGTATTGATCTTATAGCTTGGTGATAACTAGTGCGTAGATACATATGTATGTATATGTATATTGTAGATAAATTTGCTTTAAGTCTAAATATAACGGTTTTATTTAAAACCATATATTATAATACATTTTTTGTCTTTTGTAATATAAACATTTGGTGTTTGTGACAACATTATGGTTTGGCTTACGAAAGATAAAATATTTATTCGTTTACATGTAGCTTAAAAATATTTTCTTTCAAATTTCTATTGATGTACGCACGTATGTATATATATATATTCACACAGATCCAGTTTATATATGTACATATGTATGTACATACACATAAATTAATATGTATATACACCAGCTCTATAGGAAAGGACTTGTTTATAAATATGTACATTTGTATATACATATGTATGTATGTATATCGTATTTTACACTTTTGACAAAGTTCAATAATAACTACTACATTTGCAGAGTTTTAGTATTTCATAGTTTGTTTGCATTTTATAACGCATATACGAATGTATATACGTATGTAGGTATGAATGTAAATGTATGGAAGAATGTCGTTAATAGAAAAAGCTAGAGAAGGGAGAAGTATGAGAAAAGCAACATAACATGCGTCCCCTCTTCCTTTTATTTTTGTCGATCCTTGTTATACTGTTACTATTCTAAAAATTCGTACATACATACATACAAACGTACGTTATCCAGTACTGCATTGTTTATACTGCGCAAACTCTATAATTCTTTTGTCTTCTGGTACTACTACAGACACAAACAGTTTCGTATATATATGTATGTACGTCAGTATGACGACATTGTGTGAGAGTGTACACATGCTGTTTGTATTCGAGTTTCTTTTAAAAAAATCTAAGAATCCGTTAAAAAGGATGACCGTTCTCTATAAAATTTATGTATGTACATATATATTTATGCGTTACATATACATGCACATACTACTGCTAACAAATGATTAATCCACATATTTTGAATGTATACTTCGTTTATTTTATTTTTACAAAGCAAATGTTGAAACTTTTATATCGAGTCCTGTTTTTTTAAAATAACATTCATATATCCATACAGATTCAGGTATACATACATATGCATATACCCGTATTCGCCATTTTGAATCAATTACACGTATTAAGTGGCCGATTTTTGACGAAATTTAAATAAGTACATATTAAAATATTCCAATATCAAATTTAACTAATACATATTAGTAAGTCATAGATATTAGTTAAATTGGGTATTGAAATAAAAATGAAATATAAATATTTCCTATCTGAATATACTTTTAAATAATGCAAGAAATAATAGCAAAACTAGTTAGTAGCTTTCTATATACTATAGTGAAACAATAATTTGTAATAAGTATTATAATAATAAAGTTTTTGTTAATTATTTATTACTTTTTATTACATTTAAAGAATTTTTTTATTACAATGCATAAAAATTAGTAATTTTGTCTTAAGATGTTACTATCAGCTGTATGCCGGCTAAGCTAATGATGGATGAACGTAGTCTAGCTGAAAGTAAGTGGTTCAAGGACACCAATTGTCCTTGCACCTAGAAAACATGCGTATTACTTTTCACCCCTTTTTTGTAGGTACTATGTCGGGAAAAATTAAATAAAATAACAAAAAATAACACCACCAAGCAACATGCATCTACTAACAAAAATGAAATTGCCAAATAACTTGCTATAACCTTTGATGATGGTGGTGAAGCAAGTGCCTAGCTGTACTCTCACCGAAATGGTGGATGACAACAGAATAGAATACTTCTTTCTTAAGCAATGGCGGAAAAGGGATACAATTTCAAATATATTCATATAAAAATTACGAGATGAGGTTGTTAAGAGACTGATAATATTATATGCTAGACTAATACTTCCCCCGCATATGAATAAGTTAAACTCAGCTGATTACAATGCAAGTATCAGCTGTTTTAATTATATATGTATGTATAAAAAAAAAACTATTCCGAAATGTATTCCAATTAAAAAAACCAAACTCGGGTACATACATATGTACATGCACGCTTATACTACATACAATATATCCATGTATGCTTCAATATACAATTACATTAAACATCAACACACCTGACGTTTGTTTTTTTTATTTTAAAAATCTCTAAACTAAAATTTTACATTTGTACCAGGAAACTATTTATGCCTTATGTACTTCGCATCCAAATTTCAAAATAGAAGAATATTCATCAGAGAAAATGTGAAAATTTAATAATATGTATGTCGTTTCAATAAATATCGTGTTTTAAATGTCAGCGACCTAAAAATGAAAACAAATAAAACATAAGGCGTTGTCTGCTGCTTTAAAAAGGATCGACCAGATGTTAAGGGAACTGAATGAATACACACATTTTTAAATTATTACACTCATACAAATAAGTTATTTATTCTGTTAGTTCCGTTGTTATTGCCTTTGCAAGGAAACATCTGGATTAATACGAGTACTATGAAAAGTATATCCTTATCAACTTACGCACATACATGCATATATACATATGTACATATGCATATATATGTATATGTATCTACACATACATATGTACATACGTTTGAAATTTGAAGACTGAATGTTCATATAATTTGAATTGATATTCTAAGCGTTTTTTTTTTAAAGAACTGTTAGTGTAAATGAATTAAAATTAAAATAGTTTGCAGGCTAAGGGCCATTATTAAAACCTCCCGTTAAAGTTGGCGTTAGGTAAAGGTACCTTTAGCTAAAGTGAACGGCAAAGTTACCTTTAACTTATTTTCGTTATTACAACTTACAGATAAAACAAAATTAATTTTTTCAAAAATATGGCACTGCCGAAGCAAAGTCGATAAAACTGCTCAATTAAACAAGTTTTTTTTTTTTTTTTTTTTTTAACGCAGTGGTAACAGTGGACTTCGATTTTTTTTTTGTTGTATATGATCATTTTGTTTAAATTTAAAATTGCCATATCGAAAATAGTATATGATATGACAAATTCAAACATAAAGTTACCTTTAAATGTTAAAGGTAGGATGATCTTCCCTTTAGCTTAACGCTCACTTCTGTCTTATTGGGTACTCGTAATGAAAAACAATTTATCTCTCCGTTAAAATCCTCCCATTAGTTAACGGCAAGTTGTAATAATGGCCCTAAGTGCTTTAAAAATGAAACATATAAAATTCGAAATATGCTCCATGCGAAATGTTGCAAAAAAACAGAAATGTCATAAAAATGAATTCATATGTCTTTAATATTTAGTCTAAATTGATATGAAGAAGATTGATATTTATATATGTAGTTCCCTAATTTCAGAAACATGTGGACTATATCAAACGTTGGGAGGTTCGTTGAAATTTCACCTTCACTGAACTTTGTAAAACTTAATTCTGATCTCTTATGTCTTTTTTCATGAAAAGAAATACATTAATATTTTAAAGTTGACACAATATTTATATATTTTTTATTTTAATTATTAGATCTCTACTTTATTAGAATTTTCAAAAACTACTATATTTCCCCGTTCCTTTTTTAGATGTTCCAAAGAAAAATATTTTGCTGAACACACTCTTGTCTGCTTTCCATACGATCGCAAGAGCCAGATCACAGGGGGATTTTTTTATCAATTTTCTTTTGAACTTGCCTTCGTGCTGCCTATACACGAATATTTTGTTAAGCAACTTTCGAGTTTCCTACCCATTAAGCGAGACAAGATATGAAATAAATGTCATTTATTCCTTTTTCCGTAAGCTTCTGAAAACTCGAGAGCTGAGCAACTACATACATATATTTGTCCTTTGTCCGATACATATAGAATACGTTAAAATTCAACATTTCCAAGTGACAGGGTAGTTGAAATACATGTTCTGTTAAACTGAATTCACATATGTTGTCCGAACAAAATTATTTTTTGTTGAGAATTTTCTGAAGCACGATTTCGAAAACTTTGTCCGGTAATTCAAAGCTGCCAAACGACACTTTTAAAATCAATTCAAATTCTACATGATTTAGACGCCTTTCAGGGGACGTTTTGATAGTTGGTCCTGACCCCCAGTCTGCCACCTCTACGGCCTCATCAATGGATGGGACAGGGAGGAAGAGCAGAGGTGTTGGGGGAACGGATCGGGTTGTTTTGTTTCTAGATGTCTACGGCCTGCTGTGGACAGTTAGAGAACAGGTTGGCTGCTGGGCTTGGATAAGACCAGTTTAAGGTTGTTTGTCCGTTTTTTCACGGGGCACTGTGAGATTAAGTCGCTGACGGGATCTGCAACAGACCCCAACCGGACTATTGCAGGTCATGTTGTGATGAGGAGGAGTTGGTTGGTAGGTTGAGGACCCTTGGCATGGCCTTCTTTGGGAGCTTGAATTCAGTGTCGAGAGCCGACATCTTGGGCTGGTTGAGAGGTACTAGGCCTTCGCGCTGTCCCCGCTTTTTGTTGTGTCTGGTCTGTGTGATTCCTCCGTTTTCCATTTCCCACCTTCTTTCCTACATATCCTCCTTTCATCCTATCCCCTCTATTATCCTTCTGTCTTATTGGGTACTCGTAATGAAAAACAATTTATCTCTCCGTTAAAATCCTCCCATTAGTTAACGGCAAGTTGTAATAATGGCCCTAAGTGCTTTAAAAATGAAACATATAAAATTCGAAATATGCTCCATGCGAAATGTTGCAAAAAAACAGAAATGTCATAAAAATGAATTCATATGTCTTTAATATTTAGTCTAAATTGATATGAAGAAGATTGATATTTATATATGTAGTTCCCTAATTTCAGAAACATGTGGACTATATCAAACGTTGGGAGGTTCGTTGAAATTTCACCTTCACTGAACTTTGTAAAACTTAATTCTGATCTCTTATGTCTTTTTTCATGAAAAGAAATACATTAATATTTTAAAGTTGACACAATATTTATATATTTTTTATTTTAATTATTAGATCTCTACTTTATTAGAATTTTCAAAAACTACTATATTTCCCCGTTCCTTTTTTAGATGTTCCAAAGAAAAATATTTTGCTGAACACACTCTTGTCTGCTTTCCATACGATCGCAAGAGCCAGATCACAGGGGGATTTTTTTTATTAATTTTCTTTTGAACTTGCCTTCGTGCTGCCTATACACGAATATTTTGTTAAGCAACTTTCGAGTTTCCTACCCATTAAGCGAGACAAGATATGAAATAAATGTCATTTATTCCTTTTTCCGTAAGCTTCTGAAAACTCGAGAGCTGAGCAACTACATACATATATTTGTCCTTTGTCCGATACATATAGAATACGTTAAAATTCAACATTTCCAAGTGACAGGGTAGTTGAAATACATGTTCTGTTAAACTGAATTCACATATGTTGTCCGAACAAAATTATTTTTTGTTGAGAATTTTCTGAAGCACGATTTCGAAAACTTTGTCCGGTAATTCAAAGCTGCCAAACGACACTTTTAAAATCAATTCAAATTCTACATGATTTAGACGCCTTTCAGGGGACGTTTTGATAGTTGGTCCTGACCCCCAGTCTGCCACCTCTACGGCCTCATCAATGGATGGGACAGGGAGGAAGAGCAGAGGTGTTGGGGGAACGGATCGGGTTGTTTTGTTTCTAGATGTCTACGGCCTGCTGTGGACAGTTAGAGAACAGGTTGGCTGCTGGGCTTGGATAAGACCAGTTTAAGGTTGTTTGTCCGTTTTTTCACGGGGCACTGTGAGATTAAGTCGCTGACGGGATCTGCAACAGACCCCAACCGGACTATTGCAGGTCATGTTGTGATGAGGAGGAGTTGGTTGGTAGGTTGAGGACCCTTGGCATGGCCTTCTTTGGGAGCTTGAATTCAGTGTCGAGAGCCGACATCTTGGGCTGGTTGAGAGGTACTAGGCCTTCGCGCTGTCCCCGCTTTTTGTTGTGTCTGGTCTGTGTGATTCCTCCGTTTTCCATTTCCCACCTTCTTTCCTACATATCCTCCTTTCATCCTATCCCCTCTATTATCCTTCCCTCTTTTGGGACGTTGTACAATGGGTCAATTCGACCTCCGGGTACTGTACTTATCTTAATTGACAAGTAGACGTCCTCTAACCTAACCTAACATAGATGCCTTTTGCAAGTTTAAAGTCCTTTGAAAAAACTTGAGTTCATAGCAGAGAGGGGAAAAACGAGCGGGAGAATGTTCACGCTTTGATACTACTGCAAAGTTGCTTTGTTGTTCGTACAACAAAATTTGGGAGTTTGTCACAGTAAAGTTTGGAAGAGTTTGCTAAAATACTTTGTAAAGTAGTTTGAACGTGCAAAAGGCGTCTTACATGGGCAAATCAATTAAACCTTGTGTAAAAAATATAACCTATTGGTAGCTCAGTTCAAGTTTATCCTGACCAAGATGTATTTATACCGGTAGTGGCACCATTACAACTCATTTTGCCAAAAACAAAATGCATTTGTTGCTTTTTTCAATCTACTGGACTGTCATATTTTATTTACCTTGCCAATTTCGCCAGCTACAAATTACAAATCTTTAGTAAAAGTGAACATAAACAAACTTTTCGCCTTATTTTTGAAAAGTCTGTTGAAACACAACAATAAAAAAAATACACCCAGCTGCGTAGATAACACTACCTGTATAAATATATCTTGGTCCGGACAAAATATAAAATTAAACCAAATCGAACTGAGTGTTTGTTTTATGTAAAAAATATTTTCTTTCTACTAAGAAGAGAGCTGTTAAATCACTAATAAAAAATGAGTGGATAAATATTTTGTCTGCAATGCCTATTTTGTTTTTTTCCTTCATTCGGTATACTCCGTTAACGCAACTCATTAAGTTGGGCAACTTAACAGTTATCAATTGGTTTGTTTTGTTTCTTTACGTAAATTTTTTGCGTATTGCGGGCGCAAACTGAATATACGACAAAGTATTGATTGTGTCAGTCTTATAGGTACGTTCTTGATTTGCTGTGAATTGAAAATATCAAAGAACAATGTATAATGAATTCTTAGTGCTTCAGCTTTAACAGAACGCTGAGGTGTAATCGAAACTCAGGATCGATGTGTATAACTTAAGCAAATTTATTATATCAATATGACTATTGTCACTTTTTCATCTAAGTAGATATATTATTTAAATAAATGGATTACAGAGTTTATGTATTTATTTATTACAATCCAATTACAAAGTGCAACAGACAAGAGTTTCTGGTGCGAATCGAAACCAGACTACAGATTACCCACTAGACTATCAGGGCACCCGGAATGCAGAGTTCTAATTCACAAGTTATCAATTTATTATTTAATGTAATAAATGTTAATGTATTAAATTAATGTGAACCCCACAAAACAAAGCAAAGGTTTTCGTAAATTTTTTTCTATAAGAACATAAAAAACTCAGAAAAACTTTTTTTTTTGTTAACAGAATTTGTTTACAAACAAAAAATTGCTGCGGCAACGTCAGCCAGACATTAGAGTAGGCCTCATTGAATAATGCACACAATGAAGCGAATACGAAAGAATGCATGTCTAATGGGATTAATTCATTGCAAAGCAAAGGAGAAATAATACACCTTTCTAAGCAATAGATACATTTAACACAAGTAAAATCATCCAGAAATAAGAATGGGGCTTTCTTAAATTATAAAATCTACTTTTCGGACAATGATTAAACATGAAAAATTGCAGAAAATTTTTTTCTAATCAAAAAAAAGGAAATATGCCTATGCAATTATACGAACGTTTTGTTTTTAACTTACCCAATAATAGAGATTTTACTTATTTTTTCAGTCTTATAAACGCTAGCATAGTTTATTTTTTTAATATTTATAAAAACAAAATTAAACTTTAATACATATGGTTGTTTTTTTTACTAAGAATACATAATTATCATTATATTGAATATTTTGCACAATAACGTCACATTCATTTAACACTTTTTTCCATTCTTATTATTCTTTTATAATGTTCCATTTGTAAAGAATTGTTTTCTAAATATAAATCACAATTTCTACTAGTTTAACAATTTAATATTCAACTTAATTTTTTTTTCTTATGTAGACTGTGTATACACTATGACACTGGTGTACGTGACGAGAAAAAGTGTTATTCACAATAACGGTATAGATGTGTTTGTGTGCTCTAATTCTCCATTGTGAATGACCGACAACAATTATATGGATAACAATATTCTACATCCAATTCCTTTGCATTCACATAATTTGTACATGTTCTCTTTAACAAGCTATTTATTTTTATAATTCGAGATTAATCGTTAACCACAAACACAAATTTAATGTTTTTTACTTAACAATTTACGCAAAATACACCTTCGACTGTCGGAAACCAAGAAATAAATTTACAATATATATATATATTGAATGTCGCCGTGAATAATTTAATACTGACGACGCGTCGGCCAATATTGCCTGATCATAAAAATGAAGTAAATATAAAAATATCTAAAACGTATGTACTAACTTTACACCTGACAACGCTGTAAAGGTGAAGGATAATAAAAAAGGAAACAGTGTTGCATTTATAGTTGAAAAGCGCAAAAACCATTAATTATTAAAAATTGAAAAATCAAAAAGTATTAAAATGTTTTAAAATTGAAATATGTTGCCATTTTCTTTAATAATTTTTCCTAATAAAAAAGAAACAACTAAAATTCCATTTACAAAATAATTAAAATTTTATTTTTT
Organism: Sarcophaga peregrina; assembly: GCA_014635995.1. NCBI lineage: Eukaryota > Metazoa > Arthropoda > Insecta > Diptera > Sarcophagidae > Sarcophaga > Sarcophaga peregrina. The sequence continues at coordinate 14,169,283 of CM025793.1, read as the reverse complement.
TTTTTTTATTCAGTTTCTATTTTAATTTTTTACAGTTTTAAATGGCAATATTGTTTTAATGTTGTAACCATACACATATCGGTGAATGCCTCCACTAAAATATGTGAAAATTACTTATTCTAGACACCAACCATCCAAAACACGATGCCTTTATGGTAATACAGTCTCATTTCGAATAACGGCACTTTGGTGAGTTTCGCAACAGCTGTGTGCTCGCTCCTTCGTTTTCCCCCACAATCTCACGAATACGTCAGAAATTCGTTTCGTACCCGTACTTTTTCTGGACTGGGGGTTGAACAGTGGTCGTTGGGCGTCCTATATAAATACTTGTTTGTAACCACTATTTGACAGATAGACAGTACCATTAAACAAACAGGGCTTAATTCTTACTTAATAAACCCGGAAACGGAAAAAGAATGTGCGAATTATTTTTATTAAGAATATTTATTTTTTGAACGAACGAAAACAAATTTGATGAAAAAAGTACTGAAAGCTTAGTGAAAAAACACAAAAGTACTAAATATTTCAACACTGTTGCAAAAAATCGAATGCAATATAGGAAATAGTTTTTGTTAATTTTAATTTTTTATCAATATTTTTTTACTTGTACTGCAAAAAATAAAATTTACATACATATTATATGTGTTTAATATAACGTATGTACACGTTAATGAAAAAAGTTTGTCATAGCAACGATTTGCTTCTTTATGCAATTGATTTTTTACTTTTACTAACTATTTTACATTGAAATTATTATTTTGAAAATGTTCACAGAGTTTGATAATTAAAAATATTTTATAAACATAAAAATGTCCTGCGCTGAATGTTTAAATTATAAACGCTCCTGTCACCACTGTTTTGGTTGTCGTAAACAGAATCTGGAGGCTAAAAGTAATTGTAATTCAAAATCGACTAAACCACCCTCTACACTACGGTTATCTTATCCGACGTCTTTATCAAATAAAACCGTTCGTCATGTTCTGCCATTTTCCATACAGTCCCAGCAAAAAAATACAATTGTCGTCAGAGGACCTTTAACAAGCTATTCGGAAAAGACTTGTGCTCGAGTTAAATCTCTTCAAAATTGCAAGTTTTGCTTTACCCATAGATAATAAAAGAAATTATTCAAATTTAATCTTTATTTTCATTGCTAGTGGAACCATCAGGAAGAGTCGGTGGTTATCTGTCTAAGAAGACTCATCGAAGTAGTTCGTTCCGTATGTATTTCAATCGTGGGGACTTACCAATAAAAATGGAATATTTATGTGGTGGTGACAAAATAGGGTGGACTGTAAGTATTTTGATTGCTTTTTAAATTCCATTCAAAATTACCGCTAAACAATGTCGATAGAGATTTTAGAATAACAATAAATTTCTATCCAAAAGTACTACATTTCCTGCAATTTTCGTTTGTTTATTTATATTTATTTTTTTAAGATTGATATTAATAAATTAGATTACAGCTTGTATCTCCCATTATTCTTTGATGGCCTTTGTGAAACGGAGCATCCATATAAAACATATGCCAGACAAGGTGTTTCTGATCTTTTATTATCGGGAAGTGATAAAATACATGCCGTAATCCCTCAACTTATTTTACCATTGAAAAGTAAGTTTAAAACTACAAGTAAAAAAAAAAACTAATTGTATTTCAATACTCAGATGCATTGAATACAAAAAATTTAGAAGTAATGTGTACAACTTTAAAAATTATACAGCAATTGGTTATGTCATCGGACCTAGTTGGACCAGCTTTAGTGCCCTTTTACAGACAGTTGCTACCAGCATTCAATGCGTATAAAATCAAGAACCGTAAGTTCTCAAAGACATAAAAACTATGGAATCAATTATTTGTGTACCTTTCTAGTTAATTGTGGAGATGAAATTGACTATTCACAAAAAAACGACCTGAATTTAGGCGATTTAATCGACGAAACACTTCAAATTTTAGAAATACATGGCGGTGAAGATGCTTTTATTAATATTAAGTACATGGTTCCGACATATGAGTCCTGCTTTTTAAACTAGTTAAATAAACTAGCCACTGATTAGATTTTGTTTTTGTGAGGTTTTAACATAATAAAAATATAACAAGAAATTGAAAAGCTTTTTTAAACTTCTAGTACCACAAATCTGACCTTTTTTATTGGAGAATTCCTTTAATTGTACTATATGAAATTGGAAATTTATTTTTGATATAGTTGTAGAAAACTCTATAGAAAACAGAAGCGTTTCGACTTATGTACTGTTATCAAAATTCATGCGCTTACAAGGTATATCTTTTCTGTACCAACGAGAACAACAACAAATAAACAGTTTTATTAAGAATCATTTCACTTTTATTTTGATAAAAAATATATATTTTTTTTTTTTCATAAAATTTCATTTTTTACCAGTGGTGACTGCCATTGCCATATTACAAGCAATGGATTGATTAGCAACAGCAGATCTGAAATTAAATTGCCGATTATGCCTTTTGCAGCAATAATAAAAAGTAAACTTACGGCTGTTGCTGATTACAAAATTGGGGATTTGAAACAATTTCGTTGCTTTTTATATTGTGTGGCGAGTAGCGATTATAAAATCCCCATATCGAGTTCATTAATTTTTCATTGTACTTTACAGGACTATATTCCATTACTGAAAAACAAATAAAAATACGGTTTCAATATAAAATGGTTAAAAAATATAAATATTTACATTTCTTGTTTCCACTGAAAAATTTGGCCTCGTTTTTATCTCCATTTGATTTCAATCTTGAAACTATTAAATCTCGATCACGATTCTGTTCACGTAATTTGCAAGCCATAAAGGCACCTTGAGGCAAAGCGGCCATTTTATTACAGTCTAAAAAACAGGAACAACAATAAAATGTTCTTATGATATTTCTAATTTATTAATAACATCAGTATAAAAGAATTTCTAAAAAATCTTATTCTCATATTTAATTCATATGAAAATCAGAGATCAAAATAAGCGACCTTTCGAACTGATAAGATAATTTAAATAAGAAGCAAACTTTTCTTATATGAATTATTATTTACATACATACAAAATATAATACAATTGCACTAAATAATTGAAATAGGAATACTAGTTCATCCTTGATCCAAAATATTAATTACAGATTTCGATTTAAAAATTGATTGCGAAATTAATATTATTTGAAAACTACAAAAGTTGTGATGTTTAGAAAATTTTGATTTGAGTTTTTATTACAATTTGGTCTAACATCAATTAGCCGGATTATTACCTTGACAACTTTCGAAAATATTAAATATTTCGAGTTTTCTATTATCGAAAGTATGGTACTGAACACCTTCTTGTAAAAATCCTTCAGAATGCAACAATAAATAAATTCGCTGCAATCTTTGTAAGTAATTTTTTCTTGTATCAGGATTCAAAGACACCATTCAAAAAATTGATGAAAATACAAATTTTTAATAATTTGTAAAGAGGAGAAAGAAAATTATTTATTATTTCAATCCGTTTTGTGTTGTTTTTACTTTAAGCAATATTATTGAAAGACTTTAAAAATTGTTGTGAAAGCTTTTTTTCTGTACAAAGCCTTTTATACTATTGATAAAAATGACTTTAAAAAGATGTTGATAATTCGCAGATTACGTCCATTAGGGGAATGTTAAAAAATAGCTACAATAGAGTGACCAACGGTATATGTTTTAGCAAAGTAATCTTTGTACTTAATTTTGAATTGTATTTTCATTTCCTCAATTATTTATTACTGACAAACAATAACTTTTTTAAAGTTACTCCTATATAAAAAGCTTATTCTGATTGAAAAAGAATTAAAGAATATAAATAGTCACCATTAATCCGGTATACTACAGTGTAAGCGGAAATAAATAGCATACACATAACTATTTGGTGATCTTACTAAGGCATAGTATATACATATCAATATATATGTCAAATGTGTAATTCTTTATGATTTATTCGATATTATTTTTTACATTACAAAATTAATTTACTTTTTTCCCAAAGTACAGTCTTAATGGAAACGACCACTAGTTAAGAAAACCATGTGGCAAGGTTGCTATGATTGAATATGCCGCTAATTCGCCGTAGCTTTCAATTTCGTTTGTTTTTTTAGAAGCATTATTTATTATTGCAGTGTAAAAGAAAATAATTTTAAAGTATTATCGACTATTTGTTGGTTGAGCAGAAAATAAAAGTAGATGATAAAGTAAAGTAAAGGTGAAAGAGCAATTCACATTGAAATTGAAATGTAATATGTGAGGCTTGTTAAGCAAAATAAAAAACATTACATATATATAAAGGTTTTGTTTCTACAATCACTTTTGAAGATTCAAGGAGTTTGGAAAACGAAAACGACGAAAAAGATACATACGATACATACGATGTGGTCCTATGGTCATGCAGACCAAATTCCTTTAAGTGTTAGTGAAACCAGTTTACGTATATTGGACATACAATTGTTGCAGGGTCCGCACTGGTTAAATGATCAAATAATTTATTTTTATTATGAATACCTGCAAGATGTGAAATATAGCATTAATCCGGATTTGTTGATTGTGACACCAAAACATACAATGTATGAAGTTTGCCGATGACGGTGGGTTGGAGACATTGTTAAACCAGTTGGTTGAACCGAATAAAATGTTTGTATTTTTTGTGTTGAACGATAACGAAACAGTTCAAGCAAGGCCGGAAAAGTCCTTTTTCTACTCTGTTTCATAGGCTATGTCGCTGCTATAATTACTTGGATTTCTTTCATAAACAAAATTTAAACAATATTATGTTAAAAGATGCGGAATAATTGCGTTTAAAGTTTTATGTAATGATACGCATAGATGTTCATATTTTATTATCGGTTACCTATCGTTCCAGGTTCAGAGATCATGTCTATGAGATTGGTAAATATTGTATTCAATGCAGTCTTCAAACAGTTTGAGATCTTCAAATAATTTCTAAAACTTGTTTTGTTTTTTTAATTTAATTAGTCATTGGTGCGGGTCGTAATTCGTTTTCAACTATACGTACCAGGATGGGACGTCGTCGTGTGGCTTCTCATCAAGAGGCAAATATTTTATCAATCCTCGAACCTGTACCCCTTGAAGTTATACAAATGAAGGTAACACATTTACCTTCTATTGTACATATTATATATTTATTAGAAAATTTCATTCTAAATGCTAATGGTTTTTAATTTCCATGTTATATGCTAATTTATTGGATTAGTTACCCGGCTATAAGGAAGCAGCTTTAATGAATTTTACTGATGTCTCACCCTTAATTATTAATTTCACAAGTTTTATGTTTACTGGCTGTTGGTTTTATAATTGTCAGTTAGATGGTTCCGCAAGTGAACTCGAAGAGGATGTTAGAGGTTTAATTGCTCATCAAAAATGAGTGAAGAATATTATTACCGAAGCAGAGAATTCTCCATTTACACCCGATTTAAAAAATGGTAAGTTTGCATTTGATATAGGTTCCATTAGGTATCAACAGAATTAAGGATTTTTACAAACACGTCTTAAGGTGATTTTGGTAAGCCAGCAAATAGTTTAATTGCTTAGATGATGTGTACGTACATTAGAGATGAGCGATCCAGTGATTTTTGAAGAACGTTGTTCTCAGTGAACTGTTCTTTAAAACAGTGATTGCGATCACAGTATTCCAACAATAAAAGATAACTATAAGGGCGGAAATTAGTAAAACAAAAATTTAATAAATTCATATAAACAAAATTAAAGTGGTGTCATCAATGTTATTATTTTTAATGTATTTTTTTTTATATGAAGTTTGACAATTAAGTTTCACAGAATGTTCATGTATAAAAGACAAAAGTAAATAACCAGCATCATCTAATAGTAATTCTGCCCCGCACAAAATAAAATGAAATAAATTTGAGTATGTAACAATTTTGAAAGAACGACTTTATTAGTAGCTGTTATTTGGCAATTTCAATCACTGTAGTTACCAGTGAATTATCAATCACCGTGATTAAATCACATTTTTGAAAATATCGCTCATCTCCAATGTATATACATAATATGCGCAGGTCATATAAATACTTTCTTTAGGATAGGAAAAAATCTCATTTAGAGTGCACTACCTCAGATTTCGATAATATATACACAGTGCAATTCACCGATTTAGATATTTAGTTGCCTCAACTAATGATTGAGTAAGTTTTTTATTGTTTTTGGTATTTTCAAACATAAGTTTTGAACTAATTTCCATTTGCTTCCAAATTAGTGCGGCTCATGTATCTAAATTTTATCATGAAATAATGTCCAAAGGAATGGTTCAGTAATCCTAATTATTAAAGATGCTTTGCTGCACACATAACTCACATTGCTAATAAATAAACTTACATTGTTGTATAATTAGTACTTAATTTCTCTTTCACTTGTTATCTTGTATCTGTCGATGCAACTTAAGCTTTTCTGAAGTAAATACTATTATGTTGCTGTGTTTGGGGCACTTAAAAATTCATTTTAATTTTTCTACAAATCTCGTGTACAAATCAGATCACGCTGTAACAATGCCACGCCTCTAACTCTAATTGATCCACTCTATGCCAAGCATTCTATTTATTTGTTTTTATTTGAAACATTCTTACCACAGAAATGGATGACGGATGCTTTAATTTTAGTCCTTCAGTAATTATTTACAACCTTGGTTTCATGAAAAAAGTTTCAACTTTTATTTCAAAAAATGTAAATTTGATACAAATTTTTCTTTCTTTTCCTGGGACAAAATTCTATTCTAAAATTTGTAATTTCTCTTCACTTTATAAAACTGCATTTGAACTTTTTTCCTTGCCATAAAAATGAAAATAAAATAATTAAAAAATAAAAATAAAACAAAAATGTTATAAAAATAAAATAAAAATTAAAGTTATAGAAGCATTTAAATTGGATATGAATAAAGTTAGTGCTTAAGAGAAAATAAAATAAAATTAAATAAAATAAAATAAACAAAAAATACTTTTTTTCTTGATTCTTTCTGCTAAATTGTTGGAGTTCGATGTTGAGATTTCATTCCATGTGGAACCGTACTTAAAATTAAGAAGAGTACAATTTCATTAACAGTGTATAAAGGATAAACGTTTAATTGACTGAAGCATTTAAACATAAATGGCGGATATATTTTTAAACATTAACCAGCGAATCCTTTGGGCGTTTAGCAGTTAAAGGGAAATTAGTGGTGACCATAGCCATAACCACCAAAACCACCATAGCCGTAACCCACTGAGATGGCAGGAGCGGCGGCCACTTTAACGGCGGGAGCACCGTAGGAAATAGCAGGAGCGGCATAGGAAATAGCTGGGGCAGCAGCAATGGCGGGTGCTGCATACGAAATGGCAGGAGCGGCAGCTATGGCTTTAACGGCCGGAGCAGCTACAACCGCTGGTGCAGCGGCTACTGCAACGGGAGCAGCAGCCACGGCTTTCACAGCAACTGCTCTAACAGTTGGTGGATGGTTAATGTACTAAAAGTAAAAAAAAATTATAAAATTATTCCTTCAGAGAAGAAAATTCATTTAAGCAGTACAACACTTACGGTGCTGAAGGTAGAATAGCTTGTAGAAGCTGGCTGTAAAGTTTTTACTATGGTGGGCGCTGGAGCTGCAACTACAGCTGGGGCTGGAGCAGCAACTACGGCTGGTGCTGGAGCTGCTACTATTGCTGGCGCTGGAGCTGCTACTACAGCAGGTGCTGGAGCTGCTACTATAGCTGGGGCTGCAGCAACAGCGGGAGCAGCATAACTTATTGCCGGGGCAGCAGCAATGCCAATACCACCAATACCGCCATAACCACCATAACCACCATAACCATGACCTAAACCACCAGAAAAAATGCCAGGGTGAGCGGCCACTGCAGCAATCAAAGCACAAAGGATCTTAAAAACATACAAAACACAATGAAAATTTAATACCATTCACCATCATCTAACACATTTAATTCTATTAAAGCCTACCAAAAGTTTCATAATTTCTTAGTTTGACAACTTAATACAAGGATACTAATTATAGGTTTTTAATATTTTTTGTTTGTCCTTTAAACAACAATTTGCACAATAAATTATTGCTGCATACGTTTTCTAAGTCTAAGCGCTTGAACGCGTTAAATTGAACTGCAATTGATCATAGATTTTGCGACACTTTTATACACACCTCAAGATCAAAAGCCTTCCAAATAGATTCTCTAAATATTGATTTTATTTTTTTATTTGTATTTGGAAATAATTCGCAAAAAAAATTACGTACAACAAAAAAAAACAAAAAAAAAAAAAAAATACACACATTCACCCCAAATTAAAATCGTAACATGATCGTTAGAAACTTAAAAGATATAGACACACATGGACGGTTGGTTATAATGCTTGCGAACTATTGTAACGTATTTGTTTAACGTTTAAACTGTTTCTCTTCAAATACTAGATCATTATGAGCTTTTTTTGTTTTTTTTTTATTTAATTTTTGTTTTAAGTGGTTCTGACTGTCTATTACCATGGTTGCTGTAGTCGTTGTTCTAATGGCCTAAAGACGTTTTTAACAATGTGGTCGTTTTCAATTTGGCAACAGGAAGATGTTGAACACATTAGTTTGCAATATACATACAAAGTAAAGCAATTTGTCCACAACAATTAATTAAAAAATATTTGGACAAGTTGTTTTAAAAATAAAATATTAAATGTAATAGAATATTAAATGTAATAGAAAAGCAACAATTTAAAAGTAAATTAAAATCGCTATATAATGAATGATCATTTAGCAGATTATATAATTCATATTCCATTGGAAATAACATCCTTTTGGATATAATCAACATTTATATAATTCTTTTCAATTGAAGACCTTCTACTTGAAGGCCTTTTTATCACCTCTGAATCTTCGATAAATTGAGCAGGTATGAAAGGAGTATTTAGTATTTGGCATATAAGTTCTTAGATATACTTATTTTATTTCATGTCGTGTATAGCCAGTTTCATCGAACACCTGCAACAACCCCGGAGTGTAGTCGGGTTTCCAAGACAGTAAAAATTCGTTAGTAATCGTATTTGGTCAGCAGATGTACATTATCTTCCTCGAAGATCCAACAGTTCTTTGCTGGCAACCACAAAACATTGTGACCATAGAGTATAGCCTACATAATACTGGCGGTTTCATGTTCCGTGGTGTGTGCAGATCGTCTTATTTTACCAACGTTACCGAAAACAACTCTTTATTTGTTGATTTGCATTTGTGTGTGTTAGTTTTATTCATTAGCATTGGGACCTACTGCCTAATGTCGACTCCGAACAAAAGATTTGAGAGACCCTTTTCATAGCAATTTTATTTACTCTCTGTATTTTTACCAGAAGAAATATTTTTCAATCTTTCGTTTTTTGTTTGTTGCAAAATTGTTGTATATTAGAATTTGTATTTGAACTGCGGGCTCTCCGTAAATAAGCTAACATAATAGACATAATAAGCTACATAATAGACTACAGCGACTTAATGGCAGCCTATAAAGTCACATATAAAAGTTTAAAAGATAAGGGATTGTGTTTATATAATTTTTGGTTATATTTTTTTTTTGTAAAATAGTCAATCGATTTAACTTGAATTTTTATTCTTCTTTATTTACATATGTATATGCAAGTCGCCGTAGTCTATTAGGTAGTGTGTTGGCTTATTAGACGTAAAGCCAGGCCAGACATGAAAACAAAATACGAAAAGTATTTCTTCGGCGATTTCCTCTCAGCAGATTTCTGGCAAAAACCCTGAGGGTAAATACAAAATTGCCTTGAAAAAATCTGTAGTTCGAAGTCGAATTTAAGCTGTAGCTCCCGCCACTCATGTATAAAATTAACGCACACAACATAAGTGGTGTGAGAAGCTAGGTCGTAATCCTGGCTGAAGGGTTGTAATGGCCAATTATGTATGTAATATATATATCGTTGTTTTATAGTAGATAATTATCTGCCGAACGAGTTAATCGCCTAATGTTCCTCACCATTAAATTGGTCATTGCTACTGTTTGTAAGAGTTTATTGCGATACATTTTTGGTCACCAATCACCAATATTTTAATTCAGTAGTAAATCAGTAAACGTTCATCGAATATCTCTGTGGCAATAACAGTGTCGGAAAAGGTCGTTAAAAGCAAAACTTTTATACTGTTGAAAAAGTTTTTCAGTACAGAATCCATTTCTCTACCACAGCCTATCTTGAACGCATTAGTTAACTAATAAATTTATTTATTTTTAAATTGACTTATATTCTCATGGGTATAGAAAAACTCGACTACTTCATAATATATACACTCTTCAGTCCTTATAGAATCAATCACCCATCTTGTATATCTGTCCTTTACATCTTATAGAGGACATTGACTTCAATTAATATTATGTACTTCGTGATAACGCTCTGAAATCAAAAAATATTACTTAAAACCGTTTGAAAAAAGGTATTTTAATTAGCAAATTTAAAATGTGTAGACATCTATCTAGTCATACGATCAGATATGGCTACAGTGGAGCTCGTAAAATAGATTAGATACATACAAACATTAACAAACAAAAAAAGATGCCGTGTTCTATGGTATGTGTTTATAACTCAATAAATAGAACTACAAATAATTTCTTGAAAGCCAAAATCTGTAATTCCCAAAGAGAATATTTTGTAGTTCTCATACATAGTTTTTGTTAAAAATTCTTTAGAACTACAGAAGTGTGGTAGGTTCCTAAATAAATAAAGAGGAATTAAAAAATTGTTTGTCTTTTTTTTTTTGTGAAAAAAGTTGCAACTTTTATTTCTAAACATTTTTAATTACTTTTTTTTGTTTTTGAATTGAGATTATAGTCCTAAAAATAATTCTAAATATACATTATAATCACAATGGCATTTTATGTTTTTTCCTTTTTTTTTTGTAACTTCATTTTGCGAGCATTTGAACTTTTTTCCTTGCAGTGTCTATGTATGACGGATTAAAAATGATGAACGACTATTAGAGATTAAGGAAGAGAAGCCGTTAAATGGAAACATAAAGTTAGTGCTCTTAAAAATTAATTAATTAATTAATAATAATTATACAATTCTTTCTGCTAAATTTGCGTGAAGCCTTTGATGTTGTTCAGCTTTCTACGCTTTAAAGGTCCTTAATAATAAAACAAAAAATTAATTAACAATTGAGTAACTAAATTCACAGGTCGTCAGGGACAAGTATATTTTAAGCGCGGCTTTTTTCCATTTTTACAACACCTTTTTTGGTTATCCTTGTTATGGCAATTGATATAAATTAATGATGACCAAAGCCACCGTAGCCGAAACCATGGCCATAACCTAAACCACCACCATAACCAAGCGAGATGGCAGGAGCTGCTGCATAGGAAATGGCTGGTGCAGCGGCAATTTTAACGGCAGATATGGCAGGAGCTGCAGCAGCATAGGATATGGCAGGAGCAGCAGCAGCATAGGAAATGGCAGGTGCAGCGGCATAAGAAATGGCAGGGGCAGCTGCCACTTTAACAGCTGGAGCAGCATATGAGATGGATGGGGCAGCATATGAAATGGCTGGTGCAGCTGCAATAGCTGGTGCGGCTGCAATAGCTGGTGCAGCTGCAATAGCTGGTGCCGCATAAGAGATGGCTGGGGCAGCAGCTACAGAGACAGCTGGAGCTGCTGCTACGGATACAGCTGGAGCAGCTGCTACAGAGATGGCTGGTGCAGCGGCAACTTTCACAGCGGGAGCAGCTACGGCGTATCTAATAGTTGCTGGATGGTTAACAATCTAAGGAGTAAAGTAATTAAAGAGTCAAGTTGCAACGAGAATTAAGAACGTTGGTTAATGCTTACTGTGCTGACTGTAGAATAACTAGTGGCGGCTGGTGAAACAGCCTTAACTATCGTTGGAGCTGGAGCTGCGGCTACGGAAATAGCAGGAGCAGCAGCAACGGCTGGAGCGGCATAGGATATAGCAGGAGCAGCAGCAACGGCTGGAGCTGCATATGAAATAGCAGGAGCAGCATAGGATATGGCAGGGGCAGCAGCAACAGCTGGAGCAGCATATGATATGGCAGGAGCGGCAGCGGCATAAGATATAGCTGGTGCAGCGGCCACAGCCTTAACGGCTGGTGCAGCAAAGCTTACAGCTGGAGCTGCATAACTAACAGCTGGGGCTGCATAACTGATGCCACCACCAAAACCACCTAAGCCGAGACCGCCATATAAACCACCAGGACGAGCAGCCACTGAGGCTACCAAAGCGAAAAGGATCTAAAACACAATTAATACACTGCTATTATGATATGCGAGTATTTATTATAAAAAAGGAGCTGGTAATCCATTTAGCTCACCAAGAATTTCATGTTTCTTTATTTATATTGTTTTTGTTTTATTTTTAATTGAGATTGATGTGGATTTACTTTATGAATCCTTCTATTTTTATTTTATTATTTTTAAGACAGTTCTTTAAGACAGACACTATTTGTTTTATTTTTCTTTTAGAGGCGTCTTTACGTTCAGATGCGTTCCGTTGAACTGTAATTTATCTAAAATTTTCCTATACTTTTATACACTCGAAAATCAAATTGAATTGTCTCCAAACAGAATTCCTAAAATTGTTTAACGCGAAACAAAACATTGTAATAAACACCCCAAAACTGAATGCAACAACAAACGAAACAAAAAAAAAAAAAGAAAAAAAAAACAAAACAAAAACTTAATCATGGTTGCCTTTACTTAATTTAATTTTATAAATTTTTTTTCTCGATAAAAAACTGAATTTAATTCTGTTCTGTCGTTTTTTGCTGACAAATAGTAGAGTAAATATTGAATTCAACGAATTCTTGTTGTTCTTCAGCCCGATGGCTGACTGACTGCCTGTTTGTTTGTTTCTTGGTTTGTTTGTTTGTTGTATTGGTGCTCCATCGGTGGAGTGGTGGAGTCTTGTAATCGACTAACTAAATAAAGTGTGACCAGTTTTCATTTAGGGGCATGTCCGGTGGAAATGAAATTGATCAATATCGTTTATCTACACAAAATGGCCAAAAATTAAGGACAAAGAATTTTACCTGGTAGTTATTGTATTGTATTGTATTGTATTGTATGTAAGTAGTATGTACAATATGATTGGGAGAAACAAAAATCAAAATTTTAACCAAAACTGTATCATAAACCCTAAAAATTTATAAAGTGGAGTTGGATTTTTTTTTTTATCTTGTTTTGGCTGTGGGAAAGTATCTAATGCAGAATATCAATTTTGGCAAACATTGAAAAAATTGTATTAAATTGTAGCAATAATTACAAAAAAAAAAAAAGATATTAATGTTTAAAACAAAATATTGCAACATATTCTCAATGATTCCTAAGTACATACACGTACATAACAAAGTAATTTTTTAACATAAAATTTTAAGTAATTAACAAAATGACGACTTCTTGTGAAAAAATAAGTTTCTTTGCTTATGAGATTTAATACTGTTTCTTGATTTTGTTTATAAATTAGTAAAGATAACATTTTGATATGCTTTGACATTTCAAAACGTTAAATAGCAATACCAGAGATATCTAAACATATCAAATATCCTTTAAAAATAAAAAAAAAAACTATTTTAACCAACTTTTCTTACTATTCTTAAATACTCACCAATTTTGACTTGTATGTCATATTGAAGGAATAAGGAATATTTGATGCATTTTATATAGTCGAACACATGAAAATTACAATTAAATTTTTAAGATTTAATTTTTTTTTTAAGAAATGTCGGCAGTGTTTAGACTTTTGGCCATGGCTGTATATGTTCTAATTTAAAAATCTGTTCTAAGGAACAGCAAATAGAAACAAAATGTACAATATTTACACAAATATAAGAGATTCTAATAATTGATATGTACTAATACTAATATGTATATATGTTTATTTATATATATACTAGCGAAAGAAAAGATCCATACATATGTATGATCATATATAAAATCCTGTCTGTTGTTAATTTGTTATATCTTTTTGGTTTGTATGTATCTTCCTTTCTTCAAGGAAAATTATTTACTTCGCATAGAGGGAACAATGACTACTATTTGAATATGAACATAATTACTTAAAAATTTTAGCTCTTCTAATTTCCTACATTTAAAAGGTCATTACAATTTATGTCATTGATTCTTATACCTGGACAGTAAGATTCTTTGGATGATGGTATACTGCTGTGATTTCAAAATTGAACTTATAAATCTCCAAAATTACCTAAAAAATAATTAAGATAGTATATAAATCTAGTTATGATTTAATGGCTCTGGTTTTGTTGTGAAAAAATATATTTTTTCTTTTGCTTTGGATGACGTCGAAACCTACTGCATGCAATCTACAAAATGCCGGATTTGTTAAGTCTTTAAATTCTCATTATCTATTGAAATAAGAGTTACGATATACTTATCATACTTTAGCTGTTAGACGTTAGCATGTACAGGTGTCACAAGTTCAATTGCTAATGTATTTGTTTTTCTTAATACTTCTGCTTGCTTTTTTACATCTCATAGCGTCGTTTTAATTCTATTGTTTAATAAAATAATTTTTCCCTTTAAAAGTTTATTAAGATTACTTTTTTCAATTAAAATTTTTCTAAACAAATCAAAGGTCCTCTGAAAAAATGCCAATTAAAAATGTTTTATTTTTTTGGGAAGTAGTAGGAGAGGTATAGTGTCAGCCAAGGAAGTTTCTAGAATTAACTGAAGTATTTGTTAAGTCGCCGTGGTCTAGTGGGTAGTGTGTTGGCTTATTAGACGAAAGGCTCGGGTACGTATCCCAGGTTAGACATCAAAACGCAAAAATATTTCTTCGGCGACTTCCTCTCAGCAGATTTCTGGCAAAGACTCTGAGAGTATAAATTGCCATGAAAAGCTTCTCAAAAATCTGTCGTTCGGAGTCGACTTTAAACTGTAAGTCCCGCCATTCATGTATAAAATTAACGCACACAACATAAGTGGTGTGAGAAGCTAAGTCGTAATCCTGACTGAAGGGTTGTAATGGCCAATTATGTATGTATGTGTTTGTTAAGTCCGCTTTTAAGAAATAAAAATATTTAAAATATTTTTTTTACTCTTTATTTTATTCCATTTCAAAAAAAAAAAGAAAAGTTATAAATAAGTGTTTTTGATTCTTTCTGCAATAAACAAAACATAACAACGTGCTGGTTCTTCGTTAACACAGAGAATTGATGTGCGTTTCTCTTGCCTTTTGGCGTTTTGTAAACTTAAAATTAAAAATTAAAATAAAAACAAAATAAAAGAAGTTTAAAGTGACTAAAAATAGTTCATTAATCGTTATTGGCGAATATTTAAAGGCGGCTTTCAATAATTCACAAGTATTGTAGTTTGTAAAGATTTCTTCGCAATTCTATTAAATTAATGATGACCATAACCATAGCCATGACCATAACCACCATAGCCTAGTGAAATAGCAGGAGCTGCAGCATAGGAAATAGCGGGAGCAGCAGCATAGGAAATGGCAGGAGCAGCAGCTACTTTAACAGCGGGTGCAGCATAAGAAATAGCAGGTGCTGCATACGAAATGGCAGGAGCAGGAGCAGCCACAGCTACAGCCTTTACAGCAGGAGCATGGCTTACAACCTTTATGATAATTTGGAGGTATAGATTAACCCATGGGCTAAAAATGTCTTATTTTTGAACTTACGGTACTGAACGTGGCATAACTGGTGGCAGGAGCAGCTACAGCTTTAATAACTGGTGCAGGAGCAGCATAGGAGACAGCTGGGGCGGCATAAGAAATAGCAGGTGCAGCTACAGCTTTTACAACTGGTGCAGCGGCAGCATAGGATACTGCTGGGGCAGCATAGGAAATAGCAGGAGCAGCATATGAAACAGCTGGTGCTGCATAACTGTAAGAGGGAGCTGCTGCATAACTTATGCCATGGCCTAGTCCACCATATAAGCCACCATATAAACCACCAGGACGTGCAGCAACGGCGGCAATCAAGGCAAACAATGGAATCTGCAACACATTTAATAATATTTTTGTTTAAAACAATAGTTTCTACACTTTTTCATTTTTTTTTTTTTTTGTTTAACAAAATTTAACTTTTGTTCTTTAAATCTCACCAAGAATTTCATATTTTTAGGTTTTTAAATTTGTTTTTGTGATTTTGTAAACAAAATAAACTGTTCCTTTGTTAATGTTCGGTGATAGGACTGCACGTTTTAATGTATTTAGTTGTACTGTAATCCATCATAGATTTTGCGATACTTTTATACACATTTTCTTTGAAAAAAAAAACGAACAAAAATCTAAAGCAGCCTCATGCTTCAATTACAACTGCAACTCAAACTTAAATTGGGGGGAAAAAAAGCTCTCAACAGTCTCAAGAAAAGTAACTAAATCTCCACACAGAATCTCGAAAAATATTAAATATTTCAAAAACGATAGTGTAAACGAATAATAATGAAAAATAGAAAAAAATAGACGCACAATCACCCCAAAATAATAAATGAATAAATGCAGGATGGACAGACGCATAATGTTGGCATTATTGTTAAGAAAAAATTAAAAAAAAGATCGTGCTCAATATAAGACACAACTCACATAGTTCGCATCAATTTTATAAATTGTATTGAACTGATTTGAAAGTTTTTTTTTTTTTTTTTTTTGAATAACCGATCAGATTGCATCTCTTCAAACAAAGTTGTGTTTTTTTTTTTTTTTTTTGAAAACCGTGAGCTGTTTTTATGAGCTTCAATTTTAGTTCAAAAAAAAAAAACAATAAAAAATTAAATTCAAGAGAAACAGATTCTTGTTGTCTTTTGGTGCACTTGTGTCTAAAATTATGCTATTGCTGTTAATGCTGATGTTATTTTAAAATTAAAGTCGTCAGCCAAAATAGCCAAACAAAGTGAATCTAGTTTATGTCTTTAGGGGAAGGTTATCTATTACAGAATATTCTCGTAACGACAGGTGTTCATGAATCTCAAATAATTTACTACTGGAATGAAAATACTATGATTGGCAATGGTATTGAATTGGTTTTTGCAACATTAACAGTTAATTATTTAATTAGTTAAGTTAATTAAAGGAACATAGAAAACATTTTTAATTAAGGTCTGTAAGGAAACCTAAAACAGAGTTGGTGGCCTGTTTTTGATCGTCTGGTATCCAGACGATCCACCTTAAATAGAGTTGTAATCTTTAAATAGTATTGTTGTCTATGACGACTATAGTGAAAAGCACTTGGATTCGATTGAACCGTTTGGTAAAAAATACCAAAATGAAATCCCATTTTGACCGTAAGATGGCAGTATTCCAAAGAAGGGACAAAAAATCAATACGCATTGAAATTGCAATACGCATTGAAACGTATCGTATTTCTTTTGAAGATACCGGTGTAATATATTAAATACAGGAATAAAAGAATTTTTAAAGGTACTCCTATCCTATCCTATCCTATCCTATCTGATTATTGGACCTGTCCAGTTAAATTCAAATTTTCTGTTTGAAATTCATAATAAGAAATTTCTTTTGACCCGAATATAATTTTAAGGGACCAAGTGTAAGGGACAATTGGTTAAAACGTAATAATCCACAATACCTTATAACCAATTTTATAATTTGTGGTCATTTTTTCGATACCTAAAATAAAAATTTAAATAAAACAAAAAGTTCTATTGTTCCCACATATCACCATGAGGTATCTGTCCCAGTTTTAGTACAATGTTTTTCATGCCCATTTTACTTAATTTTAAAAGTGTAAGTGATGCAATGAGGCGTAGTTTTTCTAAAGTGGCTCTACTAAATGTCGTTCAGACCGACTGCCATTTATAGCATGAGCATAGAAAAACTTCAATACAACAAGCAACAACAACTACTACTACATCAACATAAAAATACATGATCGAAGATTTGTAACACCGGAATCACCATAACTGTTTTCACAAAAATAAAAATCAAAATAAAATGAAAAATTTTGAAAAAAAAAAACAAAAAATAAAATAAATTAAAATCAATATTATGACGTTAGGCAAGTAAGTAAGTAGGAATGGAATCAGTTTTCTTCATGTCCGTTGAGTTTTGCCTCTTTAAATGCGTTTCTTTTTCCTTAAAATTTTCCCAAATTTATTTCATTTTCATAATCTCAAACGAAATTGGGGTGGCAAATAAAATAAAATTAAATTTATAATGACAGTCAAATTATGAAAATATTTTGTTTTCTTGTATTGGGGAAGTAATCAAATCTAAGTGATCGTCTAACTGATCGACTGAGCGACTGGCTGCCTTGTTAAAGAGCAAAAAATGTAACGAAAAACAAAAAAAAAAAAACATCGTATTATATTTGAAATAAATTTTTATTTTATGGACAATATAACGTTAGAAAAATTATCTTTGATTTTCAGCCACTTAGCCACCCCTATATATAGAGTTTGAGAAAAATTCTTTTCAATTTTGAAAAGTGAGTGTTCGTTTATGTGATATTATTCGATTTGATTTGAAAATATAACATTTTCATTTAATGCGGACGAATAGACTGCTAACTGATATCAGTTTTTCACTTGAATCGAAGGAAAAAAGCAGATCATTCGCTATACATATACTTTAAAATGCTTACACGTTATTAAATTGAGTTTGTACTCGTAATTTATTTGTTGAATTTTTGTTTGTTTGTTTTTCTAAAATTTCAGTTTTTAGTTTTTCACAAATTTGGTAAAATATGCTTGAAAAAAATTCTTTCAGTTTGTTTAGTTTGGGGGTAATTAATTTTTACGTGTGTTTTTATCCAGTTTTTGTCTTCTCTTGTCTTGTCTTGGCTATTCTGTTAACAGTCTTGGCTTATTAGTTGACTATCTGGCTGGTTAACAAACAAATAAAATATTTTCGTATTTAAGTGGAGTAATTTTTCTATTTTATTTCTTCAATTTATGATTTTAGTTGCGTTATTGGCATATTGTTTGCGCAATGGAGTTTCAGTCTTTCTTTTTTCTGTTGAAAAATTTTGATACAAAATTGTTTAAAATTTGTTACCAAATCCCTGGGGAATTTTAGAGTGGCATGGGTATGTACAAGTATTTCCACACTTTATTGTCTTTTACGGTTAAAAAATAATTTGATACCACCTGTATTTTGTTGGCAAAATTAAATATATTTTGGCATTTTAAACAAAATTCGATTGTCATTCATTAAATCAAAGAGAATTAATCAAAAGTAATGCAGGTTAATGCGGGTGACCAGTCCATGCAGGAAGTGAGTTTTTAAAACTATTTTTTCTTCCTCATTACAATTGGCCTTTCGTAATTATCTATAAAATTTCACAAAAAAAAAAAATGTTTCAAATACTGATTGATGTTAAAAACTCAAATGCTCTTTGAAAAGCTTGTAAAGAATTTAAAAGACTTTGCTGAAACGTAAGTCTGGTTTAGTATTCTAATGGAATATCAAAATATATTTCAAAGCTATTAAAATCCATATTGCCCATAAAGTTCTTAAAGCGCAAAATTCCCTTACAAAGTTCCCTGAGACAACAAATACATCATGGTAATGTTTAAGTTTTGACTTCCTTATCTACCATTCCGTATGATTGTTTTCTCTCAAAAAATCCTCATACGCTCAAAATTTCCTCGTAAGATTTTCTGAAGTGCTTCAGTGGTTCAGTTATTAAGAAGAGAATATCAAGAAAGTCAAAACCTTACGGTTGATCAATTGTTACCATTGGAGTTTCGCATCGATATGACTGGTCAGTTTTACAACAAAATAATTTTCGCTGGTACAGATATTATGCCTGAAAAATTTAAAAAAAATTACTGACGCAACAAAGTCAGAACTATTTCTACTTAAGATTCGAGAACTCCCAATCCTGCGAGATTTTGAATAAGACGGAGGTTTACTTCAAAAAGGCTCACTGCATTGCCGATTACCCAAATTTTTTGCTTCATATTTTTTGACATTAGAATATTTGTATAATAATAATAATTTTTGTAACTAAGAAACAATGTAAGCTATACTTACTATTTATGTTTGTACGTACTGTAGGATAGATAGATATTTGAAAAACGATCGATAAAAGGTAGGCAAGTAACAGGACTCGCATTTCGTTCTCTGCTATTGTACAGTATCAGTTGTTGATGCTGCGATTGTGAAAATGTATATATGGTTTGGCGGTCTATAAAATATCTATCTATGAAATTGCATATCTAATATATCGTTATATATTTGACAAGAAGAAATTTAGACCTTACTTTGATATCAGTTTTTTTTTGCCTCTCTTCCTAGACACATCATGTGCTAAATGGCACTTCTGGTATTTTGAATTTATGTTGGTTTTCTTTGAAAATACCCTAAACAACTTCTCGGTTACACAGCCTCAATCAGTCAAACTATCAATAAAAGAAATCCTGCATTCATTTCTATTATTTTCCAATTAATTGCATACATATGCGAACACAATTTAGTTTTTTTTTTTAATGCTGTTGGTATATAATGTAAAAACAACTTTTTAATATAAAGTTTTAATTAAATGGTGTTAATCATTGTTATAATATTTATTAACAAATTGTCAATAAACATTAATCCCAAGTAAAGCAAACCAAAGCACAATAAAATAAATCGTAACAATTGCAACAGTCAGGTGATCATTCTGTTCATGACAGTTTATTTCCATTTTTTTTTTACATTTTTTTAAATCTACATTTAAATCTAATCAATCATTTAAATTCAATTCGAAATTGAAATCATAAAGAAAAATTGCAAAGAAAAAAAAAAATGAGAACGTGGAAAGTACGTCCTGTTTTATTAAGTTTAATTTGATTGTGAGCATCTTTTATGTGTCATGTCTCATTTGCCGTGATTGAAACATGAAGTTGTTGTAGTTGTTGTCCGTTTTTGTTTGTTATTGTTTATTGGTCAACCGCAAAGTGTTCGTTTAGCCAAAAATTATTTCTAATTAAGTTGTATAATTTACAAAATTAGGCATAATTAACAGTCAAGCAGGCAACCAACATTGTTTGATCCGTTAAAGCCGTTTCGCTTTTAAATCAAGGTGATCCGAATAAAACTCACTTTTTCGCATTAAATACACTTGTTCGTGGCGTATTTTGTAATACAGAAAATTTTTTTTAAATTCACTTGCAAATGATTGCGAGTATTTCGTTTCGAACTATTATAGAAATAAATCATCCAATTATTGCCATGGAAGGTGAACCTACTGCCATATATGGTTGAGGAATGGAAATTTTGTATGGAAACTTTTATCGGATGTAAATTAATCAAGGTTTTGTTTTTTGTTTTTGTTTTCATTTTCGGTTTAATTGGATCAAAAGTATTGAGAATAAAAGTAGATTAGTAATGTCAGCAACTACTTGGTTATGGTACCTTCAAATACATATGCAAGTATTATAAGCAAATCAGAATAAAAAATCATTTCATCTTATCAGATAGAATAGCCTTTTTGTAGTACTAAAAGATTTTTTTTTTTTGTCTATACGATTAAGGTATTTAGTGCCTGCTGACTGAAGAAGAATTTTGATTTATTGCTAGACATATCTGATCTAAGTTAGACGGAAAGCCTACCCTTCAACTAATTAAATTGGATCTTAAGGACATATCCGTCACTGTATATATTCTCACAATTTATTGCGTAATGGTTAGGTATGCGGTGAGATTTCACTTAGCTGCAAATGGTTTCTGAGCAGATTGTAAAATGATCACGAGTATTGTCAACTTCATTTTGTAGTGTTCGACTCATCTTTCAGATGACTCAAGATTATCAGCTTGAGTCACGTTGTAATGTAAAGTATTGATACTGGTCGTCAATGCAGGTTAGTCATTAGCTCCGTGACATAGCTCCGGTATCAAAACGATCCGCTAAATATGGTCAAGTAAGCCTTAAGTGTAACAAAACTGTCACTGCGTCTTATCCTACCCTAATTAATTAATTATCTGGGTCGTAGTACAGTTTTGTGTTTGCCTATTCATATAGAGCTCCTTTAAATCCATTTTATCAAAGTCGTAATGTTACTGTTTTTGATATTGGAAATGACGATGACTCAGTCGATGAATTTATGTTTGGCAGAACTAAATATTAAATTTAGTGTAGTGCTGAATTGAATTGAGTGCTAAAATATAATTCAACTATTTACCCATTGAAAGGTTCTCTTCATAAATTCATTCAAGCACTACGGCTAAACCAAATATACCCTAAGTATACACAGATTACACCATTTTATCCAAAAATATACCGGAAACGGAAATATCAATTCAACTGGCACACGTAAAGGTTTTCCGGAAGAAGTGTTCTAAAGTGATCAAATATGCGAATCTTATGATCTATTCTATCGAACACTTTCAGTGATATGATTATCGCAACAAAATAAGAACTATTATCTATGCCGCTTGGTTATCTTTCCTATTTTACAAAATTTCGTTGTCATGGTATAATATCTGGACAAGTAAATGACATTTATTAAAACTTTAAGGCTGTTTAAAACTGTTTAAAAGCTTCATAAATGCTGCCTATACACCTGGTCGGTAAGTTAAAGTTCGCCAAGATGCTGCTTTTATGTATTAAAGTGGGGGGTTTTTTTGTTGCAAAATTCAGTAATAATTTGTTAAAAAAAAATAAATTTTCTATTCGATGACATGTTAGTGAGAAAATGTCAGTTGATAAAGAATATATAAATTTTGTATCTCACGCTCGAGATTGTATAGTATAATTAAGCCTTTAACCATGACTCAAGACGCATTTATTTACGTTGTGGAGTATTTAAAAAAAATTTCATTTTTTTTTTGTTAAAAATTTCAAGAACCTGAAATGCCTCAAATGCGTAGATGCATTTGTTTTTGAATGAACAATTTCGTAATTAAAGTTTTTAATTAGAGAGACACCTAAACGTTGAACAGCAAATGTGATCAACATACTGTGCGATGACAATAAAACAAGTCAAATCGTTTTGCTGCTGACAGACATTAATAAATTGTTAAAATTTAAAAACAAGAAACACAAAACAAAAAGTTTAAATGAAAATATAAATAAAATGAAATACAAGTAAACGTTTGTTGTAAAATTTTGGTAATTTTTTATGTACAAAACGAATTGTCAATGGCCGTTTATTGCCAATAGACAGACACTTGACTCACTTTAGTTAGTCACCACAATTGGCTGTTCGTCTCTAATTTGCAGGGTTTTTTTCTTGCTTCTGAATTGCAGTTGTATAGGAAAATAACTTGGAAAGAAAAACAATTTTTAATTTTTAACAATTTTTTGATGTATCGTTATTAAACACCAATGTGTCGCTGATGTATCGCCTATAAAAACATCGATGTTAAACATCGAAATTTATGTGTAAAATATTGACGTTTCAAGATACCAGGGTAATTGTAACATATCTTTCGCTTCTTTCCTTGAATATATATACATGGTTTTAATACCAGACAAGGCAGCGATATACATGTATATACGCAGACTGTTTATCTCGTTAAACTAGCACTCAATGTATGAGTACTTAAGAGTACTCATACTTTTGTTTTGTCTAAAGTGTGCGTATAAGTGTGTGAGCGTATATGTGGTATGGGCAACACATCCATCATTAAAACGATTATGCCTTTGCTACGCCCCAAATTATACGTAGATGGGCTCTTATGCCTGTTTATGGTGAACTAGACCAGTTGTTTAAATTGTAATTGCCATTTGTTAAAACAATAACAACAACAACGACAATAACGAAGAAATAAATATCATTCTATCATTTCATTTTAGACAATTTCGTTAATATTGTTAGCGATTTGTTTAAAAATTGTTTAATAGATGAATAAATGACTGACTGACAGACAGACTGACTGAATATATTTAAGAATTGTTAGTTGGACAGATTGATCGATAGTAGGAATGGTTATGAATGTGTGGTAATAATATTTAACGAGTTCATATGAATTGATTATTAAAATGGCCAAAATAAGCCACACACTATTACAGATACATACATACACACAAACAAATGTACTTTTTTCTTTTTTCAAAAGTAAATTCCATAAATATTTTATTTAGCTGGGCTAGAAATATGTTGTCTTAACAAATTGTAATTGTTAAAACAATTGAAATTGTAATTAAAATTGGTAATTGTAAATAATTGAATAACAACAACAATAATTCATATGGCTATTAAATAAGCCATCAATACAGCAATACATCAACTAAGGCAATGGTAGCAGCCAAGATAAGTGGCAACCATGTGCATACGTATTCCATTTAGTGTGCAGGCACTGTGTATGGCTAACGGTATTTAAAAGTTATTTGTTAATATGTACATCAACATAAATTTAGTTTCGACCAAACAATTCCTTTCCCCTATGTATTGGCCAATCAATATTTGTTACCAAGAGAAAAATAAAGCCATCCATAAAGCAAAGTTTTTTTTTGCTCTTTCGGAATTTCTCAGCCTTACCAATTAATTATTGGACATGAGTATGTATGACCGATTGTGTTTACAGCTTTCTGGTTAATATATGTCTTCAGACATCCTTTCAAGGCAAACTTGTTAAACACAAATGACAATAGAATAGTAAACGTTTGCTGCAGTTCTGTTTGTTTTTGGCCTCAAAATGATGTACGCTGCTGCATGTTTAATGTTTAAATATCAAACGCATGTCATAAATCTAGTATGGGTTACTAAGATAATAGGAATCGTAAAATACTAAAAGAAAGAAAAGAAAAAAAAACCGATCACTGTGATCACAATTGAAATCAAATCAAAAATCAGTTGAAGATTTCGTTTAAAACAAGTTTTGGTTTTTTTTTTTTTATTATTTCAACTCTTGAATAGTTGTTGGTACGTGACTTACATTTAAAGTGTCTCATTTTGTAACAATTTTTGTTTGTTTTATTGTTGTTTTATACCAGAAACTAAAGTTATACTTCTAGGATGGCGAGGAACTATCGGCATAGAGTAGTTTTAATTCATATACGTTGCTTGCTTTTAGGCTATTTTAAATAAAAATTGTACAAAGTCTACACTAAAGTATGTTTCTAAGCTTGACTTTAATATTTCCTGATGAAAGTGTTGCTTTGTGTCTATGGTTGCGTTTGAAGAAAAATATTTCAAAACATCAACAGTCACCTAAAACTAAATAAAAGCTCTATTAAGATTCAGGAAAACTTAAACCTTTTGAGAATTTTTATTATTTCTTATAACTTGAAAACGCAAATCATAAATCCTTCTAATGTAAAACATTTTTCTCTACTTGATCCATTTCATCATAACTACAATACTAATTTCTATTTCAAGCAATTTAATCACAGTTATCTGATGCCGTATTTTAGAAAATATTAGACGTTAGGCCGCTGTTCAAACTTCAGGTCAGACATCTCCAACAAAACGGAATATGAAAAAATGTTTCTTTGGCGAACACCTCTCATCAATTTGCTAGCAAAAAATCTGAAAGTAAATAAAATTGCTTTAAAACTTCCTTAAAAATGTGTCTTTCAGAGTCGACTTTAAGCTGTAGGTCCCTCAATTATGGATAAAATTAATACAGACAACCTAAGTGGTATGAGAAGATAGGTAATAATTCTATGGAATTTAATAATTTAAGTCATGCTTAATAATTTTCTGTATTCAAATTGTGGTATGAAAACACGTTAAGGTTAAGGGTAGGCTATCATGCAGGTGAACTTGTTTAACTGTAAATCGTTTCTGGTGTTATTTATTTATTTTTTAATACTTAAATATCCTTTTAACGTAATTTGTTTGTTTTCAATTTAAAATTGTTTTTATTGAGGAAAATTACCGTTTTGCCTATTTATATTTTATAAGCCTATGTTTTCTCTAAAACTCATCATCCTAGGGTATAACTTTGCCATAAAAATAAATTTCCGCCGCTTTAGAACAAAAGTTTCTCTTGGCTGCCAAGTGTGACCAATATAATGACAAAATCAATATTTTCACCGCTCCTAATGGAGCGTTTATAAAAAATAAAAAAATAAGAGAAAAAGAAAAATTTACTTTCATCCATACCAACATCAAGCACGCATCAGTGGACTTCGTTTACTGTTTATGTCTACTTCCATGCCGTACGTTTCCCGTCAAGACTTAAACGTACTGATTTTCTTTTGTGAAAGGCTAAATCGCTGCTTAAGGGGGGTATACAAACATACATAAAAACTATGAAAACAAATACACGCAGATGAGTTTCTAGTCTTATACTTTTACTACCAAGCGACAAACAGTCTCTGTGAGTTCGTAGAGTAAAAATCCGGGTAAATATTTAAATTACATTACAAAATACTTTATGAAGAAATCAACAAAACATTGCCGAAAACAAATACTGGGGCTTACTTAAGAAGTTTAAAGAATTGGGGCCAAATGAAAAAAGAAGAGAAACATATGGAAGAAGACGTAGATTTTGTTATGAAAATTTAATACATTTTTTCTTTCTTGTCTTATTTATTTTTATTATTCATAATTTTATTTTTACAATTTCAAATTTTTAATTTATTTATTTTGTTGCAATGGAAAAAATATGTGATAAGAATTGTGGTGGTTTTTTAAACGAAAAAAGAAAAGTACCCGAGATTGACGCAAATGAAAAGCTGGATAAATAAGAGTGGCATAGTAGAGCCTGCATTTTATTGATAAAGGCAAATAATTACGGACATATTTTAAATTCAATTATTCTACAATTGCTTTCGTATTTTAAATCAATTTCATTTTATTTTATTTATAAATAACTCTCAGGCAAAATTGAAAAAAAAAAATAGAAACCTTTAACCCGTTATTTAGATTTTTGCTGTATAAGAGCCGCATGGGTTTTAAATATACAGACAATGATCCACAGCATTATTTATACACCAAACTAAAAAAAACCGAGGTTCATTGAAATTATTATAAACAAACAGATTTTTTCATTTGAAAATATCCACCTTTTAAGGCAATTGCCGAATAGCCATAATCTTCGTTTGAATTGCTTTGCAGTGGTCAGGCAGCCTGTAGAAAGAACTTACGTCAGATCTCCTAATAAATGTACTAAAACGTACATTGTTAAGTATTTTTGAGCTTTTTATATAAACTTCGTTACCAAAAGTTACCATCGATTTTCTTTTGTAAAAATTTCCAGGTGAATTTATTTCTCAAATTTTAACCTATAAAGTAATAAATAATGTGAGCAAAGCTAATAGGTGTACTACCAAATCCCTTGAAAAGGAAGGTTGAAATGTTATAAATATTGTCAGTCATTGCCAGTAAACTGTTGCGCATTTGTGGCACATTTATTTTAACAACATTATTTTCCATTAACTGTTAATGTATGCAACAAATGTAGTCCTACTTAGAATAAAAGAGGAAACATTTCATATGGTCTTTGCCAACACTTATTTAACCTTAAAAAGAAAAACAAACTCTATCCAATATGTGGCTGCCAGTTTTATACAGTTTTGTGCCAATTAACGAACGTTTAAAGCATACTAACGATTGTTCAGATGTAAGAAAATAGAATAAGCAATTAAAATGCAGCAAACACAGAAATTGTCTAACCTAATCAAATATAAAAGTGTTAATAAAAGTTTCTTATTCTAAAAATTTCTTTAAAACTTTTACACTAAGTCGACTAATAAACTGTATGTTCTATGCTAATTACGGCTTATATTCAAACGAATCCGAGATCCATCGTATATTTATAGCATTTTCACACTTTATTTTACACATTTTTTGGCCTATTATTCACATTTTAAAAAGAAAACTTTTCACCCAAACTTATCAAAATCGCATATATTTTTTTAATTTAATTTTATTTTTTGAAACACTCTTTTGAAGCTGCTTTTGTTATACCCTTTTCATTCTATTCCTGATTCGATTTTTTTCTATTATTTTTGAATTCTATTATTACTTACTTATTATCTGTTATTTTCTAACAGCAACAACAAGAACAACAACAACAAATACGGTTTAAATTATTATTATTTTATGGCACTTTGGCCAATATGTATGAGTGTTTAAAAATTTTTGTTCTTCTAGAGTTTTGTTTGCTGCTGCGTTAGATAAATGTGTACGTAACACAGAAATAAACGTTAACGATAACAGTAACAACTAACAGAAAAAAAAAACAAAAAAAAGAGTTTTGAATACAAATAACTCTGTTGTGTTTGTGTAACTGCTGCACAGAAGTATATAATGCATATTGCAAGCACACCTGTGTATACATATATGTACATATTTAGCTAAACACGAAAGAACCCTGTCCCCCACTTGTGTACTTAGGATTGAACAGATAGCAGAGAAAAAATTGTGACACGTAGAAAAGATTCTTTCAATGCGAGCATTTGACTTATTTAAGTTTAAGTAGCGGCTTTCTTATAACCATTTCAACACTCTTTAACAATAAAAATAATTCAGAAAAATATATTTAAAAACATTATTGGCTAAAACCGAACATTACACTCTAGAACCTTAAAATTTAAATTGCATTTAAGCTTATATTTGTATGCCAGAAAAGAATCCCAACGCAGACACATACATGGTCTAAACCAAGCTAACAAAATGCAAAAATATGTGGTTTATTCTTGTTCGTTCTTTGTTTTGTTGCCAATTCCATCAATAAAGTCAATAACTTGCAATGACTTTGATGAAGAAGTATTGTGAATTGCTTTATGGACTTGAGTCGTTGCATGAATGAATGAATAATTGAATGAATGAATGTGTTATTTTTTGTATCTCCTCTGCCTGCTATTTTACATAAAAGACCCGCCTTTTTTATTCTTCTTTGTTTACTTTTTTTGTGCCACATTGCTTACAATAGCGTTTGTACATACGTACGTTATTTTTTAAATAGAAGTGTTAAAATCGTAGACGTGTTTAAGCCTTTTTATTATTGATTTGTATTGTTAAAGCAATTTGCATTAAAAGAAATATACATGCACCTTAGAAGAGGACAAAAAAAATTTTTTGCCAAGATATTTGAAAACTTTTCCAAAAAATTCCTACGGCGTTTAGGGAATAGGAATACAACACTTATGTATATGGTCAAGGAAATACAGCTTCTAGTGAATTAAATGTTCAATATATTGGAAAAGTTTTATTTGTTGTTCTATGTACAGAATTCATTTAAAAAGTCAATTTGCTGAACGAGTATTAGATAACAACCGTGATGTTGGTATATCAGATTCATGCCTGGGATTTCTTGAAATATGTATTTGATCAAATAATAGGTTCATTCATCAAGTAGTTTTCGTTTCTTCTTTTTCCGGATTTCTGTATTCGAAGCGATTGAATAAATGTGGTTCAAGCAAATCAGAACATCAGTAGCGTTACTCAGTAGGTTCTAAACAAATCTGATGCATACTTTGGGTCTGTAACAGTGAGAAAAATTATATGAAAAAAATCAAAAAGGGTTTTACAAATGTCAAAAGCTTCACGACTAGTGATAAATCCTCTTATCACAACGGAAAAGGACAGTTCCTCTTACAGATTGTAATAAGTAATAATCTATACTAGATTAATTGGACCACAAACCTAAAACAAATACAATTAGTAATCATAACAGTAACATCATGTAAATTTTTTTGTAATGAATTATTTATGACCTAAGTTCCTTACAGAAACAAGGGAAAGTGACCGTATAAACACTACGTTTTTGAAAAATTTTAAATAAAAAATAGTGTGTTTCTGTTTTGTGGAACAATTTTTATTGAAGACTCTAAAATATTAGTATTATGTTGTTAATGAATCTTCCGCTCTGCTATCATTTTGTAGGCGTTTTATGAGAATTCTTCATTAGCTACTTAAACTTCCCCCCTATTAAATATAAGAAATTAACATTTCAATAAAACTAATTTAAAATGCGATCCAATAAATTTTTAGACATAGACAAATGTAAACCAAATGGAAATAGATTTTGCCAAGGTTGCACATGTATACCTTAATGGAAGCGATTTAAATTGCCTTAAAGGGCAGTTGTTAACATAAAATACATAAAATTTCAAATTTAATGCCATACAACAGCCATAAATAAGCATTAATAATTATAATATACATAAATGCCATTATAAATCCATTCTACAATTTTTTTCAAAATACCGATTGTAAATTTAGCTATAAATAATCGAACATTTCAACGCCTAAATTAAATTAGTTCAACAATAATTGACAAATAAGAAAAATGTTTTTTTTTTAAATGGTTTTAAATTTAATTTTTTATTTAAAATTTTTTCAACAATTTTAATTAGAGTTTGTCTAAGCTTAGGCCTTTAGTGTGTTGTGGTTGAAGATTGGAGGTTTAGAATTAGTTTTGATTAGCCTCTGTTTATATAAGTAATGCAGTAATTTATGTAATTAATTAATTTGCATTCCATCGGTATGTTTCACAATAAATATTTCCCTTTTTATACATAAAAATTTCGTTCTGCAACCAGTTTTATTTTCTGTATTACTTTTAGAAATATTTCGACTTGTAGTTTGTAAAAATAGAAAGAAAAACAATTTTTAAAACCAAAATAAAGTAAATAATTTTGTTTTAGTTTTGATTTTATTTCACTTTTTGAGCTGAGATTGTAATATTCAGTCAAGCATTAAGTGGAACTAATGACAACCAGCACATAACGTCATACAAACTTCCAAATCCAATACAACTGATAGACAGTTATAGATGCATATACAATATCTATTAAAAGTAAATTTTTTTTTCTATCTTTTTGAGTGCAATTAATGTCTCCACACTCTATTTTTTTTTTCTTCTTATGTTTCTTGCTATTAAACTGTAAAATGAAAATGTGGTAATATTGGACAAGATTTCGTATACGGATAACTTATAATTAAAACACAATGTGGAAAAAATTATGAATTGCTTGTTAAAAAAATGAATAACATGAGATCGTTTTATTTTGGCATGAAAATTATTATGGTCTTAAAAGATAATAAAGTGTCTGTGGTATTAATGAATATTAATCTGAAAACAGTCATAATCCCATTTGTTGGTAGTCAATAACCGATAAGAGTATTTCAAATAATCAAGTTTAATTTAAAATCAATTAAAATTTTTATGTATGAAACTTATTAGCAAATATTTTATTTCAATCCTTTATTCTTTCACAATATCTATCCACTTTAAACTATCGTTGCATAATACTTTTACATCTTCAAAATATTTCTTAATGTATATTAATTTATGACCATGACTGTCTAAGAGGCCGTTCAATTCGCAAAGTGTTATTATATTTGCAGAGAGTGGAATGTGGAGTTCAAAAGCCGTAAGTTTACTTATATTTTCATTCTGCGAAAAGAAAAGGCCAGTTGAGATAACTGAATAGCTCTTTCCTCCTAACGCTAGACCTACTCAATTTTCGAAGAGTGTAACCTATTCATCTTTTTTTTCCTCTGGCTAATTGACTGCTAATTAGTTATACATACATACATAATTGGCCATTACAACCCTTCAGTCATTACGACCTAGCGGGGACCCACAGTTTAAAGTCGACTCCGAACGACAGATTTTTTAGAAGCTTTTCATGGCAATTTTTACTCTCAGGGTCTTTGCCAGAAATCTGCTGAGTGAAAGTCGCAGAAGAAATATTTTTCGTTTTGATGTCTGACGTGGGATTCGAACCCGGGCCTTTCGTCTAATAAGCCGACACACTACCAACTAGACCACGGCGACTAATTAGTTATTCCTTTCCTTATTCTAAGTGCAGTTCTACCACGCCTTCATAAAATTACTAAAATCAACTGTAGGTCGTAAGAATATCTGTTCCTAAACAAAAAGTCGCAACAATTAGCTTTTAAGCCATCAGTATACAGTTTAATAATTGAGTTTATTTTTTAAGGAGATTAATTAAATTTTAATTAATTTCTTTTTTTTTTTGTATAATGAAGGCGTTGGTGGATAATTGATACTTTTGTCCATACAATCTTAAATGATATCATTTGGAAATAGTTTCCTTATCGATTTTATTTAAATGCATATCGCCGAAATTTGCCACAAAGATGACTCATTTTTCTTAAATTTGTTTAAATAAATATCTCAGGCATCTAATGTTTCAAAATAAAGTTTAAAAATATAAATTTTTATGTCATTATAGTATTAATTTATTAATTTGTTCGACCCTTATTTTTAAATGAAAAGAAAAGAAACTTCTAATCATAAAATAATTGATTTCAACCTGACATTTTGAAATTTAATATGTTTCCCATATGCTATCTTAACGGTTAACATGTATGTACATATATTCAAATGCCACCAGATAATAAAAACATCGGAAGAATTGAGGGATGACTGGACATTAGCCAACTGAACGAATCGATTAAGTTTAGCAGAAATTATTTAATTTCCATTAACCACAAATAGTGTTTTAGGTAAGCATAATTTTTATTCCGTTGGGTTCTTTTTATTTTTTATTTTGTTTATTTATTTATTGCAATGTAACCCAATTTCAAATGAACACGCACAGTGAAGCCTCAGTAAAGTGGAATTGTTAAAAGAAAATATTTTATTTTTTATTTACACAAAAAGACAAATTCTTTGTACATATTATTTATTTGCTCAAACTGGGTGTTTTTTTTTATTAAGAAAAAACTGCTTAAACAATTTGTATTCATTTAAGTTTTTATTGTTCTCTTTAACAAGCAGTTGTGTCCTGGACACTGCTGTGACTTTTTCAATTTGGCACTTCATTTAAAATTAATTGAATTGTTAAATGTCAACTTTAAAGAGAATAATTGAAAATAAATATTAGTGTAACGCAAACCATTATAAAAACCGCATACATCTTTGTACATACACATTAGGGATGCCAAACGGGATCGATTTATAAAATCGCGATCCCGAAATCCCGGGATATTTCGGGATAGTTCGGGATCCAAAAATTCCGAAAAATCACGAAAAAATCGCGATTTTCTCTTAATAATAAAAATATTTTGTTAACAAAATCATTTGTATTCCAATTCAATATAAAAACAGCAAGACAAAATGTAACAAAAAAGCGTAAATTAAAGGAAATAAAAATTATTCATACATATGCAAATCCATCAGTTTTAAGAAAATTATTTGGATTCCAACAATAAGACTAAAGAATCTAACGTGTGATCTGATAGGCTTGAACGGATTTTGTTGTCAACATAACCTGCCGTTGAAAAACACTTCTCGCAATCAAAATTTGTTGGTAAAATAGTTCCAAGCTGTATGCAGCTTGTAAATATTCACCTCTACCACCTCTTGATGTAAAAAAATCTATTTCTTCGATCAGTTAAGTATCTAAATCAGTTACCTTTTTAATTCGTTTTATATGGCTTTTACATTCGTCGATGCCATCAAATAATTTTTTATCACTGGAAGTAGGGTTTTCCTCATCTGAGATGCTATTATCGAAGTCAAGTGATATACAATTTTTTTTCAGGTCCTTTTGTAGGGTCAGTATACATATGAATTCACAATCCCGAAAATCTCGAAAAATCCCGGGATAAGGTTTTAAAAATCCCGGGATTTCGGGATTCGGGATTTCCCGATTGGCATCCCTAATACACATGTACATACATACATGGTATATACATACATGGAATCTTACACACATTGCTGACATGCCTGAATATTTTTATTTTACGCAGAGTATATCCTTATACTCGTAGAATTCTCTTGTCTACTCTCTCTTTCTTTCTTTTGATTTTTTTTAGGTCAAACTGTTGCTATAAATATAACCTTCGACTTTGGCCTTTTCATTATCATTGTAAGTCTGTTTGTTTTTCGCCATATTAAACAATTATTTTTTGCTATAGAAAACAACAAAAATAGCATTAAAAAACGAGTACATATTTTGTCCAATATAAAATACTCCCTGACCGTTGTATGTACATAATGTGTACCCGTTCGTTGTTGTTCTTGTAATACTCTCTTATCATTTTAATATCACCTCACAACACGTTACTATAATTTTTACAATACATTTACACTCTTGCACTCTTTCTCACGTACATACATACATAATATAATAATAATTTGTAAAGAGCAATAAATGAAGAAAATAAAGATATGTATGTATGTGTATTTATAAATTTTATTTTATTTTCCAGATTATTTTGTGAAGGCGTTAAGTTAGTCGTTTAGTCAATTAACTCACTATAGTGCATAAGAGTCAAACACTTACACACAAACACACATACACCGAAACAAACACTTTGTAACTCTTTTACGGATGACAACAAGTGGGAGATGGATGTCTGTTTTAAATGTACAACAATAATAATAACTACACAAATACAATAATAATAAAAAAAATTATGAAAAATACTTGTCTGTGGTACATTGTTGCCGCAATTTGTTGGCGTCTGTTCGTATGTATGCGTATTCCATAAACAAAAATTATAATGTGGGGGGAATTTATGTTCATCAGTCTCTGCTTGATACTTTTTTTCTTTGTTTTTGTTTTGGTGTTCTTTTTTTTCTTCATGCTTTTGCCAACAGCAACTCACCTGTTGTTGTCAAACATGTTGGCTGGGGGGCTTGTGTCTCAACATAAACATATTTTCAAATGAACTTCAACAAGTGGTGAGAATTACAAAACAACAAAAAAAAAAAAAAAACATTTTTGCAGAGAACATTTAACATTTTATATTCATACGAATTTCCACAAAATATTTAACTAACTAATTTAAGAATGAAAGATCGCATTCATCAGACGCTCATTCCTAAAGAAATTAAAATTCTCTAATTCGCTGATGCCTGAAAGGATCACCAAGTGTCAGGCAAAGGCGTAAAAAGAGATGAGTATCCTTATTCTTTTCCTTGCTACCAAAAATGCTACATCTCTAATTAGGTTTTAATTCCGCTATGATTTCGAATCGTATTCAATATTTATCATAGCTTAATGGACAGATTCAAAATCATTTAAGCTCTGTCCTACGGCACAGAGCTACCTGTTCATACAGTGGTGGTCATATAATCAAAACATTATTTTGATCTCTAATTTGTTCTATTTTTTATCTTCTCATAATTTTTAACGGTACTTTTCCATTGGAGTGATAAGTTTGATTGATTACTTCTTTATTTTCCTTTTCTATTCAGATTTATTACAACATATGTACGATGATTACGAATGTTTTAACTATATGACCACCACTGTATGTCGCCATCTTCCTTTGTGAAGTATTCTTGGCCACTTTACTGTCACCTAAGTGCATTACAAAAAGTGTGGTTTGATAGTACATCCGTTATTTTTGCTAGAAAGGGAAGGTGTGTTAGGATTTTCGCAAACTTCATCTACAAATTATAAGTTTACGGAGACTATGCTGTAACTGGAATAAAAACAGTAATATTATATTATATATAATAATATTATAGCGTGCAAACAAACAAACAAACGGCCGACCAAACATAAAAAAAACTACAACACAAGCCACACTGTGTTGTTTTATAAATAACCGAATAAGACTGACCATCCAACCCCATCACTTTGTAGTTTTTATTCATTCTTTTAACATTTTGGTATGATATCAAACAAAATACAACATGTCTGAAACTAACAAATGATAAATGAAGGTCTCTAAGCAAATTCACCACAATCCCCAAATGTCAGACGTAAACGCGCGATAGAGCTTTCAAGACGTTACAACAAAACGGTACGCAACGCAACATTTGATTATTTAAACACAAAAACATTAAACAAATTTAAACGATTTCTCTTCTTTTGGATGAAAATATTTAAAAACAAAAAAATTGGAGAAAATAAAACAATAATAAAAATGTTTTAATTTACAATAAATATAAAAAGAAAGAAAATTAAACATAAAACGTAAAAATATTGACTACTGCCGGTAGTGGTGGTGCCAAAATAACTGATTATTTTAAATAACAAAAACAATATAAGATAGAATTAAATCAAAGTAAAAAAAAAAGAAAAGAAAATAGAAAGAAAATAAAATTGTAAAAAAATTTAATACGAAGTGCACATACATACATACATATGTCCATACATATATGAATACGAAATTTAACACAATTGTGTTGAGTTATTATTGTTTAAAAAATTACTGTGAAAAACAAAACAAACAAGAAGTTTTAAAGAATGTTTAATAAGAGTGATTGGAAGAAAAGCAATTTAAAAAGAATTTTAAAATTTAATTTATAAAATAATTCAATCTGCTTCTTGCTTAATTAATTTACTTTGTAAAAGTTGTTGTATTACATATTCGTTAAAAAAAAAAAACAAAGAAACAAAAGCGTAAACCAAAACCAAAAAAAAAAAAAAAATAAAAACGACGCTATAATTAATGGAATTAATTAATTGTTTAATTTATCAAAAACCCATTCAAGCCAATTGATTATTCAATTTTCATGTGCGTGCGTGTGTAATTTACAGTGTTTCCAAAAACAAAAACGAAATTATATGAATTTTGTTAATGATTATATTTGAACAACAACAACATTTTTCAAGCTTCTGTAAATTAAATATCAAAACATAAAAGCGACAACAACAATAACAAATATATGCACATATATATAACGATTATATATTATATTTTATTAATGTGAAGTTAATTACCAATGAAATATCAATCCTACATACATACATACGTTTGTATGTACACATAATATTTGAAAGAAAAGTTATACAAATTTAATAATAATATTATAGTTTCTATTAATATTAGCATGGGATTAATATAATTTATCAAAAAGAGAGAAGAAGTAGAAGAAGAAAAAAAGAAATCTTTTACTATCTGCTGCTTTACAACATTCTACAGGAATAGGTGAGTTATGAAACTTAGCTAAGTTTATAGATTCACAATTGAAAGATTTCCAAAAACTCCAAGTCATTCAAAGCTCTTTTTCAACCTAAATTAATAGCAGGCCTCACTTACACTACATGCATATTAAATATATATATATATATATATATATATATATATATATATATATTTTAAGGTGTCAGAGCTAGAGATTGAACTTGGTGCTGTGTTCCAGTTAACTAACGTAGTACCCGTAGTACGTATGGTACCCCCTAGACGGATGGAAGGTACGAATTGTTCATAGGAAACCCAATATTATTTGGTATGATAAGTCTTATGAAGTTAAACTAACTCACGGGTATCTTCCAAGCATGTCTACGTCACGGAAAGATGTGAGGTTAACTCGTGAATAATATGGGACTATATGTGCTGTACCTAGGGGTACAGTTTTCTCTGGTCTCGTTCAAAATGTGTTTATTTTCCCTTTGAAATTTAATAACATTTTAGAGAAAATGAGTTTTTCTTGTTTTAGATTTATCGATTACAGTTGCGTTATACTATGAGGTGACATTTAAATTTAAGCCCAATAAAGTTGCTTAGTGAAGCCAACAGAAATAGGTTATAACTTGCATCAGTTCTCTTTGTCACATTTAAGGTTATTTAAGCAGACCTTCTATGTATGAAAAGCGTCTCTTTAATCCCTTCTTCATTTATAGTATCAAGTTTCCTGACTCTATTCAGTTGTTATAATAATCACTCCAACAGCTGTTAATATTCTTGACCAGTCATAATTGTTATTGTTGTTTTCGTTTCTTTTATTATTATTTTTTCTTTAATAATTCATAAGAAATGAAATAAATATTTAGTTATTTAACGAATGTCATTAAAACTCGTTCAAGATCACAATTATAAAAGCCAAAAAGTAGTTTAAAAAAGCAAACGAAATAAAGAAAAATAAAAATTATAACATATTCGTTCAATGTTTGTCTTATAAGCTAAACCAATAAAAAAAAAACCTTAAATTGACTGGACAAAAATTGATTTTTTAGCTTAAATAGTCATTCGGTCACTATTTGGTCTCAAATAATCGTAATGAAAATAAAGCGAAAAAAATCTTAAATTCAGATGAAAATCATAAACAAAAAAAAAAATGAAAAAAATTAAAAAATAGTTATAAAACGACACAAAAAAGCCAAATGTTTAACAGTAAACCAAAACACTATTAAATAAACACTTGTTAACAAATAAAAGAGAAAAAAAATTTAAAAATAAAACTAGAATTAAATGAATTATTTTGTTTTACGTTTATCTATTTATAAACTATACAACATCTGCAACAAAAAACAAATGTTTTTGTTTTGTTTTTTATAAAACAACAATAGAACATTAATTGTCTTAAATTATTCTTTTTTTTTACAATTTAGTTTGTAATTATAAAAATATTTGAAATATTTTTCATAAAATAATTAACATGTTGAAGTATTTATTTATGCTTTTTAATATCATATTCGTATTCTTCTAAAAATATAAATGAATTAATATTATACACATATGTATATACATATGTACATATGTATGTATAGACATACTACTGTATATGTAATTAAATAATTGAAACAACATTACATTACAAAAAAAAAAAAAATTGAGAAGATCATTGGAGCTTGAAAATGTTGTCAACATTTATAAAAATAAAAAATGCTGTCATTAAATAGTCGCCAACAATGTAATTATTTCTAACAATTCCATTGGGATTTCATTTTTAAATATGTAGTTAGCGAAATAAAACTTTAAAAATACTTTAAATACATTTGTATTCTTTTCCTTCTAAGTAGTATAACTTTAGTGTGTCTCTTTATTTCTACAAAATAATCAGTTGTCTCGAGAGTTTTCTTTTTTTTCACTATCGAAAAGAAAATTGTCTGCAGAACTATTGTTTTTGGATAGAATTCCCTTTAAAAAGAGTTCGAGGATTCGGCTATAGTAGTGTTTTATACAATAGACTTTTACTTTTCATTTTATATTTCATTTATGTGTATTGATTTCATACATTTCAATATCTGTATTTTAAACTGATTTCAATTGCTTTGTTTTATCACTAAAACCATCAAAACTGGTTCTCTCATTAGACCATATTTGTAATTTAAACATGAAAAACCACACCAAATTTACGTTTAATTAGTTCAGTGATATACTTATATATGAATATTTATAAAAAAAAGTCAGAGTTTTTTAATTCTTGTAAAATTATAACAATTATATCTTATCATTTATTAAAGACTTTAAAACAACAAAAATTTACAACTCGTTCCCATTTACCATTTAAAAAAGCTGGAAAATAATAGGGAATGAAAACAAAACCTAATTATTCCACAAAGAAGATGTTGATATTTTTGTAAGACAAACAAACTTACGAACAGCAACATAACAATTCTAAGAATAAATGAATTTTTTAAATAAGAGCAGCTAGAAGAGAATTAGAACTATCTTTCACTGCCATCTGCATTATATTTCAAACTGACAAACACATTGTCTTACTTGACAAAATTAGCATTATAAAGGCAAACAGAATTCGTCACTGAAAAAATGAAGAAATCAGTTAACACTCAGTCATACGATAATACTAGTACCCATACATACTGGCCCATACATACTTATGATGAAGATACAAAAATAACAAAAAAAGAAGAAGAATAAGAAATAAAAAACACTTCAGAACCAAAACAAATATAACAAAACCATTTAGAGGAAAAACGTACATATGTATGTATATGACAAGTAAAGCTTAAGTAGCTTTAAGATATTTCAAATGTCAACATTAATATACAACAACAACAATAGCAATAATAATGACACCATTACTACCATCATCATCTATAGAGATACGAGTATATTTTGTATGTATTTTCGGAAAAAAAGGTGTCATAATTTTCAAAGCCTACAGACCCACAGCAACAATATCAGACTTCTAAATAACAATAACAAACGATAAATACTTAAAACTATAATTTTAATAACAAATATTTATAACAGTTCTTTTTAAATCATAGCAACAACAACAACAGCAACAACAATGCCCAATACATTTTATCTTCAACTAATTTATTTCATATTTTAGAAGAAACTAAAAACAAAAATTTTGTTTTTCTTTTTGCTCTTAAACAATAACTTTTGTCAAAAATCGTCAGACAACAACAAAAACAACAATGGTGTTGTTATAATAATAATTACAACAATAAAAAAAAAGAAAAACTTTAAAATGTAGATGGACAGACAGACAGTATGTATGCTTTAGTTGCAAACGACAAAACATAACCAAACCATACCCGTAACCGTAATGCGGTCAACAAACTTGTTAAGTTGCAACACGCGTTTTTTTTTTTGTTTGTTTTGTAATTGTTGTTGTTATTGTTGCTATGTGTTATAAATTGTTCATATAATTTTATATTTTTCTAATTTTTATTTTTGTTTGTTAGAAAACAACAAAAACTACCAAAATATAAAATAAAAACTCTTTGAACAGATGCACTCTAAAAACACAAACATTAGAACGTTTTTAAACAAATTTTTATAATCTAAAATGTTGCCAGATTATATAGAATTTGAATTTCTAACCGAAAGCAATATGTATTTATTTTTATATTTCTTTAATTTCAAGATGTCTGAGGCAGGTGTTGAACCGCAGACTCTCGTCTAATATGCCAGTACACTACCTGCTAGCTTTATTGAACCTCAAATAGAACACCTTGATGTAATTAAAATGGTCACCTCGTCAACTTTAATACTCTATTTTGTGCAACAACTATTCACTTTAAAACAATGTTTTAACATATGGAACCCTTGTTCTATTCGGTAAATAGGTAAAATATAAACATATAAACTGGAAAGTTGCTAATAACGAGGTAACGAGTTGCAAATGTTTCATATAATTCAAAATGTCTCCTTTCTTTTTTTACAAACCGTACACAAGTTGTGTGTCTGGGAGGCATACAGAATCTTTAATCCATATACATACATACATACATACATAGAACAGTTGAAAATCAACTTCGAATGACAGAAATGTTTTTGAGAAACCTATTCATGGCATGTTCCCGAGGTAGGCATGTGCGAGGAAGTCCTCGAAGAAATATTTTTTATTTTTTCTTTGAACCGAGTCTGCATATAAAAAACTAACATACTATGTGCTAGACTACGCTAACTTCAATCAATTGGGAAGCCCAAATTGTCTGTGGTTCTCGGTGTGAATGCTACACCGTTCGAGAAATATGATTTCTCTACCAAAATTTTAATTATCTTGAAATGTCATTATAAATTTTCGCTTTATAAATACCATCCTTATTTAGTAAATTGAGAAAAGATTGTGGCATTTAAAACTGGATATTAAAGATTGTTATCCAATTCCCAAAAACATGTACATTTTGAAGCAAAATGTCCATTCATATGGTACCTCTGTTATTACTTAAAGCTCATTTTAGTTCTTTGGGGAAACTTAATAAAAGACTTGTTAGTGAGGTTTTAATGTATTTTACCTCAAAATAAGCAGAAAGAAAAAAAAAAACTAACCACCAAATCAAATACGAAAATCGAATAACAATAACAATATAAATATTAAATCAATGTTTATAGAAGAAGTTATAGACTGAAGAAGAAGACGAACGAAGTCGTCTACAGGCTCAATTCGTTCCTATTTAATTTTGTCTTATTTTTGTTGTTTGTATCTTTCTTTCTTCCTCGATTTTATTTTTATTTCATTTTTATGATGGCCATGTCATAAAGTAACAAAATTTACATTGAATACCTTCAAGTCAATAGAGATACATTTTTATGACTGCCAGCACGTGGGTGAAATGATATTTCTTCTTCTTGTTGTTTCTGTTTTTATTAGAATGACAATAATAATAATTATGATCACAGTGATCATAATGATGACGATGATTATTGTTAGAAGAGAGAATGCTCATAACGATGGATATGGTGCATTTGAGTGCAGCAGCTTGCTTCAATGATTACAAATTTTTTTTGTTGTTGTTGACTTTTATTTACACGATATTTCCTTATACTGTGCACATATGAATGTATGCATACACATGTCTACAATTTGTTTTTGTCATGCTCTTTTTCTAAATCAAATCATAAAATTATCACAAAATTCTGTTTAACATTCTAACAAAAAAAAAAAAAAAAAAAACATTTTCATTATGCCTCATACAATACAATAGTAGAAGGAGAAGAAGAAGAAGAAGAAGTAACAAATAAATGAACGACAGACGAAACGTCTAATTTTGTGTTATTGTTGCTGTTGCTGCTGTTGTTGTTTTTTCACTTTGGTTTGTGGTAAAAATTTACATACTCGAAATTGGAACAAAACGTGACATGGTTTTGGTATAACATGATGTTTACTTATTACCATCACTACCGCCACTGTCACAGTCACTGCCACTTTTATATGTTGTCGCCTCTGCTGTAAGCTGCCTTCCAACATGAGTCATGTATGTATGTAGTAAACGATATTGGGTAGAAGAAAGTAAATAATTGTTACTTTCTGCTTTAATTAGGCTTTAATTAATAATAATTCAAAGAGATTTTTCTTTTTTATAATAATAATCACTTCTGGGAATAGCTTAAAGCAACACATTAATACAGATTTGTTAGAGAAATTCTAAAACAAAATGTTTGACACGTATAAATACGAGGGCGTAACGTAAAGGTGACTGGAAAATTGTTCAGTTCTAATGGAATTTGCAAAAAAAAAAAAGACAAAAAATATATTTATGCCTTTAGAATTTGTATTAGAGACTGTCAAGGAAATGATGTCAATGAATTTTTTACGAGAATATAAAATAACAATCACATAGAATTTCATGATACGCTATTCCTGAACATACTTTATAAAATAACTAATTGGTTTTCTATTTTCTCGTCTTTATTAATGTATACATGTATGTATATGCAGGCAAAGGTTATGGTGCATCATGCCATCATCAATGTAATCAACTCTTTAACAATTCTTAACTACAACCTCAGACGTTCTTGATGAACACGATGATCTAGGTAATAGTAGGTAGCGAACACACATTGAAAGAAAAGGAACCACTTAGGCTAGATAGTTTGTCTATTTCGATACTAGAGACCAATTTCGAAACTGAAATTCAAACAGTTCCTATAGGAAACCATCCCAACTCCGAAATGTATAACGCTCCTGCAGTAGTCTTCACATCTGTAACTGTGACTACTTTTGTTTCGGTTGTTATCAAAACCTTTTTGTTACAGAAAAGGAAATAAAAATACAATCTAAATAGAGTGTATGACAGCAGGTAAACCTACATCGATTTTAATATCCAGGGAACATAGTTAAGTGCTTAGTATTTAAAAATCATCAAAATCAAATGGTTTTTGTTTAAAAGACAAAGGATTTAACAAATAAAAAAATTTAATTTTATAAGAAATAGTTCATTTAAAAATCATAAATTCATTGGTAGGGCTTTTGACTAAACTCTATTAAAACTCAGAAAAAAATAAGAAATAAGAAATAATAATAGTATGACCCCAACCAAATACAGGTGTTAAAACTCTATAAAATGGATGCTATTAATAACTTTTTTTTTTTTTATTAACTAAAACTGTGTTATGACATCGAATACAGGTGTTCCTATTGAACTGTGTTTATAAGCTGAACTTTACAGTTTATTTCTCTCAAAAAATTTATGATTCTTAATAAAGTCCATTTATGTAGCTGAATACATACAAACATACATATATGTATGTATGTATACAAATAGAAGAAGTATGTCTATTGTTCTCAAAAAATATTCATTTGTTGCTATTCTCAAACACAAATAACTGTTTTTAAAACCGATTCAATTTTTTTTGTTTTTTTTTGTTTAAATTATTCAGTGTAAAATAAAAAATAACAAAAAAAAAACAAAACAGAATAAAAATTTTAATTTCATATAAATTATGCCAACATTAACACAATAATTTATCAAGAACAAGTTTAACAGCCAAGATTATTAAAGTAGGAGTTCAAGTTTCTTTTAAAATACTATTTCAGTTTGTTTGCTTTGTTTATTAACTGGGCTAAAACTAAAACCATAATAATTTTATATATTTTTTTTTTTAAATTTGAAACACTTGTTGTTAAACTACACTCTTTATGCCATTTGACTTGAGACAACTAGCCTGTTTGTAAGTATTTAACATGGCTTAAATACTAAATAGCGGCAAAAACACTTGTACAACTTTATTTTAATGACAAATTTTGACATGACTCTGAACTTATGTGAATAATGAGATAGATACAACCTTATAATTTGAAAAAAAAGAACTAGCCACAGAAAATGTGTCAACTTTAAAGTGGAATTATTATGTTTAACAAACAATTTTTTTTTTGGTTTAAGAACCTTAAATTAAAAAAAAAAATTAAAGACTTAAATAGAAGAGCGTCGTATACGGTTATAGAAATTATGACGGACTCATTACAAGGTTTCATTTAAGAATTATTTTTATTGTGTTGTTTCCGTTTCTTTTTTTTTATGGCCAAGATGTTAATTTTAAAATTTTAACAAGTTATAGCATAAAAGATACAATCGAGTAAATTGGCAACAGACTTAAAATACGTTCTTCATTAATTTGGTATTTTACTCAGTTGGATGGAAAATTCAATTAATTTTTATCTAAAGGCTTAGATAACTATAAGATGTTGCAAGTACTTCAATTAGAGAACTGTTCTAAAAAATCTGGTATAGTTCTTATCGGGCTTTAAGATTTTGTTGCCTTGGAATGGTTTGAAAAACTTACATTATATTATTTTTCCTGTGCTGTGGCGGGTAAGTGATTTGTAATTCAATATCTTAATCACATACAACAACTAGAGCCATTATTCGCTCAGTAAGTATGGCTGATTGATGTAAAACGCTTTCACATGTTGTGAAAAAAGGCCTCTACACATCAGCTTAGCAGCTGCAGAAAATAAACCATTCGAAGCACATTTAATGTCTTTGGAAGAAATCAATAGCTCTTGACAACCAATTGTATAGTATGTACTGGAACATTTGGGACACAGGCTACTATACCCATATACGCTGCAGAATAGAACTAGCTGACGCTCACATTGAAATAGCTAATTGGTCTAGTTGTTTGATACACTAAGTCAAGTTATTTACAATGGCAGCCACCATAGATCAACAATGGTTGCAGTGCCAATAGTCGTCTCTGGCGTCATCTCATCTTCATTACATTATATAACAAGATTTTGAAAAGAGTGCTCCAACCT
Organism: Sarcophaga peregrina; assembly: GCA_014635995.1. NCBI lineage: Eukaryota > Metazoa > Arthropoda > Insecta > Diptera > Sarcophagidae > Sarcophaga > Sarcophaga peregrina. The sequence goes on along the minus strand of CM025793.1, from coordinate 14,124,343 downwards.
CAAGTCGTAGACTTTATTGCATAGACTTTACAATCATTAAAGCAAAGATCATGATTATGTTGCAGGCGATTGTCTGCAAAAAATTATTTCTTTTTAAAAGATTTAAATTTTTTTAATGTTTCTGTTTCTGTTCGCAGTGGTCTAGTGAGTAGTGATTTGGCTTATTAGACAAAAGGCCCGCGTTCGAATCTCAAGTCAGACATCAAAACGAAAAATATTTCTTCGGCGACTTCCTCTCAGCAGATTTCTGGCAAAGACTCTGAGAGTAAAAATTGCCATGAAAAGCTTCTCAAAAATCTGTCGTTCGGAGTCGACTTTAAACTGTAGGTCCCGCCACTCATGTATAAAATTAACGCACACAACATAAGTGGTGTGAGAAGCTAGGTCGTAATCCTGACTGAAGGGTTGTAATGGCCAATTATGTATGTATGTATGTTATATTTTCAACAAATTGAAACTCTTTTAAAAGTAAATTAAATACTAATGTTGTCTGCTGTTGTACTACATGACAACCGCATGCCTAAGCGCCTGATTACATTTTTTGTATAGGAGAAAAAGGGTGAAAAACTCATGGAAACCCTTGTCGACATAAAAATAAATTTTCACTTGTACTTTCCTGCATGAAAGTCGTTTAGTATAGAAATAGCTAAAATTAATCAATGTTGTTGTTGTTATTGTTGTTGTTTTTTTTATTGTTTAAATGTGTAACAAAATCATAATAATTTGTAGCCTTTAAACATAGAGAATGCAAAACATTCAAGCATTACAGAGAAAAAGAATGGAAAAAAGAGAAAAACGTAACTTTTTACGCTTGATTACATGTTTCGGAAAAGAAAAAAAAAAAAAATGCCCACATTTGTAAAGGAAAGTATAGAAAAAAGAAAAATTGACATAGTCATTTCATGCCTCAACCAGCATCATTATCATTATCAGTGTTATCGTCATCATCGTCTCAGACTCATCATCAACATCCTGTGGCGGTTAAGAACGTAGTGAGAGCAAAAAAAAAAAAAAAGAGGAGAAAACGCGGAACGAATAAATGGTATAAAGGCATCATTTTAATGTGGCAAAACTGTAACAACAGCAACATTTCATGTACCCCAAAAGGGGGTGTTAAGCTACTGGTTTGCCACACAAATGCTCATATGTATGTGTACAGGCCATATATTAGGCCTTGTTGTTCTTATGGTCACATTTTATTATTGTATAGCATGTGTATGTGTGGCACTGTAGAGAAAAAAACTCAATCTAAAGTAAAATGACAGTGTCGAGCAACAGGTGTTTTCCTCTCTCTAACATAGGCACAAGACATAACATTGGACACTTCTTTTTTATGTTGATGTTGTTGTTACCGTTATTGTAGTTGTTCTGTGGCGAAAATAAATTTTAAATAACAAAATATAAAGAAACGTACAGAGTAGACAAAGAATTAATTTTTAAATTTTGTTTAATATTAATCAAAATAAGAAATTAGCGATTTTATTCCTTTAAGCCTCTGTAAAGTTGATGATGATAAAGCCAAGTAATGTTATCAACGTATTATGATTTACAGTTGAAGTCAAAAAACTATAACCGCTTGTAATGCCAAATCAAACATTCTGTCCGATGTTTTTTTTCTCTATGAGTTCCATTTTCTTCCTATTCGCTCCTTTGTATTTGTAGAAGATTTAAAAATAAGAAAGAACTGTAACGAACAACTTGTTTTATTACGTTTTATAATTTCTTCTTAAACAGAAATTAACAGTTAAAATGTTAAGAAATTAAAAAAAAAAAATAAAACAAAAACAAAGGAAAAAAGATAAAGTTTTTCTTTTTTTTTTTTTGTATTTTATTTTTAATCTTTTTTAAATAGAGTAAAAACTCCGAATCTCTCGTGTCGAGATAACGTTAGACTAGCAGCTTCAACGGCAGCAGCAAGAAAGCATTAGTAGTGTGGCAGCATACAAAGTTCATATCTTTTGTAATAAGAAAGGAAGACATGTTCAGATTTACATTCTTAAGATAAAAGCTCAACAGCCGGACGCACTAAACGACTGACTGCCTAACCAAAGTATGTATGTATTGCTAGCCAGCTCTACATTATTATGATGGCCATAAAGCACATTCAAATCTAATGGAACTAAAGATTGATGATGAAGCATCTGATGAGGCTGATGACGAGTAGCCAAATGATGAGACATTCAACGGACATTTAAAGCTTTTGGCGGCATAAATTTTTTGTTTCAACTTTCACATTGTTGGAAAATAAATGAAAGGAAAATAAATTGCCGCATACCACCACACGTATACACACACACACAAAACATATAAAGCCTTTATGCAATTAATTAAATTTAATTAATTGCTTCTATAGATTATTACTTTGTATGCAATGAAATTTATTAAAAAAAAAAAAAACAAAAATAAAATACAAGATTGATTACAGTTGAGAATCTAAATTTTCGTTGCAAATGAAATAGAGGACTTTATTACTGGAACGTCTCTAGCTTTGAGCGGCATTTCCCATAGTGATAGATATGGTAATTGAGAAGACTCTCCTTAATATGTGGTTGGCATATTAATTAAATGAAACAAAAACAAAAAAAAAAAAAAAACGGTTAAAGTAATAAAAACGCATCTTAAACACACTTTAATTAAAATGCGATAATAAAACTACATTGGATATTTAAGGAATTTGTATAGAAATTAAGTCAAATATTTTCATCTCATAATATGCCCTATTGGCATACATAGTATGTATATGCATATCTTGATATTCTCTTATCTTTGCCCACGGAAGGTGTCATTATGTACAAGTATTGTATATTTTATGCTAAAAGTCACTCGTGTACAGTAATAGTAAGTGTGCTTAAAAATGAATTCGTTTTGTATGGTTTTTGCTGTATGGAGATAAACATCTTTCGAATGTATAATGCACATTGGTTTATTTATACAAGCATAACATAACTTATTTTATTTATTTATTATAATTTTATTTTAGTTTACAGTTGAAAATTATTGGAAATTTCTATAACGGAAAAGATTTGTAGTCCAAGCTTTTTATGCTATATTTTTATCATTAATTTATCAATTTCCTCTTCAAAATATTGAGAAAAAACTAAAGTAATGACAAAATTAGCATACAGAATGCAGCATTATCCTTCCCTTACAACAACTCTTAATAAACTTAAGAACCTCATTCCTCCCCCTCCTCCTCCTTTTCATAAGGATAATCGGGTATTGAAAAATTGAATTTTAATCTGTCCGATGTTGATACCTTTTAAAGAAAGGCAAAATGGAATATTATTTCAATTATTTGATTATGTTCTTAATTTGAGTAGACATACAAGATACACTGATCCTACAATTGCAGCAATACCGCTTAACAATACCACCATGTAGATTTTCTGGTTGCTATCATATTTTTTTTTCCAACTGCCCTCCGGTATGGGTAAATCATTGAAAGTGGAATATTCACCACCATCCTTAAATTTGGCTTTACAACGTCTCTGTACATAATCTAAGGATGAAAATAAATCTGTTTAATGGGAATATTTTTTGTAATTGATGAGAAGTTCGATTTACTTATCCCGGAGATAAGTTTTACTTGTCTTCTTAGTAAATTTAGTACCACCATTTTTGTAATTTATTTCTATTTATGTATATTATTTGTTTTTATTATTCCTTTATTTAATTTTTTTTTTTCTATTATTTTTGCTTGAAGAAAATAATTCAAAATTCCTTTGTATACAGAATAAATATTTGAAATATGTTGATAAGTTAATAGACAATTAATAATCAAATAGACAGACAGCACATACAAAAAAAGGGCAAAAAAAAAAAAAGTAAATAAAATGACTTAAAAGTATAACCCAGTAGACAATTTTATATGTTTTTAACAAATATTTGATAAATATTTAAATATGTATGTATGTATTTCAGTGCTGAATGTAACTCAAGGGAATAACATAATAGGTATCCCAACAAAAGTCAGTTGTAATATTAAATTTTTTTGTGTGTTAATGTAAATAATATGGGACAGTGTTGGACGCTATTTATTAAGGATTCCTGTGTGAAAAATACTGTTTTTCATTTTGTTTACTACAATTATTACTCGTATCATCTCGCCTTTTAATGCTGGACATTATTTTTCAAATTATTTGTTACTGGAGTGTAGTAGCCACAACATGATTTTCAGTTTAATTAAATCGTTATCATCGTATCCATGGAAAATTTTCTTTCCTTTTCTGTTTATTAAATACTGTGTTTTTTTTTTTTTTGCAAATTCCTACTTCATTTCGCATTTTAATTGAATTTTTTTTTTTTTTTTTTTGTCAATTATACACAAACGGGAATAGAAAATGAAAAAAAAAACACAAATAGAAAATGAAAAAAGTAAACAGAATTGCTAGTAATTCATTTTATATAATTTTAATAATTTACAGCTGCATTTTGAGTTCCATCTTCGTAAATCAAAACAACAGTATAAACTTCCTATAAATCGTAATGCATCAGCATTCAGCCATCAGCAGCAACAATAACAGAGACTATAACTACAACTCCAACAACAAAGACAAGGTTTTCAATATATTATTGCTTGCAACTAACTCTATATCTTTCTCTTGCTCTCTGGCAATATTATCAACATGTATAATGATTACACATTTATATTTTTGCAATAGCAGTAGATGTAGCCTCATCACCATCACTATCATGATCGTCATCAGCATCAGCTGTATCATCATGATCTGTTAAGCTCGATTAACAAGTGTTTTATTTATTTATTATTTCATTTGCTATGCTATGAGTCTTCATTTATTCTTTGTTCTGAGCTTTTTTCTTCTTATTCTTTTTTTTTATCTCAAAAGAATCGGTTCGAGTATACTGTAGGCATTGTTTGTATCTTTGTTTTTAAAATTTTTTTCTTCCTCTTTTCAACAATATTCAAGTAAAATAGAATTTGAATCACTGTTATTGTTCTTGTTCTTATTGATGCTATTGATGTTGTTGTTATAATTTTTCATTAAATAATTTAAAAATGCGTGCTCTAAATGTACTCGTTGTTCGCATATGTATGTTTTATAGATCAATTCGCATACACACTTGAAATGAATGCACCATCGTAATATTGTTATATTCAATTTATTTAATTGGATTTCAAAAGAATAAATCATACAGACATTAAAAGTATTTCTCCATCTGATCTCATCATAATTGTGGCTGGCCTATTCAACAATAACGGCTAGCGACAAGAGTGAAGAAAAAATTGTACAAAAAGAAGAAAAAAAATGAAAGAAAGGCATTTATTCTTTGAAATCAGTACAGATATGCATTAGGAATGCATGATGGCGAAATGTGTTGTGAATCAGCTTATATTTCATTGGAAAATAACTGAATTCAAATATTTTTTAAATAAAATTAATTAAAATTCACAAAAACTCAGAAATGATTTTAAAGAAACATTTCAAAAGAAATTTCATAAAGCACAGTAATTTTTTTCGTATTTCATTTAGATGTCTGACCTACTAGACTATGGCTACTACTACTGTAATAAATGCAACTTCGATGAGGTTAACGATAAATAAGAACATTAAAAAGTACAAAGAATTTTATATTTGAAACCTTTATGTGATAAAAATGACTTGAAAATCAAAACTGAGATTTCTGTATTAACTGATACTACATATACCACACGATTATGTATGTTTAAAGCGTAAAGCAACTGATTTTTTCAGCTTATTATAAGTAATTGAATCAATCAGTAATTGAAACTGAAAACCATTTAAAATATTGGAAATTTTCTACTAATTTTCATAAGTAAACAATTGTTGAGAAAGATATGAAAAAAATTATTAAAAAATAAATCACAAAATCCATGAAACAATACATATTAATGAGTGGCTAATAACTTAACAAACGTAAAAAAAAAACAACAATTTAAAACAAAAGTTAAAGCAAAAGCAATATAAACTCATACTAAAAAAGAAAAAATCAAGAAAAAAAAAAACAAAATTTAATAAACGTAAAATTTATTTTAATAACCATATTCATTTTAACGTTCGTTGTAAGAAAAAAGAACAAAAAACAGAAACAGTAACCGAAGACAAAAGAAACAGTAAAAGATGTTGCTTCATTAGCAAAACGTATAGAAGGACAGACACAAGTGTTCACGGCTGTTTACATTTATATTCTTAAAGAATACAAGAGAAGAAAAAACAAACAAAAAAGAAAAAAATTTATTGTTAAAATACAGCTTAATATTGGCTAAAACTCTTGCTGCCATTCTTTTGGCCAAGCATAATAACAGCAATAACGGCAGCAAATATAGTCATACAAGCAACAACAACAACAAGATTTTTTAAATAATAGCTAAATGAGAACACAGCCATACAATATTGGCTTAAATACTATAACGAAACATACAACAAAAAAAAAAAAAATAAAAAATCTGGAGAAATTTATTTCATTTCTTTTCTTATTTATTCGTTAACTCAGATTCTTTATTATTATTATTTTTTTTAATATCATTATTAAAAATAAAACCATTTTTTGTTTTATTTTTTTTTCTTTAAAAAAAACTTGGCCAGCAGCAAAATAATTTTCTTTTAAAAAACCATGCATTTTGAATATAACAAACAGGAGTTGCTTATTAAACAATAATTGAGTGAAGATTGTTTTCTTTCATTATTATAATTAAATTATAAACTTATAAAGAAGAATTCCTAAAAATAATTGTGGGTCACTGAGTATTTAAAGAAAATTATTTAAAGAGTCATTGAAATTGTAAAAAGTGCCAAAAAGAGTTATTTTTGTTTTTTGTTTGTTTTTGTTTTTTTTTTTTAACAATAAAAGTAATGAATTTGTTGTTAATTTAGCACTTTTACACTGAAGTGGCAGTAGTACATCTCAGTCATTTTAAAAATGAATATTTCTTACGAATACGACTATGTAGTAATAAAATCTGTAATCATCATAGCATAGCTCGATACGCACATAAAAAATGAAACGCACATAATTTTCAGTCGATCTCGTCTCCTATTAACATATGAAGAAAAGTAAAAGTGTTTCCAGTAATTAAAAAAAAAAAGTAATCAAATCAATTAAATTTCGTAATTAAACTTTATAACGAAAGCAATATGTATTACAAGCCCTGCGTGTTGCAATTTACTTAAAAGATTTTTACGCATTTTGAGTTGGTAAAATAAATCATATGGAGATGGAGTTAACATTTATAACGATTTTATAGTGATAAACAATTTTTTTTTTTTTTAAACTCATATTAAAAAAAATATCTTCTGTACTGTACTTATTATGTTTTAAGTAATTAGTTCGCGTGTTTGTTTACAATCCTTTGTTAAATATTTGTTTCCAATTTTATGTAATATATTAAAAATGGATTTTTATTTAAAAAGTCGAGTAAATAAGTCAAGGAGAAAGTATACCTTGACCAGATTTATGCTTCTGCCTACACTTGTATGAAAACACAATTGTTGTTGTTTTATTAATTGCTTAGAAACATTTAATTAGTAGGCCGTATTAAGAGCTATTATTATACAAAACTAAACAAACGAAAAAGAGCAACAAAAACCACAATATTTACACTGGAGGAGCTCATTAGTTGAGGGTATAATTAAAAACCCAAGCCTTTAGTCCCAGCTGCTTTAAGTAATACACACTGGCTACAGGAAAATAAAGTAAAAAAAAAACGTCGAGTGTTTCTTTTGTTCATTGGCCTGCTGAGATTTTATAACAGAAAAATTATAACGTTTCAATGAAAAAAGTTTTTTTCCAACTTGATTTTTCTATTTTGTGTTTTATTATTAATTTTTTTTTAAGTTTTCTATGTATAAAGCGATTTAATGACGATTTAGTTAACTTGATTTATATTTTTTTCTTTTGATTTCCTTTTTCTTTTGCTTCAATACCATTTTTGTAAATTATATAAAATATTTTGTTGTTGTCAGTAAAATGTTTAAAAGTTCAGTGAGTAAGAGAGGGAGTAGTGGCGTATAGTAGGGAGTGAGGTTGAGACTAGAGAACAGTTTACAATGCGAACCACATTCTTAAGTCAATAATGTGGTATTTGCAGTAAAATGAACATTCCATTATCTCATCTCATCTTGCAACTCGTGTAATAGTGCAACGTCAACTCAACCCAACGCATCATCATCATCATCATTATCATCAGAAACGCTGTTAGCGTTAAACACATATTTACACATTGTTAAAGTATTTTTTTTTTTAATTTCGTTTTTTTTTCTATTTTCTAAACTAAACTATTTCCATTATCATTATCGTCATCATCATAGGCATCAATTTCATCATGATCGTCATTATCATCATCATTATAATAGTTATCACTATTATTTGGTGTTGTTTCTGTCATGTTGTGTTGTATGTTGTTCATGGTTTTGGTTTTGAGTTTTTAAGTGTAAATGTTGTATGAATTACCAACAATTTCAGTTACACTTTACTTTACCCAGCCAATACGTGCAGTCAGTCAGTCAGTCAGCCACTAATAGTTTATTAAATATTTTCATGTAGCACTCACTACCATTTCGTTCAAGAAGAAGTGGTAGAAAAACAAAATCCACAGAAAGACAATGACATCAAGGCATTTTATGTAATCATTACTTTGTTTGAGTAAAAGTTATACTACTTTAGGTTGTATTAAAAAGCAAATAAAAGGCTGAACTAAAAAATAATCAGAAAATATTTTTTTTTTTAATTAATCAAACTGCAATGTTGATTGATTTTTAATATTTAAAGAATAATTCTTAAAATGAAAATGAACAAAAATAGTAATAACAATGTAAGAACTTTGCTAACATCTTTCTAACATGAGAAGATGTAATTTGTTTTCACCACAAATGCTTAGTTCTGGCCTTTTGACATTCTAGTTAACCCAAACGAAAAATATCATTTCTGGATATGTATTTTGAAACTTTATTATGGAAAAGTTTTAAAAATAAATTTGAAATGAAAATAATTTGAATGAAAAAAGAACGTTAGGTTATTGGAAACTTTATAATTTGTACATAAAACAGGTGTTTTTCTTTAAACTACTGGAAATATCGTGTAACTATGCCATAACAACTGACCAATACCCTATCCACAGCCCAGAAAAATAATATACAGAGAAACTATAAAATAAAACAATTAACAGCATGGCATTAAGTGACAATAATAATAATAATAATACAATAGAATGCATGTAATACAACAACTACAACAACAACAACAACACCAAACTACTTACATTGACAATCAACAACAAATAGAAGTAGAAGTAGAAGAAAAAGAACAAGAAGAAGAAGAAGAAGAACATCAACAATTGATTGAAGCAAATATGCGACTTGTGTCGTTGATCTCTTTTTAGTAGAAAAAAAAACACGCACTTCGAACGGGATGATAAATAATTGTGTATGCGTGCGACTGTCTGCACAGTGTTACACCAACTGGAGTAAATTATACAGCAAATAAAACAAATATAAATTGCAAAACAAACTACAATAGAACAGAATACAAGTATAATAAGAATAAGTACAATTTGTATTACAATGTTATAAATATACATACATACCTATGTACGTACTTGTTTCATGTGGCATGTTGCACTGAAAATCTTATTATTCTTCTTTTTTTTTTTGTCAAATTATCTCTTTGGTTTGAGATTTTTGTTTTTAACTTTATCTGGTATTATGACAAGCAAAGTGTTAGAAATTTACAACATGCAACGCTATGAATGCCAAACTCATAAACGTGACAATAATTAAATTATTCTGGAAGATGACGATGGGAATACAAATTTGAAAAGGGAGTATAAGATAAAATGAAGGAGAAAAAAAAATAAAAGATCTTTTGTGGAAAGGTTACGGAAGCGACTGAATTTCTTCTGGGAGGTTATTCCAAGAATTTAGAACGTTGTTGCCAAAAACTCAATAATAACAGATAATAAACATGAAGGAAATTTTAATATGAAGCTGCATATTAATTAAATTTCGTTTCGAATATACACGAACATTTAAACATGAAAGGATGTATATCATCATTTTGGGAAAAGGAAAGAAAATTTAAAAAAAAATTTGTAACATACTAAGATGTATTTAAAGAGTACATAGACTCTCTTTCTTTCACAATATATTTACATGTCGACTTAATTTTTCTCCACCTTCATGTATAAGAAACGCCAGCTCGTAGTTATAGTTGAATAACGGAACAGGTTAAGAGGGATCATATTGAACCCAGATAAGCCATGCTTTTTGATAACCCTAAATTTATTTATGACTAATCATGTCTGGATCGTTCAAATTAAATAATATCAATGATTCAAACGCACTAAAAGTTCAATAAAACGCCTAATTTTGATGAAATACGGTACAACTGTTGTTCTGGTAGGTTTGTACTTCGTACTGAATAAGAAATCTGATGATATTTTTAGTTCTAAAGTCGTAATTGTAAAATTTGTACTTTATTGTTCAAATGAAAGATTCACTTGTTTTTGGGAAATTTGTTTAAATTTGTTTGGTGTTTAGAAACCACTCAAGTGATCGACCAAAGGCGCTTTAAAAATAACCACTGTCTTGTTATCAATCCCTGAACATTTTCTCTCTTTGCAAGAATACTATCAAAACTATTTGAATTCTTTAAAAGATTTATGTTTTTTATGTCATAAAAAAAAACACAAAGTTAAGCAAAAGATTTTCATTTTGGCATCCTTGTGTGTAATTTTTAAATCATTTCAATGACATCATAGGAAAAAATTTTTTATTTTTTATTTTTTTTTAAGAAAATATTTCATTAAATTATTTGAAGACCTAAATAACTGTATACAAATGTCAAAAGAGAATTATTTCTGCCAGAAAAAACGGAATGTAACCTTCGTCAAGTAAAATTAAAGGCATTTTATTTACCACAAACGGATATTTGTTAAAATGGCATTTTAACGATCAGCTAGCCTGGTCTGCAAAACAATTATTTTAATACCTTTTAACCCAAATACTTAAACTTCAATATCAACTTATCATGTCTTGCGTCAACAGAATAAAAAACACATACACACAATAAAATTTTTGTAACTGCTGACATATGGGGGGCTTTTTGTTTTAAAGGCATATACCAACAAGAATAACGCACATACACATCTCTCAAATTAAATTTAAACAAAGTGAGTGAGAAAAAAAAAACAAGAAGTGAAACTAAAATAAAATGAAAATAACCGAGTAAACAATTTGTATACGTTTAATGTTTTAAAAGAAAGTAAACGGTTATTGCCACAATACTGATGCTGCTGCTGCAGTCTTAGTTTAAATGCTGTTGATCGGTGGCATCAGTATTAAATTTTCATTCACTTACACTCTTTTAAAAAAGTAAATATACAGTATCTGCACAACAATTAAAGAGTAAAATCAGTACAACTTTAAATTTCAAATTCAAAATGAAAAACTTTTTAGCCTTTCCCCCGGAAGCTAGTGGTTAAAAATTATATGAATTTCCTTAAAATAAATGTCCTGGGCAAATGCAGCTGAAAAGAAAAATAAACTTCCCAGGGAGTTTTGAACATTTATTAGGCAAGACAACTTTCATTTACAGCACAAAACAACAACAATTTTTTTTTTTTTTAACAATTTTAAAGATTATTTCACCTCAGCGAAAAAAAAAAAAGAAAATAACACATTTGTTATACCATTCAATTCAATTCATTTTATTTCGTTTCATTTCATTTCACCACAATACCTGCCCCGATTTAAAAACATGAGCAATGCAATGAATTTTTAATATTTTTCCATTATGATGTTGACTTTTTCTTTTCATTGCATTTTCATTTTTCAATTTGGTTTTCCAAGTGTCTTTAATGAGTTTTAATTTGATTAATGATAAATAGAATAGAAACACAAAAACGTTTTGTTCAGTTGCTGGCTGTTAATTTCGTTGTTGCTGTTTGCAAGTTTAAACTATAAACTGTCCGACTGTCCGAATAATAGGCCATCGTTTGTTTGAAAACGAAACAAAACAAAACAGAAAAAAAGAAAGAAATGTTTTCTTCTTTATAATCTTGATCTCTGTGGAACGATAATGTTAATAACTTTCATTTAATCTGTTTAAAAGCGGATATACCGCACGAGTCTTAAACAGCACTGTGTGTTCTTTTATTTCATTTCATTTCAAATTCATTGCTAAATCTACTCTTTCTCTTGGTGTTTCTTTATTTCAATTTAATTACTTGAGTTAATTGTCAGCTAAATAGTGGCGATGCGATTAAAAGTTTTTATAAATGACTATTAAAATAATAAAACGATAAAAACGTACGTTCGCTATCATCAAAATGGAACCTGGCTTCAATTCGCATCCCTCTGGCCTGCAGGAATTATTATAGCAAACATAGAAAACCTATTTTCTTTTGAATCAGTTTCTAATTCTACAAATTTCATTAATGACGGTCCATCAAAAAACCTCTTATAGCGGTTTTTTGGAAATTTAATTCTTTCACCACGAGGAGACATGAAATAAAAGGCCGGCCTCCTGGGCGGTAGCGATAAAAATATGAAAAAAAATTAGAAACGAAAATTATGACCTACTTTAAACTAAATTGAAAATAAATTACAAAAAGAATCATAAAAGATTTTATTATTAAATGCATAAAAATATAAGATGTATTAAAAATAAATCCAACATATTGTTATGAAACTGAAAACGTTATTTAGCGGTTGTAATACGGTCGCCGTAGTTTAGTAGGTATTGGCTTATTAGACGTAAAGCCAGGGTTCGAGCACCAGGTCAGACATGAAAACAAAATACAAAAAGTATTTCTTCGGCGATTTCTTCTCAGCAGATTTCTGGCAAAAACTCTGAGAGTAAATAAAATCGCCATGAAAAGTTTCTCAAAAATCTGTTGTTCGGAGTCGACTATAAACTGTAGGTCTCGCCACTTATGTATAAAATTAACACACACAACATAAGTGGTGTGAGAAACTAGGTCAATAATACTGACTGAAGGTTTGTAATGATCAATTATGTATATATGTAATACGGTAGGCAAAGCATGGTGGCAACTTTAAAAAAGTTTCAGCACAAAACCTCGCCTTTTTAATCGTTTTACGTGATTGTCTTTTCATTGGTATAATATGTATAATTAATATTTATTTTTTCGGTTCTGAATTTGTCATTTTCAAAATTCTAAAATAAAAATATGAAACAACAAATTAAATAAATTTACGTTAGTTTATATGTTGAGCGAGCTTTACAAAAGTTAGACTGTAGAATTATAAACGTAATCAAGTAATAAAGCAACATTCTGGCGATATACAAACCAACTACTTGACTACCTCACTTTCTTAAGTGGTTTTGGTCTGCAAAGAACTGAAGATTAAAAAAACAATACATTTACTTTACAAAAATAAAATTAAAAACAAAAGGAATTGACTGGTGGCGGTGATTTAATTAAAGATGGATTGATAATAGGAAAATCTCCTGGGGGTTTTTGGGTTTTACGAAAAAAAAATATAAAGGTTGCACAATGAGTAATTGAAAATTATATAAAATTTATATTTTGTTTAATAAATAATGCGTTATTTTATTGTTATTATTGTTTAGTTCTTAAAAAAACAGAAAACAAAAAATAAAATTAAAAATCGAAGCCAAAACAGAACGAAATCAAAATTGTTTAACTCACGATTGTAAGCGGTTGAAACTTCCGTTTGCAGTTTGTTACAACCACATACACAACTAATTTTAAATAACAATAAAAAAAAATAAATAAAAAATCTAAAAAATATAAAAAATATTGTAATAAAAATATAATAAAAAAGAAATATATATGTTGAACCTGATATGAAAATAAAAATTAAACAAACGATCACGTTTTAGTTGATTCTCTTACATATTAACAAAAAAAAACAAAAAAAGTTATAATTTATTTACTTACAACACGAAATATGTAGTAACGCAGATATAAATGCGGTTATAAGGGTATTCTTAGCACCCTGCCAACAAAATTTTCGATTGTTTATTTAAACAGTTTTTGATAAGATTATTTTCATTAATTGTTACTTTTACACATTTTCTGCATTGCATTAACTGAACCATTTAGATCAAGAGAATCCCTTTAATTTGATACTAAAATAAGAAATTTTTAACGTAATTCTGTAAAAAAAATTTCACTATAACTTCAATTGATTCACTATGACTAGATCTGCAGTAATTATAAAAAAAAACTGCTTTGATTGGTTTTTCATTGATTGCCTTAGTATAGTCAACAATACGTTTTTAAGCAAAACTATTGTAAAATTAATTCAGACAGGCTGACTTATACGCTACAATAAAAAAATATGAATGACTGCACAACTCATTGAATAGTAAAGAAATAATGAATGTCTAAGTGAATAGTAAATGAATGAAGTGCAGAAAAGGGATCATCAATGATATCTTCAAAACTAAATATAATGAATTATAAAAGAAATAATAAAAAAACAGAGCGAGTGTACGAAAATATTAAAGAAAACGTACGTCTCTCGTGCAACAAAATGCTTTAGAGTAATATGTCGCAGAAACATTATTTATTTTTTTTTTACAAAAATATTGTCATTCTAGGTGTTAAAAAGAAAATTGTGTATTTTTTTTTTTGTTTAAATTTTTTTTAAGATTTTTTGACCTTTTTTTCCTTCTTTCTGCTATTATTTTTGTTTGTTGTATGTTTCCAGAGGTGGCATAATATAAAGGTTATTTAACAGATACTTTACTCATACAGTTTTTTTTACTCATTTTCTTTATTTTTTTTAATCATGTGTGTGAGAGCATTCTGTTTAATGTGTGTTGAATTATTATAATTTCAGTTGACATTTTAATAAGAGATCGGCTACTTTTGTTTGGATTTACTATGGATAAGTAAAAAGAATTGGCTGGCTAATGGAAAATGATTATGATCATTAGAAATGTTTCTTAAGTGCCTGGTAATTTATGACATACTCACCGTCAAAGTTTGTGGTGAATTGAAAGCGTTCAAGCGGCTTGGTATATATTCATTTTGTTTTTTTTTTTCTCTTATAAAAGAAAAATCTGAAGAATCATTTTCAAAAAACTTCCAAATAATTGAATATGATTTAGTATTATAAGTAATGAAATATATACACATGTTTATATGGTGTATGTGCCTACATGTTTTTTCTTTCTCACAATTTATGTCAAAGTATGTATAATTTAATTGTTATATCACCTGTTTTCTTAATTTGAATTTGCTGACTAAGCAAAAAAGCTAAGCTTAACATTTTAACCTTATTTTGTATGGTTTACGAAATTGCTTTTTTTTCTAATAGATGACTTGCTGTATTAGAGTTTTGAAATAACTTTCCAACTTTCTTTTACCTTGAGACATGTCAACGCTAATCAATTTTACGTCTAAGATTTTTGTTTATTAATTTATTGAAGTTTATTAAACAATTATACCGAACGGCAAAAGATTAAATACAAAATTAGTTAATATGCATTACACGTCGTATATTTTAATGATAATATTTTAAAGTTTTATAATTAATTTTTAATATATCCATCAAATTCGTGTACGCTGAAACCATTGTCATTAAACAAAATTGAAAACTTAAAGCTTGAGAAAATTATTTCCAATATGTATGGTTTAATACAATACAAAGAAGTGAAAATATTTAGAATATTGAAAGGGCTATAACGGTAGTTTTATTAATTGTTTATTGTCTCCACGTTCGTAGTCTGCATAAAAAATATATTGAAATATAATTACTCTTGGAGAGGCTTTTATTTTACAGGGAAAAATCAAAAACCTTTTGGTCCTCATTTACTTCTAATGATCGACCATAGCTGGGTGTATTAAGCCACTACGCCTTTTGTTTCGTTATGTTGTTTTGTTTCTTTCTCCATAAGGAAGCCCGCATTCGTGTGGTCTTTATGTTAGTGGTCGGTTAATTTTCTTTTTTAATTCAACACAAAATGTTTACAAAAGGCCAAGCAAATAACAAAATAACAAAAGAAAAAGAAAAAAAAACAATGCTTTAATAAAACTGTTCCTTTTTTAATTAAATTATGTTATCGTATCTTTTATTCTTTTCCTTCTCTTATACGAGTACGCAAGGGGAGTAAACATTTTTCTTTAGTCTGATTTTTATTTTGGACAGAGGTTTTGATAAATTTTTCATTTATTTTGTATAATAATAAAGTAATTAATTACGGTAGCCAAGTTTTTTTGTTTGGGGGGTCATAAACATTTACTTGCTGTCTTAGTGTGGCATGCAACATACAATATACATGTAGGTGAAAAATGATTAATAATAATTGTTTACATTTTGGGTTCAACTCGCTGTTTAAAACGCTCGTGCCACAATTTTTTTGCAATTAATCTTAAAACGAATTTAAAATAAAAGCAGAAAACCAAATGGCACAAAAAAGAAATAAGCAACAAAATATATGTCAACAAAGAAACAAGGGTCGGACGTAATTGAACAATTTTTTTACCTTGTAAAAGAAAATTTTCAAAAAAAAACAAATTTACTACAACTTTCCGCTGAAATTAAACAAATTTGTGTCTTAAGTCTTGTGTTTCTTAAAATATTTTACAGTTATTTAATTATTTTTTTAATAGTTTATTTTTTATTAACCAAATGAAATTTTTTAATATTAGGCAAACAGATACCCGATCTTTTGTTCATTTCTTTCTTAGACAGACTACTACTACGGTGTAGTGAAATATATCAGACTAAATTAACAGAGTACAAAAGAGAATTAGTTATGAAATTACATTGATTCCAGAATGTAAGTTTTAGCTTAGAAAGTGATTGTCATCTGTTGTTGCATAGAATCGATGCAGTCTGCTGAATAAACTGATGAGAAATTTTAGTTTAGTTAATGACAGTGACTGTGATATCTCAAGTAGCAATTCAATCCTCACCTTACAATTATTCGAGCAGAAAAACTTCTCATTTGAATCACATGATTGATTTAAAACAGCAAATAAAGATGAGTTTACACTAAGAAATCAATTTATTTTACTGCAGTTTAAAATATTTGAATGATTTTAATTTTCTATAAAAATTTCGTATCTCTAAATCTCACTTTTTAAAAACATTAACGTTTCTAACCAAAAAAAGTTCATGTCTTAAGTCTTTTTTTTATAAAATTTTCTCTTACAATTTCAAATATAAAAGAATATGTTTTTGTTTTCTTTTTTAACAGGTGTGTGTCTTAAGTCTTTTGTTTTTGTCTTATAAAATCCAATTTTATATAAATTTGCAGTATATATTCTCTTATGTTTTAAGTGTGCAGCTTAAATCTTTTGCTTTTATAAACAAATCGGTTCAGTATTTTTAATATATGTATGTATACATACATGTATGTATATAATAAAAGTCTTTATTCTCTTTCTTTAATTTATGTATTGTTTCTATAATTTATGCTAAGAGTGAATTTTGCTAAGAGTTTTCTTTTATTTTTTGTATATTTAAGAAATGCTGTGTTATTATTATTTATTTTTATTCAAACTGAGTGCGAGTTTATGGTAGACTGCCTGAAGAAATTTTTCTTATTGCATGCGTGTAGACACCAGGCAGACAAAATTTTATTTATTTTGTAGTAAAATAGAAATAAAAAACAAAAACACACTCCAAACAAGATTTCATAAAATTGCAAAGAGAATTAGGAGAAGAAAAATAAAAAATAAAATAAAATTTCGAAAACAAATTTTTCCTTTACAACGTATAGAAATGCTGTTACTTTTTGTTTGTTTGGTTGGTTGTTTGGCTGTTTGTTTAATGCTAATGCATGTTGTTTAAATTTAAAGAAGCGTTTTTATTTAACAGAAAGTTAAATAAACTGTAAACAGCAACAACAATAATACAAGAAGGAGTTTATTAAACGCTTTCATTTGTTTTCGCATAACCAACAAATGCTACATAAATTTCAATAGCAGTTAATTTTGTTGCACCTATGCCTGTATAAATGGCAGCAACTGTTGCTTATAGAAATGAAAAGTAGTTTTTCTTTAAGAGATTTTTCACGCAATCTCCCAAAACAACTGCATCAGCAATGATAATAACAACAACAACATCTCTCAACTTAATATTACCGTTACTGGCTGAAAACCATTACCACTACTGAACATTAAAAACTTCAACTAGCAAAAGTAAAATTGTTAGCAAAGCTTCATATGCCAGGCAAGTTGGTAAGTAAGTAAGTAAGTAAGCAAGTGAATAAGTGAGTGAGTACGTCTTAGGCCAGTCTAATAGTTTTACAATTCCAGCTGTTTTTGTTTTCGTTTACAAGTGGAAATTTTGTGCAAATTTATGAAAATGGAAAGTTGTTGTCGTTTACGGCTTGTTTTGTCGTTTAATATATTTCTTTATTTTTTTTCTCTCTAGTTTTAGATTTTTTGAGAGGATTTTCCAGTTTCGCTTTTTTCGGTAGACGCAAAAAAAAACCTATCATTTGAAATGAGATATTGACACCTTTACAAATATTTTCAAAGTATCAGGCCAAAAAAAAAAACAAAAATTTTTTTGAAATTGAAAAAAAAAAATCAAAATTTAATTAAAAATCAACTAAAAGCATAATAAACAACATTTATTTTCGCAAACTTGCTGAAAAAAAATAAAGCAAAATTAAATAGTTTGTATTTATATAACTGTAAAATTAATAAAATTATTTTATTTCTATTTTTTTTTTTAATTATGTCTTTTTATTTGGTTTTTTACAATTCTGCAAAAGTGATTATTTAACTTGTATTTTGTTATAAAAGAATGCAAATTTTATGTAAAAATAGCTAAGCTAAGCTTACTACACTATGCCCTATTGATTTTTATTCAAATAACATTTTTTCATGTTGTTTGTATGTATGTATGTTTCGCTTAATACCTTACTGTACGGTTTTTCGTTGTAATTGTTATTGTTTTTATTATACCCAAGATTTTTTTTTTTATTAAATATGCGGAAATTATAAACATTTAGTTTTGTTTTCTTGAGATTTTATTTTTTTGTTTCGTTTTCTCTTCAACAGTGCTTTTAAGTATTAGCATAATGACCTCAAGTGGTTTGTTTCGTTTTGTGGAATTGAAAGAAAAAAACGTTGAAATAAACAGAGGGGAACATACCAAGGCGCTCATTTGTATTTGAAAAAGTAAAAAGATTAAATGGCAGCAAATTCAAATATTGGATTACTTGATCTAAAATTTCTCGTAATGTTAATTGAAGAAAGAATAATTATTCAAATTGATTTTGCAAATTTCGATCACCATAATCGTTAAAATGTTAGATTGCTGTATGGCATTTACATGCCCTAAAAAACCACGAGCAATCTATTTTTGACTGGCGATAGATCAATTCATCAATGAGACATCAATCTGAAAATTGTCTCAGATGGAGTATGGAACAACGGATAAGGTAGTTGTCGGCAATTGGTTAATCTCATAAAATAACCTTTAAATAACAAATAACCATCAATACATATACATCCACACAACCGTCAATGGGATTTTTCTGTCTGTTTAACTGTATCGCATTATGTGAAGGAAGGAAGTGATTATTTCACTCATGTGTATGTTTAGTTAATGCAATTTATACAATTATCCTTACAAGTATAAGTTATTTACAATGCTATTGAAAAATGTTTAAAATCAAATACAATTTTAATTCTACCATCGATATGTCATAAAAGTGAAAGGTTTCACCTCTCAGTTTGTTTTTTATTTCAATATTCATCAGTTAGAAACCATTAATGAAGATGTGTTTTTTTTTCAAGCTTTATTATAAGAGATTTGCGCAAATTATGTTGTTAAATCGACAATAATATTACAAGAAACGGAGAAAAAAATAAATAATAAAATAAAAGATGAATAGATAAATAAGAGAAGATAATCAAAGAAATATATTCAATGGAAAGAAAAATCAATCAAAAATATGAAGACAATAAAATGAAATTAAAATCTATTGTGATAAACCACACATATATATGTATGTACGTACAATTGATTATACAATTCAAATATAAGTATAGCATTAACAATAGACCAATTATTACGTTTTATTATATATGCGTTATAAATTAAATAGATTAATAATAAAATTTGGAGCATAAATTTACATTTTTACAAATATATAGATTAAATACGTACGATTAAATAATAAATAATAAAATTGCTTATGTTGGAAGAGACTGCAAAAGTCTGAAAAGGCAAAATGATGCAAAAAGTATTATTTCTTATTGAAATTTTTCACTTTTATTTTCTGCTAATATTTTAAGGCATACAGTTTTATGCTATTTATTAAGGTGAATCAAAAACTGACATCCATAAATTCAATTTCATTTTGTAAATTCGTTTTTTTACTTTTTTTGGTTAATAGCTTTGCTAATTATGTTAAATCATTATGACATTTTTGCTTATGAATTAATAAAATTATCCAATAAAAAATTTAAATAACTCTGCAACTCATACCGAAATAAAAACTAAAAACAAAAATAATAATAATAATAAAGTTAAGGCTGTATCATAAAGATTTAATTAATTAAGTGAAAGTAAGAGCCAAATCAAAATGAAACATTTTATATGCGAATATAAAACATACATACACATACACACACGCATGTTTTCAAGCGTGAGTGGTAAAAAAAATAAATAAATTTCATCATAAGCACTTTAATTATAAATATGAAAAAATTACAAATTATTTTTATACATATATGTATGTATGTACATACTCGTACAATGCAACCCAGTTTTTTCTTTTTAAGTTTTGGTTTATTTTTTTTTTTCTTTAACTTAAGCAAAAACTGTAACGCCCAAGTATGGAATTTAAGTAAGCAATCTGAAATAGGTTGCTGCAAGTAATTAAGGTGGGATTGCAATTAAAAATTAATATTATTTTATTCCAATTGTCATTTACAGGCATTTTATAGATTTAAATAAATAATATTTACAATATACCAGAGGCAGATCATATTACCTTACAAACTTTAAGAAAAACTCTAGACTTTACGGCGCTTAAGCCGGCCATATATTGGCCATTAATTTGACAATAATAAACATAAAACGATACTGATGAGAAACACAATTATTATAAATAATTTCAAATATGTTTTCAATGCGTTTGAAGCCAAAAAGCTAAATTCGTAAACATATTTTCGAATGGTCTCCAAAGCCTTTTACAGTGGCCATATTAGGAAAGAGCACTTCTATCACTACATTATTATAATATTATGAAATCATGTTTATAGATTCACTTTTTTTTTTTTGCTTTTTTAATTAAATATCATTTTTATGTGTAAATGAGAGGCTTTTTAAATTTCTTTTTTAATTTCAATTTACAAAAATTTACAAAATTTTCTCTAGAGTTTGAATTTTGCAAATATTTTACGCATCCCATCTTCTTTTTATTACTTAATTATTTTTAAAATCATAAAAACTATAAACAGTGATTACATCGGCATATGTAGTTGCAATTAAAATTGTTTGGTTTTATGACAACAGTTAGTTCCATATTTCAAAAAGAAAAAAAATATCTTAAAAATATAAAAAAATTCAAACGTAAAATATATGTCAACTGTAGTTTAAAGCTTTTATTTTTTTTTATATTTTTTCTTTTCCTTTTTTATTTTTATTATTATTATTGTTTAGGCAGTAAAAAGTCAGACAGTGAGACAAATCGGCCAAAAGAAAAATAAAAACTATGAACATAAAAATATTTTTGTTTAATAAAAATTAAAAAAAAAAACTACAAATAAACTGGTTTTCAGAGTTTATTTCATAACCCAACCTAAAACATACATTTTTATAGATTTTTGTTATAAAAGCAGCAAAATATATAAATTTTTTCAAAAGAAATAACAGGAAAATAGTTGAAATTATTTGTATTAGAAAAATGAACTACTAGTCGTTATTTAATAGAGCGTAGAAAAATTCTAAACCATGCACTGTTTTATTTTCTGTTTTATAATCGCGTTTTATGTTTGATCCACATTTATTGTTATTATTTTATATTCGCTGCTATTAATTTTTTTTTTTTTTTTTGTTTATTTCTTTTAACTTTCGTTTATAAAAGTTTTCTATACTACAGAGCATAACAAATGTAATTATAATTTGGTTTTTTTTATTGCAGTATTTATAGTTATAAACAATTGTTTTATATGTATTTCAAATGAATACTTACTTACCTTATTTACTAATAACAATACATATGTATGTATAGAGTTTTATGCGTATATACGTATAGTGATTCATTTCCGTTTTCTCATTATAAATCTAATATTATACGTTCTTAAAGGCAGGTTAGTTATTATTATTTCTATTTTTCTTTGGCTTATAACTCTTCTATACTGCTTATTATTTTTACTATATAGTATATATATATATATTAAAAAGACGCCTAACCATATACATATATAATTATATTTTTTTATAGTTTTTATGTAAATTTTTGTTTTAATTTAAAATATAAAAATTTTTACGGATTTCCTTTAGATTCATACTTAGAGAAATTATTGAATTTCTATTACATTAACGAGCATAAATTCTTTGTAGTTTAAATCAAATGATTGATGTTTTATAGTTACTTGTTATTTCCGTTTCAATTTGATTTTCATTTAAATAAAAAAAATCATTTCCGCCTTTTTTTACTTCTGCATTAAAAATAAATATTTCATGCTTTAGTTTTTCTTGTCTTTTTCATTACAGTAATTGCTATATATGTATATATAAATACATTTAAAAAGAGACCTTTAAACAGTAAGTAGCAATGATAAATATTTTATCATAATGATTAAAACGCATTATAAGCAAAGCGCAAAGTAAAAGACTTAGAAAACAAACTTGTTAAGAAAAAAAATTTTTAATTTTAATTTTGTTCTGAAATTATAAAAAACAAATATTTCAACTATTTCTTTAAACAAATGCTATTAAGTTTACGTTTATTTTAATAAAAAAGAAAAAAAAAATAAGTTTGATAAGCTAAAATAATTCACTAATATTTTAAAGTATATTTTAAAACTAATAACGAATTCAAAATAAGTTTAAAATAAGTAATTACGCTAAATTGTGTGGTTAACTTGAATTACTATTTCATAAAGAATTATTTACGAATTCAAAATATTTTCAAAGTTATCCTCAGATAGAAAGTTTAAAAATACGTGCTATACTTATCCTTCACAGAATAAATACAGAATTTACTCTGCGTTCGAGTAAAATTGTAAGAAATGCCAGGATTTTTTAAAGATAAAGATTTTATAACAATAATTATTAAAAAAAAAAACAAAAAATAAGAGTTGACCATTTCCAAAAATTGGAAAAATAAATAATCGAAGTTTTTAAAACATTCTTTAGTAAAGTTATCAAAACTATAACGCCAGGCTAAAGAAAAGGTTCCATGGCAGTTGGTGGAAATGCTACGGTAGTAAAGTTTTGGTAAAGCAAACAAAATATTCCTTATGACTCATCAGATATGGACTTACTAAGTATACCACTTGGATGAGTCGTTAATACAACAATGATATTTTGGTTTGGTAGATGATGAAGTAAATTAAAACAACATGTGTTTTTGAATATATTTTAATTATAAGAAAATATTATCTGCTACATTGTTTTTTTCAGCAACTCCATGCGCTTTATTCTTTTCTTATGTTATTATTTGAGTTGTATAGACTTGAATCTGACAGTTGGTGGGGATCAACTTATTCTGTTTCCTTTTACTTCTTTTATGACTTCATGATGTCTATCAGGCTGACATTTGTATCATTGGTCATCGTCAAGGTTTCTTCATCGTATACTTGTGATTTTATTTAACCCATTAAGGCTTGGTAGTTTGCAAGTAATTCTAGACTCGATGCACATCTAGCGCACTAATTTCCCATTTCATTGCTATTAAAACATGAGTTTACTGTACTTACCTAGTTTACTGTACTTATTATCCGCAAGAGCACAAAGATTCCATATTTGAAATCGATTGCTTTCGTTTTAAATCGCATTAAAGCCTTGTCTTTAATTTTGCAACAAAAACAAATTTTATTCGGGAAATGTTTACTGCAGAAATGAATTGGTTGCTTAAATTATATAGAAAAATAATGAATTGCTTAATTTTAAATATTCAATAGTTTCACATTAAATCTAGGTCATATAAATAAACCCACTGAGATTTTTTTTTTTTTTTAAATTCCTTTTACTTTTGAAAAGAAGATGACAAATTTTATTTCGTATAGAAAACAAAAATAAAACAAAAAAAAAAAAAAAAAACAGCCAACTATAAAATTATAATTTTTAAAATGTATCTTTTTCATATAATTGTGACAACACCATTGTATGATTTTAATGAATGTATTCATGAAAAACAAAATTAATATTTAAGTTTTATTTATTTATTTTTTTTTTTGGCACAATTTAGACAAATTGATAAATATTTTAAAACATAAACTATTATTGACTTTTTCAATGAATTAAAGAAAAAAAAAGTAAAATAAAATAAAACAAACGACTTGAGCAATAAACGTCGTTTGCAACCAATACAATAGGTAAACAAAAGGCTTGGACACAAACTTTGCAAACAATTACAATATTTTTTGCTTTTTTATTTCTTTAATATTCTTCGTAATTTATGAAAAATAAATTATGTATTTTGCTATTTTCAGTTATGCTTTACGCAATTGTTATTTAAAAACAAATACTAAGTACATACCATATGTATTTGATGTATTTGTATATTTCTTATTACAAGTTTAAAAATATTTAAAAAAAAAATATCTGAATTTTTCTGAAATAACTGCATATATGGTAACATTTTTTAATAGTTAGTTAATAAAACAACAACAATAATGCCTAAAACAACTATTCATAAATATAGTTGTAAGTATTTATGGTTAAGTTGTTGTGTTTTATTTGCTTATAATGCTTGACCAAATGTATGAGCAGCCAAACAAGCCGGGTGGATATGGTATGTGAATGGAGTTGTATATTGTTTTAAACGTAAAAGACGTTAAGATATAACCACAAAGCACAAGCACTCTGTTCAATAGAACCAAGGAACGAACGAACACCTGATCATTTTGTGTAATTTCTACGTGATTTGAGTGGTGGTATGTTGTTTACACTAACAATCGGCCAAAACAACAGTAGCATAAACTTATAAAATATAAAATTAACCCGATAAATTGCATACCAAATAATAATAATAATAATAGTGATTAGAGAATATTAATAACAAAAAAAAAATATCAGAGTTTTAAAAAAATAAAATTAATTTTTTTGTTATTCTTAAGTTTTTTTTTCTTATTTTATTATAAATAAATTGAAAGAAAATTTTTTTTATATGAAAATTATTATTGTTTTATTTCAAATATTTTAAATATTTGCTTATTATTTATTTTTTAAAAACTTTCTTTACATAATTTTCAATGTCTTTTTATTATGTCTTGACTACCATGCCATGATTAGTATGCAACTCTCACCATTGTACACTTACTCAGACCATATTTGAAGAATTTACTTTTGTATTGTGTATAAAAGAGACAACAAATAAAAAGTAAATAAATGCTTAACAATACAAAAAAAAAAAAAAAAAAAAGTACAATAATGCAAACAACCTCTGTGCCTTTTTTAAAAAAGAAAAAAAAAATTTACCAAATTTGGTTTAAAAATTGTTGTATTTACAGTTCTCAGTAAATAAGCAATAAACAGACGTCAATAAAACAAATCAATATATAAAAATTTCAATCTGCAACAATGTTGACATATGGTCAACATTGCAACACGTGCGTATTTTTTTGTTCTTTCTTTTAGTTGTTGTTGTTCATTTTTTTTTTTTTTTGTGCAACTAACTAAATCGTCTTTACTTCTATCTGTTGCACGTCGTTTCGTTTTGTTTTTTTCTCTTTTTTAATTGTTAAAAAGTGTTGGCAATTTAAGATTGACTAATAAAAAGCGTTTAATTGAAAAGAAACGCCTATGCTATATATTAAGTATTTTCTTTTTATTCCCATTATGATAATGAGTTCACTTTAAGGGTTTGTAATTATTATGCTTTGAAAACACAAACTGAAACTAAAGTTAATGATTTTTATGAACAATGATTTAATAGTGCTTTGAAATTTTATATATGTATAAGTTTACCGGACTTTGATCCTGACTTTTTTCTTTGAATACTTTTCATCGCCCAAAATGATTTGCTTCCAACAGCATTTCTTATGGCAGTCATTTTAAAAATATTCTGAACTGTCAGTTGTTGATATTTAATGGCTCTACTATCTTCTGATAGCCTGTAACCCAATTTTGCTTTAGAACTTACAAAATTTTCTGTACTTGTCAGCAGAAAATAATTTTCGAAGACTAAAAATAATAACCTTTAAGGCAGTGGTTTCCTGAGGCGAATCTCCACAGTTTATATAGCCAACGATTAAAAAGGTTTCAGAGTTTTTCCTAGTCATGATTGTAGTAGCAACACTTTCCCTAACTAGTATAATGTTGTTTTGTTTGCGAATTTTATTTACTTTTTGTTGACAATGTCGTTTCGTTTTGTCCTGTGTTTTGTTTTCAACGTTACTAAAGTGTTTCTTTAGTACTACGTACGTAGGTACGTATGTACATAAGTACGTGAATAATATACGCGAGTGTGTGTGAATATAAAGAGTGAATTTCGCGGGAATTCATCATTCAAGCGTGCTTAGGTGAATTTGACCACAAATGGAGTTATCAAACCAAATACGTCTCCTTCATATTGAATGTATTTTATTTTGGTTGTGTTATTCTTTTTTTCTTTATTTCTTTGACTATTTTCATGTTGGCTTTCAAGTATTTAATATACCAAAGGATTTTTGTTGCTAGATTCTACAGAACTCTTTTAAATGATGTTGGTTTTTGTTGTTATCGATGTGTCGATGTCGTTGTTGCTTTGTTGTTTTAACTCTCAAAGGGCATGTTTCTGTTATTTTGTTTCTTTTTTTCCTTTTGTTTTATAAGTGTTTTTGTTTTTTTTTTTCTTCTTTGTATTTTTATAATAAATTTTTCCAATTTTTTTTTTTTTTTGCTGTCTTCTACCTATTGCCAGAGGAGTGGCCAGTGTTATCTTGGCTACTGTATTTTTATTAGTAATTTTTCTCTTTAACATGACCACTTATTAGACATGTTTGGTAACATGACGCAAATCAATCTTATTCTTCTAAACAAAACAAAAAATAAAAAAAATCCAACCACTAACAACAACAATAGCAACCTTAACGTCTACTATTTAAAACGTGCTTTAGTTGCTACAAGATTTTTCTCCATCTAATGGTTATTGTTAGACGTGCGTGTTTTCTTGGCACAGAGGCTTTAACAAAAAAAAAATAATTCAACATTGATTATTGCTGCTGTAGCAGGGAATTATTATAGAGATGTTAGTATTTTCTATGACTAAAAAGAGAATTTATAAATATAGTGTATGAATATTTAAGGAAAAATATGCATATATTTAGCATAATTTCTAATAATTTTCTAAAGAAAAAATTATTTGCTATTTTTACTTTTTATTTAGAATATGAACGGTAATACAATATGTCTTGAAAAAGAAATAACATACGGTATACGAACACAAACCCATTGCGAATAATAGTGAATAATTCTTAATACATTTAAAATAACAAAATTTTTATCACAGATACAATGAAATATTTCGGAGATTCGATATAGAAAAGGTAATCTTTTAAGTAATGCTTCTTCTAAGAGACGTATAGAATAAATTTTATTAACAGATGTTAAATTTGACAATCTAATCGAATGGAAACTAAGAAAATTCATATCCAATTATGGATCTCTTTTCTGTTTTTGTTAATGGTAACTAAGTTTTTAAAAATATGCACTTGAACACAGTTTTCATATAGAAATAACAGATTTCATTTTACTAAACTCTATACATATGTATGATGGTTTGGGCACCCAAAGCTTAGCACATCATTGCTTTATAATAAAAGACAGTATGATGGGAAGCGTAAACAGTGTTGATTTTGATTTTCAATTGAATCACGTTCCATCTTACACTGTCGATTTCAATTCTATTCTGCATCGGACTTCCCCTTCCTACTTCATATGTACTCTATTGGAGAAGTTTCTTTGAGAATTTTAAACAGATTGGGAAATTGTAAATTGTAAATAAAAAAACTATGTATTTAAGATATTTAAAGCAAAATTTTGGTTCTTAAACATTTCCATTCTATTCTATTTTACATTTTCAATTGATTGGTTAGACTTTCTAAATTATCATGCTAGATTTCTTCTAAAACATGTTGAGCCATTAAAAAATTCCTTGGTTTTCTTAGGAACTCCTTCTTACATATTTTCAAATGAAACTGGATTTCATTTTTTTACGAAAAAAAAAAGGTAAAATAGTTTAGCACTAACAACAATTGCTTTGAAAAAATCTAATCAATAAAAACTAAAAGACATGTTCTAATAGAACCAAGAAGATCTATTAAGCAACAAGCTACTGTCCACCTATTTTATAAACACTGAAAAGAAAGGTTCAAAGCAACGGCGGTAAGAAACTGAAAAAGAGAAAAAAATATTTAATTATAATGAAAATATTTCTAGACGATTACAAATCGAAATAAATCTTTTTCAGCGAGACAGCGGAGAGGAAAGAAAACATAAAAATTATAAACCAAATATTATCTATTTGTCAACTTAGATTTGTAGGTAAGATTAATGGATCTAAAACCATATATCAAAAATATTTAACAATAAAGTGGGCTGGTAAATAAACATTAATTAACAGTAAAATATTAATAATCGAACAGTCAGTCTCAAATAAATGGCCTTTTAAAAGGAATGACTAAAATTTTAATCAATATTTTGACAAGGAAGAATTGCTTTCAGTGCATACATAGGTACATATATTGTAGTAAAATATTTGAAAACAAAAACATACCAAAACGGAGAACACACTTGCCAAGATTTCATGCTGCCACCTCATTAGATTTCAACATCATTTTTTTTTTAAGTTTCAATCCATGATTTTATAGACTGAACCACTACCATACCAGCACTATTTGAAACAAAATAAGATAATAAGAAGAAGAAAATGAAAAACAAAAAAAACATGTCATAATGATCGATGCTTTTATAGCCAACAATTTGTGTAATGCAGATGTTGTACTTTTGTAACACATTTAATGTTAAAATTTTATGGCTTGTTGTGTAAAATGATCAAATTATTACAAAATGGGCAATAGGAGATTTTTTTTTCTTTTCTTCCGCTCTTTCTTCTCTCTTTATTGCTGTATGATTCGGTCATAAAGTTAATAGTGTGCAATAGAAAAAATTGTGCAACATTCTTGAAAAAGCAACACATTGATAAACAAACAAACAACAAAAGATTTGAACAACAGACTGGATACAACCTAAAGGAATTCATTTAGTTTGTTTTTAACTTAAACCAACAAATATACATACATACATACTTACTCTGAAAACATTTAATTAAAATATGACCATTGTTGAGTAAAAAAAAAATCATTACAAAAAGACAAGTTATGATCCTTATTAAGAGAGCTACATATCTAGTTTCATTAAGATTATTGGCCGGATTAATTCTGATAAATGTTAAAAATGGTGCTAAAAACTATCTAAAGTTAGCCAATATCCTATGATTTAGACAAGAAACGTTAAAAAATTTTATGGGATTGATGGCAAAAGAGATAAAACTCTTAATTATATACGTTAATTCCGTTGATTAACTTGTAAATCATGGCGGTTTTTTCTAATAAAAGGAAATAAAAGACTTAAAATATGGACTTTATTACCGTATAAACAAAAATAGTTATAAACAAATTTATTATTATACTGCATTTATGACTATTAACTGATTGCTTTCTATTCTATATGGACTAGAGTTAGTACTCCGGCAGTTTAAAATATGAGTTGAAAACAAAAGACTTAAGCAACAAACTTTAGAGTGCTTAACACCATTTTTTTAGCTGCAAAACCGTTAAAATGTTTTTTTTTTTTGTTTTTGTTCGTTTAATTTACCAAATGAAGCAACAATCTTTCTTTTCTGCTATGTTTACAATCAAATTTGATAGCATCAACAAATACACACACACACACACATTCTGTTGAATAAATAAAACTTGACAAATGCTTAATTGTGCCATAAATGACATCAAGTATTTATGATTCAAATATAAAAATAATTAATGAAATAGTTGGTGTTTGCTAAACTTTCAAACATTATTGAGAATTGAGTTCATCGAAGAATTAAAAAAAAAAAAATAAAAAAAAAAGAATAAACAAAAAAAAAAAATACAAACAACTTTCATTTAACATTTTACACAATGATGGTCAAGATTATAAAAACTAAAGAAAAATGTATAGAAAGTCAATTAAAATGGTTATTCTATTGAAAAGAATTTATTTTAACTGAAATACTTGGTCATTCATATAAATTACATTGAAATATTAAAACGATTCCATACACACACACACACAAAAGAAGCGTCACAGTTAGTTCTTATAAAAAACAAATAGATTTTGAAAATGATTTAAAAATAGACAAATCAAAACAAAATAAAACAGTAGCGGAGTTTTCATAATAGTTAAGCATGACATGCAAGTGTTTAATTTTAAAGAATGATTTGGCAACAACAAAGCAACAATTTTTTTTTTCAAAATTGAACAGCAATAACTTTTTTTTGGTTTCAACAAAAATTCAACGTGTGAAAATAATTGAAAATTTATCCATAGTTAAAAATTAAACAAAACAAAAAAAAAAATTATAGAAAACTATTAATGATGAGTCACTTTGGAACAAACAGTGGAAACTCAACGTCTATTTTTTTTCTTTTCTTTTTGTTAAACGTATAAATACTTTTATACTCGTAAAGATAATTACACATTAACACTATGTCTGATCATGTAATATGATTGTAAAACCGTTAATTTGATTTGTAAAAAGGATGGCGAAATAACAGAATTTTTTTAAGTTTGTTGCTTTTGCTCAATCTTCCACATGTAATGTTAAGTATAATATTTTAGATGATTTAAAACTTTATAACGTTTTTTTGAATATGTACATATACAGTAGCATTTCAATTGAAACGGCATCGAAAAAATCACTGAAATTTGTTCGTGAGGGAGCCATATAAAGAGAAAACTATAAAATAACGCAAGTATTATTCTTGCTTCATTTTTTTTTATTTTCAAACCAGAGCAATTTCTGATTTAAGAAAACAAACTAACAAAAAGGCTTAATGATGTCTTCCTTGGAATGGTTATAAAAAATTCTAAACATTTGCTGGCCAGAATAAAAAACGATTGAATAAACTTGATGAAAAAATTTATACAAAAAAGACAATCACAAGCAGTAATTAAGTTTTATTTATCAAAACAACAACAAAAAAAAAAAAAAACTTCAACAACAATAGCCTTAATAATAATAAAAACACAAAATATATTAAAATAAAAAAAAAGAATAAAAATACTCATATAAGAAATTCTTACGTAATGATACAAAGCAAAACAAATACAAATACAAGCTAAATGTCTTATGATGAGCATTTAATTTTGGTTTTTTCTCGTATGTTTTCATATTGTTATTGTGGCAATTGTTGTTGCTGCAGGTGTTGTTGTAGTTGTCGTTGCATTAACATTAAATATCTCTAATAGAGGTGTACGTTAGATATTAGTAAACATTAAATCGTAGGCATGCATCTTTAATATGATGTTAAATCATCAGTGTTGTTTGGGTCTTGTTTGTATTGTTGTTTTTCGTGTTGTTGGTTTTGTTGCCTCAGCATCACAACAACATACTTACATACATACATACAAACATACATACACATACAACATACATTTATATGGGTTTTTGTTATTTTTTTGTTAGCAATTGCAGCCTAGTAAAAGGCTGTATGGCCGCTTTGTTGTTGCTATTGCTTTTACTTGCACCAGCATAGTTTTCTTCATAAATATGATGGTATGTTGTACCTATCACTATTATTGTTGCCCTTGCTGTTGTTATTGCAAGCAAAGAGTGCAACAAAATATTGTAATTGTCATTCCAGATCAGTGTCGACACCTGGTTAAATGAAGCAACACTAACAAAAATTCTTTCTTTTTTTTTTTTTTTCTTTTTTATCTAAATGTCTCTATGCCTCATCTGACTGTTGTTTTTCTCTCCCCATATGACTTTCCCTGTATGTTTCATCATCATATTGGCAGCGCTTGTGCAGATGGCAAAAATATTGTAATTTTTCTCTCTTTTTCTTATTTCCTTCATTATCAAGTTTTATTTTGTAGTAGTTGGTAGAAGTAGTTACAGTGTTAGTTAGGTAGCCCTAATGAAAGCTGTTGCAATATGAACATTAACAACAACAAAAACAAAATAAAATGTATAGAATTTCAAAGTTATTGCTTAAGACTAAAAACTGAAAATTGTCTGCCGTTTTTGTATCCTTATGAGCCGATAATATGTTAAAGCGCAAGGCGCACCTTTTAAGACAATGTCAATGTTAATGGTCAACATATGTTCATTTGCAACAAAATACCTACAACACTAATATCATAAAACATACAATACCAACAACAACAACAACAACAGCAACCAACGTAATAGCATTATAATGAACTTACAAACGAAGAACAATAAATAGAAATGCAAATTATCCTTTCGAAAGTTTAACCCTTGTTCAACATTTTCATTAAGTTTTAAGTATCTTTAGATAGTGTATACTTTACTAAAATCAATTTTAATCCACTCGAGATCCGCATAAAAATAACTGAAATCCTCTACGAATATAATCAACCAGGAGGGACCATATTCGTAAAAATTGTAAATATTATGGGTGGTGTATTTGCAATAGTTTTTCTTAAAATAATGAAAATAAATCTCAATCGAAGTTTATCCGGCGATTGACAAATTGTAGAGAAAATTTCGCAATTTTTTCATTATTTTTACAGTTCCGTTCTTTTGTTAATTTTTACCCTAAGGCCTGGGGAAGGGTTAACTCTTATAAAAACATAAATGGGCGCCTTTGATTAACTCGCTATAAAGCACAGAAAAAAAAAAGAATATCTTCCATGCGTCTACTGCCCATTATTAGTTTTGTATGCTAATGAACATGAAATGAAAGATTAAACATAATGATTCCTTTTCTTGGGCAATATTACCATCTCCTATAACTGTCAGCAATTTCTAAACGGAGACAACAA
The DNA here is from genome assembly GCA_014635995.1 of Sarcophaga peregrina. Classification (NCBI taxonomy): domain Eukaryota; kingdom Metazoa; phylum Arthropoda; class Insecta; order Diptera; family Sarcophagidae; genus Sarcophaga; species Sarcophaga peregrina. Next base: position 14,091,197 of record CM025793.1, on the reverse strand, counting down.
TTAGACAATTTATTTTTCTTTTTTGTAGGTTTTTCCCATGTAAACAAATGTGCATTTAAAGGAAAATAAAACTAAATTATTTTGCACTACAATACACACTAAAATCGTCTACTCACGTGTAACGTGTCACATCTTTGTGCAAGGCTGTGTGTATTTTGACGAGAACAGCACAAGAAAAAAAATTATCAACAATTTATTTCAACTTCAACTTAAATGACAAACTCTTTTTGACATGTTATTGCCACATTGCATGTCAAAAAAAAAAAAAAAATGCCTTTGAAATAACGAAATGTAATAAAAACAACGAAATGTTTTGAACAGTCAATAGCCGTGATTAGTAGTGTCACTGATGGTGTCATTGTTTTATTTAAACAATAACAAAACCAAAAAAGGACAAAAAAAAAACACCGAATCTTATGAGATATTTATCACTTTTAGTATTTATACATAATAAAGAAAAACTACAAATTATTTTTTTTATATTTCTTTGTTAACGCATGCATGCATACCAGTTCATAGGGCCGTTAAAAAAATGTTGCATGTCTATTTATGGTTTATGGTGTAGGCTGTCATAATTCATTTTATTCAAATTATTTGTAGCATTTTTTTAATTGTTTTTCATTTAAAATTATTAAGTGTATAACAAACAATGTTTGTTTAAAATATATCCTATCATTGTTATGCATGTTTCTCACTTATATTCAAATGTATTTTTTATTGATAAATCTGATGACATTTGTTTATTTCATTTATATGCACAGCAGCAGAATTAAGACAAGAGTCAAGATCATTCAATTAAATTAAAAAAAAATATATATGTATGTATGTATATGAAAACCATTTCCATGAGTAAATCTATTAAAACTCAACTAAAATATACTAGTTTGTTCATGTATTTTGCTTATTACTAATGAGAATGGGGAGCATTAGGTTATCATGGCAAGAATTTATAGTACTTGACTGTGAGTATCTAAATAAAGGCTTCAATTCCAAAAGTAGTGGATATTTTTATTACCCCTGATACACATACATTTGTATGTATAAGTAAGGGAAATTAGTTTGTGAGTGTGAACCACAGTTATTTTCTATTTGATTATCTCAACTGTGTACCCATTTTAGTTTATTTTTTCTAATGTTCTATAATTTCTAATTGAGAAATTTTGTTTCCCTGGGCAAAGTTATCACATTATTAAAATTATGTTGTTTTACAACTTTAGCTAGAATTGTAGATCCAAGCTGTTAATAACAGCTGTTATCGTATAAAAAGAACATTTAAAATATAAAAATTTAAACCTACCTGTTTTAGTTTAGCACAGCATGTGCTGGGTTTCTTCTACTCGTATATATGTTTTACTGCTCTTAGGAAATACTCGTAATTACCATTATTCTTGAGTGATTTCGTTATGCTCAGTAAGTCTAAATAATTATGAATTATAAAAAATGTACATAATATATGATTTTTTATAAGTAATTAAACCATATGTTATCATTTATTTTTAAACAATTAAAACAAAAAATCCAAATCACACCACCATCATGGTTGACGTACGTAAAATTTTTTTCTCGCAGTGCAGCCATTCAATATACTAACAGCTCCACTCCATGTTCTCGATTATTACGAAGCAAAGAATTTCTTTGTTTTTTTTTTCTTATTTTTTCGTTTTAATTTTTATCAGGCATTTTTTGTGAAAAGTTGCTGACCTTCACAGTGTGGCCCAGTGAATACAACAACAAAAGAAAATAAAAAAAGGAGAAAACTAAAATAAAAACAAAAACAAATCACTAAAAAAAGCATTATTTTTTCTTTATTGTTGTTGTATAAATATTGATGATGAAAGAGCTTCTGCTGCCATAGCCATATACAGTCCATATAAGAGGTCTTATACAATTTTACTCCTTTTGTTTTGTTTTGTTTCGACTATATTTTGGTACTGTTCTCTACAGTTGCTAATGTAAAGTGTTGTTGTTCTGATTGTTATTAGTTGTTGCTGCACCTGTTTGACAACATTAAAGGTTTTTTTTTTTTTCTCTTTTTCATTTTTGTCATTGTTCTGTTTTTATTTTACAATATGCAGTGGATGAGCCATAAACAGCAGCAGCATACACAGCAGCAATAGCAATAACAACAACAACATGAACAACAACATCAATAACATTGATAATTGTTCAGTGAAAGAGTTAAGAGTATATTATCGTTTACTCAATGTAAGTATGTATGTGTATGTATGTATGTATGTGTTTATGGTTAATAATACATACATATGCATTTATATTTTGTTTTTCTTATCGTATTGATATGTTTCATGAGGCTAACCTTTTTGTTTATTGAAATACAAATGATTTCTCTATTTTTTTTTGATTGCTATTGTTTTATTATTTTATAAATTCATAAATTTTGTTTAGTTTTTTATGTTTTTTCTCTTTCTGACATTGGAAAACATTCTTTATGTATTTATACCGTACTGTTGAAGGTATAAACCGTTACAAATATTTTCGAAGAGTAATCACTCTTTTACTATGTAAACGATTAAATCTCCATCATGTTACTTAAGATGTGTTTATAGTTCATTTTTACCAAAAAAAAAATTCCCTTGAGATGCTTTGTTTAAAAAAACGATTAGTGATTTATGCATAAGGCTGGTCAAATCATTTAAGTCTAAAACATTATTTTAAACAAATTTAAAAATTTTGTTAAAAGCAAATATCAAATGTGCCTATTCTGTTGATGATATTTTTTTAAGTAATTTTTAGCATAAGAAGGTTCGTTCAACTTAAGTACCGTAAAGTTCGTTTAACGGCTTTGTAATTAAGAGTTGCTGTAAAAATTTTATGTTTAAAACGGCCTTGGAAGTCTCAATTTTATTTTTTCTTTTATATTTTTAATTATTTTTTTTTTTTTTGCACATATTTGAATTTATTGCCTGCTATTGTATGTTATATTATTATTTGCAATGTTTATTTGTTTGATTTGTTAGGGTTAATGAACTTGACAGTATACAAATTTTTTCCCATTCGTTTTATTCTTTTTTGATGCATTAACCGTAAATATGTCCTATGCAATTTCGCTTATAGATAAGGCGAAATGTTTGTTTATTTCACTGTTATCTACGATGGTGCATAAGAAAATATTAAAATAGAATGCTATTCTTAGATAAGGTTTAAAAAATGTTAAAGCAAATTAAAGAATTTACTTATTTTATAATCTTAAAAATAAATGAAAATAAAATTAAATGTACACATGTAAATCTAGATGAACTTTAGTTATATTTTATATGGTTTACTTGTTTTTAACAGCCTCATTCGATTTGCTTTTCCTAAGGATAACGCTCAAGAATAATTAAAACCTTTAAATTGAGTTTTATTTTCACTCACTTTAAAATGTCTTTATATTCTTCTTTTTGGCAGTAGTATCGTTTATACTTTCCTCCCATGTACATTTCTTTACAATTATGTATGCAACTCTCTTCTCTGTCGTCTGTAAGAGAAAATTGTGAACAAAAACAATCTTTAGTCCACATTATTGTCGTAGCATCGTATGTACATAGTAAAGTTAAGAATGAGACGATAAAGAGATTTTTGTTTAAAAAGGCAACAACACTTTGTGCTTTTAATTTATTTATTATGAGCCTGGTCTTATCTCTAACTCTTGATTATGGCGAACCATGACTCATTTTTATTTCGGTTTTTTAATTAACGCTCATAAACAAATTGCATTGCATTCCTGAAGGCCCATTATCAATAAAAAAAAAAGAAAATAATATATTTCGTTTCATTAAAATTTAAATATTTTTTTTATCTTTTTCTTTAGTTCAAAGCATAATTTAAATTATATTTTTTAAAATCCCTTGTATATGCACATATATACATATATGTATATAGAATTTAGTATTTTAACAGGCAATTTTTTAAAACCGCATTTTTTCTTGTTTATTTTTACGTTTTTTACATTTTTTGTTGCTTTTCAAACCTAAGTGTGATTTTAACCTAAACCACAACAATTTCTGGCGAAATAAAACCATAATCATAAAAAACAACAAAAGCAATCATAAAAAAACCTTAAAGGCGCACATGCCTGCCTGTTTGGCTAGCGTTGAGGCTCTTACGACTATGAACTTAAGCCTAAACACAAAATATAAGATACAACACTAATACAGAAAGAGAGCGAGAGCGAAGCCCACGAACATAAAAGGCGCTTAAAGTCAAAGCTTTGATTGTATTTTTTCGTTGTTGTTTTTCGTTTTGATGTAAAAATTGCTACAATTCTTGCATATTTTTATCAGTCATGTTTTATTTGTATGGATTTGAGTACACACTATATACACTGCACGATACGATACACGTTCTTTCTATACGAGTTGAGTATTAAAGTTGAACAGGGAATGAGTATCGTACGAATACAAATGAAAAGAATATAAATTTATCTGCTTAGGGGGAGGTGAGCAGCAGTGTGGTTAAGTGTGCGTTTGCTGGAGTATGTTAATAATTGACAGACTGGCAAGTCCGCATTCTTTTAAAGGTTGCCAACTTTAAAAATCAAAAAAAGGCCTGCTTGCCTTGCAGCTCTTAACTTGTTACATATTCTTATTATTGTTGTTGTTGTACGATTTATTCTTTGCCGTTTTTTTGTTTGTTGTCGTTTTGCTTTACTTTTGTTTAGGAGATTTATAAGTAAATTATTTTTGAGTTAGTTTCGTAAAATTCTTATTATTTTTCATTTTCCTTTTTTTTTTTTTTTGTCTGATGATGTTTTTGTTATAATATTCATACTCTACTCACATACTTTAGCCAATTGTTGTATAAAAATGTAGGCGTGCAGCTAAGCTTGAAACAGCCGGCTTTTAAATTGTTGGTGGATTTAGTTTTTCTCTCTGTTTCACCTGGATTTTTCGTGCTCTCTTGCATTTTAATTTGTTTTTACATGTTTATAGGTATTGGTGTTCATGTACACATACATACATGCGTGTGCATGTGTGCAATATGTTAAGGAACTTACTCTGTTGCTTTGCTTTTCCTCTCACTGTTTATTTACGTTTTTTTTTTTTTTTTTCATATTTGCTGTTGTGTTCACTATGCCTCATACATAAGGAATTTATCTTTTTTTTTTGTATTGTTGTTGCTTTTATAATTGATAAATGCTTAAAGACATTTAGAGCAGCTCCTGGAAATTACAATTTTTCGTTAAATATTTTTGCCTATTTTTTGTTTGCCTGCTACCAAATGGGCTTGTTAAGGTTTTTTTGTCGTTATTGTTTATTTTTTATTTTTGCCACAGAGAGCTCGATAGAGAAGAGATAGAGATACATACATACATAGAGGAGTCAAATTGTTCTGAAAAGATTGTTGTTTTATGGGTTTTTAATTAGTTTAAAATGGTTTTTATAGATTCTTGGAAAGATTTTAAAATCATAAGATAAATGAACACAGATTTGGTTATCTGGTTATCGTACTTGTTAGTGAAAAAGATGCAAAATGAGTTTAAATGCAATTGGCATATAAGCGGAAAAGGTTATTAAATATTTTTAATACCTATTTTAATTTGAAAACCTCAAATTTAATAAAAATTAATTAATTTGGGTAATTGGGCCTCTCATCAAAGATGTAAGTTAATTTCAATAATAAAGATGGAATTTATTAATGCTTGAAATAGCATACTCTTATAGCATTTTGTTCTTTTTTATTGATATGCAATTTATCGTACGGTCAAGCATTAGGTAAATACTTTAGCAAATTTTATTTATTTCGTTTTCCCACAATTTTAGCAAATTTTTTATTGAACGAAAATAATTTATTGGCTTGCAGTTTTTTACAAGTGGCCAAAACAAATGTTAAATGTAATCATTATGTACATATGTATGCATTAAGATATTGGTAAAATTATTCAAGTTATATCGTATTGTACACATAGATTATTGATTAGATTTCTTAAAGAAACTTTGCAAAAAACAAAAAAATTTAGTAAAAACAGAAATTTTGATTTGAATATGATGATTGAACTCTTGGTTAATAAATAAAACTGGGCATATGAGCTAGATATTTTTTTTTACAATAAAGAAAAGTTTTAAAACAAAAGTAAGTCAATCAATATAAATTTCATTTAAATAATGAGAAAAAAATGAAATGAAACGAAAAAAATGGAAATAAAAATAAATTAGTGATACACTTTATTGAAAAGAAAACAAGAAATAAAATGGAGAAAAATAATAACATTGACCACATTAGTAGAGTAACCGAGAAAATGATTTGCATATACATTTTCTATTTCTTCCTTCTACGTTTTCTATTATAATTTTCATAAAGTGAAAACTTTTTCTATATTTATGTTGCTTCCTTCTGTTTACCAGTATGTGTGTTTTTTGTTTAACTTTTTTAAATATTTTTTGCATTACGATTTGGCAATTATATGCTCCAGTGGTTAATATAATATAAAATGGCAATAAACTATATGCCATACCGGAGAAACAAAATATAAAGGAGAAAAAAAAATTAAAAACACATTTTTTTTATCAACCAGATTAACAATTAGTTTAAATTATTAATTTATGTACACCAAATGTGATTTCGAATTTTATTTAAATTGCTTTATAGGAAATTAGTAATCAGCAAAAAATTGCATGCCTTTTAAATCCTATAATGTATAGCACATAATAAAAAGTTGAATAAATTTTTTTAATAATTTTGACTTTTCTCTTCAGTTTTATTGCATTGAACAGAAAACTTTGATATTAAAACAACAAAATTTTTCAGATTTTATCAGAAAACCATTTTAAAATTGTTTCAACTCTTATATCTCAGTATATGTGAGCGCATTTTAGTTAATTTTTATAGTCAATACTTTAAATAGCTTCGTTTTTTATTTATTCGATTCTTGGGTTAATAAAAATCGATAAATTTCGTGAAATAATCGAAATAATACTTTGCAATATTAGCATAATATAACAATAAAATACAATAGAGTTGATTGCTTTCAATAATTGTAGCATTTTGGCAATAGTTAGTTAATGTGTTATTAATAACTCATTAGATTGTTAAACAAACCTTCAAAAAATTTATATATTTCGTGGCTTTTATTGTGCATACGTGTATGTAATTAACACCTGCATTCAAATGAAAACCTGCATTAAAAAAAAAACGAAATAAAAAACAAAAATAATCTGAGAAATACAAAATAATTGTAAGGTTTTTTAATTATACAATAAATTACACTCAGGCCTGGAAAGAAATTATAGACTTTTAAAAATATTATTTTTCATATTGTCATTTAAGTTATCGATGTTCGTTGTTATTATTGCTATGAAAGAACACACACGCAATAGCCAGGCAGACAACAGAACAGACAGATCTCAAAAATTTTTTAAGATGCTGATTAAAAAATAGATAAAATCTGCCAGAATAAATAAAAATGAACACCATCGTTTAAGACTAAAACATCGGCATAAAGGTGTTGTTCGTTACCTCTATCAAGAAAATATCATATTAAATCACTTCATAGACCATAATTATACTCAAGTGCCAATCAATTGTTACGTGTAAAAATGTCTTGTTGCAAAACAGAAATTATACTTTTTTCTCCTGTTTTTTTATTTGTAAAGTTATTATGAAAAATAATTATAAATTGTTTTACGATTCATTTTCTTTACAGATAATGTTTTCTAGACAACAATTTCTTAACATTTTGAAACTCTATTAAGTTCATAGAGAACTTCTACGTCAACTGACTTAAGCATGCGCCTTTTTAAGACGCGCAAATCCATAGACACATCACAGAATCCTCTATCGTCGCCAACACCAGCCAATAGCCATTCACCTGTAGCAACATGTGCCTCCAAATTTACCAAATCAATAAGTGGTTCATCAACCATTTCATCGTCGTTACCCGATCTGCACGATAATTCGCCCGTTATGATTTTAAGTTGTACAAATTTAAGTACAAGCGGTTTACCGCCGCCTGCCACTCTAACTCCCAACGCGTGTAATACAGTCAACTCGGCTCATACCACACCACCTAAAAGTAATGAGTCCATATCGCCTCAGCAGTGTTCAACACCGGGTATTCATTATCAGCCGCATATAAATTATGCGAATAGTGGTCGTCAAACTCCCTCCGCCTTATCGGTGACTTCGCTAAATGATGCTGTGCTGCAAAGACCGGCCAGTGTTCATATATTTAGTCACAAGCCCAATCCTTTACTGGCTAATTATGGTGGCAGTAGTAGTGATATAGCGGGGCCAAATGGTCAATATCAAAAGTATTCACAAAGTACAAATAATGGCACAATATTGGGTCAACATCATCGTAATGCCTCGTCATCAAGCAGTTGTATATATGAAAAGCCTGGTAACAATTACTCAACAAAAAATGGTGGCAGTAGTCTAAATATAATACCGAACGGTTGTAACGGAAAGCAGAATTCACTATCGCTAATGGGATCAAATGGTAAGTCTCAAAACTTTAAAATAGATAAACGATTGTGTATCGATTTAAAAAATCAACACAGAATCGTATTTTAAAACACATGAAATAATCGATTCGGAAGCTTTCAAAAGAGAATGAGTTGAGAATCTTAAACGTTTTTAAAAATTCAATTCAGAGATTCAGTGATTTTAGAATTTAATTATTGGACACCCGCTTTGCATAAAAGCCTCCATACCGGCAAGTTGTAGGACTTTTAAACATTTTACTACTTTACATCGCCATAAATTTCATTCAGTTTGTGGTTCGTTCTGCTACTGAAACGATCATCAACACGTATAGAGGCGCATTTGGAAACATTTGCATGAAGTTTCTATTTTATAAGACCTTCAGATCTTTAAAATCCTCTATTATTAACATCGAGATGTACTTCTTAGAGTTTAATTTAGTAAAAAAAAACCTGTTGAATTTGAATAGAATATTAAAGGAAATCAAAACTTGCATGTGAAATATAATTTCAAATTTTATTTGTAAACTCTTGCTGCAATCTGCCTTTATAACTAAAATGATGGACATCGAAATTACTTTTAATCACACTAGCTATTCAAATGAGAGAAACATTATTATTATTATTGTTATTATTATTATTATTGTTATTATTTTTATTTCTTTTTTTTTTTTTGTTTGTTTATTTGTTTGTTTGTTTGTAATTAAACTTTATTAAAAACTCAATAGTATTCATTATACAAAAATCGTTTTAAACTTGTACAATTATTAATAGACCATAAACAGTTTGTGTTGTTGTTATTGTTATTCAATTCTGAAGTATTTTGCCATATTACTGTAGAATTTCTTGAGCATAACATTTGATTGGTTAAGGAATTTTGTAATTTATAAGATTCAACGGCAACCGGTTTCAGGTGATAGTCATTAAAATTATCATTTAAATTATGATTATAATTAACAAATATTACTATGGCAGTGGTTTTGGATTCTAAAATTAATTTCTGCTCAAATATGTAAGTTAGCCACAATGAGGAGTCATCGTTGAGGTCGGAGGATAAGCGGAAAGTTTTATCTGTTTGACAGGAGAGATATAAATTTGATTTTATAGGGGCAATACATATATTTGTACTGAATATTAAAAGTCGAATCTCTTTGGGCAAAGACTGTTTAATATTTATTAATGCGAGATTTAAAATTCTATCATTTTCAAAATTATAATGATTTAGTATATACCTTAAGCTTAAAGTCAATTTGTAAATCAAGTTTAGAGATAATGCATTTTGTTGTTTAAGCTCTTTAAATAATTCTATAAAGTATACAAGTTTGGTTTTATTTAAATTAGTAAATAAATTCAAACGTTTTAAAAGCTTTGAATGTAAAATCAAACCGTAGGTACTGCTAAGGCTCAATTTAATACATTTTCCTAATATTGCTAAAGGCAAGGAGCTTAAGTCATTTGTTAAATTATTAAATTCATCGAGATTTTTTAAAATTAAACTATTTTTAAGCTGCACAGATGCTTTACTTATTATGTTAAATTCGATATCATTTAGGATATCTTTCATTTTTGCGTACGATATTAAATCTTTGTCACTTGCTAAAGCTTGCTGTAGCTTTAAGCTTTGTTGTATGTCTAAAGCTTGATACCACTTATAGCTGTTAAAATAGATTTTTTCAAAAAACATTAACTTTATTAAACTTTGTTTATGATTTAATAACTCGAGACTAATTTCGTAAAGTGTTTGGCTTTCTGTTATATTTTTCAAAACTTCTCCGGCCTGTTGTAGGTGTTCTTGTTTCAATTTATTTATAAAATTATTAGCATCTGCCTCGTTACCACAGTTGACCGTTGTAAACGACAATGTTATAAAGAAGAAAATTATCAAAAATTCGAACATGACTTGTTTGCTTAACGCTTAAAATGCTACTGTTTGTGCGTTTTTTTATTATCAAAAGAATTTAAAAATAAGCAAAAATATATTATTTCATTTGAGCAGCAGTTGATTTATGCATATTTTTTTTTTTTTCTCTCTTTTTACATTTCATTAACAGTGCAATTACCCGACTACAAGCTTGTCACTGCTGTACCAGTGGTGGTCTTAGATGATGAACAAAAATCAACCATATCCACAACTTCAAACACCTCTACGAGTACCACTAACTCCATTGCCAGTACGGCTACATCCAGTGCTAGAAATGGTAAGTCTCAGAAGACAGAAAAACCAATTTTTAGCTTTTATTCTTTAAAACAACAAAAACCTAGAAATTATATATTTTCAAACAGTTAAAAACAGAAAATGCCACTCTTTTTAAATACGGAATTAAGTAAAATCATAAGCAATGATTTACTAGAATAAAATTTCCGCCCTCCTTTTAATCCACTTCGTACAGTATTTTAAAGCCTCAGGAGAAGCATAACGCCGCTATAATTCTTCTTTATTTTTTTAATAATCTGTAGAAATTCAATACCTTGCCTACCATACCGTAAGATTTTTTTAACAAATTTAACCACAATGGTTTATACGAGTGGTGTTTTCCTGCTACTTCTTGTCAAATCTATGCCAATTATTTAACAGTGTCGTCGTACGTTTAAAAACCAAACAAACAATTGATTTATAAAACGAAATAACAAGGAAGTTACAGATTGCAAAGTCATTTGGAAGTAGAAATCAATAACTCGGTTAAAATGCAACTTAAGTCAAATTGTCTCAAATTACCAGGCCATGATTTATACGATGTTTTTAACGTCTCTAAATACCCGTAGTGACACATTTTTCGAACATAATTTTAAAAACAAAGACTACAGGGAAAACAAATGCTTAAAGAAAAATAAAACAGGCAATAACATGACAAGGCATAAAGAAAAGAGCCAATAATGGATTTGTAAAAATCAAAATAAAAGTAAATGAGAAGAAAAATTTCATCATACACGTCACTTTTTTAAATAAGTTCATTTTTCGTTTAAAAAATGTTGGAATTTTTTTGGTTACGCAGTGGGTTTTTAATGGTCAATTGTTTATATAGTGTCCAACAAGTTCGAGTTTACTTTTCAATGCAATTTTAATTCGTTTGATTGAGTTTTATAAGTGTTTTGTTTATTTTTGGTTGGTGGTAGTCAGGAAGTATTTATTTTATTGAAGCAAATTTTAATTCAATTGCATCCGTATAAAACCAATTAGCATCCATTTAAAACTGGTAAATATTTTAATAGAATAGAATAAATGAGATTGGGGTGAAAAAGTAAATTGAAAAATTAGAGTCGATTATATCTTTAATGCATATACATCCAGTTGTCTGGCGAGATTAGTTTCCTGCTGTCTCTATAGTATCTATTGTAGCTAAGAAAATTTCTGATACTCTGGACGAAGCAGACTTCTACAGTCTTGTGGAAACTATAACAATTTGCAATAAAACTGTTAACATCCTTCCAATAACTGACGCTGGGTGGAAAATGGTATCCATTATGGGACTGAAGATCTTAAGTAAATTGACGTGAACTCTGGAAAATCTTCTTGTAATATGTACCTACGATATGTAGTTTCTACAATGTAATTCGTATCACAGAGTACTATTAAAAATGAAAGGCAAGCGAAAGTTCTAAAAAAATAATTTTGTCCTTAAGATAAGTTTACTTATACATATGAAAAAGGAACTATAAACGGAATAACCCTGCAGTTTAAGAATACTTTCTTGTTGTTAATCACAAAACAATTAAAGTTTAATCAAATTGCCAAAAACAAAATAATTTACGTCAGAAAAAAAAAAAAATTGGAGAAAAATCAAATTTAAAAGCCTTTAAGCTGACCATAATTATCGTTCATTATAGGCGAACAAAATGTATACAATTTTACACTTGTCATTAAATGTCAAATATTTATGAAACATTTAATGTCTTTCTTGTTGGATTATGACAGTTAAACAATTTGATTGAAATAAGAATAAAACGTGTTCGGTATTTAAAGTTGTTATATTTTGTATTGTATAATTTTGTAGACAAATAAACACAACACATACTTAAAACACCCTACATCAAATAAAATTGTACTTCAAATCGAAGAAAACAAAGAAAAAATCCGCCAAAAAATTATTTGTTTTTTTTTTTTTTATTAAGTTTGTTTTAAAGAAATAAAACCAAACCAATTTTTAATTCGAACTAATTTTTCCCACAATTTGTTCAAATTATCGCCGTCTTTGAATCATACGATTTAAAGTCGTGATGTTAAGCTTAATTGTATGGCTTTATTTCTTTAAGTGTAATACTCGCATTTCAAAATGTAACTTTTTTAAGCCTCTTTTTTTGTTTTTGTATTTCTTCTCAAATACAAGTACATACAAGTCAATTATGGAATTCTTAAGAAACTTTTTTTTTTCACAACCAACTCCAAATAATCAATTTTTCTTTATTTCTTTTTTTTATTTTATTGTTTTTCTTTTGTCGATGATTTGTTTTAAAAAAACATTTACAATTATTCCAGAAAAATCCTCACGTACGCATAATTTAATGGTCGATATTATGCCATGCAGTTCATGTTACATGCAGACTGATAGATTGGACAGACATTTAAGACTGACTGATAAACATTAATAAAACAATCAAGATTTTGTTTTCTTTTATTTCGTTGTACACATTTCTTTTTTTTTTTTTTGTAACAATCATGAAACATGGTTCACATAATTCATAATTTTGATTTCTTTTATGTATTATGTATGTATTTGATTTGTTTTCTTTGTGTGTGTGTGTGTGTGTTTTTTAAGAAAATATATCGTTAAGATTATACAGAGAAGCCAAACACAATCGTTGGATATAGTACGTATAGGAGGCCATAAGCGATTTACGCGATTGCTACTTTAATACAGCACAAATGTTGACATTATAGGTGTGAATAAAGAGTTTGGCTGTAAGATTCGCTGCTGATCTCAACAAATCTACGGGAAAGTCTTCGTGATCTTTTTATTATTAGGCAGTACCAATTTTAGGACAGCATTTGTAACAGCTACTTGGTAATTGCAACAAAAATTACATGATGATTAGATTTTCTACATTAAAATAACTACAATGAAATTGACAAACGGATACGTAATTGTACACTGCATATTTCACTCATTCCCAAATATTATTGAACGATCATTACTGTACGGAATACATTTCCATTGCATAAAAACTATATGACTTTTAAACTGATGTGGCTATTGTGCTTATGGAAATTGATATAATTTTATAAGCCAATTTCGTTCCTTTTTTTTATTGAAAAACAAATAAAATTTTCCTGGTGAATTCCTTGGAAATATAAATTTCTGTCCCGCTATGCCACAACATGTCCGATTAGTTGGTTGTGTGGCTGGCTAGCTGACTGTTGGACATTTCCTTTATGTCAATATACCATCTATCAACACATTGCAGTATTTTTTAAGCATTTCAACGATTATGGAGATTTTAAAGTTTTATTTGACACTTGAGGCATTTAACATAACATTAACAATATATTAGCAAATATTATTACTATCGTAATGATATAGGAAACGTAAAGTAATACGAATGCCAATGTTAGAGGAGAAACGAACAAATTCGTAAACTTACTTTTCTTTGTTACTTACAACACATACAACGAATGTGTACAGCCAGACATATGGGCAGATAGATATGACACACAATGGACAAACAGACAGACAGACAGATCGGCATACAGACGGACAAGCAGACTAGAATTCTTTTCAAAGAACTTTAAAAGACGATAAAGAGTGCAAAAAAAAAAAAAAAAAAACACCTCCACATATTTGAACATATTTTATGGTCATACTTCTTTAAGTACAAAAAGGCGCACAAATAACCAAGAAAACTTCAAGTATGCACTACCACACCACAACAGTCACAGTCACAGTCACAGCAAAAAAAAAAAAAAGATAAAATGTAGTTGAAAATCTAAAACCATCAAATATAGTTTAACATAATAAATATGTGTAGTTAACGAGTTATGGACCTACTAACTTGGCCTTTTCAGCTCTTTTCTTTGGTTATTTTTTGTTTTCTGGTCTCTTACCTTTGTAATAACGACAAACACCACAAACAATATTTTTGTAATTTTTTTCCATTTATTGTGTGTTTGAGGTGATACATATTTTATGAGTTTGGTATGTGCCGTATGTACGCGAGTAGATACACTTTAGATATCTGTGTGTCCAAACTGTATGACTTGTTACTGAAAATTCCATTTTTATTAGTTAATGGCATTTTAAAAGCGTAAAATTATATTTAATACTGAAACGTTTTTTTTTTTTCATTTTTTCTCTTCTCACTTAATTTTTTTTTTTGATATTTTTATTGTGAGAACAATAAAAAAATTTATATTTGATTTTATTTATATGAAAACATTAAGATTAGCCGGCTTTTGTAAAGTTTATACAACAATAACAAGAGAATAGAAAGGAGACGAATGGCAAACGATTAAATCGTAATAAATTTAAATATTCATAAATTTAGAAACTTTAAGTATCGATGATAAATTTTAATAAAAAGATGAAAAAAAAATTGTGAACGGCCATTAAAAATAAAAGCTAACATTTATGGAAATAACGGGTTTGTTGTAAATCTAGGATTTTAAGCAGTTCCTCTCGCATTGTGGTATTTGGCAGAGGAAATGAAATTCTTCGAAAGTTAAAAAGAATGTTAAGAATGCTATAATAGCTTGAAATTGACATGGTACATGACATGTTGTCTGAATTTGTGTGACGAATTCCTCAAAGCAGCAGTCTGAATATTTACATTTTAAAAGAAACGGACTCATATTTTGTGTGATAAGAACGCAAATATTTAATATTGCTTATTAATATTATTTAAGTTATGCCCATGCAATACCATGGCAAGGGCATTTTAACGTGCTTATGTTAACAAATACAATTTCAACTCTAAAGTCAAAGGTAGCCAGTATAGTCTGCTCCGTTACTTTTTAAGCTTTGTCCTCGGCTTCCCAATTTTTTCTTTTTATCCTAACCAAAGTACGTCAAAATAGATTTGTTTGTAAGTTGGGAAACAATAAATATAGTAACCGAAACCGAAGAGAATAATTCGATATCTATGCACATAAATTTCAAATCATCAAAGAATTCCATACCCAGTGTATTCAACCTCCTTCAGTTGTTAGTGTCAATTTCCTTAAACAGATTAGATAATACCTTAGCTCACTACTCATTACACATGTTATATATGGAATTTTACAACAAATCGTAAAAGGATTATCTGAATTATCGGCTTTGTAATCATGTAAATTTGAAAGTTCTCGCAGTCTTGTAGGTAGCGTGTTGGCTTATTAGACTTAAAATCAGGGTTCGAGCCCAAGCCAGACATCAAAATAAAAGACAGAAAGTATTAGTAAAGTATTAGGCGATTTCTTCTCAGCAGATTTCTGTCAGAAACTCTGAGAGTAAATAAACCTGCCATGTAAAGTTTCTCAAAAAAATCTGTCGAGTTTATTAACTAAGATTGGCGTCTATTTTTAGAGCCAATATCTTCCAACGTCATTAACAGAAATCCATACTAAACTAATGTGTGAATAACGACGTTTTTTATAGACAAGTAAAATTAACAAAACAAAAAACAACAGTCAAGTTAAAAAAAGAAAAACAAATTGAGTCAATGGTAAAAACAACACCTTTAAGTGACGCTTATTATAATTGCAATTTTATGAGTGCCATTCTTAAAACACAATCAAACAAACTGCCATCCAGTCAGACACTCATACAAAACTATTCAGTCAACCAACCGCACTCGACAAATAATAACACAACTATGCCATAAAGCGAGTAAAAATAAAAAAATAAAAAAAAAAACACGGCAAAAGTAACAAAAGAATGAAAACCACAAATACCATTTGATTTGAATTCCATACACATGAATAAATAGTTAGGCAAAGTTAAGATCATTTTTTTTTTTAGTTTTTTCTTTTTCTTTTTTTTTAATTTTTTGTTTTTCAAATTTTAGTTCCTTTAAGATTAATATTATTATTTTACATGTTGTCTTTCATGTAAGAACATCTTTTGTGTGTAGCATACAAGCATCTGCGAATATATAAAGTCATACTTTCGAGTATCATTCATTGAATTCACATTCACATTGTCTTGTTCTATAACTTTAAGTGTCAAATCTCTGAACTATTTGCATTTTTCTTACAACTTTTTCCAACGAAGGTTTCGAGTAGTGAAGAGCAGAAAGAAATGAAATCTTAAGATTGTATTTTTATTATAACACTTGGTCCCCCACTTGTGCGTTTATAGCATCCACAAAGACTTTTTAGCCAAAAGAAGCAAGAACGTAGAAAGAAAGTCGATTTCAATAGACAAACAGACGAACGTACAAACTGTGATAAGTCCTTATGGCGGCACGTGTTAATGTTGATTGTTTTGCCATTGGCATTGATCATCGACTGTTGTTTGTAGTCGTCATCTTATTGCGGTTATTGAGTATAAAACATAGGATGGCACACAGCTACAGAGAGTAAAGGCGTCTCTACGTAAAGAATCCTACCATAACCATCGCTAGCCACCACCAACTATAATCTCAACGGGAAAACGATTTTTTCTTTTTACTTGCTGGTTGGTTGTATGTGTTAGACATTGCTAATTCAATATTGATTGGTGTTGATAGTTAAGCTTATTGGCAACGCCTTAGTATTGCCTATTCATAAGAAAACCTATAAATGAATTTGCTTCCGACTTGTGGTCTATTCCGAGTATAACTATGTATGTACGTTTCCAGCTATGCGCTCTATACGTTCTGTTCTCCTTTTCGTTGTTTTTATTTTTATTTCTTCTTTAGTTTTGTGTGTAAAGGCGTCAAAATTTATTAGAGCGTTATGAGTGTTATGTAAAATAATGTGAATATGACTTTACTATACTGAGTATAGCTTATTGAAGATATTGTAGAAAATAGAAATTACCTCTTAGCTAAATATATTGATTAAGAAAATATAAATATGTATATTGCATCTGTATTTAATTTTATTATTGTTTATTGAGGACAAACATAAACTGCTTGATTAACACCATAATGAACAATCATTCTGAATTATTATTTTTATTAAAAATAAAACTAAAATAAATAAAATATGTATCATTTCTCTTCTCAAATTACAGTTTTCACTTGGGGTAAACGTATGAGTCGCAAATTGGATATTTTAAAGCGTAATGATGCCAACAATACTCATAAATCCCATACAGACCTTAGAAATCTCTTTCACTCGCCAAGTCATCAACAGCAAACCAACGGCAACAGTAGTAATAGCAACACAAATTCAAATAGCAATTCCAGCACAATTAATCGGGAGGGCCATTACCAAACCAACACATTGAAAAAATGCAAATCAGGCCCTATAGAAACCATTAAGAGCCGTGAACAACAAAGGAATCAAAGTATTAAATTGCAAAATAAACTGAACGAAAATCACTCGGTTTCGGCATCCAATACGCCTACACACTCAGCTCAACAAAGACCTCAAAAGGCTATAAAAAGTTTCTTTCATCGCATTGGTTCCACGGGCATGCTGAATCATAAATCTCACAACTTGATTAAAGCGGCTGAGCAGCCTAATAATCAAAATTCTACGGCTTCTCTATATCGTAGTAGTTCAACGAGTCAGTTAGCTACGTGTTCCTATGTGAAGTGCGATGATCCTAGCGATGGTTTGAATTTAGCGAATAGCCAAAAACGACCGTCGATGGGTGGTTTATTGAAAAACGGTTCGAATTTACAAAATGGCAGCAGTGGAAGTATAGCCAGTGCAGGAATTAAGTCTAGCAGTTGTGATGATATAGCCAAAGTGGGTCAAGTTATTATAACATCGCCGCAAAATTCCAATTCTGAACCGACCTCGGCCACTTCTCCTCAAAACTCAGTAGATGCCAATGGCAGGCGGGGAGCCTTTCCATATGCATTTTTGCGGTCGAGACTGTCGGTTTTGCCCGAAGAAAATAATGGATCGGTTATTAAACAGCCCTCGTTATCGAGCCTCCATACTTTGGCCGAACAGCAGCAGCAGCAACAATTTTTACAGGTCCCCAATTCTCCTTTAACAAAACATCGCAATTCGACTATACTACCCGCTGTTGAAACCGATTTTAATCAATTGACGGACAATTTATCAATTGCCAGCTCTATACCAAATCATTCTGGAAAAATGATTTATCGGAATGATTCTCTAAATAAGCGTTATTCCTCGGATGATAGTGCTATAGGCAATTGTTCACCTTTACAGGCTTCCCAACAATCGTACAGCAGCGGCAGTGGTGATGTATCGCGCAACAACAGCATTACTTCCAAGGACTGGGAACCACTTTACCAAAGATTAAGTAGTTGTCTAAGTTCAAATGAATCGGGTTATGACAGTGATGGCGGCAACAATATATCACGCCTAGGCAATAGTCTTGGTATCTCCGGTGGAGATACAGAATCAATTGCTTCGGGTACTTTAAAAAGAAACTCACTTATATCACTAACGTCATCAGAAGGCATGGGAGGTGGAGGAGTACATACTTCTAATACCCTTAGATCGAGCAGTATATGCAGCACTATAAGTGGTCCTGTTTCGTTAGGGGGCTATAATTATGACTACGAAACTGAGACAATAAGGCGTCGCTTTAGACAAGTAAAACTGGAAAGGAAATGTCAAGAGGACTATATTGGTTTAGTACTCTCACCTAAAACTGTGCAAACAACCAATAATGAGCAACAGTACAGATACCTGATTGTCGAAATTGATCCTTATGGCATGGCTCAAAAGTAAGTAGTTTTTTATTTATTATATGGTAATATATACAAGGGCCTATGAGCTTTTAATGAAAATATATTTATGTATATCTTGTGTTTACAGAGACGGCCGCCTACGCTTGGGTGATGAAATCGTCAATGTGAATGGCAATCATTTAAGAGGTATACAATCCTTCCAGGAAGTCCAACGTTTACTCAGCAGTTTTGTAGATAATTGCATAGATTTGGTTATAGCCCATGATGAGGTTCATACTATAACAGATTTTTATACGAAAATAAAAATTGATGGGTCCTTTATGTTTCAACAAAAGCAGGATATGGAAAGTGTTGCACAACAGGGTGACCTTTATAGTTCTATGCAATCACTGTCAGCTGACACTCCCCCACCGAATTTAATTCAAACCCATAACGAGTACTTGGCAAGAGCAAGAAAACGTTTAAGCTATACTCAACGCACGCAAAGTACTGACAGTATCAATAGTTATGATTTACAAAGCCTACAGCTGGCACTGGAACACGAACGTCAACAAGATGATGACACGGAATCGATAGTCAGTAGTTCGACTGTCAATTCAGCTGTGGATGCCATCTCGCCACCTTTGGGTCCTATGCCACCTTCAATGCCTTTAATGCAACACAGACGATGTTCAACACCGCGACATTCGATGGATGCTTCGGCTTTGGAACATTTAAGACGTCGGGCACGCTCTTCTTCAGGTCAGCGCAATTTGGAATTGACCCCTATGCTTTATACTAATGACTATACACCCGTCTATAACAATCGTTCGGCGAGTGTATCGCTAGCAACACACACGATAAGCGATGATGAGAAATGGCAGTTGTTGAATCGTAAACGGTGCTCTGAAGGCGCTACTTCACTTTCGCCCTTTCAGCAGAGGGAAGGGCATGTGGCCGGTAATCGCAGTGCTTCACTAAGTATAGAAACCAAACGTAAAGCTAGTCTCATAAGCCAAGATAGTGTAGATGGCGCAACGGCAGCACAATCTGCAACACCGCCCTTTCCCCCACGCACACACTATACCCGCAATTCTATAAATCTCTCAAATTCGCATTATCGTTCGTTGCGTTTTGCACATTCTCGCCTTAGTTCGTCACGCTTAAGTTTATTCCTGCAGCCAAATAATACTAACAAAGCAACCAATGTTACAACAAATGCTACAACAACAATAGCAAACAATAAAACTAACATTAATACGCCTACTAATTACCACTCAAATACCAATAATAATAACAATGGTAATAATGATAACAACACAACAACAACAACAACAACAACAACAGACACAAATATAACACCTATAATAACCCTAACAAATAATATCCTTGATTTAGATGATGTCAGGGATCATGGCACATCGGATGGTAACAGTGGTAGCTTAAGTAATTCTAATAAACCATTTGATAGTTCTGTAAATGCTCAACAACAGCAACAAACAGACTGTAGAAATGATCTCAATAGTACAACAGCAACAAGCACTGCAACTATGCATATACAACCAAAATATATTAGTAATACTTCTTTAACTTTTAATCATTTAACCAAACATAATTTCCAACTGCAACAACAACAACACCATCACTGTCACCATCATCAAAATCAAGATCAACATTCATCCCATTTAAATGTACCTTCTTCTTCGGGTTCTACTGGCACTATTGCTTCTTCTACTTCATCCACGATAGTGGGTAATAATCGTTTATTTTTAACACCAGCCATGGCAACTCCGTCGGCCGCTATGTTAAAACATCATCGACCCTCATTACCTGTAGCTAAACTAACAATTAGAGATGAAGAAATGGCCGAAGTAATACGCGCCTCGATGAGCGATGGTAAGTAGATATCATTTAACCATCACAAGTTTTTGGAAGAGAATCAAAATTTTAATAAACCAAGATGACGATAGAGTTTGAATATTAAATTTTATAATTTATTTGTTGGTTTTCTATTTAATTAAGGTTCACGTCGTGGCACACCCAGAATCGTGACTTTCTTTAAGGGTCCTGGCATGAAATCTCTAGGTTTTAGTATTGTTGGTGGTCGTGATTCACCAAAAGGGAATATGGGCATTTTTGTTAAGACTGTATTTCCCACTGGACAAGCAGCCGATGATGGTACCTTGCAAGCAGGTAAGACTGTCAGAAATAGATATACCTCATTCAAGATAATCTTCAATTTCATATAATTGATCGTGCTTTTTATCTTTTAGGTGATGAAATTATAGAAATTAATGGCAATTCTGTCCAGGGCATGAGTCATGCCGAAACCATAGCATTATTTAAGAATGTAAGGGAAGGTGCTATAGTTTTAAAACTGTTAAGACGAAAGTAAGCTACATTTTATTACATTCTACACAACAATTATATTATTTCTTTTGTTCTGCTAACAGATTACAAAAGGCGAAATCCATAGGAGCCTAAAAAACCAAGGAAAATAATACTTGCGAAAAATCATATTCAAAAACAACAGCATACATATCTTAATAATAGTTTTGTTTAATATTTGAAATATTTATAGCCGTAAAGTTAATGTTGTATTATTGTTTTCTATTGTTAAGCATACAATGTTAGTATTAATTCCTTTGAAATGTATTTCTCTTTTTTATTATTACATAGTAAGCAGAGCTATACTGACATTTTATTAAACATCTTTATAATTTATGAACTTTAAAACACTTCTAGTTAATTGTATAGAATTATTATAAAATCTATTAATAATAATTAATTTAAATGCTATTTGTTAGATGTAGTTTTAAACAGAAAGTCTTGTTGTTAAAACATTAAAATAACGTACAAAATGTTAAAAAAAAGAAAACAAACAATTTTATTATCGACGTAAGAACTGGAGAAAAATGTGTATTTAAATTAAGTTATTGTTAGTGTAATGGCTACAATTATTTTAATTGTAATTTTTTCCGTATAAATACCATACGTACCTACGTACCATACACAAATTTTGAAAATCCTTTTTTGAATGAGTAATTATTAAATGTTACCAATAAATAAATAAATTTACCTTTGGTTTTTATTTAACTGCAGCACATTCTTTTTCAATTAAGATTTTTCAGCTTGCACTACCAAACGTTGTTTTTTAACAAAATGTTCTATGCGATTTTCAAGGCTTTCTGCAAGAGAGAGAGAGAGAGAGAGAAAATAATTTTTAAGCCTTGAATGAGTTTTGTTTATTCTAAATCTTTTCAAAACTTACCACATCTTTTACGATTTAACAAATTTTGATATTGGCGTGCTTTAACACAGTCTTGTAGAATTAGAACTTGACTCTTAATATGTTGCGATTTGAATTGTTCCTGAAGAGTGTTGTCTAATTCAAACAAAACATTTCTAATCATAGTGGCTCTAAAGGGTAGTTAAAAATGAAATTATTTTTCAATTTTAACTCTTAAATAAAATTTAATATAAATGCCATACTTTATGCTAAACTGAGTCCATTCACTTTGTATATTTTCTATGAGTTTTTGCAAATTCTCTTCGTTATAAATCCATTGGCCAATATCTCCTTGTTCTGGTAACTCCGTAACTTCTGTACATTCCCTTTCTAAAGGCTCTTCTTCTGTCATGAGCTCATCATCTGTTTTGCGGCAAGTTTTTGAGCGAAATTCGCAGTGAAAGAGATTTAAAGGTAAGCCTATTGCAGGCGTATATTGAGGCTTGCTAAAATTTATCATTTAAGTTATTAATTAAATAGGTTTTTAATATTCGATTGCAATTCTGTAATTACCAAGGATTTTTATCCACATTTAACAGCTCAGTTATGACTTCTGCATCCTCTTTTTCTTGGCCTACCAGCAGTAATACTGCCATTATGCAACGTATTTGATGCCAAAGAAAAGCATTTGCTTTAATTTGTAAATAATACATGCTATAGCCTTGTTGATCTTTATCCGACTCGTTAGGACACAGATGTATACTTGCCGCCTGCAAGTTACGTATATAATTTGTTACACCATTATGGACATCCATTTTACAGAAATTACGGAAATCAGCATGACGTTGCAGCAACACACATGCTTTTTGCATAGCCTAAGTAACTCAAAAAGGAGATTTTAATAGTTTTTAAATGATAAAAGTAATAAAAGCGGGAAATGAAATACTTATACGAAAATTGAATAGGTACTTATATTTATTATTTCTTACCTCTGTATTTAAATCCCCTTTTGGAAAGAAATATCGATAGGTCCGGGCTACACAATCAAATCGTGCGCTATAGACCGGTGACTTCAAAGGCATCCAAGCTATGCATTGGATGCTTTTAGGTAGAATGCGATTTAATAAACCACAATAATCGATTTCTTGCTTTATACTGTCCTCTTCCAATTGCCTGTCAGAGGGAAATTTACTCCTTAAATCTATAGAAATAACTTGACAAAATGCACTGACTTCTTTGTCGGTTCGACCACATCGATGATAATTGGAGGTATTACGCGACTCAATTAGGCAACAACGGGTTAAGGCCTTAAATAAGTGATACTCTGAAAAGGAAGCTTATTTAATAAGTTTGCAAGTGAATGTTATAAAATAAATCATTATACCTATGGTTGCATTGGAATCTTCCTGCGCAGCAAAGCCTTGATAGTCCCAGCCGAAATATAAGAACTTTAAGAGCACATGACGTTTGTAGCATCTGAAAGTGTTACAAATAAATTCAGTACGACCTAACTCTGAAACATTTGCCATGGGAAACGAAATGGCTTACCTGCTAAAGTCGAATTTTCGTTTTTTGGATTTTTTGTCTGTTTCATTTTCTATCTCACTTTGCCGTTCAATTTCTTGTTTTTTAGCTTCTCCTGTGTTTGTTTGCAAATCTCTAAGTTCCTCTATTAATTGTCGATTGTCCTTGTCGCCTCCATTGAGCTTTTTTTGTAAAATGTTTTTCAATTGAAAATTATAGGCTTCCAGCTGTATTATTTTGTCTATTAATTGCTCTTTAGATAGTTTTTCCAGTTCTTCACGGGGTAAGCCTTTAATACGTTTATTTATTACAATTTTATTCGACATTTTTTTTTTTTTTGCTAAATTTCGTAATTTCTTGTTATTGTTTATACTTTTAACTCGCTCTGATCAGAGAGTGCAACACGTTTTATGCTTCTTCTTATCAAATAGACACTCACTGTGATAGTTAACACATTTGCTAAAACGACCCTGTTCTTTTGCTGAATTGTATAAGAGTACCAATGCAACCTTGTTTGTTCTGGCCACCATATTGGATTTTTTCTGACAAAAGTTGTGACGCGACGAAATTTCACTGCTTGTGAAAATTTGGTGTTTTAACGCGTTTAAAGTGCATAAATTATTTATAATTTATAAAAAACGTGTTGTCCTATAAACATTTTAAAAGAAAAGTGTAAAATTTCCATTAAATCTATTGAAAAAGTAAGTGAAATTTGCCTTTGAAAAAATAGAGTGTTGGTGTGTCTGGCGGAGTCTCAGAAAATTTTATATATAAGAAATAGAAGCTAGAAGAAGAAGAAAAGCAACCTAAAAAATCATATGAAAAAAGTCTCTGACGACAACGAGAAAATTTTGTTTCCAATTTCTTTTGTTGTATAAAACGTAATAGAAATAATCTCAAATAAAAACGAATATAAAAGCAAAATAAAGAAAGCAACCCCGTATCTGACATTTAAAAATCATATTCGCTGTCTGTTAAAGCAATAGCATAATTCATATATTATTTAAGGATTCTATCTATTAAATATACAAAATAACGGCATAATAATTGAATTGCCTGTAAATAATAGTAATGAGTGTCGCTGCAATGACTATGGACGATCAGAGACCTTTGATGAATAGTTACGATAAAATGTCTAAACAATATGATCAAAATTTGCATAATAATGCATCTGGGGTTGGTACAGTTGTGGGAGGTGGTGTAGGCAATGCTGGCATCTTGTCTGGGCCAGCATCACCAACGCCATCAGGTTCTGAAGAACCCACTACTTCCCATCACAGCAGCCACCATTCTTCGGCCTATCATCACGCGTCGTCGCATTCGCATTATCATCATCACCATCATCATCATTCGCATCATAATACGCAGCAACAACAACAACAACAATTACAACAGCACCACCAGCAGCAGCAGCAACCGGCCTCAAGGCCTGCCTCGCCACCTTTAACTCAAACGCCGTCACATGTGCAGGATACAGTTGCTGCTGCTGCCGCTATCGCTGCAGCGGAACAGCGTCAACGATTACTCGAAGGTATATTTTTAAAAACAAGTTTTTTCCCCATATAACAATAAAAAGAAAACTACAAAATAGTAATAAATCTATAAAACAGAAAAGTATTTGATAATTATTTTAAAACGAAAAACTTAAAAATATTAAAAAATTTTGAAAATATTTTCCTTAAAAAAGAAAATTTAAATGAATAAAAAGGAAAATGAATAAAAAGGAATTCCTTAAAGAATTTCTTAATAAACTGTGTGTTTTCTTAAGTGTGTTTTGTGCGCCAAAATTAATAACATTAATGAATTATTAATAATAATTATTTCAATAGATCTTTTTTTTTATTTTAATTTTAATTTTATTTGATTTTTTGGGTGTTGTGGTCATATAGTATTCAAAAGTAATTAATTTTTCCTAAAAACTTATTTAAGACTGTTTCTTAAGATGATGCCGGTAATATACAATATAAGTATATAGATCTTAAACAAAATCTGAACAATCAGACAGCGAACACTCTTATTGACTCTTGAGAACTTTTCCAAGCAAACATAATAACTTGGCAGATAAATAACTCGAACGCTCTTTATTAATATTGTCGCTCTGTAATATTGTTAAATTGGCCTAAAAAGCCTTTTATTGTAAATTATATAAGTAGTCATAAAAATCTATAAACAAGTGAATTTAAAAGTGTAAGAAGAGTTAAATAACAACAACTGAAGTCTAAAATCTCTGTAACACAGAAAATAATAAAAATAATAATAAAAAATACCTACATAATCAAATTAAAATCAAGAACATTAAAAAAATACACCAAAAAGTGCCTTAAAAACAGTTTCAAACCAAATCCAAATGTGATTGAAAATAAAAAAAAATAAATAAAAAAAAAAATCAGAAAAAGTTGTAAATATAATGAACATAAAGAAAATAAAAAAGAATTAAAAATATTATTATAGTTTTTGAGAAATACCAAAGATAAAAGAAAAGAAATAAATCCATTATTCTAAATTATAATTTTCCACAAAGATGAAAAAAAAAAATAAATTAATTAATAAATAAGAATGAAAAAAAAAAATATAAATAAATAAATAAATAATAATAAAAATAAAATAATGTGTGTATAAGTTGCCTTCGCGTTATCGTTTATCTCTCCATTGTTTGTTTTTGTTTTGAATTTTTCTTTACGCGCCCTATAAAACGTTCTCCCTTACTGCGCTTCTCATCTAAAATCTCTATGGAGTAAAATTTATACAATAATATGTTTTTTGTTATTTCGATTTTATTTTTTTGTTGTTTTTTTTTGTATTATAATACGCTTAAAAATCGGTCTACGTGCGCGAGTGTGTGTATACTTACAAAATAAAATAATTTTCTTGAATTTCTTTTACTCCACTTCGTGTAAAGAAAATGAAAAAAAAAAAAAAAATTGATAAAATGAGAAAAAAAAAAAAAATGGAAAAATATATAAATAAAATAATAAGAAGAAATGTTAATAATGAAATAATATTATAGAAGAATAATTTGAAAGTCTATAAAATAAAAGAAAATAAAAATTCATATGGTATAATATGATTGTATAAAGCATACAATAATTTATTTTTTTCTGTTTAAATACGATAACTCACAAATTGTGTAGCATGTTTTCGACTCGTGTCTTTAAATAATCAAAATACAAGTTTCTAACTGAATCTGTTTAAATAATGAATTTGAAATAATTTGTAAACATTTTAGCATTGAAAATCACTCTAGACATGTCCATATTAATATCGATAGGTTTAATTACTTTTAAAAGTCAGACATATGTATATATGTACATAGATGTATCGCGTATACAAATAGAATAATTTTCAAACAGCAAGTGTTTTAATCTGGGCTCTTGCTTAATAGGTTGGTAGACATAACGTAAATTGTATAATAACTCCTCGTGGCAATCGGCAACTGTTAAAACTGACTTTTAGTTCTACAGCTTATATTAGTTATGTTAGTATGTATTGCTGTGTTATGTGTCAATGTAGTTTACTTCGAAAAGCCTTGAGTTTCTCGGTGACAAGTCAAAAACGAACGCCGGTGAGTACATCCTTAGAGGGAAACTGTTCATGGCAATTAAATATTTTCAAAAATTTTATAAATAGAAATGTTTAGTTTAAAGACCACAAAATTTTGACAAATATTTCAACATATAACTTAAAAAGGAAATCACGAATACTTCAGATCATCCAACAGTTCATGAACTGTATTTTGATTTAACAATCAAGTCAAAAAATTCTATTTCAATAGACATCACGAAAATTTTTCTATAATACCATGGAGCCATATGGGACCGTAGGAAATTATGCTTCAATAATACGAAATGAGTTTTGTCATGACAATAACACTGTAATACTCTTTTAAATTCTCAAAGTAATTGCTCTATGAAATTGAGAATTTAATAATTCGAGTTATTATCGAATATTTCAAATTCATTAGAAACTATTTATTTGTATAAAATACAATACTATTCTATAAGTTAATTTGATCCGGACAATCCTAAAGCTAAAGTTTATATTTATTTTTCTATTTTGTATTGTTTTTGAAAAGTGTTTGTATAATGTGGTAACATACTACAATTAGTATTAAAGGATTACATGGATTATGGATTAAATTCTAAACTTAATACGGATC
This sequence comes from Sarcophaga peregrina, assembly GCA_014635995.1. Lineage (NCBI taxonomy): Eukaryota > Metazoa > Arthropoda > Insecta > Diptera > Sarcophagidae > Sarcophaga > Sarcophaga peregrina. Next base: position 14,063,161 of record CM025793.1, on the reverse strand, counting down.
TAAGGAGTGATTTTAAATGTTAGAATGTAGTCAGATACTGAATGTATAATTTGAAGGCTTATAGTAATGTAAATTAAAACGACCTTTAAAAGTGTACATAAATCGAAACAAAAAAGTTCTAAAAGCGTCAATAAGAAGTGTTTATCGGTTTGTAAAGTGTTCATCAAACTTTCCGCAAATGTTTCTCTCTAGAAAAGTGCTTAACACAAGATTCAATTCGATTCAATTAAAATGATCGTAAATTTACGTGTATTGTAAAAAAAATTTATCAAGTTGAGAAAAGGGTGAGAGAGAGTGAAAGTTCATAAAGGCAAAGTGTTGATTTTGCATAATAAAAATGAATATCCATAAAATTGAATTTATTTTCATATTTCAGTATAAATTTGCAATCCTTAGCACTCTCTCTACACGTCTCTGGCAAAAAAAAAAAAAAAAAAGTAAAACAAAAAGAAAAAGAAAAATAATGAAAAATGATTAAGAATATCGCCCTATAAGAGCCACACTTCTCTGGTTACTTCGCTCGCTCGATCGCTCGTTCGTTCGCACGGTTACACAGGTGTCGTATATCATCAAGCAACAGTCACAAAAGTAACAAGATTTTGTTTTAAAGATAAATCTTACGCACAAAATGACACGATATAACAATAACAACATCAACAACAACACGAATGCGAATGAATGCATATTATTGGTATGATTTCGTATTTTGTTTTTAACCCACAAATAAAAAAGAATTACATTCTCTATCAATATATTTGTTTATATTTATGTTTATAACCACTTTATATTCTTTTTTATTATATCTTATTACTGTATAGAAGAAAGAGTTAAAAAAAAAGAGCAAGGACACAGCAAAAAAAAAAAAATTTAAAAAAAATTAAAAACAAAAAATAATAATAAAATAAAGGAAACTTTTTTTTTTAACAATTTGTTTGTAATGCTTTTTTATGTGTTATTTTATATGTGTATGTGTATACCGTAGATTATTTATGAAATACATTTTATTGTAAAAAAAAAAAAATATTTCTAATTTATTTGATATCCATTAATTAGATGAAATCGAGAGTCTTAAAGTGGAGCAGGCCCGTCTTACGCAACAAAGCGCCGATGCTCAAAGACGTGAGAAGATACTCATGCGTAGATTGGCCAACAAAGAGCAAGAATTTCAAGATTATGTGGTAAGTTAATTAAACATAATGGTTTTCATATATTGTTGCATATTAATGGGAATTATTTTTAATTTTTAGAGCCAGATAGCTGAGTATAAAGCCGCCCAGGCTCCGTCTGCAGTTGCTTTGAGGACAGCTTTATTGGATCCGGCTGTAAATCTTTTGTTTGAGAAACTCAAGAAGGAACTTAAGGCCACTAAGGCTAAGTTAGAAGAGACCCAAAATGAGTTGTCTGCTTGGAAGTTCACACCAGATTCCAACACAGGCAAACGTTTAATGGCCAAGTGCCGCTTGCTTTATCAGGAAAATGAAGAGCTAGGCAAAATGACCTCTAATGGACGCCTGGCCAAACTGGAAACTGAATTGGCTATGCAAAAGAGCTTCAGCGAAGAAGTTAAAAAATCCCAATCAGGTATATTATGTGACTGCTGATAGTGTACACGAGTTGAATTAAAAATTATTTCATTTTCTGTTTCTTTACAAAAGAACTTGACGATTTCCTACAAGAACTTGATGAAGATGTCGAAGGCATGCAAAGCACTATATTATTTTTGCAGCAAGAATTAAAGACCACCAGAGATCGTATACAAGTTCTTGAAAAAGAAAATTATCAGATAAAGAATGGATTGACCGACAACACACCTGATGACGAAGGTTCAGCAATCAAAGAGGAAGATATTAACACAAATGAGTCCCTAGATGACGAAAAAATATCTACAATAAATGGCAACTTTAGTAATACCCTTAACCAGCCTACTAATGAACAGAATTTGCCACCTTTGGAGACAATCGATGAAAATACTTGCCTGCGCAATAATGTGAATAATACAACGACCTCTACGACAACGGTATATTATAATGGTATCGAAGAAATATCCACGGAGATTTCACTCGAAGGTAATGGTGGCGCTATCGGAGCAAAATTACGTACAGTAGCCTCTCGAAAACGTAACTATGAATGCGATACAGTTCTAGATAATAACAACATGCCACATTTATCTGCCGTAAGTATGGTTGCGTCTCCCAGAACGTTGCCACCTAAAAAATCCAAATTGCGTGTGCCGCCTGTACGAAGACCGTCAGTGCAAACGATTGATGAAAATGAAATGCTTATCAGTAACCAAGGTAATCCTACTATCTTGGATAATGCTGTAGATGGCATGGCTAATGAAGAATGTTCTTCGTTAAATGAGAATCTGGCAAATATTGAACCCTCAGCGGCGGTAGGAGGTAATGAAGGTGTCGTAGTTGCTCAACGTATTATGACTCGACGAAGATCTGTTCGTTTGAATGGTGGTGGCAATGGGGGTGATAGTAATCATTGAGCATTTTACCCTCATTTTTTATATATTCTAAAGGCAACAATAAATTATAATTAAAGTAAATAATAATAATATTAAAATGTATATCACTAATCTTATAAACAAAGGATAATGATAAAAGAGAAACAAATGATGCATATACTGTTAAACATTTTTTATATAATTTTAATTTAGCGTTTTTTTTTCTTTATTCTATTAAGTAATTTCATTTTTGCTGAAATTATTGAAGGTGAAAAAACTAACCAATAAGAAAACAAATTATTAACATTTACTACATAAGACCTCAAGAAGATTAAACAAAAGCAAATAGTGGAAAATGTTTGTAATTTAAATTACTTTTAAATATATCACTCATAGGCAATATTATTATTTTTTTGTTTTTTATATATATTTGATTTCTAATCTTTTAACCAGTAACTTTAATTTTACAATATACACGTATTTAAATTGAAATTATTTTTCTTTTTCGAAAAACTACATTATATATTAGAAATAATGCTGCGTTTTGTTTTTTTTTTTTATTACAATTAATTAATAATATTTTTTTTTTTATCATTATTATTATATTACTTGTAATAAAATTTTAGACTTGATTTCGTTAATAATAAATTAATTCATTATTTAATAAAAATAATAATAAAAACATATAAAATAAAATCCAACCATAAAGAATGTTTTTCAATAAAATTAAACATTATTGATCAATTTCAAATTGAGATAAACACAATCTTTCTTTAGTTTAGTTATAATTATTTTTTATAGAAATTATATTTATAGAGTTTTAAATAAAACAAAAAAAAAATAATAATAATTTAATTGTAAGACAAAGAAAAAAAGAAAAGAAAGAAAACAATAAAAAAATTAATAAATTAAAAAAAAGTGAGTTACTTCTCTATTTTTAGAAACACAAATAAAATTGAGTGCTGTTTTGGTTTGATTTTTTTCAACATAAACAGACGAATGCATGATACCATTTGATCTTGAAAAAAGTGAGTGTCTATCTGTAGCTAGCGTACGTTGCATTCTCACAATATACACCTAAGTTTCCTTCCCCTAATTTCAATAACGAGATGGCTTAAGATCCATTTAAAAGAAATACGCTAGAAGTTAAGGGAGATGTTTTTAATGCAAAGATTATAACGACTAGTTCCTTTTACTCGAGAAAAAAAACTTCCTTTGCTCCGTGATATTTTTAGGGCCATTATTATAACTTACCTTTAACAAAAGGGAGGATTTTAACGGAGAGATAAATTGTTTTTCATTATTACGAGTACCCAATAAGATAGAAGTGACCGATAAGCTAAAGGGAAGATCATCCTACCTTTAACATTTAAAGGTCACTTTCTGTTTGAACTTACTAAATCATATACTATTTTCGATGTGGCAATTTCAAATTTAAACAAAATTAGCATATACAACAACCAAAACGAAGTTTTCCTTTTGCACTGCGTTGTGGCACTGCCATATTTTTGAAAAAGTTAATTTTGTTTTACCGGTAAGTTGTAATAACCAAAATAAGTTAAAGGTAACTTTGCCGTTCACTTTTGCTAAAGGTACCTATAACTATCGACAACTTTAAAGGTAAGTTGTAATAATGACCCTTAGGGCCATTATTATAACTTACCTTTAACAAAAGGGAGGATTTTAACGGAGAGATAAATTGTTTTTCATTATTACGAGTGCCCAATAAGATAGAAGTGACCGATAAGCTAAAGGGAAGATCATCCTACCTTTAACATTTAAAGGTCACTTTCTGTTTGAACTTACTATATCATATACTATTTTCGATGTGGCAATTTCAAATTTAAACAAAATTAGCATATACAACAACCAAAACGAAGTTTTCCTTTTGCACTGCGTTAAAAAAAACTTGTTTAATTGAGCAGTTTTATTAACTTTGCTCCAGCACTGCCATATTTTTGAAAAAGTTAATTTTGTTTTATCGATAAGTTGTAATAACCAAAATAAGTTAAAGGTACCTTTACCGTTCACTTTTGCTAAAGGTACCTTTAACTATCGACAACTTTAAGGGTAAGTTGTAATAATGGCCCTTAAAGTTTTAGTAAACACTTTTCTCATTAGTGTTTAAAGTGTAAAACAAATTATTATGGAATTAATTCACCGTAAACTTTTAACTGGCGTCATCTGCTTTTAAAATCTTTTTTATGGTTTTATGTCGTACTGTAACTACTGAATGAATTTAACAGTCATCCAATTCTATTTAAAATATTACAACATACTTTTATGTGTTACCATTAAGCAACATGGCGGTCAATACCTCCGCTAACAGAGGTGAAAATTATTTATTTTAGACACATACCATCCAACTCACAATAATATAGATATGTGTTAATACAGTACTATTTCGTATAACGGCGCTTTGGTGAGTTTCGATTTTATACACCACATCAGATAAATTCACCACACTTAAAAATATTTATTTTATTCCTCTCCGTCTTTGTCCACGTGGTAACGACGGAAGGTACAGCAGCCGCCCGTAACACAACCACAAAATCACACGGCAAACACAAACTCACCACCTCCTTCTCCCCTTTCCCTTCTGCTTCTTCTTGCACCTTCTCTTCCTTCCCTCCCTCTCTCTCTATCTTTTCTAAGCCAATCAACCAGCCGGCAGCAACGTAACAGACACCACAACCAACACGTCCATCTTCTACTACAGAGGGCTTAATTTTTTACTTATAATAAAACGACGACGGAAAAAGAATGTGCAAATTATTTAAGGAACGTTTATTTTTTTTGAGCGAACAAAAACGAATTTTTTCAAACACCAGTGTTGCCAGGAAGCAAAAAATATTCTAAAAAAAACTCAACAGCAACATGTTGCAAATACCACATATGTATATAGGCTGATTGTTTCTTAAACACAGCCAAGAGACGAGTATATAAAATCGTATATATGTCTCAGCATGTTGTTGTAATACTCAGATACATATAAAGTGTGATTCAAAGAAAATTATTATTTATCCTTCCTATACCCGCGCCATAAAGTGAAACACCAATACCCGCGCGTTGGTCTGTGAGACCGACAATAGTATTATTGTTGGTATATAAAAATGATAGTGAGATATCAACTGGCACTATTTTTTTTACAAAAAAAAAAAAAAAAAAGGAATTGCAATAATAAAAAATTCGGTCTCACAGACCGGGTATGCATTTTCGACGCATAGTTAGTTAGTACGATCCCATTCAGGATTAATATGCTGTCCGTTTTTCGTTCTATTCTCTGTCTAATATTGGTAGAAATATATGATATATAATAATAATAAAAATAATAATTTCTATACACTTCTACTAGGAGACTCGCAATAATTTTTGCTTAACGCTGTCATAGATTTTAGTTATTCACATTTGTTTATAGATCACCAACAGCTGCAGCAGTATTGCGGCTATTTTGCATTTCAGCAAACTTTCGTAGGTTGAAATTCCATTCAGTTCATGAGGAAGAAGGAACTTGTATCTGACAAACAAATTCGTTTTCGTATTTTCTTTTTATTCACACCAATTTATTTAAGTTTTATAAAACAAACTAAGTTTTTTTTTTTTTTGATTAGAAATATTTCATTCCTTGCAGTAGTTTTGCATATCAACACATACTATTTCATTATTATTATTTTTTTCAACCATAATTTATTGATTGACCACATTTATCAGGTGTCATTTCCGTTAAGGTCGCTTAGTTAAGCATTCTGTCTCATTTCGATATGGAAAATATTCAAATTATCATACGTAAATTTATATTGCAACAATGTTTTGTAAGAACATTTACATATGTATGTACGTACGTATAAACACGCATTCATGATTGTCTCATATTGTTTGTGGTAGTTGTCGTTGCCAATGTTAGCTAAACTAACTACTAACTATGACGTCTACAAGATTAGCCAGTCATTCGTACACAACGCTAATGGTCAGCTGGTTGTATAACCAACAGAATATGTAGCCAAGCAGCAATATTACAGAGGCTAACAATAATTTTCCAACTACAACAGCAACAACAACGGCTATAGGAGACTTTAAAAATATTTACAAAGCATATTTTTCAAATTGTGTGTTTGTCTGTTTCGCTGACTGTCTTTATTCTATTACGGCCGCCTCAAACAAGTGCCTTTAGAGCGTGCAGTGATAAAAAAAAAAAAATAATAAAAATAAACAAACGTTTTTAAATGTGAAAAAAGACGGATGAAACAAATAACGAGTATTATTAAATAAAAGACTTAACTTGGCTACTGCTTAAGCAGCAGCTATTTTATCTGCAGCTGGAAGTGTGGTACGCTGGTGGTCACTGTCTTGGCCAGAGATAATGAGGAAGAAACGAAATAAAAAAAAAACAAGTTTTTCTTCTTCTTACGCTACAAATATGCCTGAAGCATTCATTCCGTAGCTATTTAAATTGCTTGCAATGACAGTTGTTATTGCATAAAAGAAATGAAGATTATAACCAGCATCATTTTACTAAACACTATTATGTAGGCTGATTATTTCTTTAACACAGCTTGGAGGATGTATACGAGTATATGAAATCGTGTATTTATTTAAATATTGTCGCGATATGTGTAGTTCAAAGAAAATCATTATTTAAGCATAGTTAGAACGATTCCATTCAGGATAATGTACTGCCGTTTTGTTCTATCCTCAGTATATATTGGTGACATATAACACAAATCGACGCCACCCTTCTATAAAGTTCTAAGGGTACTTATAACGTTTTTAATGTTCTGGCAGTTTTAAATTCTACGTTCTCTAACTTAAATACTGTCAAAATTTGGTTAAGATGCGTCCGCCCATCCGTTCCGAAGTTATAGGGAAATATCTACTTAGAATACACATACAGTCTTATGGCGCGTGAAAACTTTGACAGCTCATAACTCAAAACACACTTTTTCAACTTAGAATGTTATAGAACGGAGGCGTTGAAATAATTTTTATATTCTTCTATTAGGAGACTCTATCAAATCGACAAAATAATTTGCTACAAGTGAACCACTATAAGAGGGAGTCAAAATTCCTCCCATATTTATATGCTAAGTCTATCGGCTTATGTTATACTGTTTCCATGAGATAGTCATATTGTTGACAGGCCCAAAGTAGGAGGTTTTAGGTTTACTGATAATGTATACATCTATGTATTTATACAGCAAATGATTGTTTGCATTAAAAAATAAAATGCAAAACATTATCTTTCTGTATGATAATCCAACGTTTTTAAATTTTTTGTTCATAATCGATAGCCCTCTGTTAATCGCTTAAAACCCGTCGCACTGTATCAATATAGCCCAGTGCTATATGTAGAGGTTTCCTAAAAAAATTCTCTTAAAGAAAAAGAACAAACAATTTGTTTCTTTTTATTATATTTTTTTTTTTTTTTGTTTTTAAAAAATATAATTTCTTTATTTATACGCATTTTCATTTACAATTACTGTTACACAAAATTAATTTAAATCACTCAAAATAAAACAAAAATAAAAATAAAATTATTATTATTGTTAATAATTTTTCTTTTTCTTTTTCTTTTTTTCCTTTAACAGATCAACAAAGTAGTGGCTCTTATGTATTTATAAGCTAAAGAATTTCCTTTTAAAGGGAGATAAATTATATAAAAAAAAAAAACAAAACAAAATCTTAAGCAAAATTATTATATATAAGATAAGATTTTAATTTAAAAATATTATTTTTTTTTGTATAATTTTTAATTTATAAAAATTATCCTCCATAGTCATCCATCCAACAAAACAAAGGAATAACAGAGATTGAGATTGTTTAAGTAGAGGGTATTTGTGTTATTGGGGATTTGCTTTATTTTTTTCTTTTCATTTTTGTTTTGAAGTACGTGAGTTGGTTGTGTGTGTGTGTGTGTGTATGTGTATGTGTGCGTGCGTAAGAGAAAGAGTGAGAGAGTGGGTGTATGTGTTTTAGTATTTATATCCTGGTCTGCCGCCAGGTCCCTGAGGGAATTGAGGTTCACCTTCGTAACTGACATCGGCATGATAGCCAGTCTTCCAATCGGCTGTATAACGTACGACTTGCATACGACCATCGGGTAATTGGACGCGATATTCACCGGTTACCACATCACCATCACTTGAGGCTTTATGAGCATAATCGTTGTTAGTCTCTATGTCGTTAACGGCGTATTCAAAGTCGAATGGATTGCCAGGCATATGAACATGATCCTGTCAAAGACAAAAAAAAAAAAAGGCGTGGAGAAACTTGTAAAAACCTTGTAATTTTTTTTTTTTTTTAGGATTAATTGCTTCAGCAACATATTGTTGGCAAATAAACGATTCCGAAACGAAAACGAAATTATTATGAACTTGCGCTCATACCTAGGATATTTTTTTTATTGTTTTATTGCAAAATTTTAAAATTTGCAAACGTTTTAAGTAATATGTCGCTAAACAAAAACTCAAATTTTGTTGTTACTTTTTATTTTAATACTTACTGGTCCTGGTTCTCCAGGAGGTAATCTGGGTCCAGGTCCTGGTGCTGGACGTGGTCCTGGTCCTGGTTTCTGTAATGTTATTAATAATAAATTGTTTTAATTTTATTTGTATCATATTTAATTGTATAAAATTATGTTCTTTAAAATAAAAGTTGACCCATTATAATAATTTCTGGAGTTTTTTTTGGAGTTTCGTTTTTTGTTTGCCATTTTTTTTAAGGTGACGATATTTATGTTAATGCCAATTTAATGCAGTCAAGTAGTAGAGGTGCGGCCAAGAATGCTTAAGATGGCTTCTAGCACAAGTGGGTAGAAAAACATGTTTCAAAACTAAATGTTTTGCTTTTAAAGTTCAAGATGTTGTTTTACTTTTACGTTTTAAATTTTTTCCATTTTTTTTCCAATTATTTTTTGTCAGAAATTTCGTGCCACAATGACTTTAATATCAAAATCCAAAACTTTATTTTACTTCTATAAAACCAAAACAGACATTTGCCATAAAAATAAGGCGGTTTAAGAAAGAAGAATGAAGAAAAAATAAAAAAAAACAAAAAATGCTACAAAATATTAATGCCATATTATATACTGCTACATAATGGTGCCACATATTGCATGTTGTATTGTAAAATACTATGTTGCAAGTTTGATTTTTTGTTTTTCTTTTAACAATTTAAAATCATATCAAGGTGAATCATGACATTATACTCGCATGGCTAAGTGGTTGGGTGTGATTACAGTTGTGGTTTATAACTGATGAAATTTAAAATAATGAAAACCAATAAAATTAATAAATTAATTAAAATTAAATAGGCCTTATAATAACGTTTGCAATACACATAATTTCCCCTGAGAAATAGTATCACAAAAAAGAAAAAAATAAAATAAAAGAGAATGAAAAATAATAATATCAACACAAAATGTGACATATTTCGTCTGTTGTTCAATTGCAGTTGCAGTTGCAGTTACAGTTACAGTTGAATTTAATAGCAGTTACATTGGAAAACCGCATTAATTTTGAAACATTTCCAACAAAATAAATGCATTTCATTAAAAGCATATGCCAGCATACTTGTATACACATATATATGGATGTAAGTGTGTTAGAATATTGTTATTGTTGTTTTTTTTTCGGTTTTTTGTTTCGAGTTATATGTTAATTTTTAAGTGTTATGGTTGTTGTTGTTGTTGCTTCATCTTAATTAAAATACTCATATACATAGGTTTAAACAAAACTGTTGCTGACTGTTATTGCCTGCCTTAGTAGCAAGCAACAGCAGCACTTGAACATTGTCATTTGCCACATGCAACCGCATGTCAACTTAATAAATTTTTCATGTCATGCCACAATAATTTTTACTCCACATCATCACCAACAACTGCAATATTGCCAACACTACAGCTACAACTACTAGGAGTATTACAATTAAAAAACAAAAAGAAAAAAAGTAAAAAAAATTAAATAAAATTCTGACTACTAAACATACACTCTAGAAACTTTAAGTAAGAGTAGTAATACAAAACTTGAATATTCTTTTTATTTTTTTGTTTTTTTTCTTTTACAAAAAATTCTATACACACAATTCTGTTTTTACACGGTTGAGTTTATGAAAATTTGAAGAGTGATCTGAAATCTTGTAAGGCTCCTTGCTATCAGTTATACAAATAGCTGTCTAAAACTAGATTTTATTATTAAACGCAGTGCTGTCCAATCGGAAACTGAAAATGCTAATCCTGTTAGAGTCGATATCTATTCTGAATCAGCATTACATAAGCGATTACGTATGACATCCGATGATGATAGCGAATAGAATTCTGTTATTTTCATCATCGGATTGACTGCTTTTAATTTTTTATTTATCAACTTTTGATTATTTTTAGTTTGTTTAAATTATCTTTAAGAATTCGTGAAAGTGCCTTTTGTTAACAGTTTTTTTTTGACTTCCTGAACTACAACAATTTTATATTTATGTTACCTTTTTTAGATTTGAATTGCTTTTCAATTTACCACAAAAAATATCCATTAATGCTTATAAAAATTTTATTTAGTTTCTTATAAAGATTCTCGTATTAGTTTTTTTCTACGAATTATTTTGTTTTTACTTTTTTTTTATAAAGTTAAAGGATGTGGAAACAAACCCCTTCTTTTCTAGGTGCTTCATGTCTTTTTGACACGGTTTTTCCTGGAACATATCTACCATGTAAGAACAGAATTAAGTGTATATGTTCATATGTATGTATATTTGTATTGGAAAACATTAATACGTTATTAAATATTTGTTTGTATTTTATTTTTCCGCTGCTGTTAACCGAATATCCTTTAATGTTTGTAGATGTATTACGTTTTTGTAAAAAGAAAAAACTTTTCTATTTCTTTTTTATATTTTTTTCTGTTGTTTTTTTCTAATATGCATTCTGTTTTTATGTATAACATTTTCATTTTCTTTAACGACTTGCATTTAATGAAATTGCATGCAACATAAACTACAAATATCTTGCAACACCTTAAAAAACGTTTAAAATTCAAAACAAACCACCTAATTTACTTGCCTTTGATATTTTTACTGATTTTAAAGAAAATTTTTTGTTAAAATTCCTGAAAATACCTGAGCTGCGTTACCATGGCATGAAAATTTATAACAAAATTTTTGTACAAATTGACAATTAGAGAAATGTTCAAGTGTTCAGGCTAAGTTCGTAGTGTTGTGAAGAGTTGGTGCTAAACAAACATTGTTATTAGTTGGTTGTCTTTATCAGACAAAATCATCTGTTGTTGTAATTATTAATTAATAATAATTAAATGTTCCAGGCTTTGGCGAGAAGTTTTGTTGTTAGAGACTGATAAACAATGTCGTGGTGCAAACAGAGGCCATGCCGTAGATGCCGGTCATAAGGTCTCAGCCGGATAATTGGTGGATTGAGATTGGTTAAGAATCATCTACTGTGACTTGTCCTTTTACTGCCAAACTCTGAATTTGTATCCAGACTACCAAAAATTAAGGCATTTTATAACTACAATTGAATTTGTTTACTTTGAAATCTTATGCATTCTTTTGTACATTAAAACATTTGCGATACTGTGCTTATTATTTATTCTCTTTGATGCTTTGTACTTTTTTGTTTTGCAGAAAGAAAGCAACCGTTACAAATTCACTTTTGTTCCACTAACCTATTGAAGCCTTCAAACACTATTAGACAAACAAACAAACAACAAACCAACAGACCAACAAACAACTGTATGAAGGTGTATATTTTATATTTGCTTATGAAAAACATAAGATCACAGATGTGTAAGTGTGTTACACATACATATACAGACAGTAATATACCCCCCATTCACTTAATGATGGGAAACGTTAACATTAACATCATAAGCAAACTTCATCATCACTTACAAGTCATTAAAGCTTAGTAAAGGAAATAATAAACAAAGAAACAGAGAGAGAGAGAGAGAGAGAGAGAGAGGGAGACAGAGAAAGAGAGAGGGAGAGAAAGATTAAAAAAATAATTCACGTGTTTTATAGGTTACCGTAATACCTCTGCTCTGGCTCTGAGTGAGTGAGTTGCTTTTTATTATTTTATGTTTTAATATTTATTTTTTGTTTGTTGTTTGTTGCTTCTTTTTTTTTTTTTTTGCTTGAAACTATATAGTTTAACATTTGTTTTTGCTTTTGTTATTGTTATTGTTTCAGTTTTTGCTTTAGAAAAATATTGGATTTAATAGAATGCAATTGTAGTTGTTGTCTGCATGCGCCTGCCTATGCAGTCCACCTTTTTTATTTATTTACATTTCAGTTTCCACTATGATTGTATATTCTTATAAAAAAAACAAAAAAATAAACTCTTGTAATGGGCTTTAGAGCTTTATTTGAATATAAATATGTATGTATGTATGTTGATATCTGTCTGTATTAAATGTTACTGTTGTTTGTTTTTAGTGTTGTATTATTTTTGTATTTATTTGGTTTGGTGCTCATTGCTCAAAAACAAATTATTTAATTTGTAGTTTTGTTGCATCAACTGCTATTGTTGGTGGGTACTGCGAAATAATTTTAATTAATGGTTGGAAATTGTTGTTCAAACACAAAAGTCTGGACCAGTTAATTTGAATTGAATTTTCCATAGAAAGGCTATCATTAAAAATTATGAAAGCACACTTTGTTTTAATCATTTGTTTAAGATTTTGCAATTGTGTTGTATATTTGTACTGGTAATTCAAATGAATGTTGGCATTACATTAAAAAAAACTTTGAAATTGTTGAGGATTTCTTATTTATAATTTGAAAATGTTGGAATTTTTAAAATTTTTTTTACGTTTCGTCGTACATCGCTATTTTATTCTCAATTTTCTAGTCTCGTTATTTTTAAATAAAATCTAAAGTTTTTTCATAACTAGTCATGGGTTTAACAATGAAATAGAAGCAAGCTCAACAGGAGTGAATTGAGCAGTACTGGTTTAAGTTTCAAGTTTTTATACTTACAAATGGCTTCTTTGGCTCTGAATAATCGTAACCATTTTTTGTGGGAGGCAAGTATTGATTTGAACCGGGTGCTATTTGGGCACATACACAGCCAAGACCCACTAATGATATACTCTGGAAAAATATAGAAAAAAAAGAAGAACTTTATAAATAAAGAAATGCAATGCAATGATTTCGTAATATTAATTAATTAATGCGTTAACTATTACGAATAAAATATACAATTTTATTTAAAATACGTACATACAAATACATATACAAAGTATTATGAAATGATTATTTGACGTCTCATTAATCTTTTAACCCCCCATCTTGAGTAAGAATATCAAATAAATTGAATATTTATAAAGAAGTTAACAGAATACTTTTACTATGATGACAACAGTTTTAAATCTTAAATGTAAATCTTTTTTAATTAGTTTTAGTATCAATTGATAGCAATTAAATAAAATATATTATGAGTATAAATTACAATTAATTTAAATGCATACACTGTGTCTACTGTAATACTTCTAGGTTCACTACAGTCTGATATGCAACCAATTAAATGGAAGAGTTACGATAAATTTAAATAATTCAGAAAATATTATAAGAACATTTCCACTATGTTAATTTAATTACATGAATGTATTTTTAAAATAATCAGGCCTTCAAAAAACATTTCCAGAATGAAAGAGAAATTTTTGATCAGTTAAAAATTAAGTTTGTTGCTTAAGTCTTTTGATTTCACACAGAATTGTAGCCTAAAAATGTAAATTGATTTGATGGAGCCACAATTATGCATACCGAAATCCCATTGAAAAGTTCAATGAAAGCGTCGCCATACATAAATAAATTATGTTAGTGCAAAAAAATTCCAAATTGCCCATTTTCCATAATTTTGTTTTCTTATTAAAAATTATTAACCGAATGAAAACTTTATTTATTTTTTACCATAAATTTCTATTTTTTTTAATACTACTTTGAAATCTAAAGGCATTGATAAACGGTTTTGACACTATTTTATATGCAAGCGTTCAAGGCTCCCATAAAAAACTCTGAATTCATAAATACCCTTGGAGACAATAGCAGACTTAAATATTTTCTGCAGAAAAGAATTGAAAATTTATAAAAAATAAATTAAATAACCTGCTTTTAAACATAAAATACTAAGTGTTTTTGCTATTAACATATGTATACAAAAAAGGCTATAAAGTCAGTCTATCAGTGTTCATCATTAAATTATTGATTGATGAGCACAGCTTACAGAGTAGACATGTGTGTGTGTGTGTATGTGTGTGTTTGGTATTTCTGTGTGTGTATGGTATGCTGTTGTCAATTAAATCACTTGCTAGTTCATAGCTGTGAATGCATGGGTATGCGTTTGTTCTTTTACTTGTTTTTTTAAAGAAGAATCGATATTTTTTTTGCTAATGATGTTGTAGTTTATTGTAAGCAGAACATCGATTTTTTATAGGCTAAATTGCCTTTAAATGCATTATATTTTATAAAGTTTTTTTTTCACGGTTAGCTGCCAGCCTTTTGAGAACTATTTCGTTTTAAGTTTTTTTTTTTTTTGATTTGTGAATGCTCTTGTAGTTGATTTCATTTAATTTAATTGCCATTTTAAATGCCCTTTTAAAAAATTTGGTAATAAAAAAGACATTTCATCTGTTTTTTTTAATAGTTTAGTATTCTAAATAAATACAAAAAAAAAAAAAATTGTTGCACCTGCAAAATAGTTAATAGTTGGTGCTTATTATTCTCAGCTATAGTTGTAGTTTTAAGCTTTCGTTTAATAATTTTTTGTTTATATCGTATAGATTTCATTGTCTGTTATTATTGTGTGTGTTTTTTATTTTTTTTTTTGGTTATTTTAATGTCAATTCTGATTTTTATCACATTTAATGGTGTGTAGTTATACTCTTCTTTTGTTTTCTAATATTTTGTATTTAATTTTACTTGTTTTTCTTCCAAAAAGGACTTTTATTTTCTAAAAACAAAATGTAATTGTTCGATTTAAATCGCAGCATAATAGTGAATGAAAAATAGAAATTTTAATTATTGGCAATTAAACATTTTGAAATGCTAATAATAAATGTAAAAATCAAAATCAAATGAATGAATTTATGAAAATATTAGATAACACAAAGGCATTAAAAATTCTAATTAGTTTTATTTGACACAGTTTTTGTTTTGTATAATTATAAAAAACTATTTGGCATATTTAGCGTATTAAAAAATATTTAAAACATAACAAAAGAAAAACATTACTTGACCTGATAAAAGTGTGAACATGAGAGCTAAGCTGTAAAATGAACAACAAAAAAGGCTATTATTTAATAACTAATAGTTATTAGAAAATAATTATTAAAGTTTTTAAAAATTGTCGGTTAGTTTATACCAAAAACCTAGGGTATTGGAGTAATTCTGATGCCGGATTCAAATTCAGCGCACTAAACCTTAAGAAAAGTATGAAAATGGGTTTTTGAATAATTTTTTTTTTAATTTTGTTGGCCTATGTTATTGAATGATATAATAGAGATCTTCGGCAAAGAATACGTAGAGGAGCAATCAACCGATAATTTTGAAAAAGTAATAGTAGATTCATTCGTATAGCTTTAATAAGATGCCAAGATGAGAATTTACTGGAAGTCATAACAAGTCTAGTAGCTAATGTGCTGGGTTCGTATCTCAGGTTAGGCATCAAAACGAAATATGAAAAAAAAATATTTCTTCGGCGATATCTGTCAGAAACTTTGAAAGTTAATAAACCTGCCATGAAAAAGTTTCTCAACAATCTATCGTCCGGAGTCGCCGTTAAACTTTAGGTCCCGCCACTCACGTATAAGATTAACGCAAACAACATGATTGCTGTGAGAAGATAGGCCGTAATCCTGACTGAAGGCTTGTAATGGCTAATTATGTATGTATGTATGTATGTATGTATGTATGTATGTATGTATGTATGTATGTATGTATGTATGTATGTATGTATGTATGTATGTATGTATGTATGTATGTATGTATGTATGTATGTATGTATGATATGTATGTATAAGCAAGTCTAAGGTGAGAAAAATCAGCTGATATCCCAAAAAGATTGTTTATATTTAAAATAGAAAAAATCAGATCTTTTCCAGACCTGTTTCCCTGCTAAAGCTACTGATATTAGGGACTGTTAAGTGATCGCTGGGTTGGCAAATCACCGAATGCATTTTATAGTGGGGATTCACCATTTAGTTGTTATCCGTTGCTAACTAATTGCTGAAATGTTTTGAAGTTACCATTCTATTAAAATGGTATTGCCTAAAAGGTTTAGAAGTAATATAATATATTAGACTAAATTTGATACGATACTTGAGAATTCAAGAAGCTTCACAAGAAAGCCGAAAAATCTGAAAAGATGTAGGCGAAATAATAATCAATGGCCTTATGATCCCCAAGGATTGTTGAAGTAATTCAGAATAATGACTATAGATCTAAGTGGAAAGCATATCAAATGGCCATACCGGTCACAACCGCCGTTTAAATCCGTATACCTGTCGTCAGGTTTTATATATTTATGTTGAACTAATCTGATGATATCGATTTTAATAAAGTTTGTTGCTTAAGTTTTTTGTTTTGTAATAAAAACAATAGTTTCTCGTTTAAATGATTTGTATTTAATTTAAGTAAAGATGTTATTGCAATGAATAAATCTTAAATTATAATAAAAATTCTTTAACGCTGTAATGATTAATCAAATTATATGCCATTTTCCTTTCAACACTTCATTGAAATTTACAGAATCGACAATTTACAGCCCCAGGAGGTATCACTCACAATTATGCATATGGAAAAAATAAATTTGTAAACCGTAAATATTTTTATTAAATAATAAATTAAGTTTTATTAAATAATTTCTGGTAAAAATTGCAAACATTCGGGTAGACAATAATAATTTGGTATTTGCCATGTTTTGATGAGCAAATCATTAATTATAATTTTGTCTACCGAAAGGTATGTTTTGTTATAACTAAATGTGTGTATGTTTGTACGTTTGCATGAACATATGAATGATGATAGATAGTGTAATAAATTTCATTATTTAAATTAAAATATAAAAACATATTTATTAACAATTGTTTTCTGTTTTTGTTTTTCTTCTCGTAATTTTTTTTATTTCGATATGTAAATCAATATCTTAGATTACGTGTACACATAGACAAAATATCTTGCCAAATAATATATGAAGAGGAGGTCTTGCTGTTTGTGTAGTTAATGGCAGTTGTTATCTTGAAGCGTTTTGTTAACATAAAACAAAAAAAAAAAAAAATCTGAAATTGATAATCAATTGTGTGTTGTCGTTAGATTATTGTTAGAGATGTTTTCTGTTTTGTTTTCGTTTTGTTTCGTTTTGTTCCGTTTTGTTTCGTTTTGTTTTGCTTTATAGAAAAAAACACAAAATATTTATAATATTGAATGTGATTTTTTTAATTGACATTTGCCATGAGGAACCTTTTTTTCACATGTTTGTTTTTGCAAATGAAGTGTATAAATAATTGTTTCCGTTTTTTTTTTATTAAGGATGATATGCTAATTAAATGTTTCTATCATAGTTATAGTATATTGGAAACAAAAATAAAAATAAAAAGAATTAACAACAAAACAAATACAAAATTAAACAATTAATTTTAATTATACTGATTGAAAATATGACAATGATTACTGAGCGATAACTATAATTAAACAGGGATTTATAAAAACTCCTCTATTCACAGCTTGATTCATTTAAATGTTTATTATTATATGCACGTAGTTTAGTGCATACACGTTAGTGGCATTAATTCTTAAAAAAATATTTAAAAATTCAAACAAATTGTATAAATTTTTCTAAATTTTTAGGCATTTAAAATATCGATAAATCATAATATTTACCAAAGACAAGCCGCTACAAAAGCCATTAACTTATTACGCCACAAGGATGGAAAGCAAAAACCCTCTATGGTGTGAGTTTACAACAAAAGTTTTTAAATTATTTTCCAATTCTTCTGATTGCTGACATGAAATTTAAGCAAACAAAAGAAAAGCCACGACTTTTAGAAGAACTAAAACAGCGATAAAATATCATAGAAATATCCAGTAGTTTATGTTAAAATGTGACTTCAAAATGAAAATCAATGGAGCAAAAATGCCAACAAATAAAGAGGAAAAAAAAACGCGTCAGCAAACATAATCAAGATGTTTATCGTTGTTAAAATGTTAAAATAATAAATATTATTTTTGGCTGCTGTTATTGCTATTGTTACTTCTTTAGTTAATGCGCCTATTAACTATATTATTTTGATCAAGATTTTTATATTGATTTTTTGAAAAAATAAGAAAAAAAAAAATTGTGTGAATAGAAATGTTTTCAAATTTTTTAAACTTTTTCATATCGGAAATTGGCATTTATGGATTGAATTTGAATTAAATATCAGGGGGCTATTTAAACAATGCATTTATGGTTTACGGTAGCCAATTATTTACAAATATAGCTGGTTAATATTCCAACATTGTTCTTCTCTCACAAATCGTTATGGTGATTGTTGATCTTTCAATATTAAACAAAATAAATATGGTAGATATGGTTGATTATTTGATATTTCTATTGCATTCCTTACAATAGTTTGTTGATTGTTCATCAGGTTTTAAAACGTTTCTATGTGGCATATGTATTAGAAAATTTAAATTTTAACACATTTATAGAGTTGCAGAATTTAACAACACTTGGCACTTAGCCCTTCTATTTTTTTTCTTTCCTGGAAATTCACCAGGAAATAAATTGATTACTCTTAATTTTCAACTTATATTTTAGGTAACAAACAACTCTCGCTTTATGTCTGTTGATATCTATAAAGTGTAGACAGTGACATACATTCTGTAAAATAGCTGGGAAAGTGATTGTAAATTTTAATTTCAATGTTTTATTCTTAGATATTGGTATGAAATTATTGAAAAGACTATTGATCTTAGAAGTTTGCAAAACAGATTATTTTTATAGATCTGTTTAGAGAAGTTTCTCGCTTAAGTCGTTTGTTTTTTTAAGCATTCATGTTAATGACCGTTTTGTTGTTATTGTTTGTTTTAATAAAAAAATATTTTAATTTACCTAGTTTTTGCAATTAAAAAAGTAATTGTATGTCAAAGAATTTTTTAAAATTTATTAAACTTTTATTTGAAGTATCGTGCAGTAGTATATGATGACAATTGTCTTGAAATAACCAAATTTATTTCCATGTCTTTTATTACTTTTATTTTATTTGATTTGATGTATTACTATTACACTATAATATTTTAATATGAAACCTCCTTTGCCAATACAATCATTAAAATCTGTAGCAAACACTAATGTGATGTCATTAACAAACGAGCATTTTGAATGAAAATATGCAACGCTACTACCAAATAAAGGCAAACCTTTATATTGATTTGAAGCAATCAAAACACAACAGTTTCGTGGTTCTTAGAAGAGATACGCCTACGCGCTTTAGTGTATCTGATATGTCATTTGCGCCCATAAAATACTCGAAACGAACTTCAACTCAACCGAATTCACTACACTTTACTGCAATACGTTACACTTCATTACCATGCTAACGATGACACTGATGTCGATAAGTCTGTTAAAGCTATGTGACGAATATCATCAAATCGATGTCGATGATGACGAAGCATTAATTCATTTATGTTAAGGCAATTATTTCAAAAATGAATATAAAAATGATCTATGCACACAAGCATCCACAAATATTATTAAGCTTAACGACGGCTAATGTCGTAAATATATTAAACAAGATAATAAGCAGTTATTACAACCATTGTAACAGTTTATCTGTTTAACAGACAACCAATTCAATGTTCAACTAAATGACTATGCCACTAACTAACTGACTGACAGACTGACGGACTGACTGACAGCCAAACAGACTAACTTGTACTTGTAATGTGAATTCATATTAAAAATTTATGCTCACAAAGTGTCTTTTATTATTGGAAAAATGACAGCTCATGTTAAAAGAACGAGTGTTCGAGTACTAAAAAAGTTTCTTTTAATTTTTTTTTTATTTTTATTTTTAATTTATTTGCAGTTGCTGTTCTGGTTGTTGTTAGTATCGTTGTATAAATTATTTTAAATCATAAAACATAAAACTATAAATAATTTATCTCTGTTGGCGACGAAGACGTAGTTATGTAAATTATATGCATTTGTTATTAATAAATTAATAAAAATTTAAATGCTTACCATAAAAAAAACAAATTATTACCTATAAATACTGAAATGGAAATGAATGTTTTTATTTTTATTGAATAGGAGAGACACTTTTATAAGACATTCAAGTGTTTTTATATTTTTATAGAACTTTTAAATATTTTTTGCACCATAATGAACACTTCGATATTAATGATACTATAGTGTGGTGGCGTACAGCTGCATAAATATTTGAAATTTTCGAAGTGGAGTGTTCCAGAAACAATAGAACGTTTTCAAAATAAAAAATATGATTTTCTAAATATTGACTATTGGCTTTATATGATACACTAAGAAAAACACTGTCTAATTTGGTGTTCTATATGATCTCCATTTTTTATCGTACATGCCATCATTTTTCACATTGTACACAACAAGATCTGTTGAAATGTATACAATATCTTTTGAGGGCATGTTATTTTAACTGATATGCAAAACGCCCACTTGTTGCTACTGTCTCTATTGAACAAATATTTTCCGCAACACGCAACATTCTGCCATTAAAGTTAGATTTCAGAAACTTGATAGCGTTTGTTGCATAGATGGTGGATGTTGTGGTTATTGAAATATGATTCATAATGATGTCGTAACCCCAACTACAAATGGTAACACCTTCAACTCAAACATTTTAAATAGAAAATTAAAAAAAAAAAAATAATAACCAAAAAGCAACAATAGTTAATTAAACAAATAATTGTAAATAAAGTTAAAAATAATTAAAAAGAGAACATGTTTGCTACAGATAGGTAGACTAATATGCGTATAACCTGCGAAGTAATTTATGGACAGCATTAGTATAATGGTTAATAAAAATTAATGCAATAATTTAATTATTTTTGTTTAAAGTTTCACTCCAAAAACTAGTTTAGTTATGTTATTACTTTTTTCGATTACGCAAAAACTTTTGCAGAAAGTCAACTTGACAACCGAACTTTCATTTGTCAGTCGCAATATAATACAAGTATTTCAGAATACGATGAGATATGGGACCGATTAATGTGTAGACGGGTGCTAAGGAGTCTGAGAATACAAATTGCAAACCAAAATTAATATACTGAAAGGATTTGTTGTTAGATACTCTTTTATTACATGCCTAGAAAAGAGCACGCCTTAGAAATGGTTTCAGTGACTGGAATGTTCTTATGGTGTAAATTTATTTTTAATAGAGGGTAGATTGTGATTTTAAGAAAGGGATGCAATGAAGCTAATCGAATAAAAGCTTGCAATTTTGTTAATATGTATGAGATCTGAGAATTTCACAATGCTGACTCAGGTCTTCAATTTTTGCAACTACCATTACTAAACCTTCGAAAATGTAATAAATTTCAAGGCTTATGAAATACATTTTCTCTTGCCTGCATTTAGGTTAACTCTTTAAAGTGTTTAATAATGCATATGTATTAACGTATATACAAAGTATATTACATTTTCGAAATTAAAGTTAAATTGCCAATATAATCGTTATTGTTATACGAGCAGCATAAGTGTAGGTGTTCAAGCGTATGTGTGGATGAGTTTCTTATGCAATGAATGCATAATTATCTTCTAATATATCCCATGGTTATGGTTAATTTTCCATGCAAAATAAATGCATCTATTTTTTGGTTTTGTTTGTTTTATCTTGTTCCATAATTTACTATAATTGCATAATAATGCGTATAAACATTAAAATAAATAACCATCAACTACAAATGGCTAAAAGGTGAATTTTCGTTAACAAAGCAAAATTATATGAAATTTTTTTAAATGGAAAATCTTAGTCAAGCTTTTTATAAAAGGAAATATGTTTACGAAAAATTTGTTTTATTAAAAGTAATTGGCAAGCTTTTTTCTATAGTTTACATACATACATACATAATATGTAAACAGTATTACTTTTTAATATGACACTTTTTCCTGTTTTAAACATAAAAAAATTATTGTGACCTTTTGTGCTTCGTTTTAAAATTTCATTTCTTGAAAAAATGCTTTTCTTTTTATCAGCAGCAGCAGTTTTCTGTTTTTTCCGATTATAGACAAAATTTATTAACCGTAACTCTATAAATTTTCAAATAAATAAAAGGAAGCTTCATCCAATCCCGCTGCATAGTTTTCAAAAAAAAACATTGGCTAGGGTATAATAAAGAGATAATTTTAAACACAAATATTGTACAACGAAATGATTTTGGTCGTTTCTTTGGCAAAAGAACTTTCGTTTTGACAAAGACAAACAAATCTTACAGACGGGAAAAAAATTCTTGTAAATTCTTTTGATGAATTTCCAAGATAAATAGCAAAATTCAAAGTAAATACGTTTCATTTTGACCTGACCTGTCTGGCTTCAATGTTTTTAATGTGGCTGCTGTTGTTGCAGTCGCTGGAAAATTATAAAAAGAACGCGTAATTTTTCTTTTCTTTGGGTAAAAAAGAGAATTACCAAAAGGAAAACTCAGTATGTGTGTGCATGTGTGTATAGTGGTGGAACATGATAAGGGTAAGAGAAGAGTCGTATTATAACTTTTTGACTCCTTAGCAACCGTTTCGTTTCATCCTTTTTCCAAAATAAAAAAATAATTCCAAAATATTTCAACCTCTTATTACAAGATAAGGGCGTCCGTCCATTTTTCCATTTCAAAGTACAATTAGAAAAAGGAAAATAAAACGAAAAACCCGGGAACATATAAGTCCAGCCAAATATTTGTGCGTGTGCTGGCAGAACACTGCTTAAAAGTTCAGTATCATTGCAAATAACACGTTTTGTTGCATTTGTTTTTTTTTTTTGCTTTCCAAAAAAAAAAAAAATTAATGCAACTTCTGATTCGTTTTTCTCTTTTGCAATAAAAATATGGCTGAAAAGCTATACAATACCGCAAAGATCAAAATCTATACCCGAGTTTTGTAGCTGTGGCTGCATGTGTTGAAGAAGAACTACTGGATAAAAAAGAAACAACACAGTAATAACAATAATAACAACAATAACAACCGGGTAAAAAAACCAACTAACTAGACACTTTTTTACTGCGTTAAAATTTTTTTTTTATTTTTTTGTTGGTGGCAGACTCTGGGAATCCTGAACTACTCTTTGGGAATCCTGAATGCTGGGGATAAAAAGTAAAAACATTCATAGAAATTTTATGTGTGTGTGTGGATGTGTTAACGTGTGGGTATGTTGTTGGGTACATGTGTTGGGCTTAGAAAATTGTGGCAATTTTTTCCGTTTTTTCTGCACAATTTTATTTTTAACCAAAAATATAGGAAAAAAAATTTTGTTTTTGTTGTTGCAAAACTTCTTCTACATGTTACAGAGATATTTCTGTTTTTTTTTTTTTTTTTTTTTTTTGTTTTTATTCTGTAATGCGAAAAAACGTTTATAATTCGTTTTTTTATGCCAAGGAAGTTGGCAATTCATTGCTATTTTAAAAGTGTACTGAGTGGGCAAAATGTGTGTGTGTGTGGGTATTTTATGTGGTGGGAGAGTAGTCCTGTTAGTTTTTCGCCTTTTTATTTCCGTTTCCTTTTTTTTTGTCTCATTTTTTGGGGTAAATGCTACGGTTGTTAAATGTCAGAAAATGTGAGTTGCATATCTAGTGGTTTTCTCTCTTCTACTTTTTTCCTACTCATTTTCATTTTTAAATTCAACTGAAACATGTGAAACAACTACAGAAATTATAAGTATAACGGGTAAAATATTCGTCTGCATGTCTGTCCTGGCTTCCTTGTATCTCTACGTCCATTAAAAGTTAAATGACAAGGCTTTAAGGGTATGAAAATTATCTTTTATTGTATGTAATTGGAAAGGAAATTATCACATTATGTTAAAATTCTGTGAAGACATGAGACAAAAAAGTACAAGCAAGGAGAAATTGGGTACAAGTGCTAGAAGAAATTATCTAGACAACTGTCATTCCAAATAATGTTACAAAAACAAAATAATGCCTAAATGTAGTCAGTGGTATTTGTTTTCTTTTATAGCATAGAACATAGACTTTAATTTTTTTCGATTAAAATATAAGGCATATGTATTTAGATTCCACGATTTCTGAAAAATCATTCTGTATTAAAGGATCACAAAAAAAATGATACCAGAGAAATGTGATGCGTACTTTGACGGGTTCATAAATAAACTAAAAGGGGCTTTATAATCGATATTACTTTTAACAACAACCATCTTCGATAAGATCTGGAATCATATAATGTGATAAGCAACAAGCAATCTGATTTTCGTAGAATTCGATTAGTATTTCTCTTTGAAAGATGGAACGAGTGGAAAGATTGAAGGATTTCTGTTGATATTTTCAAGCTATTTTGATGGTTAATTTTTACGTTCTACACAAAAAGCTTCTTTGGACATTTGAAATTTCAGTATTGGATCTGAAAGCTTATTTGCAATATAAAAATGCTAATAGAGTTTATCCTCATGATCATTTACTGATTTTTTAAAGAACAATGTATAGTCAGATTTTAATATTAAATTTTTGATTTTAGTGATACGGAGATTGTTCGTTTATAAAAAAGATGGAAGCATTACGTTATTGCATTCGATAAATAGACCATCCATGGATTTAAAATTAAATAGTTTTTCCGTTTTTAAATCGCAAATTGCTTCAACTGTTTTTATTTGATGTCAACCAATACTCTTTTGCCTTTTATGGATGCTTTTCTGGTTATTTCTCTAAAAATTTATAAACATTTTAAAACTACCCAATAAATATTAAGCCCATTTCAAACATAAAATAACATTCACATATGAAACATAAATATATGTGGATCCAAGGGGGACAAAGTATGCAAGAGAGAGAGAGAGAGAGAGAGTGAGGTCGAATGAGGAAAAGGGAGATAGGGTGAAAAAATTTCTTTGATGTGGTTTACAAATAAAACTTTTAGTTTCTATTTGAATTTTGAAACAAACAAAAATTCGTTTTCACAAAAATTTACATACGAAAAACAACAAATAAATAAAAAAAAAACTTTTGACAAAATTATTTTGAATGAAATATATTTATTTGTAAAATAAAATAAAACAAAATAAAACGGAGAGAGAAAACAACATGTTAAAAGAATTTAAATGTTACACAAACAAGCGAACAACCCCAAAACTATGCCACAATTATTTTTAGAAGAGAAAACATATAAACAACAAACAAATATAAATAAATTATTTATTCATATAATTCTGTTATTAAAACACACACAGGAGCACACAAAAATTAAATCTGTAAGGAATTTAGGCAAATAGTTTCAACAAAGATTTATGGAAGCCCTTTTTAAAAGTGATGGAAATAAAAATTATGGATAGATTTAGGGTTTAAAACAAACAGAAAAATGATTAATTTTGCAAACATTTTAATTTAATATAACAATATTAATTTATTAAATAATTTTATTATTAAACTAAAGAAAATTGAATGAAGTAAACTTACATATGTATGTATGTATGTATATACTGCGATCCCTTTAACAGAAAATACAAATTTATGCTAGAATTTTTCTTTGAGTGTCTTATAAATGTGTTTCATAATTAGCTTCAACATTGTCTTCACAAGTAATAATCCAATGCATGAAAAAATAAAAACAAAACATAAATATATAGGGAGAATTTGGCAAACATTTGTTAACGAAATTTAGTAGATCATTAGGATCTACTTGTTCATTAGGTAACATATGTAGGTGAAGCTATTCCCGACTGCCATGACAACATTGGTCTCGAAATTTGTGTATAATACGAAATAAAAGGAAATAAACTTTTCTATTTTCTAATCTAAAAAAACTCACGTTTTTGTGTGACATATTTTTAGGTTTTTGATTTTGTTTGCACTCTTTTCAATATTTAGGAAAAATTGTTCACACCATTGAAGTGTTATAACATTTGTTGGCAATAATTTTAAAAAGAAAAAAGCAGTCCACTAATATTGATTTGATAAAACAAAAAAAGGGTATTTCGTTGGAAAAGATTTCGAAGCATAAATATTCCTACATAATCGTACATTCAATTGAGAGAAAGTCTATAACACGTGCTTTCTTTTAGTAAGGAGACTATTAATTGTCATTTGTTCAGAAGACCATCACTATTCCTTTTTATATTTACTTCTGGGGCTGTTGCACACCCAATATTGAACTAAGCAATACAAACTCTTCATATGTATATAATCTCGTTATTATTGCTTCTAGACAATTGTACCATAACCGTTTAACAGGGAGGTGGGAATAGAGTCAAACCGTAAGCGAATTGTTCAAAACAAAAAAAAAAAAAAAGAAAGGAATTTATAGAATAACAGTTGTTATTTTGTTACATTGTAAGCAACATATGTTGTCAATGAAATGTTTATTGCTAATGTTTTATGACCTCTTTAAATTTTTTGTTGCTGATATTACAGCCCTTGTTGTTGATAGTTTAGAATCGTAAAATAAAAAAATATTAAACGCAAACAAAGTTTACACGTATTTAGATGTGCAAAGAAATCGAAAGAAGGCAAGGAAACATAAATTTTAAAGCATACTCAAAGGCATCCATTATACTACATAAAAAAATAGAGTATAGTTTAAGGCATCTAAAGGAAATAACATGTTGTACCATACCATAACAGTAGATTAAATTCATATACAAATACGTAATAATCATGATTTTGATAGTCCATAAACAAATATGTCATTAACGCTATTGGTGGAAAGGAATAGCAACATAACTGCAAGGCAAAATTACGGGGTATGAAATATTTTTCTTTATAAATTGAAAACAAATGTGCTAAAGACTCTCTGTTATAAAGAATATAACAAGTGAAAAGAGGACTATAGAACAGAGTTTCTTGACGTTTATGAAATATGCTGTCAGATGTTTTCTCTTAATATTTGTGATTATTATATTTAATAATACTGTGGCGTACTTTTGGGGTTATTGCCTAACTTTAGGCTTTTATGAATATATTAACATATATTATGTTGAACCCTGTTCAACAAAGATATTTTTATTGAATTATCTTGAAATTCTATCATTTCTTTTTCTTTGTGTAGATTATCTTTTTTTATCTCTTTTCTTATATATCCTCTTGGAGAGGTATTTTTGTTGTTCCCCACGAATTTACTAGTATATAAATTCTGCTGAATTAACGGTTTTCATGCCAAGTTTATTGTTATTTATATGGTTTTAGTTGAACCCTAAATTAGTTATAAGTTAGTATTAAGAAAACACTCAATAAAGCAAGAAGCTTTTTAACTTGATCTAATACTCAACCGTGTAGTGTCTCATTACGGAACACACCCTATTCTATTGGGAAGAGGAGGTACCTCACCCCAATATATGGTCCTTCGATAAGTCCTAGAATAGGCTAGGACAGGAAAGAGTTAGTGACTTGGAGTCCACTAAATTCAAAAAAAAAAGTTTTGGCAGTTTGCACCTCCGGCGGCAACTCCAACAACACAAAGACAATAGGTTGTCTTAAAAGGGTACTTCATCGTGCTTACGGCAGAGGAAGTAAGGTGATACTTCATTGTGCATCCCGTGTCAGTGAAGCAGTCAACAAACAAGAGGTACATCCCATCCTGGAAAAGAGCAACTAACTGTACGGAAATTATACAAGGTATAGGAAGATTGACAAAAACCAGGAAAAAGAGAGGTATGTACTGTGTTAATTGGTTATTTTGTGCGACATTTTATTTTTTCAAAAAAATGCTAATTAATGGTGGCCTGATTTAAAAAACAAAAAATAAGAGAAAACTACCAAAAGAAACGTTAAACCACATAAAAGAATTAAAATATACAACAACTACGACAAATGTATTTTAACCTAAAATTATTTGCTTAAAAAAATACATGAAAAAATATTGCAATTTAAAATTACAATTTAAATGTACCATCTCTAAGAAGAAAAAACAAAACCACTAAAATTTATACCACTAAAATTGTCACCACTCAAAAATTTCTACAAGAAAGAAATATAAAGAAGAAAAGAGACAGACATATTAATAAACAATTAATAAGCAAGATCATTCTCATCTTCACACCACCTAACACCGGCAAATGTTTCATTTCACTTTGTTCCTTCGAAACTTGCATTGAAGTAAAGGAAAGAAACATAAAACTTCATTCGTGGTGTTCTTGTGAAGCAGTGAAAAGGAAAAAATTTTTTAAAATTATAAAAACAAAAAACAGACAACATTAAAACAGAAAAATAAAAGTGGTGGTTTCGACAAAGTCAATAACACAAAAAACAAAAAGAACCGCTATCAATATTGGAATAAAAAAGCAACAACAACATTGCCTACAAACAACAGAGGTTCTAAACGATAGACACGACAAGACAATTATTAAGCGGTGGTAAGTTAAATAGCACAATAAAATTATTAATAAATCAGGTAGGTGGTCAATGGAAAAAAAAATAATAAGCTGCATTATAAGAAAATAAAATTGTAAAAAAGAAAACGGAAAATTTCTTCAGGAAATATTTGTTACGCAAATTAAATAAAGAAAAAGGAAATATTATAATTGGCGTTGAATTGAAAATTCTGGTACATTTTAAAGGCTGAATTTGTGTGAAGTCACTACGTGATTTAACGGTTTCCAAACTGTGTGAGACAGTCATTAACGGAAATTTGTATGACAAGTTGCTGATTGCAAAATTTCTCATTTCGGTTTGCTTTTTTTTCGATTTTTTTTGTTTTTGAACAAAACGAGAGTTAACGGAGTGGACTTTTTGAGGAAGTTTAAGGTTCAGCGGGCATTGTAGCTGTTTTTCTTCAAGAAAGGTTCCAAATTTAGTCTGAATATTTAGACTAATTATTTTTTTTGCGGTTGAAGTTAGGAAAATGTCGGCGTCGAAAAGAAGATGCAAGTTTGACTTAGCTCAATTGGTGGCGTTCTGCACGAACTTTGGCAGAACTTGTCCAGCGGATTGTTCTTTTCAATTTCTGGATGTTAAGAAACAAGAGTTGGAAAGAAGATGGGCGAAATTAGTCGCATCATACGAGGAGTACATTTTAGAGGGAGAGGAATCTGAAGGTGAAGATCACAAGGACGAAATTTCTTTAAAGTATGAGGAAGCTAGCGAGCTGTATCAAACGCTGAAAGTAAACATTTTGGAAAAAATGAAAGAAGCTACAGCCGAAAATAAGAAGCCAACGGCCATTAAATCAACATTAAAGTTGCCAGCATGCGAAATACAGAATTTCGAAGGCGGTTACTCGAGATGGCCTGCGTTTCGAGATATGTTCCAGGCAGTCATCGGGAAAGACCCATCTGTGGCTCCAGCCCAAAAACTTTACTATTTGAGGAGCAAAGTGAGGGGGGAGGCCTACCAAGCCATAAAGGATTTTGACTTGGTAGATGAGAACTTTCAACTGGCTTGGGATAAATTAAAGAACAGGTTCGAAAACAAAAGGCTCTTGGTTCAGGATCAAGTTAAGAAGATTCATGCGATCACTCCAGCTCAAAATGAAAACATCAAATCTCTTAGGCAGATTCGGAATACAGTTAACGACTGTTTAGCGATTTTAAAGAGTTATAAAATCGAATTGCCCGATTATGACCCATTTTTAATTAACATAGTTGTTTCAAAACTTACGGATGAAACAATTAAAGAGTGGGAAGTCTCCTTAAAGAATCACCGTGAATTGCCCACATGGTCCCAATTGAATGGTTTTCTCTCGGAAAGAATAGAAATTTTGGAAACTATTATCGATAGGAAAAAGCCAACGCCTAAAGATACACAGTCTTCAAGAACTCATGCCTTTTACACTCAGAGTGAGCAAACGTCAGGTTGCAAAAAATGCAAACAAAATCACCCTTTAAGAGTTTGCAAATCTTTTAAGTCCCTATCACCAGGCGAGCGTGTGAAATTCGTTTTTGCAAACAAATATTGCGTTAATTGTTTATCGCCTACACACTTCAAATCTAAGTGTCTTAGTACAAATACCTGTTCTGTATGTCACAGAAAACATCACACAATGCTCCATTTAGAAAAATCGGAAAATTCTAATCACAATAGTGTGCCAACTGGCCACTCTAAGCCGACTTCGCAAAACAGTGACAAAGGCTCTACTTCAAGTACTCGAACAGAAACAAATGCTTTTAATACCCATGTCGAGACTTCGTCTATACCTGACGGTCATATCAAGGCATTTTTCGTTCGTCGTGAAGGAACTACAGTGTTGCCTACCGCACTGGTTTACATAGAAAATTCTGGAGAATTATTTACCGTAAGAGCTCTTCTAGATGCTGGAGCAGAAAAGAGTTTCCTTACCACTCGAATTCAACAAAAACTTGGAATTCCACTTGAAAAGCACTCACGTCAAATATCAGGTTTCGGTGGAACAATTGTAGGTAATTCTAAAGGCAACTGCGTTGTAACGGTAAAATCTAGAGTTTCGGACTTCAAATTAAAAATATCAGCAGTAGTAGCACCAAAAATAGCAAACCTTTTACCCTCTCATCCTATTAAGATCCAAAATTATGACAGAATACGAAATTTAAATCTCGCAGACCCGTATTTTTATCAGCCTGCTGCGATAGATATGATAATAGGAAGCGACTTTTTGCCGTTCATTAATCTTGAAGGCGTGAAACAAAATATATCTGGCGATTTAGAGGCAAGAGCGTCTCATTTTGGTTGGTACCTGTCAGGACCAGTTAATACTTCTGAAATACAAGCTTTTTCTACCACGGTCTCTACGTCCGAAAATATTCTTCTCCATGATCAAGTAAAAAAGTTTTGGGAACTTGAGGAGGTCGAAAAGGATATTTTAATAACGGAAGCAGATTCATTTTGTGAAAATTTTTTCCAAACGTCTACTACGAGACGAACAGATGGTCGTTATGTCGTACGTTTACCGTTTAAAGAACAGTTTCCCAACGATATGTTTTTGGGACCTTCAAGGAACAGTGCTTTGGGTCAATATTATAGAATGGAAAAAACCCTCGAAAAAACCCCCGAATTAAAGGAAAATTATCGAAAAGTTCTCCAAGAATACATCGACTTGGATCATATGGAACCAGTATTTCCCCAGGAGAACAATTCTGGAAAACAATTTTCTTATTTCTTGCCACACCATGCGGTTATTCGACCGGAAAGTAAATCGACAAAAGTTAGGGTAGTCTTCAACGCCTCTAAGAAAACGAATAGTGGCTTTTCATTGAATGACGTTCTGCACCAAGGCCCAGCGCTTCAATCCGATTTAATGCAGATAGTGCTTAGTTGGCGCTATTACAAATACGTCTTCACCGGCGACATCGAAAAAATGTATCGCCAAATTGTAATGCATGAAGCTGATCGTCCATATCAGCAGATTTTATTCCGTAATGAGACGGATAGTTTCGTAAAAACATTCCAATTGAAAACAGTGACTTTTGGAGTGAATTGTGCACCATTTCTGGCAATAAGAACGCTACAGCAGTTAAGTGAAGACTGCAAACATACATTCCCGTTAGCATCCATGATTTTAAAAAACGAAATATATGTAGATGATATCTTGTCTGGAGGACATTGTTTAGAGGAAGCGAAGTCAAAACAAATTCAAATAAAACAAGCTTTGAACTCAGCTGGCTTCGCCATGAAGAAAATTACAGCCAATGACAGTTATCTGCTGAATAACTTGGCCCGGGAGGATCTTCTTGATGAAGATTTCTTAAAGTTTGAGGATTCTAGCACCATTAAAACATTGGGAATACGCTGGAATGCGAAGTCAGACTTTTTCTATTATGTGGTAGAACCGAACCAAATTTCGCCCTCCCCCACAAAAAGGCAAATTTTATCGGTGATTGCAAAGTTGTTTGACCCTTTAGGTTGGCTCGGTCCAATTGTGGTAATAGCAAAGCTCTTGATGCAAGAGTTATGGGAACTTAAGGCAGATTGGGATGAGGGTGTCCCACCACACATACTTGTAAAATGGAATACATTTTTACAAAATTTACCACAAATCTCCTTACTGCGAATTCCTAGATGGGTATATTTTACACCGACTCATAACATACAAATTCACGGTTTCTGCGATTCATCAGAAAAGGCGTATTGCGGCGCAATTTACATGCGAACATCAACATCTCATGGAGAAATAAATTGCAATTTGTTAGTGGCTAAAACGAAAATTGCCCCAATAAAAAAGACTACAATCCCGAAACTTGAACTGTGTGGAGCGGTATTACTCTCAAAGTTAGCAAAGAGGCTAATGGAAAGTTTAAATTCTCCCTATGAACTACATTTGTGGACGGACTCCTCTATAGTCCTCGGTTGGCTACAAAAACCGCCACAAACTCTAAAGACATTTGTTGCTAATCGTGTCACAAAAATTATAAGTATTACCAGTAATAGTCACTGGAAACATGTAGGAACAGAAGACAACCCTGCGGATCTCGGTACCCGTGGTTGTTCCCCCCAGGAACTAATCGAGAGTAAGATGTGGTGGCATGGACCCACCTGGCTTACTCAGCCCTGTGAATGTTGGCCGAAACCTCGAGAATTTGATCCAATCGACTTGGAGACAAAAAAGATTTCAACTTTTCATCTGAAAACTGAACTTGTGGATATTGAAATTGATGCTGACATCATAATAAAGAGATTTTCGTCTTTCGCTAGAGCGCTTAGAGTTATTAGTTATTGCTTTCGATTCATTGATTGCATCCGAAAGCGTCCATTTGAAGCTGAACCGTTCATATCCACAAAGGAAATTCAATTTGTGAAAAATCGTCTGCTTCTAATAGCTCAGATGCATTATTTCCCTAGAGAATACGCATGTCTTCAAGATAAACGGCCTATAAACCGAAAGAGCAGACTCCTAACGCTTAATCCGTTTGTGGATAAAAATGGTTTACTACGTGTTGGAGGTAGATTAAGTCATTCAGGACTTAGTTACGATGAACGCCATCCTGTAATAATCCCTGAAAAATCATACTTTGCTCTACTATTTGTCCAACACACACATATGATTTTACTTCACGCTGAACACTATATTATGCTGAGAGCTATAAGGCAAGGATTCTATATGCTTCGACTTAAAAATTTGGTACGAAAATGTATTCGAAATTGTAAAATCTGCACTATTTACAAACACAAAGTTCAACATCAAATTATGGCCGCACTCCCCCCGGAAAGAGTAAATTTTTCGTTGCCGTTTACATATACCGGTGTTGACTTCGCCGGTCCGTTTAATCTAAAATCATCCAATTTACGCAACGCCAAACTAATAAAAGGCTATGCAGCCATATTTGTATGCTTCTCCACGAGAGCAGTGCATTTGGAAGTGTGCTCAGATCTCTCGACAGAGGCATTCTTAGCTTGTTTCGATAGATTCGTTGGACGCAGAGGATTTCCAAAAACCATGTTCTCGGATAATGGCAGAAATTTCCTTGGAGCCAGTTTATCACTTCTGAAAATTCATAATGAATTCTTAAAAAAGGCTGAGGAAGCACTAGTAGAGAAATATAGTGCTCATGGATTCTCATGGTCATTTATCCCACCTTATGCACCCCACATGGGCGGCCTCTGGGAGGCTGCCGTAAAAAGCATGAAATCCCATCTCAAAAAAATAGCTGGTAACCTCAATTTTACGTACGAAGAATTTGCGACAATACTGATCAAAATAGAAGCTGTATTAAATTCGCGCCCAATGTCTCCATTGACCGAAAACCCCTCTGAACTACTTCCTTTGACTCCAGGTCATCTCTTGAGAGGTGCACCAATTATAGCTCCACCTGAAGCTCCTAAAGAACCTCCGTTAGAAAGCGTGAGTTTTGTTAAACGCTGGGAACGTCTGAAAGCTCTACAACATATCTTTGCCCGTCGTTGGAAAACCGAATATATAACAGAACTTCAACGAAGAGTAAAATGGAAAACAGAACAACACAACATTAAGCCAAACGACTTCGTCATAGTAAAAGACGATTTATTACCGCCTACTGAGTGGCGCCTGGGGCGCATAACTAAAGTTATCAGCGGAAAAGACAAAAAAGTACGAGTTGCAGAGATCAAAACCCAAAATGGGATTATAACACGGTCTATAGCAAAGTTGTGTCTTTTACCAACAACCCATACATAAGATAATATTCTACACAAATGTTAAAATTAATCCACCTGATTTCGATTTAAATTTAAATACCATGTTAAAAAAGAGAAATAAGTCGCAATACAAAATATCTAATAACACAGTATATATACATTTTCTTTTCTTCCTCTCTAGCCAACACTATGCCACGGTCCAATTTATATCTCAAAAACCATGCACTCCGCCATTGTGCAGTCTTTGTCGCTAAATCAATACAAGCACGACGCGATTACATCATTAAATGGGACTATTGTCTGAATTGCTTGGCGCACACACATTCCCGTCCTGCCTGCGAATCAACGAACCGTTGTGCAATTTGTGGTGCCAAACATCATTCGATGTTGCATCGTGAGCCTCCCCATGACGTCACTTTCGCCAGTTTCACTGAAGAAACGGCTCATGGAACTGTTGAAGACCCTACGCCAATTGCTAGTGAAGAGCCTTCGCCCGTACAACACGAAGAATTAGAAGACGATCCCAATGATGTCCTATATTCATTATTCAGCGCTCCATTTTCGGCTGGGTCATATCCGGACACTGGCATGGCTGCAGTTGCCATTGATTCGCCCGGGAGTATGTTGAACCCTG
Source organism: Sarcophaga peregrina (assembly GCA_014635995.1). Classification (NCBI taxonomy): domain Eukaryota; kingdom Metazoa; phylum Arthropoda; class Insecta; order Diptera; family Sarcophagidae; genus Sarcophaga; species Sarcophaga peregrina. The sequence continues at coordinate 14,027,888 of CM025793.1, read as the reverse complement.
TTCAACAAAGATATTTTTATTGAATTATCTTGAAATTCTATCATTTCTTTTTCTTTGTGTAGATTATCTTTTTTTATCTCTTTTCTTATATATCCTCTTGGAGAGGTATTTTTGTTGTTCCCCACGAATTTACTAGTATATAAATTCTGCTGAATTAACGGTTTTCATGCCAAGTTTATTGTTATTTATATGGTTTTAGTTGAACCCTAAATTAGTTATAAGTTAGTATTAAGAAAACACTCAATAAAGCAAGAAGCTTTTTAACTTGATCTAATACTCAACCGTGTAGTGTCTCATTACGGAACACACCCTACTCTATTGGGAAGAGGAGGTACCTCGCCCCAATATATTATTATTATAGTTAGCGTATCGCTAATTAATTGTTCACTACCAGGTTTTAGTGTGCAACGAGTAAAGTAAGCATTCAGAATTATTTCAGGATATTCATTTACTTAAAACGTTATTATACGTTGTAAATGTATATTGGGAAATATTTTTAAATTTACACTTTTTAAATGACAGTCTACTTTTAGACTTCTGTAAAAATTTTAAAATATCGTATTTATTTAGGAGACATTTCAATTTAATTGCTCTTCATTTTATTTTAAGTTTGTTTCTCTTTTTTGGAAATATTTTAATTTATCATAAATATGTAAAAATTATTATTGTGGCTCAATACGGAATAATTCTTTGATTGTCTTGTATTTCTCAAAACTATTTATTTAAAATTTTCATTTAACATACCAAAGGAAAATCTTTATTTACTTTTTTAAATTCTTTACATAATTTACAAAATATTTTTGCAAAAAGAAACAAAATAAAAACTATTGTGACATAGAGAAGACAAACGCAAATATGGAGAGCAAAAAACAAAAAAAAAAAAAAAAAAAAATCACAATTTCAACATTTTCCCCACAAAATTGTAGCTTTGGAATATAAACAATAACTAAATGATTTTTTCTTAAGAATTTATTTATGAAGACAAATATACTAGGGGCAGTAACCATATATTGTGTAAAAAATAGCTAAAGGCTTAGTTATCTAATCAAATAAGTATAAGAAAAGTGTATATACATTTTTTTTGTGCACTGTAATACTTCAAATATTTTCTATTTAAGAGAGTAAGTAAAGAAATCCATGTTAAAGGACATTTAACATTTAAGCTGGACATTTTATCTTTGTCTATGATTTGTTTATAAGATTTATTCATACTTTATATGATAATAGCCTCTGTCATACTCTTCCACACACAATATTATCATACTCTATATATACAATATGATAATTTTTTTTATGTTAAAGTAGTAAGACAAGTGTTTTATATGTACTCGTACATATTTGTATACATAAAGTATAAGATGAAAATAAATATAAATACAGATGGCAACAAATAAATATGTGTGATATTGAATTACATATTTCAAGTTCTCCTTCTTATATTGTGTAGATATATAATTATGTATATGTTAAGTGTATGTAAGTATGTGTATGTATGTAATGTAAGTGTATTATATTATTTACTATAATTATTAAAAGAGAGTATATATTTGAGAAGAACATGTAAATGGGCCATTTCCATTTAAAATTTTAAAATATAGTAATTGCTGAAATATTCCTATTCTTAGTGTATGTCCTTAAAATAAGATTTTCGTTGCCTTCTATCTATATACTGAACAGTGCCATATTAGACAATATGATTTGCAATATGATTTGCTATATGATTTTTGGATGGCAAGGCAAATAATTACGTTATTCGTATGTACATGTACTTTTCCTGGCACAATATTTGTATTAATGTTAAAAATCCTACACACTTCTATCACATCTTTCTAAGCCACTCGTATCTGCTTAGGGGAAGAGCACAATTTCTAAGATATTTTCACTTAAGTGTTGAATAAATTGTATAACGAACTTATAGAATTAAAAAAAAAAAAAAAAATAAAACTACTATTAAATTTTATTTAAGCTGTTCAATAAAAATCCCTAAAAGAATATGAAGGATTAAATAGGAAGGTTTAAATTAATGTAATAGATAAAGTTAATTGCCACAATTAAATAATATGATTCAAATAGTTGCCAGAACGAAAATATTTGTTTGATGTGACTAAAATTTCCAATTACTAAACCGGTAAATCCGCTGAATTTCTTTAGCAGGTAAATCATACATATATTTTGTTTACCGCAACTAAATACTATTGAATAAATATTAATTCAAGAAAGTTGTTTTTAATAATAACAACTACGTTTATTGTAATGAAAGATGTTTAATCATAATGGTAATAATATGGCCAAGTGGCATACGTTTTATGAAAAATATTTCAATCACAGCCAAATAATAGTAGATTGTATTACGTACATGTATCTTGTACTGAAATTCATTTAAAAAACTACTAAATTAAAAAATAATGTCCGAAATGGTTTAAAATATTTCAATAATTACGTTTTTATTCTCAATATTTTACCATATTATCATGTTTAATAGTTGTAGTAGTTAATAGCCAATAAATACGTTTTATTATAAATTTTCAACGAAAGCAAGTAAGTAAGTACTTAAATATAGACCTTAGAAATTAGCTTAAAATATAGTTTTTTTGAAATATTTTCTTTTTTTGTTTAAATAAATTGTTTTAATTTTAAAAAAATCTTATTTGCATAAAAATTAAGCGAAAAATAATTATTAATTCGTTTGAATAGATCGTTTTGTCTAAAAAAAAACCATAACAACCATATGACAATAAAATAAATTGTTTAACAGAACGTTTCGAGGTACATGTCTTTCGATATTTTCTCAAAATTTAGTGAATTTTTTTTCAAATGTTTTATAGTTATTCATAACCAAAAAATTTTCGCTATACACAATTAAATAATTTAGTTGGGGTAACTAAAGAGTCAAAACATTTAAACGCCTTTATAAAGGTGTAAATTTCTTAACATCTTTTTCCACTAAGTTGTGTTTCATTTTTTGTTTAGAATGTTTCATTTAAGACTTCTTTTTCCTTTTTTTATATCAACTAACAAATACTCACAATTAAAAGAAATGTTTTCATAGATAACATTTTGCTTTTGTTAAACACCAACTGATCTGATGATAATCCAAATAGATAGACAATTATTTTTAATATATTATTGACACTTTACAGCACTTAATAATCCGTTAAGTCTTAACAAAATCCTTTATAAAGAGTTTTAAAATCCTTGTTTATTATTTGTAAAATAAAAATTCTGTACTACAAATTTTTATTTTTTTTTTTTTGGTGTTTAAGAATATTTATTTCTTTAAAATTTTTCTTTTTTTTTTTTGTAATAAATTTTTAAAATTAAACGTGATTGGTCGTTATTATTTTGATTTAAAATAATTTTTTATTTATTTATTATTTTAATAGTAATAAATAGTGTATTATTAAATGATAAAAAAGTAAAATAATAAAATAATTATTAAAAGTTAAAACTTGTAAACCGCTCGATACAACACGAAAGATTTGAATTAGGGTTTGAAACAGCGATGCATTGCTTTTTATAACAATTACTGATGATGCGCAAGCGCAAATGATTGCTGCCACCGACACAAACAGCGTCAAGCAGAAGCGCAAATTTCAAACGGAAAATAAAATTTCAAATAGAAAAACAAAACAAAAATACACATAGAAATAGAAAAAAAATTTAAAGTATTTAAACTGGAGTTGCCAACAATATGTTTGAAGTGAACATAATAATTGTAGTTGTTGTTGTAGCAGTAACGATCATATGGAACATCAGTTGAAATCAGAAGTAAATAGAAACAATTACTACAATAGTATTTGATTAAATCCGAAACATTTGCTCTGCTCTTTAATGGAAATAGAAATGTTGCTCTATTGGGATTGTTTTTTTATTATTATTATTATGTTTGTTGTTATTGTGCTTTTGCTGTTGCTATTGTTTCTGCTGCAGCTTTTGTAGCTGTTTAAGTGTAACTGCCAAGCAACTAAACAACTATTGCTATTGTTGCAAAGATTAAATGAGCATGATCTTCTAAATCATCATTATTATTATTGCTAACATCATAATGCTACTCATCCCATAGATTCTGATCATTATTTTATAACAATAGTACACAGTAATAATCATGATAATGAATATTTAAAGATTTTTTTCTTCAATTGTGTTTGGAAATGTAAACTGAGTACGTTACTCACAATTACTCTTGAAAGAGTAAGAACGTTGCTGTCGATCGTCTATTTCTGTACTACAACTACAAATGAAATGTCTTTGAAGCATCATAATAATGATTGTATTCATAATAAGGTTTCATTTTAATAATCATTTCAAAGAGATTGTCTTGATGATGAGATATTTTAAGAATAATAGTTCGGTTAAGGTGGCTTCAATAGTTTTTTGTTCGTCTTTTCTTTTGTGGCTTAAATGCTCTGTTTGCAGACAAGTGCTTCATCATGTTGATTGTTGTCTACTTTTTGACTGCTTTTTTTTGTGCTCCGTATTATTGGCAGTTAAGCTTTTTAAAGATTCTGTTCGTATGTGTTTTTTCGATGGCATTAAAAATGAAAGTCTGTTAGAATTTTAATTGTAATTGGGATCAAGGTATTCCATTAAATCTAAACAAAAAAGCGAATTTTAATTATAAATTGAAGTTTAAGCTAATTATTATAGACTCTGGCTATTAAAACGTTAGTTGATTTAATGTAAAAAAATGTATAAAATTAATGCATAAAATCTTTGTGAACTGAACAATCAGGGTGTCCTTTAAAAGAAATTAATCACTTGTTGATATTGGTGATGGTTATTTTACGCCTATGCTTGCACAAGCAAGATATTTCCGTTCAAATTCTCAACCAAAATTGACGTTTTAGTGTTTTGTTTTCAAAAATTCAGTAGATGGAGTGACAGCTTTTTTTAAAATGAAACCATTTCAAGCAATATTATTGAGTCAATTGATCAGATTGACCAGTCTCGACAATCAGAATAGATGCTTAGCATTAAAACTCGACTTCCTTTGAATGAAGCAGAAAATCAGACTGAAACTATTTATAATGGATCGAATGATTGGTTTGATTTCAAGCAGACATAGTTTCTAGACGCCAAAAGAGAAAAGTCTGCGTTGAGCTAGAGATGGGCATTGCCATTTGAAGTGAGTATAGATCAGTCTTCCTCTACGACTGCTCGGTAACGAAGTCTTTTTCACATGTCAACCCATTACCCTTACCTGTAATCTGTGAAAATTAGGATTTTTCGACACCCGAAGGATAAGCAGTATCCAATATATCATTGCCTGATTGATAGTTTAACGAAGATGTACTTACTTCCGGACGAATATTTAGTTTGTTCTTGCAAGTTCATGAGAATATGAGTTTAGAAACTTGTACTGTTTCTTAATAAAAAAATTGTTGTAATCACCGTACATAGATTCTTTTCAGAACAGCTGTTTAAATAAAATCTCAATTTTTTTTTCATTCAATTTCGTGTATGACTTAATAGTAATAAAATTTATTGATTTTCAAAATAAAAACAACAACTATTTTTCATCTTCTTTTCTGTTTCTATTTTTTTTTTTTGCTTCAGCACATAGTAAATGTTATTTTCCATTATTTATTATATATAAACGATTAATTTATAAATTATACAATTTTACATATGTTTGTATAAATGTTTGCGGTTATGAATGTAGTTACGTTTGCATAATTATTCAAGATATAAAACACTTGAGATTTTTTCTAATTTTTTTCCTTAAATAAAATGCACATCTTGAACGAACATCTTTTATAAAAGAGTTTTGTTGTTCACATAACAGTAGAGAGGTTTTTTTTCACATTTCAAAAACAATTTAAGTTGTTAGTAATTTAAACAAACAAACAAAAAAAAAAAAAAATAAGATTATATGTGTTATAAAACAAGTGTCTTTATTGGATTACAAAATTAATAACATTAAACGATTGTTTTACATTTCAATTGATGGTGAAATTATGTACCTTTAGGTCGAAATAATTGTGTTATGATTTCATTTTAATTTAAGGGGGAAACTATTTTTATACACAAACATTCGTGTTGACACTCAACTAGAGAAACACTCCCTATTTAACACGACTGATATCCTACCAGATAACCTGCTGTTTTTTCTTAAATGACGCCCCGTTAAACTGAACTGATTACAGAAAAGTTCAAAAATTTCAAATGCTTTAGAAAATGTCAACTACTATTAACAATGGTAGACGAAAGAATGTTACAAACACAAATTTATGACATATCCTGGCAAATAGCGTTTATTTTATTTTTTTTTTTGTTAACAAAAAAACAGCAATTGAATTTAAAATTTCTACTAAAAGAATATCGAAGCAAATATCTCATATTCACGTTTAATTTTCAAAAGATCCGCTTTGTATGGTTCTCATTATTAAACTTGAAATAATTACTCATTAACCATAATTTTTATGGCTTTAGAATAATATAGAATTCTTTTTGTAATCATTTTTTCTTTCTGCGTTGCATACCCATAAAAGTCAATCATAAAATTAATATGAAAATAAGCTAAAGAATACACAATGTAAGTGGAAAATATAAAATTCCCAACTAACATTCGTTATAATTAATGTTTACATTTGAAATATTTATTTGAATATTTTTACTATTATTATTTTTTATTAATTTTTTTTAGATATTTTCTTTGGATCAACCAACAGTAACAGATTAAAAACAAAAAAGATTTCCGTAAACGGCCAAACAATTGTTGCACTTTTCACAGTAAATAAATTGTAAAATAAAAATTAAAAAAAATATCCACATTCAACGCCTTTTACAACGAAAAATAAAATAAAATAAAATAAAATAAATGTGGAAAAAAAAGGAAAAAGTTCGCCAGAAATAAAAAACGAAATTCTATGAATAGTTTGTATTTTTAATGGTATTTGCGAATATATTTTTTTAATTTTTTTTATTTTTATGGATTTCTCTACTTGTTTTTCGTTTATGGTTTTATTAACATTCTTTGTTTTCATGGCTTATTTGCCTAGTTAAATGCATGCAGTAAGGAAGGAGTCGGAATTTGAAAACTGAAACATTTACATAGAACACTTAATGCCCTACAGTTTTAATAAGAGACTCGGGAATAATTCTGGTGACTAGGGCTGATGTGAAAGGAACTTACATATTATTCCTCAGCTCAGCTGATAAGATTGCTATGGTCATGGTAACAATGACCAGTAATATGATAGAAACTTGGGATTTCTTCAACTAACAATGTTACGCTTTCAGACGATTCTTATGGTGGTATGGAAAGTTTCATTTCCAACCCATTGTTGTAGTATTTGATATGCTGGTATGCCATTACGGCAATAATTTGAATTGTTTTTTTTTCATATTTCTCTTCGTTACTAAATTTGAATGCTTAATAGATATATAAAAAGGCATTGGAATATAAGCGTTTGATAAAAATAACAGCATTATGAACTGGTAATCATATTTTAAGGCAAATTGAAGATTTTTCTCTTGACGGAAATATAAAAAAAAAACTAGGCAAATATTTTATTTTATTTTAAAACTGATTATGTAATTTTTCATATTATTAAATCATATAGTATATTTCCGAAAAGAGAAAAAAAACCTCAAAAGCAAATTAAATTTATTTTTCTTCATGGTTTTTTGCTTTTTTGTTTCTTAACAAAACCAAACCAAGACTGAAGATTGCAAAAAAATATTGAAAAAAATATATCCATGGCGTATATACAGTAAAAACGTTAAAATAGTTATAATAATAATAATGATGTACTAATCTTTGGTATTGTATGTATATGGTTAACAGAATAAATAAAAAAAAAATTGTAGTGGCTGTTTAAGTACCAGCAAAGACAGTAAGGGAATGAATAAGTGAATCATGCTAAAAAAAATATTTCATTTTTATTACTCTGAACCTTTTAAGCTACAGTACCAGCATTGCGTTCCACTTTTGTTTTCAACTCATTCACTCTGTTAAATATGTTTGGATATTCCATATCGATTGTCTGAAGTCTTAAAGCATTGTGTATTATATACACAAGTTCTTTTAGTATAATTAAAAGAAGAACAAACCTCAAGATATGATGAGATACGTTACAGTTTGTTTACCATATTTTACTTCATGCAATTCACATTTATTTCTTTTTCTATTTTTTTCTTACGATTCTCTACATTGTTTTTGTTTTTATGCCTTCATGACGTAGACTATATATTGGAAACAATGCAAGTACAATTTCGGTTTCATTAAACGTTAAAAAATAGAATCTGCTCGAAAGGCATACCCATTATAAAACAGAAACTAAAAACAAAAGAACACAACAAGTTAATATACGAACATGTATATACACTTCAAGAAGTTGTGCTTTCAAAGGCAATTGGTTATAAGAAACTATTTTGACTTGGACGCCTATTTCAGACATTATTACAAACTAACGGATGGGATTTATTTGAGTCATATGTAAAGAATTTTATTCAAATTAATTATATGATACGTAAATTTTAACAAAGACTTTTTAAATCTACGGCTCGAAAGTAACTAAAACCATGATAAAAACAATGAACAACCATATACAAGTAGAAACCTTCCGTTGATTAATATAGAGCTACTTCGTGTAATAAGAATATTTTGCTCAGTGTTCTTTTTTTTTTGTAGCTTTTGTAGTCGTATAAAATATTTCTATTTGTTATGGCTTATTTTAGTTTTTGTTATTACTTCTATTTGGCTAATATTTAAAGGCCAACTTCACAGCATCTGTTAAAAATACTGAAACTGAAAAAAAAAAAATGTTATAAAAAGCAATGAAAACATTTGATATGCACTAGAAATAAATACAAGAAAACACCTTCAAAATACCAAAACTTTACAAAAACAAAAAGAATTATTTTATAACACATACACAAATGAGGTATGTATGTTTATATGTATGTACAAAGCAACAATAATAACAACAATTACTAATACAATAATAGAATAATAATATCTTTAAAATCAACAAAAATAAATCAATAAAATCATAAAAAAATGTGCTGGATTGAATTGGATTTAAAACTCAGCCTTTAACAAATGAACTGCAGAGTAGATAGATGTATATGCGTACATATGTACATGAAATGAATTAAGACAAAATATAAAGACTATAATAATATAAAATGAAATACAGAATTGAATTGAAATATATATTTTTAATTATGAAATCAAAAAGCGTTTAAAATCCTTTGTATATAACTCTTCATTTTTTATTTTTTATTTTTTGCTCTTCTCTTTTGAAAATGTTAAAGTATCATTATCATGCCGAATGTGAGCATCATCATTAGTAACGCCAATGGTAACAATAATCCGTAAATGATATGCCCATTAAAATAAAAATAAAAGAAGAATAAAATGAAGAAAAAAAAAAAATAAAAATTAAGAAATTAAAAACAAAAACAGAATTAATATCGCATATTATTTTTCTTGATCACTTGATCACTTGATTAGCGAATTGCTTGGAATTTGATTAGACTTCAAATCAACACTTTAATTTGTTGCCTCAAAAATTTTCATTGGAAATATTTATTGTTTTAAATTTTATTTTTCTTTTTTCATGGTTTTATTGTATTTTTTGTTTTGGTTTTTTCTAAAAAGTGATTTCAAATGTCACTATGAATGTCAGTTTTAGTTTAATTGTAATATTCTCCTATTATTTCTATAAAATTTTTCTTTCGTTTCGTTTAGTTTCGTTTTTATTTTGACTTGGACAAGCCCTTTTTCTTGAATTTATTACCAATTTCTGTTCAATGTTTCAGTTTCAGTTTCAGTTTTATTTTTATTTTTTTGTTGTTCAGGAGGTCTTTTCATCATCGCAAGAAGTGGCAACAAAGTGAAACTGAATTTATGTGGATAAAATGAAACGTGCTGGTATTAAATGTTTGAAAATGATCAATAACAAGTACATTTCATTACAATTTTTTTTTGTCTTCTCTATATTTTCTTGTTATTGTTGTTGTTATTGGATACTGAAGTCTATTGCATTAACATGCCACCAAAGTGGTGCATCATATTTAGTTCTTTTTTGTGGAGCTCTACAGATCAATAGCGGTGGTTAAAAAAGCGCTACTTTGGGTAAACAAATTTATTTAAAACTTTTATTTAAAAGTTTTATTGTCTTTTAACCGTTTGTTATGTAATTTATAAGATATTAAGGAAAATCTAGAGAGGTATCTAACGAAGTGTATAAGCATATATTACAATATTTTTGAATTTTATTTGAGTTCTTAACTTGAAGTTATGCACTAAATTTGCGTACTGCACTTACTTGCATTAACCGGTAAATGATTCTTAACCTCAGACATTATCTGAGCATATTAATAAGGCTTATATTTATATTCTTATTTTGGTTTTATTTTAGAAATTAATTAATTAACAGAAGTAAGCAATTCCATTATTGTCTACCATTACCATCTCTAACTTCTATTGAGGTTTATTATAAATTTATTTAAAAACTATAAATAAGCCAACCTACACTTCTATTTCCTTCAATTACTATTTTTTGCTCAACCATTCATTATAATATTTTAAGTCATTTGCTCAATAATTCTTGAGTATATATTTTAAAAAATTTTCTTTAAATAAAATTTATTATATTTATTATAGAGCCGCCATTGTTTTTGTTGTTATTATTGTTTGGTTTGATGTATGGGTTTGTGTCTCGGCTATAAATAATTCATTTGTTCATTAAATCATCCATAATAAAGAACATGATTGAATCTTTAATAGTTTATATATCATATTTAGCTGTTGTTGGTGTTTGTTTTTTTTCTTACTTGTTTCTAAGAAGAATGTTTTAATTTTTGTTTGAAATTTTTAGTTATTTTTTCTCTTTTCGGATTTTAATATAATTTATTTGACATTTTCTTAGATATGCAGCCAAAGAAGATTGTGTTCTGTAAAATGTCACTATAGTGTGATGATTTTAATTTATTGCCTTAAAAGATTACGTTTTTTCTTGCCTTCTTCAGAAAGAAAAAGCATTTTTTCTTAATTGATTTGTTTAAACAAAAAAAAAAAACAGAAAACAAAAAAAAAGTGAAAAATTTTAAATAAATACAAATCGTAATACAGGCAGGAAATGACATAATGATGACATGATAATTATGGCATTTGCATACAGAATAAGTGATAATTGAAAGTAATTAACTCATTAATAGAATTTTTAGATATTTTAAGGAGTGATAGGCCTTTAATGAAAAATAATAGTATAATTGATGTACATATGTTCGCATATACATAGTACATAAATTGCTGGACACTGTAAGTATGGTACCTATTTTTTATATACAATCAACATTTACATAATGTCTCTTACCCATGGAGTGCTGTCTATAATGACAAACTAAAATAAGAGTTGTCGGACTCTGTGTTTATTTTTGGAACAGATTTAAAAAGAATTATTTAACTAGAGTTTAAAGAAGCAATATTTTCTGTAATTCTTCAGGAACATGAACATTTTTACTCCATTGTTTTTAGAAGTCGCCGTGGTCTAGTAGGTAGTGTTGGCTTATTAGTCGTAAAAGGCCCGGGTTCGTATCCCAGGTCAGACATCAAAATGAAAAAGTATTTCTTCGGCGACTTCTTCTCAGCAGATTTCTGGCAAAGACTCTAAGAGTAAAAATTGCCATGAAAAGCTTCTCAAAAATCTGTCGTTCGGAGTCGACTTTAAACTGTAGGTCCCGCCACTCATGTATAAAATTAACACACACAACATAAGTGTTGTGAGAAACTAGGTCAATAATCCTGACTGATGGGTTCTAATGACCAATTATGTATATGTATGTTTTTATAAAAAGAGAATAAATTCGTAATTGATAATGGAATGTTGAAACATACAAAGAGAAAAAATCGTGTAGTGATCCGATTTAATGAGTGATGCCAAAAGTTTCATTTTAAGCTATATACCTTTATTGTAAAGGTTTGTCCTCAATTATTGTAAACGATTTTCCTAAATTAACTAGGCTTGTATATCATACAATTAAGAGCAATACCATTTATCTCATTTTCTTTATTACTCTCTGTTTAGGCTTTAAGTCCCTGAACTTTTCATAATATATTGTAGACTGATGGTTACGTGTTTTATATATTTTTTTATTTATGATGACTTTAAATACCTTAAACAGTCACCATTAAAAACAAATGTGCAGACCATAAATTATGCGTTCAACAGAGTTTTTTGTTCAGTTTCTTCAGTTTAATTAATATTCAATTAAAACTTAATTGGGAAGGCACATTGTCAGGTACACAATAATAAACACGGACACACTTAAACCATTAATTGCTGGCAACTCTTGTGTAGTGAATGTGTGATAATTGAGATATTTATTATACACTGTTGTTTTTGGTTTTAATATTATTTTTGTTGCCAAAAGATCACATCTACCAATAACACCAACAGTGTTAAAAGCCTCAAAGTGAGTACGAAAGATTCGCGGATCACATAAATCAAATAAAAATTTCGTTCATGTTTAAAGATTCTAAATCATACACGGATTCCAATTGAGCAATAACTCAACAAAATGTTTGAAAAAAAAAAGAAAAAATACAAAAACTACAACAACTACTAACCAAACTAAAAACGACTTTAAATTGTATAACATTAAAACATAAACTGATTTAGAAGGTTTCTTTCGGAAATACTAAACATGTTAGTAACGTTGAGAAGAGAGACAAATAGAGAGTAAGAAAGAGAGGGAGAGAGTGAGAGAAAGAGAGGATGTCAAACAATTTTTCGATAATAATACTGCTGCTAATGATAATGATAATAATATTGACGATGATGATGGTGATGATGATGGAATGATGAATATAAACATGATAATGATGATGTTGTATATTGAATAGTTTTCATTTTGGCTGCAAGTAGTGTTTTATAGTTGAACAACAACAACAGCAACAACAATAATAAAAACAAAAAAATAAAAATACTTTATACATTCGATAACGTACGGACAGAGTAACAAGCAAAACTATTTGAACGCGATTTGCGTTCACAGCATGAAATGTCAAATACTAATGCAAATGCTAAAAGCAATAATAGAAGCTGCACAAAAAAAAAAAAAACTGAAAAAAACACCAACGAAGACGAAGTCTTGTAAACGGACAGACAGGCGGACATACCGTACTACTGCCATGGAATAATTCAACGAATAATTCAGCAAAAAAAACAAAGTCGCAGCTACAAAAAAAGGTAGAAAAAAAGTCAACAAAGTTAGTATAGTAGAACCGATAGAAACAAGAATCACAACAACGTTAACAACAACAGCAACAATTATAATGACAACAAAAACTACAATAGACGTTTTTCTATAAAAATTTGTTCATACAATAAACAGGGAAGAAAATTACAATGAACCAACAACGAATATTTTAATGCCCTGCACGTCATACACAGTTGACTGAAAGTATGGAAAGAATTCTTAAAAAATTAAACAATAAAATAAAAATCCTTGAGGACGATCTAATACACTTAAGTTAAATTTTTTCGATTTTACAAGAAATCTACAAACCCTTTACCTGTTGCCTGTATATACGTTAGGTTGTTAGGTTTCAAAAGAAAAGCTATTTTTCCATTTTAATTTCATTCCATTATAAATAATAGTTGGAACTAGCCACTATGTACGGAATACAATGTCATTTATATAACAACCTGTAGAGTGGCCACAATAGTCGATGGTTTCGAGGTTTATTTTCGACCTCTTTTCACACCTTTCGTCCTGTATCTCGGCGGTACCTTGATGAATGCTCCAATGATAGGGGACTGTTCGCGTAGATACAGTCTTAGGCGGACTTACAAAAAATTCGAAAGATGTCAAAAACTTAAAATGGGTGTAATAAAGCCCAAACGGGTATATTTATTTGAATCGTGGCTTTGTCGTGTTGACAAATTACACAATTTATCAGAAAGAATTGGTGCTCTCTCTATGCGTTGAGTCCATATAAGATTACATTTCCTTCAATAATACACATTTAAGTTAAATATTCGAGTAGTTGTAGAGCTAATAGTTATGACGATAATATTGAAACAACAACAATAACAGCAACAACAACAATTACTACTACAATAATAACAATAAAACCAACAATAGCAACAACTAAATAGTAACAGCTAAAAGAACACCATAAACACCAATAATAAGGTTGCTAAAAACAAAAGCAATACTAAAACGACAACAACAATAATATCAACAACAACAACAACAACAACAATAGTAATAATTTCAACAACAACTATAAAACAAAAGGCGACATTTACTAACAGCAGCAACAAACAAATACTAGACAGTAACAGCGACGACAGCAACAAACAAACAAACAAACAAATGCCGTTGAACAAAACAAAAACAAGCAATAGCAGATTTTTTCTTTTTTTTTTTTTTTGGTTCGATTGCAAGCTGTCTCTCACTTTAACATGCCAAATTTAAAATATGTAGCTTGAAACACACTCACACGGACTTTGTAACAGTTTCTACCATTATTCAATGGAGGAATAAATTGTTATCGGGTAAAAAGAAAGCCTATCAAATGTGCTGTAGTACCATTTCATTTTTATCCCCTTAAATAAACAACGATTTAGATGCAACTGCAATTGGTGGCAAGTGTTTAAGCATGTGTGGCTGCATCCAAAAAGAAGTACAAAAAAAAAAAAGTTTTTCAGTGGCATTTGAAAATTTTGTTCAAAATTACTTTTCCATACGCTGATGCCTCTTGTATTCCCAGCTCTGAACCGTGAACGGCATACCCGGTAAAAGAAATATTTTTAAGCGTGATGTTGTATTGACGATGACGGTGACGATTTTGGTATTGTCGTTTGCCTTTTTGTATGAAAATCAGAATATGCATGTGACACTTGTGTTTGCGATTCGCATAAATGCATAAATTATTAAGTGCCAATTAAGGTGACCAGATATGGCATAGAAATTTTAATGCGGTTTTTGGAAAATTCAAACAAATATTTTCTTTAAGAAATACGAGAAATCTGAAACTGAAATGGCATCATTTGCCAGGTTTTGTATCCAAATACATTTATTGGTGAAAGGCAACTTTATTCATAGATAAATATGAGTAATGTGGCGGTCAGTCAAATAGACAAAGAGAATGTTCGAACCGAGAATCTCTTCCTACTTATCGGCACTTTATCAAATAAGGCCACCTGAATATGATTCTTCGATTTCCAGGAGGTTTTTACAATCCAGAACTGACAATAAATATATTAGTTAAAAGTTCGGAAATGATTGATTATTATGATTTAGGCTGCTTGATCAATGCAGTGCTTTCCAATGTTATGGCAATTTGAAAAGTTTGTTAATGCTCCATGAGCGGCTTCATTGTCTCTGAAAATCTCTTGATTTACTCGGATAGCCAGGCTGCGATTAAGCTCCTATTGATCGTAGTTTCATCGCATGATCATCGATCGCATAATGTGCGACTTTCCCTTTGGTAGATATTTTGAAATACTCGGTATTCAAGCTTATGACATCTGCAAGAATTGTGTCTTTGAGCGTATTGTCTGCACGATACCTGGAGTATAAAACATTGTACTCAATCTTGATAGTGCCTACAGTATTTATAAAATTGTGATCATCAAAAATAATAATGTTTTCCTTTAACCACGTTTATGTAAGCTGGTCACCTCAAAATATATGATAAATAAATTTATTTCGGAGATTTTTTTATGAAACAAATTCTATGCAAATAATCTGTTGGTAATAATATTTTTTTGTAAAGCATACTATATGAGATGAGATGATGCTCCTTTTCAGATACACTATAGCAGTGGCGGTAGTTATTTCTGTTGTTGTTGTGTTTCCAACAGACCTGATGCACTTGGCGCCTGCTGAAAATCAACATGTTTCGTCTGAAGTCTTGAGGTGTTTTTTTTTACAGTCTTTTCCTAACGATAAATATTGTTATTGTAACCCTTCTGCCCCAACTCGAGTGTCGTCTTCATCTGTTGTGTTAAAATCGTTTTTGGCGAGATTATTGACACTTTTAGTTTTTTGTTCTTCGGCTTTTTAGTTCCGAACAATTTAAACATGAAATGAAAATTTACATCTTATGTATTTATGTATGTATGTATGTATGTAAGTGCATACGTACATATGTAAAGATTCTTTGAGAGAACATTGTCAGTCTGATGCAAAGCAATTTACGTACAATAACAAAAACAAATTTTCGGTTTCTTACATCATTTGGTACTTCTTTGCATGACATTGGGGGGAAAAAAGTATGCAAAAAAAAAGAATAGAATTTGAGGCGAAAAAAAGCTATATGACGCGTAGTTGTACAATTGTTGTTGTAGTTTTCTCAGATGAATTTTTTTTTATTATGTACAAACTTTGCAAGATGGCTAGGTTATGTAGTTGTTGGAAAAGGTTACAGCCAGAGAAAATAGTTAGTAAAACAACAAATACAATGCGGATAGAACACATAAGAGGGGCGTGTAGTCTACTGGCAAGCATTTCAACAAAGTGTTGGAAATAACTGTTAATACTAAACTAGATACAGCAGCAGTTAATATGGCAAGAACATCTCTTATAATGCAAGCTGATCAGTTACGGACACGTTCAAAAAGGTCTTTAAGGAACAAAGAGGCATAGCTAGTAAGTATTGAATCATATGAAAAGCTAAAAGACTTTTTTTTTGTAAATGTCACCAAATGCAGGACGCCCTAAGAACAATAGAGGCTATTACAGTTGAGGGTAACGAACTCAGTGATATGGAAAGAATCGGCAAAGTGCGATGGACATGTTAGAAAGGACATGATAAATGGTATATAAAGCAAGATATCTTTCGAAATGGATAGTATAGTTGCTGGAATCATTCCCATACACCTGTACCTAATCTTCTTCTACTCAACTTGATCAATTTGCCACCTTAGATATCTCATAGTTCTTGAGAGCAAACAGTTTGCCAATCTATCTGCTTATTATTTGGGTGTATTTGCAAATAGTAATTTTTTTTTTGTGCAAATGACTAATGGAATGACGCAAAATCTTAACACACAGAGCAAAAGAGAGAAATAGAAGAAATGTGCAGAGAAGTGGTGGAAGGAAAGAAACAATAATATTTAGTCTATTGACATTTGTGTCTGTTATCTGAACAACAACAATAAGAAAAACTAAAAGATGGTTACATTTATGGTAATATAATCTATGATTGTGGTCTATTGTGAATATTCCCCAAAACTCCTACTTGGTCCCTCTTCTATTGGCACTCTAGCAGACAACAAAACAAACTCCCTCACAATCATGATATTCTAAATATTGTTATACTGAGTAGCTGTTATTGTTCAATAATATAAGCCATTATTGTTTATTTTTATAGTTGTTGCTGTTGTTGTTCTTATTATTTTTGTCGATTTCATTTTTTGTTATTATTTGGTTCGTTGTTGTTTTTTTTTGGTTTTTGGTTTTTCTTTTTGATTTTTGCTTTTAGTGGTTAAAGGTTTATTGAACGCTATGAAAATCAGTTTGTAAAACGTTATTTTTGAAAATCATGTACAAATATGACAGTCTTAACTTTTTGTTGTTGTTGTTGTTCTTCTACTTGTTATTGCGGCATGGTTAGTTGATTTGGAAATGATTTTTATTTTGGATTGAAAAAGAAAAAAAATGGTAAATCAAACTATTTCACACTACCATAGGTTTTATTTAAGTATATGAGGATATATGTACATATATACATACATATATATGAGAATATACATGCTTGTCTATGTATGCATACATATATGTATGTATGCATGTTGTGGGTTAAACACATAAAAGATTAATTTGATAAACATAAATGGTAAAAATGACAATGTTTTCGTTCCAATTCGTTTCGATTCGATTCAATAAATTTTTTTCCTCTTTTTTTTCCTCTTTTTTTTTGTTGCCAAAATTCTTTTATTGAAAATGTCATTTGTCATTATGCATCGATTTGTATTGCTATAGTGTGCTGCTATACAAAACTGTTAAAATATCACTGCATTTATGATTTGAAATTGGAATTTGTTATGAGTACCCTGTGCTAAATAAATAAATATGTACGTACGAATGTAAATAAGTAAATAAATAAATAAATAAATAAAAACTAAAATTCTTACGTTTTCATTGTTTACAAATCATTCTAGGAACTGGAACTGCCACGGTTTAAGGTGGGCTTTTCAACCTGTGATTACGAGTATAATACAGACTTCTTAGAGACCTTAATAAAGAATGATGGAATAATTGTATGCAGAAATCAAATATAAATGTCAAATTCCAAAAAGGGTTTCAATTTATTTTTTGTTTCTTCTTCAAATATGTTTCATGATAAAACCGACTTGTCATGCCAATTTGTTAAATATTTACCCTTGTATTCTGTTTTTGTTAATGATTTGTTTGGTATTTGATTAACAAACACGAGTTCTTCAAATCGTATTGGAATTTGAAAGTGAAGTATTTTTCATAAAATAATTTAAAGCTCTTTATTACTCTTTAACAAAGGGTTTTTGTTTCTTAAGAGTGCGTTTTCTAAAGTACTGCTAATTAGTTAATTAAAATTTATATGATCGATCCAAATTCAAGTGAGAATCATGTAGTGTTTTGACCGCTTGGTAATACTGAATGACGGTTTTTATGTACAAATCATTAATATCTTAAAATTAGTGACAGCTATAGACAGGACGTATTCCAGAGTCCAGTATAACAGAGCAGGATATACGAATTCATAGATAATGCAAGTCTAAAGAAAATTCAACTTCTTATAAGTATTGTAACCCAGCAAAGAGAAGTGTATTGTTAATAAATTTACTAATTAATTGATCTCAGGTCATACTGTATGTTAATACGTATTTTCATTATTCTATTCCTTAGCATTTAATATCCTTTTTAATAAATTTTTGTTCTTCGTTTTAATTCTTTTTTAAATGATTACATTTCGTTGGCTTATCTTTTGTAATAATTTAATGCTTAAGTCCTTAATGCCTTTGGAAGGCGTTATGCTTTGTTTAAGTAAATTAACAAAAAAGAAAGAGATTTTTTTTATTATATTTTCTCGAAATTAAAATGTCATAATTTTTCTACAGATTTGCCGCTGGTGGACATGTGTTTTTTCAAAATTCTTCATATTTATATTCCTTTTGACTCCATTTATTAACATCAGGTCATTAAGTTCGTTTTGCCTGGTGGTGGAACTTTTTCTGGGTCACATTTAAAACGAAACTCATACAGAATGGCCATAAATAAATAGACTTATTGCGAGATGGCCATCGACATTTGCCAACATTTGTGCTTGGCCAGGAATTCTTGTATGAAATGAATGAATTGGCTTTAGTAATGTAGTAGTCATATAGTCATACAGTAGAACTTTATAATGGTTATATAAAAATGTGGTTAAAAGGACAGTTTTAAGCCAAATAACTTTTAATTTATGGCGAGTTCTGCATAAGTTCATTGGTTGGTTGCTTTAAGTTTCTGTTTGTTGTTGTGTTTTGGGCCAGTAAATGAGTTCAAATATTAAATGAAAATGCTTAACAACTGTACACATTATTGTGTACATACATACATGGTGTGTACAGTGAAGTTGTATGAATGTATGAATGAATGAATGAATGAATGAATGAATGAATGAGCTTTTGAGTATTTAATTGTAAAATATGGTGGCAAAAAAAAAAAGAAAAAAATTTAAGAATTAATTAATAGATTTTAATTATAAGTGTGGTTTTGATATAAAAGAGGATGGCTTGCTTGGTTATTGGTAGAGTCTCAAATTATTGTTCTTAAGCTCAAGTTTTTGCTTAATTTTAATTGTGGTTATAAAATAAACCAACCACAATAATAACAACAGCAACAATAAAAAAGTGTCAAAATTATTCCAATCATTCGTGGGTTCGTGTGTTTTTTTTTCTTATTCTTTATCTTTCTTAATCATCATTTGATATTCTTGTATTCTATGCCACAAAATGCAATAAACGTTAGCGAATGATTGACTGATAGTGTAGCGTAATTTAGAACCTGTTAAAATGTCATGTGTTGCAACAAGAATATGATTTGCGGAAGACGGTTTTGGTGGTTAAACAAATACACCATTTCCCAAGATTACATTTTTCAGAATTGTTTTTCCCATTAAGGATTTAACATTTAAGTTATAAATCATTAATCGGGCAATAATGTTATCACATCACAAAAGACGAGGCCTACGTTGATGTAATTGGTATAATAAAAATATTTATTCAATCTTCAAAATATCTATGAATCCAAATCTGTGACATCAAAAGACAGGAGCTGTTATTACAATGTGTGTATATATAATGTGTTAAAATAGTTGGCGATGGCAACAAAAGTTGAAGGGTCCTCAAATACAAAAACAAAATGTTTTTGCCAAAGCAATTACTGAAAACATTCTGTCTGTCAGTCGCATTGGATCAAAGTAGAATTTGTGTCGATTCAATTTGAAATAGTTATCTGGAAAGATATTTTATGAATGGGAGCTCATAAAGTTTTAGTTTGAAGATCTTCGGCAGATTTTCTCATTTCCATCTTTTCCATCTTTTTGTTCCAATAGGTAAATTCATAAAATTCCGGGTTGAAATTGTTAATGCATGACCTGAGAGCTTGGTTTTTTTAAAAAATTCCACAGAAAACGAATCGGTATACATTTTTAAACGATTTTTGAATACTTGTTTCAAATACTGTTCTCCAGATAAATATATTCCTAAGGTATACATTTATTTCTGCAATGGAACGCATCTAGAAAAGAAAGAATTGTAATACATTTTTTATTTTATAAACGTGCACAGAAAATACAATTAATGTTAAATTTCTGTTCTCCGGGTAAATAGCATTTAAAGTGCGCTATTAAAAATAAGATTAATACGTTGATAAGTATGTTGTAGGCCGTCAAGTGTAACGATCATATCTTCGTTAACTATTTCATATTTAACAGAACCTGTTTCAATGGAAAGAATTGTAAAGTTACTTTGAACTGTAACACTTAAAAGGGTGCTCAGTAAGCATAAATGCCGACGTAAGGCAAATTTGTAGATATATTCGGATTTTTGTCCTAAATTGTTGACTGGACGATAGCGAATATAATTAATTTTCTTTTAACTGTCTACAGAGATTATAAGGTAAAATATTTAAAATTTGCTCAGAAAATTCTGAAACAAAAACGGAACGCCCAAATGAAAGCAAGAAAATTTGCAGGAAATCTACATGAATATACTTAAATGGTTGTAGAACTTTTTTCTATAAATTCTGAGAGAGGGAATTGAATAAAGTAAAAGAAAATATTCCAAAAGGAATTTTTTTCCCTTAAAGAAAATAGTAAAAAGACCGATTAATTGTAGTGTGTAAGAAGCAATCTGGTAGAAAAATAGAAGAACGAATTTTATTTGAAAGAGTTAAGAAAGTATGCCATTCGAATATGAGCTCATAATGCACTAAATGTACTTGGATTTTAAGTCCTTTAATCTGGGTAAAGAGAAAACAATCCTTTTTTGATTTATTATCTGAAAAGATTAGCAGGTACAGGTATATGCCAGTAGAAAAATCAAGGTTTTAAAATATGAATAGTGATGATACCTTAATTTTAAGAATATTTACCTGTATATCTTTCAATCTTTCTTTTCCATCAGGCTTCGTTATTTGTTCACCGCTTAAATAACCAGTTAAAGAGAATATTGTCTGAAATGGAATGTCGAACCATTCGCTAGCCTTGTTTTATACAAGTGTTCTTGTCGTTCGTTATATTGGATTGGTTCTCATGACAATTTCTTGAATCTTTAGATAATAAAATATAACCCAAAGAGGTCTGTCTTCGTATTGAAGTATAAAACAAAAATACAACCAGCTCATGTGGTAAAGGATGTGACAAAAAAAGCAGCCTGGAATCTAACCAACGGTAGTCTTTTGTATCTCCTTACCTATATTATAATACACTTTCTATAATAAACCATACATATGTATATGCACATGTTGAATGTGCACATGTTGTAGTTCATATCGAATTTTGCTTGATGTCTCTAAGTATATGCAAGTAACTGTTAATGACATGCTTGTGCTATTTATGGCAAACGGAAGAGAAATACCACTTTTATGTGGGCCACTTGTAGCCTCATGTAGCCCATTAAAAATTGATTATTGTGTAACCGTATTAAACACCTAAACAAGACTTAAAAGTAATAATTTTTATATAAGAGCCCTTGAAAATGTTTATTGAAACCATTTAAAGCTCAACTGAACTTGAAATTCATATTTTCAAATGGTTTTCTATTTCATAGAAACTATTAAAATAGTTATATGCTCTACACACAGAGGCAGACATTAATATATGTACATATGTATATATGTACATAGGTATGTATGTATTTATACTTATAATCATAATGTATTACTGTATTAAAGTAGACACTTGAAATATTAAAAAACAATTTAACGATTAAACAATGAAATCAAAATCAAAAACAGACCAACACAAACTGAAACATTAAAAAGTTATTTCAATTTTTAAACTGCATACATACATACAAACAATACATACGTACATATATTGCAAGTCATAAAAAAATTTAATTTAACAAATTATTATTAAACATTCAACAAAACGATAAAACAGAAATAATTTTAATCATTATTTGCTTTAAAATCTAGTACAAAAAAAAAACGCACACACACACACACACACACAAAGTCTAGCAATTATTTGTTTTAGTAAAATTTAAACAATTTTCATTAAATAAAGAAGAGAAAGAAAAAAAAAAGACTGAATAAAACATATTTTTTATAACGTTTCGTTTATTTTTTCTTTTTTTTTTCTGTTTTTAATTTGTGCTGTGAGTAATCATAAAAACCGTTTAAACTAATTTGAAATTTAATTTTCTACAATATTTTTGCAAAATTGTATGTGATGTTAATTAACCACATCTGCCACAAAAACCCACATTAGAATAGTAGTTGTTGTTGTTATTGCTGTTGATGTTATTGCAGCAATTGCTGCTATTGCTTTAAATGTTGCAAACATTATTCTGTATTTTGAAATTTTATAACAGTCTCTATTTGCAACATTCATGTCGTTTTCTAAGCCCAGCAAACATTTTTATCTGTGTTATCATGATTACATCAAATTCAGTATTCAAGGTTCTAAGCAAAAAACCAAACGCTGCATTGGCAAGGACTAAAACTCCATTACTTTCGATGACATAACGTGTACATTAATCCCAATTATATCATAGGATTTATAAAAGTCTAGATTATTACGTAATCTTACTGATAGAGTTACTCTAATATAATGCCGTGTATAGATCGATAGTGTAGCAGTGTGTATATGTCCCAACATTAATACAGTTTACTGGTTTATTTTACAATAATTACAACAACAAATTCTCATATATAGCTTAACTAATAACCTGTAAATTATCAAATAAAGTCACCTGTTGTCACCCTGTAATTTGAATTTCAACAAAAATTTTTCAAATTAATATTGAGGTCTACACAGACACATTAGTTAATATAAATAACAACAAGAACAACAATTGCTATAGTATAGTAATAAAAAAGTTTGTGATTTTTTTTCTTCTTCTAATTAAATACCCAGTTAATGTTCAATTGCATGTCATTTGCATTTTAAATGGTTTCATTGTGTTTCGTTTTGTTGTTGCCGTTTAAAATTTAACGCTGCTAACACATAGTTTTTCACAGTTCTGCCTCTAGATTTTATGGCTGTTTTTTTTAGGGATTTATTTTAAACTCCATCATAATAAAAATATGATGACATTATAAACAGTTGTTTTTATTACTGACTCTATTAGTTTAACCGTTATTTAATAGTAAATAATAATGATGGAATTTTATTATTCTGAAGGCTTAGAAAATGGCTTTCAGTGATTGGTAAAAATCAAAGTTAACTTCAAGCATAAAAATATGATCGTAAAGTAGTGTTTTAAGATCTCCGGTTCTCTAAATGAGGTTTATTTGTAATTAAAACAGTCAGTCAATAATTGCTGATACTTTGTACGTTATATGTAGTACATACCAATCCAATTACTGTATTGAATGTATAACAAACAAAACAATGCGAGACTATCTACAAGTATGTAGTTTGTTCCATTAATAAACACATACTATTTCCAAATATTAATTAAAAATAATATTGATGAATTTTATAAATTTAAAATCAACAGAGCATCTTAAATTTGAATAAAAGTGTATTTAAGGCATATTGTCTACCCCTCAAAGCTTAACTGGATATGTTGGATCGAAATAAAAAAATATGATCGAGACGAAAGTAATAATCTTTACATGAAAGATAAACTCTAATCAGATCAGTTAAAAAGTTCAAAAATTACAGATTAAATAGGGTGGCCTGGTAGTCTAGAGGGTATTGCGTTAGATTATTAGCGTGAGGGTTGTAGCTTTGATTCCCATCAGGGACTGTGGTGTGTTACACTACACTGAGCACATGGTCGAAGTTACTCAGCCCGTATATAATTAAATATAATTTATAATTGTATTTTAATTAATAAATAAATAAATTAAGTACGCTAATTACTCCACGAAGCGTAAAGTGTAAAGAAATCATGAGGAGCTGCTCTAGCAATAACTTCATTCAAGCGCGTTATAACGAGATGAAGACAATTTTTTATGACCAAAATACTGCTTGAATGCCACAAAAAAGATTAATTTATTTATTGAATCATTATTGGGTATGGGACTGAATTCATTACTATAATGTATAGAGCAAGATATAGAATACGAAGGAATAAGGGATTCCATAACAATAAACTCGCAAAATGCTAGAATTACTCCGAATGCCAGAATTACACTCCGAATGCCAGAATTACACTCAATATTGTGTTCTACACTATTCTATTATAGTGTCCGTTCCATGACGTATGCTGTTGTAATATAGTATCCATTTTCGCCACTCTAGTACATTCCATGCTGCTTTTCACTATTTTTTTTTTTTGTAATGTAATCTTTTAAATTATAATCAGCTTATAAACTGAAAAAAAAAACAAAGAAATAATCAAAAAATTTTCAGCTTTTCAAAAATTATTTAGTTTTATATTCTCAATCTATTAATAAGCAACGGGAGCACCCAAACTTTTCGCACAACTTTCTTTTCATTTTTAATTAGGATTTTTGTTCAGGTTTTTGTTTTTGTTTTTTATTTTGTTTTTTATTTTTTTCACAAAAGACAGGTTTATTAATTTTAATACAGTTAATAAGTTCTTCTTTTTGGCTTAGCTAATGTAAAAATTTAATTTTGTTTATACCAACAAATAACAACAACAAGAAAAACCTTTTGCAAGTTTTAACAACTAATCCCACAAAAAAAAAAGAAAAAAAAATAAGGGGAAAAAAAACACAAACTGAACCAAAAATATTTTTTTGCTTAAGCAGCAGCAGGAGTGTTGTTGAGAGAGCGCTTCAATCAGAAAATATTAAGAAGAACGAAGTTTGAAAATAATCACAAGAATATCAATGTTATGCATCTATCATTGAGGTCACGTCATATATTGAATTTTTCTATAAAAAAAAAAAAAAATTGGAAAAACAAAAAATATAAAAATAAAATTATTGAAAATATCTATAAATTTTACACGTCAAAATCGTGAGTTTTATTTTACTCTCACACACGCACAGATGCATACAAACAAACGAAAAATTTTTCCAACTAAAATTGGCAAACATTTTCCTATACACACTCACTTCTTTTCGTATTCCTCATTTTCTCTCCCTTTCTGTCTCTCTGTCGTTTTCTCTGTATGGCTCTAAACGCCATTACCAATATTTCATAAGAGTATAAAAAATAAGTACGTGCTTATTGAAGGCAACAGCCAATGGTAACATAACACTCACACCCACATACACATACACAAACACTAACACTAAAATATTATCTCTCTTGTACTCTCCACTCCACCAATTACCACTTTCCACAGTGATTTCCTTCGAAAGTTAAGCTTAAAAGTTTGTTTAATTTGGAAAGAGAAAAGCACACACTCGTATTTTCTCTCTATTAAATTAAAATTAAATTAGTTTTTACGTTTTACGTGTGTGTGGGTGTGTGTAAAAGAGAATGAATGAGAGCGTGTATATAATACGTGAGTGTATGTGTTATTATTTTTAATTTAAATCAAATTTAAATAATTTAAAATTGTGTGAAAATTTTATATTAAAAAATACGTTTTTTTTTTTGATAAAATTTGTTTTTAATTCTTGTTTTTATTTTATAAACAAATTAAATAGAAAATAATTTTTATAAGCAATAATTTCTATGTGTATGCCGTGTACGAGTTATGCCTGTTATATGAATGTATGTTTAAAAATATAATTACTTAATTTAATTACTTTCTATGTTGTTGTTTTATTTTTATGAGTTTGCTTATATTATTAATTACGGCAAAGGGTTCTTCTTAATTAAATGTAATGCTAATTATTTATGTTTTCAAAAAACATGATTAAAGGAGACAAAACATTTAAAAACAATTATTTCCTGTGAATTCTAAGACAATAATATTTAAATAAAATAAAAATAGTTTAAATAAATAATTTATTTTTTAAAATTTAATAACACACTTTAATTAACAAAATTACACTATAATATATACTACGCAACATTTATGCTGCAAGGATCAAATATTAAATGTATTATATTCTCGATCTCAACTCAATTCAATTTAGTAACTTCCAGAACTTACCTATGATTTGTTATTGTTTTCGAGCTGTTGTGTTATTTTTCGTAGCCATGTCTTGTCCCTCCGAAAAAAAAAAATTCTCAAATATCTGCCGTTCAGCGTCGACCTTAAACTGTAGCTCCCGCCACTTATGGGTGGTGTGAGAAGGTAGGCGTTAGACGGGACTAAAAGGCTATAATGACCGATTAAGTAAGCAAACAGATAGTTACCACATATTGGTTGTGACACAAGTTTTAAAACTTTATATAGGCTTTCAGGATAGATTAGCTTTTTAAAAATGATTGAATATTTAAATTTGACAATTTTTGATTAATAAAACCTGTGTATGTAGATGAATAGGCCTTAACATTTAAACCAGATTATTGAAAAAATAAAAAGCTTTTGTCAATTGGGTCAATTGCAAATTTATTTTTTGATGTTACTACCCTTCTACAATAATTCTCAGCCTTTGTTGGTTGCATTTTATAATTATTTCTTTTTTTTTAATTTGCTTTTGTTATTGTTGTTAAGTATGTAGACTGTAGGTCTACTCTGGTTATACGAGTACTAATTTATCATATTATTGTTTATATGTGCGCTGTTATTGCTGCTGATATTGTTGCTGTTGCTACAATATTGCCATTATAGTTATTGTTATTGTTATTGTTATCATTATTTGTTTGTTTTTAAACAGATTTAAAGTATGTACAGTGCATTAAAGGTATGATATATTTTATTTGTTTATGTTTTTAATTAAAATATTTAATGCTGTCGCTCTATTGTATTTCTGCATGTTGAACATAATGTAAGTGTGTAATTATTAATGTTGTTGATGACTTTTTTTACCATCGCTATATTGTTATTGTTATTATCATATGAGTGGCTATGTTTGCTTGTATATGTTTTACTTTATTTTTTTTAATGCTAATAATCATGTTTATTGTTTAAAAATGCATAAAGTTTGTTCGGTTTAGCGGTTTTTAACTACGTTTTTTTTTCTCAATATTTCAATATGATTTTCACAGGTTTTCGTTTCAATTCTTTATTTTTTTTATTGTTTTTTTGTTATCAATTTTTGGTTTTGGTTTTTCGTAACCAGTTAAAAGGGATTAACCGCGTATTAAATGTGCGTTTTATTACACCACAGAAAAACTAAAAGGGTGGGAATTATTTTTTATTATTAAAATATTTCATAATTTTTAATATTGCAAAAAATATAAAACTTATTTGTTTTTCTTTTTTTTTTATTAAAACTTAATAAATATGTCTTTAATATACTCTCTAAGATGTAAGGTTTAGTGTATATCAGTTTAAAGGGTTTTTCGTAAGAGTGTGAGAAAGAAAATTACGTTTAATTACTTCTCTTTTTATGAACTCTTTAAACCCGTTTTAAACATTCGATTTTGTTTTTCTTTGTTAGTTTTTTTTTTGTATTTTATTCATTTTGTGTGAGATTTTTTCAAGTAATTTTTATAATTTATAAACCAAACTTGTTCATTAACGTTGAAACAAGATCACGTTCTTGACAAACAGCACAATACATATAACGAATAAAAGGCAAAAATTGGGAGTGTTTAAAGGGGCTAATCTTTAAATAACATTATAAAGAACATCATTACCATCCTCAGCATCACCATTACCATCACTATTATCATCATTATTATTATTGTTATTACCAGTACTATAGCTAACATCTTTTTAACGTGTATGTCGTCAACAAGCGTGTTAACATTTAGTCAAACTTATTTTGGAATTGAAAAATTGAATCCAAGAAGTGAAATAATAGAATAAAGCAATTGCCGCCAGTGAGCACTTTGGTTAAACCTAAGAATGGCTGACAAAAATAAATCGAATAAAAGAAACGATAAAACAAAGACCCATGAATGCCGATTCAATACAAAAACAAGTAAAAAACAAAATCAAAAACAAAAAATTAATAAAATATCTTCGAAATACACCTGCAATTTTGAAAAAGTTTTTATATACATACTCGTACATACATACGTACATTACGTACGTGTACAAATTCCTGCTGTTTTCTTTAACAAATTAAATATTTAAAGTTCAATGTTGTTGCTGAGGCAGATTTTCAATTTTATTTTTTTGCTTTTTTTTTTTAATGTTAAGTCAAATCAAAAATAGTTTTTTCTCCTTAAGAACAGTATGTTTCTATATGGTACACACCTTTAAATTTGAATCGATTATTCACAAATTTGCAGGAGTTTTAAAGCCATTGGAAGTCATTAGCCAGTTAATTATTTTGCGATAATGAGTTTTAACTCTTTTTCTAATTGAAACAGTTAACACATACAGTTACAGAAAAACAAAATTGATGATTATTTGTAACGGATTTTCTTTTTTTTTTTAAATTAGTGAAAATTCCTTCGAGTTATAAAAGAGACGAGAAAACAATGTAGCCAGCGAGAAAAATATGTGCAGTTAAAGTAGGCGATGTTGTTCTAGATATAGTTTTTTCGATCTGATCGTTTAATTTAACAGTAAATACTCGAACAAATCACAAAAAAAATTGGCAGAGATTGGCATATGTATAAACAGTAGAGAAGTAGCTGGAGAACTAGACATTCGTTATCGAAAAATTCGCAATAATTTGAAAATAACTGAATGCAGAAAGAAGTTTAATGTTTTTACTTTCATGGACAGAGTTTTCAAACAACCATTTTTCTTGAAGGAAAATTAACAAGATTTAAAATTCAATTCATAAATAAAAATTTTTCGTAAGCCAAAATTTATTAAGAAAATCTTTTCTATTTTTGAGTTTATTGTGGAGTTTTTTTTTTTTTTTTGATTTTTTGCAATTTAGCCTGTCAACTGATTTGCTAATTAATGATATTTAATGGCTAAACTTTCTAGCTTGTGCTATCTGTGAACAGATTCTTGCGATTTATTAAGAGTTGTTTTTCCAATATATTTTTTTTTATGCATCTCCATACTCTACCCTTGACAATCACGAATATGGCTGCTTAATGGCATGACACTTAAACATAAAACAAATTAAGATAAATTAATATTTCACATGACTATCAGAAACATAAGGAATCATAAGCACTTTAAGTACTTAAATAAGTTTTGTTCGAAGTTTTCGCCTCTTCGTTTTCTTATTTTGCTAGAGTTTTTGCAATTTCAGAAGGAGGGTAAAACAAAGTTTTTAGAGGGATGTTGGATGTATTATTTTTTGAGCGTTTCCGAAACGCCTTTTTAATAAAATAGGAAATAATTTTTTCCAAAAAGACATCGGCAGAAAGAATATAATTTCGAAACGAAAAATAGAATGAATGAAAATGAAATAAAATTATATTGGCA
Source organism: Sarcophaga peregrina (assembly GCA_014635995.1). Lineage (NCBI taxonomy): Eukaryota > Metazoa > Arthropoda > Insecta > Diptera > Sarcophagidae > Sarcophaga > Sarcophaga peregrina. The sequence continues at coordinate 13,997,910 of CM025793.1, read as the reverse complement.
AACTTTACTACAACAATTTAAAGTTTTTATTTTTTATTTTGTTTTAAACACAGAAGGAGTTTTTCTTTTGCCAAAAGCCATAAAATGCTTTTGGAATATAAATTAACAGAAGCAGAGGCAAAGATATACAATATGAAAGAAAAAAAAAGAGAAATTTATACAAAGACAAAAAAATTCTGCCAATAATTATTAAAGCCCATTGAATGACAGTCTTAACATGACTTTCAATAATTTCCTGAGAATTGAGTTTGAATATAAAAAATATTTATTTAGAAGAAAACTAAATTAATTGTTTAAATTTATTCAGCAATTTATTCATATTTCTGTGTGCGTGGGAATTTCATGATTTTCACAAAAATATTCAGAGCAAAAGTAAAAATAATAAAAAAACAATTTTATGTTGTTGTTGTGTTACACAGAAATAATTACAAATTAAATTAAAATAATTTTTAACGAATACAATTTTATTTTTAACATTATTAATATAAGATGTTTGTTGTTGTTGTTATTATACATAGAGTTCACATAAAAATGTGTATTTTTTTAATTAAAAAAACATACAAACAACGCCTCCAAATGTATTCCACTATGTAGACCATAAGAATTCACAAAAAAAATAAAAAAATATTTTTTTAACCTTATTTTGTAAACAATGGCATTGAATTTTGAAATAAAAACTAAAACAATCAAAACAATAAGGCTGCTGTCGAAATACTATGAGGGCTCTACTGAAATTTTATCTTCTTATTTGCGAATGTCTCTACCATTCACGAGATGTGTTAAGATGCTCTTCTTACACTTGGCAAGTATTATTAGAAAAAAAGCTACTGCTACAGAAAATAAAAATTTTGCAATAAAATGTTACATTTGAATAGCTTCTGTGAAGAGAGCAGTTGGGTTTTTTTAATTCAGGCAGTTTTAAAACTTAACGCTTGTTGGAGTTACAGAAAACAAAACAAAAAATAATTGAAAAACCAAAATTAATCAAAATTTTTAAATTGGTACACTAAATACGTCGGCCTACCCCATACATAATACCCCATTGATATCCCAGATTTCTCCTTTTGGACTATAGAAGCGGTTTGTTTAGGATGAAAAAGACATACATATGTACACATGCATATGTATCTACATGCAAACTGATCTACGGTTGATATTGAAATGAGCTTGAAAGCTGGCAATATATCTCGATATCTCAATTGCTGCAGAATAATTCAAAAATAAAAAGAAACCCTCAAGGAAAAAATTAATAAAATGAACCCAATAATGCAAAATCTTTAACCATCATCGTTAAGACAAATCATAAATTCTTGGCCATTTTCTTTGTTTCCCTACTATTTGACAATTTTTCACGTGAATGAATGGCTTAAAGAAGCCTCAGCCCTATTTATACTTTTCATATACAATATTTTCCTTTCCTTTCATTTTCCTTTTCAATTATGCCTGCCTTCAACAATCTTAGGAAATGATACAAAATTAGCAAAAGGAAGAACGAAAAACTTCAACGAAAACTTCTATTGCAAAGTTGAAGTTTTGCCGGGGAATGAAATGGCAAAAGAAAATGAAAAGAGAATGAAATTTTCTTTCGACATAATGTGGCCATTTTAAGTTTTTCTTTCCTTTTAAACAAAAACAAATAGAAGAGAAAAGAAAACAAGTAAAGAAAAATTTAATGAAAATGAAAAAGATTCCATGATGATAAACGTAATTTTGTCTTGTGTGTGACAAAGTGATACTTTTTCAATGTCTATAACTCCTGTGCCGTGATGATGAAAAGCTTTTGGAAAATTTAAAATTGCATTGAAATGCTTGAATATAATTACATTCAAATGTTAACAGAAACAAGAACACATTTTTATTATTGAACTTTTTCTGTTTGCCTTAAAATAAAAAGAATGTTTTACAAATTATATTAAAAGTCAGTCTGTCTGTTAAAATATATTAACTTGTCATGATTATTTTCAGTCTTGCTTTTTGCTAAAAGGGTCTGTTGATTGTCCTTTTTTAATAATACTTCCTTTGAAATTTTTTCATACTCTATTAATCATTTGAATTTGTTTGAATAATAAAAAGAAAAATCATGAAAAAAGAAGATAGCCACAATGGGACAGCAGTCAATTATATGATATATCTATACTATTGTGTACTTTTTTGAAAACATATTGAATTTTTGTTCTGCACAAGATAAGCAACAAAGTTAATAAAACTCTCTACTAAACTCCAGATTATTTTTTAATGTGCACGTATAAATGGAATCGAATTTAAAATATTCAAGACCCATTTCTGCTTAAGGACTAATAATCTAGATCCCATCTGTAACTAGGCGGGGTATAAACATTTGAAAGTCAAAAGCTTTTAACATTGAGCACATGAAAATTTAGTGCCATGTTTATGAAACAGATTTCAAGTGTCCAAAGAAGCATTCAAGTGCTTAAGATTGTAGAAGAAATACTTCAGTTCATTTCATGTCATTACTATTTCCACAATCTAACTTTTAACAGGGTGCAGGGTGTTGGGTACAAGCCTCATGTATGTCAGTCTATTTAGGCGTTTTTTGTGTTTTATGTGTTTTGCGTTTTATCGATATTATAACAAAAATTTCGTGTAGTGAATTAGAGGGACGTGTACCCGAAGAATAGAAGAGTACATCAATGCGATTGACTTGTCGTTAGCTATACTATCCATAACTAGAAAGTTATTCTTGCAAAAATTTTTCCATCATTTTTTATGTAAACAGATTCACGTCTAAAGCCAATAAATGCAACTTATCTTCCTGGTTCCATTACAACGCAGCTCTTGAGTATGATCCATTACTTGAGTGTTGGTTATATAATCACGTTATTTATTTTTAAAGAAATATTTCTATTTTAATGAAAATTAAAATACTTTTTGGTCTTCTTCTCCTGCTCTTAATTTCTGAACGAGCCTAATTTAATCCTTTATAGCCATTATTTTATAATTTTTTTTTTTGTGAGAACTTTAGTTAGTTTACTAGTTCGCTTTTGTTCTGTTTTGTTGTGTATTTGCCCTTTCCATTGTTACCATTTCTTATCGCTTTCATGTCTATTTATTTTGTTAATAAATCGTATGGGTTTTGATTGTCGTGCAAGCATACCACCACCTCCATCTCCACATCCACAACCACCACTAGCACTTTTATCGTCTTTATTAGCCCTTTTACATGCAGAATAATTTTGTTATTTTGAAAGATTAAATTCCTGAATGAATGTGGCATCGAAACTATAAATAACCTTTTCTTATTCCTGCTCCTATTCATTTTCATTCTTTTGGATTTTCAGTCTATTGTTGATGATGAGGAGCTGAAATGTGAATCTGGGAAACTAATTTGCATACAAATATCTTTTATAATCAATTTAATAATGTAGACTCGTCTCTTCGTATACATATATTCCCCTAACTCATGGTTGATAGTTTTTTCCTTTTCTTTTTCTGTTCATTTTTGTCAAATACGAAATATATTTTATGAATGTAAAGTTCTTTCTTTTTTTTTTGCTTTGCTTCGTTTTGCTTTCTAAGTTTCCTTATGCTTGAAAATGTAAAGAAAAGATTTCATTTCGAAGAAAGAAAAGAAAAATGAAGAAACAAATCTTCTCTGTACGGAAACACTGTTAGTAGAGTAGAGTAAAGTAGTGTAGTGAAGAAGGCGGTAGTGTACGGGGTTAGTCAATATGAATTTTCATTTTGTTGCATGTTAGCAATTACGTAAACTGTCTACATCCATATGAAGGATGCATCATTTATCCTTGTTAAATCAAGCAAAGTTAAATTAAAGTTTCAACACTAAAATCCTATTCCTCTCCTACTACTACTACTTCTACTGCGACTACTGCTGCTGCTGTTCTGTTATGGTTTTCATTTGCTACAAGTAGTTGTTGTCTTCATACACTCTTATATGGTGGATAATAAACTCAGTTTTTAGAATTTCATTTCCCAAGGACCTTCTCCCTCTTATATATGATTCTTATTTTTGTTTTTTCCGTTTTTTTTTTGTTGCCGCATCTTAAGATTTATAGTTAAGCAAAAGACAGTTTTTAGTGATTTTTCTCTTTCTCTTAAACTTTTAATTTTTTTCTTTACTGCCAATGTCTGTCGAATAGAACAACAAGCGTTAAGAAAAAATAAAAAAAGAGGCAAAACTCCAGTTTGATACATGACAAAAATATTCTTTTTGCTTTTCTACTATTTTTGCTCTCTATTGTTGCTGTATTTCATTTAATGTCTATAAACAGTAATTTTTCACACTCTCTACCCATTTACGAAAAAAAAGAATCCTTTTGGGCCAACAAAAACAGAAAGGCATCATCTTAAGTGAGTTGAAAATTTGTCTACTTTTAACAAACTGTCCGCCTACTTTTATGCCACTTGCCATTAGCGTCAGTGTATAGGTGTAGGATTCTCATTCCCATATTCCCTTGCTAACATTTATTTCTGCTCATACCGTAATATTGTGAAAATGAAGGAAAGGAAGAGAGGGTATACAAAAATGTGTGCATGGTTTAAGAATGTGTTGTAGAAACATAAAGTTTAGTATGTGTATATGAGACATTTTACAGTGAATGTAGTCCACAATGAAGTCACAAAAGTAACGTTGGTAAAAAAAGTCGATGTTCCCTTTGTTTTTTATGAAACGAGACTTAAGATTAAGATAGTTTATGTTCTTCTCCTACACTTTTAGAGGTACTAAGACCTGCTGTAATACTCTGAAATTGGATCTCTCTTTTTCATTGTTATGAATATTCTATGTGGCACCCTTGGAACCAGGCAGTGTCCCTGGGGAATCAAATTTTTTTTATTTTTTTTTTTATTAAACATGCACTCAGGGGATGACCCCTACCCATGCAGTGCATTGTACAGGTTTAGGAAAGGTGGAAAGAGAGAAGATGCGAACGGTAAGGAAACGAGTTGCTGCTGGTGACTATAAAAAGGCCAGTGCTATGCCTTCATCATTAGACAGTATACAGCAATGGTCCCCAAGAAACCCGCAGTTTTTCACACCACTTATGTTGTGTGTGTTAATTTTATACAGAAGTGGCGGGACCTACTGTTTAAAGTCGACTCCGAACGACAGATTTTTGTGAAACAAGAAGAGAAAGAGAAGAAATAGCCGAAAAATACTTTTTGTATTTTTTTTTTTTATTTTTGATGTCTGGCCTGGGACTCGAACCCTGGCTTTACGTCTAATAAGCCAGCACACTACCTACTAGACCACGGCGTCCCCTCAAATTGCATTTAAAGAAGACACAATTATCTATTTAGGCGTCGTTCCAGAAACTGCGCTCGTCGAAGAGTCTTAAGGTAGAACTAATCAACCGTTAACGGAACACACTTCCGTCATGTAATGTCTGTAAGGATTCGTATTGAACCTTAGGGTTGTGTACGTTTGCGTAATTCAAGATATATACAATGCACTTAGATATATACAATCCAATTGTGCAGTGTTCAGTAAGTTCCCCGTAAGAAACATGATAGATGTTTTCCCAATCGCTGAGAGAGCTTTGATTGTTTCTCTCGCTGTTGTTTATGTTGTTTTGACGCCTTCAGTGCTGTGACTACTAGTCTGATAGTGGTATTTATATTACGCAATCTATAGAAAGGTTTGTCTTTTGTACTACTGAATCCTGGTGCCCATGGTATTTGTTTCTAGACTTGCTATGATATGACAAATTAGAGAGCATTACGTACAATTCGGTATTATTGTGGGCCTTAAATGGTTAAATTGACGTTACATGTAAGTATTTGGAGGTATATTCTAACAGGGCATTATATTGCTATGAAGTTATTTTTTCCCAATGGAAAAATTTTTCAAAATTTTTATTTTATTTCATTCAGCGTGAAATGACTACAGTTTGGTCTTTCTACGTATATAAACACACACGAATTCATATGAAAAATTACGAAAAATTAAAAGAACAATTTATAATAAAATATGGGACTATTAATATGAAGTTTTGTGTCGAAAATATAAAACTGGATTACATTTAAAAAGGATTTATTTTTCTGGACAGTTGAACTTATGTATCTTCTGTCTGTAAAAACTCTTATAAACCAATAAAGACTCTTCAAATAAAACCAAATACATACGTATTGAAAATGAAGATCGAAAAAAAAGTAAGAAGAGTAGATTTTGTGTGATTTACATTGAATTGATTTGAGAAATTAGATTTTTCTGTTGTTGTTGTTTTTATTGACGAACCGAAATTTTATTTTAACAATAAGTGTGACCTTTCAAATGCCGGAATATAATTTGCTGGCTGGTTAAAATATGATCAAATGCCAAAAGCAATTAAAAATCGTTTAAATTGAAGTTTTCTTTTTTTTTAAAGAAAAAATTTAAATTTATAAACTTGAATTGTTTTTTTTTGTTTTTGTTAAATAATGTTAATCATTTTGTTATTGTTGCTGAAACTGAATGAATCAACAAGATTTGTTTTATTCAAAATTGATTTCTATTTTTTATTTTATTTTTTTTTTTGCACAAAGATCGGCAATATAGGAAGTAAAGGTCAATGTTAGAAAAATGAAAAAAAAAGAAAAAAAAAAATGATTTAAAAATATTTACCGACAGCAATTACTCAAAATCATCAAATATAATGTTACTTTCCGGGGAATATTAGAATTTATTGTATAAAATATTTAACGTTGGCAATAGCACAGCTTACAATCATCAAATTTTATGTTTTGTACGAGGATATCATCATCAGCACATTGCCACATCAGTTATAGTTAAAGTGTACGAATGTGTCATTTTTAATGACGAGTTTAGTTGCTGTTAGAAAAATACATGCCAATTAAGGCAATAAATCATTAAATGAAGATGCGTTAGTCAAGTGTTAAAAATGTACGCACTGAGTTTTTCAGATTATGCGTAAGATTTTTGTAGGAATATGTAGTTATATTAACATTTTTCCATGACTGGGCACTAATTTATTGTTGCTAAACTACTGAAGGTGTTCATGCTTTTTGTTGCAAAAAGCAAAAAACAAAAAAAAAAAAAAACAAACCAAAAAAACAATTTTTTTAAAACATAAATTTTTACTGTTTTGTAAAGTTATTGAGGTGTTTCCATCAAACTGCCATGTGGTGTCATCAATTTTGTTTAGTTATGTACACAAGTTTCATTAATTTGACCTTTTCTCTGTAAACTTGTTTTCTCTTTTTTCAGTTACAATGTTGCAAATTCCATGGGGTTAAAATTGTAAAAACTTTATTATGGTCATGTTAAAAATTGACTTTTATTTTTAATTGCTTAACATTTTATTTTAGAATCCTGAAGAAAAACAAAAAAACAAAAAAAAAAAAAAACAAAAAAACACGTGATATCACACTCGTACAAGAAAATAAATCCAATTATTAATAATAATGGCCAAATGAGATTCTATTGCTAAAATGTTCAATAATATTCAATAATTTTATATGCAAATTAAACTATTTAAAGTCAATAAAAAATGTATATTTTTTCTCTCAAACACAATAAAATTTTATTTATTACAGAAAAAAATTTTATTTTATCCGGTTATCCATGTTGGCGTTTCATATGTAAAGTTAAATAAAACCCTCACTAAACAATGTTTTCGATGGAGTATCTGTTTAACTGCTATGTGTGGGCCAAATACAAATACTCTGTAGAGGATGCAACAGTATAGGTTTGCAGAGGCTTTCAACTCATAAAGACGAGAAAGAACAGTAAATTATCGGACATTCTTTTTTGTCATATTACAGTGCTTGGGCTTCAAGATGGCTGGAGTTATAGTTGTTAACGGAGTATGTTCTATCAGTATTATAATGGTATTATTGTAATCAATATAAACTGTTTTGAAACCACTAAATGGATAACCAGTTAACTTGCTTACCTTTACAATTCTTTTGATTTTATTTTTTTTTTTGTAGTAAAAGAAACATGTTGTAAGAGACGATATTAATATTTTTGTTTTAATATTTTATTCAATTTATAACAAAACAATATTTAATTATTTTTATTATTGTAATTATTTAACAATTGTCTAAATAACTATTATTGCACATGGGGTTATTATCTAACATACAAATTAATAAAAAATAAAGAAAAAAATGCAAAAAATTAAATAATAAAATAAAAACAAAAGAAACAACATCTAGAAAATTTAATTTATAATTCTAAACGAGTAAATAAATAAGTTGTAAATTCTTTGCATTAAAAAATAAAGAAAATAAAGAATAAAAAATTATTAATAATTATAAAAAGTTGTTTCTTTATTTTGTTTATGATTATGAATATGAATATAGGTATATACTATGTTTAAAATGATGCGTATTTATTAATTACAAAAAAAAAAAACAAAACAACAATAATACAACAGATAAAAAAAAACAAAAATTATTTGTTTTTATTTTGTGTAAGTTAATATTGCACATTTGCATTAAACGCAACAATAATAAAAATGCATATAAAACTTAATTGAAAACCAATTAACTTATAAAAATTAAATTATAATTATTTTTAACAACAATTATTATTATTATTGTTGTAAAGAAACTTCATTATCATTACACTCGTTGCGTACAGCAAACATGTATGGATTCTCATTTCATTCATGATCATCATTTGTAATCAATTGTGCTGCAAATTTCGATTACTTTGTCTATACACACTGGTAGGCAGGCTACCAATCATTTTATAATTGTAATGAAGACAATAAAGAACAAAAAATAAAAATGCAAAAAAGAGTGCGTGTGTATGTAGCTGTTATAATTTTTATATTGTAGTACTGTTCTGTTTTTTTGTTTAACAAAAACTTATTAAATTTAAATAAATTCATTTTAGTGTTAATATATTTAATTAAAAAAAAAAAAATTCATAGTATTTTGTATATCGATTCGGTATCAATAAAACTTAGTTCTTTTGTTTTTTTTGAAAATCATATAAAATTTTTAGCAATTGCTGTTGCAATAAGAATGGAATTGTTTTAAAATAAATAAATATTAAATTATAAATTGCTTAATTTTTTATGGTAAAAAATTCAAAAAAAAAAAGGAAATATGTATAAGAACAAAACGTTTTTGAAAGGAAGGTGTTTAGAAATTTCGAAGAAACATACTTTAAGGAGTTGAAAAAAATAAGAAAAAATAGTCTAATTGTCTAAAGAAGAAAATATAAATTCGTAAGCACTAAACAACACTAAAAAGTAATATAATGAAAATTAAAAAAATTAGTAATAATAGATAATAATAAACAATTTCTCTAGAATATTAAAAATAATTTTTTTGCGTAACTAACACTAAAAATCAGTGCATACTTTTAGGTATTTCGTACGTATTTATGTAAAAATTTTAAATATTAATGAATATGGGCTTCATACATGAAAATAATAAATTTTTTATTTTGTTTTTATATATTTCAAAAATTAAACTTAAATGTATGGAATTATTAATAAAAAAAAAATTTGGAATGATACGTCTTTTGAAATCTATACATCTGTCAGAAGAAATTTAGTGTTGTTAATTAGTCTGTTAAGCTAGAGATTAACATGCAGTCTTTGCTTTACAGAATTTTAATCAATGTTGTTTTACAGATTCCCCGTTCGATAAATAAAACGTCAGTAGTTTACGATTTCCTAAGCAATTCGTGCTACTGTGTTTATGTTATCTTGTCTAATGCAGAATGAGAAGTCACTTCAGAAAAATTTGTCTAAAAAACTGTATGCGAAACAAATTGCGAATTTGTAAGAAATAGTAGAATAATGTCATGATGTCTGTGCGTCTAATGAGTTTGTGATTAAATAAGTGACTAGAATTCTGTTTAAAAATCTTTAGCTGAGAAAGAAATTTTTAAAATTGCTGAAATATATTTTTAATTAATATTTTTTTTTTAGTTTAAAGTTTCACAAAGTGTCTTAATAATTTTGTAATTTTGACTGTCTGGTCATCACTATGTTAACTCTTTGGTATGTGCCGTTTTTACTATTTCATATGTTTGTAGCCACCCTTTAATCAATCCCTTTATATTGTATGTGTAAAATTTGTTTTCGTAGGTTCGTTTGTTTGGTCCATCTTTGGTATGCTAGTCGGTCCTGTACTTAAATAAACAGTCGTTTTCCTAAAATTTAATAAATTGCAAAAAGTGGTTTCGTACATAAAAAGAAAATTTAAAAATGTTTTATTTTTAATTGAAATTTGAATTTGAAGTTTTTCCGGTTAACAAACCTATTAATTTTTTTGTTCTTCTGAATGCGAGCAATAATTTATCACTATATAGGAAAAACAAAAAAAAAAAAAAACATCAGCAAAAATAAGTTCGTATCACGAGTAATTTATAACAAAATTATGCAATACTCGTACAATTATGGATTGTTGTCATGTGAAATAAAAAAAAAAAAAAATTATTCAAAAATGTTTTTAAAATATTTTAAACAAAATAAAACTAAAACGATGACATTTCATTCACTTCAGAACAAATTAATAAAAATATAGACAAACGAAAATATGAAACGAAAAACAAAAAATTAAAAACAAAAACTACTCAATATGAAATGAACATAAACAGAAACAAAAAGAAGGAAAAAAAAAGAAAAACATAATAAAAAAAAAAAAATTCAACAAAAAATTGGTAAAAATTTGCCATAAATTTTTATGTAAATTTTCATAATCAAAAATAAAGCCAGGCAAGTGGTTTAAATTATTATTATGACCAATGTTGTCTATAAATTTTTTTCTGCTTTGTTTCTGTACATTTACTCAGAGAGAAAAAGAGAGAGATAGGGAGAAGGAAAAAAATCGAAGCCATAAATGAGCCAAATATGAAAATATAATAAAAGTTTTTTGTTTGTCGTCGTATTATTATTTATTTTATATTCATTGGAAAATAGTTATGAAATATATGCAATATTATTAATATAACCACGCAAAACAAAATCATAAACTACAATAACGCCTAAAAGTATGCATAAACAAAAAACACAAATAAAAACAGCCATACAGTATGTATAATAAATGTAAAACATAACTTGTAAATGTAATAGTGGTGGTAGTAAATTATAATAAATTTTCGTTGTTTTGTCTATAGGATATGCTTACGTGTGTATGTATATGTTTTAATTATTTAGAGTAGAAATAAAAATACGAATAAATATTTCAGAATACAATATCTCTACCTTCCTTAAATGCAAATTATTTGAAACCATTAATTCAGTACTCACACGGGGTATATAGTTTGTAGTAAGCTCTTCCCTTCCTTTTTTTTTTTCTTTTGCTCTCTTCATAATTTCCATACAACCAAAAAACGAAAAAGACGGGGGAACGAAAGAGTGACATCATAGCAGTAGTATTGAATGGAGAATATTTATTTAGTTGTAGTTTAATGCAGCTGCTGCAATAGTCATGCTGTTGCTGTTGTTGTTGTTGTTAGCGTCCTGATTCAAAACTAACATCCGCATGAAATCCTGTATCATCAGCATGATAAATGACATTTTGTATGCGACCATCCGGTAATAAAATGTGATATTGACCTCTTGTCACACCATGCAAATCACGATTTTGTTTGTGACCAAAATCATTGCCGGTACTAAAATCACGTATACGATAACCAAATGCATACTTTGAGGCGTACGATTGCAACTGATGTGGAATGATTGAAAAACAAACACACACACCCATATGCACAGAGGTGGTGAGAAAGAGAAAGGTAGTGTGGAAGAGATGCAAAAAGAGTTATAAGCAAAACATCATTGCATATATGAAAAGAGAAAGAAAAGAAAGAAAAATTGTTTTTAAGATCATAAGAAAATGTGAAAAAAATAATCGTTTTTGCAGTATAATTCAAGGGGAGAAATTGGTAATAAAACCTGTAGAAAAAAAGATAAAAGAAACCCAAAAAAAAAAAACAAAGTATTGTTTGTTTGATTAAGAAATGCAAATAGAAATGAAAATTGTTCAAGCAAAAAAGTTAAAACGATGTACTTTTGTTTAATCAAAGCAATGGAATATTGCAAGAGAAGGCCAATATATGTTGAAATAGAGAGAAATCCTCATAATCAAATAGACGTGTAAAATAAGAATAATGGCAAGATTGTTTAGCACTACGAGTCGGGAATAATTGTATGTGACAGTTAATTTACTTCACTTTTGATTAAAAACGTATGCATCAGTAGCAATGGCTTTGTGTGTAACACGTAAAGGGTGTCCCTAAAACTTTTTTGTTCCAGTCAAGAAGTTTAAGCCTCCAGAAATTATTATATGGTTCCATAACATCATGCATAGTATATAAAATTATATAATGAATCATATATCCCACAAATGTCTTTGGCTACCGTTTTGAATACAATTTTTAGATTTCCTTCATAACCCCATTTTAATTATTTTAACCCAGCACTGCATTCGGAAAACTAATACTGTAATCTCTAAACGGTTATCTGGTCAAATACCTTGCAGTTAACTGTTATAATTTATTACAAATATTTGGTAGTGCCAATTCCTTCCCCTGTTCCAAAGTTCTTACGAGTTTATTACTTGTCTCATTTGTCATTATTTATGTCCAGCTGCAAATTTTTAACCCTGCTTCGTTCTCTCCTAGAATAAAAATTTTTGTCTCTATTTTTCAAATACAAAACTATCAAGCTCGGATAGAGAGAGGCGGGCGAAAAGAAAAAAAAAGAAAAAAATAAACAAATAAACTCAGTTTGTAACTGTCACCAGCAGTTGGTGTACATACCTGTTATCGTCCACAAAAATAGATTCCGTTTGCTTTTTTTCTATGTAAAACGTTACAAAACTCTGTTAAATCTCATTTAAGTCTAAAAGTATGCAATACTTTTACCATTTTGCATACAACAGTTTTTATGCTTCTGTTATTGTTTTCTTATTGTTGTCGTTCTTACTTTTTCAGATATTATCATTCATTGTATTTATTTATTTATTTTTTTCGCAATTTTTTTCATTTTTCAGTTACACAATATTGGTGTATTAAGCAGTTTGTATTTATATAGGAAAAGGATTTCATGATGACTGAGTAAAAGTGCATGATTATATGCTTATACATACATATATGCATATGTATGTATGATACATGACGAAAGGTGTGTATTTGTGTTGGCTGTTGTTATCATCGATACACTGTGTGTATATGTATATGTGTATCTGTATACAGTACGTGTTTAGCACAAATGCAAAGCAATGCAATAAATGTTGCAAAAATATATTAAATTCCTGTCATGTACACAATCATTGTTTATTTCTTATCTTTTTCTTTTCTTCTCTTCCTTACAATCCTTAGCGGACTGAGGCAGTTAGAGAAATCTGTTGAAAGAGTTTGTTACATTGAAATTTCTTTGTGGGTGTACAGTTTAAAGTATAACAAGTATTTAAAGAAAGGAAGATAAAAGTATTTTAAGAAATATTTACAAAAAATATCTCTTTTACATGGACATTAATTCAATTAGGGAACAATTTTTAATCAATCGTACAAACGTAAAGCGAAATTAGTTCAAACCTCTGTTTCACTGATCGATTTGCATGTGGTAAAGAAAGGCTACACGGGACGTATGAATAATATTTGATTTCATGTTACTTATACGTATGGTACAGATACTTAGCGCAAGTAATTCTCTTTGCCATCCATTTATTATACCAGTTTATGCGTAAGTCATTGAAAATTCTACCAGTGTTGGCTTTGGCATCTTTAGTACACTTTTTATATTTTATATGTACGTAATATGTTAAGGGTATTATTTTATAAATATTCTCTTTCTTATATATTATCAGGTTTTTTTTCATACTTCTAACACTTGCACATGCACAAAATCACAATGAAAATATTTCAATGCATGTTTTTTAACTGTCACTCTCTCCTACAGTACAAAAAAAATAAAATAATAAAATAAAGACAATGATATTCTTACAAACTCACAGAAATACATTTAAATATAGAAAATAAAATTTTTTTTCCTCTTTTGCTATGAGACATGTAAAGTTTTGGAAAATGTAATAAAATTTACAGTTTGGGTTTCAGATAATCAACTGAAGAATTTTCATAAGTACCTGTTCATACTTGAAAATAAAGAAACAAAAAAAAAACAAAAAAGAAATAATCAAAAACAATTGTGTTCTATTGCTTGATTATCAGTAAGGAATTGTTTCACTAGATAATTGAATTTTTTTATTATATTTTTTTTAATAAAATTTTACATTACATGCTAATGATGTGAGATGTTATTTTAAAAATTTAAAGAAGTTTCTTCAAATAAAATTTATTTAAGAGTTCTTGTGTTTTTTGTTCTTTATTGTCTGTGTAATCAACGTGATTACGATGATCTTATATTATTTGTTTGCTTAGATTTCTTGGCATTTTTTGAAAAGGAATCTGTTTTTTATTTTGTCTGGCGTTCGCTTTTAAGATTTTTTTTTGCTATAAAAAAATGTGAAATTTAGTTTTTTTCTGTTTCCTAAACGAACGTGACGTGATTTATTTGAAATTGTTTTTTACATGACTTTCTTCTTTCCTTTTTTTTTTGTTTTTTTGGAGAGAAAAAAAAATGATTGTGAAATGCTATTTAGCAAATTTCAAAATAAAAAACTGATTGAATTTATTAAAAAAGAATATCTTGTGCAATTAATCTCCAAGTCCAATTCAATAATAAGAAATTCAATAACAATATCTGGAATATTTAGGATTTTAATTACTTTTACATGCAACAAATTGAAATTGCTTTCGAACTGGATTCTTTTCTTATAACCAATGCACTCGCTTTCAATCATGTTCAATCCGTATTGTAATTAGTTTCGTGTGGTTATATTTAATGGCCATTGTATTCTCTTCTTTTGCAACATATGTTTTCTTTTAAAAAAACCAAAATCATTCGAATGTTTCATTACCCTTTAGAAGAACAGTTTCCAAATAAATAAAATTAAAAAAGAGCATAAAAACGTGAGTTTCAAATCCTTAAAAGTCCTTAAAATAAGCAACATAAAAATTTTGTTTTTTGAAATTCACACAGAAATAATCTAAAAATTCAAAGAATTTGTTGCAATATGATTTGCAAATATTTATAGTCATTAGAATGGGAATTATACGAGTATGTCTTTTAGCTGTTTCAACATCCTCTATCAAATTGCAAATTATAATTTCAAATGTAAAGTTGGTCATTATTGTAAGAGAAAACACAGTGGATTGTGTGAGAAATCCTGTGTATGGATAAGATTATTTTAAATTAAATGTCAATACATACTCGTCTGCATAGACGTCAACCCCCATCCACTTTTCTTTTGATCGATGCAGAACTCTATCACTTGATTCTACGCTTCACATCCGAGCATGTTATTCGAAATTTTCTCGATTTCCTTTTGGGCTCTAAAACCCGAGCAGTTTTTTGGGACAGAAACGGTATAAATTGCCGTAAAGGTCACAATAAGTCGTAGTTTCTTCTGGACAACAGAGCAGATTAACATCATCGATATAGTAAAGTAAAGGCCTTTCGATTGACGATTTTCATCGTGCCTGGTATACTTTCTACAGCATAAGTTACTCTATTACAAATATTAAGAATTAATTTAAAATAATTAATGAAAAAAAAAAAAAAATTGCAACGTCCAAAGACTAGATAAGCCTGTAAGAAACTAAATTAAACAGAATCAGAATGAGATTTAAGCAATATGTACTCTGAAATGAAATGTTGGTTTGTACTAGTATATAATTTCTGGTTATAAACAAAATGTATTACCGATCTTCAATGTTTGTGTTATTGATTATGACAAATATTGATTTAAAATATTTGAACATATATTGCATATATTGTGAACTGAGAAAGTTGAATAAAAATTACACAACAAATGTTTGTTATGTGCATTTTATGCTAAGCATTGTTGTTGATTGATTCGCTCATGATTACTTTGCTAGTGACCCTCGTTTTGAAAGGAAATTACAGTTAAATTATGGTATAATTTCTAAAATAATTTTCGCATAACAACAGCTGACAAGCTGCTGAATAACTTTTAACAAATTATTTTATTTCATCCCCCCTACCAATTTCATATTTAAATGACCACTTTATCTCTCAATTTTGTTTCTTTTGCTCTTTCTTTTTTTTTTTTTTTTTGTATAAATTTATTATACGTTTTTGTAGCAAAACTAATATTATTTTCCCTTCTAGTTTTTCTCTTGTTTTTTGCATTTAAAATGTTACTGTGTGTGAGTGTAATTTGTTTTTAAACTAATAACAGCGTATGCAATCATATTTTAACATACATAAGCATCAACAAATAAGTATTAATAAACCACGATAGAAGAAGAAGAAAGAGAAAAGAGTTAGTGATGAGAGAGGGGAGAGATAAAGAAACGTATGAATTTTGACCATAAATGTAATATGGTCAATATAAAACATGAAAAAAAAGCAACAAAAAAAAAGGGCTACAATAACTTTTAATGAATCCATAAGCTCTCCTTGCCTCTTACAACCAAGTATGCTTTTGTAAAATATTTAGCAGGGTAAACGTAAGAGTTTTTGGTGGAAAAATTCTGTTTAAACTCTTCCTTTTGGAAAATATGAATGTACGATCCCCTGTCCCTTGCTCTTCCAGCAGAGTAGTTGTTGTTATTGTGAAATCTGATCACGTAATTTTGTAGGGGTTTGTTATGGCAACATGATTGAATTATCAGTTTGTTGACTTTATTCTTTTGCCTTTCCAGCAGGATTCCCTCCGTTTTGTGTTTTTCGTTTCTGAGAGTTACTAGTTATTGTCAACGTTGTAGGGAAAGAAACTTAATGCAAAATGAGTTGAACATTTCATGCATGTGCCAGTAAATGCGTCAGCAGAAAAAGTTGCAATTGGAGGGTTGGTGATGGAAGATTCAAAGGAAATCTTTTTGAAAAATCAGACAAGCCGAGTGAAGTAGAAGTGGAGTAGAGTAGCAAGTGACAGTTGTGAAATGACAATTTACGTGATGATTGAACAAGTATCAATTTTATTTTGACATTTGAATTAGGAACATCTTTAGCGAAAAGTATTGCAATTTATTAAATGAATGAGATAAGATTTTTAAGGAAAAATAGCAATTGAAAGTCATTAAAAATTGCAAAAAATGAAAAACCAGTTAAGAATTAATTGTTTAAATAAAAGGTATTGAATTACCTTGATTGCTACATATTGAAACGCTTAGAAGACATTTGAATTCAAATATATTTCGATGAAATCATGAAAACTAGAGAAATACCAGCTGAAAGGCAGCAGTGGATATTGCTATGGCAGTAGACATCAAAACCAATGGAAACTGGTGAGCTAATAAATGTAAAACGTCATGGGACGTCCTTCTTCAAATCAGACGTAAACATTATGTAGTTAAAAGTACTGAAGTACTTATGTTTTAGCAGAATCTCAAACTCGTTGACAATACAAAAGCTCTCGGAACAAGTTTCTATGTGCAAATTCCTAATGAATTATGGAAAAACAAGCCGTTATTAAAAGGCAATAACACCAAATAGTGTTGATCGTATTGTGGTGAGCTGTATGAAAACAATAAACAGGCTAAGAATGACTGGGGCAGTAAGGTTTTGTCGGTTTATTTTGGAAATGCCATACATGCCATCTCTTATAATTAAATTCTTAATTTTGAGGCCAGTTTTAAATATTTTTAGCAAACCGTGGTTATTATTTATTTATTTTTTATCGTTTTGGACTGTAAGTATATCAGATTATTTGAATATTTCTAAAAATGGGGGTTTTTGATTGAAATTTTAATTCAAATTTAACTTTAAAATTGTCACAATTACAAGTAATTTGTTTTAATCTTATTTCATCCGCTATTTTCATTGTGTCCATTGCACATCATTATGCCCGTCACTGTTCTACTCTTCATAATTAAATGTCCAAGTCTCCTGATTACAATTAACCACAATTTTTATGCCATTTATAAACATTTAAGACGATTCACATATTCATACTCAAACTCTTACAAATATTCATACTTATTCTTATTATATATATGTGTGTATGTGTGTGCTTATGCTTGTGCTCATGTTACTCATGTAAAAACACACAACTTGGATCTCTCTCTCTCTCTCTCTCGCGCTCTCTCTGTGCCATTCTGTATTACTCTCTAAAGAGTTTATGCATTTTATTACTGCTGTTGTTGTGCTGCCAGTTATTATTGTTGTTATACCTTTTATTTAAATGGTCCTAAGGGCCTTGTATTTATTTTCTTTTTTCGGTTTGGTTTGGAAAAATTTGTATATGTGCTGGTATGTGTGAGTACATTATTATTTGTCAAACCGTATACACATATGAGTGTGTGTGTGTGGATCTGTATCTGTATAAAATAAAGACAATAATATTGTCATTGCCTATAAGCCTTTAACAGTGGGCAGGTGAGAGAGGAAGAATAGAGACAGTGAGAATGAACGTGTATAAGTGTAGGCGTTAGTGTAGGTGTTTTGTTATATGATGCTATAGTACATACTTGTCTCGCCATCATATTAAGCTGTTTATTTGTTTGTATATGTGTTTATAGGAGCGTTTGTTTATATTTTATATGGCAATCGGTATAGAAAAGAGCATGTGTTACAAATACTGTTGCTGTGTGCTGCTGTGAATGTTGCTGCCTGAGTTTAGGCATTGTATGTATATTTGGTTTCCTTATTGCTTTTATATTTTTTTTTTTTTAGTTTTTTGGCAACTCAATGATATTGTGAACATGGAGCATGAGCATCAGCATAAGCATAACCAATGCCACCACTAGAAGACAAAAAAAAAGGATTCTTTGGTCATTTAAGGTTTGAACTTCACAACGTACGTTGAAAATTCTCATGCTGCCACTTCACTATTTATGGTAAAATTTGCAGCAGCAACTTCAGCAGTAGATGGAAGTTGTTCGTTCTGAAACTGATGACGAGAATGAGAGATTGGCGATAGCGATGGCCATGACGATGATGAGTGACATGCATGATGACCATGAAAAGAACAGGCTTAAAAACACTTGTTCCTCATTGTTGTTGTGTTTTTTTTTTTGTTTTCATTCTTTTCTACTTTTGTTCTATACAGTGCAGTGCAATTTTGTATTGCTTTTGTGTTTTTTTTTTGTTGGCCATATAATGACTAAAACATATGTCCTGTTTATTTGTTAAGCACAGTTAAGAACGTAACTGTGTCCTGTAATGCCATGTCCTATGAATTGCGTTTTTAAATAGCATGATGCAGTGTATTGTATACAGACTTTTGCTCATATTTGTTGGTAAGCTTATGGTTGGTTTTTCTAGAAGGATTTTTCACACAGGATTTTTGATGAGCCAACGGACAGAGTGTGAAATGTATGTTTCAAAATATTCAAATGTGTCTGTAAGTGTTTTATTATTTCGTTTTTTCCCCGCTTTGCAGGTTTTACCATTTTACGATGTCGTATGGTGTGCAAAAGTTTTCAATGAATTCATGTAAAGTAGCAGCAGTCAGTCAGTCCAGTGTTATGTGGTGTGAAAAATTTATGAAATTTTAATGCGGTTGTTGTTTTTACTCACTAGCATGCATGGACAGAGAAAAAAAAGTTTCTCTTTTCTCTCTATTTGCCAGTTTTTGGCAATTGTTAATAATGAATGCTAAGTAGTATTGTAAAAAATGAATTACGGACAGGAAAAATACTTCCACTCATATGCACATGTTGAAATTTAATTTTGAATTCTGTTCATTATTAAATGTTAGTTTTTAATGATGGAAAATTAGAGAAAATATAATGAAAACTAATTATACATTAAAAGCACTTGCTATTGCATATTGTAGTTTTGGTAAAGGAATTTTACTAAAGAATTATTCATGAAATTTTTTTAAGTTAACCTGCATTTATTGCACGAAGTAGAAAAGGACAACAACATGAAATAATAATACGAGTACATCGGAAATCAACATTACTTGGAACTGAACTTTTTGTGGGGCACTATCATGCCTCAATTGATCAATTCAATATTTAATGAACAAAAATATATTTAAAAGAACGTAATCTTATTTAAATTTCTATCCAATATTCCTGATATTATAATAAAATTTTCATTTTAAACATTTAATTCTATTTCCAGTTCATTGATTTACATGTAGAAGTGATTAGAAAATGATTTATTCGTGGTAGAGAGTGAGAACAAAAACAGAAAAAAAACTCCTTTGAAATTAATTTCTTTTCACTGATTTCTAAATCTAATCATTTAAAGGCACAGCTAGCCGGTAGTCGAAGACCACAAGGACCATAACAGTAGCAATTCATTCATATTTTCCCATCTTAACTTCTCTGATATCAGCGCAGATTAAATAATGACATTCAAAAAGTCATAGACATTTAACCGCAAACATAAAACTGCAAATATTAAATGCCAACAACAAGAACAATAAAAGGTAATTTGTAATAAATGCCATAAGAACACAAACGCCAAATAGAAGCAAAATAAAGGAAAGACAATCAATTGGTAACAGAAACCGAAAGAGAGTCTATGTTTTACTATTACAAACGTTAAGGGAGCAATTACAGAGTGTCTAAAACGACAACAATGAAATCAAGCATTTGATTACAAATGTTCTCTCTTGCCCTCTTCTCTCTATTATATTTAAAAGTTTAGGTTTTTTCTGAGGATTTTTTTCAATACGATTTTCATCGAGCCTTTGAAGAAAAAAACAAAAAAAAAAAAAAGGAGAGGAAGAGAATAACTAAAGTTTACAAGGGCAAGGTTTGTAGATGTATAATTTTATTTTACCATGATTTACCCTGAGCCTTAAGCCATCAGTCTAACCTTGTCTATGTGTATGTGAGCGAGTGAATAACGTTTGGTCCTTACACACAGCAAAGAAACAAATGAACCATTAACTAGCAATGAAACAAGAATGATTAAATGCAAATTAAAGATGATGATAATAATGATGACGATGATGAAGAACAAAAAGAATAAAAGAAGGGACAGAATGAAAAGAGAGAGAGGGAGAGAGAAGGAAATATGAATATCAACGATCAAAAAGGTTGTTTAACAAAGGCAAAGAAAGGAAAGACAAAACCAATAATGGTTTTAAAAATTAATTTCTAGATTTTTCTTTAATTTTTCTACTTTAATTCCATTCTTTTTCTCTTGAAAAATTTTCCAAAACCTTTTAATTTTCATGGCTTTCTTTCGTTTAGTTGTTATTGACAAAATTTTTGGAATTTTCTTTCTTGTTTTCTGTACTTTCTTTCGTTTTTCGTTGTTCGTTAAACTTAAATTGCTTCAAACTCCTCAGTATACAGCTGCCAATGACTAGTAATACTTAAACTTTATCGTTCTTTCTTTTTCTTTTTTTCTTTCTTATTTTTCGTTTTCGTAAAATAGTTTTGCACATGTTTTTCACTCTTCGTCTCTTCATTTCATTTTTGTTGATTTTGTTGCTTTACTTTTCCCAGGAAAATCTAAAGTGTTGAAAAGTTTTGTATGTTTTGCTTTGGCTTCATATTTTTTAAAAGTTATTGGAGACAATTTGAACGCTTACCATCATCATCATCATCATCATCATCATCTACTCTGCGCCAAGCCATCTGCTTTTTTTTTTTTGTATTATTTTCTTAAGGAGACGCAGGTTCTTCAACCAAGTTTTTTAGGCATTTTTTAAAAGTAAACTCAAATTCTGAATAATAAAAAATTTAGCGGCATTATCCTCCTACAACATTTATATTTCCATACATACCTTAGATTTACCATGTGGCATAATTTCGGCAATCGGTTACTCCAAAAGCTTTTAAAAAAAATTTGCCATTTATATCCTGCTATATTTGTGGCAAAGAATTAAACTTGTAAGGCCTTGTAATATTACGAGAGTTCGATTTTCTAGACAATGTGACAATGTTGTGTAAGACACAGAAATATAGAAACAAAAACAAGATCACAAAGGTACTTAAAACATAAGCTGAGGTATTATTATGACAATATTTAGTTGTTGTTTTTGTTTTATTTTTGATACTCAAAAAGAGATGTGTTTTCACAAAAACAACAAACAAAACTAAAGAAAACTAAAGAAATCTTTCCAATTTACTCAATAAACGTGTAAGTGTAGATGGAGATTATTTTTGAAAAAAAGTCTCTAGTCCCAAGCATCTGAACTAAAGTAATTTTCTGTATGAAAGAAAACACAGTAAGTAGCAATAGCAACAGCAATGGCAACAGCAACAGCAACAGCAACAACTATAAAAACATTATGTTTGTTAACAACAAACTGGCAACAACAAAAATGGGACAAGTGTGTATGTGTGTATGTTGTTACTGTGTGCAGCATAACTTTAGGGATTACAACAGCTCAACAACCGATAATATGCAGACTCACAAATTTAAATCTGCCCAAGCCATAAACACACTTACATACAGAGTCTTACGAATTTTTAAAAAATTTTGGTATCTAGTAACGTACCAGTATCAATGGATGGATGGTTGGAAAGATGAATGTATAGATGGATGAATGGATGGATTGATGTATAGGAATGGTTACAAGTTTGATTGTTTGTCTGTTACGGTTTTAAAGCAGCAGTTTCAGTAGCATTTGCTTCATCAATTGATTTAATTCAGCCAGCAAATGAATAAGGACGAGATTTCCTTTTTATTTTTATTTTCTTTACTTTTCATTTTCTTTTTCGAGGCTTTCATAAGAGCTTAAATTGAAAATGAAACAAATTTTGCCAAAATGTCTAGAAAATTAGAACTCTTTGTAAAGATTTAAGCAACAATTAACCCTTGTAGCCAGTCAGACATTTAACTTCCCTGCAGGAGAGTAAGCGTCAATTGTCTAAAAGCTACTAGTACTAGTACTGGTACAGCTGGCACTAGTTTACACAGGGTTTAAGTTTTTATAAGAAAGTACTAGTAGTAGAACTAGTTTACATATACCAGACTGATAGAATTTTTTGTGTAACACAACAAAAATTCACTTACTGGTTTTAGAATTAAATTAATTTATTTAGTTTTATTATTTATTTATTTATATTTATTATTATTTATTTATTAATTTTTCACAATTGTATATAGTATTTAAAGCCTTGAAGAAATGCGCCTGTTTTTTATTTTTGTTTTAAAATATTATTTAAATGAATTAATTTTTGTACAAACCGTAGCCTTTTTTAGTGCTTTAAAATATTTTAATATTTAAAATTTCACGATGTGATAAGGTCTAGCCAGCCTTGAAAAAATAGGCCTGTTTTTTATTATATTAAATTATACGTATTGAACTGTGATGTAAATAAATATGGTTATTTTAAGTTTTTTTTTTAAATATTTTAATAAATAATTGTACAAAAACTAATTTTTTAATCCATTATTTTTCACTTAACCAACAAAGGAATCTACCAAATTTTGTTAATTTTTTCCATATAAAAGAACTAGTAATAAAGTGGTTCGAAATCTCCCAATTATATCCAAATATACCAGTACGAAACTAGAACGAATGATACTAGTAATAATACCAGTTCGAAATATACCAGTACGAAACTAGTACCAATGGTACTAGTAATTTTTCAAACACACTCAATGCTAATTTGAGCATTAAGATGCTATAGGAAAGTTACCAGTTGAGTACTAGTACTGGTGGTTTTTGTAATAGTTTTGTACTAGTTAGGTACTAGTTCAATCTCCTGCAGGGTTGCTTAAGCTGATCTTCATTTGCCCTGAATTCGTATCAGTAATGCTTTATAGCAGTCTCTTAATAATGAGATGTCCTTTAATTTTCGAAATAAATTAACAAAAAAAAAATTCTTTTAATTTCACATCTTGTCTAGACAATACCCTGAGGACTTTAAAGTGTTAAAAAACCAATCCGAAGGCAAGTAAGTAAGAAAGAAGAATTCTGTGTGCATTATATAAAGAACAAGCATTGGTAATTTTCTCTATCGTAAGATTTAAATTGATTGCATATCCATGTCTATTTAAAAACCAACAAAAAAAAATCAACAAAAAAAAAATCAACTAAAAAAAATCTTTTCACTTCTTTTGTTCAACACTCTTTCCAATTTTTTTTTTTTTTTCTGTTAAGAATCCTCTACACATTTTCAAATTGTTATAAAAAGGAGAGAAAAAGAAAACCGGAAAGAAAGGAAAGAAGTGAGAAGTGAAAAGCGAAGAATAATGCATTTAATCGTATAAAATTTTCAAGTTCGACAAACAATTTCAATGTCGTTTTTATTTTGCATTTCTGTTAAACGAAATACCAGCTCTTACAGCCAAACAACTTAACCTTACAAAAACAAGAAGAAAACAAAAAAACAAAAAAAAAAAACAAGATTAAGAAATGCGAAGTAAAGAGAGGAGACTACCCTTAACAGGAAATTCATTATTTGCCTTTTTGTGTTGCATGCACAAAGAAAAAAGAAAGAAATCATCGAATGAGTGAAGGCATAAAGAAGAGAAAATCAGGAGACGATGAATAAAACTGAAACGACAAGCGGCATTGGTATCATCATCAAACTATAACAGGAAAACGGAAGTACATTCACTTGCACACCAAACAAGAATGAATGAAAAAACCTCTGGCTCCCTCTCTCTCTCTCGCTCTCTCTCTTGTGCTCTCTCATCATTACAGACACCGTTATTCTTACACATACTGATAAACATGTACATGGTTTTATCTGTTAGAATGAGAGGCTTTAGGAAAAATTTTAAGCCAAACGCATCAATTGACACATACAATTACAAACACATACACACATACACACGGAATGAAACTGTCTTTTAAGTCAACAATACTTTGAAAGAAGCCTCCTCTAGAAGACAAAAATATAAGTGGTGAGCAAGAAAGACAAAGAGAGAGAGAGAGAGGGAAAGTTGAAAGAATGTGAAGTTTTATAGTCTGGATTGTTTGCATTAATTTTATGTGTTGTGTTGGCTGAAGGTTGCAAATAAACAACGTAAAGTTTTTAAGGTTTTCTCTTCCCTTTTCTTTTCTTTGGTGCATTTTGCTTGTTTTTTTATTTGTGTTATGTTGTAATGAGCAAGTAAATGGATTAATGCTGTTTTTGACGTGGCTTAATCCATGGGGGGATTATAAAAGCCAGACATAGAGAAAATTAAGTTTCAAAAAATAGACACAGAAAAACCGAAGTAAAGGAAAACTTATAAAATCTTATTATTGAATTGTTTGTTTCAATTAGAAAGTATTTTAAAGCATTAATTATAAGTGTATTTCAAAAAAACTTACCTTAGCAGCTGCTGCTTCATAGCCGTTATCATTAAGCCCAGCTTCTCCTCCTCCACCGCCGAGCCCTTTAACACCAGCGCCTAGAACTCCTCCCTTGTAGCCTGCCAAACCTTTATAATTGCCGGAGAGGCCGTAAGCAATATAGGCATTTTTACCACCACCACCGACTCCGCCACCACCGCCAGCACCACCCTTACCGCCGCCTCCACCACCTCCTCCCCCTCCTGCTCCTTTGAACTCTTCTAAAGCTGCTTGCTCTATAACAGGAATATACTGCTTGGATTTGCCCATGCCTATATATTTACCAACAATGGGTTGATAATAACCACCCCCTACTCCGCCACCCAAGGCTTTAATACCTAAACCGCCTCCTTGAGCACCTCCTTCACCGCCTCCTTCTCCACCTCCTTCACCGCCACCACCACTTGCACCTAAGTTAGCTATTTCTGGGTGGAATAATACCGGGGCTTTGTTGTCTTGAGGTCGGGCCTCACCACCACCACCACCTCCACCTCCTCCTTCTCCGGCATAGCCTCCTAAACCTTTACCGCCGCCTCCACCCCCACCATAGTTCTGTTGACGCTGCAAATGTAAACGATTTTGCATATCTTTGGCTAATAAATAAGTCAGACCATGAATTTGGTCATCGGGTGATTTGCCTACCAAAGAGGACAGCTGCTTGAACTCAGGTAACTCTTTAAAGTTGGCCTTGAAGTTTTCAGCAGGTGCGTGGTACTCAATTTTAATAACAGGTCCTACACCAGCACCGAGCTTACCACCAAATCCCCCACCGGCTTTACCAGGTTCTTGTGCAAAAGCATAAGCATAACCGCCGGCACCTTTGCTTCCAGAATAACCTCCTTCTAAGCCACCATAGGCTTGTTCACTACCACCTCCAGCCCCTTTACCGCCACCTCCACCACCTCCACCGCCTCCTCCTCCTCCAGCTTTACCACCGTATCCTCCACCACCCCCTCCAGCTTTACCACCATATCCTCCACCACCTCCACCAGCCTTAAAACCATATCCTCCTCCAGCTTTTCCGCCATATCCTCCACCACTTTTGCCACCACCATAGTTTGCAGCTGCCTTTGCTCCTGCTAAGTTATATACGGCTGCTGCTGCCTTTTGGCCTGCCTCCGCTATGGCTTTGGCTTTATCTTGTGCTTCTAGCTGAGCCTTCGCTATCAACGACTCTGGAGAGTACAATTTCAATTTAAAATCTTGGGTTGGAGTCTTAGCATACTGCTCCACGGTAGGTACTACACTGTATTTAACCTCCCCTTTGAATTGGGGAGCGGGTACTGCTTTAATAACTTCATTGCCAGCATTTTTTCCAGCGCCAGCTTGTTCGACATAAGGTAGACCCTTTCCAAGAACACCTTCACCGCCCCCACCCCCTTCTGCTACTACAATGGGATGAACAATAGCGGCAACCGCAGGGGCAATCACATAGCCAGCACCATGACCACCGCTAACACCACCACCTCCACCACCACCACCATGACCACCACCTTCACCGGCATAATCCGCATATCCGGCGCCATGAACTACAGCATATTCGCCGCCGCCACCGCCGCCACCGCCTCCATGTCCGGCAACTTCAACCTCGCCACCACCACCACCATAACCTCCTTCAGCAGCTACTGCGGCATAACCACCACCATGACCAGCTCCACCTTCTTCTCCAGCACCAGCTCCAGATTCTTCACCACCCCCGTAGCCACCGCCTTCAACTGCGACTACAGGAGCCACATATTTGATAGCCACTGCTGGTTCATAGCCACCGGCACCGCCACCGTGACCTCCTTCACCAGCAGCGTAACCACCAGCTTCAACAGCGCCCTCGCCGCCAACCTCCCCACCTCCCTCACCACCACCATAAACAGCACCTTCATCACCACCTCCATAACCTCCTTCTCCACCTTCGCCTTCACCACCACCGTAACCACCACCGCCTTCTCCACCACCCCCGCCTGCAATGGCTACATATTTTATAGGTACAGCAGCGATAGCAGCACCACCCCCTTCTCCACCGTAACCACCTCCACCATGACCACCTCCACCACCGTAACCACCACCATGACCACCTCCCGCGCCATAACCGCCTCCCCCATGTCCACCTCCGCCTCCTCCACCTCCATGGCCGCCCGCTGCTCCTACTACCACCGGTTGATAAACGAACTTAACTGGCACAGCATGGGCATATTTGCCGTAAGCAACTACACCACCACCTCCGCCACCGCCGTGACCATAACCACCACCACCTACACCCTTGCCTAAGGGGTAGGCTACCTTCAAGTTGTTGTAGTCAATCTGTTGAGCCGGTAAGAATTTAACATAAGCTTTACCACCGCCATAACCGCCACCACCATAAAATCCACCACCACCACCTCCGCCATGGCCTCCACCTCCTCCATAACCCCCACCACCATGACCTCCTGCTCCATAACCACCACCGCCATGACCACCTCCTCCGCCTCCGCCTCCTCCACCACCTCCTCCTTTAATAATATGAGAGATTATATTTTGCACATCATGAGGTATGGCTGCTACAGATTTCTTTACTTTAACCGGAGCATCTTTGAAGACAAAAAATCTTTTACTGCCCTGACCCGACTGATCTGATTTTGAGGTATCTGAGACCTGGTCCGAGCTCTTTTCATTCGCTACTGATTTTGTGGCATCCAATTTTAAGTCTTTGGCATCTCTATTTTGTTTGGTTTTCATAAAAGCTTTTAATGATGGGTCCGGATCCTTGGCGTCAGAGATTTCAAATTTAATCATATCAACTGCAGCAGGAGCCTCACGTTTTGTTCTCTTGGGTTTCCTTTGTTTCGTATATTTGGTGCGCTTAAATGCCGGCTTTTTAGTAGTTGTTGTTGTTGGAGCAATTGTGGCATCTGCACTGTTTTCGATCTCAACCTTAGAGGGATAGGAAATTGGCAACTGTTTGGCTTGCTTTTCTATTTCTAAAGCACGCATGCGCTTTATTAAGATTTTGGTATGGACGTCTGGTTCTCTGGCATCGGATTCGTCGAAAGGTATATATTGGACCCTAAAATTGGCTGGCTGTTGGTATTTGGTGGAAGCGTTTGGGCCGAGCCGAATGTTTATTGCTCGTTTTTGATTTTTTGTTAAGAACGGGCGGAACTGTTTCCAAATATTTTTCATGCTGCTGCAATTCGCGGCTTTTGTACTGGCGTATCAGTTCCTTGACTTCTTCACTAGGCTCTACAGCATCGGATACTTCGAACTTAATTAAAGCGGGTTTAATACTCAACTCTTGTTGAGTGTAGTTTTCGGACATAGTTGAACGTTTAGTTCTCAAAGACTCCTGTTCATTATGCTGATTAAAGGCTTCAATGTAAGTATCATCCAAAGGATTGTCCAAATGCCTGAGTCGGCGATGATTGCGATGATCGAAATAACGCTGCATATCCTGGAACGAAAGGAATAGACGTGTTTTGTTATTAAATTGTGCCGCTTTATAGGTTTCTGAAAAAGCCTTACCTCATAGCTTGAAAATGTTTCCAAAGCTGGTAGTGTTTTCCAGGTTCCTGTCACATCCTTATTGGCCTTGACAGTGCCAAACTGTAATGTAATTAAAAAAAAAACACAGAAAAAAAAAATTATAAGAAACCCACACGTGATAAGCTTTCACTTTCTAAGTAAAACAAGTAAATTTAAAAGAAAAAAAAAAATTCTCTTCAAAAACTCAAAACCTGTTAGTCCAGAGTAACAGACTGTCTGTCTATGCATGTGTCACATTGTGCATGTGCAAGTAACTGCCTGTTGCATTGCATTGCATTGCACATGTGACAATGACAATCTTGTGTACTGACTGACGTGGTCAGTGGTGGCTTAAATTTTGTTTCGATGTCATTAACTTTTTATTATTTTTTGTCTTTTTATTGATGGTTTTCTTCAAATTGTGCGTATAAATTGATCATGTTTTAGCGATTGTTGTTGTTATTGTTGTTGTGTAATAATGTAATGTACATAGTAACTGATTTATTATGTAATTGAATAGGAAATTATAAATGATTGTAAGCAAGTTTACTGATTGGCCAAAGAGGAATGTTATCGATAACATTTAACATTTTTGCGATTTGTTTTCAAAGAAATAAACATGAATGGCATACGAGTATTTTTAATAAACACTTTAGATGATGGAAACAAATTAGTTTTTAATAATGATTTGTAATTAATTTCATAGAAATTTAGAGTTGGTATTCAGGAAAATCATTGCTTAACTAAAAAAAAAATTTTAAATTAAAAAACCATAATCGTCATATTTGATTGGAATTTAATTCAACTGAGATTTATGATAATGCAGTAAAACTATTTCTGAAATAATTGCAGTTAAAATCAGCATTAAATTCTAATTTTTTATTAAAGCAATTCTATGTCAGGACTTTCTGTATGATTTTCTTTCGTTATCGTCCTTATTGTGTTTTGTGTTATCTTTTTGTCGCTTTCGCTGAAGTTGTTTAAAACTCATTTTGACATTTTAATTAAAAACAAGAGTATTGACACCCTCAGTGAACGTACGTTCAGACGTATAAACGTTCATTTCCATTTTGTTATTGTTTTCTGTTTTCTGTTTTCTGTTCTTTTTTTATTCAATCGCGTTTAACTCTCTTCATTTTTATAATTTTATTTCCTTGTTTTGTTAGTGTTACTATTATTGTTGTTGTCATTGTTGTTGTCGTTGGTATTGTTGTTGGTTTTGGTGTTTTTATAAAGAACTTTAACTGTGTTTATTTTTTCATATGAATTTGTCGCCTCTGCGATGAGCACACAGTATTTTAAATGCTCTGAAATGGATTGAAAATAAAATGGAAGACATGCCATAGAAATAAAGTGAAAATGATAACAGAGAGAGAGAGCGAGAGAGAGAGAGAAGAGAGCGAGTAAAAGAGAGTGAGGATGAGAGTGAAGGAGTGTAAAGGAAAGAGACCTTTTAGTTAAATTGAATTTGGTGTCATTAACTTGATTCACTTAAAATCGTTTTGCCGTTGGTTTAATAAAACAACAACATAAACTGAAATTTATCGTTATTTTAAAATTGTTTTTGCTTTTATTTTGTTACTCTTTTATTTCTCTCCATTCTACTTATTTTACTTTTATTTTTTTTTTGTATTTATTTCTTCCTTTTACGCGCTTCTACTCTTGTTATTGTCATATTCTATGCTTATATTGCTGTCTGCTATTTTTCCACTGTATGAGTATGTATTTTTATTTACGAAAGCAAATGAGTGTATGTGTACGTATGAATGTATGAGTAGGTGTTTATAAAATTATTGCATCTGCTATATATCGCAACAAGCACACATACATACTATGTATGTATGTATGTATGTATATATGCTGGTAATTGTATGGTTGAATTGTGCTGTGTTGTTATTTGGCATTATTGTCATTCTTATTTTGCTGTTTATACGTTAAACTGTCATTAAATATTGAATGAGAGAGCAGAAGCGGAAGATAAAAAACGGTGATAAAAAATCTCTACACATACATAAACATCTTAAACACCTCTTAACTCTATTATTCATTGCTTTCTCCCTCTATCTTGTTGATAAGTTGTCGTATAACTAAATATGTATGTATGTATGTATTTATGCTTGTGTGTGTGTATGTAGCATATATTTAGGAGTGTGTAGTGTAGTGCAGTGTATTTCACCACTATATTTGTAATAAATTTTCTAGTTTATAGTTTATAGGCAGGATACATAAAAGCTTAACAGAAATTTGTTATTAGAAAACTTAAACTTAAATCTGCTTTAACTCAAAATTTTAATGAATTCCTCTTTCTCTCTCTCTCTTTCTTTCTATCTTTCTCACTTGCCGTCTGTGAGGGAATATAACAAGAAATATTCTCAAAAAAAAGGAAGTTGATATTACAATTCATTTTGATTATATCGAAAATGTTTAATAGTGCATTAATATTTAAAACTGAAATATGAGTACACCGTGCAGAACAAAGTGATCTCTTTGGCTGCAAGAATGAAACCCTAAAAAGCTTTATTGTCCGTACGGCTTTGTAATCAAGCTAACTGCAATCTATGGAGCTGTGTCTTGGATATTGGGTTTGAAGGTAAAAAATAACATCAAACGCATATTATGATTATGATACGACATGCATATGTAAGTAGATTTCGTTTACTTGCCACAATCGAAAATAATTTTGGATTGAAACCTGTGGTTGGATTCAAATTTTTAAATTTCTTTCTTTCTTTTATTCTTACGAAGCTTTCATTAGCCGAGCTATGCCAAAAATATTAGTTTCCATTTATCCCGCACACAAATCGTTCGAAAATCATAATAAACTATAAAGGGATCTATAATTAAAATTTAAATTTTTTTCATTCTCCTTTGAATACCTTTATAAAGGGAAACCAACATCCGAGTCATAATGCTTGAATAAGAAATAACAAAACAGACAGAGAAAGATAGAGATAGATAGACAAACGGACAGACAGACATTCTTATACAGTTGGTTCTTTAGTAAACCAGAAAAAAAGAAATACGATGAATTTTGCATTGTGTTATTTGCAACAAAGTTATACAATGTATACGTAAGTATGTATGTATGTACGTACAATAAATGTGAAATGAAAACCCAGTTGTTGATTAATTTCAATATTGATTTGAAAATTAGAATTGAGAAAAATAAAATGTACAAGCAAGGAAACGAAACTAACTAATGCAAACACACACATAAACTCATATACGTATACAGTTATAGTATGCATACATACAAACATACATATTTATACACCTATAAAGGGAAATGAAAATACATCAATAAAATATAAGAGAAACCTAACAAATGTAAAAAACAATATTTTACACTATTATTGTTGTTCGAGATGGAAATTGGAAAAAAAAACAAACCAATTTGAAAAAGAAGAAGAAAAACAAAAATGGAATTGAATGTAAGGCAAAGAAAGAAATAGGAAAAGCAAAAGAGAGAGAAAAAAAAAAGAAAACAAATTATTTAAAACTGCAATTTATAGTCCTTACAAATATCATGGCAATGTACATACCGATACAAATATAATCGAAAATACTGTGTTAAAAAAAAAACAACAACTACAATATTTCGGAAGAGAGATAGAGAGAGAGAGAGAGAGAGAGAGAGAGAGACAGACAGAGACAGACGCAAATAAATAAATAAATAAAAATGACATTTGTTTTAGAGCAATATTTTCAGTTTTAAACAGTTTCCTACAGAATTGATGAATGCTTTTTAAGGAGATTAATTAGAACTACATCGCATAGTAAAAGTTTTCATTATTTTAAGGCTCTGTATCGAAACAAGGATACATAGATCACACAACAAAAATAAAAAAATGCTCATGTCTCACAATTGCTTGTTATAGTGTGTGTGTGTGATGAGACAAAGGCAGAGGAAGAGCGAGAGAGAGCATATGGGAAATAGAAACAAAAACATTGTACATCATCAGCAACATCGACAAGTTTTGCAACAATAAACAACATAAACAATACAAACAAAGCAAAGCAAAGCAAACAATAAAAATAAAAACAAAAACAAGTAATTTTCTAAAAGATAAAAATAGGAATTTTGTTCTCCCTTTCTCTCTCTCTCTCTCCTCTCGCCCTCTCTCTTTATCTTGCTTGCCGTTTCTCTTTTTTATTTTTATTTATTCTCACTCTCTTTGGTATTGTTTTTTCTACTGTGGCCTTTCTCTCTGTAGTGTTTTGCTTTTATTTGTTATATTTGTTGCACAAATGGCCACCATTGTTCTTATTAATTTGCTGTAATTGTTTTTTCTTGTTACCCATTTTATTACCGTTATTGTAAACGTTGTAGTAATTGTTGTTGCTGCTATTGTGTGTGTATGTATATAGAGAGAAAAAGAATAAAATGTTAAATGAAAAGTTCCCTCACTTATAAATATACGAGTATCTACGTGTGTATGTGTATGGAGATGTGTTGTTAACACACAGAAACAAAATTAGAAAAAAAATTAATTTTTTTATATTCGTTTTCTCCCATTTTGTCTCTGCCTGTGTGTGTGTGTTTTTTTTTTTAGAATTTTAAAAGGAAACTGACTGAAAAGTAGGCCACAAAACTTTTCTAATTGTTTGGCTGCACGCAATGGCAAATTGTGTTTCTTTTTTATTATTTTGGTTTTGCTCCATTATTGCTTCTAATTTTCATTCTTTTTCATGTTTTTTTTTTCTTTCCATAAATGCAAAAAAAAAAAAGAAAAGAAATGAAAAATATATAAACAACAACAACAACAACTGCAACTATGACATTAGAAAGAAATAATTGCAATTTTTTTGAATCAAATTCTTCTATAAAGATATAAAAGACGAAATATTTTCGTCCTCTTTTTCTCTCTCTCTCTCTCTCATTAATATCTTAATGTGAATAAGCAAAATGGCAGAAGTAGTTACGATTTTTAATAATAAGAAAATTGTTAAATTGGAAAATTTTGAAAACTCTAATTAAAATTGAACATTATGTATACAGAAGAGAACGTC
Organism: Sarcophaga peregrina; assembly: GCA_014635995.1. Classification (NCBI taxonomy): domain Eukaryota; kingdom Metazoa; phylum Arthropoda; class Insecta; order Diptera; family Sarcophagidae; genus Sarcophaga; species Sarcophaga peregrina. Next base: position 13,964,235 of record CM025793.1, on the reverse strand, counting down.
AAAGGAGAACAAAGGCCTCTGCATTTATGCAATTGAAAATAATTTAAAACAATTGAAAATTTGGATTGAAACTCTCCTGTATAATCAAGAACCTAAGGGTGACTAAATAAATATTAAAACGAAGTTTAAACCTAGACTTTAAAGATAGATGTTCATGGGCATTAGTATTTACTCTCCTACTTTTTGCCAGAAATCAGCCGCAAAGAAGTCGCCAAAGAAATATTTTTGTCATATTTCCTATTGCTCGAGATGTCTGACCTGGGGTTTGAACCATAGTTTTGCGTCCAATAAGCCAACACACTACTTATTAGACTATGGCAACTGTAAATATAATTGTAATGAAAATCTGTCATTCGGAGTCGACTTTGAGCTGTTTGTCCCGATACTCTGGGATAAAGATTAATATCCCACAATATTGTCGGTGTGAAATTCTGACTAAAGGGTTGTAATGAGCAGTTAATAAGTATTTCTCTTAGTAAGGTTTTCATTTGTTTGGTAAAAGTTACTGAATCTTTTCATTTCTATTTACAATTTTTCCTTATCAACAAAGTTCTCCATTTAAATCCGCTAGTCTTTGGTTTTTGAATACAACTTCTAACAACGTTTATCAGAACAATTGAAATTCTTCTTAACGTTTTACTTTATTTTACAAGACTCCTATGAAGTTTATTGATCTTTTTATTTTCTGCATAATTATATATGTACATATTGTTGTTGCTTTTATTGTTTTTCAAACTAAATTTTTTTATACAAAATATAAGAGCGTTTCTTTATGCATCACCCCTAATAAAATTTATGAATGTCATCAATTTTAATTATTTTATCTTTTTGTGTTTATCTAAGGCATTGTATGCATAATGACTACTATTATTAACATGTTTTTCAGTAGCAGCAGTAACAACAGCAATAAATACAACAACAACAACAACAACAATAAAATAATAATAATAATAAATGCATGACAAAATATTACCAATTATTTGAAAAATATTTTTTTCTATGTGGGTGCACAGAAGAGGTTAAAAAAACAATTAAAACTTCCTGTTTGTTTTAAATTAAAAGAATTCCAAAGCAACACAAACACACACACACAGAGAGAGAAAGGGAGAGAGAGAGAGAGAGAGAGAGAGGGAGGAGAAGAGTTATGTGAGTTATTTTTCTTTGTGTTTTATTTCATTTTTAATGTATGGAAGACAATAATAATAATAATGTTTGTTTAATAACCGTTAATGATCATTAACAACAATTTGAATTTTAATTTCGAATTAAAATGCTTTTGTTGATGTCTTCCACAAAATATTAAAGAAAACAAGTTGGATTGTTTTCCTTTTTTTTTAGGTTTTTAAATTTTTCCGTTTCTTTTTTTTATGATTTTTATTAATTTTTTTTTTCCATTTTCATTAAATAAAATTAAGTGTGGTGTTGTGTGGTGTTGTGTGGTGTTGTGTTGTGTTGCTGGTTGAAAAAGAAAAGTTATAAACAGTGCTGTTTATTGTTTCATTTTCAGCTTTTTTTTGAAACGTAAAGAAAAACATTCGCTATTCAAGGCGGCTTATGAGAGTTTTTTTGTGTGTTTTTTTATGATTATTTTTTGTTTTAACAGTCAAGTTGTATAGTTTATTTGAGGAAAAACTTGAATTGGCTAAAATGGTTGCAACAAAAAAAAAAAAATGAAAGAAAATAAACCGCCAACAACTTACCAAAGCCAAGGTGAAGAGGCCCACTATAAAACTTATAGAAACTGGCTTAACATGTACATGCTGCAGAGGTGAAGGTAGTAGTGAGGCTAAGACAGCCTCTATACCATTACCAACTAATGACATGTTGCTATTGCAACAGCTGCTGCTAACGTTGGTTTAGTTATTGCTAGCGTATGCGTCCGCTGGCAAATTTAATGGAAAACTGAATAATTTTTCCAATTTTTGCTGGTTTTTTTTTATTGACAATGTTACAGCATCAATGAAAGTAAAAGTTATAATTTTTTATTTGAATGTAACAAAAATTATGCCGATAAAATTTAACAAGGTTTTGTAACACAATATATTTTTTATTTTTAATATTAATATATTTTTTCTTTTCTTAAGAAATATTTTATGATTTAAAAAATCGTATTTTAATTTTTCCAGCTTTGTTTATTTGCTTTAATTTAATTTGTATTTATTTTTTTCTCAAACACTTAAAACATTTATTTTATATCCTTTTAATTTGTTTTTTTTTATTTTGTTTGTTTTCTTATTATTAATTCATAATGATATTTGATATAAGTTTTAGTTTTTAGTTTTACTTTAAAACCTTTTATTTTTGATTTTTCTTAATATCTCTGTTAACTGTTGTACGCTATTTAATCGACTGTTGGTTGTCTAATGTTTTTACCTTAGTTTTGTTTAAAAATTTTCCCCAACTCTTTTCTTTTACAATTCAACCAATTCAACATAATTCCAGCCAGTGAAACAAACTTCAACCACTACTTTCAACACACATTAACCGCTTGTGATAGAAAAAAGCAGCATTTTTTTGGCTAAAATCTCTGGCTAGTTTTTTCCATTTCTTTGAGGAAACTTGTAGCTACGTAAACAACAACAACAACAACAACAACAAATATAGAAACATTCAAACAGGAGTAGTAGAAGAGCCCCTTTTCTGTAACCTCTTTTCTTTTAAGATCATCATTAAAAATCTGAAATTAAATCAAATCCAAAAGCAAAATCCCAAAAATAAAACGAACTTAATTAGACCCAAAATTAAGCTCATTTTAATTAAAAATCAAATGCTTAAAAAAATCAAATCAAATGAAATGAAATTAAAAAAATGAAAAAATGAAAAGCTAAAGACAAAAAAGTTTTCCGGTAAATTGTGTGAAAATTGTGTTACCATGTTTAAGCAGCTTAATCAGCTGTAATGAGACATTAAAACGCCTGTGTACCTCTCTGTGGTTGCGTATCTGCCCCATTAAGGTAGTTTAATTAATTATTGTATAAATTTTGTTTAATTATTCCTTTTTATGTCAGTCAGTATAAAATTTTACACAATTTCATTTTTATTTGCCTCTTTATTTCGTCGTTATTTGCCCAGAAATGCTGTTCTTATGTAAATTTGCCTTTTCTCTCGGTCTCACTATCTCACTTGGAGCGTCTGAACTTGTGCAATTTTGGTTGGATAGGCTGTTGATTTCGATAAGCAGAAAACAAAAGAAAACGAATTAAAAATATTTGTTTTGTTTCCTTTCAGAAGATGTTTTACCTTAAAATTATTGAATAAAAATTGAATAATTAATACGATTACCAAAGATAAAGTGAAAAAGTTAATGAAAACGGATCTTAATGGCTTATAATTTAGGAAAGTGACAGTCCTTTTAGAAATTAATTTCTGTATCTTTCATTTTCTCTGTTAATATTGAATACTTCTTAAATGAATTTCAATTTCAAACAGAAATTGTTTTCATATGAAAATTAATTTCACATAAGGCTTTGGTGAAAAGTACTTCAGTATTATTTAAAGTATACATATTTAGCAAGTATATGCTCATTAAATTAACTTTAAGTAATAATCTCAATCATTATTTGTTCGAATGTATTTATATTTTTCAAAACGATCTCTTTCTTAAATCTTGATGACAATTACATAAGTCAAGAAATGATCTGTGCCCATATTGGGGTCAGGCCAATAAAACAGTATAGGCGTACACTATACTAATTGTTCACTAAACTAATTGTTCAAAAATGGCTAACAGTGGATAATTTTGGGTATTCTGCTCTATGCACGACTCTGCACTAACATAGATGCATTGCAGGCATTAAACAATGAACAATAAAAAAGTTCGAAGTAAGTAGAGTCTATGTTCTAGTAGGTGCACTTGAAACTTTCATTTCTGCAATACAGTGTCGTTTTAAATTTTATTATTTTCAAACGAATAGGATTTCAAAAAATTTGTTCATGGCATTTTCACAGAAGACTGCGAAAAGAGATAGTCCGAGGGAAATATTCTATTTCAAGTTGTTAAAGCCAATGTTTTAGCTCTCCATTAGTCGTTCTGTAAGTAAACGTACAATTCATAATTCACCTGCCATTAATTAGTATAGTATTTTGGGGTGTTAAATCCACCGTATTATGCAAAAATTTCCATTCAATGCGATTCAATACGTTAAAAGCAGCCACTTAAAGCGTGAAAGTTCAAATCAGTGTTTGCAACAGCAACAAACGCTACCAACAACAAAATGCCACAATATTCATAAAGCATCAGTGAGCGAACAGTTGCTGATGCAGCATTAAAACAGCATCATTAGCAGTAGTGTCATGACACATCTTTGGCATCCTTTAATAAGTGTCGAATATGAATGAATTCAACGAAAAAAAAAACTTAAAAAGAAAAGAAACTGTCAGTATATTTAATAGAAACATAAATCATAGATCGCTGCTATGCTATAGTATGCTATGGTATGGTATGGCGCTTAACTCCAACTTTAGTTTAAAATGCAATATGATTTGATTTAGAGGATTTTACTTTCAAATACTATTTAAAAACGATTAACGTTTAATTGATCATGTGATCAGGTTAAAGTTGTTCATATTGAGCATGAATTTTAAAGCACACTTAAGGAAGGAAAGCTTTTCACAATTGCCCAATACAACTGAAGACGAGTCTCTACATTCCTCATAACGAAAAATGAGAGTACAAAAGTCATGCACTGGAGGTAATGGATTGACATGGTGTAATAACACATGCATTCATCGTATTATGCCTGCCAACATGCATACCATATGTGGCAAAGAGATAAATAATTTAAACGGAAACTAACTATTATAGAAAATGCGGATACTTTATCTGTTTATCTGTTTATTTTTTTTTTTTTTTTTTGTTTGGTTTTTTCGGTATGCCACAGAAAGAAAAGTAAAATTAAAATCAGCCTTTGCATCCAGATTTCTTTATCAATACAAGCGGAAGCATTTCTTCATTCATTGTTGTCTTGTCTTGTTAATACTGCTGGTGTACAAGTATATTTAAAAAATTTCTGTAAAAATAAGTAATGAGGCCTATTTATACAACATACATCACACAATATCTGTATTGTATGTGTGTGTGTGTGTGTGTGTGTGTGTGTGTGTATTAAAAATGGAACATGAATTACTTTCTTTAGATTCCTCTCCTCAATTATTTTTACGATTCATTTTAATTGTCCCACACAATTACGTTGAAAACAAGAAACAAGAAAAAAGTCTTTTATAGAGGCAAAAACCCAGTAACAACAATGGCAACAATACAGAAAACAACAACAACAATATTACTAACATACCTTTTGTTTTTAAAAATTTAATTACTGGGTTTGCATGTTTTTGGTTCAACATTTTTTTTCTCTAATTTTTTACGCACTTTGAAAGGGGGAAGAGGAAAAAAACGGTGTTCCATTGATGTCCATTTTTGGATGATTTTTATTTACATTGGCGTTCATACATGTGTATATAACCAGTTAAATAGGCCTCGAATTATGAAAATCAATTCAAATGATTATAGGAAAAATAAATTTGATTTATTGTTACAGCTTATTGCGTTGTGGATAGGCATATGGAGATGCTTTGTTTACCTGATCATAACTCCGCAAAGGATTGTAGATCCGTCAAAAAGGTACTACCCGTTGCAAATTGGGCCAAGAATATCTGGCTCAGGGCAGATTGGCAGATACAACAAATAGTCAAACGGAGATTTCGTTTCCTTAAGAACCTCCAGATTCACAGATTCAGGACAATTTTCGGGTTGTAAAAGGTACTCACGTTGTGGTGAGAAACCCTTGTGGTCATTGACAAAGTCTCAGGCAATATATTGCAATATTTGGCAGTTACCTTGTCGCTAGTTTTATGTGCCCAAATTAGCTTCGATTTCACAATGTTTTTAGTTTATTCAACTGGATATTATGTTATGATTTTTAGGTATCTTCTCCACTAAACAACTCTAACAGCAGCCAATACGCGTGACAGTTGTTGTTAGAGCAGATCACGTATTCCCAGAAAGTGAGTTTTTCAACGTAAAGTGGATGATATAAGATTCAACTGCTATACACACGAGCAACTGTAATGTATTTTTTTTTTTTTTGCAGAAAATTTTACAATATTTTCGAATATCAAATAAATAAATAAACAGTCAGTATTAGTTATGACTTTTAAAGTTTTAATCGCAAATAAGTTATTGTTATAAAATATTAACATTTTGTAGAAACAATTCTATTCTCATTTTTGCCGCTCAATTCAATTTGAAAATCTTCTTACCATTTGCTAGAATTTTATTATGCCATCCTTTTTCGTTCCTGTTATCCTTTGGCACTTATTAACGTTATTGTCACTTGTCAGTTGAAACAAAATGTGGTCAAAACCCTTGTCAGGCAATAAATGAAAAATAACGAAACGACACATAAAAAAGGGAAAATAAAACGTTTGCAACAAAAACAACAAAAAAAAAATCTAATTATAACTGTTCAAAAGTAACCCACGCACTCTTAACCTCTATCCTCTCTCCCTCTCTCTCTCTCTGAAATACATTCTCTTAATGACAGCCTCTACGTTTACATGTAACAAACACTTGCTTGTATATATTGTATACTGTATGTATATGTAGACACACACACATACACACAATGTCATATTGTTTAACCACATGCTATACACTCATCTCCTCGATAACACAAGTCAATTGAAGTTGTATAAATGTGGCATGTTTAGCTATAGAAACGTACATATTTCCTATACAATTATAAATGAGCTGAAGTAAAAAGGACACACACACACATACATACATACATATACATACTATATATATGCACATGTATATGTACACCCACCAATATACGAGATGTGTATGCTGCATAAAAAGATTTACTTATCTCTGGCCTGTATTTATAATTTCTATGTTTCACACTTTATTATTGACATGTCTATTTAGTATCCTTTATCATCCGTTAATTTACACACACGAATAAGACACATACACAGGCACACGAACATGTACACGCGCACGTACTTACACAACCACTGAAACGCTATAATATTTTTGATTGTTTTAGGAAATATTGGACGGTGTAGTCATCAAAATCCCCCTTTCCCATTGATTTTATTTTTATTGTATAGAATATGGAGGACAAAAACTTTTGGTAGCTATTTGATGCTCCCTTTAGTAGGGCGCTTATGTTAGTGCCAATAAAACAAGTGGGTAAACGGATAAAGTTAATGGAAAGCGAATTTAAAAATTAAGAAAAATTTACAAACGCAGGGTAGTTTTTATACTCAACGAAAAAAATTATTTTTTTAATTGGCTATGGAACGAATACAAAATTTCTGATCGTTAGTTCGTGTCAAGAATACGACGGTCCAAGAAAATGTTTATTACGGTATTATCTCTCTTATGGTAAACAGTTCTGTGAAACTTGCAAAAATTAACATTTTTTAGTATAAATGCTTAGGGTAAGACTGACCTCTATCCAAGTAAAGTCTTGTATTGACTTTAAGAAAATATTTTAAAGAAAATTTCACATAATTTTTCTTGCTCTCTGATTTGATTTCTGCAGTCGTACTTCTGTGGCTGTGAACCAGCATAATTTGTAATCTTAAAATACAATCTGAACTTGTTAAGTTTACCAATATGCAACAGAAAGTATTTTATTTGATATTTTTCAGTGTTCGGTTTTAAAATGTTTACCGCGTCTGTTGTTCTTCTATTAGCTAAACTTCATATTTTCATTGAATTTAAATTCATTTGATTTGCTTATATAGTAACCACACAAACGTATTATAATAAAAGGTTTACGTACATACATATGTATATGGACTTAAGCTTTCATTCTAATTAAGGCAGCCACTAAAGTGTAAAATGTTATTATAAAACTTCTGAAATCTTATGAATAATTTTTCTTTCCTTTGCACAACATTTCTAATAGAATTAAAAAAAAAAAACAAAAAAATTGGTAGGGAAACCAAGAGTAGAAGAAAAAAAAACAACAAAAACATAAAAAAGAAGAGAAATTGAAACAAAAAAAATTTTGTTTAATAGAGTTTCGAACATAAATATTACACAACAGTAATCCGCCACCAATACTACATTCTCCATACTTTCGCGTGCATGTGTTCTTCAAATATTTTCAACTGTTCATATGTGCATGTGTATGTGTATGTGTATGATTATGTTTGTGTTTTTTCCCTCTCTTCACCATTATTGTACACTCTCTTTAGTAATTTTTAGTATTTTTCCTGTCTCTTCCACTCCCATTCCCATTCCCACACCCCCTCGCACTCCATTCTCTTTCTTTTTCTCTTTTCTTTTTTGATCCAATTAATTATGTTGCTCAATATTCGTTAGCCGTTATTCGTAAATTGTCGTACAGAACGTCTGATATGTTGATAGTGGGTATAAATTATGCTCTACAATTCTGGTCCCTCCCCCTTAAGTTTTGGTATCTTTTTTTTCTCAAAAATTTTTGTGGTACTATCCAGACAATAAGAATACATACAGACATGCACATATATTCATATGTATGTATATGGGTGGTTTCATTTGAAATCGGTGTAAAAATGTTTTTGAATTTTATATCGGCACTTAATAAAAGTACGCATTACAAAAAGGTATCTATGCCGAGCAATTAGAAATAAAATAAGATTAACATGCATAGGGTTAATAAAATACTACATTTAAAGAAAACTATGTTCGATGTTCGATGTTCGATTGACAGTTAACGTATTACATGATTATCGAGTTGTTCAAATGGAAGCGGTAAATCTGTTAAACAAAGTATAGATCCGTATGGATACAACGAAGCTTATAAGTTTGCAATATATTCCCACTGTATCATAATTTGAAATGTAAAATTACCCATACATTTAAGTTGTAACAATAAGTGGCATGCGTTTGAGTGCATGTGTATGGAACTTTAGCAAATACTAACGCCATTTACCAATGATTTTATTTAATTTTCTTTAATAGAAAATCCATGTTTGTCCTTTTTAAGTTCTAGGAAAAAGAAAAAATAATACAAATTGAAGAGGAGACTGTAAAGCAGAGAAATCTTTTAATTCTTTCGGAAATCTTAAATCCGCAACCTCAACATATACACACACAATCCTATGTCTGAATATACAAATATACATACACACATACCCTCACAGAAACTCATAGAAATATTCGAAAATACTAACTAACCAACTCTGATTATACTCTATCTCTCTCTCTCTTTCTCTCTTCCAAAAACGTATACACACACATACTCGCAAACATTCTCTTTTAGACATAAAAAAATCTGTTAGAGAATGAAAAGAAACCCAAAGGAAAACACCAGCAATAGTAAGAAATTGTAGCCGATAAAGTTAACATTGTGCTGTAAATTGCTGTGTTGTTATTTTGTTATAAGGATAGGGAGGGGGGTGAGTTTTTGGTCGAAAAACAGAGTTTTAAGAGCAGTTGAAATGCTTCATTATCACTGTGTGTGTGTGTGTGTGTGTGTATGTATGTATGTATGTGTATGTGTTTAGTTAAAACATTTATAAAGTAAATGAATTGAATTTGTTTCTGTTGTTGCTTTTGTTGTTCTTTGTAGTTTTTTATAGTATAGCATAGAGTGTATGTATTGGATGTATGTACTGTTTTATGTTGCCCTTTTTATTTTATTTTCCATTTTCTTTGATTATTTTCGGTACTTTTTCGTTTTGTTTGTTGTTATTTTTGTTATACATTCCATTATTGTTCTTATAGTTTGTTGATGTCTTTCTGCTTATTGTTGTTGTTGCCTTTCATTTTGAAAATTTCTAATCTTAATCTGCATGTCATCTAGAATACCGCATAAATCACAAAATAATCCCAAAGTAAAATAAACGCAAGTGCTGATGGTAATGATGATGCTGATGCTGATGCTGATGATGTTGATGACGATGACAACGTCTACGTTGAGATAGAGTGTATGTGTGTGTTTTTTTTAATGGAAAATAGGAAGTAAAACTTGAAAATTCAACACTATGTCCTAGAACAATCGAAATTCTGAATGAAGTTGTAACAACAAAATGTTGTTAAACTTAAAAAAAAAAAAAAAACATTAAAAAGTACCAGGCAAGACCTAATTTCATTTGGAATCGTAGTAATATACATTAATATGATACGGAAAGTAATTTTGTCTTATGATGGAAAATCTATTCATTTTTTGAAAGACGTTTTACTCTGTAACAGTATTTTCTAAGTGTTTATGGCATTCTAAAAGTATTGAGAGAAAAGTACTTAATGATTCAGTACCGTTAATTTAATTTTAAATTGGCGTTATACGTCTTAGCATAATTCTAGTAAAGACTCTGAGAGTAAATAGAAACGTAAAGTTTCTTTCGGAGTCGACTTTAAGCTGTAGAACCTGCCACTTATCGATAAAAAAATGCCACACGCGAGGAGCAATGTGGTAATCCTGACAGAAGAGTTGTAATGACTGATGCCGTATGCAAACGTCTGAAAAATTTCTTTTACATTTTGTACTTACATTTAATTGCATTTACTTAAACCATAACACTTGCATTTACCATTGAAATGGTGTATTACCGAAATAAATGCTAATGATTGTATTTTCTATTTATTTTGGGGGAATAGACCATACAGGAGTCAACTTCATTTATTTGATTCTTCTATTGTACAGCCATTGTTTAGTCCTTCCTTTACCAACAGCTTTCATTTGTAGTTGCGCCAGTGTATCCTTCACGTATTACTGGTGGAATATGGTCGGCGGTAATAAGTTTTTGATATAAAACTGGTAGTTGTTTAGTTGTATTGTTGCTGTTATTGTGGTTGTTGTTGTTATTGTTGATAGAAATGCAAAATAAATGAAAATGTCGTCGTTATTTTGTTTCTTCTTGTCTTTTAGAATAATACCATAAGAAATAGCATTTTATCTGAATTTAAGTCAAGATGTATCTTCCATTCTAACCGATATAAATTTATTTTGTTAAGGAGCAGAAGAAGGTGATGTGGCATGGAATGGAATACAATGGCAATGGCAGTGGCAGATGAAACAATTTAATGAAACCATTTGTATTGTAAGTGCAGGATGAGAATTTGTAGTTTCATAGCAGAAAGCTTATTAAGTAAAGCTTAAAAACTAAATAACATCCACTTAAGTTAGGATTATAAACGACCATTGGTTTAAAGTAATGCCTGCCTATTTCTAGGCAGTAAACAGAATTCGCAACATTAAAAGCTTTTCTGTTTGTTGTTTTGTATTGTTGTGTTTTGCTTTGTTTTGTTTTGTTTTGTAAACAGCAAACAGGGGCTTAAAAATTGTAGAAGATTTCATTTTTAAACACCTTGTTACGCTCTAATCACCACCTTGTTAAAGTAACTCTCAGAGATAGATTGCAAAAAGGGAAAAGAGATGGTCTCTCGGAGTCTGACTCTTTTATTGCCGCACTTAAAACGGCATTTAAAACATAATGACACTGTAAAAGCGCACAAGTAACACTCTTGTAATCTTGTAATACTGCCTGCTGACTTAAGTTTAATGCCTGCTGTTACTGAGACTACGATTGCCACTGCTGTTGTGCTGCTGCTGATTTAACAGTTTTAGCTTTATATTGTATCACTACTACAACCACTACTACTACCACCACCATCATCATCAACATCATCATCACCACCACTACCATATTGTGATCAACTTTTAAGTTGCAACAGTGGCATATTGTAGTTCTATTTTGTTGTTCTTGTTGTTTTTGTTGTTTCTTTCATTTTATAATAGTGCTAATGTTGTTCGTTTGTCTGTGGTAGTTGTTGTTGTTGTTGTTATTGTTAAAATTGCGTTGAAACATTTCAATTTAATTCACAATCCAACACAATGTAACTTTTTTATTTTCATACGCTTTGCTTAAATACATACAAACATATGTATGTATGTATGTATGTGTAGGGAATATGTATGTATATATATTTGCGTGTATTTGTATATTGTTTCTTGTCATTTTTTGTGTAAGAATTTTAAACTTTTTCTTGGCCATATATGTACGTTGTTATTTTGTGGTAAATATAAAACAACAACAACACCAACATTAATAAACAAACAATCAAACCAAACTTGTGTTTACATTTAAGCCCAAATAAACTATTCACACTGGCATAGTAAAAACAATTACATATTTGCAATTGAAAAACTTATGAGATGATTAAATTAAGTTAAGATGCTGTATGTAAGCTGTAAGACTGAAAATTTACGTTGGTCGTCGTAGTTAATACGTGATCTAATCAAATTAGACTCAACTCAACTATATTAGAGTTACTATTCGTCTACTTTAATATATCCTCAAGAACCATAGAAAGCAGTGCCATAGAAAGCAAGAGAAAGAGTCCAGCAGCAAAGTACCTCACCGTTGTCGTACCTGGGCAACGACATATGATGCATTTGAATTGTCATAAAAACAGGCAACGGGCAACCAAGTAAATAAGTAAGTATCGTGATACTACGAATTAGAGCCATTGTCATACGATTTATTGCGGTTTTGACAAGGGAGATTACTTGGATCTGAGGAAATATAGAGAACATAACCTCATTAGCTGTTTCCATGATATTCGTGCATTGCAAACATAATCACGGTGGTTGCTCTTCTCAACAGTGATGAAGAAAGCTAGTAACTAGGCCCTTGTAATGTAATGTTCATTTAACATCTGAAAAACGTCTGAAAACAACACCGTTTAGAACTATAAGTTCTATAAAAATATGTAGAAAAGTTCATTGGCAGTGTGTACGCTTTATTATGCAAATTTCTAAGTAGTGTGTTGCATAACTAAGTATATGTTTATTTTATACAATGGAAGGTTGTGTGATAAGTTATTCGTGCTATGGAGAATAACCTGAATTTATTGCAATCTACTGACAAAACCTGTAGTATCACAGCTTTCCTTTGCCGTAGACACCTTAACAGTTACCAGGCAGTATAAAAATATGTTGAAAGCGTAGCATTACTTCACTTACAATATGGGAAAGTTAACGCATTTTGTTATAAACTTTTAACGCCAACATAAATATACTGGCTATATAGGTTGCCATAAAGAAGACACAGAGGCAGGCAAACAACTAAAAATGGAGAAAAGAAAAAACGGGCGAACAAATGAAATAAAACTTAATCCAACAGAATGGAGCGTTTAAAAGCCCAGGTACAAGTGAAAATAGTTGCAGCAACAAAGTTAGCAAATGTCTATGGAGTATTTGAAGAGAGTTGGGACAACAACAACAACAACAACATCAAATGCAACTAAGGCACAGGCAGTGAAGCAATGCAATTAAGTTAACAACAACTATAACGGCAACAGCAACAACAACTTTGTAACGCAATACACTTAAGTGCTGTTCAAAGCAAAGAGTCACACAGAGTGTGAGTAAGTGAGTGAATGAATGTGTAGGTGTGTGTATGTGTAACGAGTTAAAAACTACAAGACTGTTACACACAATGTTACAATGTTGTTGCAACATCTTTAATATAGTTGCTGTTCTTGTTGTTGTTGATGCTTTTGGTAATGTTCAATGCATTTGAACATATTATCTTACAAATACTTGTACACACATTCACACTTACACGGCCTCACGTTTTTACACATGTTTTCTCTTGCTCAACGAAATGTAGTTGTGTCTGTCTGTACATGTGCATTTAATTTTGATTGTGTCTCCTGGATTGCTTACAAACACACACACACATACACACACCAAAGAACGGGAGTAGGAGAGCGTAGAATGTAATCGAGAAAGAGCTGTTGATTAAAGTTTGTTTAATATACGTTTATAGTTTTGGAAATTAATAGGATATTTTATTAAAGCATACTTTTAGGCATATACAAAAAGTAATTTAAATTGGAAACAATGGGGGACAATTGGGGAATGTAAACATGATATTAAATAATGCTGTACAATGCATATCTATCTGTTTATACACAATAAAATAATAGATTTATGTAAAATCGATTTTAAACTTTTTTGAAGATAGCTTAAGGCAGTAAAAATCTGTGATTATTTAATGAAAATATTATTTTAAATACTTATATTAATAGAATTTAATATATTGTGTTGCCTCATTTCAGGCTTGATATTAAAAAATATTCTTTTCTACTGAAACTTCGGGAACGAATCATTTCTAGAAAAATACTAAATTTTTTTCTTGTACAATTATTTGCCTACTTTTAGGTTGAATCGGAATATGCTTTATCAAAATACGATTACTAACTATTAAGTCCCAATGCTCGGAATGGAAAACTTAAAACAAAACCAACAATAGGAAAAAGAAAATACCAATAGGAAAACAATTTGATTTCCCCAGAAATGTTTCCAATTTTTTCTTCACCAAAAACCTTTCGTACAATTTTTTAGACAACACCACAAGACCAATGGCTTTATTACCGAAGACCAATAATTGTTGTTACACAAGAATGGAGCTAAAGTTGAATGGGAACAATAGAAGATAGACCATAAAAAAAAATTGGAGCAATTAAAGTGGCAAATTGTCTGCCAAGTTATACGCCTTATCTACTGATTGTGTTTATTTTTCGGTTGTTGTTTTAGTTTTAGTTTTCTTTTTTGATTTTTTTGATTTTGCAGTATTCGTGGTATAAATGATGTTTGCTACAACGTTTATTTCTTTTCATTTTTTTTGATTCTCAACGTTCTTTACGATTTTTCGTCATTAAATTGCAAGTGGCAACCAAGTCAAGTTAAGCTCGATACTCTTTTATATGCTTTGTTGTGATGATGCTATTTTATTTACATGATTGTGTCTCTCCAAATGAATCTTTATTATTGTATGTATGTGTGCATGTGTAAGAGTGCGAGAGGGGTATACATACATACATACGTATATGCATTGCCAATGATGTTGTAAACTAAATGTTGCATGTGTAATGGACCCTTAAATAAGTTCTTGTCACAAAAAAGATGGAAAAGAATAGGAAAAATGAAATGAAAGGAAAATAAAAAGACACACACATACATACATAAATGCCCTATATTCATGTACTCACACTCCTAAGCTGATTTTAAGAAGTACTTGGAGCCAAACAATTTGACAATGAAATGTTCAAAAGCGTAAAAAGTTTATTTGTTTTGTACTCGAATCCAAGAGAAATAATGGCGTTTCATTAGAAATCAAGAGAATGAAATTGTTTGAAATAAACGTTTGTATCGTGTATGCTCAAAAGTAGGCAACATTTTTAAACGAAAATGGTTAATTTCTTAAAAATAAGAACATGATCAAATTAAATTTATAACTTCAAAGCAATACGAATTATTTTAACTCATTTTTCAATATCCTAAAATAAGAAATAATATTGAGTTTTGAAATTTTAGTGCGCCTGAAGCTATGTAAATGTTTGTGAAATTATTGAAAAGAGTTTAAATATTAAGGCAAAAGCAATTTGACTTTGCCAAAAATAATTCATTAGCTTTAGAAAAAGGACCTTAATAACATCTAGGAGTAGGCAATATATTATAAAAATAAATTAAATAAATACCATCTTTATTGTAATCTGCCTTAATGACACCTAAATATTACGATAATTTCTAAATGGTTTAATCCCAATATGCAAATATGTTAAAATTATTATTTAAAAATTAGAATTCAAATATATTAAATCATTTAGAAATTGTTTATGGCGTCGAAAAGTAGGCAACAACATTTTTTGATATAGAATACATACAATTTTATTGGATTGTATTAATAAATCTTCTAAATTTGTAATATAAACGTATGTTTTGTTTCCATCTGAAATAAAATCTACCCTGTATAAACATACAATTTTTGGATTAATAAAAAGAATTTATTTATTTATTCACACATTTCTAAATCTAAATTAATTTCCTTTTAATTTCAAATCTAATATTGTCCAACAGATTTTATTAGCAGCGTCTTTCCCACAGCAAATGCTTTTAATTATGCCTGGAAAAATTATCATATTTAAACATTCCATTTAATTTGTTTGCGTTTTAGCAAAATTTTTGTTTGGTATGCATTTCATTAAACAATATAAACACAGTCTATATATGTATGTATGTATGTATGTAAGTGCATGTGTATCATATGTATGTTTATGCATAGACGGCAATGTATATGAATGCGCATATAAGTATGAATGTATGTACAGATGTTAATGTGTGCATTGTATGAAATTTTTTGTAGACTAACCATAGCCTCCAAAGTCTGCAATTATTTGCATCATAACTTTTATGGCCTCTGTTCACTCCAACCCCACCAACCGACCAACCAAGCTCCAAAGCAAAGCACAGTGCCTAAATGCACAATAATGCAATCAAATTATTGCTATTCACATTCAATGCGTATTGCAATTAGATAGTGGCAATTTGAAGAGAGGGGGTTGGTAGAGAGAGGCTATCACTAAAAAGGAGTTGTGACCAGCAGACAAATAAACGCACAATATTACCAATAATAAAAACTATGCATGCAAGTTTCCGATAAAATAACATTATTGACACTCTCATGTATTAGAATGTTATTTGGCTTGTTTTGTTTTTCTGCTTCTTCTGCTGATAACTTATAGACTTTGTTTTGCTGAATGCCATACACCAGCGAAAGATATGTAGAATATAAACCACTAAAACATTTTGTGCGTATACAACATTTAGAAACTATTATGACAAGTCCAAGAAATCGATTTAAATTGCAAATAAATTTAGCACAGCTCAGATTGAAATTTTATCTTTCAATGCAATTTACGACTACTGCATTATCCATGAAAGGTGAATATAGTCGTTAAATAACTTATTCAATGGTATTTTGTTTCTTCTCATTAATTGTTTACTGGGTTAGCCTGTTAGACTCCCTAAAATATGCACATCTATTTTCTTTCATTTTTTTGTACTTGTTTTGTTTACTTGTTTGTTAATATTATCCATGAACTCGTGTAGAGAGCGGGTGTTTAAAAATACATTCGAAATCCATGTTTTTAGTACGAGACTATAATGTTAACAAAACAATAAATACATGTGTGAATATACTGATGCAAATACGTTTATGCCTTTATTTGTTTTATAACACAACGACAATAAAGTCTATACGAAATGGTCCAATTCAACGAATTTCTCTTCTATAGTCCGCCTTAAATGCTGCTACTGTATGGTGTTTGTGAGGAATTTAAAAAAAAATCTAAATTTATCAACATGTTTATAAATGTTGTCGTCTCTGCTACAACAACAATGCACAACCAATACAATAACCAAAAACAAAAGCAACCCTCTACAGCAACAACTGTAGTGGCAGTAGAGTATATTTTTGGTTTTTTTTATTTCTTGTTGTTTTTGTGATTTTCATTTTTCTATACAATGACAATAAATTTTTGAAATAAATAGTCCGTCGATATGCTGCTTAAATATACATATTTGTTTGGAGATTTCAACATAAATTACGCATTGAATACGTTTGGTAAGCAGTTGTTGTTGTTGCAGATAGGACCATTATTGTTGTTGTTTCTTGCCAAGGAATATATCCATAAATATGTGTGATTTTTCTAGTGAGTAAATTCGTTAATTGAGAGTCTCAGAGAGCCCCTAAATTTATGCTACACTTTTATTTATAACTATTTGTGCAGTGATAGCTAATACGGCACAAATATGTTTATGCAAGTAACTATGGAATAAAATCTAATAGGCAATTATAATTAAATTGCCTAAACATTCGAAATAAATATTTAATAATAATAAAATAATTGCTAAGCAAATAAAAATCCATAAAAGTATGCATTACTTTTTTCATTACAAAACAATTAATATGTAATAATCTAACAGCATAAACAAACTAACTAATCAATAGCAAAACATATGTAATTGTATTGCCTATGTTTAGGACACTTCACTTTGTTCAAATTTAATTTGTTAGTGTTTTCTATTGGATATTAGATTTCAAAATTTCATTTTATTTGTAGAAAAGAACCTGAACTTATGGAAAACTTTAAAAAGAAATTTAAATTTTAAAAAGTTAGTTCGAAAGAAAGGGTAGCTGTTATTGGAAGGAAGGAGAAATTTATGTTCCCGAGTTGGGTTCTCTTCTTTTCTGTGTCTTTTTAATGTTTTGTTACAAGAATTTACAAAAATTTTCTAAAAGTTAAGAGATAATGATTTATTTTTAAAATTGCTTTCTTTTAAATATTTCAGTCTGTAAATTTGTAAATTTTTATTATTTTTTTTTTTTTCTAAACAGATTTTGTTTATTGCAGTTCAAGGCTTGATTTAAATTTAATTTCAAATAGTTGGAGTCATTTTAAAACTTTGTAGAGCAAATACAATATATTGAATGTAGTTTTTTCAAAGTCTCAGGGTTTTTTGTCCGTATTTCTTTAAAAAAACAAAGTTTCTTGATTCAATTTATAATTAAATTTTTAACTGTATTACATAGCCCATATTTACTGCTAGTGAACCAAGTTGAAATTTATTACCAATAAATTACTTTCTAATTGCAAAATACTTGTTTTCTCTCCACATTCTTAAAGAAGAACAACACTTTTGCATACCGAAATTTGTCTCATAAATATTCTTAAAATAAATATTCTCTATGTTTTTTTATATTTTGAAATCGAAAAATTCATTTTTAGAATTTTAAAAATTATTAAGATAATAAATTTCCAACCAACACTTGGAAACTTGAATTTACCAAAGAAATAAAATAAAAAAAACACTTAGAAAAAAAAGCAAGAAGTAACCAATTAGGGATGTGATCAAGGTGATACAAAAGAAAAATACCAAAAAAAAAAAAAACACCCAAAATGAAACCAGATGAACCTAAGAGAACAGCATAAAGACATACTGTAAAAGAAGGGGGAGGGGGGGGGAGGTATTGCAGTCTAAACCTCAATATAAAATATAGAAATTCAAATTCTTCAACATTTACACTTAAAAGAACACGTAACCACAGCAAAAAAATTTATGGCCTTAACGAGTACGAGTACGTATAAAATAAATGTGAAAGAACAAAAAAAAAAAAAAACAACAAAAAACAACAAAAATAAAAGCAAAATAATGAAATAAAATAAATTTTATAAAACATTTTTAAGGTAAAAATCTTTTTTCGGACCAGAAATAAGAAAACATTATTCTGCTGATAAAGCCAGCCAAGTAGGAGACACGTTACAGGACAGTAGATTTTAAAGGAAACAAAAAAAAAAAATAAAATAAAAGAGAGAATCGTTAAATTTGTGTACGCAGCAGTTAACAGAGAAACCCTTTTCATATGTAAGACACGTTCAGCTTAACTACATAAAAATGTACCAAGATTTCACATTTATTTCTCTCTCTCTACATTCTGTCTCCCTGAAAGAGTCCGTGTTTATCCTTGGCAAGCACAGCCCGAATTAAGGAAATAAGAAACATAATTTGCCACAAAAATAAACATTTCAACGTGTGGTACTTTGTAAGTTCAATATAAAAAAAGAAAATATTTCTTCGTCTAAGGACAAAATGCATTTCCAAAAAAATATTCTTATCTTGGGTAAGACGTTATCATTATGATGGTTATAAAATGCAAGCAGTGGTCAGAATTTTTGGTGAATTTTTTAAGATTTGCTGACATGCGATAATGGGAAGGAAAACAATTGTGTAGTCGATATTACTTTAAATGATTAAATATTTAACATCACCGTGAATGTAACATCACCGTGAATGTAACGTAGGCTATAAGCAGGTACTAGGTGAGGCTGCAGACCCCCTCGAAAGGCTTAAGGCTGATTATAAATACTGGGCACATTTTATGGATAATCATATAATGATTACAACAATTAAACTAATCGCTAATATTTTGTGTAACAAATTAAAGTTTCAAGTGTTCAAAATCTTTTTGGTTTAATATTCTGTAGATAATAAAGTTTAAAACATTTCAAAAAATATTCTTAAAATAAATTTTTGCTTGCCATCCCTATTATCACCTGCTTTATACTGTATGTGGCAATTGATTTATAATAGTCAACTCTCAGTCGTATTCTATTAATTGCATCTTTATAATCCAGCAGCACTTGTTGTATCTAAGCCATAAAAACAAAAGGAGAGAGACTCTTTGTCCTCAAAATATAATGGCCTATTACTTTAAAACTTATTTCGAGTAATAAAATGCAAAAAAAAAAATAGGTCATGGATGCTTCTACTGCTATTAGCAGTGTTCCCAACGTCGGTAAGTACTGAAAAGTACTTAGGCAAGTACTACTCTGTAATATATTTTGTACACTCTACTTGTTATATTACGTTTTCGAATAGAAAGAGAAATAAAACGAAACATATGCTGTAACAATTTGTGACACTCATATTAGATGTACACATAGGCCCTGCAGGTTATAAAGTGAGAAGATTTTAATTTATTTGAAATGAAATTTCATTGTAAAATTTAGGAGTTTTATTTAATTATTCGTTTGTAAAATAAGCAAAATAGAATTCTTTACTTAAAAATATCAAATTAGGGATATTCATACGTACATACAGACAAGACGACCACTACCACAAGGTTAAGTGTAACACTTAAGTGTTCGATAGAGACCGTTTTAAAAGTATCCACATTCTGATATCTAAAGATCTTTATACTAACCAAGCTTACGAGTGGCGTTTGCTTTCAGGCATTTATTTTCCTAAGATAGTCTAATGGCAATTAATAACAGCTGCAAACCTCGTATACCACATTGCAAAACGTTCTTGATCGTTAATCTCTATCAAGGTATACTCAAAATTGGGCCTTGTTCGCATTCTGATCCTAAAGCGCTGTCCTTAGTTGCCTATGTTGTACATCATTTACAATTTCGGTTAAAATTATTGTAAATATCCATACTTTCAACAACTTAACATTACAACTGGTTTACCGTGTCATCATTCGAGGTGTTCATGTTGGGTCCACCCATGAACGGGAGAATGTCTGTCTAACGTACTATTTTGAAAGTGTAAAGCTTATTTCCTTATACTTTGTGATTAAATGGAAAATTTCATCTTTTTTTTCCTTTTTTTTTTGTTTTTCCTTTTTTTTTTTTTGGAGGGAAACACGTAAAAATTTTCTGCGTAGCACATGACACCAATTCTAAAACTAAAATAACAACAACAAAATATGGAATATCTAGAGCTACGGCAGGAAGCAGTAGCATGAAGAGAAAAGTTATAAAAATTTTAAAACTCCAATACAAATACCACCAAAACCAAAATACAACACACAGTGATTGCTCACTCTTTCTCATTTTGTTACCTATCGCTCACGTTCTTGTTATCTCTCTTTTCCTTTTTATATTGCCCTTATACACATGTGTGTGTGTGTGTGTGTGTGTGGGAAAAGGAGAAGAGTAAAAAAAGTGGAGAAACTTTAAGGCAAATGGTGTATATCCGTTCAACATTGTGTTGCAAGCAAATGAAGGATGCTGTGTATGCTCAGTCAACCATTCAACCCGGCAGTCACTCATTCATTTCATTTCACTCATCTGGTTAAATATACAAGTCCTTACATGTATTTACGTATGTATGTGTGGATGTTTGTGTGGTTATGTGAATGTGTTTTTTTTTTTTTCTCTTTCTTGGTGTTGAGCGTGTCCTTGTCTCTTACTTTTTGATTGTATTTGTTTAAGTCCTTTATTTAACTCTTGCAACATTCTAAACATTTACATTGTATAGCTCTGCTCTGCACTGCCCTGCCCTGCTCTATCCTGCTCTACTCTGTTCAATTTTATCTTTTGCCTCATAGTTAATGCTGTTGTGGATCACCTGTGAAGTCAAAAGTTAAATGACTGTTGGCTAAAATTGTTACAGTTAACGCTAAATATGTATGTATGTTGTTGTATTCGTTGTTATTATTGTTGTTAACTAAAAAGAAAAACATTGTTTAACAGGTATTTTCGTTTATGCATGAGTGTATGTGTGTGGAAATATGTTTTTCAATCTTTTTCTTTGGTTTGGTTAGGTGGGGGATGGAGAGTTTGTTTTGAACTTTCTTTGTTTTGTTTTGATTTTGATTTTCTCACCTCTACGTTATGGTTTACAACCATTAACAGCCATAAATGTTAAAGTTTTCCTTTCGGTCACTTTTGGCCTAATAACATTATTGTAGTACAACACTAACAAATCAACAAATATAAAGAACTAAAACCAACTATACATACTTACGCCTCTTTAGAATACTCTTTTCACAACATAATCGTAGAGCGAGGGTGTACAAGTGTTGCTTGTACAATAAAATGTTTTACGGTAATATTGCTTTAGTACAGTTACAACCACATCATGACACCTTGATTGATGGCTGGCTGGCTGAATGGATGGATGGATGGATGGTTATATACATACATGGGAAATATTAATATATCTGGAGTTTCTCAAAGCTATTAAAATAAAATGGTTTGATCCCATAACTCAGATTTCTCTCTCTCTCTCTCTCTCTCTCTCGGTAAGAGATTGAGAACTTTTAAAGCAAAATGGAAAATTTTGTAAAAGGAAACGAATTTACTTATCCATAAATGATCTCCTTTATAAGCCTATTTTAAGTGAGAAATATTTGTACAATGGATTAGTGTTTTTTCAAATTACAATTGCTTTAAGTCCTGTATTGAAGGAGCATTGAAGTTTTCATTTTTAAGCGAAATAAATGCACATTTGATTAGCCCTATTAACATATCCCACAATTAGTGTTCATGACCTCACATCGGTATACACTTCAATTACAAAATTTCATTTTTTTCCACTTTTTTTTTTCGGTGAAAACCTGGCTAATTGTACAGAGTTGGCTGTTACCGTTGATTATTGAATGCATGCCATCAATTGTGGCACTATGTTTGGCAGTTACTTTCTTCTTGTTGTTGCTGTTGTTGTTGCTGTTGATGTTACTGTTACTGTTGTAACAAAAATTATGTTATCACTTCATCTATCACTAGCGAATAAAAGCAAATAAAAAAACAAAAAAAAAAAAAATTAATGGCGGCGGCATTTTACGCACCTCTTTAAACGCGCTCGTATTGATTTCAAATTTTTTCCGAAAACAAGTTTCCGTTGATACTGATGGCTGCCTGCTACTAGTATTACTGCAGCTACACCTCAATGCATATGGAACGTTTGTTAGTTTATTGAACTATTGTATGATGACAGCTTCACTCACACTGGTTATTTTGGAAAAGGGAGGTGTATAGAGGCAGACAAAAGCCTAGTTTACTGCATGCCTTTCTGGACGGTTTGGCTGGAGAGTTAAAATCATTGCTTGGATTGCTGATGTTCAATATGAGGTGTTTCATTTGTAACGACAAGAGTTTTCTATGTTCAAAGGAAATTAAAACAATTTAAAATTTAATTTAAAAGAAATTATTTTCAATTATAACAGTGAAATGCTTCTGTTTTTTTCTTTTCTTTCTCTTCTTTTCTTTCTTTCTCTAAAATAAGAGGAAAATTATATTCAAAAACAAATTTATGGCCTCGAGTTATGAATCTAATGATGTTGGAATTTTAAGATATTCAATTCGAAATTTTATGAAAAGTGAAAAAGCATTGCATAAAGAAAATTCTTTAATTCAGTAGATTTTCTTTTTTTTTTATATTTCTAATCTCTTCTTAGAAGAAAACATCTATTTTTTGGACATTTTTTATATTCTATTTCGTTTTTTTCTTCATTTTTTTATGAAATTATCGCGCGTCAACATGTGTTCTTTATATACAGCCATTCTATTTTATTTCCGTTTTTATATTTTTTCCCAACAATAAACATGTAAAATGTGTGAAAATCTTTTTGATTCTTTTGCAATGTTTTTTCCCAAGATTCCCTTGTTGTTTCCCAAAAAGTACAAGCATTTGAGGATGAACATGGAAGTTGGAGCATCAGCATCAGCATCAGCATCAGCAGTAGCAGCAGTTAAAGACGTAAATATTTTTGGAGCACGTAAAATACAAAAGAAATCAAATGTCATTTGCAAACGTTGGCAGGATTTTCGTTTTTTGTTTTTGTTTTTTTTTGTTGTTTCTGTTTTCCTGCCACTAAATTCGAAAATTCAAACAAAACAAACACAAACACAAACAGAACAGAACAGAAACAGGCAAATACATCCATATGAGTATACAAATAAATGTTTTTTGTTTTACAAAGGAAATAAAAAATAAATAAAAATAAAGGAAAAGAAAAGAAAAGGGAATTATTTAACACATACTCAATTTATATATATAGATGTACATATATGTGTATACACAACGCAATAGCAGCGCATAAAGAAAAAAAAATAATTTTCTCCGAAGAAAATATATGTTCGAAATACAAAGAAAAAAAAAAATAAAAAAGGAATCAGAGAATCAAAGGAATTAACTCGTTCAGTTATATTTTCAAATCCATTAAGTCGAACGATATTAGTATACATATCTCAAAGTCTCCTGTAATAATAAGAAGGACATCTGCATGCTGTGGATTTAGATGTCTTAATATAAAGATCCAACGAATAACAACGTAATAGCCGTCGAAAGTTGACGACGATAGACAGAGTAACAAATGATGAGGTTTGGCAGATGATAGGACATTATGAAAGCCGTAATTAGCAATGCTAAAAATTGGCCACATTACACTTGTGTTCGGAAAGCTATGGAAGAGAAGTTTTACAGATAAAGTAGCTAAGTATTGCAGTCACAACTGCATCTATAGTATTTGCTGGATTTTACGACACATGTATACCATGAAATTTCAGAAGTCCCCAGAGCACTTTATAATTTAATTAAAATTCTAAAGTGCTTTCATTCTTCTAAACCTCTGAATTTTTCTTTTTTTTAATTTTTTCACAACAAAGTCAACATTTGTAAAAGGAAAAAAGAAAAAGCGAAAGAAAACATGCGAATAAACGAAGGTTCGATAAGTATTTAAACTAAAATGTGAAACGTGCTAATGTGATGTGTGAGAGCCAATATTGTATACTAAGGGTCCACAGTTCGGGTGATAAATCGTGGGTGAGAGAGGGAGAAAGAGGAACATGATGTGTATGTACGCTTTCCAAAATTTTTAGAAGCAAGCGGGTATAAGTATGTGTTAAATTTATTAGCTGTCAAATAAATCTTAAAGTATTACTGCCGTTTCTACGCTGTTTTTGTCTTTCGTAACATATAACGAATAAAAGCCAAGCTATGACTAAGGAAACAGTTTTTCTAGATGTTTGAACCCTTTTTTCTCTGCACACAAATTTCAACTTTCAATTTTATTTGGAGGAGTACAAAAAAAAAAAAAAAACAGAAAGACAAGAAAATATATTGTTGCTATAGTTGTTGTATTTCTAGCGTACGTATGTAAGTACAGTAAAGGATTTTTCTTTTTTCAGGTCCTTCAGCATTTAAAATTATTTTTTTTTTGCAGATATTATTTTGGTGGTTCTGATATGTAAATTTTGCGTTTACGAGGCGTATGTGCTTAAAGAGATAATGAATTTACATAATATTGTACGAGTCAAATGGTTGAAATAAAATTAACATTTTTGCCTTGTCTGCTTTTAGGCTGTTTTAGGCAATTTTGAGCATACACACACACACACACACACAACTCGGCTATGTTGTTTAAATATGTACATAAACACACACACATGTATGAATGTAAGGAAGTAAACAATTGTTAATATTGTTAATTGGTAAATGCTGGTAAATAACGACGCTTTAATATATGCTGTAGTTATACTGTACTGTTATTACATTGTTGTTGTTATTGTTTTTTTTATATATATTTTATGAGCTATAAACTGCTAAAATTAATTAACTATGGAAATTATTATAAACGCAGAGTATCTACTAAAGCTGCTCAACAGTACACGTGTGCATGTAAAATTGCTATATGTTTTCTAAAACCTAAATGTAGGCAATTAATTTTTTTTCGAATTCATATGTTTGCGTAAATTAATTGGGCACTCTTTTAAATGCTATTTTCGTTGATTTTTTTTTTAGATTTTAGCTGAAACTATCAGAGAAATAAAAGTGGATTAAACTTACTGTAGTTGATTCAATTCTCAATTTTCTTGTAGTATACTTTTAGGTGGATTATGTAGAAAAAAACTTGGAAAAAAACAACTATCCAAAGACTAGTAATCGAAACGATTTTAGTCAAAAGACATTACAGATAAGTGGAATTAAAAAGATTTCAAAAGGGCCTTAATTAAGGAGTAATTCCTTAATGATGATGATTCCTTTATGAATACGTCAGTACAGGATGTAAAATGTATTTGAAATAAAAAAATGCAGCTGTTTAGTAAATTCATTCAATTATTTTGTGTCGGTTTTAATTTTATTTGTAATTAAGCACCTTATGATTAAACATTATTTTAATAAATACAATACAAATACGATATTTTTAGAGTAAATTAATGTAAAAACAATAAAAAATTCGTTTCAAGTGTTTGGCACAATTTTGTTAAAAATAAATAAACAAAAAATTTATTATAATTCTTTTAAATGTTATTTATGTTTTTTTTTTTGAAGTAAATGATAAATATACATACATGTGTACGTTTGAAAGAAAGTAAAACAATTAATTTTAATTTTACTCCTTTTTCTTTAAATGCCCCGAATGGCTTCTATATGCTTCAGTGTTTAGCTTTCTGACAGCCTGCCTCTTTATAAAATTCTACTCCTCTTTGCCTTTAGTTAAATCAGCCACTGACTTGAGAGGCACACCCTTATCGTCAATTTCCACCGAGGGTACAAGAGGCGGCTTGAAACCATATTCCACATGAAGATTTCTACCAAAATCGGGACTTCTTTTAAGACTGTGGCCATTGCGCCATCTCTGGAACTCATCGAAATTCGTTTTAAATCCTTGAGATTGTCTTTCGGCTTGTTTTGACACTTGTATGGAACCGGAGCCTGACAAATCTAAAGGCAAAGTATTGTAGTCATACTGGTAACGAGCTCCCATATCCCATGTAGATTTTCCCTTGGGGCGTGGTGGTGGCTTTAAATCATACAACATATCGGATATTTTATAATTCGGCTTAACATACGGTTTAGGCGTCAATTTGGGTACGCTTTTGGTTGGAGGCGAGCTCTTATACGCCTGCTGCATTTGGGGCACCAATTTCTTCAACATTTTCGTGTAATAAGACTTCAAAATATTCGTAGGTATGCGAGCAAAAGAGCCGCCATTATACATTTGAGGCCATGTCGAAGCATAATCTCCTGTCACCTGGCCATAATAAGGGGAATGAGAAAATGGTGGTGGTGGTCCATGCAAAGAAGGGGGCAAATGCAAGGCCACTGGTATTTTAATGGGTATTGCGACGGGTCTGTCAATGTACTTTTTGACCACCTTTTCCACTGGTTTCTCTACAATCTTCTCCACTTCTATGGGCACATGTTTTTCCACCACCTTCTCTACAATTGTTTCCACGGGGTATGGTACGGGCTTCTCTACTATGGTCTCTACCGGAAAGGGTCGATCTATAAAATGTTGTATATGCACTGGTATGCCCACTGGTTCGGGTATGCCATAGGGCACGGGTATATGTTTTTCTACAACCCCTTGAACTACCAAAGGTGATGCTGAGGGCGCAGTAAGTTCCTCAGCAGGCAAAGCGTAGGGTATTTGTATATCAGGCCGATGTTGTATATTTATAGAGTCATAATGATCCTCATGTCGAGGATGTGCTTCACTCATAAAATGATGATCATGACCTTCTTGCTCTTGTTCATAATGATCCTCATGTTGATCTTCATAATGCTCTTCGTGTTCATCCTCATGGTCTTCTTCATGTTGCTCTTCTTGCTGTTCCTGCTCTTCCTGTTGTTGGTTATAAATTTGGTCCTGATTTGCTTCGTGATGATCATAATGTTCTACCTGCTCTTCAAGCTGTTGGGGAGCCTCTATTATGTGTGTCTCCTGTATAAGATTGGATTGCTGTATGGTGGCATAATCCCCTAAATCTTGAACTGGATTTGGAGCATGTTGTTCTGCTTTAAGGGAAGCTGCGGATTCATGTTGTTCCTCCTCCTGTTCTACGTGTATGGGATTTTGTGATAATGACACGTACTCAGGAGCTGGTTCTTGTGTGGCCGGTGGTGGCTGAATCGGATCGATGAGCTTTTGTTGAGGATATATGGTCTCATGCTGTTCCACTAGACGACCATCCTTTTCAGTGATTAATTTATTGTGTATATTAATGGACTTTTGTACCTCGACAAAAGTATAACCATTATTCTGTGCTTTCGGAGTAGGAGGACTAATTGCTATTGGCTGCTGTTGTTGTACAAGTTGAACAGGTTGAATAGGTTGGACGTGAAAGTAAGCCATGGCATTGGATACAAACTCATGAGGTGACTTCATGGGTTGAGCTGGTATAACTTGAGCCTCTTGTGCATAAGCTTGACCAACTTGATTCGTTTGCTTCTTAACATTGACGGGCGGACTTATAGTAACGAAAACTAAGTTGCCTGGCGTCGAAATAAGCTGACCATGTTGTTCGCTTCCAATGTTATAGAAATTCTTGTCATTGACCTGTAATTCGCCCACTACATGGTTGTTCAATTGTTGCTGTGGTTGCAGGGGTTCCTGTTGTAATGCCTGTGCCTGGGGCTGGGACTGGGACTGGGATTGCACTAATTGCTGCTGTACATATTGTATTTGGGCTGCTGGCAGTACTGTTTGTATATGACTTTGAGCCGAATTCTTTTCATAATGGAAATTGCCTTTCGTAATGGGGACGCCACCATCATTCGGTGACAGAATAGGATTTTGGAAATTTTTTAAAAATTTCCTAGAGGGAGCCTCTTGCAAAGAATTCTGTATCAATTTGCTTTGCTCCACAAATGATTGATATGAAGGTGAACTACGTGCAGACTGTTGCTCTTCTCGGACCAGCTGCTGATCTTGTGCTTTTCTCAAAGTGTCATCATGTATAATGCGAACATTGTATTGGTGTGTAGGTGTGGCATGGAAATTGGTACTTTCAGCCGGCGGTGGTGGTGCCGGTTGATATACTTGATGTACTACGTCTTGCGTCTCAGCTATTTGGTTGTCGTCTTCTGGAGCATCTACAAAGTCGTCATTACTATTGTTTTCGTTTAAAATAACGATAGGATTGTGGGTCGGAGTGTTGGTGCCATTCACTGAAGCATTGTTTTGTGGATTTAGTAAGAGACTAGGCAATACAGAAGCCTCTTTGGCTGCCCTGTTAATCCTTAAAAGTTCATCCTTAGTTATCGAATTACTACCGTCACTGAAATCTTCATTGGACTTTCCTGTTCCAGGTTGAGTGAATATTTTCTCAACCAAAATTTCCACATGACCTGGTCGAACTTCACGGCGTATTTCCCTAGTTACTGATGTGGTTACCCTTATGAAGGTGCTGTTGTTGGGCATAGCTGGCTTATCTTTCTTTTTTGTTTTTGTCGAAGGGATGGGTTTAAAGGGAGCGGGACTAGATTTTATAATTGTAATGGGTTGTGGTGTGGTGATAGGGGGAACAGTTTCGGTTTCATCCACATAACTAAACCGGAATATATCGGAAAATCCTTTGGGAAATAGATTGGAGAGCACTTCATTTATAGTAGACTGGCGGCTTTTTATCGCTCTGGCTGCCTTCTCCTCAGTGGGATCATTGTAATCTAAATCGAAGGGTATATAAGCGTGTGTAGATGAACTGGGTTCAGGTGTTACCACATCAAACGCTGATGAAACTGTCACAAAGGAGGAGTCCAGATTCTGTAACGAAACGAAATATTAAATAAATAAAATAAGAAATCGTACAATCTTTCTTAAATAACTTTACGGTATATAGAAAACCAAACCCCCCCCTCCCCCACCCTGCTCAAAATTACAATAGAAAACCTAAGAAAAAGAGGAGAAAAATTCTCATTCGTTTTAATAAAGAATTTTTGTGGAAAAGTTTCATGACAGCAACATAAATGGCAATTTGTTTGTGATTTCCTTGGCCCCAAAGAGGCTTCTTTCGACAATATTTCCCTTTGAACAAGATTGTAGCAACAACAATTTGTTGTCAAACTGTGTAGCAACTATGCTTGCTTGGCTCCTTACCTTTTTCTTAATTTCTTTATTGTTGTCATTTGCATTATTGTTGTTGTTGTTGTTGTTATTCTTGCTATTGTTGTTGTTATTGTTATTGTTGTATACACTGTCGTTGATTAAATGTTCATGATGATGATGGTTGTTGTGTTGTTGTTGCTGTTGTCGTTCCTGTGTCGCCTCAACATCTTGTACCTGTCGATTCTGTCGTTGCTGTAACAGCAACAGTTGCTGTTGTTGTTTTTGCCTGAGCTGACGCTGTTGTTGTTGATGTTTTTGGTTTAATATTAAACTTGCCAAAGTTGTTGATGTCACATTTAAAGGTGGCTGTAAGGGCAGCAATGATGTTGTTGTCTCTGTTTCTGTCACCACTGGTGCTGCTGCTGCTTCTGCTGCTGCTGCTGCTCCTGCATTATTTAAGAATTTCTTTAAAAGTGCTGTTTCTGTTGTTCTTCTTGCTTTGTTCGAGACTAAAACTGTTGCTGATGGATTTGAAGGCAAAATAACAGAAGATGTTCGACTTGCTGCTATTTTTGGTGTTGTTGTTAATATTAATGTTGGTGTTGATGATGGTAGTAATGCTGGTATTGTTGTTGTTTTTGTTGTTTTTATTGCTTTTATTATCTTAGCCGTATTTGTTGTTGCCGTAAATGCTGATGATGTCGTAACAGATGTTGCCTCCGTTATGCTTGTTAAGGTGGTTAGTAAAAGTAAAATACTGACAACAACAGTTGGTATTAGAAATTTTCGTAACATTGCCAATCTAAGAAAGAAAGAAAAGATAGACGGGCATAAAAATAAATAAATCATCGGAATGAATAAAGAAAATATAATTTAAAATTTATTTAAAGTATTTCAGATTATTTACAGTCACAAGAAAGGATTTGTTCAATATATCAGTATTTGATCATAGAGATACGATATGGGGCCCGTGTGGAATTGAAACTTAATTGTTGCTGTCACAAAGCATCTTCACAACGCTTGATATAATTCTTATCAGCTTTACTGCAAAGTTTTTTTTAGCCAATCAGTTATGATAGCAGCAGCATCGTGTCGTAATCTTTCGGTAGAAAAAAAATCCTCTAAGATGTTAATTAATGGACAATTAAAGACTGAAAGAGTTACAGCTGTGATCAGATATTTGTTCTCTTTGCGGCTAATTTTTCACCTTTCAAAGTCAGTTAATAATGAAACTCAGCTGGTACAACGTCGTAGTCTCAAATTATCGATGAAATCCCACCGAAATATGAGAAAAATTGTTTGGTTTGCTTTTGAAACGGAATATTGAATAACTCTTAACTTAAATAGTTTTAGTAAAATAATTAGTGACAGGCGTCAACTAAGTAACGAGTATGGAATGTTGTGTAGTTTGAACAGTAAACCTATGTTTGGATGCATGATGTACTACTGAGTTCCAATGTAAGATAACAAAGAAATATGATAGTTGTAGATATCCTGAGAAAATTATACAATTAATATCTATTTTGAACCCATTACGCAATGTTTACTACGACAAAACTCTTCTGGTGAAATGCGAATATTGACAAATTTATGAGATCTTTAGGCAAGCCGTTATCAGATAGTTCATAGGATAAGTTGTCAAATGCCATGGTTAAAAAGGGCCTTCATGGCTTTGACTTTAAGGGTATATATGGTATGAATGAATTTGTTTCGAAAAATTTGTCATAGTCCAGCAAAAATATCTTTACGTTCACTAAATTCCAGGTGAAGCAACAGCATAATCCGCAAAAAATAAAAACAAAAAATTATTATTATTATTATTTTTCTCAATTCAATATGAAATTGTGCAGTTGTTTACGGCTTTAAATAAATTTAAAGTTGTAACTTGTTACACATGTTATTGGCTACTAAAAGACAAAAAAAAAAACCAAAAAACAAAAGAAAAAAGATCCTCAACAACCACAATGTAGCATATGGCGTTACATTTAACTACCCCGTCAATTTTACAAGTTATAGCCACTAAGCTGGCCTTTACTTTATTCGATACAAAAAAAGACGACTTTATCATTATATGGGTGTGTTTTAGCGTAAGTTGGACTATAACTTAATAAATAATGTTAAGTAAAAATCAAAAACAACAATAATAATAATAATAAATAATAATAAAATAAAAAAAAAAAAATGAAATGAAATGAATTGCATCGCATTGTAGTGAATTGCATTGGAATTGAACTGGAATTGGAATTGAATAAAAATATGGTGCGGTAAAGTTTGCTTTTATTTTTCGGGTTCGTTAATCGCCACAATTTTTTTTCCCAATGGTTTGGGTCACTGACCGTAAAGTGTCATAAAAATATTTATTATTACTGCCATTGTCGTTGTCGTTGTCGTTGACATTGTTTTTGTCTTTGTTGTTGTTGTTGTTGTTAGTAGTGTTTGTGTCTCATTTTTCATCTGCTGCAAACTCATGAATTATGAAAATTTTTCAAAAAAACTTTTTACTTTTCTGTGTTTGTTGTTGTTCATTTTTGTGTTTGTTTTCTTCTTAAAGTCGCATTGTCTTTTACACTCATTTTGCAATCATATGACATGGAATTGCATAAGTTATGCCATTTTTGTTTTAATATTTTTTTTTTAACTTTTTAACTTTTTAACTTTTATTTTTTATTAATTTTTTTTTTTTTTGGCAATATTAAGGCCATACAAAACAAATATTTGAAAGTCATGGCTTTATGACTCCTTTTCTTTTCTTTTTAACATTTTAACGTAACGTTTATAGTTGTAGATGAGTGGTTGAGGGAACACTTTACGAAAAAGTGTTTGAAGTGATATAATCTCATTACTTTTTATGATTTATTCATTTTATTTATATTTTTTTAAACGTACATCGATATGCACAACAACACATTCAAAATAACTCATTTGTTGCTAAAGAAAAGCAAAGAAAAAACAATTAGGGAAAGAAGAAAATTACATTTGAGATTTCTTTTTGTTGCAATTTCTCATTCCAAATAACATGAGAGAAACATGATCATTGTTCCACTTCAGGCTTTTCTTTAATCGATTTTAAACAAATATAATCAGCTCGCCGGTTACACAGTCAATCAGTCAAACGTATCGATATTTAAGTTTTTTTTCGTTTTTCATTTATTGATTGTTGTATGGAATTGAATAATCATAAACTGTTAATAGATTCGTACTGTTAGTGGACTTTATGAGCATGTTAGGGAGGGTGTTCAGTTGTCTTTTAAATAATTGGTTGCCTTAGCTTTCATTTTATTACTTAGGAAGTATTTCTGCTACCTAAACCCATGCAAATTAGTTACAAACCATATGGTTGGATGGAATTATTGTTTTTAATAAATAAATTCATAACTATTATGGCAACTAGTCATAACAATCAATATTTTTAACTTTAATTTACAAAACCAATCGAGAAAAAGATATTTTTAAACGGTAATTGTTGTATAAATTAATTATTAAAATTTATTATTGCTTAACCGGCTTTAAATTTTTTTTTCTTTAATAACTAAAGAATTTTTCAAAGACGATTGAGTAACGAATTGCGGTTTTTTATCATGAGTTTTTGCATTTAGCTATGTATGTATGTACATATACATATATTGTCTATCTTTTTCCTTTTTCATTATACGAGTATTTGATTGGTATATGTATGTACTTGCGTCAAACAAACATGCATTTGCTCATAATGACAGCATTAACTGTGTGTTCCGCAATTGCTTTTTTCTGCTCGTTTAACATTTTATATCACATTGCACGAAGCAAAATATTTTAATATTGTACAACGACATGCACCACGCACACTGTGAATAAAAAAAGGATTTATAAGTCGTTTAGAGGGTTAACTTTCATTCCAAATAATTCAGACATAGACAAGAGAACAACATCGTCAAATCGTCTTTTTCAGAAAAATAAGCACTTCATGATCCTGTATCACGATTAATACAGCAATGAAATTCATTTTAGTGGGACTGTTGCTTCTAAGCAGCTTAACCAGTCGTTTGCTATCATTTTGGAACATGCTACAGCGAATCAAACGTCTGCCCCGCTGGAAGAAAGAAAAACGAAATAGACAAAAAGTTTGAATGATCCTTGAAAATTCCCAATGGTTTATAAACAATTACGATCATAAAAAGTGGTGATACAAATTGTAATCACTGTTTTCAAATTTATAGAATTGGGAATCTTCTATACCCTCAAAATAATACATTCACTTATTCTCGCCCCAGATACTTTGACATCATCATAAAGCATTATGTAAGGATTTGATAGTGCCACCTCCTGAGAAAGTGAAAATCCAATGAGAAAGAGTTTTACGTCACTGCACCTTATTTACCATATGTTGGTAGAGGAGTTAATTTCTAGGCATCAAATGGCGGACCTGCTATCATTCAAGGGTGTGCCTTAGTTACCCAATCACACGCTTGGTATTGTAAATAAATTAATGAAACTAAAACAAATTAAAGAAATAATGGAAAGATAGGACAGATTCTTCTTCATAACTTGAGAATTTAGTGAGTATTTCGAGTAGCAAGCCATTGCTTCATTTTGTATTGGCTTGAATACAAAGGACTAAAGGAAGGAAAGGATTTTTTTTCTTTAAAGTTCAAACTAGGCGCCCGGAAATAAGGATTAAGTTAATGAGTTCATAGTTTCATCAATCTATTATGAAATGACGTCGAGAAAATGATGTAAAAAGTTAGCGCATGCGTTGACCCCAACAAAAGTTATATATTGAATTTATATCCGAGAATCTTTTAAGAATCACAACAAAATTAATGCTGTTTTGCAAAGTATGTTCAGTAATGAAGCAATTCAAGAGTACATTATATTGGCTTAATGGCAGTGTGCCCGAGTGAATACTGGATAAACCGGGATTGATGATAAAAAAGTTTTTGAGTTTATGAGTGGGATTAGCAAAAATTCAACTACTCTAATGTAGTCCCGTATGATAAAATTCTGAATTCAATTAATGAATGGGGCTACAGTGCCACAATTGACCTAATGAAAAATAATAACGATACACTAGACGGGCAGCTGCAGTGAATAGAGCAGATGAATAGATGCAAATCTTTGGAATCGAATTAGTCTTTACAAGACCAGACATTACATATGGAATGCGTGGTAATACGGTCAATAATAGCAAGTGTTGAATGAAATCCATCAAAGTGCGACAACAATTTCAAATTAAAATTTCCATTTTCTTTACTGTTTACTGTAAGTGGTGTTCTCAATATTCTGAAATTAATACAGATGCATACTAGCAACACTAACACTTCCCAACTACTACATGCTTAATTTCTACTCTAATTGTCAATTCATTTCATTTTTAAATTAACTTTTTGGTTTTTTTGTTTTTTTTTTTTTGCCGATTTATCGATTATGTAATGTAATTAATATTCATAAGTTCCTTTGGACCCATAATAAGTCTTGATTTTGTTTTTTATTTTTTGAATTTGATGTTAAGTTTATTGTTAAAGCCCACCTTTTAATTCCATTAAATTTTTAATTAATAAAATAAAATTGTTTAAATTGTATTGAATTGAAATGCTGAAAAAATGTTCAATTAATATGAAATGCTTTTCCTGTGGCTTTAATGTAAGAAGCACTTGTTGGTTTCGAATAATTGATTTGAGAAAAATAATTGAAAGCGTCACTTCTGTTAATGAATATCCCGATTAGTGTCCAAAACCAAAACGTTCGTTTAAAATTTTTCACTGTTTTGTCTCTTTTTTTTTTGTTTCTTTACTTTGCGTATATACCACACGGATTAAAAAGGATTTAATGTTGTTGTTTTTATATTTTTCAGTCAATTAATTTTCGATTTTAATTTTTATTGAATTTTTTCTTTTCTTTTTTTTAGTTTTCGTTTACTATCGTGTGAATTTTTCTTTTGTTTTTATTGCAGATGGAAAACCGCGCTTTTCGACCGTTTCTTAGCAGTTGTGTTGAGCGAATGAAAGTGAAATTGAAACGACTTGAACATTTTCATACCAATAGTTGATGAGATGATGATGATGATGATGATGATGATCGCAGAAGTCAACGTTGTAGACTCGTACTATGCTAAGCTACTGACTGAGCTTGGCTTTGTCAAAATCTAAAGAAATCCAGTGAACATTACAAAAAGGAAAAATTTAAAAGCACTGCAACATGTTGATGATGTCTGGTTTAAGCTTCAAAGACGTAGAGAAATGCTTAAAATCTTATAAAAACTAAAGCAAGATAACAGCTTCCGAAAGGTCGTTTTTGTTGTCATTGTGGCATTAACCATGGCTTTGGTTGTTATGACTTTGTTAAAACTCTTGCGCAATTGTTTTTTTTTTTAATTTTTGTTTTTTTTTTGTTTTTTGGTGTGTTTCTGTCGTTGCTGCTGTTTTTGCATGCCGTATTATCAGCATTTCGCTAAAGAAAAAGGGGGAATGAAACACGTTTTTATTGCTGCTGCTGCTTTTGCTTTTTAACTATTTGAAACAACAACAATAACAACAACAACAACAACAAATAAATGAAAATAAAAATAAAACATACTACACGAGTCAGTATTTCAATTTTTCTGGATTTTGTTTGGTTTTGTGTTGTTGTGTGTTTTCTTGTTGCATTTGCTAACATTGCTTATGACCTTAACGCAAATGCAATGTATGGTGCTGCATACCTTATGCTGCATACATAATGTGCAGTATTATGTGGCAGCCAACAATGCGCGCATGCCGTGTAATGCTTGTGTGCATCTGAAAAATTTACACAGAGAGAGTGAGCGAGAGAAGACAAGATAATGATAAGGCAGCTGGGAAATATATAAACTGGTTATTGTATAAAATCAATAAAAATCCATTAAATTATTTAGTTTTTTAGTTTTATTTAAAATTTAAAATTTTAGTTTTATTTGATTTGTAAATATGATTGTGATTATGCATATGCAAAAAAAGAAAAATGAGGGACCGTGGTGAAAGCCAGCCCTTTTCATACAAAGTAATGACATGAAAATATTCAGAGTCATAAAGGAAATAATATCATTAGCATTAATGGATAATATCATTAAATTATTAAAAGAATTTGCAGCAAATGATGCCAATGTTAGTAACAGTGATGTCGGTGGTTAAAATCGAGCAATTAATTTTATAGCCTGAAACTATAATTATTTTTCCACCAATATTTACGTAGGCCTCGATTTGTATTTGTCCAAGGATATGCCACAAAATTTTAATAATCCCCTAAAAATTTGTAACTTTAATTCCTAATTAAAAACTAAAAAAAAACTGTGATACTAAAACTATTCCTAAAAGTATTCCTTTCGGTTTTTATTACTAATCTATTGGTAATATTCCACTGTACATAATTAACCCAATGATCTCGAGTGCTAATCTACGCGGGAAAATGTTTTTTCTATGTTTCCATCTACATTTTAGTTTTCTTTGTGTGAAACATAAATTGAAAAAATCATTTTCACCATTGAGTAATGCAGAGAAACAACAAAACAACACCTTTTACGCGTGTAATTATTTGGCCTGAAATAATTTTGAACGCATTTTTCCTTGTTTCTCTTCCTGTTTCAAGCTGTGCCTTCATTATAATTCATTCAATGCATTAGAAATGCATTTTGACATATTTGTGCTACTGGCTTAAAACTCGGCACGCACACTTCCTTCCTCATAAACCAAATTCAAGTGTGGTCATACACTTGTTAATTTGCTTGCTGCAACACAACAATGGCTGGCTAACGAAAATGGCATGAAAACTTATAGAAAGAAAATGAGCAACAAAGCAACTAGAAAGAAAGAAAAGGAAGCTTAAATATTTTGTAAATCAAATAAAGAAACAACGATAAAAACCTAAAAAATAAAAAACAAACCGACGGACAGGCAAACAAACACCCAATTTCGTTTCAATTTAAACAATAATTTTAGTTTTGTTTCCACTTTGTTTGTAATCTAGTTTTTTAATTCGCTCTCTCTTCTTTAGTTTTTTGTTACTGTTTCGGGAAAAAACTATTTCTGTTGTTTATAAATGTTGTTACAAAAAAATACATAGAGGAAGTGTTTATGGCCAGTCTACACCCATCCATCATTTACTTTCATTGTGTTTAGAAAAGAAAAGAAAAAAAAAACTGCAACACAGATTTCAGTTTTAGTTTCTGGTGCAGTCCAAGTGTTTCTTTTTTTCAATTTCTGCACACCGAATCTGCAAAATGTTGTTAAAAGATGGATCAGCTTAATAATCTTTATTTTTTTTTTATTTTTTTTGTTGCTCTCATGTTTTAATTTTTTGTATTGTTGGCTTGATGTAATAGAAATATAATTTCCGAATGATATGATTTAAAATTTTTAAATTAAATTTAATTGTTTTGTTTTGTTACAGCCTCCTGTTTCACTTAATATGGGATGGTCGGTCGATGGTATTACATAATATGTATGTATGTACGTCTGTTAATAACAAAAAGTTTGTTGTTGTTTTAATTTTTTTTTTCTTTTAATTACTTTCTTTTCCTAAATAATAAAATATTTATTTAATAAAGAAATTGAATTGATCTGAAAAAAAAAAAAATAAAAACAGAAAATACAGAAAATTTTTCTTTCCCCATGTAATTGTTAAGGGGTATGAGAGCATTTATATAATTGGAATTGTGGTCATATCTGAACTTAATTATACAGACATCTGTTAAATTATTTAAAACAAATAGTTTTTTATGTTAATTATTACGATTTTTATTATATTTGCACAGACACAGGCACAGAAGAATATTTTTTTAATTTTTTATTTGTTTTTTTTTAATTTCATTGAATCATAGTGGCACTGCAATTTAGGTTGTAAGCAATTTAACAAAAGTTTTTTGTTTTTTTTATACCAGAAACCATAAATTAAAATACCAGAAAAATTAAAATCCAGACATACAAACATAAATGTGCATACATATATATACAAACATATATGTATGTATATAAATACATACGTATGTGTACATATGTATATGTATATCTATTTACCATATACAATTTAAACTCTGTATAAAGGAAAAGAAAAAAATTAAAACAATTTTGTTGCAAGTTGAAAAGGTACAATTAACAAAAACAAAAAAAAGAAAAATATTGCCAGGTTATTAAGTCAGGTAATTAAATAAATTTTAAATTTAATTCCATTAACTAATGATATATGTATGCAGGCATAGATTGTGCAAGCATGGTTATTTAGGAAATTATTAGACATCCTTCATAACTTTGCTTCTAATGATGGAGTCTAGAGGAGTATGATAATTGATATAGAAATAAGCGTTTTGAACTTTGTAATTAACACTTAAAATTTTTTACAGAATAATAATTATTTCTGAATTTTAAGTAACAAATGTACAGAGTTTTTAATACATGTTATAATAGTTAGTTAAGCTTTTAAAGCTTAAGCTGGTAATTAGGTAAAAGGATCTACACTCCTTACTTTTCCTTTTTAACGACAAACTGTGAATCGGTCCAAAACTGACTGTATTTCTCCGATCAGGACAACAATCAACTGGACACACAAGCAGGTTTGTGAACACAAAATACTTGTCGCAGTGATATATGAATATTGGAGGAAAGTAGATTTGCAACAGCATTTGAGAAGAAAGTAAAGGGACGGAACGTGAACAAAACTAAAGCTCTCAGATGATTTGGCAGCTAGTCTATGGGGATGATCTATTTAAGTATTGTAATAAGGCCTTCTGACTGAATCTGCTTACCACAAACTGGCCATACAACTTAAACTAATTACCATTTTATAGAATTTTATAAAGTCCAGTCAAATGAAAACGACAAACTTTTTGGAATATAGAAATATGGATAGTTGGACGTATAAGTGTATTAGTTGTCCATACTACGGCTGTTGCTAGAGTCGCCCACTAAAACATCTACCACAAGCAAAAACATATAAAACACTTGTTTTCTGAAACACGAAAATAAATTATTCTCCATGGCTGAGAAACAGTATTCCAATGTATAGAGTTTCTTATTCTACAATACATAACAGGACACATTGCCATACAACATAATCATGCACTATTAAATCCAATATTTTTACAGACAATATATTGCCCTCCGTTTTTCGTTTTTTCATCATTCATTTCATTTAAAAACCTATAAAAGACAATCGAATTCATTGAGGCGAACATTTAACAATTAAATTAATTAACAGTGTTATTTATAACTTAAAATATAAAATAAAAATGCGAAAAAATTCGAAAATAAAAACGAATTAAAATAATTATAATAAAAGAATTTCATAATTGCAGACGACAAAAAATAAAAAAATAAATGAATGAAGAAAAATTTAAACGAAATAATGAATAGTTTTCTGGTATTTAATGAAAATTTAAAGAAGAAATATTAACATTTTTTCAGGCAGAAATAACTGGAAATGTTGTATCAGAAAATGAAGCTTCCAAGGACATTCAAAGTATTTACTGATTGACTACAGTTTTTTGTAAACCTTGAGAGTTTGTTCTCGATTTAACAGTCTAAAAAAAAAATCATTTTAATAGCTCTGGGTAACATCTAAAAATAAAACTGGACACGCATGAAATTCTGGCCTGTCATAAATATCAACAACCATATTATTCACTTAAGGTTTACCTTGTCTTCATCCGTTATTCTTGCTGAATTAGCTGGATTTCGATCGAGTGGACAGGTGATGGAGCGGCACTCTCCTTTGTCGTGTATCCATAGCAACATATCCATTGCACTTCTCATTGGCATATCCGTTAATTATAATGATTTTTTAAACAATTAATATTTTTCTACTCATTTTCTGAATTCAAGCCAAAATAATAAAATCAATTCCAAAATAATTGATTCATAATGACCAGAATCCTTACATTGAAATTAAGCAAGAGCGAGAGAGAGAAAAAAAGCAGAATCAAAAACTTAACTTATTTAAGAATAAAAATATTTTCTTTTTATCTCAATGCGTATATGTTTTTTTTTGTTTTTTGTTTTTTGCTAAAGAATATCTTGCAATTAACCATCATCCATCTATCTAGTGGTATTCAATAACCAATATCATAAAAATGAGCATGAAAAAAAGAAAATAAGTTTTATTGAAAAGTAAAAATACGAGTACATTGCAACTACATGCATATAAAAATTTAATTTAATATTGAAGAAAAGTTGAAATTAAACAGCAACAATCTGCATAAGCTAAGTTTTAAGGATAAATGCACAACAGAGTGATTAATCAATATAAATACGAGGTAGGATCCAAGGGTGAAGCAATGCTTTAAGTGTATTTTGATTCAACTTTTTTTCTGAGGTTGCTTCATTCATCATGGACATTTAGAGACATTTTCTCCACTATATATATACAATACGGACAAAAAATTATAAAGGTTTTGAGTGGTGTGCAGAGAGAAACAGATCTTGTTCTATTAATACTGAAAGCAAGATATCAACAGATGAAGTTTCACGACTTCAGATCACTGTGGGATAGAACAAGAACAGATACCGCACAGATACAGTATTCAAAGACAATATTATGAGGTAATAATGTACCTAGTAGCCGATTGCCCTCGACTTCGATGGATCAAATCTGGAGATAAATAAAACTAGAAGCACTTGTGTTTTAAAGTTCAAGGTAATACGTTTTTTTTTTTGCTAAATTTTGCATGATTGAGTAAGTGCCTCTGTGGCAGTAGCTCCGAGTTTAAGATTATAGCTGACCCTGTATAACTGTACCCTTGGCCAAGCCATAACAAAAAACAGAATATTTATCCTGTATTTTTCTTTTTAATATGCACTATTTGTACTGACTGTATGACTGTATGCGTATGTATGTATACATACATCCGGTAACAAGGACAATATAACCAATACATTTAAAATTGGTTTTTCATTCTCTCCTTACACGTACTCGCACAATACAAATACAAAAGCATTGGAATAACACAGCACTGAATAGATACTTGAATATACACACTCTCTTACACACGCATAAACACACAGACACAAACACTCTTTGACAATAACCCTGTAGTAAATAAAGTAAGTCGGTTGATAAAAACGCAAATTATAAATTAACTATTTTGCAATTGTCTACAAATTGATTTAAATCTCATGCAGATATCAACCAAACATATTGAATAGAAACAAAAGTAAGAATGAAAAAAGCAAAATAAGATAATGCGAGAAAACAGAAATAAAACAAAGGAAGCAAGTCGGTAAATCAAATGTCAATCACAGCAAATACGGTTTTTAGGTGGTGCTTAATTTTATTAAAAAAAAAAAGGGAAAAACCCAAGTAAATATTGCAAATTTATAATAAAATCTATAAAAATGATAGTGAAGTGATAGTAAAATAAAATAGTTTATTAAAAATCTAAATAAAAAATTTATCTGAGCACTGCTGATAAGTATCTTGTACAATCGTAAAAATATGTCTTATTATTTATGTTGTATTTTAACAGATAAAGGTACAGAAAATGATGCTGCCAATGTTCCCCAATTTGATGTCAAAGTTTCTGAAATGGATGCCAAATTATTAGAAATAACAGGTAAAATGAAAATATGTTTTGTTTACCAAAATATCACGATTTTCTGATAAATATTTATATTTCAAGGCGAAATTAAGGAGCTGAAAATGAGATTATAATGGCAGCATTGTCTACCCAAAAAGTAGAGACCGAAAGCCTTGTTCGACAGGAAAAACGCAATGTGGCAATTAAGACTACTTTTGCAATCGACACCCTCGAGGAGCTGAAAGCGCTCAATGATAACATAATCGATGAAAATCAACAAATTTACGTGAGTTTTTATTCTTCTCTTCTTTTATCATTTTCCAAATTTTTGTGCATTTTTGCAGACCAATGCCATGAAATTATCACTGAAAGGGAAATGCCAAAAACTTTAACGACAATTTTATCTCTGCAATTGAATCCTGCTATAAATATTGATGGCACTCGTGGCACATGGATTGAAGGATTACAAAAAAGTTTTTGATGCATTGATGGATGCACTTCGGCCTCTCTGTGATGACCCAGACAAAGAATTACGCAACGCCTTAGCCGTTATTAAAAAACGGCATTTTCATTACGTTTGTGTTGGAAAAAAACTTAATAATATTACTTAATAATATTTTACTTTTGAATTTTCCTTCAGTACAAACTTTCGAATGTATACAATTATTCTTTTCATTTAACTTCTTTTTATTACAACTTTTATTTTAAGTCCTTAAATGTACATGAATTTTCTTTTAATTTAATTTAATTAAATTTTTTTTTTTGTATTATAATAATTATTTCTATATATAAATATATATACATAATATAATATAAATAAAACTGTTTAAAATTGAATTTAAAAAAAGTGGTTTTTAAATAACTTAGTGTAAACTAATACTTAAATTAACTATATTTTATTTAACTACAAATTGGTTGAAAAATAAGTAATTTGTAGTCAATTTAAAAGACATGCAGAGATGACCAATTGACTACCGCCTAGGACATGCCTATGTTAAAATAATGAGTCGGCGACAAGAAAAAAAAGTCACTTAATCAACTAATTGTACTTATTAAACAACCAGTTTCAAGTTACTTTAAAATTAGTTTGATTTCCTACAGGGAACTGTCATATACCATACATTTGCAATTTGCATTTGTATAGTTTTAAATGATATGCAAATATATGATGATGATGCATGTATGTATGTCCATACGTATGTACATATGTATATAAGTATTTGTGTATAAATATCCTGTATATACATAAATATATATAAATATACATATGTACATATATGGTATAAGAGAGTGTGTATGAATGAGGTAGTAACGATAGCGATTGTACTCGTATTGGTGTATAAGTGTTTATGGATATCGACAATATTTATGCATAACTGAACAATAACAACATTACACTTATAAAATGTTTAATTTGTCTGTAATTAACTCAATTAAAAATCACAGAAAATTTTTATTTCACAATAAAAAAAAAATTTTAAAAAAAATTGGAAAAAACTCAACAACAACTGCTATGAGAGCAGCAAAGCACAGCAACATTTGTTGTTGCAGCAAAGAACATCAGCAATAAATTTATGTTTTCGATAAAAATAAAAATGAGGCAAAAAAAAAAGAAACGAGGAAAAAACAATCATAAATGAAGAGGACAAATTGATTTCATCATTAAAGTTTATTTAAACAAAATTATTGAATACACATACATACGTATATAGCAGCAGTAGATCGGCAGAAAATAATAAAAAAAAAATTACGAAAGAAAAATAAAAATCACAGAAAATAATCAACAAAATATACTACAACAACAAATTAAAATTATAATAAAAGAAAAAAAAAAACGTTGAAAAATAAAATGAATTTCAATTTAAATTAACGGAACTTCAATTATTTTTGTTTACTTATCAAAGTATCTGTCCCGTACTTGAATTTGTTAAATTAACAAAAACAAAAACAAAAAAAAAAATCAAAAACAGCAATATTGGGTTATAGAAAAAGTAACGACAGATTTATTTGTTGTAAAGTTATGAATTAAATTTTTCTTATTTGAACCACAAAGGAGACCAACATTATGTAATGCGACAATTGTATGCTTTGCGAACGATAATGGCTTAGTTGTTGTAGGCAAACAGCATTACATACTGGAAAGATTGTTAAACAATACTGCGGCGAGTGTGAAGAAATATTTTGATAATGCTGAGGTTAATTTAACTGCAGAGAAAATAGATGTGATATTGATAAGTTGAAATTCAAGTGATAATATCACATAGCGAATAGATTATATTCACAAGACGATTGATGCGATTTTGTGCTTTAAGCAGCACTT
Organism: Sarcophaga peregrina; assembly: GCA_014635995.1. Lineage (NCBI taxonomy): Eukaryota > Metazoa > Arthropoda > Insecta > Diptera > Sarcophagidae > Sarcophaga > Sarcophaga peregrina. The sequence continues at coordinate 13,919,509 of CM025793.1, read as the reverse complement.
TAGTAAATGTTGTGTGGCATATCGCTGTCAATACCATCGAATAAGGAAAAACTGCTAATACTTTCGATATGACCCAATGTATGTACCATTCAAAAAAGAAAATTCCTTTATTATGCATGGCATTTAATAAAATTCATCGTTTATTGGATTTCATTTTGAAATCGAAACAAATTTCATCGCCATGGATTGTTGTTGATTTTATTATCCACCAAAAATGTTGTTAAATGACAAGCCTTTCTCCCAATTTTCATTTTCATTTCTTGTATTTGGCGGTTGTTTATTGAATATAAATTCTTTTTTTTTTTCGAAATTTATGTACAAATAAATATACACTCTGCTTCTCTTTCTCTCTCTCTCTCTCTCTCTCTGTATATATTATAACTAAACTCTAATCGTAATTTACAACACTTACAAACTTCGACATGTGTCAATAATTGTCAGTTAAGTTAAGTTTTCTTCTCGATTTATCGTTATCGTTTTCGTGTTTTTTTTTTTCTTCTAAGCCACCACCCTCCACAATACAAGCTTCTTGCCAATGTGCTCCTATAATGCCTACAAGAAGCATCAACAGCAGCGCAGTTGTTTTGCTGTAAACAATTTTTATAGTTTTTTTTTCTTCTTTTTTTTATTATTTTTTATTGAATTTTGTCAATTTCAAGTTTTTCATTTCAATTCAATTCATTTGGATTTTTGTTTGATTTGTTTCATTTTTTTGTTTTTTTTTTTTCGTTATTTTCTATATACAAACAAGCCTTTGCTGTTGTATTGCCAAAGTCAAATATATTGTTTACACGGTCTTAGATTTTTACACTGAATACCAAGAGTTTAAGGCAAGAGACACATGCAATGGCTGGCATACAACTATTTGTGGCTACAAATACAATATTTTTTGTATACGAAACAAGTCACATATGGAGCAATACTCGTATAATATGCGAAATATTGATTATTAAATGCCATTCGTAAACCATAATATTCAACTACACTGAGAGAAAGGGAATACGTATGAGATTTTTGAAATTCGGAGAAACAATATCCTACGTTAAATTGTAAGGATGATATTACTGATGTGGTTATGAGTAGAATTTTCTATTAAATCGCCGGTCTTTCAGGCGTATATATGACTTAGTTTTCCTGTGCTAAAGTTAAATTGATTATTTAAAGGATTCAGATGCTTGTACCTGTACCAAGACAGACAATGTCCTAAAAGGTGTATTGATGTCCAGATATCATTAATTAGCTATTGATCCACTAATAACTTAGTCGTATTTGCTCGTAAGTAAATGCTTATTTAACGACAGGAGTTGTTGGCCTTATATTTTGTTCTGTGAAATTTAATTATTGGAGAATGCTGCAAAGCTAGGCTTTTAATGTCAAAATGGGTAAAATTAACTCACAAACAGGCGTGGCGGTAGATACTACGTCATTAAACTAGGTCCATTGGCTAATTACATAAATAAGTTATAAGTCTCCGCTTGCGTAAGTTTAGCTCTCGGGGTATTTATTAATAGGACCGCTAACTCAGCATACATTCAATGTCCAAGTGTCTTGACAGTCGAGTCTCCTTTAAAAGTATTGTCAGAGTGAGGTTATTTCCGTGTTTTCGCAACAATACGGAGATTTGAATAATTTTGTGTTAGGAACTTAGAAAACTGTTAAATATTTTGTATTAACATCGGTCTCATTAGGCGATTGATTCTTGGTATATTCATCTGTTATATTTGACATTCTCAGTAGTGCGTTACAAGTCTCATTTCTCTTTGGAATGTAAGTGAGTTCTAAACCATGATTAAGAACTAGCCTCAAACAAAGTTTCTGGTTTGTTTAAAAGGCTCATAACTGGTGATGAACACAGATTTTTCGTTAATTATGACATCGAAAAAAATTCAAATCCGTTTGTATAAAGTTTATATAAACAAAAGGTACTCGACAGGAATGCGGTGAGAATTACGGAATTTTTTCATTCATTATTCGCCGTGTACTCCATTTTTAATTTACAAATAGTCAGCAGGTTCCTCAATTTTTTAGCCTTAGCTGGTTACTGTTATCAATTTGTTTTACTTTAAGTCATTAACGCCACATTTTAAAAAGTTTTCAATTTTTTTTTTGGTTTTTTTTTTTTATCAGAGCCACACATACTTAAATATGCGTTGCATGCCGCACAAGCCGCCGCACTTGTTACATTTGCGATAACTTTTTTCGGTTTTTTTTTTTGTTTGTTTTGTTTGTTTCATAACTGGATTTGATTTTCCGAAAAAAGTCATTAAGAGACTTTAGGCCAAAAACTAAAGCGCGTCCTACAATGTCGTTAAACTTTAACAACAGCTATCACTGGAAAGCAACAACAATAATAAAAAAAAAAAAATAAAAATATTACAAAATACTTTAAAGCCATTGAACGCTAAACGTATGGAAAGGCAGACAAACCGATTGACTGACGCTTAACAAAATGTAAAGAGAAGCTATACACAGAAAAAAATAGAAAAAATAGAAAAAATAGAAAAAAAAACCGGAATAGACTTGAAGTTCAAATTCAATACAACCAACCAGTGAGCCATTGGACTAACTAACATTAAACAACAAGGCTAAAATCAAACTAAAAACACACAAACAAAACAAAATCACAAAACAAATCGAAGGAATTGGCCTTTTACTACACACAACCCGGCCAACATATGAATGATAATCTGAAGTACTCTACACTGCACTGAACGGCTGAATGACTGAATGGCTTACTGCAGTGATGGCAAAACATAAAATAAATGGTTGGTCGGTTGGTTGGATGAATGGTTGGGTCAATGGATAAACGCATGGCTGGTTAGTTGCTCATAGACTCTGTAGCCTTGGCTATGGAAATTTGTAAAGACTCTCCTTTTAACATTAACGGCAAAGGTAATTTGAAGCAAATGCTGTTTAAAGAGGAGTTTTTATGTCTTGACCATTAGATAGATGATGACTTCGGAAAAAAAAAAATAAAAAAACAAAACAAAACAAAAGCATCAACCTGTTTATAACGTTAACACGCATACATACGTATTGTATGCATACATGAATACGTACACTCCTTATCATTTCCCTTTCATTTGGTAAGCAGAAAAACAAGAAAAATTATAACGAAAGGCCTTGAAATATTTTATATTGACACACGGTTTTATTAAATTTCTATTAACGAGGGGTGGTCACAATAAACCAACAACAATTTCTTTAATTATAATAATTTTATATTTAAATTTTTTTAATTTTTTCCTCAAGCTCTCTTTCTCTCTCTCTCTCTCTCTCCTTAACTATTTGGCGATGTAGAAATTATTCCACAGGAATTTTTGTTTCTCAGTTGCCAACAAGTTAACAACAATTTCTGTTTATTTAAGGGGTTTATTTAGTTGTGATACTTTTTTTAATCGAAAGTTTTTGCCAGCAACTAAAGGTCTAGAAATTGTTTCAAAAATTTTTTGTTGTTACTTTTCTTCTGTTTTTTCTTAAACGAAATATTTGGTGTTTTCTTAAACTATGATTGCTTTGATAAGGAAAAACTTTCATTATTTTAAAATCCTGTTAAAGGCACTCTTATTTTTTGTGCTCCATTTTGGAAAACTGTTTTCAGTTTTTAGTTTTGTTTATTTTTGTAGGGGAAACTATAAAAAATAAATTTAAAAATAAAATTCAAGAGTAAAACAGAGAAGAAAGAATTTTTCTTACTAGCAAATAAACATGAAATAATCCTTAAAAACTTAGGTTTACACAACAAAACAGTCGAAAATGAATAAAAATTCTGTGATGGAAAACAATCTGTATGTGGAATTAACCCATTAAGAGATAAAATCCATTGAAAGATGCCTTGGCTTTCAGAAAGTGTAATCATTTGTCGATTAGAGAGTAATATAAACCACAGCATGTCTGGCCTACTTTTCCGTCTGAAAGATGTTGCACTGATTTGGCAGTATTCCCGAATATACTGTACCCCTGACTGTATTCCGAATTGTGGGGACTAAATTTGGTATTTCATTTTCAGAAATCATTCAGTATACCTGTTTCTTTTGCAACTCATAGTCAAAATTCTTTTTCACTGCATTTGTTTGCATTGCTTTGAGATTTTTAGGATTACTCATGATGGCTGAAAGTTCACTTCAATTTTTTCATTTTGATTTTCACTAAAAACTTTAATTTTAATTGCTTTTAACAGTCTTTCTGTTTTTTCTGCTGTTGTTGTTGCCCTAAAGGATTAAGGAAATTGATAAAAGTGTATAAATTTCACAGGAATCGTTTCGATACTTTTTTTTTTTTATTTTTTGAATTTCATTTCTATAATTCAACTCAAAGCAATATTACTTCAATGAAAAGCAAATAGTTGGCTCGACTTTTATTTTTGTCATACGTACTCGTACTCCTCCGCACATATACACTAATATACACACACATACTGTCAATCGTTTACAAAGAGAGAAAGAAAGAAAAAAAAAAAAGATATGCGCACCCTTCACGATATTCACTGACTGACTCACTTGAAGTCCCCCCTATTTTCTATAGTTTCTGTAGTTTTATTAGCGTTCTGTGAAGACGAAAAGATAAAAAGAATGAATCTTTAACTGTTTCTGCTATTGAGAGTTGAAAATAAAATGCCAATAAAATTAAAAAATAAAAACCAAGAATGGAGAGCGGGTGGGGGGATAGAGAGAGTGAATAAAAAAATTGACGAATGAAGATGAATTTTCTATTTTAACTTTGGCAACGTTTTATTAACAAAATGAGTAACAAGATGTTTATAATGTCATCGTCATCCTCATCATCGTCATCATTTGACGACTTCTTATGATTCGTTTTGTGTTTTTATCGTTTGCCTTTAAAGAAATCATCACGGCGTTGTATGAGTGGTGGAGTATGTCTTCTTAGACTCACTGACTAAATGAAAATTGTCAATATTTGTATGTCTGTTTGCCAAAAAGAGAGATAGAGTGAAATTGTAAGTGTCTGTATATGTGCGTATAAAATCAGAAAATTGAATTGCATTTTACGGAAATTGATATTTGTAAGACACAAGTATATCCCTTTCTTTCTACTTCTGCTTCTGCCTCTAACTCCACCTCCACCTTCACGACCACCTTTACTTTTGCTTCTCATTTTAAAAGTTCCTGTCTATTTACTCCTCTACTACTTTCAATCCTGTATAGTTCCTATTCAACTAGCTGTTATAAAAATATCCTCTGTCTCCATTCTCCTCTGTCTTTTTAATAAATAAATTTAAGTTTAAATGCAAACATTAAGAATGATTTAAAGTTGAGCAAAACTTTTTTCATTACATCATGTAACGAGAGTCCTTTCAATCTGTCGTCATGCATTCAATTGTATGTGTGAGAATGTGTGTAATGTATTTACAATGAAAGAAAAAAGTCCTTTTCAGCGTTTGAAGTTGAGTAGATGCCAGGAATTTATTGTAAAATTTAAAGAGAAACTGAACTGAAAATGCGGTGCATAAGTATTTGATTGTATCTCAAGTTGTTTGTATTGCATATTGTTGTAAAGCATACTTTAATGTCTTTTTTATTATTGTAGGTGTGCTTTTTAGGTGCATACAAGAATATCTACGTATATGTGTGCGTGTGTGTTCAAAAGTATACTTTATACTTTAAGTTATAATACTCTCTTTGTTAATGGTCTTACAGCATCTATTGAGTGTTGCATTTATGCGGTTAATAATATAACTCTGGGAAATTACATAGAAAAAGCAACTTATTTTAGAAAAAGCAAGGCAAATAAAGAAAGTTAGGAATAAAATTTATATGGATTTTGAAGCAGTCAAACGTTGTTGCATATTTCCAGATAAGTTTAGTACAGTTTTCCCTCGATTTACGTCGTAGAATCATCGAATCGTACAATCAGTTGAATTTATTTACGTACCTATTGCAGAAAAAAAAACTAAATTAATTAAATTTTTATTCGATGTATTGAATTTTTTAAGGAGGGTATTCCCCCGATTTTGTTTATATACATACAACAGAGGCGACATAAATCGAATGACGACGCAAATCGAATTTTTCACGACGTTAATCGAAACAACGTAAATCGAGACGACGTAAATCGAGGGAATACTGTACAAAGTTTACAATTTCATTTTTGTTTTATTTATTTAATATCAACGTTGTTGTGTTTTCTTTTAAATAATTTAATTGTATTTTACGTATACACTTATGTGTCAAATTTGATACAAAAGAAATCTTTACAATTTGTTGCGTAACTAAGATAAAACATTTTTTAGTTAATATTTCGAGGTGCATTGTTTTTATATTTTAATGGCAATAACGGTCTCAAAAAAATTCCACGTCGAATTGCTGTTCAACATTTATTGGGTCTAATGTTTAAGAGCATTGCTGATAATTTATTGATTGCTAAGCTGCACATGTACCGCGCGGTACTTGAATGTGGTCAAGGGGAAACTGTGCCGCTCGGTACTGCGCATACTGGGTGATATGTATTCTTCTAGACATATATTGATTACATGTGCAATTACTATAAATAACGTACATTGTGAAAAGTTACTTCTCAGATCACTGTCAGGTGAAATGTTGCTATGAGTTGCCATGGAGTTCTTCATCAAACCTCTTTTTATTTCACTTTACAGGTTATAATCACTTCACTTGGTTCCATAAATAACTAAATCTTTGGAAACTTATTACTTGTGAGTTTACAATAGTTTGAAGAAACCCCTATTCAATGCGGGTTAGCTGCGGCTTGTGCTTTATTATTGGATATTAATTAAACATTTTGAAATATTTTCCTTTTTAGTGGGGTTTAAATCTTTAAAGGAATGACTTTCTAATTAAATTATTTTATGCAAAGGATCGTTAGGTACGTGAAATTATATTGTGTGTGTGCTTTGGTTTGTATTCTTTAAAGACTAGTGTCTTGCATTATCAATATATATCGTGTAAATTTTTTATAGAATTTTTTATTTTTATTTACCTATTCAAGTATACTATATTTCGTATAAGTTCTTGTGTTTACGCCTGAGGATAGAATTTTATATTTATTGCTGCTGAAAGTATGCTTTAATTTGGTCTCTGTTTTTGTTTTTTAAACGTTTCTATTTCTGTTGGAATAAAAGTCATTGAAATTTTAATTTTTATTTCATTTGTTTTTTTATTTTAAATTTATTCATTCAAATATTGTTTTGCTCTTTTGACTCGTTTCGCATCATCTTTTTTCTTTTTTTTATTTTTGTTTTGTTTTTGTAGTTTATATACTAAATTGGCTATTTGTTTTTGTTTTTTTCTTTTTCTTTTATTTTTTTAATTATTAAGTATTTTTGTTTTTATTTTTCTTGAGTTTTTTTTTTTTTGTTTTTAATTTTTGGTTTTAAGTTGCCATTGATTTTCATTTCATTTTTATTTTTTCGGGGTTTTCTTTTTCTGGTTCTGCTGAATGATTTTAATTTTAACACTTTTTTCTTTTTTTTTAAACAACAATTATTATGTAATAATGAGCAGCGGGGGAAAGGGATTGTAGAAAAAAAAATGTTTTCCTATTGTTTTCTTGGGATATATTTAAATAAACTATTGCCAGTTTTACGGTTTTTGTTTGCTTTTGTTTTCTTAATTTCGAATGTTTAATTAAGGATCATATTCTCATTCATATTCTCTTATTAAATATACCAATTCTGTTTTTGTTTTTTCTTTGTTTTTAATATACATACATATTATAATTTTTTTTTTGTTTTTGTCCTTGTAAATAATATTATTTGTTTTTGTTTTTTTTTTTTTGCTTTGTATTTATAATAATAATTTTTCCTTAATAATTTGTAGTTAACATTACGACGTGTTTCCTTTCATGATTATTTATTAATTTTGTTTTTTTATTTTGGCTTAAAATTATTATTTATATTTTAAATATACTATATAATTTGTTTTTTGTTTACTGTTTTTTGTTCTGATATAAATTATTATGTATTTTTTTATATTTAATTTTTATTTTTTATGTGAATTTTGAATTCATTTTTTTATTTTTTAATTTTTTACTTATTTTAATAATATTTTCTCTTTTTTTAAACTTAAAATTGGCGTTTGTTTTTATTTTATGACTATTCATGTTTTTAATAATTTTTTTTATTATTATTATTATTATATTTAATAGTAGTATGAAATGATTTTTTAATACAAAAGCTTGATATTTATTATTTTTGTTTTTTATACAAAGTTTTCCTTATTTAATAATTCTTCTCTAATTTTAGTTTTATAAGAAATTTTTTACAATAGTTTTTGGCCTTGTTTCGACTCCTTAACGTTATTTGAAGTTTTAATATCTTTTTATTTTTTTCCTCTTGTATTATATAAAGTAATTTTTATTTTTGTAATTTTCCATTGTGTTTAGATTATTTAACTACGTACTAATTGGAGTTTTTTTTTTATATTTTCTTTCTTTTGTTTTTTTTTTTTTTATCGAATAACATTCATTTATAATACATGGTTAGTGTAGTTCTACTTAGTTTCTGTTATAATAATATATTAAATATATTGAGCATACTTTTAGGGGCTTATATGTTATTTAAAAATTAAATAAAATTGTTGCATAAATAAAGGACGTTTCTTGGTTTCAATTTACTAAAGAAATTCAAATTCAAAACAAAAGCAATATTTTCGCAATTGCAAACAAAAAAAATTTCGTTTAATCTTGAACTGGGTTGCAAAAACAGTGTCCATGTTTTTTTTAGCACTTTATGATGATGATAAACTCATATTTAGAATGCGCTGCTGCCATAGAACATGTGTTTTGTACATGTTGAAGAAAGATCTTTTATTCATAGGACGTATGAAAATCTTTTTTTGATAGTGAAATTGCAAAAATATATGAGGAAAACATGCTTTTTTCAATATAAAACAGTACAGAAATAATGATTTTCGCCAATCCGTTGTAAATATTACAACTTCAGCACTGATCAAGCATACGTACATACATAATTGGTCATTACAACCCTTCAGTCAGGATTATTGACCTAGTTTCTCCCACCACTAATGTTGTGCGTGTTAATTTTATACATAAGTGGCGGAATATACATAAAGTCGACTCCGAACGACAGATTTGTGAGAAACTTTTCATGGCAATTTTAATTACTCTCAGAGTTTTTTGCCAGGAATCTCCTGAGAGGAAATCGACGAAGAAATACTTTTTGTATTTTGTTTTGATGTGTAGCCTGGGGCTCGATCCCTGGTTTTATATCTATTAAGCTAATACACTACCCATTAGACTTTACTGATCAAACACTCTCTGAAAAAGAAGGTGAAAATGTTAGCGTAAGTACGAGCTACTCAGGCATTAAACGGCAGCTACATGGTAATTTAAAATCATAGAATCTCGACGTCTGAATGCCGTTTGTATTGAAGTGAAGTAATTTAAGCGACTGAAATACCCCCAGTGATTTTTGATGAAATGACGAAGCAAAGGAGGCTAGCACGATATCAGAAGATTCTCGAATCGCTAAAGATGTGACTAAAACATTGGCGAATTTTTATCAACAATACGAAATTGGTTATATACGATTTTCAGATATACGAATTTATGGTTTGAAAGATGACATCCATTATCAGTCGAATAGAAAAAAGATGTTTAGCCTCCATGTTCTGATTTACTCATGAAAAAGTCAGTCAATAAAAATACCTTACAAACTCTATTGATATAACTCAATACAGCATTTTTTTGTTAATTTTTTTTTAAATGAAAATTTGCTTTTATCTTTTATGGTTTTGTTTTAAAAAATAAAAGAAAATATTCTTTTTTTTTAATAAAAAATCAATTCAGTTTTTAATACTTGTTTGTACACAAAAATAATTGTTATTTTTTTTTAATTTTTTGTATAATTTTGTTTGTTTTTGTTATTTGTTTTTTTTTCTTTTTTTTAATAATTTCTATAATGAAATGGAAGGAATTTGTTTAAATGTATACAAATGATTAAGTTAAAACCATAATTTTTGTATATAATTTTTGTTTATGTTTTTGTTTCTTTTCATAGTAGGCATAATCTATAAAATAATTTCATTGTATGCTTTGCTTTTTACAAAAACAAAAAAAAAAGTATTATTTGTTAACAAAAAATCAGTCAATTTTTGATTATTTTACTCATTCACGTCTCTTAAAAGTAAATAAAATTCAATAAAACTGATATATTTTTACAATAAGTTTTCCATACTAAAGTATTTCAAGAAAAGAGGAACTAAAATTCTATTTTCTTTGATTTTTTTTATTTCAAATATATTTAAACAATTATTTGGCGGGCTTAAACAATTTTGTTTTTATTTTTAAAAAATATATATTTTGGCAAGAATACATTTAGATTTCAAAATTCAAAAACTACTGAAAAGAAGTATTTTTTTTACAAAAATTGTTCAGAAAATAAAAATACTACGGCCTACCTAAAGGCTTACAACAAAATTTTAAAGCATAAACTTAAATTAAATTAGTTTTGTTTCCTTTTCACTTTTTCTTCACAAACTTATAATTACATTTTTAATAGACACACTTTTATTGAAATTTTTTTAAATTAAATCTAAAATTTAATTAAGTTTTTCTTTTTTTTAGCATACTTTTAAGTTTAATGACTTTTAAAAACTTTATATAACTTTATACCTTTTAATAGGATAATACAAAACTTGGCTTATTGCCGCTATTAAAGCTATGAGCCCACAATACCGGCAGTTTATAGCTTTTGAAGATGCTTGACCAAATACAGGAAAATGTATTTCTTCGGGTTCACTTAGTTCCTCTTCCTCCTCATCGATGGCATTCGCTATGGATCGATAACGCATCGTGAAATTAACTTTGATAGTGGCCTCAGCAACACCATTTGGTGAGGAGACTACGAAATAAAATGTACGTGGCACACGTTCATGCATGCTGACGTAAGTAAGGCGAGCTTCTTTACAAAAGGGGGTGGGTAAGTCCTTAAATTGGGAAATAAAAACAAATTTTTCAAGAAATAAACTTCAAAGAAAGAATAATGAGTACTTACTGTTACTCCATAGGCTAAGACAGTGCTGCCATATTGATTTCCTGGCGTATAGATGCGATCCCCATGTAGCCATCGTGCCGCATGGGCTGGGGGATTGGCACAAAACTCCACAGACAAGTGTAAAGGTGATCCTGGATAGGCTACAGGTGTTGAATTGCGTGCCACAACTGTTGGAAAGCCTAAAAGTTTAAAAGTATTCAAAATAAATAAAAAATTGTAGAAGTAGCTCTGCAAAAGGCCTAAAAGTAGGCCACATTTATGGAGAACTTTAGAGTATAGAGTAGTCTAGGTTTTTTCATTTAAAGCACTGAAATTGAATGTAAATATTCCTTTAAATTAAATTTAATTTTTTTTTCCAATTTTCAACTGAAGAAAAACTTCCCCATTGAAATTTCATGTTTTATTATTTAATTTTTAGGCGAGTTTTTAATTAAACAACATTTTTTCATTGTATTGCATATCTTAAGGCAGTTTAATTGAATTTATTTTAAAAACAAATTTTCAATAATCCGCACCACATTTTCAATTTAACAACTGCCACTGTACTCCTCTGTTGCTACTCTCTTTCCCTATTCTAAACATGAAATGTTCATGAAAACAAAATCCAACCATTAATTGCTGCTCCTCAGCTGCCATTAAAATAAAATTTTCAATATAACGGCGACCATTTTTTTTTAGACATTTTGTTTTACCAAACGCTTCAGGAGAAATCAATTAACAAAACCAGTGACGAGAGAGTGGTGTTATGTTGTGTTGTGCTGTGTTTTTGGGCAAAAAAAAATTCTCTTCTTGTAACATGAAGAATTTTATTGTGTAACAAACACTTAAGGCCGCAATGGCTGCCATGGATGAGACGAAATGGAATGTTGTGGCAGGCCCTTTATGATGAGTGAGAGAAAAAGCTAAAGCTACGGAAACATTTTAGAATAGATTGAATAACTAACACTTACAAACACCCTCTATGCAGGCATATTTTCGAAACACTTATCCTTTTTCTCCAAAAAAAATATTGTAATTTCCCTCGTTATACTACCGAAAAGGGTCAATGTTAGTGGCTACTGGTTGGTTGTTTCATTAGAATGGTCGTCTAAAAGGCTGGTTGTTTCCGAATCAGCTGAGCTAAAAACTGGTCTTTAATATTTTGTTGTTATTTGATTTTCACAGACGAGTGTCCACTCAAAACCAGTGTTTTATGGAAATTCCGGGGGTGTCAGATTATTGTAAATTATTAATGGGTGTTTAGCACTCGATATATTGCCAAATTGATGAAGCACAAGAGTGTAGGCGTAAAATAAACAATTAAAATCAATCATTTGTAGAGAAATTTTGCAATATTCAATTAGTATTTGTGGAAAGTAGAGTGAGAATGGCCGCTACGAATATTGATAGTCTGTGTAAGATTCGGTTCAAATTTCATTACTTCGTCTCCCTTTTTGTTTTTTGTAATTTTCGTCTCCTTTTTTTGTTTGTTTGTAATAAAATTTCTTGTAATTGAATTGAAAATGAGTTTTGCAAAAATTTATTTGAAATGAAATGAGTAGAAGCGGATTTTAATTGTTGTTCGTAACAGCAAGAGGGAGGCTTTTTTACGGTGATATTCAAATAAATTGCAAAGGACTAGAGTGTGAAACGAAGTGAAAGTATTTGTTGACACATAATTCTTAAAATTTTTATGATTTAAATATTTAAAGCATACTTAATGCGGCCGAAGACATTTAAAGTATTCTTAAGGGCTATAGCCGATGCAGACTTAGCAAAATGTGACAAGATCACCAGGTAACCTTTTACTTTAAGACAACTTATTAAAACTTGTAACCAAATTTTAGGGACAACGTTGCGCTTCGGACGGACTTCAGCTTCTGTGTCATAATTTTTATTTATTTTTCTTGACTTTCTCATTGTAGATCAACATTTTTTTAAAGGCCCTGGGAATTTAGAATATTTAATGTATTACTTGTCATTTAAATTGTAAACAACGCAACTTCTTTTATTCCGTTGCCCTGAATGAGCTGGTGCTGGTGCTAGTGCTGGTGCTGGCTAGTGCTGGTGCTGGTTCATTGTTAAGTGACACAATGCATAAATAAGAAATTGAATAATTTTCATTGTTCAACTAAAGTTACCAGTAAATAAATAGAACCAAAGGCAACAATAACAGCAGGACTCTTTCTCATTCACTTGCCGCTCTCTGTCTCTGCCTGCTCCTCCATGGCCGCCGCTCTCTGTAATTCACTAATTTGTGCACTTCTCTAGTCTACCAACTGAATCTTGACTATTACTTATGCAAAGCAATGCAATGCAATGCAATGCAATGGAATACGATATAATAAAACAAAAACTACCACTACTCCTACTACTACTACTTGTAAATTGTATTGTAGCAATATGATGACAACAACACCAACATTAATAATAAAACAACAATAACAACAAAAATAACAGCGATAATAATAATAATAGCAGTAGAAATAAGTGGAAGTATGACTGAACTCAACAATAAAAAGAGAAAAGAAATCGTAATGAATAAACGAATGACTGAATGGACTGAATGGCTGAATGAATAAAATGTTTGAATATTGTTGTTTTTGTTTTTTCCTTGCATTATCAAATATGCAACAGAGTTTGAGAGAGAGAGAGAGAGTAACAGAGTCTGTCTAGATGTATTAATGTGTCTGTGTGTCTGTGTGTTGTATGGAAAACATTGAATGTTTTGACTATCAAGAGAATAGTTGTAATTGCTTTATCTTTTCCTTTTTCTACTTCTTCTCTATTTTTTTTCTCTCTCTCTCTCTCTCTCTCTCTTGCCTATGATTGCTGTTAAGTTGTGTTTACATATATTGTTGTTTTTTTTAAATTGTTTCTTGTTGTTATTGCTGTTGTATTGTATTGTTGTTAACAAAGTATAAGTTATTCTAAGAATTGTTAATGCCAACACAAAGTGGCAATTTGTTTGGAAAATTCAATTTGAACAAACAAATAGCAACAGCAACAGCAACAGCCACAACAACAATGCTAACAACAATAGCTTTAGCAATAACAATAATAATAACAACAACAGCAACAACAAATTTCATTTAAAAAATAGTTTTTTTTTTCTGTTGAATTAAAATGTTTTATAGCTTAAGAATAGAATTGAAATTTGTATGCATTTCTTAAAGATTTTTAAGTATTTTGTAAATGCCCCAAAATGGAATTGCAAATTATAATGAATTTTAATAAGACAATAGAAGGAAATGTTTAAAATGGCATTTTACAAACAAATTTCTGAAGCGGAAATCTTTTTAATTCATTAATTAAAAGTAACAGTTTCAAATTAAATTCTTCTAAAATAAATGCAAAGAGGATATTTGTACTCGCGTAAGTGCAACAATTAAATCGATAATGTGTCAGATGGGCCTGTTTATACATACATCGGCTCTATTATTCTGAAAATAAGCATTTCGTTTCAGCATATAAAGATTAGAAGACGAAAGATCAAATGTTTAGATGGGTTGCTTAGCGCAGATTTCTTAATAGCTCAGGTCGTGGTCTTAACCATAAAAGAGCGCTCACGGTTATCTTCAAATTGGGAGCGTGGGTTCGTCTGCATTTGCGTTGACAGACTCCAAAGTCACCAAATGATACGACAACAGGCACATCTATGGACAGACAGAAAGAGTTCTTAAATGAAAATCTTCTGCATTAATTGATTATGACATACGTCAAGATAATGTTTGCAAATGAAAAATTCTATTACCCAACAAGTATTTTCTAGACTTCAGAATGGCTATGACCTCCTACTGTAAAACACTGCTGATCAGGTAGACTATACGAAAGGCTAACATCAGTCTATTATGTGTCCTAGTATTTTAGTGCTGTCGGTATAGATTTCAATACGACAGTTATCTCTTAATTTGCGAATTAGTTAATTAGGTTTTAATTAATTTATTTGTATTAAAATTTTAAAATCTTATCAAATATTTTAAAAATATTTGGTGAAATATAACAAAAAAAAAAAAATAATAAGTAAATACTAGTTGCCTGAGTTTTAATAACCTGACAGTCATCATATTTGCAAAAGTTTATTTTAATTTTCACTTAATGTCCTCCTTCTTTTCTCATTCCTCGCTATCTGTCTATTGTGTGTTTATGTTGAAGTTTAAACTTCTTTTTTATTTGCATCAATAAAGGACAACAGCTGAATAGTGAGAGAGAGAGAGAGAGAGAGAGAGAGAGAGAGAGAGAGAGGTAGAGATAGAGAGAAATGAAAATAAAATTGTACAACTGACAACTTATTTTACTGCTCACATCCGGTACGCTTTTCAACTTTTCAGAACTCTAATTTCCGCCTCTGTATACGTACGTATGTACGTGTATATGGACTGAAATGTATGAATACATAAATGAGTGTATGAATGAACGAATGAATGTACAAAAGTATGTGTTAGAGTGTGCGAACATTTGTCATTTTGAATGGAAGCTATTAAATGGTAGTCATTAAAAATAAAACATGACAACAACAACAACTACAACAACGACAACAACAAAAAGAATAAAACTTTTTGTCCTTTTTTGATTTTGTGTTTTTTGTGTTTCTTGTTTTTTTTTGTCATGGTAAACTGTCTGTAAAGTTATTGCAATCACAGTGTTAATCTTTACTTTTTTTTCTCAATTGTTTTTTGAAATTCTAAACATAGAACAGAAAGGATTTTTTCGAATATTTTTCGAAAAATTTCTTTAAACAGCAACAAATAAGGATTTAAATTTGAAACTAAAATTTAATTAAGAATTAATTAAAATTGAAAAGAGAAAACGAAAAGAATAAACAACATTACCCCGATTATTTTTCCTTTGGTTTTGTTTTCGTTTTTCAGTTTCCTTGTTTTTGTTAAAAAGTTTCGTTTGTTTAAAGTGTGCTTAAAAACTAATTTTGAGCCACATGTGTTCGGAATATCTTGCCACGTACAAATAAAAATTTGTTAAACTTTTGCTAATTTTTTTCTCCTCCTTCTTCCTACTGCTCTTGCTTTATATCGAAAACAACCCTTTTTTCGTTTTGTTTTTGTATTTTTCATATAGAAATTCGGAAAGTCTTTAGCTCAGCTCAACATGAAATTTTAATCAAGTTTAAGCATTTGTCGTCATATCCTCGATGACAACCACCAATTGTTGCCTTCAGCTACCACACATGGTGTGGTAATAGTGGTAGCGCTGTATATACTTTCATTATGTATGTGTATATGTGTTTCTGTGTGTGTGTGTATGTGTGTTGGTGTGAGATTGTATGCATTAAAGGAAGAAATTTATTAATAAAAATAGTTTCATTCATGCATGCATGAATTATATTAAAATTGCTAGTGTAACTGATAATGCAATTTGCCATTCGCCATTTGCCATTTGCCATTTATTTACTAATTTTTTATTTTTGCCGGGGTAATACACAGAAGACAAAGTGGTAATTGAAGTAGAGAGCCTGTTGAGATTCTTCTTTTCAGCTCAGTTGGGTTCAAGCAGAAAGCCTGGTAATAGAAAAACAGGGATATTATTTTTATATTCACTCTTAAACGGAGATACTTAAAAGATGTTGCTATTTGGAAATTTTTAAAATATTGACAGCCAAGTTAGAGGCATGATTTTGCATATCTTTCTTTGAACTCTTCTTCTTAACGTTTGGATAATTTTGAAAGTTTTTTCTTTTAGTACCTTAAGAGGTGTTTTTCGCTTCAAAGATCGCCCTTTATAACCAGAATGTGATGAAAAGCCAACCTATAGTTAAAGGATGCAACATAATCAT
Source organism: Sarcophaga peregrina (assembly GCA_014635995.1). Taxonomy (NCBI): domain Eukaryota; kingdom Metazoa; phylum Arthropoda; class Insecta; order Diptera; family Sarcophagidae; genus Sarcophaga; species Sarcophaga peregrina. The sequence continues at coordinate 13,902,749 of CM025793.1, read as the reverse complement.
TCGAGGTCATTTCATAAATGTTCTTTTGTAATTCCATAAAAGGAACATTCTCAATGTTCCCTATTTCTGTCACTGTTAATGTCATTTAATCAAAACTTATTGGTCCCTCCAAATTTATGTGTTATTTGTCTGTAAGACAATCTTACAAAAATGGTGAAAGGAATAATGTGGTCTTTTAAGTAGTTTTCACTCATTTGATGGCATTAGAAAAGCTATTCCGTTCTATTCCGTTTTTTCTCGCAACTATTTGGAGTCTCTCGTTGTTTTTTCCAATGCTTTCCTTTCCCGTTCCATTACTTGTTTGCAGAAATTATTATTAATAAAATAAAATAAAAGTACAAATAAAAATAATCATATTACAGTGGCAATAAGCATAAGCATGAGTTCCCAACACTCTCATAAAAGCTTAACCGAAAGCCATTCAAACATTAATAAAAACAATAGAAAGTTTTTTATGAGACTTTATTTTATTAGATTTTTCTCCTCAAAGGCTTTCCTTTTTATTAAGTTTACTGTTTTCCCCTTCGAAAATATTGATTGGTTTCTCTGTTAAATGAGGAGAGCATATGGTCAATATAAACTTGTTTCTATTTTACTACGGCCAATAATACATACAAATACATACATAATCACATGAAACATATTATAAATCGTCTAATAAAAGTGAAATAATAATTGTTGTAAGCACAAACACAGATCCGCTCACTCACACACACACACACACACACACACACACAACATGTGGAGATATAACCAAGCACTTGGTTTGTAGCATACTTTTGGGCATTGTTATCTTGTTTTTGAGATCTTTGAAATCCTTAATGCCTTTTAACGTTAATCGTTTTATGCTTGTAAATCTTATTTCTTTTTGCTCGTTTATTTTGTAATAAATTTTTAATTTAAAATTTGAGTGACATGTGCATTTAGAATTCCTCTTATTTTTGTTTTTGCTTTTTGGAAAATTTCTTTCATCTTTTTAACATTAAAGTATACGCGTGTGTGTATGTTGACTGGCTCAGGGGAGCACTTTTGGGAACATTTTATTTTTTAACATTCTGTTAAATTTTTAAAGAGTTGTATGGAGTTAAAGAAATTAAATTTTAATTTGAAATTGTCTTAAGGGAGAAACTAAATTGCTGTTCTTTTTTCTACAATTTGCTGCAAACAATTTAAGTATTTTGCTATTACAGTGCGAGACAAAAATTGTGTAAGTCAAAATCATACATTTACGTTCCTTAACAAACAATGAGCCAAAACATTATTAAAATACAAAAGTATTAAATTGCAAACAAACGAAATTTCTTTTAAATTATTTAATATGTCCACTACAGTGTCTACAATTGGATATAATTTTCTCGCATACATTTCTGGCAATTTATGTTGACTTCGTTTTTTTAGTGCAATAATCACATTTGTTTAATGCGTTTAAAAGCATTAAAATATATAGCCTACATAAGGGCGCATTTTGTATTTTTATAGTATAAAGTATAATAGTTTAATGTTTAATGTAATCTTTTAAATTTTGTGAAATTTCCATTCATAATCAGTATTTTTATATCATTTTTTATACTTTTCACCATCTAATTTTCCGTTTTGTTTTTTTAATGTACCTTTGTTGTTTTGTTTTATTTTAGAATCCAATTAAAATTTATTTGCTTTTTTATTATTGCAAATCAGTTATTTATTTAATTGCTTTTAATTTTTTTATTTTTTCTCTTGTAAAAAAATGTACTATAGACGAGGAAATAAATTATTAGAAAATCATAGCATACCTTAGGGCATAAATTACAACATCATAATCATTGTTTGTTTTTAGGCAAAACAATAACATTTTAATAATTTAATTTCGTAGAAAAAATAATAAAAAACAAACTAAAAGAATATTTATAAAAAAAAAAAAAAAAATGATGGGATAAAAAAACGAAACATAAATGCATGGAAGACAACAAAAATCAAAGCATAAATCCTCTAATTTCAAATTACAACTAAATAATCCCTCCCCTTTCTACAAAAACAAAAAAAGAAGGAGAGAAGAAAAAAGAAATTAAAAAATAACAACTCTAGAGAGTAAAACGTTTATGCAGGCACATGTTCAAATAATAACAATTGTTTGTGAATGCGTTTTACATATGGAAATTTCACTTTAAAATAATACACGTGGGCATAGCTTAGATATAATTTTAGGATTTATTTATATATGTGTGGCTTTATTTCTGTTTTATTTTATTTTATTTTTGTTCTAAAGGAGAGTAAAACAAAAATTTTAAAAAATATTCAAAAAACAAAGTGAGAAAAAGTCGAAAACATAAATTTTGACAAGGCCCCAAGGAGTAATCTGTACATTCATGTACACAACAAATTAACACATGCAGAGCAAAAGATAAAAACAAAATAAAATACAATCTTTTAGAATAAATTCTGGTAAATAATAACAAAAAAAAAAAAAACAACAATAAATGAAATACAATATATTTGATAACAAACAAATCACATCGTACTATCATATACCGCATAGAATTTCAATAATGAAATGATTTGATGCAGAGCCACACAAAGTGATTTTCAAAATGACATCTGAAATAAACATAAAATAATCAAAGGAATTTAATCTATTTTTTTTTCTTTTTTTTTAACTTAATCCAATTGAAATTGTTTTATTTTAAACTGGCCCCTATGCTTTAGGGGTTTACCATGCATGTCATTTGAAAAATTTTAAAAATACTTTTTGTTTACGCCTAAATGTAGACTATAAAATATTAATTTCTTAAACAATTTAAACGATAATAAAAAAACGAATTTATTGTATATCTTACAGATATATTTGATGAAAAGCAATACTTCGGCTAACATATTAGTGCTTATTAATATTATAACATAATAATTCATTGCCTACATTTAGGTGTAGAAATATTGATTTTGAAGTTGTAGGCCAAATTTAAAATTTATATTTAAAAATTGTGTTGCCTATATTAAGGACCTATTAACTATAGATTTTATGCTGTAAAAACACATTTTCGAAAGTGAGTTTTCTATTTTTTTGTGAATTAGAAAGGAAGGGAAACAAAACGTTTGCGATGAGAAATAAATTTTATATTGGGTTCGTTAACTTATTAAAAATTTTTATCACGTTTATTTGTCAAAACTCATTTTATTCCTTTTGCATTTTTCTGTTTTTGCCTCCTCTTTTATACAGCAAAACCGTTTTCTTTTCATTTCATATTATACACGTCATCATAAGGACCAGAAAAAAAATTTGAAAATATTTGTTTTCTTGGAAAAAAAAGAGATGATTTTTATTTTGAGAGGAAGTGAAGAAATAGAAAGAACAATGTGAAGATGTTGAATTTTTGATTAGAAATTCTTGGTAATGTCATCAATCATTTGACTTGTCAAATATTTTCTAATAAAAAAAAAAGAGAAAAATTTGAAATATAAGACATTAGGACCTTTTTGTTCTCTGATACAAATCAAAAATGTAAAAAATTGATAATAATAAATAGATTTGTATGAGTTTATCTTTTAAGACGAAAAGCAATGAACAAAACAAAAAAAACGCCATTCTTTGTCTCATCTAAGACAAAACAAAGGAAAAAACATGATAAGACATGCTCATCAATATTAAACGAAAGATGCCAGTATTTGAATTCATTCGCCATGTTTGTTTGCCATCTTTCCCTTTCTTTTTTATTTGTTTTGTTTGAATTTAAGCCAGCAATATGTGCCTGGAAATATTTATGAGACATAAGCCGAAAAGAATGAATTATAAATTATATTTGATTAGAAGGTGTTTACAACTGTTCCATCATTAAATAATATTTAAGGTAGACTTTATTTTTTATTTAAATTTATTTAAATTCAACAGAAACTATTTTAACGCCTTAGCAAAAGTAGTAATTTATTCAACATATCACTTATTTCAACCATACTATATGCACTTTCCATTTTTGTTCTGTAGCCTACTTTAGGGATTTTAACACATATTGTACGTAAATAAAAACCAGAGTTTTTTGGTTTATGGAAGCTCTTGCATTCATATATACGTCCCTATTTATTGCTTTAAATAACCTTTGCCTACTTTTTGCCATACAGTTTATTCAATAAAAATCATGGCATACTTTTAGTTGATTTTTAATTAAAGCAAATCACTGCCTACTTTTGTACCACACAAAAACAAAGTGCAACAAAACGAAATCGAAATCGAGGAAAAGGAACAACTTTTGTTGTACTAATTTATTTAAATCTGATTAAAATGAAATTCTTTTTTCCTTTTTTTTTTTTTGCCCTCTACTTCATCTTCTCTACTTCTTAAATCCTTGTGTATTTCATTTAGCTTTGTTTTTTGTTTGGGTGTTCGGGTGTTTTTCTTTTTCGTGTTATACTTGACCTGATTTCAAAAAACCTGCGAATATAAGTGTATATTTAATAGTATTAGTATATTGAAGAGAGTATACAAATGTGTGTGTTTGTCTGTGTGTATATATATTTTCGAATGCTTTTGAAAACATTAACCGAAAATTCAAGAGCACATGTAGAGCAATAGCTTTTACCACTACCGGATTAATGCCGTTTCCATTTTATTTTCAATGGCTACGGAAAAATTGTAACATTTTTACAAACTGAAATTCATTAAATTTTCACTTCAATCTTTATGGCGAAAGCAAATAAAAATGTACACACATACATACGTACATACATACATGCCACGCGTTCGTATATACACCTGATGAAAGCTTAAATAAATTGCAGGTAAAAAATGTATAGCACGTACATATTTTTATTTTTGTTGTTCCTTTAAACATGTACATATACATAAATCTATGTACGGATGTATGTGCTGTATGTAGATGAAAATACACTTTTAAGAAATAAATAAATATTGGCCACAGCGTAAAGTTAAATAAACAGAAACAGAAACTTAAACAACAATAAAATTCAAATATACATATGTACAGCGGGTATACTTTTCCCTAAAAGTAGGTTATAAATTTTCGAAAATGATTAAGTGTTTGATTGCCGTAGGAGTTCTCGAACGAAGGTTAGTCGTGCTTATGATTTGCATCTCTTGCGCTGGCCAACTGCTTCCTTAGGTTGGTGGAATTCTGTCAGTATAGGGGCTACGCTTACCTGTGGCATCACAGTGAACTTTGGTAATTAAAGCTACCAGTCCGACTTAAGCTCCTTTTTCGCAACTCAAAAAATTTTAGTGCTTTAGATTTTATAAAGAAGTAGGCTTAGTAGCTAAAAACAAAGCATTCTGTCTGCACTCGCTGCACTCGTATCATCATTTCAATTACGGGAATTTTTTAGTTACGAATCTACTTTCGAGTAGAAATCTCATGTACTCAGGTGCATTAGCAATTTTACAATAAATTCAACCGATCATAATTGCGGAGACATATGTAGGAACAAAAATCGATTAATTATACGAACTACATAGCGGATGTATAAATGTATTCGATTAATGATTCAATATTTAGGAAATACTGCAAATACTGGATTCAAAAATTCTTATTTTTATAAATTATTTTTAAATTTCTTTTAAATTACAAAAAATTCTATTAAGTAGCATTGACACGAACGAACTGGTAGAATTTAAAATCAAATACATCCGCATCAACATCTCTGCTATACATGTGCCATACACATGAGTGAAGAAGTAGAATATGAAATCCCAGTGGTCAATTGGGATTTTGAATGGAAGGACAATCAAATAATTCTAATAATTTATTGTTTAGTTTAAGCATATAAATATTCTAAAACTTTGGAGACAAAACTCATACACATAGAAATACACACATACATATGTACATACGGATTCACACATACATATGAATAAAGATAAAAGAAAGTAAAATAGAATATATGGCATGGCATGGCATGGTATGGTATGGTATGGTATGGCTGTGGTAAGGTTTTTAGTCCTTAAGGATTGCAAAAACTACATGTAAAACAAATAATTTTAAAATAAAATTAATGTTTCTCCATAACATGCTGGTTGGATGACTAGATGTCTGACCGTTTGGTTGTCTATGGCAGTCATATATACAAGTAAAAACACCTTAGGAGTCTCAAAAAAAAAAAAAAAAAGTACCTCTAGAGAGCTATATAAACAAGTGAAAAAATATACGCATACAAAAAAGTATCCTGATAGATTACTTGTGTTACAAAAAACAGAAAAAAAAGAAAACTTAAATAAAAAGACTTGAAGGTATATGTATCACTCCCTTAAAAGTTCTTCCGAGTTAAACTAAAGGATTTAGAAAATTTTCATTCTTCTTTGCCAGTCTAGCAAATGTAATCAAATGCAATATAGAAAGTGTCTTCTTCTTCCTTTTATTCTCAGTTTTATTGTCTTAAACTTATTGTCTATCATTTTAGGTAAAATTGTCTTGGTTTTTTTTTTTATTATTTTTGTTTCTTATGTTTTTTGTTTTTAGTCTACTCTTAAGGGCTTAAGAAATTGAAAACAAAAGTTCTGCTTCTTGTTTTCTGTTTTTGTTGTTATTTTTATAAAATAATTTTTGAAAAAAACTACTAAAATGTATGGAAAATAATATTTCAAGGTAAAAATTGCTGTTCATATCAGTCTTAGGAACTTGGTATATGAAAAATGTGTAGCATATATTTAGGAGTTTAGGTTTGTTTGCAGTTGTAAACTTTGCTGTTAAAATGTCATTACAACACATTTGAAGAGCTTGATAAACAACAACAGGAAATTGCAACAAATACTTGTAAATATCTTTATAACTTTATACACAAGAAAATATTTCCGTAACGTAATGTAACTACTATATCCATAAACACACATACACGTACACTGTATATATTCTCTCTCTCTCTCTCTGTGTATGTTTATATGTCTTTGGTTTTCATATGCAAATAAAGGGTGGTGTCAGAAATATATTCAGATTTAAAGAATATGTTTCGTAGAAAGTGTTAATGTTTCCTTGAGAATTTATTTTGTGTGAATTTCCTACACCGTTTGGTTCACCCTTTCACTTTTCTTATATAAGTAATCATGTTACGGCATGAGTATAATTATGTGTTTGTTTATAATCCGGTAAGTTGTCCATGGACATTTAGCTCTAATGTTTGTATCATTGAGTGTGTGCTCCATAAATGTATGTGTGTGTGTTTAGTTTTATGTTGCATGTATTTGTCTTGGAAGGGATACCCCCGGTAAACAAAAAGCTAACACAAGCAAATATATTAAGTTATGGATAATGTTGCTGTTGTTGTTGCCCGTTTGTTTATATTCCTGTCACAAAATTGTTTGTTAAAGTGGTGAGAGATTAGTCGAAGAAGAGAGAACGAGAACCGAAAGTGGAATGAAGAGATGGTGAAAATGTGCATAAACATGTGACCATAAGTAAATGACAGTGAGGTAGGGCAATTCTTTGGAAAATTTTGTTATTTCAACATAAATACACTTAAAATAATTCTTGTTGCACCTTAAAGTAGGCAACAAATGCATTCAATGTGAAACCAATATTCAATGAGAAACCCATGAAATGTATCCGTTTTAATTCTCGCCTAGGAGTTAACCGTCAGTAATATAGGGACTTGCCTTAACTTAATAACGAAATTAATAATCTTAACCTTAGTCATATTTGAACTTTACGACTGTCAGCGAAACGTAGTTTGGACAAATCCGAGTTAATCCCGAACTACAAAGACATAAATGTATTAAATTCTATTAAAATAATCTATTTTATTTAAACATCTACTCCAGAATCATGCAGTATTATTCAACAATCACAGCTTTAGTGTACACAGTCTCTGATGGCCGCTTAACTTTCAATAAATATGAGTAGTATTCTGTCTTTTAACAGCTCTTATAAAATGTGTAATCTTAGAAATATTTTTAATAAAATTCTTTATACATTAATTAAAAACAAAAAAATGTTGCCTATAGGTGGGCAACACTTTTTGAAAAGAAATTCTTCACTTAACGGTTTCAAGATTTAACCAACTTTTGCAAAATAATTAAAAAAAAAAAATCATTGCTTACAATTATTTATTTACAATTATTTTTAAGTATTCGAATTTTAATAAATACTAAGCAATTCTTTGAGTGCAAGGCTGCCTAACCAAACAAGAATTTCATCTCAAGAACATTACATGCTTTGTGAAAAGCTAGTTATCTACAAACTCATATACATATATATGTACATACATACACGTATTTGTATTGTATCATTGTATTAGTCGGTGTAAATGACACAACATGTTTTGTTTTTATTATTTCTGATAAAATTTTAGACTGTTTTGTGTCGACAATTTTAATTTTTTATTTTTTTTAAAATCAAATGTAGGCACATCTACAACATTTATTTGTTTTAGAATCTTTTAAAACCTTTTCTGTTTTATTGTTTGTTTTGTTCAGAGAAGAAATAAAAGAAGATTTACACTCACCTTTAACCGTAACGCCTACAGTTTGTAAAACTTCAAGTTTCTTTTTATTTATGGGTGATTGGCCAATACACTTATAAGTGCCAGCATCTTGATAGACCACATCTTTTAAAGAAAACTGACCGGTAGGTGTGGATAGGCCATGACCCAAGCCACGTAAACGAGCTGTGACAGGATCCAAATGCGACCAGCAGCCCAAGGAACCTGCAAAAAAGAACAAAAAAAATATGATTAAAGGCTTTTAAAAATGTTGACAGCAAAGGGGGCGGTGTTGAAATTTAAATTTATTGAAACAGAAACTGAAAGACAAATTGCTTTTCACTTTGAAAAATATTTTATTTGGCCCCAAAAGAAAACATTCACAAAAAATATTTCTTTTTTTTTGCTTTCCTCTTTTTATTTTTCTTGTCTTTAATTTCGTTAATTGTTTCAAGACGAAATTTTTAATTTGTTTAATTGATTTGAGTATCATTGGGAGGATGGTAAGGCCGTAACTGCCCTTTTTCCCATTTTCTTGCTTGCTTTTAATTTCTTGTGGCATACTTTTAGGCACTTTCGGATGGAAAAGAGGATATAGTAAGTAGCAGACTATAAATTACCATTTTCAGCCCAAAAAGGAGAATAGAAAGCAAAAATGACCAAGCCAATATTATAAAGCGTACCACCGTAGCTCTAAATGAATTTTTATTAATGGTATGATGGTACATCATTAGTTACTCTTCGGTGCCTTTTTTGGAATTTATTTTTGCCAATATTTTGTTTTTTTTTTTTTTTTTTGTTTATTTTTACGGAGCAATGTTGGTGCTGTTGCTGTAATTGTATTAATTGCTTTTACAATTAATATCCAATTGTTGTAATTAAGTTTCGTGCAGATAATTGTCTGGGATGTTACATAAATAAACGTTCAAATATTAATCGTATAGCAACACACTGTATCGCCTTAAAATAGGCTTTAGTTGTTCAATTAAAGTGATCAAATTAATTAAGCGTTCAATTTTGTTCTTCTTTTTTCCTGAGTAGAATTAATTACTGTGTAATTTCATTAAAAGCAAGACTTAAAAGGTGCAGGCGGTGGAGAAATAAAAAAAACCTCTGTGACAGAGATACGATATTCTTATGACAATAATCAATTTGAGTATTTATTTATTATTGCACGCGTTATTTCATTGGGTACTGCATGACATTGTTTCATTAAACTTAATTATTACCTTGTGGACATTGAAGTGTAACCGCACCACCCAATTGTACTTCAAGTTGGCCTTTATTGGGATTATGAGAAGCTGCTGCAGCCACAGAAATATCTTGATCATCTGGCTCGGATGTGACATCAACGGAATCATCTAAAAAGTACAAAAAAAAAAAAAAAAAAAAAAAATGAAATCAATAGACCCTTACGGCATTTTAATAAAGAAAAATATATTGATTTATCGACTGATTGAATGAATAATTCTGTCAGATTATGACAGAAAACAAGCTTCAAGCCTTCGTAGTATTAATACTAAAAATTTCAAATAATAGCTACCTCTCATATATAATATATATATACATATATATTTTGGTCCCTTATTAATGGTATAGTTTTGAAACGTACTTAAAGGATTTCAGTTGAAAATTAAATCGATGTTCTATTAAACAAAGATTTCTTAAATTTCCTCATTAAATCAAATAAAATTTTTAACACCTTATTTAAAGGGCAACAAAGAAGGTGCTGCCTACCTTTAGGTTGGTTTTTTGTAAATTATTTTTAAGAAACCTTTTCAATTTACCTTTATGTAAATATTTGAAAATAAGGAAAATATTGATTTGAATTTTAAAAAGGTAAAGCCTAATATTAGTTTATTTTTCTTCCTCTCAGCTTAAAGCATACTTTAGGGCTTTGTCTTACTTATGCATTTTTTCTGTATGGTTTTTAAATATAAGAGTAATCAAATATTTATTTAAGATTTCCATTTATATCCCTAAACAGCCATACTCTTTGGATTTTGCTTATTTATTTGTCCATTATTTGTGAAAATAAGACCAAACCTTTTAACACCTTTAGGGAGTTTTATGGTTTTTGAGAACGAATAAAAACAAAGGTGAGAGGGAAGAGATTTAAAAATGAAAATGTTCAAAAGTTAAATAAAATGTTTACGTTTATACAGAAAGAGAAAAAAATTAAGAAACAACATAAAAATTGATGGCCATCAATGGATTTTGTGGATCCAAAAATTTTCCTTTTTTTGTTTCAAAGAAAACTTGCGGAAAAAAATCAATAAGAAAAGTAACAAATTAAAGAAATCTAAATAAAATAATATATTCTTGATATAAATAGAATTAAAGGAATTATAGACAATTTCAGTTAGAATTTTAAATATCTTGGCATAATTTTAGGTGTTTAAGAAAATTCTTTAATATCTTAATTTACTACCCAATAAGTACAAAATTTGAATTGTTTGTGAATCAGAATATTTTTATTCATGAAACCGTAATTTAAATAACCACCACCCTCAACCCTATCGGTAAGAGCAGGAAAAATGCGATGTAAATCTCAAAATCGAAATTGTTTATGGCGTACTCTAGTTGAATTGTCGACATATTGAAATCTCTCCATTATTGTAGTGACTGATTGACTGGCTGATATCATCGTCATCTATATAGTTTGTTGCTCTAGTTGTTGTTGGTGTCCTTGTAGTTTATGTATATTTCCTTAAAAGTTTTACAAAACCCCCCAAAAAATATTCGTAAAATAAAAACATAAAAGAGTGACGTAAAATGAATTTCAATAGCTCGAAGCGAGAGTTTCTTAGTGTAGAGCTGCGTATGGCTGGCAAAAATGCTGTGTATTATATGCGAGCTTATATGATTAATGATTGGTCGATGTATGAATGTACGTAAGTTTTATTAAAGCATACTTACCGGGTTATAAAGCATATAAGTGAAAGGGATTTGCCTGTTTTGTATTTTGGCCAGAACTGAAGGATTTTTCTTTCATGGCTGTCAGTTGTTAAGTTTTGAGTTATTATTTTTGGTGGTACTTTTTCTTATTCTTACTTTTATTTTTTGTAAAGAGGGTTTTTTTGCATGGGTAAATGGGTATGGCTGGTATGGACAGATTGGAAGTTTATTAAGTTTCAGGCAGGTTAATTTAAAAAGTAATCTCAACTGAAGATTTAATAGTAATATGCGAAACGAGTGAAAAACCTTATTTTATAGGTTCTACTGAAGTGTACTGTGTTTTCAAGATTAAAGATTTTATTTTTAATAATAAATTGTTCTCGAAAAATACTCTGCTGAATTACTTTTATCATTTTGGATATAAAATGGAAAATATTCACAAACATATCTACATTGTGTGAATAGGTAAATTGTTAGAAAATTTCACAAACAAAACTCGTGTGTAATAATAGTTGAAGTATACTTTTAGGTTTTTATTACTGCATTAAAAAAAAAAACAAAACCTCATTTACATTTTGCTTTTGTTATAATAAAAAAAAAAGAATATAAAAAATAAAATAAAGTAAAAGCCTATAATGTATATAATAACACATATTTATACCCTTACACTCGTAAGTCTTTGTATCCCTTTTTCTTTCGTTTCTCTTTTGTTATGACACATTTATCTACTTTTCATTTATTTATGAGCATGTCTCTCAATGGCAGAGTGAGCGGAGAACTTGTATAAATAACAATTTAAGCTGACATATGCAATACTTGTGTTTTAAATGGAAAACAATACAAAATGCCTAAAAGTATGCGAGTGTTAAGAACCCAACACATTTCAAAATTTTTAAACAAAACCACACCGCTAAAAAACGAATGTTCTTGGAGGGTATTTAGCAAACAAAAAATAATAAAAGGTTGTAAGTGCAAAGAATTAATGAAAGCAATACAAAGAATAAACAATAAATATTAATAAAGAAGAATAGACATACACAGGAACGCACAAAAAGAATATGACGAAAAACAGAATAGAAATGAAAAGTATTTAAATGTTGCTTATGAATTGATAAAGGCGTTGGAATTAGGAAAGATCTTAAAAAGTAAGCGAGAAAGCAAAGGATAAGAGCATTAGAAAGAGAAAATTCGAATATTGGATTCTAATTTTAAAATATTGTGGTATACTTTTCGGGGTTTAATTTCATTTATACTGAGTTATGAAATATATGATTTATGAATAATTAATTCACTTTAATAATACAATCTTAGACATTTAAACAAGTACAAATACGTCCATGAAGACAATCTTTGTTAGCGATTAAACTAGAAAAGAATTAAACTTAGTTTCTGTGGAACATATCAGCCAAAAACTAAATTTTTCTTAGCATAGCTCATATTTATTTCCATTAAACAGAATTGATCGTCTTTTAGTTTCTTTATGGACCTGGTAATATTCAAATACTGTTCATACACTGTTTGTTAAGGCTAAAACATAAAATGTGAAGTGAATTCAGGCGTAATTTATTTGGACTAACATTTTAAAGCATACTTTAAGTCTAAATACAACACGTTTGCTTTGAAGATGAATTATTTTTTATTTTAACATTAATAATTCTTTACATATTTAAAGCCAGAAAATACAATCACTAAAGTTTAAAATAATTTAATGCCTAAATGTATGCAATACACTTTCATTTAATTTTTTTAATGAGGGTCTGTGAAATTTCTAAAACGCAATTTTAATGTCAATTTTAATTTTTCTATTGGTTTTATTATTTTTTTAAACTTCTTTGTTCGCTCTCACTCTCTCTCGCTCTCTCTATTGTTGTTGGTAAGCGGCTTAGTGTTGGCACTTTAGAGAATAATAATGTTATTCAAATTCAAATAATCTTTGAATATATTTAAGAATATATAAATAAACACGAATGGATTTTAAAAGTCATCAACAAAACCATATTTTATCATAATCGTTATACAGCCAGAAAGTATGTTTTATATCGTATTGTGGGTATGTACATATACATACATAGCCTTTTTACGCTGTTACACCTCTTTTCTTGATAGCAATTACCAACAAATTAATGCCACTTGAGTAAGAAACACAAAAACATTTCCTGATTTGAAGGAAAGAGAGAGGAAAAAAAACAAAGAAAACAACAACAAAAGGAGAAAGTACAAAATAATAAGGAAAAGGAAACGATAACAGCTGAAGTAGAACAACAAAATGGCTGATGAAAATGAAAATGTTGTTATCAAGACAGAGAAACTCATAATGATGATAATAATACTAAAGACGGTAAAGAAAGGCATGAAAAATAAAAAAAATAAAATTAAATTGAAAGAGGCACAAAAAACACATCCGTCCGTCTATTTTTTTTCCGCAGAAATGAAATATTTTTCAGCCTCTGACTGTCTGTTCTACTTTTTAGACAATGATTTAGAACTTCTGAATTATTTATGGGAGAAATTTTTTAAAGAAATTTTTCTTAAACACTGACTGTTTGTCATCATACTCATCATCGTCGTCATTATGGCCATGATTATGATTATTTTTTCTCTCAATACTCTTCCTTTGCTTCAACTGTGTTACAAATAGTCGTGCGTGTGGTGTCACCGTCATGTTTCTCTCTCTCTCTCACTCTCTTTTTGTCATTCCCATTCCCTCTCTTCATTTTTCCTTTTTCTATGTATTGTAATAAAAATGTAAGAAAAGCAGTAGGTGTCAACAAATCCAATGATATGCAAATCCTTACAAATTTGTTTTTGTCAAACAAATGTCACATTCACAAAGACATGACACTTTCACAGGGAGTGCTACTTCAGGTAACAATTTATAGCAAAAAAAAAAAGTTATTTTTTCTTTTAATAATTTTTATTTATCTCTCTGGATTATACTTCTTTCTCTTGCTCTCCGCTTTGACGAGACAAGTTGACAAAAGATTTTTGTTTTCTTTTACGTGTCATAAAACAAGCCAATCGATCATATTTATGGAATTTACAAGAAAAATTGAAGAAAAAAAACTTATTACAGCTATTGGTAAATCTCAGACATTAAAAAATTATTGGAAAGCAAGAATTGTAAATATTTCATTTTAAACAAATAGCTGCAGTATTTTCTTAGCTTTCTTAACTAAAAGTGTTTTTTTTTTTATTGCAATTATTCTTATTTCATGAGAGGACTGCCTTGTTGTCTTTTAAAGTTTAAAGTATCTCATTTCAAAACTATAGACCGGAAGTAGGCAGTAATACATTACAAAACATTCCATGCCTCAAAGTATGCATTGTTTTTATTAAAAAAAAATTCCATCGTAATTTTGTTTTCGAAATGGAATTTCCATTTTTATATTTATTTAAATATTTCTTCCTTTATGCTAAATATTTCCATAAAATTTTATGAGAAATTTTGAAAACTTTCTAACAAATCGCTTTTCCAACAGCCATCAAAACAAGTCAATTGTAAAATCAAATTTACTTTTATAACCCCAAACTGGCATGGGCTATTAGGAGTCCGCCAATACCTCTCTTTTTGTAAATATTCAAACCTAATCTAATATTTGTATTTCAACTGAATATTGTATAGCGTCAAGAATTATCATTTATCAGCCGGAAAAAACGAAAAAAATTTACACAAAATGGCCATGATTATATAGCCTCAACTCGCTAATAATTTCAATGGTTTAAACCAAAACCAAGAAAACAAAAATAACACCACAAACGAACTACAGAAAAAAAATGCCATCAAATTTTTATTAAAGAAAAAAAAAAAGGAAAAAACGAAACATTTTCTCTGCTATTCTCTCTTTCTCCAGCCAGCAACGCCATAAAGATAAGCTGAGATGGCATGTTTTTAGCGCATTAAATTTAATTTTATGATGATAACCATGCCAGGGTAGCTACTGAACAACCGAACTACCCCAATCGAGTCAAGAAAATGACTGTGACAAAAATGTAACAAATTTTTATTTTTATAATCAAATTTAAGCAGCATTAATGGCAACAGATATGGCTGCTTAAAACGTATTATTTTTTAACATTTCCCGAAATGAAATGTCTTTTGCAAAGTTCCCATCAACGTATAGTGAAAACAAATCAATTTAAATAGTGTTGATGGCCGCAAAGGATAAATAATTTTATTTTCTGGGAGCCTAAAATTAGGCAATAAAATTTGTATATTATTAAATATAATATTTGGAAACAATTTAATAATATCTTAATGGTTAACTGAACATCAATATTTTGTTCAAACCGATAATAATATAATAAATTATAAATTAGACATTAGGAAGCATAGTAATTTTGCAAATAAATTACAATAAAAGCTTCGTAAAATCTTCTCCCCATGAAACTTATCTAAATTCAAAAACTATTTTGCCTATTTTAAGACATCAAGCCGGAGTTTGAGCACTTACTGCACTGAGAGTAAGTGCTTTCGGGTTCAACAGTAGCCAATGAATGAACTCCTAAAAATATGCAATGTTTTATAATATTTTGTTGTCCAAAAATGTTTTAAAATGGGTTCATTTTATTTTTTTTTTTTTGCACCGAATTAAAAAATTATATGTTATTTTTTATAAAATCTTCGCTTGGAAAAGGTAAAATGTATTGCAAATCTCTGTTTAAAATTTTTTGAAGCCTGCATTTAGGGAAAAAAGTGTTGGTAATAAAGGACAACTTCCCACTTTTTGGCAGTTCAATTTCATTGGTATTTTGCTATTTTATCACTCAAAATACATCATCAATCACTGAACTGAGAATTCAATATTAGTTCGTCTAAAAACACACGGTGAAATATATTTCGATAAAAATAAAAATCTGCCATATATGAAATATTTTACCAAAATATGGAAAGATTTGTCATAATAAAATAAAATATTAAAAATATACAAAATATATATAAAAAAAGCCCCTCAAAACATACAACAAAATGCAAATGAAAGGTCGTTTATCAAAATAAAGCAATTATGGGACTTGTAAGAAAAATATGCATCGTTATAGCGAAAATATGATTGCAAAACAAAAGTTAAAAAAAAAAAAACACTGAAAACAGACAATAAATTGGAAACCACTAGATAAAAAATTAAAATAATTGACACCCAAAAATAGGCAACGCATTCAAATATGAATATTTTTGTATTGCAAATGTTTTTTTGTCGTTTTCTTTTTACAGACAATTTTTTGCCTTTCATTATTTATATGTGTGTATGGCATTATGTGAAGACAAATTTCTTTGTTCATAATATTTGACAAAGTGTTACATGCTTTTTTCGTTTTCAATTTATTAAATGCGAACGAACCCTGTCTTTATTCCTTTGGGAAATTGTAGAAATAAAAGAGAAAAAAATTTTGAGCAAATAAAAGCAAAATTTTTGTTTCGTTAAGAAATCCTGACAAGCGGCTGTCGTTACTTATTATTGACAAGCACAAATGCTTTATTAATAAAGGCAAACGTGTTACACAAGGTATTTTAACTTTACAAATCGACATTTGAAATGATTGATAAGACACTATTATACAGAGAAACGACATAAAAAATGTACGAATTACATAGGGGAGGAGAAGAAGAAAGTCCTAAGGTAATCGAAAAGTTTCGGAAAGTTCGTGGTGGAAAAAAAATTACAAAGAAACAAAAATGTGTATTGACAGCGAGCTAAAATAGAAAAATGAATGAAAATTAAACAGAAAGTATTTCGTGAGGTTAGCTACAGTATTAACGCTGTAAGGGACCGCCTAAGTTCCCTGAATTTTACATACTGAGAAAGTTTGACAACGCTTGGACCGGCTTTAACGAAAATTCAAAGCTTTCTGAACTCATTAATTCAAATGAATTTTATTTAGCGTTTAACTATCGTTTAAACGCTGATTAAAAACATTTAAGTTGACATCATTTTGCAACAGTTTAATATGTTTGAAATGCTCCAGCTTTGTGGATGTTCCAAAACCAACTTGACAGTCTGGATTAATGTTAAACAAGATTTTAAGAGAATAAAAATTTTAAGCTCATGATATCTAATCTCCACTGCTTATCAATCTATTGCATAACACAAACAACTGGGGAGGAGCGATCAGATGTAGCAAACAAAAACAAAAACAGTCCTTATTGACCATTGGGCCGTGGTAAAACTGTACTATATTTCGAGTCATTTGTACAAATGATGATATGTTGTTGATTGAAATTAATTATCAAGATAAAGACTTTAAGAAAAAATCTTTCTATATGCATCAGGCTTTGAAGATCCTTGCGAGTGCACATAATATATTCTTCTCTCTTGGAGGATTGAGATTCAGTAGACTCAGACACATACCCTTTAACTTTAAGACGTCGTGCGTTTGAAAGTTGAAACAATTTGTACAAATTCGATGTATAGGCAACACAACAAGTACAACAAAAAGACAAGAAAGAAAAAAAGAAAAATTTTTTGATTAAATTTATTGACAGACAACAAAAACATTAACAATGTAAAGAATTTACAAAAACTTGTCTAACAATGTGTAGAAAAAAAAAATTCCAATAGAAACAGGCGACTATTCAGTGAAGGTATCGAATTTCCCCATTTGATTGCTGCTTTAAATTGAAGCAAAATTTTTCTTTTCGTTAATAAAAGATAAAACATGATAAATATTTTTCAATAACAAAATAATTCTTTAGATACTCGACATGCCAGCTAAACAGGATTTTTGAAAGTGAAGTGGAATACATCATCGCCAACCTATCATAAGAATATTTTCCTA
Organism: Sarcophaga peregrina; assembly: GCA_014635995.1. NCBI lineage: Eukaryota > Metazoa > Arthropoda > Insecta > Diptera > Sarcophagidae > Sarcophaga > Sarcophaga peregrina. The sequence continues at coordinate 13,884,689 of CM025793.1, read as the reverse complement.
AAACATTTGTGATAAGCTTTTAAACAATTTACGAAAGCAATTACAAGAAATTTTCCAATTTATTGAACAAAGTAATAATATTCCTTCATAATCTTGCACAATTTTCACATACTTTTCTCAGTTTTTTTCCTTCTTTGTTTCCTTTTTTTTCCAATTGATTTCATATTTTCTTGGCTTGTTTGCCGGTACTTTCTTCGGGAAAACTTTTTTAAACCCTGTAACTGACATTAGGCAGCCGAGCTACTTAATATAGCACCAGCCTGTTTGTAAGCAAAAGTTTCATCAATTTTTTACTCACTCTCTATTTGTGTGTGTGTATAATTACAACTTTTGTTAAGAAGTTTGTTTCCTTTTTTTGTTTTTGTTATTCCAGAAGTTGTTGCATGTGTTAAGAGTGTTATTATGGTCCTGTTTAGTCGTATGTTTGTTTATATTAATGATTGTTTTACTTGCTAATTTTTTTTTCTCGTTTTTATTTTTTTTTAGTCTCTAGCCATTCAATAAGACTTTTGCGCCCCACTTCATTATCTGGCCTTTTCTGGGAATTGATTATTTTATCGGCTGTATTAGTGAAATAGTGTGGAGTTGAAAAATAGCAGAAGGAAAGAAAGTTTAATTTGGTGGTGAGCGTCGGAAGAATTTATTGTTGTTGCTGTTTTTCATTAGTCATAATAAAAAGGAAATAAAACTTGACGTTAATTGGACACGTACAAAATTCCAAAAGATGTTAAAATTACCTACAAAAGATTAAATTACGTGTTCTACTTTCAACATTCAACATTCTAAAGGAGTTCCTTTTTTTTTTTATTGGCTTTATAGGTTTGAGATTTTTTCGTTTTTGTTGTACGCCAATGACGCCCTAATTTGACGAAAAAGTTTTTCAAAGAACTGTTCTAAAGTTAATGGCAATATAAAGTGGAGACAGGTAATTGGTAAGATTTCCTATTCAAGAATGTTGGGGTTAATAAAAGGAATTTTAATGATAAACTGGAATTACAAACTCATGCCACCAAATCAAGGCTAATAATTATTGATTATAAGTTTCTTTTTTTTTAGAAAATAAACATTTTTTTTTAATTAATTTTCAATATATGACTGGTAGTGGTATAGATAAAGTAAGTTCACACTCCTTTTACCAAAAACCGAACATAACTTATACTTCTAATTTTCCTGTGGGTACTGTATCCTCTTTGAAATCTTATTGCTTGTATTCGTTAGCCACATTTGCTTAGATTCATGCATACTCGGCTTAATTATCCGTCAATCAAAATGTAACAAATATCATTTTGCTAGTTATCCTTATCGAAAAGTGGCATTTTATAAAAGCATTTAAATGTTTAGCTAAGACATATTAAAGGTAGTTAAGAATGCACCATAAATGCATTATTTCTGGTTATAACATTCAACTAAAAAATGTTTTCTATTTTAATGGGAAACGATATGAAAAGTGTTTGCTGGGTTATATATTCCATTAAATTTTTGGGTACAAAAATTGCCAAAATAAAGAAACAAACAGACACCGAAAATGTCATCAAAAATATGAAAAAAAAAAAAACGATTGTATTGGTGTTAAATGTAAATATTTACGACAACAACCATAAAACAAGTGTTCCAACGTATATCACATTGATGATGTTTGGCTGTGTGATTATGTATATTTAAATATAAAACATATTCAAACATATACACACACCCATACATACATACATACATACGGTATACGTACATTTATTCATGACAACAGACGTTTGTTGTAAAATATTTGTCAAACATATTTGAAAAGCTGCTGTTAGTTAGTCGTTGTGCCCTTTTTCACTTCCTCCCTTCCAATAAAGCGAGAATAGAGAGAAGGCGAGAGGATTTAAAAATATTTTTTGACTTCATACATTGAAGTATGTGTAGAAGGATGTATGTTGGTACGTGTGGTTCATTGGATATTGAATTTTTTGCATATGCAAAATTTGTCAACACCCCAAGATTTTCGCATACACTTGAGAGTTGTTTTGTTTTGTTTTTGTTTTTTCTGTTCCTTTGGCAAGAACATATTTTTTGTCATTTGACATGTGTTGTGCCTATAAAAAACACCCTCTGCGTTATTTTGTCTTTTTTTTTTTTTGGTTATTTGTCGTTGTCAATGGCTTTGTTGTCGTTGTTGTTGTTGTTGTTGTTATTTTATAATTTTCGATTTCATATTTTATAACTTGCCCGCCTACACTTTTGAGATTTTTTTTCGACTTTTTTTTTTTGCTATCTTAAGAGTGAGTAACAGAGTGTTATTATTTTCTTCTTTTTGTGTACAACCAAGGCTGATTTTTTATGGCTGATAGTCTAGGCAATATTATAAAAATTATTGGGTGAGGGCAACCATTTTTCAACAGATTTTTTTCTTCGCATTTTTAATTTTCAGTCCTGTGCCAATGGTTTTTTATGCCTCAATAAATATTTTCCTTTCGGTTGGTGTTTGTGTATGTCTACAGATTTCCTTCCCATAGCCGGTTTGCTTGCATACAGATATGCCTGATTTTTATTTTCTACATTCAATAATAATGATAATAATAATAAAAAAGGGGAGAATTTGAGTGTGCTGAAGGTAATTTTACGCATTTGTGCAGTCATTTGTTATGAAATATTGATAACTTTTGGGTTTTAAATCATTCAGTTCTTGTTATTTTTTATTTTTTGTTTTTATTTTTTTTATGCCCCAATATTATATTTTAATTTGTGTGTGTGTGTGTGTGTAGAATAGATAGTATAGGTAGATAGTATAGTGTGCACTTACATCTTACACTCAGATAGTAACCAATCGATGAATATTGAAAATTTAAATGGCGCGATGTGCACTTGTACCAGCCGGAATGTTCACGCCGTATTGAGGTGAAATTGAGGAAACCATCACCAGTTTGGGGGACCTGTAAATATGCAAATTATAAGCACATGGTTAAATTTATTTTTTAGTTAATAAATCAGACTTGTTAGATAAATTATTGGCATAATAAACAAGGCCATTGGAAATTTTCAAAAATTATGAGTTGAAGAGTAAAATTTAGTGGAACTCTAAAAAATTTTTAAATCAATTGAAATTGCTGAGAAATGTGTCTTTTGAAAAACTTAAACTCTCAACACCTTGATCGTCGAGTTAGGAAGCCTAAAAAAAAAAAATAGAAATGAAGTTATAAAGGGATCGCCGTTGTCTAGTAGGTAGTGCGCAGGCTTATTAGACGTAAAGCCAGAGCTCGAGTCCCATGCCAGACATCAAAATAAAATACAAAAAGTATTTTTCGGCGATTTTTTCCCAGCAGATTTCTGACGAAATTTCTGAGAGTAAATAAAATGGTCATGAAATGTTTCTCAAAATATCTGTCGCATGGAGTCGACTGTAAGTCGCTTATGTATAAAATTAACACACACAACATAAGTAGTGTGAGAAACTGCAGGCTTCTTGAAGACGACTGCTGTATACTGTCTAAGGGTGAAGGTATAACACTGACCGTTTTTGCCGTTCGCATCTTCCCTCTCTTCACCTTTCATAAACCTGCACAATGCACTGCATGAGTAGGGGCCATTCCCTGAGTGCTAGTTTTACAAAAAAAAAAAAAAAAAAGACAAATTACGCTGCGCAATTTCGAAATTCAATTCAATGATTATGCAGCAGAGCAGGATATGTAGTAGCCAAATAGAATTGTTTTATTTTCCCTTAAAATTTAAATTTAACTTACCGGTGGTTCACCATCATCCTTTTGCCAGCGCGGTGTACTTGGTGGATTTGAATCGACATCGCATTTTAGTGAAACCTCTATGCCTTCGCGCAGCGGATAACCAAATCCGGGCGTACGTGAAATAGCGAATGATGGTGTATCTAAAATAAATAAATAATAAATTAAAATAAATATTGCATTTATAAAAATTCATTAAATACAATTTGAATTTTATTTTCAATAAAACTTGAGGAAAACGTAAAAAAAGTTACGGGAAAATAAAAATTTATTTTTTAAAATTAAAGAAAAAAAAAACAAAAATATTTGATTTGCTAAATGGTAGGATAAGAAAGAAAGGAAAAAAAAATGATAAATTTTAATCACAAACTTTTTTGTTTTATTATCTACTTTTTGTTTTTTTTTTTGTAGACATGAGAGAAAAATTAAAAATAAAAATAAAAACACACAACACATGCAGCATCCAACATAAAACACATATCATATAAAAATAAAAATGTAAAACTAATCAATGAAAAATTGCAATTTTATTTAAATGCATATTTCAATATTATGTTATGCATATTTTTATTTCTTTTCTTTTTTTTAAATTTTTTCCTTTTTTAATGCAAAAAAAAAGGGATGATATGACTGTAATGAAAAAACCACAACGTAACAGATTTTTCAATAGGATTTTCTATGATTTATTAAAATTTTATGATGATTTTTCCCAACTTTTAGGAGGTGTAGTATGTATACTTGTGCATGTGCATGTGTGTATGTATTTGCACAGATATTACTATTGGTTATGCTTAAATAAAAAATTAAAAAATAAAAAAGAGAAAAAATATTTCATTTTTTTAATTCTGCATAACATTTTTTTTATACACACTGTATTTTTAATTTTTTTGTTTTGAATATTTTTTTTTTTATAGAGTGTACGTGTGTACATATATTCATATTCGTATTTTTTCTATGATATTGAAAATCTCTATTGAATTAATTGTTTGAGTATTGATTCATTTGTATGGGCATCTAGAAGAGGACTCAACGAACGTTACGGCATTTGACTGTAAACTGGGTCATTCCATCTTTCAGAATTAAAGATAATTTGTTTTATGAAATGTTTGTCCCAGGTCAGAAATCAAAACGGAAAAATATTTCTTCGGCGACTTCCTCTCAGCAGATTTCTGGCAAAGACTCTGAGAGTAAAAATTGCAATGAAAAGCTTCTCAAAAATCTGTCGTTCGGAGTCGACTTTAAACTGTAAGTCCCGCCAATCATGTATAAAATTAACGCACACGACATAAGTGGTGTGAGAAGCTAGGTCGTAATCCTGAATGAAGGATTGTAATGGCCAATTATGTATGTTATGTATGTTGGGTATGTTAAATATATAATGGGAATGCGGAGCCGTAAAATAATTTTGACCATTTCATGACGTTTTGTCCTTTAGTCACGATTACAACCTCTCACAGCATGCACGTTTTTTTTTTGTGTTTATTTTAGCACTCATTGGGTGACACCTAAAGTTTAAGGTCGACTTTGATGGTTCATAGCACCAAGTGAGAGTGTTCTGTGAATATATTGAATGAAAACTCTTAACAAACAGCGGGCGATGTATCCATATGTGAATAAAACACAACACAACAGAATATACATGTCCCAGGGGATTATAAGCAAATTAAATATCTCCATTTGTCTGTTAGAAAACGATTCGAGTCTTGAGTTTTTATGCGCTATGGTCCGCAGGGCTTAAAGTGGAAATAATGACTACTAGAATAATGAAGACCATATAGAGATTTGTTTTCTTGTATATTGCCCTTAATAACAAAAGTTTTCGTTCGACGTAACATGACTCATATAGAAATGTCTGTGTATGTAATATTGTATTTGTATACACATTCAATTCATTTATTTAAAAAAAAAAAACAGAAAACAATTTCTGTCTCTCCATATATGCCCGGCTATTTGTCTGTCTATCGGTCTGTTCGTTCATTTATCTGACTGTCCCTGTCGATTGTGTGTTATGTTGTATTGTCTATGTGTGTGTTTCATTTGTTAAATACACAAAACCAATGTCTGTCTGTCTGCCTGTCTTGTCTGTCCATTTATCTATCTGTCTATCAACTGTCTGTAATTTGTATTTGATTCATCAGAGAAAATGCTTAAAATAACAACAACAAGACATGCTATAACATATTACAAAAACAAAAAAAACAAAAAAATAAAAGACCACTTCAATTACAACATTCACAAGGAGTTTATAAAACACATTCAAAATAGAATTTTTTACATATGAGAACATCTATTGTGCCCCTAAAATCATACACCAAATCAAGCAAAAATATTTTCTTTATTCATACATTTTAATTTATTTATTTCTTTTGTTTTTATCCGAATTCATTTCGTTTTAGTTTACTTTCTTCACATTTCGTAAGAAAACAGAAATAATACAACTTATCTGGATGAGTGTTCATTACATTTTATGCACTGGTTCTCCAATATTCTTGCAATACTTTTATAAGAAATTAAAGCATAATTCTAAGAAAAATCGATTGCCTTTATATTGGATATTTTTAGGCATTGTAATTAATTTTTATTACTGTGAACTTATTATCATAAGTTGATTAAAATCATTGCTTCCGTAAATAACTTAATAATTCATTGAAAAATACTAAAAATTCATGGAAAATACTTTAAAATTATTTTAATTAGATGGCTTTAGAAACTTATACTCGTATATTTTTCTAATTTAATTTAATGTAATTTAATTTAATTTAGAAAAATATTTTCCATTTTTTTTTTTTGTTAATTTTCTACCATATTCCTTCAATAGAAATTTCTAATTCAAATTTGATTGTGTGTGTTGCTTTTCTCTTTGTGTAGTTGTGTTAGAGAGTATTTATTTATTGACTTGCATAGATTTTTGTTTATATTGTGTATGTATTTGTGTGCGACCACGTTTTATTTAAGCTCGTTCTGTTTCATTCTTTTTTTTTTTTGTTATTTTTCTGTCTATTCTCTGGGTCTCTTCGAGAGTATATCGTTATGGAATTATTAGCTTGACTCATGGAGTATTAATAGAAATACAAAAACAAATACTCATTGGGATTTAATGCTGTTACTGCGGCTGCTGTCCAGTGCTGTGTAGTTGTATTGTGGTTTAACTAGAATTTTTTTCTCTTTTTGTTATCTCTCTCCCTCTATATTATTTACATTTCCATTTACACTCACACTAATCAAACTTAAATGAACGTGTTTGTATTCGTCAATTTTGTGCGTAAATAAACTTTTGCAAGCATGAATGTGTGTGTGTGTGTGTATGTACACTGAGAAGGGAAATAAGGAGAATGAATGTCAAATATTGGGTGTTGCCAATTAGTATGGATTTTCTAGTGCTTAATTGAGATTTTTCTAGATTTTTGTAGATTTTTGTCATGGATTAATGTCGAAAACGATAAAATTTGTTGCGATAAAACAACATACGTTTTCTCTTTTTTTCATATAAAATTTAATTTTTATTATGTTTTTAATATTCTTTATACTCGTAAAGAAATAAAACAAAAAAAAAATTTCAAATAAATTTGTAAAGAAAAAAAAAGAAATAAAATTAAATTAAGTCTTCTGAAGTTTTTTTAGGGAGATAGGAGAGTGAGTAAATAATTTAGCGAATCTTGTGTACGAAGCGTGGTGGATCTGTGGATGGGAGACAACCAGAGTCGTTGGGTAAGGTTTTTTTGGATTACTACTCTTCTATGCGTAAATTTCGACCGCACTGACTGCGGTGATGTATTGAAGGAGAACGTATTATCCTACTCGTTGATGACCAGGCAATTTACACATGGACCCTCAACGATATGGCAGAGCGTAATAACTTTTGGTTTACTTGGGTGTCGGGACGTAATGGTGTTCTAGAGATATGCAGAGCAGAAGAAAGGTCCAGATTAACTACGATTCTTCATAATACTACAATAAGTCTACAATGTAGTATTAAGTTCCATTAACGCGGCATAGGTATGGAACCTAATCAAGGTTGAGCAGCAAATATGACCACAGTCCGATAAAGATCGCATGAAAAGTTAGAAGAAACTACAGAGACGAGAAGGGAGACGACATAGAATAATTCTAAGTTAAAATTATTCTCTTCTTGCAAGATTGCATAAAACCACAAAAATCAATTTTTAAGTCATTGTTTTTAAATTTATTTTCTTAAGACTACTGTGAGTCATTATGATGTCATGTTGTAGTGCGCGCCATTTAGTGGAGACTAAATTCATGTTAAAACTTCTTACAAATTTTAAAATAAAAGCTAAGAAACGCTAAAATGGTACCTCATTTTCGATTGAGGTTTTAAAGCAGTTCTTATGAAAAATTGGTTTAAATTGCTATTGAAATGTAATTTAAAAAAAGCAATTGAAGCTGGAGACAGCAGCTGCTTGAGATTCTCATGTTACTTTTGTAAACTTCATAAAACACAAAGTCAAGAGTCGTTAAAGTGTCATTAGCCAAAACATACAGCCCCAGTCAGTCAGTCAGTCAGTCAGCTAAGCAGGCAAGCATACAATGTTTGTTCGCTACGATGACGAGTGGAACAAGAGTTGCTTAACAAGCCAAACAAACTCTTAAGAAATCAACAGTCAGAAGAGAAAAAAAAAAAATTGCTGAAGCTAAAACGAAAATTGTCTACAACTTCCGACTACCACTCTTAAATTTTTTTTTTTTTTTGTTTGTTTAAAATTCATTTTGGTTTCTGGTTCTAGATAACCGTCATCTGTGAGCAATTGCTTGACTAAGTCTCGTCAATTGTAGTAAAAAGCGAATCAAAAAATAAAATGCATCTTGAAAACTAAAACTTAAAAATGAGTCTTAATTCAAATAAAACATTTTAACAAAAATTCTGTTTTAATGCATTAAAAAAAAAATAATAATAACAGAACCTAGTGGGGATTGTTAAACATTTAAATCCTGCTTCTCAAAACAGGCAGTTGCTAGAAAAGACGTAGAAATTAAGGATGAATTTGGTTTTCTATGGTTGTTGAAATATTTTCTTTTTATTTTAATAACAAAATAAACTTAAACAGTCACAATCTGTAGAGCTATACATCGTTTGTCAATTGAGTAAAAGGTAATTGCTTCTTGTTTCAACAAAGGTGATGCCTGATACTGGAATTATTTAGATTAATGCAGTGGGTTTTCAGACGTTTGCGAAAGAGTTGAGCAATGCAAGAAGTGTGAAGTGAGCTGACTTTCAAAGCAGTGGAAGCTATATCACTGTAGTTAAGCCAAATTTAACGAAGAACCTTTATGCTTTAGACACGGATCTGTATATTCACTTAACTGAATACATTTTTGGTCTCACAATGAATTTCATTTGAAATAATTAAGAATGGAAATTTATAATAATTTTACTCTAAATGAAATCATAAAAATTAAATGTAAAAACTGTGAATTAATTGCGAAACTTATTTGTTTAACAACAAACCAGTGAGCTCTTTATAAATCTGAGCAAATGAAATATATTGAATCGAAATTTCTCCTCTTCTCATTCTTCAATATGTTTGTTGTACAATCATACAATATTCTCCATATTATAAAGTAATAAAAAACATAAAAATCAAATAATAAAATAAATTCTATAAAAATTTCTCTTTGTAGAGGATATCCTTGATATTTATTTATTCGTTATGAGTGTATACGAGTATTTATTCGATTTTTTTTTTCAATAGTTGTTTTGTTCACATGTGGCTGAGACTTTTTAGCCTTGAAGTCAAGTATTATTGTGCAAATGATGACGCTGCTGATTTTCTATTGAACAGTAATTTACTGAAATACATACAAAAATACATACACACGCAGAAATTTCTTGCTAGAAATGTGAACCATGATAATTATTTTGCTTCCCTACCAATTAATTTTGTTATAGTTTAAGAGTTAATCCACGAATAATGAAGAAAGTTTTCCTAAGAGTCAAGGTTTCTCAATGATATCGAAAGTAATATTGGATTAAAAAACGCAATACAATTAATTGCTTGTAAATATTGTTAGCGCCAATATATTACTTTTTTACTTAATTGGTCATTACAGCCCTTCATTCGGGACTACGATCTAGCTTCTGACACTAATTATGTTGTGAGTGTCAATTTTGTTCATAGTAATCTGAGAGTTTGTGCCAGGAATCTGCTGAGAGAAGGTTGCCGAATGATATGTTTCTTCATATTTGCTTTTGTTAACCCCAGAAATTGTACAGAACTTTAGCTATGAGCCTATCGAAAACTTTACTTATAAAGGTATTTTCTGGAGTTGATTTCATACAGGCCTACAGGAAAAACATCCTTAAATATTTGTTTGCGTTTATATTGAATGTAAAACCAATAGCAGTAGTTGTTGTTGTAGTTGTTGTTGATGTAAAAAAAAAACAGTAAATGAGCTTTATAACCATTATATAATTTTTCAATATTTAAGTACCGTTATGATGAAAAAAAAAAACCTATAAAATGTATCCCACCACCACCACTATAAAGTAGAATGAGTACTTTTATTTATTCCTGTGCTCTTTCATGTTTCCTTTACTCTCCATCATCCAAACATTTAGTATTTTTTCTCTTTAAGTAAGTATGTTTGTTGTCTTCATTTTTACTAATTTCTTTTTTTTTTTGTTATTGTTGCTGTTGTTTTTATTGTAAAAAGTTAAGTATTTACTGTACTTACATTGAACATCCAATAGTAGTGATGCATTCTGGCGTATTTTTAATGTGGGATGCTCCATAACGCATAAAATGCGTGCATTATGATGTGCCCGATAAACAGCTGGCAGACGGGCTTCACTTTTGGCGCCACTATTAATTTTATAAGAGTTTTTATCCTAAAAAAAAAAGAAACAGAAGGAACATTTTCAGGAAAACAATTTTTATGGATTTTTTTTTCTTATTTGTTTAACAGTAGAGGGCAGGAATGAAAAAGAAAAAGGAAAAATTTACTTCTCATTTTTAACTACACAATTTTAAATAACAAATTTTCCTACTCTGACTTAACTTACTCATTTATACACACAACACACATACCCGCACAGTCGCCTACGTAAAGCAATATAACAAGCACAGACAGATATTGTGTTAAACACACGTACACACATACAAACAGACAGTGGCAGACATTTTTGGCATTTCAGTTTAACAGGTTTTGTTTTTGTTTTTGTTATTGTTATTGTATGTTTTACCGCTATTTCATGTATTTTACTGCTTCGTTATATTGTATATGCGAAGTGACTGTTGTGTGTGTGTATGATATTTATGCAACGTATTTCTATATAGTGTTATAGTGTTAAAGTGTCTATATGTGTGTATATATGTGTGTGTGTGTGTGTGTTCTTTGTGGGTTCTCTTTTGAATTTATACAATGTTAACAATTTGCATTCCAACGCTTTACATGAAATATGTGGTGCTTTCACAGTAAGTATTTAATTTTTTTGTTTTGTTATTGTTTTTGTTTTTTTTTTATTTTTTTGTTCGAGTACTAAATTGTTGCTACTCCATCTCGCTCTTATTACAGTAACTCTAACCATACAAGTATGTATATGAGTTACTCATGAGAAGTTGTAAGTGCTAGAAGGAGACTGGGTTGTTTTCAGCGTTTGAACTATAAAATTTAAAAAATCTTAAATTTTTATTAATTTTTTATGGCGTTGTGTACGGATTAAAGTGATTGAATACAATTCTAAACAACTCGATTAATCTTAATTTTAAAAATTTAAAAGCTCCAACTTCTTTCTGGAAAAAAATCAGAAAAGGCTCTAAAGGCAATACAGCAAGACAGTACGTTTTAACAAAAGACTTTACTTATGCAAGACTTAATGAACGAAAGCGAGACAAAGCAAAGAAATAACACATAGGCTTTCTGACTAGTTTAGCACCAACTTCTACTAAAACTTTAGGTGTCATTGTCCTCCATCATATTGTGATATCGTACGTGAAAACGTAAAATCATGCAAAATGAATGGTTCCAAAGGCTGCAAATGGTTTATCCACTATGAAATTGAGACGAAACCTACTTTTTGCAGGAATTTAGGAATACATGTCCTCAATACAAATTCATTTACTATTCCAGTAATTCAATTTGTTAAATTCAATGTGAAATGGCTCATATATTATGAAGCATTCATGCCTACAAATATCGTTCCACATATATCTGCGAAATCATACAGCGGTGGATAGAACTGAAGTGAACTTTCCAAGCGACATATTCTTAAAATGTTTTATTAACTTTGGCCATAAGTTGATGTCCAATCGATTGTTTGACATAGAGATACTACAACTTACTGATACCTATACGAAATCATACCACAATGAAAAAAATTTTTCCTCTAAGATAATGAATTGGACGAAAGATAATTAGTTTATTAACAGAAATTTAGATTGGGGATGATGATTGTGTGAATGTATTCATAATTTTACTCAACACTGTGAACATACATTGTATGCAAATGATGTAAAAAAAGTGTTGGCATTTATTTTAAGCCAATATAGAATGTAAATTGCAAGAATTTATTTTGGAGCGAAAGTATTTATGCAAAGTAGTTAAATATTAAGAGAATATTAAAGTGGAATAAAAAAATAAACGAAAAAATTATGCGTTCACTTTATAAGAAATTTATAAAAGTTGATTTCTTTTTTAATAATAAATAAAGAAAAAATATTTTATTAAAAGAATTTTTGTTTAAACCATTTATTATCCATATATTGTACAATTATTTTACTTTCTGTTTATTGTTTTTTTTTTTTTTTGAAATATTAAATAGTCTGTATAAAATGGCAATTGAGTGCTATTCAGAGATAGAAAATATATTTTCCAAAAGCCTCAAAATAAACTCCATTTGTTTGCAATTGCAACGTATGCATTTCTAGGACATTCATGCTTAGCATCCTTGAAGTATTTTATTGGTAATAATAAACGAGAAAGGAGAGAAGCAATGAATTGGTCACAAAATTTTAATACGCAAATGAAAATTGTTTCTCTTTAATTCTGTACTTTAACCCAATTGAGCACTCAATATTCAAGTAAAATAAATGATTAGTGATCACCGAGGAGCCTACTGAGCAATAGGAGAAAGCAAGCTTGGCCAAATATTTTAAAGAGGCATCATTGTACAAAATATTCTAGTGTATCAACTACGTAGATCGGAAGGTAATCTGTGGGAAAAGTGGATTCCTCTGAATTTACTTCTCAGTTCATATACAGTTAGTAAAGATGATTCGGAGTTCTTAGTTCCTCACAATATCTGTCCAACATTTTTTACCATTTTGTTCTTCTAGTTCTGTTTCTGAATATAAGAGAATCATTTTTATATGATAGCGATACAGATTTGAATTGTCACAACATTAACAGAGCATATCATACAAGTTTAGTTTGGGTTAAAAATGTTACCCAATATAATCTACAGCTACAGCTCTCACGAAGGGGTTAAAATAAGCTCTTCGTTTGTGTTTGTGTGTGCGTGTGTGTGTTTTTTTTTGTTTTGCATTGAAAAACTATTCGATTTTTATTCTTTACAAATGTTTTATTATTATATACGCACGCTTTACTAAAAACATTGATAGCCAGCCATTCAAGCATTTCATTTAATTTCATACTCTTACTAGCACTCACTCTCACTCTCCCTCTCACACACACACACACACACACACACAGATTATGAAAAAGGAAAATGTTATTTTGTTGAAATAAATGGCCACAGTAAAAGTGTAAGAGAGTGTGATAAGTAGCAACGTGTTCATATCAATGCAAGAGTCGTAAGAGAGCAAGAGACAGAGAGAGAAAGAAAGAGAGAGAGAGTGAGAGAGAGAGAGAGAGTGTATTTGTCCCAAATAGCTATTATTATGCTCGTTTATTTTATGTTTCTTTTGTTTTTTTTTTATTCCTTTTGAAACCATTATAATGCATGATGCAATGCATTCAGTTCAGTTTTTTGCGACTTCTTACATTTTAAGTGAGAAAATCTCTCTTTCTATGTGCATGATGATGATGTTGACGTATGCAACGAATATTACATCGAATTGAAGAGTGTGTTCGTTTTCCTTTTTCTAGTTTTTATAAAAAAAAAAAAACCAAAAACAAATAAAGAAATAATAAACCATTATTTGACTTGGTCAGCATTACATATTATTTTTGCCATGTTACGGTTATTGACTGTGGAGTAAATTTAAACTTAAGAAACATTATTCATGCAATACCGCATAAAGAAAATTGAAATTGATTTTCCTCAAAAGAAATTTAACTAAAGAATGAAACAACCCATATGTTTATAATGTTAGTGAGCGAAAGGATACTGTCGTTGTTATATTGATTATGTTGTTATTGTATAGGTTGTACTTAGTGACAAACCCAGTGCTGGTACCCGTACAGCCATTGACATATGCGTGTGTGTAGCGTGAAGAATGTGTATGTGGATGTGGATGTGAGTGATAGAGTGTCTCTATTAAAAGTGTTTATGTTTTTTTTGTGGTTTCACAGGAGCTGGGATGAATATTAAACTTGGAGTGATAAAACTCTGGCCATTGTTCGCATTCTTTGTTCTATTTTTTTCGATTTTTTTCTTTTCTGTTGATTTCACTAAAATTTGTTACAAATTTAAAGCTTTTGTTACAAAATGTTGTAGAAGAAAAAGAAAATTTGGTTCAATAAATTTTTTATATGAGAGAGAAGATAATATACATTTTTGTAAATATTTCCAACATATTTTTTATTAAAAAGAAAAAAAAAGTATGAAAAAAAAAAAAAATACTGAAAACATTTTAGGAAGGATGTAATTTGTATGTTGTAAAAGAGTTTTCTTTTTTTGCAACAAAATTTTTCAACAAAGGAGAGGCTATTTAAATAGCAAAAGAAAAATTTTTTTTTAATACTTTTAGGAATATTTAGAAAGAATATTTGGAATGTAAGTGGAACAAATCAATTATGTGGCAGATACAAAAGTAATTTTAATATGTTAACATTCAAAATTAGAAAAAGAAAACACTTCAATAAATTCGTTCATTACTATCTTTTACCATTTTATAGATTACTGTTAGGAATTAAGGGACAATTCATGTTCCATACACACTTGTTAAATAATATATTTTTTTGCTCACCTTTTCATTTTTGATTTCTTCCAGCTCTAATACCTCAGCCGAAACTTTTTGAGCGTGGCGATCTACACCAGGACTTAGTAAAACTTCCCAGGTTAATGTGGGCTTGGGATTGCCGCCCTCGCTTATGCAAGCCAAATTCAATTCGGAATTTTCTTTGACGGGCACAAAAATATTGCCAGCATCTAAACGGCGGCCATCGATTAACAAATAAGGAGGCTTGGGTCGATCTAAAACAATAACAAAATAAATACAACTTAGTAGCATATTTTAAACATTTCTTTAAATACCTAAAAATATGCTTCAATTTAATAAATGAATGTTATTCTATAACGAAGTAACCAAAAAAAAAAGATTGTAAAATGTAAAGTTTAAAGTTTTTGGTTTAATTTTTTGTACTTCTTTTCTGATATAAAACTTTTTAAAGTTATTTTATTGTTTCAGAGTGTCATATAGAGGTTTAACACTTTATCCCCCATCCTGTATCTTTTTTTTTATTCTGGTGCTTTACTTAAAGTAAATGCGGTGCTTATGATGTTCATGTTCTGGTCAGGCTCAACTTTGTTATGGCCATTTCCTTAGCAATAAAACCAAAAGGAAAAGTTTTTTTGTTTCTTTTTTTTATTAAAAACTAAAATAATGGGAAAATAAAATTTTTGAAACACTTATTTTGCTTAAATTAAAGCATACTTTTAGTAATAAGTATTTTGAAATTTAATATCTTTGATAGATAGATTTAAGCTCACCTAATACCACCAATCTAACAGGTCGGGCATTTTCTGTATAGTGTCTGGTATTCTCGGCCTCACATTGCCATTTGCCATCGTCCTCCAGCATGACATTGGTTATAGTTAATGCGCCATTAGCCTCTTTAATAAACCGATAATCTGTGACCCTTGACGTGCGATCCATTGCGTGAACCACCTTTAAATTTCAAAAAGATAGCGAGAGGTAGAGAGAATATATATATTTAATATATAAATATGTATTAAACATTAATTAAGTATTAAATTATTATACGATTGTGTAGTTGAGTTGAAATTTAAAAAAAAAAAAAACAAAATTTATTTTTATTGTGTTGTTGTTTGTTTTTAATGCATTTTAAGCTGTTTAATATTAAACTTCAGCCCAGAAAATATTATTAAATGAAATTAAAAATGTTAAAAGTCTGCATATGTACCCATCTACCCAGTCATTCCGGCCAGAGAACGATTGAGAGAGCTTTAATATTTACTATATTAAAGCATACTTGCAGGCATGTAAGGCTTATGAGTATATAAATATTTATTTAACATTTTAACTTTAAGCTGCTTAATAACTGTTTTGTTTATAAACAAATGCTTTTATATTATTATTGTTATTATAATTTTAATTCTTTTTCTCCACTCTTTTTTTTGCAACACCATTTCGTTTGCAATTACGTTGCGCTACAGTGTATAGAAGCAGGATATAAATCCCAAACCCTGGAGACTATGCTTTAAAATTATAAATATTATAATAAAAATGGAGTCATTAAATGTATGTAAATGGCTACCAACAAAATAAAGAGAAAAATTAAAATTTGCACAGATCAAATATTGGTTAAGAGGAACACAATCTGTACGATAAGGAAATAATGTAATTTCATTAATGTAAGTTCAAGATATGCTAGCATATAAGGCAAATTATAGAATAGAATGCGTTTGAAGAATAGTATCCTACCACCCTTTTCTCAGTAGTTTTTAACTGGTCTTATATGATTTCGATCACTTTTAAAGTGACTGCATAGATTCATATATCTGGTCTGTAATCAACAGGTCAAAATTAAGGAGTTCTTCTAGCCCTATCAAATACAATTAGAGGATTTTTGCACTTTAAGCTGTCGTAAGTATTGAAGGAAAGCAAGATATCTTCGTTGAACGGATTGTTGTACTATTATTAATGAACAAATGCGGTCAATCCCAATGTTTCTATAACGTACCCAGACCGAACATTAAACCGATTAGTAATGGTTTCTATGCCCTTTGATTTTGTTATGCAACAACATTATTTCCAGCATGTGACTTCCGTCAACGATATTTTAGCTGAAAAAACACAGAACGTTGAACTATTAACTGGAAAATATGTTTGTGTGTAGTACAAACGGGAGGTTCAGATCAGGTTAAAGCTCCAAAAAGAACGGGAAATATTTTCAGCTTGTTTTTCTAAACTAAATATTAAGAAGCACGAATTACTCACACTGAAAGCCAGGCTAGGAAACCTCCGTGGTGGATAACATCGGCATAGATTCTCTGGACTAAACAGAACTGATACTTGGTTTCTAAGTAACAACGGATGGGAAACCTATTACTCCAGTAGCTTGTAGAGTGGACTAGGTTTTATATGCGTTTGAAAATACTTTTGCTCTTTACCAATATACCAAAAAAGCTTAACATTTAAGCGATTATATTACATTTGTATTGCACACCGATGACCTGTTGTTATTTTAATACTGGTCTACACTCTGCACAGTATATTATTAACGGTAAAATAACAAATTTAACCGTTGTATGTATGCAAGTAAGAGTGTGCAAATTTACAGATGCTTTATACTCGAATGGTAGTCCTTTACGGAGTATGCCCATGTGTAAGTGTTGGTGTGTTTAAAAGTATCGCAATCATAAATAAAATTTAAACAATAACAATAATATTGTAATAATAACAAATATTATAAAGAAAAACATTCAACATTAAACACAATGTTAAACATTTTTTGGCATACTCAGGAGTAAAGAATTCTTTTGCAATTTTTTGCAATTTCTTTAAAGTACAGGACAAGCCTCTAGCTTTTGTTGATTTTTGTTATTTTAATTTTATTATTGTGTGGTTATTAGTTTGTATTTAATTATTAAGTAATTTATTATTATTATTATTGTTGTTAATTAGGACAGAGGCGGAAGCAGGCTTCAAAAATATTACTGAAATATAAAAGTTCTCAGCATTGACGTAAGGAGAGGGATCATTTCACCAGAACATGAAAACAAAGATAATAAATATTCGTAAATATTCAAACAAGAGAACATTTTTAGGATACATCATTAATCTGTGATTGCTACCTGTTTTACTCCTACGCCGAATAAATTTGTTGATAAGTTTTTGAAAATGTATTGAACTACGAGTATACGAATGCTTAGTGTCTGGTCAGTAAATAGCATTCCTCTCTCTTATGATTACTTATTATTTATTATTATTATTCCGCATGTACATATGTATGTATTATGCTTTCTTTAGATATCGCATTATTTAAATTGGATAATCGTTAAAAAGGACAAAAGAAATGGGAAGCAATAATTGAAAGAATTTAATTTTTAACATCACAAACGCTTTATTATACAAATGAAATAAGAAAAGTTAAGCATGATACTCCTCCTATTCCTTTACGTATGCTAAATACAACTGTCAGTTTTCTGTTCTTCTTTTTTTCTTCCTTTTGTCATATATTTTCCCGTGTGTGTGTGTTTCTTGTTTTTCTTTTTTTTGTCCTTGTTTTGTTATCAATATCTTACAATTCGCTGTCAATTGTGTGTTGCTGTCGATGTTGTGCGTTTTAATATTGTACTCTTGCCATAAACTGAAAGCCATCAATTTGCAATATCGCCTTGAATGTTTTCACATAAAATGTAAAACTTTAAATGACTGTTATGATCTTTTTCCCTGACAATTTTCAGTTCCATTTTTGCCATCCCGTTCTTTTCGCATTTCTCAATTTTATCAGTGTACGATTTTTGGGAAATTCTGTTGCAATTTTGCCACAACAACCTCATAATAATATGTTATACTCTGGCAAAAGAACGATACGAATAAAAGGAACCGTAAGGAAAAGAGAAACTTGAATCATTTTTCTTCAAAAAAAAAAAAAACAAAAATAAAAAAAAAACATGAGTGAAAAAAAAAACTTTACAAGTCAAGAAAACTAAAAAACAAAAAAGTTATTGAGTTGTAATTGCTTATGTTGTCATACTCTTTTTACTCTACTCTCATATATTCATACACACACACACACACACACACGTTTACAGAAAACAACATAGGCTAACAAGGAGCGGGACGTGCAAGAGTTTCTCACAAACTGGCATAGTTATGTAGTTAAGCTAAAAGTTTTGTTGCCTACTTTTTGGCTTTTGTACACGTGCTACAAATGCAATTAGCAAAAAAGAAAAGAGAAACTTACAAGCAATTTTCAATGAACAACAAAAACAACAACAACAATAACAACAATCACAATTATAATAGCTATGACAACAACAACAACTAAAAATTAAATAGAAAGAAAAGAGTATTCCTTTTTAGTTTTGTTGTGTTTTATTCTCTCGAGTTTTTCTATTCTTTTTGGAATACTGAAGCGAAAAACTTTTTGAATTTTGAGTTTCGTTTGTAAATGTTCATGGTTGGCTTTAACAACTTTAAGCATGACGTCTTTTGGTTATTTTTTCCTTTTTTTTTTGATGGTACTCCCCTCCTATATTTCGTTTACTTTAGAGCATACATTTAAATGTAATAAAACGGAGTAATAAAAAGTAGTGAAGATGTTGTTTTACTCTAAAAGAGAGAAGCCCTCTATAAAAAGTTTACAAAAATATTTAAAATAAATGCTGAAATAATCGTTGTCATACTGTTGGTCAGGCTTTCTGCTCTTCCTCGTTAAAAGTAACAAAAAACAAAAAAATCAAATACGATTCAGCTGAAATTTTATTGTTTTAACTTTACCGAGTAGAAATAATAAAAAAAATTATCAAAGAACTACAAGTTTAACCTGGTAATCAGGTTAAGAACAATTTAATAAACTTTTTTAAGGCGCTATAATAAAAGTATAAAAATATTGCATACTTTTAGGTTAGATTGAAATGGTGTGAGAAATAGGAATACAATTTTTTTTTTTGTAATAACGTAGCATACTTAAAGGAGAAGCATATCTAGTAATCGCTATACAAAAGCATTACATAAGATTTAGCAGCTTAATGAGATCACCTAATTGCATTTGGGGCAGAAAGTGTTATATTGACAAAAATAAAGGTGGAAAAATGGGGAGCACATATGTATTGATGGACCTATAGGTGCTACAAAATGTCATAAAAATTTGTTTCTTTTTTCTGCTTTCACACTCATTTACACTCACCTGCCCGTTCTTATACCACATACTGGAAGCAATGTCCAGGTCAACCTCGCACATTAGGCGTATTTCTGAATGCTGTTCTGCATACACCACCGACATTTCCTCATCTTCATAAGGGTTAGGCAAAATAGGTCGCAAAGGTAATGCCAACGGGCCTTCATCATGTGTGTAGTCATCACTCTTGTCGTCAGAGCCTATAACACCCATTGACGCATATTCTCTTTGCCTTTCTGCTGCACCCTCAAACTCCTCACCATCATCGATTATAACCATAGGCTCCTTGGGTTTATTTAGAACCTCTACCGGCACCCGAACGTTTGTATGGGATCTCTTCGATTTGCTAGTACCTGTAAATGGCATGGAGTGCTTCACTAGCGTGTTATTCAAATATTTTAATTGATGTTCGTCTTTTGAGGTTACTACAGCTGAACTTTCGGTTAACCCCTGTTGAGCTGAGGCTGTTGTTTTTGTACTGTCTTTCATATTGCTCTCACTGGTTTCTATTTCTTCGGTTTCACGTCGTGCACGTTTGGTTTTAAAGCTTTTTCTTGTGTGATGTGGCTCATGCTGATAAAATGGTTGTGGTTTAAATTTAGTTTCCCTATGCGTCTTAACTTCTTTGTGTTGCAGCCGGTGGGCTACATGTATTCTTTGGTGCTCTTTAGTTTTTTGTCTGTTAGTTTTAGTTTTCTTTAAAGCTTTTGAGCTTAATCTTTTGGCAGGACTCTCAAGTGAACTCGAATACACGTCGTGTGTATCCATTAAAGGCATTTGGGATGGTAAACTATGAATACTTTTTAGTTTGTTTGATTTCGAAATGGAAATTTCATTAAAGTTTAGCGATGAAGAGACAGCCGAAGCAGTAGAAGTTGAAATGGTAAAAGATATGGGTTTTGTAGTGGATTCTTCATCATCAGCATTTAGGTCCTCCTGTTCATCTTCTTCATTATCGTTATCCTCTTCATGTTGATCCCCGCTATCATCTTCATTGTTATCGATAACATCTTTATACGTTGAAGAAGCAGAAGACATGGGTGTAATATAATTGTTGTTTTTATTATTATTATTGTTGTTAAGGTTTTGTTGTTGTTGTTGTTGTTTTATGGTTTTAGTGGTTAAAGTTGTATCAGAGAAAGAAATTTTTTGGTTTTTTGGTTTACAATTTTTGGCACATTTTTCCATATTTACACCATCACCTTCACCTTCACTTTCACCATCAAAATTATTATTTTTGTTTTCATTTTGATCATCGTTTAAATTAATTTCAATATGTTTTTTAAGGTTTTTTATTTTATTATTAATATTATTAACATTGTAATTAGCATTGTAACCCGAATAGGCTTTAATATCACTCTTTGCTAGAGAGTAATATTCTGACAGATGATAATGATGATGTTTCTGTTCCAATTCATTGTCATCTGTGTAGGCTGGATAGTTTTCTTCTTCGTCTTGATCGGGATGTTGCAATTGGCGATTCTGTTGTTGCTCTGTCACTTGTTCGGCACGGGTCTTGGTAATATGTTGTGGCCATTTTGCAGATGTTAATGGTGGTATTTTGTAGTGGGCGGCGGGCTGTTGTTGTTGCTGTTGTTGGTGTAATTGTGGTTTGATATTTTGTTGTTGTGTATAAGAAATACCTAAAAAAGAGAACAAAAACAAAATAATATTTTAAAATATTTGGAAATACTTAAAAAAAAAAAAAATATGATCTCTAAAAATAGATTCCCATATAATTGTAATTGCAAGACATGCCACATAACAATTTGTTATCGTTATCGATTCGTTCAATAACATTTTAAACCTTAAAATTCTCTTTGACGTAGCAGCATAAATTGAGGAAAGCAAAAAAAAGCAAAAAAAACAAAAAAGAGTGGGAAATTCAATTTGTGTTTTTCATTTAATTTCATTTTTCTTTTTCTTCTTTTATTGTTGTATTCAATTTGTCTTGTAAAAATGGTCACCAATTATTTACACCCACACATACACACACACTGACAACATTGTCCTTGTAATTTAATCAAAGTCTAATGGTCGTTGCAAAATTAAGTTTCTGGTTTATCGTGTTGTTGTTTATCTTTTTATAACTGTTTTCAGTTTATGTTCGAACGAAGTTTTTTTTTTTTGTTTTCTTTTTGCTGACTTTGAATGTTTATTATACGCCACGCTCTCTCTCCAATAATCATAAAAATCGACAGAGAAAGTTAGGATGATGGAGAGATAAGGAAATGGAGATTAATAGAATAAGTGCGAGAGAGAGGTAGAGAGAGAGAGAGACGGAGAAGTAAAGAAAAAAGGGCGTAAACAGCCGTCAATATTTATTTTATTTAAATTGAAAACCAATATATTCATTACGATTGGCATGACAGTAACAAAAACTTTAAGAAATTTTGTAGGCTTTTCCACTCTAGAACTTGATCAATCGGACTAGGTAATCGGGTTATTTTAGGATTTCAGTTTGAGTTATCAACTGCGAAAAAATATTACAGGGGACATAATGCCATATTAGGTCTATATGATACTTCATATGTAAAAAAACGTATTTTAAAAATTAATTTTTAATATTCCTTTCACTGAAAACCCTGATTGCCCTGGTCATTTACCCAACTTGCTACGAACAAATTATTTATATGGTTGGTGAAAAAAGGAGAAAAGGAGAGAAGAAGAAAAAAATGAAAAAATTACTAATAAAATCAAGTTATATGTTCGCTTTAAGAATACAAAGTATGAAAGCAGTTGCCATTACTTCCACATTTAGTTTTTACTATTTACGATTTTACTATTCCGAGAGTTTAAGATTCCTAGTTTGTTTTATTTGTTTATCCTTCATCGTCTATCAGTTGTAGACCAATATAAATGAATATTGACAATTGAATTGTTTTGTAGCTTATTACACAATCTAGTTGGTTGCAGAAAATAGACTAAAAAAATACAGAAACGGTAAAAATTCGTAGAGAAGATAATCATATTATGCTTTAAAAAATATTTACAAAAATAAAAAATAAAAGAAAGTAAAAACACTTAAATGTCAACACAACAGCAATACTATCTATAATACACATACATGTTTATACACACACAATATAAATGGAAACGTTATGTATTGCATACAGTTTTTCTTCATTTATCGAATACTTTTCTAATCTTGTATGTAATAATCCTTCTTAATAAGAATCTCCTTATTTACCCGCAATAAGCAACTAAATTTACAAAAACACACACAATATCGTAAATATGTAACCGGAGATGAAAAACAATAAAAATCTACGCATGTTCTCTAATAGAATTATTTGCTTCAGGAAGGCTTTTCCTTCACCCTTTTATGCTAGCAAAATTTAAAGGCTTCTGAACACAAGTCACTTGATATTCCGTATCAGAAAATTGTCTACAATTTATTGAAAGTGAAAGTTGTTCTGTTTCGTTGCTTAAAAATATTTCAAAATAATAATGTAAATAATAAGATAATTGTTAAGTTAATGTAAAAATTTTAAGGATATTATGTAAATTAAAGTAATAACATACATACATACATTATTGGCCATTACAACCCTTCAGTCAGGATTACGACCTAGCTTCTCACACCACTTATGTAGTGTGCGTTAATTTTATACATGAGTGGCGGGACCTACAGTTTAAAGTCGACTCCGAACGACAGATTTTTGAGAAACTTTTCGTGGCAAATTTTATTTACTTATTTTCTCTCAGAGTCTTTCCCAGAAATCTGCTGGGAGGAAGTCGCCGAAGAAATATTTTTCGTTTTGATGTCTGACCTGGGTTACGAACCCGGGCCTTTCGTCTAATAAACCAACACACTACCCACTAGACCACGGTGACTTAAAAATATATGCTTAAAAATATTTCAAAATAATAATGTAAATAATAAGATAATTGTTAAGTTAATGTAAAAATTTAAAGGATATTATGTAAATTAAAGTAATAACGAGATAAAGATATATCTGTGCGATATAAATATCACAAAATTCATCTATAAATTCGGCTTCCACTATTTAGTTTCTAGCAATGCAAATTCCGGAGTCGCTATGGGTGCTTTTTCGAATGCATCAGTAGAACTGTGAGGTATCCTGATCTCTGCGCCGTAAGAGAAGACTGGGATGTTACCCAAACCTCCCAGCGCTCAAGGACTCTTTCCCGCTAAACTTGTTAAATCCTGCATTTTTTAAAGTATGATAAACTGGAATACGAATGAGTACGGGAAGTTTCAGGAGGTTTTTCTTGGTAATTTCTATTTTATTTCCAGAGTTTTTGCCAGAAGATTACTTTAAGGGCACCGCTGAGACAAATTCATTTGACATGTATTATAAGCGCCATGCATTATAAACGCAATATTCCAAAGTGCAAGGTCAGTTGTTTTACTGTTACAGAACATTTTCTTCTCATTGGCCATCTGATGTCCAAAAAGTCAAAAATGTTTTCTTTTATAAAGCCTTTATTGTATTTCCATAAATTAAATTTGGATGACAGAGGAGTGCTTAAAATAATTTGAATACGTGTGTTTGTATAGGGAATTGTTTAAATTTCTTTTTAAAACAAATCATTAAAAACAAAGTTTGGTTTTATTGCAATTTTTCTGCAATATTTGACCCAATTTTTGTATGCTTTTAAACGTGTTCTACTCTGATTATTTTTTTATGCTCATAAACAAGCATTTCCTTTTTAAATTGATTGTACAAATTTTCATATGAAATGAAAATATAAAACATGCTTCCCTTACAATGCCGGAGCCAGAGTCATTCATTTGATGTTCAATAACATTTTCAACATTTTTTTCCTCCGGTTTTTTTCTCGTTTTTTTTTGTTTTTTTTTGAAAAGTAAAGGGAAAAGAAAAATTCACAGAGAAAATAAAAAAAAAATGTTTTTAACAAAAATGCAATGATGTGTTAACAAAAATAATCACTCACTTTGTCAAACCTTTTGTAATCACCACAATGGAAACACATATTCGTATCCAAACATGCTCTCAAGCAGACAATAATAAAATATAAGCCAAGCCATGGATAGGTTTCTGTAGGAAAACTACCCGACTGCCCATTGTATTGGCCATTGTATAGGATTTTTGGTTATTTTTTTTTGTATTTTTTCTTTCTTTCTTTCTGTTTTTTTTTTTCTTATTGGAGTCTATAGATAATGTTTATACATATACATACATACTATGCATGTAAAGATACAGAAGTATATGTATATACATATACTATATCTACATACATATGTACATACATAGTGTATGAATGTTTTCATTCACATTTATTTAAGAAAATATATCGTTTTTGTTATTGCAAATCAAGCGAAAATAAATGATTACATTTATTTTACTATTTGCTATTTTATATATGTATATATGTATGTATGTATATATGTTTGTATGTATATACATACATGTATATATATGGCTGATATATATTGTGTTAAATTTACTTATTCTGCTGAGTGTGTGTATTATTAAGTTAAATTAGTGAAGCAAGACCAGCTGATTAATGTAATTTTTCATAGATTTAGTAGTGTTTGTGGATATTTTTTTTCTCGTCTTTTTTCTTTCATTCTGTTATGAAATGACCCATATACTTATATGATTATCTTTCTTTTTATTTTGTTTTTGCTTTTTGTTTTTTTACATTTTGTGTACCCAGTTTAAGCACAATTGGCATATTTATAATCAGCTTAGGCTCCCTTTTGTTGTTTTATTATGCTTGGCATTGTATAAGTAAGACTCGAGTTTGTTCTTCAATTTCCTTTACACAACACTATAACAAAAACACATACTTAAAACATCTCCACACACACATACACATACACACACACCTAAATGTGTATGTTTGTATTTGCCACAACAATAAGAAGTACAATAATAACATTAAAAATACCAGTTGATTTACCTTTCAGCCATATTGAGCAGTAAAATTAGAAGCTTAAAGAACTTTCTCTCATTTTACTTTTCTCTTCTCATGTGTTACTTATTGTTAAGGCTTCTTTTTTCATTCTTTTTTATTTTTATTTTCTGCCTTCACTTAACTTTCATTTCATTTTGAACTCTTCTTTTTCTTATTGTTGTTTTTACTATTTTCGTTATCGATATGTGTATGTGTGTGCTTTTCCGGCTTATTTATGCTTGATTTGTGTTTATTTGTATTCGTGTGTTAAATCATTGCTTTCAGCTCTCTCTCCTTCCCTTTCTTCTTCCCTTGTCCTTTTTGTCCTTAATTTTGATCAAAGTGTTTATGAGAGAGTGTAGGTGTTTTCCGTTTAAAACGTTGATGATGGAAGACCTTTTCTCTTTGTTGTTTATAAACAATAACGGGTAAACAAGTTGTATTTACAGTGAACGACAAAAAAAAAATCGTTGATATTAAAGAGGATATTTTAGTGAAAGAGTCCAAAAG
Organism: Sarcophaga peregrina; assembly: GCA_014635995.1. Lineage (NCBI taxonomy): Eukaryota > Metazoa > Arthropoda > Insecta > Diptera > Sarcophagidae > Sarcophaga > Sarcophaga peregrina. Next base: position 13,858,350 of record CM025793.1, on the reverse strand, counting down.
AGCTTACGAAATTTGGGAAAGGTTTGTAGTAAACTTCTTGTAAATATTTCAAATTGTCAAAATTTTTAATAGCCTGATGTTCTAGGCCTTTAATATATTTCAATAGTGGCGGGACCTACAGTTTGAAGTCGACTCCGACTTACTCTCTTAATTGTATTTCTCTAAGTGTTCGCCTATTTTTGACTTATTTTTACACACGATAGTTACGTATCACATACAAACTCCTAGTGAAAGGTGGCAATTTATAAATTTTTATAAATTTCTTTGATTGTTTTCTCTTTAACTTCTATCACTTGCCCATGCCTTTGCTATATTTTATTGGTTTATAGATTCCTCTTTCATACCAACGAAACAATAAAAGGAATGAGAAGAGAAATTCTGCCTTAACATCAAATCAAATAATTTATTGCTACTTTTCCCTTTTCAATCTTCAGCGCCATTAATTTCCCTCCTTCTTTTTTTCTCTCACTCACTCTCCTTATCTACAATATTCAAATGATGGCTTATTTAACTATAAATCAATGAAGCGTTTAGCTAATCAATAAAAATAATAAAAATAATACACAATAAAACAATAATAAAATAAAAAAAAAACCAACAACCAAAAAGCAAAAAGCAAAAAAGAAAATGTTATAAAATAAATTATATCAGAGGCATACAACATCAAACATCAAAACAGAATTTCCAAGATTTAAGTGAATGAAAATCAAATTTAATTTATTGTAAGAAACGTATGAAACGGATGAAACCGAAATGAAAATAAAAGAAACACTGATTTTCACAAAAGTGAAAAAGTGATGAGGTGCAACGTGGCGTATGATTGATTGTAAATAAAGTGATGGTTTGGCAAAGAGAATATGATTATTTAACGTTATTAATCATTGGCTATGAGTAACGAGGAAATAAATAAAACGATTTTGTCCTCAACATTATTTTTCCCTTGTTTTTCTGTTTAATCAGATTGTGCTAAGCAAAGATGGAAATGGTTAGGATATTCGAAACCCAATTAAGCATCTACAAATATTGGCCTGTTGATATAGAGCGAAACTCAAGAGTTGAGCTGCTAAGTCCTAATTAACTGATCTCGTTAATCAGCTTCAGGGCTTCGCCATTAAAATGCAACTTTACATTTTTGACTTGATTAGTACATAATAATTTAAAAAAGATTATCCAATGCCCGAATTTCTTACCAAAAAATTGTACTTAATTTTGCATTTCGTATAAATGCCTATTGCACTGACCCATATTGACATTCACTTACAGTGCAAGTTAGTGGCGGTGTTCACATTAATTTTTGGTTTGGTGTAGTGTTAGCTTAACCACTGCATTACAAGTTCAGTGGTTAATATACCAAAAAGTAATTTTTGTCTGTCCTTAAAATTGTAGAAGTAGAGTTACGTCTATTATTTTGCACACAACTGTGTTAAAGTTTTAGGAGAACGCCTGAAAGTAAAAGATGTTTAATAACAATTCCATCATGTGTGCTAGAGTATTGCTATTGCTGTGCTTTTTGGTAATCTTACGCAAAACGGAAGTATTTCCATGTAAATATGTCTGAGATTTTTTTCTTTTCCTTCTGATTTTGGGGAATTTTCATTAAGTTTTTCCATTTTCTCTCATATTGTTTAGCTTGAATTAAAATTGGGTCTTATTTTTATGAAGCCATTCAAACATTAAATTATTTTTCCTGCTTTATGGCCACTTCCTTTTTATAACTTTTGGGTTAAATTAGTTTCTCTTGCCAATTTTGGCCCCTTCACGCTTATTCGCATTACATTTTTTTGTTTCTGTTTTAGAAAGTTTATGGATTTCGAAAGTAATAGCATTACTAGGCCTTTGGGGACAATTTCATTGTTTCGTTGTTTATGGAGTTAATTAAAATCAAAGCGAATTTTACTAATTTCAAATGTGTTTTATAACTCATTGAGGATAGAAATTTTCCCAAACAATTATTAGGTAACCAGATAAATGAGCAATTCGAACTCGTTCTCTACGTTGAAAGTCATTTGAAACTTAATGCATAAAGCGAATGTAACTCACAGTCAAAAACCGTTTTCTTATATAAAATGTTTTGTGTGGATTTAATATGTCCTCGCATAATGTCTTTACGAAGAGTCGTGTGCAGGCAGTACGGATCAGAACTGATCAGATTTACCAGGCTGTAATTCAAAAACCATTTTTATTCAAACAGAATATAAAATGTTATTAATTTCTGTGGTGTAAGAAGCTAGGTTGTTATCCTGACTAAAAGGGGGGTTCTGACCCATGAAGTGACTAAGTAATTACACATATTACAGCCCATCTGGGGTATGAAGAAGACCTTACAGGCTTCCGGAGTTTTAAAAATAAGTCTTGCTTTCTTTTAAAACTTTAGTTTGGAGAGTTCTTTACACATGATGAAATTTATTTGAAATTCATTCGTACTTAAATAGTTTTACATTTTTTAACAAAACGTCTACAATACCTGTTTAAAATATTCTTGTTTAATAGAATTCCTATGTGTTTCCCCCACTCTTTAGTATTTTTTATTTTCCTTTCTATAAAATTTTTATTATGGACTTGAATGCTATAATAAAAGTGATCAACTCTTAAAATAGAACACATATGTCACTTGAACAGTCTAGGGAATAACTCAGGCCCAACCAGGACAATAACAAGCAGCAGGCAGCAATAAAATATAACTTAAGTGCATAATAATGTTGCAAGGCATGTACAGGTTTACATCAATTCGTTATTCTTTTTACGTTTTACGTTCTTCTGTTCTGATCTTTGGTTTTTTTTTTTGTTTTTGTTTTTGTATATTCTAGGAAAGTTGCAACAGCCATCATCTTTGTCAGCGTCAAGTTTAACGGCAGCAACAATGACAGAAACAACCTCACATGAGTGGTGCTTGATGTTGCAGTTGTACAGTGCTTAAATCCTTCTTAAGTATCTTGACAAACACATGCACATCTCTGACTGACACACATTCACACACATTTACAAACTTTACAAGAGACTTTAAGTTATCAAGTTAAACTTAAAGTGGCAACTGCAAGAGGTACAAATATCAAGACAACATACAAGGCCGTTGTAAAAAATAAGAAAAAAATTATAGAAAAGAAGACTAAAGGCTAAAGGCGGTTTGAAGAGACAAGTTAGAAGGAAGAGAAAAGTACACAAATGTAAGAAATCAAATGAAGATAAAAGACCTCCAACGAAATCAGCAAGCCATACATTAAGAACGAAACAACTCTTGTTGAAAATTAGGGAGAAAACGAATGAAACAAATGCCAGCAGTGGGAAAGGGCAGAAACGGTGAATATTTTTTCAAATATGTTTAGAATGAAAAGTAAAACGTATCAAGTGTACAATTGAAGACCATAAAATGCTTGTTGATTTGTTCGAAAGCAAATAAACTTAAAAACAGAAAAAACCAGAATTAAGTATTGTGAGCAACAGCAAACATCAATGACTAAGACACTAAGTAAGTGCTGCTTGAAATCGAGCAGAAAGACAGAACCAAAAACAAAAAACAGACTTAAGTACACGGCTAAGGCTCTAAAACAAGAGAGAATTTAAAGTTATTTCAGAGAAATAGGAAAATTATAGAAAGAGAAAAAAAGTAAAAGAAAACAGATAACAATGGAATCCGAAAACATTAAATTATATTCACGGTACAGATCTTATCATAAACAAACGATTACAATGTGACGTTAAATGAACTAGACCTAGCTCTGGATTTCTTAAAAATATTATAAAACCTTCACTCTAATGTGATTGCAAATATTTCTGCAAACGTAAGCATACTCTCGTCTTATTGGTAGAACGTTTCTTTGCATTCCCCGATTTCCTAAGACTATTAATTTTGGGGATTATTATCCCTTTAGTTTTGCAATATATTTTCCCGCGAATGTGATATCTCAAAAGCCACTTGCCGTAAATATTATAGCTTGAGTGTCAGTTGATATAATACATAAAGGGCGGTTAATACAAAACAATGTAAAAAACCATGCATACTGGAGGTAAATGCCTTCAACATTATCTACTATGTATATAGCAACATCACAGCCATCTGACGCCAGTGTTATCATTGTTCAGGGTTCACAACTAGGTCCAATAAAATCGAGGAAAGCACTTAGTGTTGTGACATACCCTATTATATTGAGACACCTGAAATCATTTAAGCTTGGTGAAACAGTCGGCTTCATTGAAATGCTGTGTACTTACTGAGCCTAGCAGGGTTTCATTGCGTTAGAAACATAGCTTCAATGTATTACAAACTTAATAATGCAATTCCCATAATGCAGTTCCCATAATACTTCACTTCAAACCCTTATGGTAAATATGTTTTACCTCCTTTAGTAAAAATAAACTTTTTCTAAACAAATTCGGAAATTGTCAGCATTTTCATCATTTTAATATCAAATCGTGACAAGTAAAGAAGAAAAATTACGAAACAAAAGAACCACTGAACGTATGTGGAATAAATTTGAAATGAATTCAATATTAATCATACGCTGCGACGTGTCGCAGTTATTGTTTCATTAAAGAAAACTTTATTAAATTAAATTGTCCTTTTGTTTCGTTTATTATGAAATTCAAAAATAAACAAGAATTTCAAGAACAAATAATAATATTTGGTTTAGAAAATTCAATTTCAGTTTTGATTTCTTCTTTTCAAAAAGCAAAAGTCCAATATGAACACATAAATGCGAGTATCCAACTTAAAAATGCATTGAAAGTATTATGATTTCCGTTTTCCAATGCATGCAATGTTTGCTTTCAAAGAAAACAACAGCTACTGGACACATTTACCTTCAATGGAATTGTTTTCTATTTTATGAAATTGGTTTTCTTAGATCATATGTTTTTGACTTTCAATACATACAAGAAAACAGTCTTTTGTAGATTATTTAGTATTGCACCAAAAGTGGAGTGTGTGGTATTGGAGGTAAATAAAGATGTAAATAAAGAGGTAAATATAGTTTAAAATATAGGGCATGTGGAGGTATCCATTATAACAATTTAACTTTTTCAATGCAAATTTAATGCTGTTATGGTAACACCAAATATAATGCGAAATACTTTATAATGGAAGCACGCTACTGAGTTTCCATCCAATACTTTCCTACTTGCTTACTTAATTGGTCTTTACAATTCTTTGGTCAGAAATACAATCTAGTTTCTCATCAATAGTTTAAAGTCGAATACGAACGACAGATTTTTTATAAGCCCTTCAAGGCTATTGTTTTTGTTTTCGGAGTTTCTGTTTTTAGATTGCGGAGATAATGTCGCCGAAAGAAATATTTTTTCGTATTATATGCTTCCTTTTCTTGCTCGTCTATACAACTTCTTCTTGTTCTGATCCTGCTTAAGCTGAATCAAAAGTCATTCTCCAGTTTATTATATGAGAACATCGTGCTCTTATAACCGTTTGGCTATCCGTTAAACCTCACATAGAATGAAAATATTTTCCTAATATTGTGTCAATAACCAGAATTAAATTAGAAATTAAAAATATTTGGCGATTAGCGGAATGGTGTCTTACTTTAAATATGTTTCAATTAAAAAATTTATCAATTTCATAGACATTAATAGCTCATTTTTATTTTATTATTAATTTCAATTTAATAAAACTAAAAAAAAGAGAAAATTCCTAAACAGAATTAGCTGCAAGTGTATATGTGTTGTAAGTTATATTCCAAAATGTTACTCCGATATGCTGTCTTTAGGAAAATAAGACTGAAATGTGGAGTGTTTTATTTTTTCCAGTCCTTTTCTCTTTCCATTTAATTTCTTTTTTATATTTGGTTTTATTCTTGAATTTTTTCGTCTAATTTCATGGTAATTTATTCACATTTTTATCCTTCAATGTATTCATATGTAATACTTGTGTGTTGTATGCTTACGTATTAGCATGTTTTTTTATCAGTCTGTCAGTCTGTCCTTCTGTCAGTCTGTATACATCCTTTATTAATTTCTATTTTCTGTAAAGTTTGTCATTTGTCTGTATTTTAAAAAAAAATTTTGCAATTTTTAGAAAATAATGAAAGAAATTGTAATTGTTTGTCAAAAAGAAATTTAGAAAGTTTCAATTGTTGAGGACATATTGGGTATTGAGTTAAAAAATGTGAATTCTTTTTTGGTATATTTTGGATATTATTCGTCAAAGATTGGCTATCGAAATTTTAACTTAACATTGCGTTCTTATTGGTAATGTTAGACGCATTGGTCTTGGCCCTGTGGCCAATATACTGAGCCGAGAAAGGAGAAACTGTTTCTCAACTTGTCGTTACATAGGCAGCGTTGTACGTTGAAGCAAGTGCCTGATCTTTCACTAGGCAAATAATGATTAGTCAAGTATGGACCCATATGGCTTTAATCAAAAAATCTGGATGGTTCCATTGTTAATGGGAATTGAAAGATTGTGGCATCACAATAGGCGTATGTTTGATAGTCAAAATACCGTTTAAGTCATAGATCACACTGTAAATGCCTCATTTTTAATTTGTAACCGAATATACGTATCTTGTCTTTGTTTTTTATTTTTTCTTTTTTTGTTCACAGCTGTAGACATATTTATTTATTGTTCCATTAAATATGTAATATTTTTACCTGTTTTTATGTTTGATTTTATTTTATTTTATTTTGTTTTTATTTTTTTATGTTTTTTTTATTTATCTTACACTTGACAGAGCTATTGTTGTTATAAATTTTGTAGAAACATTTGTTATAAAAATTTAATTGATGAATTGAAAGCATTTTATGCCAATTAAAATTGAAAAATCTTTTATAAGGAAAATGTAAAAATAATTACAAGAAATATGGAAAATTAAGCACAATTAAGAAAAATTCACAGAAAATGAAAATAATTTTTCTTAATTTTAGAATGAAAATATTTAAAATATTGGCAATGTGATGACATCAATGAATTTCTTAATTTGTTTTAAAGATTTTATTTAAAAAATGATTTATTTTTTGTTTTGTTTTTTCATTCTTCTTAGTTTTGGGTGAAACCTCAAAGCAACTCTTTGTAACTCCTTGAGGTTTATAAGCATTTTTTTGGTTTTCAATTCTTTTTTTTTTTTTTTTGTAGGATTTTTACTTCACAATAGCCAGGCAGGCAGGCAGGCTCTTATTGCTGTTGCATGTCTACTTTGTTGTATTTGAAAAAACAGGAGAGAAATATTGTTTTTCTTTTACGAACGATAATCAACAAGTAACAATTCAACAATTCGGTTCTGTGTGTGTGTTGTATTTGAAATGTTTCTCTTTTCACAAATTGTTCCTAGGCATTCTTGAAATTGTAAAAATTGTAGAGAAAAATTCATACAATGACTGGCATAAAAGCACTTGAACATGTCTGGCTGGACCACTTGTGACCAGTTGTACTTCAAACCCTGGACGTCATGATAAAAAGGTGGCTTTTATTGTATACTACAGCAGTAGTTATTATAGGAAAAAAAGCAACACAATCACAAAAAAAAAAAAAAAAACGAAAACGAAAACGAATACGAAAATCATGTTGAGGTACGTACACATCTATCAAACACCACTTAAATGCTGTAAAAAAAAAAAAAGAAATAAAAATTGTTTAATTGTTCAATACACATCACTTAAAACAGTGCTGCGGTAATAGTTTTTAAGTTTTCACTGGAAATTTTGTTTTAATTATTTCGCCAGAAATGTTTGCTGGGTGTGTTGTTAATTATTTTATAAAATAAAGTTCATGTACTTCATTTATTGGATAATAAATCAATAAATATATTATATTTCATATATAAACATATCTATGTACGTATGTTATGTACATCTATACATATGTATGTATCCACATATATGTACATATGCTGCATATGTGTAAGAGTGTGCGTTTTATTATTATTATTCGTTTTAATTTTTTTTATTCATTTTTTGTTTATTTTTTTTTTTGTTGCTTTTTTTGTATTATTGTTGGCATATAATTCAACTTCCTTTAGGCCAATATATAATAAATTTAAAATTTATATACATTTGCGTATGTGTGTGTGTGTTCATATAAAAACAAATTATGTGCCAGAAATTACATGACTTAATACAATACAATATGAATGCATATACGCATGTATGCATGTGTATGAGTATTGGTTATATTATATATGAAAATTAACATTTTTTTTATGCCAAACGAAAAAAACGGAACCATTAAATGCGAATACTTTAATTGACACTCAAGGAAACAGGCATGAGAATAATTTGGAAGAAATTTAAAATCAAAAAGAAATTCAGAAGATATTCTTTCTTTAGTTCCATTAATTATTTACCCTATGATATTAGCAAATAATGGGTACACATTGCTGACATGTTTAAAACTCGCTCTAATTAATTTACGGTATAAGAGGGTGGTATAGAAAGATTGCAGACTACAGAGCAGACTTATATTCTGTGCGAAGAAATCGTGATGTATAAAATATAAAATTAAGCTACCAGAGGCTTAAATATCAGACTAAGTTTGGTTATGTTAGGTTCCAAACTGAGAGCACCCATGGTTATACCCCTGAATCATACACTTAATATTCAACTAAAACATTTAAATTACCCGATTCGACAGTAACAAGTCTGCGGGTGATAATGAATAACCAGCAGAACATTTGAAGACAGGAGGCGATTGGTTGGTAAGACACAAGCATTAACTTACTGTAGCTAATATCCAACGATTTTTCGAGCGAGTTTCAGTATGGGATACAGAAATTAATAATAGAGCAATGATTTATACAATAATACAAATAGCTTTCGCTATAAGCCACTCTTTGAATTCCTGAGAACTGAACTCGAAATTTTCGCTCGTAAAACAACACATTACCCACTAGACTAAAGCAACCAGAAGTGTTTTTGTATCAATTCAATGCGAATATTGGTAGCACCCAAAAGGAGATGTGAGGTAGGCCTATGGTCGACTTCTCTTTTCTGTTAGAATTTAATTTAATATGAAGAGTCATGCGTTTCCATTTTTAAACATATTTTCTTAAAATACTTGAGATCTTTTTTTTGGTATTAGAAATTTACTACGTAAACTAAAATGTTCTAAGCTTTATGGATGAGAAATAAAAAGGGGGAAGCATAAATATCGCGGAGCATACAAATTCTTGTGAAAGTTTGCCTTGAGGGCACTATTTATCTTCCTTAAATATATGTATTGTTTTGTTTTGTATTGTGTTTTATTGTATTATAATAAATATGATAATTATTGCCTTTAAAAATTACTCTCTCAGTCAGTTTCTATATGTAAGCGTGTATATGAGAGAGTGCTTTTAAATAATTTTGTCATGCATGCATGTATTTTAAATAAATGACGTGACTTTAGTTTCCATTCATCTCTACATAAACATGTGCTACAACACTCTGATGCTTATACTCACAAAAACATGGAGAAATTTACATTTTTAATTTATTAAAATATTTACAAAAAAAAAAAGAATTATGGACATTTTTCAGTTTTAATATTAATTTCACATGTAATTTCATTGCAGCCATTGCGTTTATTTTTTTTTTCTTTTTTCTTGGGATTTCTGTCGTTTTAATGAAATTTTGACTGGAAGGTGTTGTCGTCTTTTTTCCCCTTCTTTTTGGTGATAAATGCTGCGAATTATGGCGTAAGGAAAATATTTATATGCAGTGTTTATTGTTGTTGTATTTTTTGGTTATAAAACGAAATTATGTCAAGGTAAAATAAATTGATTTGTTTTTTGTGTTTGTATTCAATGACTTCGAATTGATTTATTCGATTAATAATTTATGCAAAAATTTTGTTGTTTAAAATTAATAGGTTTTCGCATTGTTGTTGTTGTTGTTGTTGTAATTAAAATGAATTTATTGCATTTGCAATTTCAAAGTGTATTTAAATTGAAAATTACATCGAAATGTATACACAATTTAAATTAAAATTTCTTTAAAATAAAACAAAAAAAATACTCTCCACGTTTATCACGAGTGGTTATACTTGTGGTACATGCATACATAATTGGCCATTACAACCCTTCAGTCAGGATTACGACCTAGCTTCTCATACCACTTATGTTGTGTGCGTTAATTTTATACATGAGTGGCGGGACCTTACAGTTTATAGCCGATTCCGAACGACAGATTTTTGAGAAGCTTTTCATGGCAATTTTTACTCTCAGAGTCTTTGCCAGAAATTTGCTGAGAGGAAGTCGCCGAAGAAATATTTTTCGTTTTGATGTCTGACCCGGGATTCGAACCCGGGCCTTTCGTCTAATAAGGCAACACACTACCCACTAGACCCCGGCGACTTCAACTTGTGGTAGATTTTAAAATTTTGTTCACTTTTCTAAAATGAAACGGAACTTACTTTCTGCAAATTTAGGCTTCGTAATAATGTTAACAATTAAATTTAATTTACACTCTTTCATAAATAGTTTCAGTACAATCCCTTTAACTTTGTGAAAAAATGCATTTAAAAAGTTAATAACCTTTTGGGCAATTTTTTTTTTTTTTTTTGGAAAGTTTTTTTTCATTTTTATTTTGTTCAAATCCATTTAGTTTTTGAGAGAAAATAAAAAAAGAAAAGAAAAAACTTTTAAAAGTCAAGTGGTATTATTGTCATGTTCGATACCAACAACCCACCCTCCACCAATTTTATGGCGCTCAAGGAAAAAATTGTGTTTTTCGGTTTGAATAAGCAAAAAAAAAAAAAATTGAACAACTTCAATAACCTCTAACCAGAAACTATCGAATTTATTTATGCGAAGAGAAAATGAAAAACTCTGACAAACCTCTCTGGCAGCTAAATATTGTGCGATATATGAATGTGGTACACAGAACTAGAAGCTTATAATCTTTAGCAAAAGTGTTCAAATGAAATCAATAACCCCAGAGAATTTGAGACAACGTGACGACAGCAAATTCACTGCGAATGAAACAAAATAAAAAACTGTTTTGGAAGGGGGGCCAGAAACAAAAAAAAATATAAAAAACAGGATCCCATAAATTGTAGAGTATACATGAGAGATCCAATGAATGAATGAATGTAAAAATGAATGAATGAATTGGATGCATAAAATGCAATTTGACGGTTGTAGTACTATAGTAGAAACCATCATTTTTAAAACGTTCTTTTTTTTTTTCTTTGTTTTCTTTATTTTTCTGTTTTTGAGGTTTAATGCAGCCAAACTATGTATATTTCATATTGAATTCGGTTTCTTTTTCTCTTTTTTTGTCTTTTTTTCTAGAAATTATTTTCTGTAGTTTTTTGCACTTTTCTCTAGCAGACGTATTGCTGAGGAAAACAACTATAAATAATATGGATTTTTGCCAAAAATATCAAAAAAAAAATCACGATAAAATCCATTTTTGTATGGTGATGGTATATGGTTGGGTAACTAACTGGCTTTTGCAGGCATGTGCTGCTATCGCAGTGTAGAGTAGAGTAGAGTAGAGTGTTTAGAACACGAAAATGCATTATAAAATTAATGTGCCAACTAGGGTCAACACAAATCACAGTTAAAAGGAAATGGCACCGAAAAATCTGAAAAGGTCAATACACCAAAGTGACACACTTTGAAGTATTGAAAAAACAAAAATAAGAAGAAAAAAAATCTTAAGATTCACAAACTAAAAAATTTAATAAAGAATGAGTAAAACTTATGAAACTTTGTTATGTTTGTTGAAATATATGAATGAAATCATGCACGTGATCGAACCAGATGCCTGTAATCATTAATAAATTATAAATAAGGAAACATAAGAAATATCTGTTAATTTCAATTTGAAAGAGGAAGCCGTTTACGTTCCTTATACCCAAAAACCTTGCCCTATTTATTATGGCGTCCTGTGCTAAGGTTTAATTAAATTTCCAATTACATTGCGTACTCCCTTGGCCGTATTATTAACATTTTATTATTTTACCTCTCTCCCTCTCTGTCTCTCTATTACTTTCTCTTTTAACGTTATGTATAACCAATTTGTATTTTTCCTATGCTTTCATTTCGATTTTTTTCTTTAATGCCTGCTGGGGCCCAGTTAAATATTTTTTTTTATTTTCGTTTCAAGCATTTCTTGATTATTTTGCATTGCAGTACATGACTAGAAAAGAGAAAAAATAAAAAAAATGGAGAGAAAGTAGTAGAAGAATAAAAACCGTTTTATATGGCACAAGGAAAACTATAAAATGTTGTTGTAGTTTTTTTTTTATTCTAAAACAGACAAATGCGTAACAGATCCTTAAGGAATTGAATGCAAAAACTAAACAAAAAAAAGGAAAAAAAGACTAGAAACTGAGATAAAAATTTATAGTAAAAAAAAAAAAAAAAAATGCACTGCAAACTGCAATGAGACCCTGAATAAAATGCAATACAATTATACGATTTCCGTTCTGTCTTTCCCCTCTTCCCCTTTCTGCTTTTTCGTATCGCTAAAGTAGTTGGCTTTACTTTTAAACCCTGACACTAGAAATTATGGAAAAATAAAATGCCTGCTTAAGCCTGAAATATAGAAACTGGTGGCAGGACAAAAATTGTCTTTAAAGTTGTCTGTTATTTTTTTTTTTGCCTTTTTTTTTGTTGTTGATAAATAAAATCCCTTAAGATAAGACTGAGATAATGCAGTGAGAAGGACAAGTAATTCAGTGAAGGTTAAGGTAAATTAAGCTGCAATACAAGGTTGTTAGGCAGAATGCATATTAAATTTTATAAAACCTTTAGTTGCACAAATAATAAGTTCAATTTAAAATTTAAATACCTTTTCGAAAGTTAATTGAATGCCCATGTTTTTATACGTATTAAATTGCATTTCAGTTATAGAGTATAAATTGAGTAATCTTCGCAGGAAAAATTGTTCCCCATTTTTTGTGAAATTGTTATTCCTTGCAATATTGTACCGTCATATTATCATACATATTTATCTGCATTTTTTGATATTATAATCATTTCACGGTGAACAAGACTTATGCTTAACACTTGCTTTAGCAACTCATAATACTAACAAACTTAAAAATTTGAGAAATTTATGGATTTTAGACTCTTGGAGTGGATTCTCTAGTGCCAAGATACAACAAATTTAACTGATATTTCTATTGGTAGAAAATTATTTTCTCAGCGGTAAGTCAGTTGGTGGTTTCTCTCCTTGAAGGACAAGGTTTCACTTAAACTACCGCAATTAATATCTAGCCCGCCGTTCAAATTTTCCTTAAAGTGAATCAATTTAAATTCAGATTAAATATTAAATTTGCAATTAAATTTAGTCTAGGGTTACAGAAAATGAGCAGTATAGAATCTATGATTGAGATGAACAAAGTCTCTACATAAATATTATAATCTGTAGCTGTTATAACATGTTATATTGTTCTATTTTTTCAAGATTTTGAGCCGAAAATTTAATAAAAGAATGGAATGCAATCGTTTAATCAGAGGTGAATGTAGAACTTCCTAGTGACAGAAGCTAAAACACAAAGAAGTCTGAAAAATAATTCGTCATCAATTTCCTAAAAATGTTGCTCCATTTAGAAAAATCTTAAAATGACTTTCGTAATTATGAAGTTAATTTTTTAAAGATCATTTCAAAACATTATTTTCTTTTTTAATAATTCTGTGTTTTCTGGTACGCTTAAATTGTCTCTGTTTCCTTAAATAATGCAAATAAAAATTTACAAAATTACACACAAAGTAAAACAAAAAAAACAAAAACGAAAAAACATGGTTTTTCAGATCATTGCTTGCGCTATCGTAAAGCACTGCTACTGAAAAAATATATCATTTAATAAACAAATAACAGGCAACCACGATTTCAATATAAAAAAAGAACACGCCGTGCAAGACACTTAAAAAAAAACCACCATTATAGCAAATAAATGTTTTAATGAGCCGACCAATACTAGCAAAAATATATGAAAAAAGATACAAAAAAAAGCGGGCAAAGAGCGCTTAAAGCAAAGAGAAGTAAAAGCTAAATTAACAGCCAAAAGGAAACAAGACAAACAGTAAACTGGCAGTAATAAGAAATGGAAAACAAACCAAAAAAATTAGGAAAAAAAACGAATTCAAAATAATTTAACTTAACGAGGCAAGAATTTAATATGGCAGCCAAATAGGTCGAGAGAGAAAGAGACTAAACAAACACTGTAAAATAATATAAAAAAAAAACATAAAAATGACAACAAAACCGGGCTTGGTAGCCAACATTTAAAACAACAACAACAATAAAAACAACAAAAAAAAATTGGTCACGTTTTTGCTGGTGTTTCAACATCATTTATTTTTTCTCTTGTCATTGCTTTTATGCTGCTACCGCTGCTGTTTATTATTATTTTTTTTATTACCAGTCCTAGCCTTCTTTATCTCTACGCTTTAAGCAGGAGTTTTTTGTTTTTTTTTGTTTCTTTTATTTTCTCTGGAAGACATTTTTCAAAATGAGATGAGCGCACAAAAACGTAGTCAAAATGAATACATAAAATAAAATTAACAAAAAAAATACGAAAAAAAAAGTAAAAAAACATGAGATAAAATATTTAACTGTTGTTTTCCAGTCATTTTTTGTTGTAAATGGTCAGTTGGTCTAAAAAATGAAAGAGAAAAGAAAACCAACCAGAAAAAATAAAAACCAACACCAGCTTCTACACCAACACTATGGCTTAGTTATACGCTGACTCCGACTCCGACTCACATTCCCACTCGCACTCATACAACCGCACTTTTTTTCAGTTTTTTTGCGTTTCTAAAGCAATATTTTTACTTTGCGTTGTAACACGTTGTAACACAGTGCGTTTGCTTTTGCTTCATTAAAGAGACCGAAAAATAGAATTTTAAAGAGAGTAGGAGTAAACAAGGAAGAAAACAAAAACAAAAACCATAAACACTAACAACAGCAACATCAACAACAACAACAACAACAACAATGAAAAACGACATTAAATTAATGGTTGAACAGAAATTGTTTACGACAAGTGGGTGTGTTCAGGCATGAGTCTGCTTAATTTGTGGTTATAAACAAACACCAATACATTAACAATTATGAACGTAAAAGTTCCAAACACGCACACACACATACATACATATATATACACACACATAAATATATTTCGTGGATGGTGAGGGGGTCTTACTGACAAAATCAAATTTAAAGCACAGCTAAACTGAATATAAAATTCATTAAAGAATTGTTTTGCAATTATTTACACGATCGGCACTGTATTGGACTAAATTTGTTTTGGAAATATCAATAAAATTACGAAATATCTCATAATAATAATACTCTCTTCCCGCCTAACAGATATATACGAGTGGATAGTATAACTGCTCGAGGAGTCATTCTTTGCATGTATGCAATCACTGTATTATCACTGTGAATAGATGCAAATCCAGAGAGAAGCAGTCCTTGATTATTCATGAGTATTGGGATACATAATAAAGGAACTACCGCTACATCTATTGATTACAAAATTAGAATAAAAATCATTCGTTTTCTTTTTGAATTTTTCATATCGTCTGTGACTAAACGAAATCATATTCACATTTTGTTCTGTAAGTAAGTAACTACTACGAGAGGATATGCAATGTTTGCTGCAATAGTTTTTGAAATTTTTTTAGACGGCAATAAGTCATGGAACAGATGAAGTATGGAAAGGAGGATGCGATGGCAAATTACAAATTATTTACATATGTAAAGTATTTAAGTACAATTCAGCTTATGTCTGTAGCAGCACGTACAATAATTTTTCCTTCTTCATTCTCTCTCTTTTTAGTTTGTATAGGAAAATACATTTAAAAGTTTTTATTATTTTCATTAATATTTACAAAGAGCTGTTGAAAAATGGCAACCATATTGTAGAGCAAAGGGTGATGACACTTCAATACGAATGTCCATTTTTTAGGATGGGGTTTTTAACTTAATTTCTGTACTATTTTGTAGGCATCTTGACGAATAGTGAAAAATATTTGAACAAAGCCTACATATATGTCCTGGTATTTTAATATACGTTTTCTGTTTGTGAACAGTAGATACCTTTATAAAACATGTACCCACCATGTGCTCCTGAACGAGATGGACTTTGTTCAATATTAACATTCAGTGGCTATACTTCCTTGGAAAAATCGTTCCGATGGAAGAGGATATCCAAGAGCATTTCACAAGATCGTCTTACAGATTGGTAAAGAGAAAGACTTTGGTTACGTTCAAACGATAAAGATGAGCAAGGAAGGAGTATCTGGTAGGAGCATTTCATGCATATTATTGAATTGTTACTGCCTGATGTAAGTATAAGCAAAACCACTATAAAGTGATCGAATGAAGTATTTCGAAATTTATTTTCAATTGCGTCTTTAGTTTTTTGGCGACCTCCTGTTCATAAAAATTTAAGTTTTTTAAGTGGACATGCAGTCAAACACTTCAGCACATATGTACACTCTCTTTCACTTACACTCGCACATAGACACACACACACACACACCGAGTTGCTCTTACAGACATCTCTGTAATTGCACACTTACTTAGTTTCCTTTTTTTTCTCATTTTTTTTTTTTTGTTGTTGTTACATACACAAATAAGCAAAAGAGAAAGTCAACATAGAGTGTAAATGTAAAAGACTGTCTAACCAACGAATCCAGGGAGAGTGAGAGAGAGAGAGAGAGAGAGAGAAATAAATATAATATGAAATAGAACATAAAATGAACATATGAAATGTAAAAGTTTTTATTAAATAGTGTGTATGAAAAACCATATTCAATGTAAATGTATGTGCTCGAGCATAGCATACAGAAAGAGAGCAAGTGTGTTTTATTTTGCAAATGTGTTTGTGTTTTCGATGTGAAATTGTGTATTTATATGCAATGCACATACATACACAGACGTTTATACCAGTAGACAAAAAAAATAAAAGCAAATATTAAATACACCAGCATCAGCTTCAATGCCAAAAAGTAGTGAAGATCTCTCGTCATAGTGCATAAGCAAATACATGAGAGTATCTCTCTCTCTCTCTCTCTGTTTCTCACTCGCTCTGTGAGTCTCTGTGTGTGAATGTGTGTATGTTTGTTTATATGCAATGTATGTGTAATTGCGCTTTTTTTTTACATATTGAGTGTTCTCTGTTCTCTGCTTTTTTGTTGCTTTTGTTGAATTTTATTAAAAATAATTTTTGCAAATGGAATAGAAAGAAGAACTTCTATTAGATGAAAATAAACGAAAAAAAAAAAATTACTATTTAAACTTAGCAATGTTGCTGCTGCTACTACAACTACTCCTGATGCTGATGCTACTGCTGATGCTGCTGTTTTTCTTCAGGCCAACAATTCTTGTGATGTGTTAATTTTAAGTAATTTTTTCTTTTCTTTTTATTTATAAGCAAAATAAATACAAAATAAAAAACATAACAAAAACAGAACGTGTTGAAGTTAAAGTTTTTTTTTATTAAAAACTGTGTTGTATTTTATTAACAGAAATTAGAAATAGAAATAGTTTTTAAATGAGTAAAGTTTTCCATTTTCTAATTTTCTTAAAGTTAAAAAAAAAACAAGAAAATTTTTTCAAAAATAAAATTTCATCTAAAATGCTGACTTCAGTAATATTAATAAATATTTCTGGGTAATGGTGGTACAGTTATTATGGCAGACACGTTTATTGTCTGTGTGTCGGTATATGTAGTAAATGGAAAATAAAGAGATCCATTTAAATAATTTATATAATATTTTCCATTCGAATTAACATTATTAAATTACAAATTACATCTTAAACCGGACAATGATATCCTTTGTTGACCAAGCAAACGTTCAACGTATAATTTTTCCGATAAAGACAATAAAAAATAATATCCATTGCCACTTAAATGTATTGAATTATGTTTTCGATGAAACACAAATGATTAATTTCCATGAAATTTATTTAAAATAAACAATTTCATGTGCTAACTAAGCATTTGCCAAAGCCAATATCACATTTTCAAACAATTTCATTAATTAACTTTGTTTTCTGCATTTTGTTTTTTTTTATTCATTTTATTTGTTGTTGTTTGATTTACCAAAAGCTTGAAAATATTGTAATACTTTAATACTTTTATGTTGTGTTTGTTGTATTTGTTGTGCTTAATCGCTTGTATCTTTTAAGATGGCAATTAAATTAAATTATTAATTAATTGAATTCTCTTTCTACGTTCTCTTTCACACGTAGTAGGTGTTAATAAATAAAGGACTTCGTAACGCATGAGTGATTTTAATTAATATTTATTACTCATACGCACTGTGGTGTATACATATGTTGTAAAGTGTTGTTAAGTGAATGATTTTAAAATAAAACAGAAACAACGCAAAGTGAACTTGTAATCACTTCCAATCAGATTTTAACTTTTTGTTACAATGAACATGCGTCACATAATGCTGATCATAATAAAAATTTTAGACTGATCAAATCTATTGTAATATGGGGCACACGCATAATCATCTAAATACCATCACTATAGTCATACTGAGTACCACTGGAAACTATGAAATTGTCTGCTGATTTTGTTTTACCAATCGGACATCTTTGCTATTGGCGACGCACTTATAAACCTAAAAACTAATTTAGGTCAAATGGTATCCCAGACTGTAATGTATCTTGTTTAGAAGTTTAAGTTTGTTCTATTTAGTTAATTTTGATAACAGCAGATTTCTTTCAGGTTAAGAACCTAATGCGATCTTATGCCATTATGCTGCTGACCTACAAATTCACACTTCCTCTAGTGTTTACGTACTCCGTTCTTGTGAATCCGTTCTTGTGAATTCTTATGCAAATTTGAAACCTGATTTACGGTCTTATGAGCTTTATAGCCCTACTGTCTCTGCATGTTTATAGTGACCTTGATCGACAGAAGAGATTCAAAGAGTATTTCTTTCGTAGCATACTGCCCCAACTTTATATCCATATAATGTATAGTTCAGGAAGGAACCCCATGAATATAAGTGTTGCTGATTACATTTGAAAAATAATACGTTTTAATTTTAATTTTAATGTTTAAAGTATAGGGTATATGAAGATCTACTTTAAATGTATTGAAATTCTCTTTAACATGTTCGTTTAATGCTTCAGGAGATTTCATGATGAGAAGAAAATTTAAAGAATAACAATGAAAGAGAATATGTCAGTGGATGTGTCATTTTATCGTAAATACCTTTAAAACTCTGAATTTTTCAATTTCATCTGAATAAATATAAAAAAACATTTAACGTAACACTCATACATGCACAAAATACAAGCATACTTCTTAGAAATAAAAAAGAGTTGCTCATAAATGAATTACAAATGAGAGAGAGAGAGAGAGAGATAGTGCGATCGAAAGATAGAGAATATGAAACCTAATGCCATTTAACTAATAATATAACAGACATATTGCCATTTGTCTTTATGTGAGTATAGTTGTGTATGTATTAGTGTGTACAAATTACATTAACCGCTTTCAAATGTTTAAATGAGTTTAAGTATGTCAATGTATTAGCAAGAGAAATTGTTTACAATACCTTTGTATATATTGGAGTGTGAGTGTGTGTATGTTTGTGTGCATTTGCATACTATTTGTGTCAAATACACTAAATGGTCAACTGGTGAAAGTGCCAACACCATAAACATTCTGTTTTAGGAATGTATACAAAGGCAATAACAACAGAAATATACACTCAGAGCAACAACAACAACAATTACAACAACGACAACAACAACAGCAACGGCAACAGCAATAACATAAACATTTCAAATAGAGAAACAGCAGCAGCTACAACAACAACAACAACAACAACATCTATAATATTAATATCTTTATAGTATTCTATACAAACTGCATATGTACGTGGTGTAGTGTAGTGTGGTGTGGTATGGTGTGTTGTATTATAAACAAGTTGTCTTCTCTATAATTTACCACTATTTCAACAGCAATAATAACAACAACTGCAACTAATACAACTACAATAACCACTTTTCTTCTTCTGTATACAAAATTATTGCATTTGAAATGTATAAAATAACATCATTATGACACAAACAGATAAAAGCACCCATACACACACACACACATTTAAACAAATATAAGCTCTTATTATCACACTTATATGACTGAATGCATGTTTGTATGTGTTAGTCTCGTGTTCTCATGCTAAGAAATTTTTTTTTCTAATCGTGAATTTATTTCCTCACTCTCCTTGTATGTGAATTAAACGACGCAGAGAAAAGGGAGAGAGCAA
Organism: Sarcophaga peregrina; assembly: GCA_014635995.1. NCBI lineage: Eukaryota > Metazoa > Arthropoda > Insecta > Diptera > Sarcophagidae > Sarcophaga > Sarcophaga peregrina. The sequence goes on along the minus strand of CM025793.1, from coordinate 13,838,173 downwards.
AAGTCAATTGAAAATTTAGTTAGAAACGGAAATAAGAAATTTAAGATTTCTGATAAGAAATGTGAAGAATGATGAGTAAATATGTAATTCGCTTTGTAGCTTTTGTTGTTACGATTAGAGATTTAGAGAAGTTTTAGTGATTTTAGAGAAGGATAAGAGCCTTTACTGATCATCGTTTAGCATTATGAACGAATAGAAGGAAACTTTCTACAGTTTCTGGCTACCGATATTGCGACTAATTTCGAATCACTATCGAGCCATACATAACACAACGATATATCCGTGTGCTGTTCCTTAACAATAATAATATTTGCTACCTGTTCGTTGCGGATTTACAGCAGGAGAGCAATGCACATTATAAGTGTAGGTTTACAACCATGGGAATCTGGCCCTGTTAACATGGTCTATCTCTATAAGTAAACAGGGTATTTAAGAGAGTTTTCACAAACGCATATTCTTCCGATCAGGTTTTTTTCGAGCTTGTATCATATGTCCTAAAGTAGTTGTTCTTTTCTCGTCCTTGATCTCAGTTTATCAACCGTAAGATTCGAGTAGAGAAGTTTCATGTTATCAACCACTAGTAGTGGTATGTACACTGCTGTACTATACATTGCGAAAGTTTTAAAATTGTGGAAATTTCTGTTGTAAAATGATAGTGAAATAAAATTGGTAGAATAGTTGTGTCAACTAAGGTGTGTATTTAAATTTAAATACTGTAGTAAATAAAATTGTAATACTGGAATTCACAGGAAATACTCATACGACAAAAAAAATTGAATTCCAATTTAATGAAAAAAGTTTTGAAGAAAACTTATAGCACATGCCTCCTTATTACAGAGAAAAAGGGAAAAAAAAAAACAAAAAAATAGTATGTAATTATGCACTCTGTGTAAAACGACAAGAAAAAGACTCGAGTATTTAAAAATATATAAACACGCCCAAAATTATGCAAAAGAAAACAAACATGACAAGACAAGAAAATAAGCCAAAAAGTATGCATTCGAAAGTGAAGTGGAACTTTAAGAAAAATTACAGAAAAAAGAACATTTTGTAAAGAGAAAATAAAACAAAAACAACAAAAGGAAAAAAAAAGAACGAAAAAACAGAAAAAATGGAAAAAGAAAAAAAAATATATTAATATTACATAACTTTTGCTACCACTTTTTATAACAACTTTTTGAGTAATTTTGTCACATTTATCTATCATAGAGAATGCAGGGATAGGAGCAGTAAGACTAAGTGTTGTTAACGGAAAAAAAGATTGTATTGAAATGGTTGAGGAACATAAGCAGGGAACTTTAAGAAAAACAAAGTTTTTAGTGAATAAATTTCTCTACAAAATACAAGTGAAGAATAAAGTTAAAAAACTAAGAAGCAACATTATTTTTTAACTTGATTTTCTCCTCCTTCTTTCCATTCCTTTTACGTACTTTTTTACCATCATTTTTTATTTCGGTGGTAGCATTTTTTTTTTTTGTCGTTTTATCAAGAAATTCTAGAAACAAATAAGTGGTAAAGAAAAATAATATTAAAGTAAATTAAGTGTAAATTATGGCAAAAATAAAACAGCAAATTCTCTTGCAAAAAAGAGAAAAAGCAAAAAACATAAAGAAAATGGAGAATAAATGATGAGGAAAAACGAAAAAAGAAACCAGAGAATACACAGAAGAATTTCGTATAAAAAATGAATTCTAAATTCATAGAATTTGTTAATTTAATAAACAATAAATAAAACAAAAAGCAACAACAACAAAAAAAAGAAAAATAATTTTAAATATTTTTAAAAGTATGTAAATATGCATTCCTATACACATATGTATGTATCTATATGGGGCATTCAGCATGGGCAATTCAGAAAATCATTATTATTTTAGTTCGTCGTTTTACTTATGGTTGTTGTTTGGATGGTTGGTCCTAATATCGTTTCTTAATAGATCCTTATTCCATTTATTTCTATTTGATATAACTCCTGCCTCTTCTATAAATTTCCAGCTGCCAAAGGCATTTCGGCTACCAGTTGTAAAAATTGGTCGAATTCTTCTTTCTTTTTCCTCTCTCTCTCTCGCGCTCCTCTCACTCTTGTTTTATGTTTAAATTTGACAAAAAAAAAAAAAAAAAAGAAAAGAAAATAAAAATCTAAAATTGTAAGTGATTTACATAAATTTGTGTCACATACTCTGCGGCAAATGTATGTGTGTTTTAGGCAGAGAATTTTGATTTATGTAAAGATATCCTTGTATGTATGTATGTATGTATGGCATACATTTTTATCTTTCATTTGCATAAATCTTTTTCAGTCACATACACACACAGACAGTTTAAAGGTAAAGAATTCTAGCAAAAGTAGTGAATAATTTAAATGAAAGTTAAAGTTAAATTTAATAGAAATCACCTAAAAGTAGGCTTTAAATATATCAAACGAGTAGTGAAAGAAAAACTTTGGAAAGGATGAAATTGAATTTTTAAGATAAGGACTGTGATAAAAAAATGTATCATAGGAAGCTGTAAACCTGGAAGGATAATTAAACAAATTTTGCGCAGTGTTTTCTAGATAGTGACAATCAATAGGAACTTAAAAGCAATATCTATTCAAGAGGAAAATATAAATTTTACTCTATTTTGGCATGAAAAAAGTCTAAATGAAGCATAAATGAAGAATAACTTAAGTTTTACAGTTAGACTTCATTAAACATACGAGGGCAGTGTGTCTTCTGCTTAATTTAAACCATCTTAAGCGCTTAAGATTTTTTATAATTTTTTTTTTTAACAATTTTTTTCGTTGGCTTTAGAAATATTTTTGTACAATAAAGAAATAAATGAGAATTAATTCATAAATTTCCATTACAAATATTTGTTAAACAAACAAACAAAATCGAAAACTTCTTCCAAGGACTACAAGGTCAAGTCATAAATTTCAAATAATCATCTATCAGGGCACTCCATGGCCATACAAAACACTTTCGCAACGTAATGGAAATCCCACAAAAGTTCATTATGAAAAGATAAACAAATCAAACTCTTACTAACAAGGCCAACAGCGTGTAAAAGCCAAAAAAAAATAAGAAAAATAAATAAAAAATATTTATCAAAGCCTACACCACTAACTACAGGGAGAGAGAGAGAGAAAGAGAGATAACAAAAAAGTCATTACAAACATCTTTAGCCTATAGGAAGGCGCTAAATTTAACACAGACACTTCACAACAAACACTATTTAAATCAGTTTCCACTTCCATTCCTTTTGCTTTTGCTTCTTTTACTTCCACACACACACACACACCGCCATACACTGAGGAAGTTTCTTAAATAGGTTTTAAAATGCGGGGGGGAAAGAAATTTATGAGCCTCATACTTGCGATGACAGAGTCCCACAATTCAATTTGTCATTTCAAAATCTTTCGTTCGTTCATTTATTGTTTTTGGTTTTTGCTCTCATGGCTTTTCATTCTCCTGTCATTTCATTTTCGTTTTCGTTTTTGTCTTCTCTCTGTCCTCTTTTTGGGGTCACTATAACATTATGTTTTCGGGCCAGCCATCACTGCCATTGTGGAGACAAAAGAAGGCATACATTTTATTCTGAGGGGGTATAAAGGGACACAAATAATCTTGAATTGAATGGCAGAGAAAAACTTAAATTTTTCCCCATCTTGTATTGTGGATAATAAATCATACAGCAAAAATACATCAGCAGCAGTAGCAGTAGCAGCATCAGCATCAGCAGCAGTAGCAGTAGCAGTTCCCAAAGAAAGAAAACAAGACAACAAGCGGAAGTCAGAGAAAGTGGAGCCTTTGTTATTCGTCTTCTTTATTTTTGTTTGGCTTGTGCTTAAATTTAAAGCATCGCCTTAAAGGCGCCTTTATTTGCCACCAAATGAAAAACGTTTTAAAAAAGCCTGGCAGGGGAAGAAAACGAAAACTTTGGCATACTTTTAGGTAGACAAACAGCCAAAAATGTATTATTTTTTAAATACAAACAATAACAAAAAAAAAAAAACCGAATATATAGGAGAATAAAATCGCTCTTATCTTATTATTATTATTTTTTTTTTTGTAATTTGAGAGGCTATTAAGTGTTCGTTTGTCATTAAGCGTGAGAACACAGGGTCTGTCTAATGACATGGAAATTTATTTTCAAAATGCGTTGAGACTTTAAAGGTTGTGCTGTTCAAACTTCGAAGGTGAAACTCATTACATGAAGGACCAGTTTAGTAAAGTTTAAATAAATTTTAAAGGTCAGGCTCATAACATCAAAAATATAGGAAATGTTTGTCTAACGATTAAAAGCTCAAAGCAAAGTTCAATGGTAAGGACATCATAAGTCTAAGCAATTAATTAGGAATACTTGCCTAATATTATACAAGCATTGGCTGTTATTGGGAAACAAAGTTTTAATCGCTACGTGGTACAGTTCCATATGAATTTTATACCTGTTCGCCCTGAATTTTATGTATTATTTGGCAGTCTAGGTCATCTTTTTAAGTACGCAAATACCAAATATCCGGAGATCATGGCACTTTTGGGAAAGAAATAAAAAAAGAAGGCATAGAGAGAGAGTTAAATAAAACCACAGAATACTAAACGTTAACGTGACCGACGCGAATATGAATGGACTGTTAGCGGCCAGCGTAATCGCATTATAAATTCCAGGAGAGGTTGTATATCGGCTTCTTTAAACCTTCAAAGAAATCCTATTCTGGGATAGTCAACTTTCTCCTACAAAGAGCCAGACAACAACGTCTGAATCTAGTCTGTTATGAATCTAACCAGTGATGAAAACAGAAGGAACGACTCGGCTGATTCGCTCTATAAAATATGAAAAAACAAAATGCCAGTACAGTTGTATGTAGCAAACATAGTTAAAAACCGCCTTGAGCTGTTAATATGGAGCAATTTATAGGAACAATCACAAGTTTCTAATCAGTTGAGTACATTAAGCTAACGGAGGTAAAAATTTTTGTAAAAACAATTCTTTCAATATCCCAAATATTTGGAATACGTTTCCTTGTAAAGTCTTATTATGTTCGATCCTAGACACGGTGAGCTATTCTTATAATTTAATCTAACAATTTTTCCATTATAGAGAAGGATTTATGTATTATTACGCCTACGATCATTATGGGTTTTGAAACACAATACGAAAACGAAATATTGCATCACACCATATGAGTGCAAATATTTAGAAATCAAATTCAAATTGAGAATTATCATCAGTTTAATATATCATAAAAACTATTGTATGACTTGGAAAATTACATTTCATTTCAAACTACGGAAAAGGAATTATTTTAAAATATTTCGAGATGCAAATATTTCCCTCCATTGCTTTCGTTTGAGATTTTAAAATCCATGTTTTCAGCAAGAACAACAAGAGCTTCTACTACATCTCAGCCACACCTTGTACGAGAACTATTAAAAACTACTGCATACACAGAGTTAAGCCCTACAGAACTTAGTCAAGTGGAAAACAATTCAAAATCATGTTGATGATGAAATATAATGGGTACCTATTAAACGAAATGAAAAGAACAACAAAAACAAACAAAATAAAAGAAGAAAAACAAAAAATATCAGCCTTGTTGTGCAATTTGAAGGGAAATATTCTAGCAGTTGTTGGTGCTGTTGTGTGCTTCCATATGACATGTATGAGTACACGAGTATAGATTTATATCCGTACATTATGCAGTGGCAATTAATTAAACAAACATAGAATCCCTGACAAGGAATACATCAACAGCAAAATATTGAGAATAGCAGGAAAATCCATGTGAAAAAAGTCTCTCTAATAATTTTGCAGAAAACGAAGAAAAAAACAAATAAAAGATTATAAGATTTTACAAAAACAACACAAACAACACAAACAAATGAATAAATATCAGCTTAATTAATTCTTTCCCAACAGATTCTTTGAAAACAATCTTAAAAGGGATTCATTTCTGCTTTTATTTTTTTTTGTTTTTGGTATGAAGAAAAAAGTCACAAACTGCCACATTAAACACAGACACAAAAGATTTTTTAATAAAATTTTTTTTTCTTTTCGGTTCCTACAATATAAATTAGAATAAATTAAACAAATATATATACACACACACACACATACACATACATACGTGTTGGTATTTGTAACTGTAAAGTCTTAATACCACCTTAATCTTTATTAATTGCATACAAGCACATACACACACACAAACACAACTGCACAAATACATAAACATGTAATCGCTTACTCTCTTTAAAAGAATTGCTTGTTTCAGTGATGCCAACTCTTCGGACACCAAACGCGTGAAAAAAAATGAAAAACGGGCTAAAAAGGGCTAAATTGAAAAAATTACGTTTTTAGTACAATACAATTTCATTTTTTTCGAAAAAGCGCATAAAGGGGGCTAAAATTAAAAAAGTCTTTTCAGATAAAACCACCATAATTTTTAAACAAAACAATTTATTAATAGATATTATTGCTCTTGAGATCATTTTACATTCAATAGAATTAAGATACTAGATTAGTTTCAAATAGAATTTACATTACAGTCTTTCAAAGTTGGTCATTGTTACATACAATATGGACTTCTTGGTCATCCTCTTCTTCATTCATAAATCACTTTATATATGGTATTGAGACTTGTCTCTGTCAAGTGTTCTATGGAAGCAAATGATAAATGAATTGCAGTATATACCGATAGCGCTGCCTGACATTTCTTTAACACCTAATTATTATGTAAACACAATTTTAAACTTTCAGCAAAGCTTGTGTTTCCCGGTACTTTTGGCAATTCTATGTAAATGTCAAAGAAGAGATCAAGAAATAGAAGAAAAAAATTCTGCCACATTGGCTTACAATTCGACATTGCCAGAGAAACATAAGATAATATTGCCCTACAGAGTTAAAGGAAAAACGGGCTAAAAGGGCTAAACAAAAATACTGAAAAGCGCTGAAATTGCGCGTTTTTTAGTTTAGGGCTAAAAATTTTTTTTCGCGTTAGAGGTACTTCAAAAAGGGCTAAATCTAGCCCGAAAAGGGCTAAGTTGGCATCACTGGCTTGTTTACTTAAGCAAGTTCTGCCTCTTTTGCATTTTCTCCCTCTTCCTCTTCCTCTCCCTCTCTCTCTCTCTCATACTCTCTCTATATTGTTTCCCTTCAGTTATTTTCTTTGGTATATCATGCACAACTTAAGCCTTTTGTTATTCATTACTTGGCTTGCCTTGGCTTGACTTGACTTAGGCTCTTATGATGACGATTATGATGATGATGATGATGATGATGATGATGATGATATGCTGCATTGATTTTTCAACTTCATATCATTGGAACAAACAACGTTAAAAACAAAAACTACTAATGTTTTACGTTACACACATACTACAACAAACATTTGCACAATCACTAATACATACATACGTACGTACGTACCCATCATTAAACATATTGATAGTTAAAGGAGTTTCCAACACAATAGTTTTTAAGCTTCTTTTAGTAGGGAAAACAAAAAAAAAAAACAAAAAATCTCGTATTTTTAATTCGTGTGTCTTAAGAATTTTTTCCATTTTGTTTTTGTTAGTTTTTGTTGTACTAGCAGTTGTTGTTTTTTCCTTTCATATATTTTCTGATTATTAAACGATGAAAATTAAAATGATTTTTTTTTTTTAAAGAAGCAGGGCGAGAATTTGTGTAGCTTTTCCAAAGCTCATTAATTATTATTGTTGATTATAATAATTTCTCAATGCTAGGAGTGGTAATGCACTATGGGTTGATTGATTTTGTAATTAAAATAAACAAATTCTGATCAGAAATTAACGTGAAATAAACAAAATAAGATATTTATTACAATAAATAAATTTAAATATTTTTTATTCATCATTTCCGATAACCAGGGGTAAAATCACTCTTAAAAATTACAGATGGCCTAATGTAAATTACTAACAAGGTCAAATAAAACACTGAACACTTAAGTTTTGAAAAGAAATTCAAACAAAGATTATAACAAACTGCAAAGACAAGCAAAGATCAAATTAACAATATTGCAAGAAGATCTCTCGTCAACAGACCTCACCACGTATTATGTGGGTAAGCTCCACATGCATAAAACGATCACATACATATGAACAAAATTCGTTTACTTGAATTCGTTTAACACTCGAAAAGAATTTTTAAAATTGTTTTTTCCTTTGCCTTCCTACCATTATTTTAACACGTTCGCCGTAAGAAATTTCATTGCATTTTAACATATTAAATGAAATGTTCAACTAGTTTTGAAACAAATTCTTTGTAAAGACGTTAAATTTTCAGAGTCTAGCGTACGTAATCTTTATAAAGTGTTCAATTTTATGTGTTGAAATTCATTTAAAATTTGACTTTTTGTAGGCCTTTTCTTGCAACAAATTGCAAGTGTTTTACGGAAGAATTTTCAAGAATAAATTTGTAAGTTAAGAGAATAGCTTAAATAGGTATCTGGTTAGTAGGCGTTTTTGTAAATTTATTTTATATTTTTACGAAATGTTTCGAATAAAATGCAACGAAATAAATTAAAATATTTTCAAGTAATAAAATTGTTAAATTAAACAAAACAACAAACGATTTCAGAGCGATAAGTTGTTGTTATTTCATCACTACTTATATTTGCGGTTAATTTAAGTTTACATCTTAGTCGCATTTGTTTAGGTACATCGTATAAGAAAATATTTTAATTAAATAATCAAATTTCTCGAACACAAAAAACAGCAGCAGAGACAAGCAACTCAACGGCTGTCACATTCTTTAACACACTTGTGTGAAAGCAAGACGGAAATTAAACTGGCGTGTTAGGCAAGAGATTTTGTCAAACACCAAGCTTTTACCGCAATAACCTTTTTGTTTACTCACTCTACCTCTTTCCTACTTTATTCTTCTTCTCTCTCTCTCTATCTCTCTCTATTTTTCTATCTCTTTCTCTCAAATACACAAATACACAAATATGCTTAATAGATGTTAACAAAAATATAAAGACAGACAGACAGACAGACACACTCAGCACCCACACATTTACAAAACCATCCACCCACATCGACAAGCGAAGAGACAAGTTCGTTTAATTGTCATTTGTTAGTGAGCGTGGAGGTGTTAAAGCATTAAACCAAAATGAACTTTAACCGTCAAAACCATCAGCATACAAACAACACATGTGTGTGAATAATTTATAACTGATAACATTAAACACCTTTTTTTACTACACATACACACAAATGTATGTATGTATGCATGTACATATGCATGTATTTGAATAATACTTACACACACACACAGCGTACATGTACGTACAGATCCATACATGTCAGATACATTGACACGACACATGTGCACATTGGCATTTGTTAGGTTAGTTAAATAAATACAACAAAACAAAATAAAAACAAAAGCAAAAGAAATGAATTAAAAATTATTATTAAAAAAAAAAAAAAAGAGCAAATAATTTTCATAAATAAACCGCTAAATAAACCGCACAGATGAAGATGCCACATAAGTCGGAAACGGAAATTAAAAGGGCTTAGTTCGCATGCATGATGGCAAACGAAATTTCAACAATTTTGTGCGAACATTACTTTTAAGATTGTTTACAAGAAAACACTCGTATGAGATTGAATTCGTTAAGCCCATGCAAAACGCAATTAAATTAAACATCATCCAAATTGTATGAATACTGTCACAAAAAATACTAAACAAGATTTATAAACTGAATACAAAATTAATTAATTTAATGAACTTTAATACTTTCAAGGTTGCAGAATGTTCCATCAATAGACTGTCGTACTCTGCACACGGTGAAATAGTGACAACTACTGCAGTTGTCGTAATGCGAGCTCGATATCAGCGTATATTATACGGTGATATACGCATACTTACTGCAAAAGTAAAGTAAAGCGGCAATTAGATTGTCTCAGATTGTCCAAGAATTTCGGGTGTCTCTGGTAGAGATTCTGAGATATTTTACGGTTATCCTTAACTGAGTTCCTGATTGCGGGGCCATCAAAGGTAACAATAATATCGACGAACTTACTAAACCTGCCACCTGATAGCCCTGATAGTCGTTCCATTAAAGAATTTCCACTGAACCTGAATTCTATATGCAGCAATGCTGCTTACTGACATAATTACTGCATCTGAAATATGTTTATGCATTTAAATTCAATTTGATTTCAATTTGATCAATTTCTAATGATTCTGTAGAAATTTCATTTTATTTTCTTCATCGATATCCTGCATATTAGTTCCAAATAGACCAAAAAAAATGCTTTAATGCTTTGAATAGATCAGGTGTTTTAAGTTCATAAAATATTAGCATTTCATTTCTCATTGATTGGTTTTGTAAGAAGATTTTTTTTTTCCATTACAAAACGAATAATTCGAAAAGTGCAATATTAACTCAATCTTAATCTTTTTATTGTGGATTATTTTATGGTTTTTTCATTAACAAAACACTTCATCCTCTGCGGCTTAAAACTGAAATATCTTAAGACTTTGTGCCATTAAACGTTTTAAAAGAATAAATTTCAAACCGAAAGTATAAAGAAATTGCAAAAAAGCAACAAAACGAATAAAAATTCTTCTTTAGAAAAAACAATTATTTTTTTACTTTTTCTTCGTTTATTTTTCTTTTCGTTTTTGTTTCTTAAGCAAAAACCAATTATGACAGTTCTGCACGTTTCTTAGCCGGGCTTAAGGAAATACGAAATAAGAACTTTGCTTTTAAGTCGTTGTTGTTTTTTTTTTTTCATTTTCTGATTCGTTACCAAAACGAAAAATAGCATAACAGTGAAAGAAATAATAAAACAGAACAAAAGTAGAAATAGAAACATACAACAACAGTACACTTTTCCCTCCCTCTTGCCATCCTTATTTCGTTCTTGTAGTTAAAAACTAAGTTTTTGTATAACGTTCTACTCTTTTCTAACTCTTACTCTGTCTCTCTGTCTCTCTCTCTCTCTCTCTCTCTGTCCCACTGTCTGAATTTTTCTTTTCCTGTGTGTATGCGGTTGAGTCAAGATGAATTTTAATTGAAACTTTTGTGAAAATCTTATTTTATTTTCGAAAGGAGAATACAAGAAAAGCCAAAAACTAAATATTTTATTTCAAGCCATTCAAACTGTGTATGTATGTGTGTATGTGTATCCACTCTCTTCTAAAGCAGTATGAGTGTGGCCAGCTAAGCCAAATGCGTAAAGGCCAGTTTTGCCTTGCATTGCTTCCATAGAATAGTAACACTCTTCGTGTATATGTTATGCCTTTAAGACTGGAATTTAAATCCATATTCACTCACACACACACACACACACACACACGCACACTGTATGTGTGTGGTAGAGGACTATTGTTTTAAACTTTAAATAAATTTTATAGAGAGATATTGGTTTTAACTCTATATCTACTAAACAAATAGGGAATGTTGCTGAACATTTAACTTTTCAAAAATAAGAGAAGGGAGCAATTTTTTGAAAACTATTTTCCCAAATAAATATTTTGTTTTCCTTTGGCCATCGAAAAGAAAATGAAACTGAAAGAGCTCATAAGAAACCGAAAAATGTGTTTTCTTTTAATAACAAAAAACAAAAATGAAAAGAAAAGAAATATTTCTAGGCCAAGTTGAAGAAGAAGTTAAAAATTACGTTTTAAAAATGGCAATGGATTGAAATTGATTTGCACAACAATCTTCGTAAGGATGCTTAAATATTATTTCCATTGCTAATCAAACTTGATAGTTTAATTGTGATACCATCAAACGGACTGCCATTACGAAATTTATAGAATTCAGCACAGCAATATAGGAGGATGTAAAACTCTTAGCTCTTCATAATGGCAATATAAGTCAGCCGTTTTACACAGTCAGTCCCTATCACCACAGCTATTCACTACCGAGCTAGATGATGCCATGAGCGAAGTATATTCAGAGAGAACAGGAATGACGTGAAGTCTCCCATGCCAATTCGAGGATTTGGATTATGCAGATGATATTTGTATGTCCACTCGCATTAAATCTCCGACCCGAAAACAAAGCATGACGACTTAGAAAGACTATCAAGAAAGCTATAAGCCATGAGAATTAACAATGTGGGCACCACAATATTATGCTGCAACGCCAACAAGTTGAATACGCTAACAGCTTCTGCTATCTAAGCAATGCAGTGCCACGAATGGCAGTGCAAAAACAGACTCAGTAAAGCGAGAACGGCATTTAAATGATTCTCTGAGCATTTTAGGATTCTAGAAATATAATCCAAGAATGAAGAATCCTTTTACACAAAATAAAAAATCATTAGAAACTCATTTCTGTTAAGATGTAAAAATGAAAGCCATCAGTCTGATGCTTGTCTTTTCGAAAATCTTTTTCTGTCGGTTCAAATAAATCTGGAAAATCATGACAAAAGAAATATAAGAAGCAATATGGGACACCGAACCATCCACCCACACACCGTATGTTAAAGATGTTTAAAGTTTTTCTTTTGCGTCTTTATGGTTGACACCGTATGACTCTAACGGTATTTTCTTTTTACTGCTGCTGTTGCTTTCTACTATTTATTATCCCAGTTAGGTTTTGTTCGTAATTGTAGTTGTTGTTGTTGTTGTAGCTGTTCCTGTTGCTGTTGCTGTTGCTACCCACAGAACTCAAACTGTAGCATGCATTTTTATTTGTTATTACGAAATGGTGTAATAATGTTGACGTTGATGATGACATTGTTGCATGCAAGTCAGCATGACAATGACAATGATGACAATGACAACGACTACAACTACAACTACAACTACAACGAAAACGACTATGCTGAGGATGATGAGTATAATATTGTGATAATTTCAAGTCTTTTATTATACTCATGCTCATCCTTATTTCTTTTTTTTTTTCCTGTTTCTGTTTCGCACTGCTTCATGTTTATTTTCTGTTCTTCCTGGGGTTTATGTATTAAAATGCTCCCATTTTGTTATTATTTTTGTTGTTGCATTTTTAATCCCTCAAACATGATAAGTCAGTCAGTCAAATATATGACAGTTTTAAGCATGCTACGTCTGTCTGTCCCCCTTTTACTAGCTGTCTGTCTGTCTCTCTGCTTGAAAATCACCGTGATTGTTGCAAAATAAAACAAAAAGCAAAAAAGGAGAGAAAGACAAATTATTGCTTAATATGACTATTGTTATAGCAAAATAAATAATTTTTTATTTTTGTTTTTTTTTTTTCATTTATTCTTAATTTGTCTTTGGAAAAACTGATGAAAAAAAAAAATCGAAAATGGTGGCGGCTGTTAATAATAATGAATTGTAAAAACATAAAAAAAAAAATAAAATAAAATAAAGATTCAAGTCTATGATGTAAAAATGGGGGATAGAAGACAGCTTTTTCAAGATCATGCCACTGAAATGTGTATGTTTGTATTTACAATAATCTACACAAAAATACAAGATCAATACAAGCTTATCGAGCAGGCTTTAAAAAAACTGTTATAACTTCGATTTAATTAAGATCGATGTGTATTGTAAATAAAGTTGGTAACTTTGGTTGTTTGTTTTGGAGACTCATATTTGTCCATCTTATAATATCAAGTTATGAGATATTTTTATTCTCGTTTGTATTGTCTCTGGTTTTTAAAGTCTGTGCCAAGTTTTCCATGACAGAAAATTAATGCAAATTATGCAAAGTGTCTGATCGTTTTGCTTTCACACACCATTTAACGTCGAAAATTCGATCACCTTCAAGTCAATGATTTTATTTTAAATAGAGTGCCTCAGAAGTGGCCAACCTGTACTCCATAAAAGTGGTCAAATAAAGTGAATATTTTTAGTTGCAATCTAGCCCAAGAAATACGTTTAAGGCATTAACCAAATTGGCGGTTTCACGATCGCTTCAAGATATTATTTCCAATGATTTAAATTCGTCTTTAATCTTAATTTCAAGGGCTCAAATAGGCACATTAACCAAAATTACACAACAACCTGAAGTAATTCTATTCTGAAATTATTTTCAATAGCATTTATTTTGTCTTTCATTTTGTTTTTTGCAAAAACTTCATTTAAAAGAATACGTTGTCCGCAGTTAATGAAGAAAACGGTGCAGACTAATTTAAAATTCCCTAAGGCCTCCTATGAAGTAAAACTCTCGAAGCACGGCTTTACCATATTTTTTCGTCTTATTTTTCTACCCAAAAACAAATGAATTTTTTTTTTTTCGTAATCTTTTAGCTCATTAAAGCACAGACAAAGAACTCATAAGCTATTAAAACTTCTTTAAGTATGTAGCATATTAACAAAAAAAAAAAAAAAACAACAACAACAACATGAATAACATTAAAAGAAAAAAATAGAAGGAGAACAGAGAGATTTTCAAGATTATAATGAAAATATTGTTGACTTTCATAGACAATCCCTCCGCAAAGAAAAAGTGAAGCTTGAAAGCAACTCTTAATGGCTCCTTAAGAATTTCACTTTCTATACAACAAAGTATGTGTCGGCTACAGTTTTTTCTTGTTCCTTGTCCTCTTCTTCTTCTTTTTCTTCATATTCCTATAAAATAAAGAAATAAATCTCTGGAAGGAAAAAAGAAGTGGAAGAAGAAGTGGAAAAAATAAATAAAAACTTCATCATGTTGGCCAAACAAAAATGGGAAAAGATAAAAAAAATATTTTGTATATAAAAATACACTTACATCGCACACACACACACACGGACGAAACACACACACACTCACATACAATATAAATATAATGAAAACACGGTTATACGCCAGTCACCCATACCAAACATACCGGGCAGAGCCAGCATTAATAAAAGCCTTCAACGTTAGTGCTTGTGCTTGTGCTTGTGCCTGTGCCAGCAACAGTAACAACAACAATTTTCTTGTTTTTCTTTTATGTTTTTGTGAGCATAAAATTGTAAACAAATTTATATGTTTTTTGTATATGTGTGCGTTTATGTTTGAGCATCCGTTTCCGTTACATGTGCCGCCTCTCTAAACATCAAACTGTTTAAACCTGCAAAAATGCAACTTTGTATCATCCTTAAATGCACACCAACATACACCTAAACACACGTACGCCATTATATTTGTATACTTTCCTCCATTCTCTCCTCTCTTCCCCCCGGCCGTCCATATATATTTTATAGTCCAGCTTCTTTGAATGAATGGTGAATGAATGCATTTAGCCTCATTGTTTTGGGTTACGGTTGTCTTTGCTTTTTTTTTTCTCTTTGTTTTGTGTAAAATTTCTTTTTTCGTGTATATGTGGGTGTATGCGTGTGTATTCATGCTGTTCCTTCGCTTTGTTTTTGTTCTTTTTTTTTATCCCTACACTGTTACTCTTCAACGATTTTGCAAGTGCCAAGACATTAATTTTGTTTGTATTTTCCTGTATTTTTCTATGCGCATATGTATGTGTAAGTGAATGTTTGTGTCCGTATAACTGAATGCCTTTTGCTTAGTGCTATTTTACCATTCTTGTTCTTTTTTTTGTAGTCATTTTAGAGCTTTAGTTATAAAAAGTTGTAAAGGCTTGCATACTACAGCTGGTGTCTGCTAATGAGTAGGATTTATTTTATTTTACAAGTAAAGCGAGTCATTGAGAAAACAATCATGACCTCAGCAAAAGCATACATTAATACGACTTAATACGGCATGCATCGCGAACATAGACGGAAATTCGTTTGAGCTTTGAAACTAAGGCTAGATTCGCCCTCAGTCTGTGTGTTATGCAAATAATGAATGAAAGACTTGAAATTATGGATATGACCTAGACTTCAAACTGATTTGTGGATTTGTGAAATTGTATTTCCTCCTAACTGGTGAAAACATGATTTACTTCTGTATCTATTTGGAGAGTTTTGCCTTCTTTTTTCATGCGTTTTTTCTTTTTATTTTTTTTTTTTAAACAATTTTTATTTTCTATTTCTTCTATTTTTCTAGGCGTTGTTGCTGTTGTTGCGTTTAAAAGTCTACAGAACGTTCTTTACATTTCATTTGCAATTTTTTCCTTTTCCATTGCTCTCTTCAATGTTTTATATGCTGAAAAGTCTTTATGCGGTAGGATGTGTACGTATGTATATGTGTGTGTACACTGGTGAGTCAAAGAGCAATTTAGTGTGTGGCCAATTTTCTTTATACCCTCAGGTGCAAGTTGGTTGCTTTTGTTCAGCTCTAAACTACCCAATGGAAAGCTTAAAGGCAATTGTATGGAGCAATTCCGTTTTTTTCTTTTCCTTTGAAACGTATGACAGTGTGTGCGGAGAATACGTTACCAACCAAACGAAAATCAATTAAAAACGAAACAAAAAAAGCAATAAAACCGTCACGTCATTTAAATATGACAAAACGGAATATTTATCCCTAATTACATACGAAGTTATGTTTACCGTTATACGAATCTCGTGCAAATATTTAGAATTTCAAATTAAAAAACCAAACACGTTCACTATTTCCTACTTCACTTCACATCACATCACCTCATTATATTTTATTATTTTAAAATTTTTTTTTTTGTTTTTGTTTTTGGTTTTGTTTTAATAATTCGTTTTTAAATGTATTTAACTTCCACAACAAAAACGAGTTAAAATGTAAAGGTAAAGGTAAAGAAAACAAATTAACAACCATTTACACGTAATCATAAACTCAAACTTTATTATGCCACGCCATTTACAATTCGCATACATACGAGTACATGCATACATTTGAACAATTTTTTACTTCCCATTTTTACCGTAATTTGCTGCCATTTCCTTACTCTGGGATTATTTTACATCTAAATTTTTACTTAAGCGTGGAAGCTGATATTCCCGTTCCTCGTTGATACTTCATAAAAAATTTTAAGCACAACACATGTGCGGATGTTAAACACAATTAATAACCGCCAAAGTCAACAAAATGTACACTCGAGTATTACGTTGGGGGCGGTGTTTGGTGGTGTTTGGTGGTATATTGTGTGTCAGTCAGACTGTACAAAAGGCTTGGAGTGGAGTAGACAAATACTGATAGATGTGGCTGAAAAAGAAACGTGTACAACTATGTTCCTAATTCGCATAAAGAGAATTCATATTAACAGACTGTTCCCTGAATAAGAAACAAAACGAATGAATATTTATTTCATAAACAGATTATCTGTTGGAAAATCGTTAACTCTATTAATAACCATATTCATCAAATGTTAGTTGCTAATATTTTTTCTAATTGCTATGGTTCCTACGCCCCTCGCAACATAAACTTTGTGAATCTGTAATTATCTGGCGACATGTCGGACCATTGCAACCTGATTTTGCCAACACGAATTTAAATAATCTTTGTAAATAAAATTCAATTAATCTTTGACTGGCATTACTTGTCGCCAGCTACTTTGGGAGTAAAGTATCCATTTACCTCCATTTTCTCTTTGAAATAGTTTTTATTGGAAACAATATTCAGCCAGAATACTTTCAGTATTCTTAACTTGCTTGGACATAAGAGAGAGGACAAAGTGCATATTATACCTAATTTCAGATAAGACTGAATACCTACGTTTTTGAATATTTATTTTAATGGGTAACTGATGTCACATAGGCTGATTTCATTCGATATTTGAATACGTCGCTGGGGTTATTTTGAATATTTTAAAATAATATGAAAGAGATTTATCCATTTTCGCTTTCTTTTCATAATGAATGCAATATGATAGAAATTAGTTGGTTCCATCACATGAGAACTTGCTTAAACTGTGCATATATTGTGTACGTATGAGTTGTTGGAAGTAACAAGGAACAGAACAGAGCAGAACAGCTGAACTGATATTAAAATATCCTGCAGCGCAAACAACACACGACATAATAAAGCAATTAAAGTTTGGTGGCACTGTTCACTGTGCTGCCAACGCTTTTTTTTTCTCTTTTACTACTTAAAACATGTACAAGAATTTAACACACATACACATGTATACACACACTCGCACACACACATAGAAAAATTAAAAAATCAAAATAAAAAACTAAGAGAATAACAAGGAGTGTAGGAAATAAGAAGAGAAACGAAATAAAACCAGAAGTTAAAAGTGTAACATACCTTAGATCAAATACCAAAACTAATACAATCAACAAACAGTTACACCTACAAATTACACATTCACACACTCAGCCACACACACAAGTACATACATATGTGTAGTAAGACATCAGCGAAAAGGTTTTATGTGTTTCATCATAACTGTATCTGTATCTGTATCCGTATCCGTATTTGTTTCTGTTTCTGTTTCAGTTGTTTCACAAGATGAGCTCATGTATGTAGGTATGCTGGTGTAAGTGTTGTAACTCCCTACACACATTCATAGTACTTTTACAGCTTTTCAACGAATTTTCCTTGTAATCGTTGTGTTCCTTCGACAACAGCATTTTAGTGTCACCCCCAAAACCCAAATTTTTGAACAGAAATCAGGCGCTGAAGATATTTTCTTTATTTAATAAACACACACACACACACAAAGGGTGGAAAAATTATTTTGACTCCTTCTTTAAGTCGATTGCAAAGATTTCTGTTTGTGTATGTGTGTGTGTGCGAGTGCGAGTGTGCCAATGTTTATTTTGTAATCTATAACACATGATAAGGTATGCATATGTGTGTGTGCGCTCAATGTTGGTTCTACAATTAGGTAACCTACATACATACATACATACATACATAAACAAACAAACTCACACACACATACTATCGTTTATCGCTGTAGGTGATACTGCTTGGTGGTGATAGTGGTTATGGCAACAAAGTAAAGCAAAAAGAGGGAAAAATGGTGAAAAAAAAGGGGAAAATTTAATATTTGTTTGTATATGTAGAGTATATATTACACAGAAACAACAACAACAACAACAACAACTAATGATAATAAAAACAACAATAACTCTAACTATTTTTGTAGATTATAAATACGAGGATGAATGCAAAACGGAATCAGTTTCATTGATAACGTTAATATAACTGTTAATTAAATATTTTGAAAGAGAAGTGGATTGAAAAAAATAAAATAAACGTGCTGTACATTTTGTAAAACACGATAAACAACATCTTGTAAGCTTTATAAGAACTTATCTAGACGAGCACGGCAAGAATATATGCAGGGAAACCTAATCATTCTTGACCTAATTTATTCTCGACTTGGCTATGAGCTACCACCAGCCACCAGCCACCACCAAATCCATATTCAATAACATGGAACACTATGAGTTTTATGATCAAACATTATGGATTCCTCAGAAAGTCAGTTAGCCAGGAGAACTGCACTTATATCTCTTTCGTTCCTCTTTTATAGACCACTACAGATAAATTGGACATGGTTTGGAGAGCAAATAGCCACGAGAACAATTGCCTGGATTCCGAAAGTTATCAAACAACAAAATCGACTCCGCTAAGATTGTTTAGTTGTTTTGAGGACTTTTGCTCGCCATGTTGCCAATTACAGTTGCAGAATTTGTCCAGCACAAATAGCAAACGTGTTTTACCATCACATACATACATAATTGCCCATTACAACCCTTCAGTCAGGATTACGACCTAGCTTCTCACACCACTTATGTTGTGTGCGTTAATTTTATACATGAGTGGCGGGACCTACAGTTTAAAGTCGACTCCGAACGACAGATTTTTGAGAAGCTTTTCATGGCAATTTTTACTCTCAGAGTCTTTGCCAGAAATCAGCTGAGAGGAAGTCGCCGAAGAAATATTTTTTCGTTTTGATGTCTGACCTGGGATTCGAACCCGGGCCTTTTGTCTAATAAGCCAACACACTACCCACTAGACCACGGCGACTTCAATTTTTTACCTTCATCAACATATAAATAAAGGCTGCTGCATACAAAACATCTGGGTCTGTGTTCTCAGCACTTTAGCGATTTCTTTTTGGCCGATCTCCTAACAAGTCACCAAGTCGACAACATTATGGAAATCTTAACAAGTGGGAGTGTGCGCCAACCCACTCATTGGAGTTCATGAAACAACAATATATTTGTCATCTCGGATTAGACAAATTCATTCAATTTTACTTATCGGGAGCCTATATCATGTGGTATAATAATTATTCCCAGTATTCTTCTTTGTCCTTTACTTGTTTGTGTTTTTTTGCTTTTTTTTTGCAATAACAAATGCGAGAAAAACGTACCCTCGTATATACAGAAGTATGAATGTGTATATGGGAGAACAGGATGTGTGGTATATTAATGTTCTTAGCGTTAGTGTTACAGTTACTTCACGTAAAAGTATGTGTTAGTCGCAGTCATAGAAATGGAAGTCAAAGCAGAAACCATCACTTCCTTATGCAGTTTGTATGCCAAATGTTAACTCAGGCAGGCGTAAAGCTAACTCTTCTTTCTTTTTTCATTTTTCTGCAAATGATTTATTTTCAGTTTTTTTTCATTTTTTTTTTTTTTTTGTTGGATTTTTATAAGCCCTATTTGATATGAAAGAAATAAAAATAAAGAAAAAATTATAAACACACATTAAGCTGCAAGAAGGATGCATAAAATTAAGTCATAAAACTTTTAATTTTAAACTCAAACAGGTAAACAATTAAAAATCGCTAATGAGATAAAAGCTGAAGAAATAGTAGGTGAACCAAGCAAAATAAAAAACAAATAAAAAAAATTGAGACTGAAAACACATTTAAAACTTACTTTATAACTTCAGACGTTACGTTTAAACTTCAAACATGACGCTCTAATTTGATACCATAAACGTGTATAACTACTGAAGCCATAAACCTAGAAATCTAGACAACCATAGAAGAGTTCAAATGATTAAGAATGCAAACAACACATATTCAAAGTCTTATAAAGACGCCATAAAAAATTCTCATTTAAATTGGAAAGTTACGATCTCCCTCTTCCTCTTTCTGTCCCTCGACCACTCGCCCACTCGTACTGTAAAATATGATGAACGCAAGCAATCATAAATTCCCACACAGACATGTTAAAGAAATGTGATGTTTTCGATTTTTTTTTTTGTATTTGCAGATGAAGAGTATGATGCGCTTTATATGCTTAACTTATGACAAATGTGGCTCAGATAATCGCAGCCAGACAAAAGACATAATTTTTCATGTCCTCTTTGAGACTGTTCTGTTGTTTTAACTGCTACTTGTGCTGCTGCTGCAGGAAAATTTTCTTAAAACAAATAAAAAAAAAGAAAAGAAAAAAGAAAATTTCATAAAATATGGATTAATAAATGGGATTTAAGAAAATCCATTTCGTCTTTATTGAAAGCCGCCTGTTTACGACATAAAAATATTTCACAAATAAATTATCGCCGATTTGTTTTCCATCACAAGGACTTGATGGTAATAAAACGTGTTTAATTTTGTTGGCTTTTTTCGACTAAGAAACAACGCTTACATTGCTTGTAAAAGAAAAATTGCTTGAGAAGAAATTGAGTTTTTAGAAATCTGCATTATACGAGGGTTGTGTACTATTAACTCTTTGATTTTCCAGTTACAACTTTCAGCCTCATGGTGGGTTAGATGGGGTGGCCGTGGAGAAATTCGAAAGAAACATCAAAACAAAAGTTTACATCATCGACGAAGTAGGAAAGACAGAACGAGTAATACCATCTGACAATCAGATCGCCACCAGAGAACTCAGCTTCTATGATGATGACTCGAAATTAAAATTGTAAGTACGATACCGGGTTATGAACTTTTCTGTGGAGTAGTAAATGGGGTTTTGAAATTTCCGTCGTCTAGAAGGTTGGCTTTTAACTTATTAGACAACAGTCCGAAGTTCAAACCCCAACACTAACGAATCATGAGCGAATTGGTGTTAATCTCTCAGATAATGTTTCCCATTTTAATGTTTACTAAATAATTCTGTTAATAATTTAATACTCCATAAAAATAAGAAAAATTGTTTCTCTTTCATTATCCATCCAAAGGCAAATGAGGAAAGAAAACTTTTCTTAACAGCTGATAACAGCATAATTTTGGGATTAGAACTTCAATTAATTTCGTATTAAAATATTCAATATTTTTGGATTCTTTTGACTTCATGTCATATCATCAAATTGACCTGTGGGGCAGTGACGAAGTCATTTATGAATTCAAATCATTAAATTTATTACCTTAAAATTGTTGCAAGATAAGGATTTTCGAATGATTTTTCATAAAAATTGAAATCCATATTGAAAATTTCTTTCTTTCTATCTTCGAATTCAATAAATAGGATCGCAATAATTCTTTGTTTATGTGTGTGTGTGTTTATGTGTGTGTGTTGTGTGTTTTTATATTTAATTTTGTATTTATTTATTATATTTTATGTGTTTATTTAGTTTTTTCGTATTTGAGTAGGTATTTAAAGTCATATTAAAAGTCCTTTATCATAAAACACCGGGAGTATTTGAGTCAAAGTTATTTCAGAAAAAAACGTGATCAAAATTCTTGAGTATTTGCAGGTTCTGTACATATTTTCTTAAGCAACGTTACATATATTTTGTTTTCGTTTTTTTTTATCGTTTTTGGCCTTTTTTACTTTTTTTTTAATTTGCTAATTTAATATTCAGCTCAGGTCCTAAAAGGCACCCTAGATAGATAAGTAGAACGTTTATTTATTTGTTTCTTTAATATCAATACGACTCTTCTCTATTTTTCCCTTCCTTTTTTTCGTTTCGTTTCTTTTCTAAAACTTTACGTTTATCTTTTGGCAGTTCTTTTTCTATGTTTTTTTATGTTTTCTTTTTCTTTGTCAATTTAGAAGGTTAAAGGTTATAAATAAAAATGAGACTAAATTTGAGTTATTGCTTTCTCTGTCTCTCTCTCTCTCTCTATCTCTCTCTCTATCGTTCTGTGTCTCTATATCTTTAGTTGTTTGTTAGTGTGCCTGCATTAATTTTTAATGTTTGGTTTTTTTTGTTCTCTTCTGTTCTGTTCGAAGTTGTTCTAATGTTAAAGCATTTCATATTTATGCATTTAAGCTTTTTTTTCTTTTTCGAGAATTTCTCATTTTAAAGCAAAAAAAAGGAAGAAAAAAATTAAAAGAAAATTACCGCAACACATATGCAGCAAATAAGCTTAACTTTTAAGCAAACTTTTCATTTGCTTTGGCCTTAATGCTGTTGCTACTTTTTATTCTGCCACAAAACAAAAAACTCACGTTAATGTTGTTTTTTTTTTGTTTTTGTTTTTGTTTCAAAATCTTCTCTATCTAGCAAGTACTGTTGTAATCTTTTTAGAATTAGTGCAAGTCGTAAAGAGAGGGTGTGAGAGAGAGAGAGAGGGAGAGGAAGAACGTTAAACTTAAAGAAACGTGAGAGCAAATGTTAGAGGTTGTATAGCTTTTCCTTTTAATTTTCTTGATACAGTTTCCTAGATGCCGTTTGTTTTCTGTTCTCTATTTTTTTTTCGTTCTTCTTGTCTTAAGACAACGAACGCGTAGAAAAAGCAAACAACAAGAAAAACAAAAAGAAGAAAAAATAAAAAAAGAGGGATTTTAAGTTTTAGCTGGCTGAGCAAAGAGGGGTAGAGCACGGGTAAAGTAGTGTGTACAACCGCGTAACGGTAACAGCTGTGGCACATTTGCTTATCTTATGCATAACACTCATATAATATGTATATATGCCAACAAAAACAACAACAACATCACAAATACCCACATACACACAGACACACAGATACTCATATTATTATTCGCATATAAAATACACACACAAATAAACATAGAATACTTGTTGTTAAACTTTGATATTCTTATAATAGTAGTTGTAGTTGTAGTTGTAGTAGTTCATGTAAGAAAATTTTTAACTTCTTGTTAAAATATTAAAGCACACTTTCAGGCAAACAAAGTATAACTTCATCCACCACAGCCACTGGCAGACACATTAACACATGTATTGAATTTTTTTTTTGCCCCCTTTTTTTCTTATTTATTTATTGTCGTTGGATTTGTTTATAAATATTTTACAAACTCCTATGCCACATTACTTGTGTACAGGTATTCGTTTAAGCATTTCTAAGAAACCCCGATAATATAATACATGCATACATACATACATATTGTATAATAAATTTTGAAATTAATTTAAAAGGCCCCAAGAGTTATGCAATGTTTGGGAAAATGTTTGATAAACTTATGGCTTATGGTAGATTTGATAGAAATTATGGAAAAAAAAACAAAAATTTTTAAAAAATAATAAAATCTTGAAACCAATCCATAAGATTCGTGGAAGTAATGGAAAATTGTATACAATTCGGTGTTTTTGCTGTTTTTCTTCTATAAATTATCTAATAATTTTCAAATGCGATTTCATCGATATGCAAGCGGCATTGGAGTCTTTTGCATTAGTAACATACATTATATTTAATCTAAATATACTCCCACGATTTCTTTATATGCCACTAAACATCTTTCACATTTTTCACGCATAAGATAGGGGGATACTTTTCATAAAAACCAAAAAAATTAATCATTTTTAAGAAGAGCTATCGTGAACTTCAAAAAATCCTATATTATGCTGAAATTATAACAAATTGAGTAGCATAGAATTCATTCATTGAATTGAAGCATTCCAAGAATACAAATATGAATAATTCTACATAATTTGAAGCCAAAATTTTCTTATTATTTCTTATTAATTCCCTCAATTTTATAATTTGTCTTATCTGCAGCAAAACTACGAGTGGTGTTAATCTTTTTATTTAAAATATATGCACATATACTCGTATGTCTCTTTGGCAAAGCATGTTGTATATTACAAAATTCAAATACGTAAATTTATTATAAACGAAACAAAACGAAACAAAACAAAACAAAATAGTTGCAGTAATTAATGGTCTGTACTTACATTGTATTAAAATAATGAACAATAATTTATAAAGGCTTCGATCAAATGTCGGTCTCATGACTTCATTACTTCCAAATATTTTTTTATGGTAATAGAGATGACAATTTAAAATATTTATTTTAAACGAATTTTATCAACAAAATTGAATTTATTTTAAATTAATTTCTTTTTTTTTTTTTTCTAATAAATTGGCACTAGTAGGATAAGATTTTTGTAGGAGTATTTAAAGATGTTCTAGAAAAAGGAGCTGAAAGAGAAAGAAAGAAAAAAAGAAATTTATTAATTTGTTTAAGGTATTGTGTGTAAAGTTAAGTTTAGTAAACTATTTTACTTCCTGTTTTCAGCTGTTGGCGTTTAAAGTGTAAGTTTTTGACTTTTTTTTTTTAAATGCAAAAAGCGGTCGATCTCACACTCTGCCTTAGCATAACAATAGGGAAATAGAAAAATGGCAAACTAACAAACTGGCAAAACAGTGAAATGGTAAAATAAGCTTAAAAATCTCCTCTGAAAATGGCCTCATAAACAAAAACAAAAAATCAAAAATTGTAAAATAAGTCTTTGACTATTTCAAAAATGCATGTTCTCTTCATTCAGTAACAGCAACAGCAACGGCAACAAATATTGTATTGTTCTTCGGTTTTATTTTTGTTCTTTTTTTTTTTTTTGTTTTTTTTTGTTCTTTTGCTTTCTGCCTTTAACCGGGGCTAAAAAGTATGTGTGAGCATTTGTGATCGTATAGAGTAGAGTAGAATAGGCATGCAAAAATGTTTTCAATGCTCAACAGCAGCCTAGTTCTTTACATTTAACCAACAAGCCTAAAAATAGTCAGCATTACATAAAATGACTATGCTTGTCTGCATTTGACATATTGTATGTTTTACATTACACTCACACACACACACACAAACAAACGCTTGCAAATTTACACATTTTTTCACACACTAAACACTTACACATTGACATTTATATTTAAATATTCATACTTATACACACACACACACAGGCACAGACACAAGCTTGTATTTATTGAAATCATACAAACGTTTATGTGGTCTGAGCCATACATGCTTAATGTCTCGTCTGCAGCATGGTTGTGGCAAATTCAGGTCAAACCCCTCTTTACATGCAACAGAGAATGCAGCAACAACAACAATTGCAAAGGAAATCATAAAAAAATTTTGCATAAAAAGCTTATATTGTAATAAAACAAGAATGGGTGAGAACGACAGAGAGAGAGAGAGAGAGGGAGAGGGAGAGGGAGAAAGAAGAATAACGAAATATGATGTCAATGAAAATGGAGAAAGTCGCTGACTTATGGCTGGTTTTGGTACGAGTGGTTGCAAAATATTAATTTAATGAAAATTCAGAAATTTGCTTTTAAACATTTTCGCATGTGTTCTATGGCTTTTAAATTTTCTTTTTTTGATTTGTTTTAAGCCTCTAGACTTTAAGCAGCATATAATGGCATTTTTGCTTTTACTTTTTAGTTCATGTATTGGATCATATAAAAAGTTTCCTCTGCTTTTTATTTAACACAACGTCTGAACACATACATAAAAGTATGTCCTAGAAAGATGAACATTCAAGGCTTAATTTTCTCCCAATGAGAGTTTATTAAATGGTGGCTTTTGTGAAAAATTCTCACGGCTTGAAAATCACAAAAACATCAGAAATTGATGATGTGACTTGCCTTGCAATGCAATAAAGAAATAACGATTATAAAATAAGCAGAAAGACGCTGATTGTTTTAAAAATTTAAAATGAAAAATACCGCAGAAGCTTTTCGAACGACCAAATACGATTGGATGCTCGAGTTTGTTTATTACAAATTAGTTGCTCTACAAAAAAAAACTATTTTCTATTTGAAATTCCATTGGGTTTCAGTTCGTAATGAAGCAGGAGTGTAGAAAAAAGTCCTTTTGATGAAAACAATGTCAAATAGGGTTTATTTGGTCCATAAACCTAAAAAGGCTTAAAGCGTAAAATTTTAAAATTGGCTAGAAATTAAAGCTTAATGTAGCCAAGATATTTTCATTTTAAGCAAATAAATTAAATTTGTTTGGCTCTCTTCAATCCCCTTTTTGAAAAATAAATTTTCAAACAAATTCCTTATTTCCTGGAATTTGCTGATAAAGAAACAAAAAAAAAAAAGAAAAAAAGGAAAAAAAACTTTTCAAATATTTCTGCCATAAACAGAAATCCACTTGTTGTTTCCTTTATCCAACACAAACTTAAATAAACACAAATATTCCTTAGTTCCCAATACAAAAAAAAAAAAAAAAATGGAAGACATGATAATAAAGCATACTTTTGGGGATTGTTAAATTAAGTCTCTTGTATTATTGCCACCTCCCCCTTCTTCTAATTCAAACAAGTAAAGCTTATTACATTTCGACAAACCTAAAATTAATTACAATCTTAAAATTCCTGACAACTCAACCATAACCCCCCATTTACCGGAAATTGTGTCATGTCCTGGCATAACACTCCAAAGGAATTAAAGTTATACCTTTAGGTTAAATTGAACTTTACAAAAGGTTATTATGATTGCCAATAACAATAGTTTTGTGGCACTTATTTTATCCGGCCATGGATATGTATGTTGTACGATATCTTTTCACCCCTAAAAATATACAACATAACTTTTGTGCTGATACAATAATAACAGAGAAAAAGAGTAAATAAAACCGATATCAATAGAGTTCACCAGTTTAAAGAATGGTAACCAGGTAACCTGATAAATTGTGTCGCTTAGTTTCACTTCTAAAATGTGAATACCACCATTTACTTTACTTGTCTTTTTAAATAAAGCATACTTTTAGGTATCAACTGCTCTTTAAGGCAGTATATTTCATTTTCAGGGGTTAAATACGAGTTCATTAGTCATATTCTTAATACCTTCTGCTGCGTAGAAGTCTAGACAAGTGCTAAAACTTTTTGTTACCCTACAATCGTGCGTTTGGGAAATAGTTGGAGTGGTTTGTTGACTTATGCATGTTTTTCGCAGACTAGAGCTGCAACGAAAATGCTATCTCTTTAATTATCCTGACTGTATTGGTAACTTGAGAAGCTGGTACAAAAAGCGGACAAAATTTAGTTAAGGATTCCTTAACTAAAAAAATTTGGAGTTTCCCTTACTTCAGCTTCCGTTTTAAAAATGGTATATTCTTTTCTGGCCTCTAATAGCTAACAACTGGTGTAATTGCTTCGTAGTTCAACTTGTTAATCATTATAACCGAATTATTTTTTCAGAATTCTTTTCCTTACACTTTACTTACTGATCATTCTTACGCTGAACTCCCCAAAGTATACTTCAGCTAAATTAAGATTCGTACCCCTAAAAGTCCACTAAACAAAATTTTCTTTTCAAATTGCTTTTATATAAAATATTAACTTCCATTCCATTTAAAGAAGGCCAAATAAAAAAATAAAAACAAATTCGTAAAATAAAGAACGTAAAGAAGAAGAAGAAGAAGTAAAGAAAAAGGTTTTTATCTTTTCTAACGAAAAAGGCTTTTCAATACTTAACAAATGAAGCATATAAATGCAGTTTATGGGATTAAATATCTTTCACCAAATGAAGAAGCATTTACAGTAGTGTGTATGTCTGTGAGAGAGAGTGAGAGAGAGAGAAAGAAAGTCAAAACCACCAAATCCAATATCCAACAACTTATTTAATAATAAACTTTATTTTGAGCAATTTTAGCACCCTTTGGCTGGCTTGATGAAAGTACGAAAGGATGTTATTAAAGTGATAACAAAATATTGGCTCTCCAACAATCGAGAAGAATTGAACAGAAAAAAGGGTTACTGAACCAGCTGTTGTTTATCCAAACTTGGCACGTTTATTATTAATATTTAATAAAAGAAAAAGAAGAAAAATAAAAACACCAAATAGTTGAATAAAAGTAACAAAAAACAAAAAGGAAACTTTTTCAAAGTGTTGAAATTTTATTCAAAAATTGATTTTGTTTTCTTCAAGAAATTTGTTTGTTACAGGAACAGTAACAAAAATATTTTTAAACGAAAATTTGTTGTTATTGCCTTCTACAACCAAAATCTTTTACTCACCAATTTCTACTTATTCTTAAGCTTATTTCTGCTTGCATTGCCACAAAGCGGAAGTCTGGCATATTTCCTGGGAAATTTATGGCAGAGCATGGAGCAGACAATATTTTTGTTATTCAAAATACAGAAAGAATTTTCTAACTAAGCAACACTTGAATTCTTTTTACTCCCTTTTGTATACTTGTAATTTTTATAAAGTATACTTTTAGGTTAAAAAAAAAAAAAATAAGTAGACAATTTTTATTTAAGTCTTTTATTTAAAGAACGATCCTAAGATTAATTGGAATATATTTAAAAAAAACATATCACTCTTAAAAAATCACTAAAAATTGTTTCTAATTTAAATTAACTCCGCAAGATATCCTACATCATGTCTAATGAGTAAATTAATTACCTTTGCGAAATACAAAAAAAAAAAATATGGTTTTGTGGTTAACATAAAGAGAATTTATTGATTCAAAGGGAAAGAGATAGTATTAACTCAAACCTAAAAGTATACTTCAAAAAAAATATTTAAAGAAAACTTATAAGTAATTCCATATTACGGCTATGTGTTGAATATTACATCTGATTTCTTTTCACTTTTTCAGTTTCTTTTTCAATATTAAGCATTAAACATTTTACACACAAAACCAAATATCAAATTTCAATTTCTGTAAACACATAGAGAATGAAAGAGGAAAAAAAAAGAAGAACTGAAGAGAAAGTCCCATTTGACAGCGCAATACTCGTCGTACAATGGTTGTAAAATAACTTTAAAGCCCCACTGTCAATATTTGATGAAACCCAATTGATAAACAAACCATACAACAGGGACAAAGTGAAGAATAATAGAGAGCCAGTCAAAGAGTAAAACGAAGAAGCAACACGCAGAAATTGTTATCAACGACATACTTATAAAGCACACACTTACTTACATTTCATCTCATTTACTAGAGAATGAATTCACATACCCCCACGCATATGGACATATGTATGTATGAACATCTAGAATATCATATAATAAACTGACCCAAATCACTAAAGAAAACAACCTAAGAGAGTAGGGACTACAGAGAAAGAGAATGATAGAGAAATAGTCACATAGTGATGGAGAGAGAGAGAGAGAGAGAGTAAGAGACATAAAGTAAAACAATAAAGCAGTAGATCATATGCCTAACAAACTATAACACTAATATTGTTATTAGACCAACACACACATACACACTTCCTCATATACATACGTATGTGTCTATACCTATGTATGTATGTATATTTACATCTGCTTGGACGTAAACGTGTGTGCTTCTTTTCCAGTGTCTGTACGCATATAACACGCTTGTATGAATAGATGGAAATGACACACATTAAAGGCAATACAACTGTAGCCCATATGGGTGATTCCATGATAAATTAAGTATAAAACGAACTGAAATAAATTTACTAAAACGATCTACAATTTTCCAAAATAAATTTGAAAATATTTTTTCTTTCTGATCCATTATTCCCTATGATATAAAATATTTTGTGTATTGGCTTTGTATTTTAGCCTCATTAGTTGATTATAGCAACCAAAAATATTGCGGTTTTCTCCAAGTGTGGTACTCACGAGTGCAATGGTCAAGAGGAAACGCAACAGAAATACATTTAAACAATATAAAATAATTCTGAAGAAGACACTTTCACTTGGAAGACCCTGTATTGTATATGAAGCACAAAAAAAAGATTAGTTTTTGGAACAATATTAAATGATAATAATTCTGTATAGAATATGATACACAGAGTGAAAGAAAAAATAATATCCCTAATGGGAAAATAAATGAAACAACATAGTTTAACAAAAGAAAAAAGAAAAACAAAAAAAGGCATTGAATATAAAAGGCGATTAAGGATTATTACGAGTATTTTATAGTTGATTATCAGACTGAAACAGTAACAAAAGGTAATGATCTCACACACATACGAGCAATATCCGATTTGAGTACAAAATGAAAACAATAATTTCAAAAACAAATAGCATCTAAAAGTTGACAAAAATGTCATTCGTATTAATGTTCATCACAATTTCCCGCCGTTCTCTTCTGCCACAGGAAATTTATTTAAATTTGAAAATTTTTTAAAATTTAATTTCAATTCCCTTTACAATGCACATGCCATGCATAAAAACGTTTTATCATCCATTGAATAACCTTTTGTTTACAGTTATTAATTTTATATGAGAAACAAACAAAAACTATTGCATAGTTTAAGGCCATATATTGATTTTTGTTTTGTTCGTTTTTGTTTCCTACAACAGAAATTTAGAATATCTAATTAAAAATGATAATATTCGGAGCCAGGGTAAGGGTTAGTTGGACACAATCGATAAATAGATTTGAATTTATGAACAAATGTAAACAATAAACTGCCTGCAACAATAACCAATAATTTACATAAAATGGCCGACAACAAAATTAATGGCGAAAAATTGGTCAAAAAACAAAACAAAAAAAAAAACAAACGATTACCACACAATATTATTGGGTGAATACGTAGTGAAATAAATTGTAAAATTATTATTGAAGAGAATCTGATTAAAAATTTAATATTCATTGCTATGCCCACTCACAAGTATAGAAATGAAACATTTAAAAATAATGTGGAATATCAGGAGGCAATAAAATTAGCCAAATATTGCTGCATACTTTTAGATAGATATTATTTTCAATAAAAGTGAGAAGATTTTTAATACTAGAATACCGTTCTGCCATTCCATTAAGAGATTTTTGTCCGTCATAAATGTACCAAATACACTCTCATTCCTAATAATTTTTACCGCAGTTCATACGGCCCACACGTTTGCCTAGAAGGCGGTGCACTCGTTCGATAGTCTTGTCCTTTTGAATCTTAGAAATTTAAGTATAAAATGTAAGTTCATTGAATCTAGTCTTTGAAATCTTCTCTAAAAGTTTACCGAACTGTTATAACAAGGAATTTACAAGCTTTTTATTTTGTCTTTAGCCCTCCTTGCTGTTTGGGAACAGAAGTTGTCTGCTGGCCATCAAAGTTACCATTTATCATTGATTTATTCATTGACTTTGGCATGTAATAAATGTTTAATGTGTTTATCGTAATCTTTTCAAATAACTTTTAGCAGTTCTTTCTATTCTTCTTTTTTTTTTTTTTTTGGATTTTTATTTCGATTGCCCTTGTTGTTGTTGTTGTTGTTACAGGTTGTTATTTTTTCTTGTTTCTTTTCGTTTTTCTGTTTCATTTTTTAGACGAAATACAGAATTTTTTTTTTATTTTTTAGTTTGATTTGTTTTAAACACGCAAACCCCTTTCTCTAGTTTTCGCTTGAGTTTTCAGTTGAAAAGGTAAAGTTAAATCTCTGCTGGTCGTTTTATGCTTTTTTATTGAATTATTTTCTATATTTTTTCCTTTTTCTCCTATTTTTATTTCAATTTTTTTTAAGGTTTTCCTTTTTGTGGCCAAAACTAAAACCGAAAACGAATTACTTTATAACTTTTGATTTCCGCTACAAATGCTTTGCGTGTCTGGCCTAAATCAACTGCTTGCAGTGTGTGAACGAGGGAGGGAAAGAGAGAGTGCAGTCTAAAGTTGGTTTGTTGGTAATAAATACAGCATAGTTTTAGGTGTTTTATAATTTAAACATTAAACACAAATTTAAAGTTGTTACAGTTTTATTTTCAGATTATAAACTTGCATTTATAGTGGCTTATTTTTTATTATTATTATTTTAGTATTAGACATTGTAACACGCTTTGTTTGCTGTTAAAATTATAAAATTTTATTTAAAAGATAGTTAAATTCTTAAATATTTTTTTTTTTTATATACAACTGGCATTTCTGCGTCTTTACCTGAAAGTATGCAACATTTTTAAATAATTATTTTCGATAAAAAGTATGCACCAATTTTAAATTAAAGTGCTTATGAGAACAATACTTTTTATATGATCCGTTTCAATAAAAATAAGACTCATGATCTATTAAAGTTTCAAATATTATTTTGACTTTGTTTGTATAACTGTCGCAAGTATTTAAAAAGAAAATCGAATAATAAATTAAAACTCCAAACATTATGCTGTATTTACTAGCAATTAATCAGACTTGGATTCTGTTCATTTTGTTCTTAATTAAGTTTTAATTATTTTACTTGATGCACCTAGAAGTATACTGCAAAACAATTCAAGTGTATTTCTTTAATGATATTCTTTTAATAATATCTTAAACATTTTAAGTGAATTTAGTTCAATTGTTGTTTGCTTAAAGCCTTAGAATCTGTCTGAAATTCCCTTGATATCTTGTGAGGATGCATGTGTGTGTATGTATTTGTACATGAAATCATTCTTAAATCTATGTAATCCAAACTATATTTTATTACGAACTTACATCGTATTACATCTTTATCCTAAAAATAGTCTCCATTTATGGTGCTCTTTAGAAAATATTACAACAATTTTTACCTTAAATTGGTGTGCTTTACTAAACTGTGCCTAAAGCCATGCTTTAATAAAATATGGTTGGACAGAGAGAACAAATGAAATCGCAGCAGCACTGGGTTTTTTCTGGACAAAATAAAAATAACCTAAAAACCTTAATTTTTGTTAACAAGAAATCACAACTTTATGATTATTTTCTCACCTCAATTCAATGTCTGAACTGAAGACATTTATTTCTCTTTACACAAAATTAACTGCATTACTAATGGCCAATAGCTGGAGCAGAAGCAGCGAAATGCCGGTGGCAGCTGCAATTGCAGACACCAAAAGCAGATATAAATGGTATGGAAAAGAACGAAAAGCGAAAAAAACAGTAAAAGGAAAAGCAGCAAAAGAAAAGAAATAAAGAAACTAGTAGGGAGTTTGATTTCTTTTGCTGTTGTTGCTTTTGTTGTTGTTGTTGTTGTTATACATTTTTATAAATTTACTACACAAATTGTGGACTTCATTTAAATCGTTTTACCAGCAAAATGGTGGGTGTTTTAACGTTTTATTTTCAGCAATTTTCTCTGTTTTTGGGTTATTCTTACAAACTTTTTTTACATTTTCTTTTAGATTCCTTTTTTGTTTTTGCCTTCTAGAAACAAATGATGAGTTTCTTTTTTGTTTTTCTTTACATTTTCTCTCGCCACGACTGCTGGTGTTCATTTTCTTTTTCTATTTTAATACTTTGGCACATTTAACAATTTAAGTAAAAAAGTCAAATGAAAAATACAATAAAATTATACACCAGACATGCTGTTTATAAATATTTGTACGTATACTTGTGTGTGTATGTGTGTGTGTGTGTGTGTGTGGGTGGGTGTATGTGTGAGCATATAAATTTCAGTTCTTTTCCTTTTGCTTTCCTTTTTCTTTTCCTAGAATCTACAGGGTTTCAGTTTTGCTTTTTCATCTGCTTTTACCATCTTCATGAAATTCGAATAATTTTTATTCGTTCGTTCCGTTTACTTTACGAAAAAAAAGGAAAGAAAATAAACGAAAAATTTTAAGGATGGCATGGAATAGTATTTTTTCGTATTTAATCTCAAGAGGGTAATTTATGATGATCATTTGTTTTGTTAAAAGCATTACCAAAGAAGTAAAAATAAAAGCAACAACAAAAATATAACAACTAAACAACATTAATACTATCAACACGAACAGCGACAATAACAGACAGAGTAACAACAATAACATTATTAAACAGCAGCAGCAGCAACACCAACAGCAGTGAACATCATCATACCCATTCCACTGGTCATTGACTGGAAGGACATTTCTTCTCGTTTTCCTGTTTCTTTTTTTTTATACAAAAAGAACAACAATAATAAAACATTACGATACGAAACCAAGACGCAATCATTTTTATAAAATCATATTTCTCTCTCTCTCTCTCTCTGTCTCTGTCTCCTACTTTCTCTCGGTTAAATTATGTTGCATAGTTTTAGGGTCAGCATGTTAAGTTTCCTAAAAGAAACGATAAAAGCTAAGGATGTAGAGGAGATAACAAGTGAGCCATGATAACAAGTGAGGCAACCATGGGATCTTTGTAACAGAAAACGGATGAAATAGCTACGGGAAAGACATACCCATCTCAGACAGCTTGCTACCCAGTGATCTCAAATGGGAGTTTTCGACGCGGAGTTCAAATGTTAATTACTAGTAATTCTCCAACTAGGGAGGTTACTTTATAGTTTCCATCTCTATATGTGCAACCAGGATCACGATTTTAACGCTATAAGTTTCTACAGTCATTAAGCAAGCGGTAACTGATTGCTCTGTATTAACATTTTCAAAAATGTGAATTTTATTCCCATGAGTTTTGTTAACGATTTCTCAAAAATATCAAGTTTTTGAAGAAACGCATACGAAAACGAATTATTTGATTCTATTTGTAAAGGATATCGACAGCAAAAATCAATTTTTTGCTTCCAAAACATGCTTTTTTCGCGCATAAATGTAGTCCTTTGTAGCAGTCGTCCTTGGCCAAGTTTAAAATATTATTACACAACTTAAAACTCATGTAAATATGAAATTGAACACAAACTGGACAAAGTCAAATGTTTTGAAACAACAACAACAACAACATCAACAATAAAATAAAGGATGAAAGAACATTGAATTGAATATTCAAAATAATAGAAAAATACGAAAAAAAAAAGATTTTCTTTTTTTTCTTTTTCCATTATTATTTTGTTGTTGTTGTTGTTGTTGATGTTGTCGTTTTTATATTTCATACATATACATACATATGTAATAGAAAAACTGCTAAAGAAAATTGAAGAAAAATACTAGCTTTGCAAAAATTATACGGAAAAATAATGGCAGAAAGTAAAACTCAAATTGTAATGGCTTGGCCACCCATCCATATACACTGGCATACAGGGAATGATTGTATCTATTACATACATGAGTCTATAATCAAAACATACACACACACACAGACGCACTCGCAGACTCGCTCACATATATCGCCATGCTTGCATACACATAAACATACTTGTATTGCGTGTGCGAATGAGTAAATGGGTGACTGTAGAGGAACGAGTGTTTGTGCTTTTAATAGAAGATAACCAAAGTAATTTATTTTGGTATGGAGGTCATATAAAGAAAATAACATTTTTGCTCTTTTGTTTTTTACTGTCTGACGCTCTCTCTCCCTCTCTGTCACTATCATTCTCTCGTTTCGTTATATACACATATACGTTGTGTATGTATGTATGTATGGATGTGTGTACAAATTTTATTCTCTCTACATATCACTTACGCATCATGGTCTTTTATTTAATTTTGTTTATATTCTGGTTGGTATTTTTTTTTTTTTTGTTCCTTCTTGTGTTGTTGTTATTTTATTTTGTTTTTATTTTCTGGCATTTTGTTCAAACTCCTAAAAGTAGACAATCTTTATTTGATGTTGCATATAAAATTGCTAAAATTACGTGTATGTTGGCCATATATTCTATTGTTTATATGTGTCATTCGAGGAAATTGTCTTTTACTCGTATGCACACTCACATACAACACACATACACAAATGTTGTTTCATATGTATATGTACATATATGTATATCTATCGGACTACATGTGTGTTAATGTTCTGTATGGATGTACATACATATGTATTGTGTTTGTTATACTCTTAGGGATTTTTGTAGTTTATTTCTGGGTAATTTTATACCTTCATATAGTCATGTATTTTACCGTTGTTGTTGTTGTTGTTGTTTGATATTCTTTTATTCTTGATTTTATTTTTTAGAAACAAAAAGCAAAAAACATAAAAATTATCCTCTTTTGGTGTCTTCTTTTACTCTGCTTATTTACCATGGTTAGTTACAATGTATAAGTGTGTGTGTGTGTGTGTGTGTGTGTGTGTGTATAGAGGCCATAAAACGTTCATAGTTGCTGTCAGTATTTTTTTAAGATTCTTAAACTGATTTCATTTCATTTACGAAAATGACTATAATTTAAGAAACTTTACGGGTACAAATTATTTATGTTGATTCAATTAGCTTAAGGAAAATGGTCGGTTAAAGGAAGGCAAGCAAACGACAAAATTGAAATCTTATATATTATTTCTAAAGCACTTTTTTGTCGGTTGCAAATATCTCCCATGCCACCGCATCAAATTTAATGAATGATAGCTCATTTTAAAACTTATATCTAACACTAATGACGAAAAATAATTAGAAATTGTAAAATTAATATTTTCATTGATTAAAATTTTATTTTATATAGAACTGCATTATAATAATAATGTCATTATGATTATATGTTTTTGTTCAAGTGTGGTAATACAGGGTCGCGTATGTATTAAAATCCATTCTGGCAATACCGCTAATGCCGTTTATTACTAAGTCAGTTATATAGTAATATGCATATTAAGTTGTAAAAAGCTGTTTTGGCAATACTTTGGAGTAGTTGTTAGATCAAGTGCTATAAACAGGGTCGCTTAATTGTAATCCTATTCCCCATAATAATATATAAAGTTGTAAAAACCATTTTGGTAATGTCGTTATTGTCATAGCATTGTTTATTTTATGAAGTGTAGTAATACGGGTTAATAAATTGTACCAGACTAATCGTAGCACATCATATCAGCAAAAATTATTCATACCGATGAAACTGTACTCATAACCTCGAATTAACCTTACGCCTTCTGAACCAACTGTGCCTTTCCGAATGACACGAAAACAATTCCCTGTGAAGGTTGCTTCTGCTATGACGATAAACAAAGCACAAGGTCAAACACTTCAAAAGGTAGGATTGTATTTATCAAAACCGGTCTTTTCACATGGGCAGTTATACGTGGCTTTTTCTCGCCTGCGTACGTTTAAAGATATTTTTGTTTGTATTAAGGATTCGTACGGGCAAAAACTTAACGATAATTATGTCATTACCTCTAACATTGTATTCTAAGAAGTATTATAAAAGCATTTAAACATATGTACGGGTATGTATGTATGTAAATATGTATGATTTCTAATATTTTTATACTTTTAATAAAATTTCTATTAATTATTTTCATTTTATGTTACAAAAATGACAACTAACAGTGCGAAATATTCGCACGGGTCATCTAGTAATAAAAGAAATCTATTGAAAAAAAACCCCACACACAAGAATTTACCTGGCTTTACAAATATGACAAAGATAACTATGTGTTCCCTTTATTTTGCTCTTTAAATAGCAGAAACATAGTAACTTTTTTATAAATTTATTTCATATATGTATAAGAAGAGTGGAAGAGCGACCTTTACTTCTAATTCTGAGCTAATCTGATGATAATGTTGTGTTTCAAAATCAAAATCGATCCAATTCAGAATCTGTTAGGCTACTATAAAATGACAGAACCTGCCAGACGGTGTCAGTACGATGTAGCAAATTAAGAATATTCACGTTCAGGTTTCTATACACAAACTAATATGAAGTTAAGTAATAGTAAAGGCTAGGATCATACATGGCATAATGCATCTTGAAGAGCTTTTGTAGCATTTCGTGAATTATCTCCAAACTCTTTGTGAGCATTTGGCCATTGAAAAATGTTTTTTTTTTCACAGTTTCTAGAAAACTTCTTTTTGGTCTGGCTGGTCATTTAATATAATTGTTAAGTTTTCTTGATATTTAAAAAGGGGGAAAAAGGAAAAACATTGGAAATTTTAATTTAAATTATGAAAACATTTTCCTGGAGGAGTAGTTATATATTGCTTTAAAATTCTCCTCTTTATATATGCAATATAATTTTCATTTAAATTATTACGCCCCAAAATATACTTCAACAAAAACGAATACTAACTCAGCGTACCCTTATATTTTGACTTTTTCATTTTATTCCCACATAAAATCAAGACATTTACACAATTTTGTTTATTTTTTCCCCCCGTATTTCTCAACATCAAATTCGATTTATTTATGTCTGTTTGTGTGTGTAAGCGGCTGTATAAATTTTCAGTATTTCATTAGAATTGTATGCCTAAAAGTATGCCATTAAATACAACGAATGCATATATTATCATATCAAATCATTGCCTTTTTACCATTTCCATTGAATTTTATTGCCGATTTCTTGCCATTCCATTACCATTTTACGTCTTTCATTGGGTGTTACTTTGTTATGCTTATTCTTAGACTTTTTTCTGTTTTTTTTTTTGCTTTTCTTTTTTACGGCCATGATGGTATTGTTTTGTTTTGTATTGCTTAGTGCTCCCTTGGTGGGTAGCCTTCTCCCGGTACTTATTTATAGACTTACTTACTTGCTTACACACTTGCATACTTGCTCAACACAATGATCTATTTACATAATCTTAATCTAAAGCTATTCGTTTACATTGTGTAGTGTAATCCTATTAAAAGTTGTAACGAAAAAGCGAGAGAAACTAAACAAGCCTTCCTCGACCACTGCATGACTGTACGAGAAAACATTGCATATATTTCGGCTGCTTTAAGAAATTTCTTGTTAGCGAGAGAAGTTTGTTTTTTAAGCCTAATGTTTGCCAGTTAAATTTTATATTTAAAGAAAAACGAAAGAAAATCTAATTGAAAATGTAAATGTAAACGAAAATAGAAAAGAATGGAAAATTCTCATTCATTTGCTTGTTTAACTGGCCCTCTCACTAAAAAGAACAGAAATTCTCGCCCTTTTTATATTCCATAGCACAGAAAAAGGCGTTGAAACCAAAAATTAAATGAAATAAAAAAAACATTGCAAAGTTTATGCCTGCAAAAACCAATTTATTTAAATTTCTTACTTTCACTTGCTATACTTTAGAGTTTGACCCTTTTGAGCATGGAATAGGAAATGTTTTTAGAAATTCTTATTGTGTGTAAAGGATTGAGAAAAATGATCGATTGCTCACCAAAATCATAAGAAACAAAAAATATTTTTAATCAATCCAACATATATTTCAAAACTTTTCAAGAAAGAGAATTAATCCAAAAGCAATAAAATCGGATTTTTATCGATTTGAAGCGCAGAGGTGCTATTTCAACGCGAATTACAAGAAATTATTTGCCAATAATGCGAATAAGAATTCAAGATGCATAAAATCCTGCAATAGAGATCCTGATGATCACAATAAATATTGTTTGAAACAAAAACTACCAGAATTTGCTAATTTGCTATTTACCCCTGAATTGTCTATTGTAGAGAAATTAAATCTAAACCGGGTAATTTTTTGTTGCATACTTTCGGTATAATAAGTATGAGAAAAAAGAAAATGAATCTTTGTGAAATGTTTTCAAATTCCATTGAAAGTTATTTCTTCTCTCATTTCCTTCGTTTCGTGGCCATATTTTATTTACAGCCTGTTTTTATTTGCCCATAAAGTCTTGATTTGAAGTCAATAAATATTTGCTTGTCTGTTTAATTTTGGCAATTTTATTACCAATGCAATTGACAGTTCATGGTCTCATTATAAATGTTGTAAAATAAAAAATAAAAAAAACAACAACAAACCAAAGAAAAGAGCAACAAATACAAATCAAAAGATAAAAAAAAAAAAATAAAAATAAAATGAAAAAAAAAAAATCCTTTAAAAATGCGAAGGAAGACAGACTCGTATAAAAAATTGGAAAAAACAAGAGGAAAAAAGAATTGCCATAAAAATAGCTGCCATTTAGATTTGGTGGTGAGTCTGGCTGGCGTAAGAAAAGACTTTTTGGCGTAACAATTCCTTTGCTTGTCTCCTTTGCTTGCCATATATTATGTTTTAATGTCTTTCGTTATATTGGTTTCATGACATTTGCCAAAAGCCATCAGCAGCAACATTTATTTACAAACATTTTAATTTTTTTTTTTTTATATTCCTTTTCCCTTTTATTTCGCTCTTCTTTTTATATGGAAATAAATTTTCCTTTAAAAACCAGCCCACCAAACATAAACGAAATCTTGAAAAGCAGAAAAGGAACTGAAAATGAAAATTATACGGACTCCCGCGCCCCTTCATTTCTGTTCTGATCTTAACAGGCAAGAATTTGTTTTTATTACATTTAAAAATAAAGAAGGAAACATTAAAGGGAACGAAAGAAAGTTTCTCCTACGCTCACATACAAAAGCCTTTCAATACGTTTGCAAACAGAAACAATAACAACAACTCTTGATAACTTGAATCTTCTGCAATTATGTTGTTGGTTGGTGCCTTCTCTTTCGTTGTATTGTTTTTGGGATTTTCTTTTCAAATAATTTATTTAAACAACATGTCTTCTTGGTTTTTATAGACTGTATTGTTATGATTTTTTTTTTTTTTAGTTGCCATCCTCGCTTTTCTTAAGGATTTGGCGGCCGTACGTAACTAATTTAGACCAGCACTCTCGCACTCATTCATTGAATGAGAGTAATGTTACGTCTTGTTTATCATTGTGTCTGTATGTTTACATATAAAACAAGACTAAAAAAAGTGTGTGCTTTCTTGAAACAATATTTTGTTGTTCTTTCTTTGCTTCGGACTTTTTCCTTAAACTGAAATGCTTTTGTTCTCTAATTTCCTATAAAGGTTTGCCTATATGCACAATTTTCGCATATGTATGAGTCTCCAAGACTCCGTTTTTGTTATATTTTTATATTAAAATTAAATTTTTTCTCTCATACGCCAGTCAGGTGATTGAGTCTATTTGCTGCTTTATAAATATGTGTGTTTATTAGTACATGAGGTTTTATAAAATAAAAAGTAGAAAATCCTTTCTCCTTACCGGCTTTTATTCACTTATTTAAACTTCTTTAACATACTTTTTGGCGTTACCCTAACATAATATGTAACATATTTATAAGTGTGTTATTCAATTAATAATTTTAGCCTAATATTATGCCATAATAAATGCTAACAAATTTGATTTATACTTAAGTTGTTTATTTTAAAACATGTGCCGTGGCTTAATAACTCTTTTTTAATTTCAATTCATTTCTTTATCTCCCTATTCACCGCCACCATTTAATTATGATCAGTAATTTAAATAAAGAGAATTTTTAATAAAATTTTAAATGGAATTTAAAAGATACAAATAATGAACAACATTTTAAATAAATGGCGCACAAAAGTATTGCATAACTTTAGGGAAATTTACTTTCATGGACGGATGTAGAATTTGAGAGTTTTAAGTTATTACGATATGAAAAAATCGGTCTTGGATAAGATAAGGGCCTTTTGTAAAAGAGTCTTGTGAAAAACAATATTCAATATTTTTGTGTGCGTGTAATATTTTTAGACAAACTCTTTTGTGAATTCTTAAGAATTGTTTTTTCACATTATTTTAATACATTTTAACACAATAAAAAGGAATTGTTTCTCAATAAATTTTATAAAGTAAGCCGGTTTCGTAATTCTTAAAATAAAAATTTGTTTTTTATTTTTTGGATTATTTTTTATTTAAAAACAACACAACACGCAAGCATTTACTCAACATCAAATATAATAAAAAAGAAATTTTTGTTAAATTGCAAAACATTTCAATGAAATTATCAAATTTCTCTCCCTCTCTCTCACTCTCTCTCTTTTCTTTCCTCCTTTCCTCACTTAGTCTGTGATAAATACAATATTTCTTAACAAATTCATAAAACTAAACAAAATGATTTTTGTTGCATTTGTTTTCTACAATTTTGTTTTTGTGTTTTTCTTTCTCCCTCTCTCTCTCTCTCTCTTATTTTATCCGGTACACATTACAGCATGCATAGCACATATGCTGGATGTGTTTGTTTATGTATAAAAATAAAACAAAAAAATAGAGTGAGAGATAGAGTAACAGGGAGCGAGAGAGAGAGAGAGAGTAGAGTAGAGAATATAAATATTCATGTACATGCATGCACATTAGTTAGTCAACAAAGTAAATGTCTACACAATAAAACTATGAGTGCATTGTATGTATGTGTTCGGTTATTTGCTAAACGTTTTCTTTTTTCTTTCTTTCTTTCTTGTTTTTATTCTCTGAAAGAAAAAAAAACTTTAGAAATATAAAAAACTGACGTTCAAAGATGCAAGAGTATAGGAAAAGTTTTAATATTGTACTCGTATATAGAAATGTATGCGTGTGGGTATGTGTCTTTTTTTTTCTTCTTCTTCTTCTTTCTCTAAGAGTATATAAAATTATAATGATTTCTATAGAGACTTTAAACTTTTGCTCATTTTTAAGTTTTTCCTCTTCGGTTTACTCTTTTATACGCATTTAGTTAAGTTCATCTGCCATTCTTTTCACTTTTTGTCCCCCTTGCCGTTTCTTTCATTTCTTTTTTTCATTTTTAATTTTTCTTTCCCTGCAACAATTCCTTTTTTCTTTATTTGAACGTTGCTGAGTTAACTTAAACGCTAAAGGAACACGCTGAAAGTTTACTTATACTCATACATACACGCTTGCATTTCCATACATACACACGTACTCCTATAAATATGCAACGTGCTTAGATTAACATGAAATTTCTCAATTTTTGTTTCTTGTTTCTCCTTTTTTTTTTCTCTCTCTAAAGTTTGCTGTTATGAGGGAGGGCAAATGCTTCGTTTCATTTAAACAAATTTTTTTTATTTCTTTTAGAATGTTTTTAAATTTTATTAAAGAAAATTGTAGTTTGTGTGTGTATCTCTATGTGTATGTGGATCTGTTGATATACTTCTCCTGTTCTTTTTAATAGTGTGTACAACTCAATTTATAACGATAAAAATGTATTAGTGGAGTCTACCTCGAAAAAGCGAAATTTTCTTCCACTTTTTTTTTTTTGTGTTTGTAGCATTCAATACTCAACATGTGTACCAGGTTATTTTATTTAATTTTTAATTCTTCTTTCATACTAGACAGCTGAGTACAGGGTATGATAAGAAAATTAGAGTGAAATTATAGCGAAATTATATAAAAAATTAAAACAAACTTCCATCAACAAATACAGGCCTTAACAATTTCATACCTGTTCCTGTAAACTAATCACACGAATCTAGAACAAAGACTGTAAATGAAGAGAAATTTGGAGAAATCCTTTGTACACTACTATGCTACTTCAAGGATCGTGAAAGAAAAAGAGTTCATACTCTCTCAGACTACGTACTATTGCATTTTCCGATGAATAATATTAGTAACATCTGGTGTGAGGTGAAGCTGTAAATCACTTTGTAT
Source organism: Sarcophaga peregrina (assembly GCA_014635995.1). Taxonomy (NCBI): domain Eukaryota; kingdom Metazoa; phylum Arthropoda; class Insecta; order Diptera; family Sarcophagidae; genus Sarcophaga; species Sarcophaga peregrina. The sequence continues at coordinate 13,794,280 of CM025793.1, read as the reverse complement.
AAGCACTAATTGATCGATGTTCACAAAACAGTGTTCTATTAACCGAGACTAGGAAAGAGATTTGAAAATGTATCACTAAGAGGGGAAAAACACATCGTATCTTTACTATTTGCCAATCGGAATACGAAATTCTACTTCTTATCTTTTTAAAAACCCGTAAATAATCTTTTAATGCTACTCTATATTCAGATGTTACACCCTGTACAATGTGGACAAGTGTTTGAGAAAGTATTCACATGATGTTTAATCTAATGTTCTATGAAGATAACCCTGCAAAATTTTATTTCAGAAGATTGGTTAACTCTTTCTCTTTAAGTTTCAATTTATTGCTCCGTATATGGCTGCAATGGTCAAAAAAAAAAAAAATGAGTAATAGGAGCACTAATTTAAGCGACTTTGCATTTCATATTTTTTTAAATTAAATATATTAGAATGGAAAGAATTAAAGCATTAACTGGATATTAAAAATGCGTTACAAGGATATGAATCGGTCGAATTTAAGATTCTTATTAGTTTACTGTTTAAAAGACTTACCCACCCATTGATTGGATCTTATGTGTGCAAATTTAAAGGTGGTTAGACCATAAAGACTAGCTTTTAACATTTCGCCAAATCCTAGAGAACACTGTTCGATTCACGCAAGTTACATTTGATAGCCTGATAAGAAATCCTGCACTCAGCGCAACCTCATAAAGCATAGGCAGCATTAGCCTAGGCAACTTTGACAGCTACATTAACGTATGGAACCATTTCAACGCACCTATCACCACCGAATTCTTAAATGCGTCATGGTTCACGGCAATGGACTTTTCTTTGAATTCTTATTCTCAATAATATAATAATAAACGTCAATTGTCGCCTGTTCAAACTGTTTGCTGGGGTAGGATGATTGCTGTTTTCTATGGTAGTTTATAAAAGTTGTTATAATAGCTTTAGTTTCCATTTCTTTATTGTTTGAACTCGTTTTCGTTTTCGTGTTTTTTTTTTTTTATGAGTATGAGTTGAATTATATTGATTTTTACCCTGCTTTAGATTTTCTTGTTTCCCAGTTTTAGTTTTTACTTCCTTGTATTCGCATTAAGCCAGAACTAATAATTTCCCATTTTTCTCTCTCGCAAAATTGAAAGTTAAGATATTCTCAACAAGAAAAATCTAGATTAATGCTCTTCAGCCTGAAAATGTGCTTTTAAAATAATTTGCCAAGGCAAAAAAAAAAAAAACGTGAAAGGTATTAAAGTGAATACAAATTTATAATTGAGTGATAATAAAATAAAAAAAAATGTTTAGAGGTTTCTCTAAATTAATTATTTTTTTAAATTTAATTTTTAATATTTTCCTTAAAGTATTCTACATGAACTTAAGCAAATGCTTTCCTTACAACTACAGACTGTTCAACATCAGAATTTTAACTGAATGCGTTGTTATTTAGCAAAAATTAAAATAAAACATAAAATACGCATCAAATGTTCTTCCATTAAACGCCTAAATGTGCACTTTGTTTTTAAAGTTTTTTTTGTTTTTTTGTTTGTTTCATTCAAGAAAAGCCTGCAAGTATAGTTTGTTCATTTAAACGCATACATGCAGAACTGAATGCATGCTCACATGTGCATAAGCGTAAGCATAACCTCTTATAGACTCTTCGTTCGGCGTCGTTCATTTTTCCACACTCTGCTCCCTAACAAATACAATAATACAACAACAACAACCACGTATTACGATGATGTTGTCGTTGCAGCAGAGTGTGTAAAAAATTTTGTTCTTTTCTTGTACTTGAGGTGTTAAGTAAGGAAAATCCTTTTACACTCTAAGTATTTTAAATAGTGTTAATATGTAAGACAAGCAGCCTAAAAGTAGGCAGCATTACATTCTTTCCTTTTTTTTCATTGTTTACAAACAAAAGAGGATAGGTTCACACCTTTCCATTAGAGCCGTAAGGCAAAAGTTCAACAAACGCTAAACAAATACGTAGAAAAACAATAAAGAATGATGAAAATACAATAAAGAAAAATGAAAAACGGCAAAAGAAAAGTGGCAAGTAAAAACTAAAAGAGAAGAATTATAATTATTTAAGAAGATTTAGAAAACATCCGAAAGTTAATGTAGAGGAAAATGAACAAATGGATCAACGCATGAGAATAAACTCGATTGAAATAAATGAAGTAAAAAACAATTGCCATAAAAATATTTCTTGTGTGAACAATAAAACAAACGTCGTACAAACTTAATCTAGTCAAGTGAGTCACACTCTGTGCCTAGAATTGAATACGTTATTTATATGCTCACAATAGAAAATGTGCCTACTTTAGGGCTTATTTTTTTACACATTCTCATGACTACTTTTAGGCCTTAGATTAGGCAAATTTAAATTATTTTTTATAGCATAATTAATTGTATTGTCACTGAACTGCAATGTTATTTTAAATGAATGCTTTAAAGTGGTTAAATGAAAGAAATTTTAATTGCATTTGTTCTCACGCTTAAACAGTGAAGATTGGATTCTAAGGTTGTAAAGTGACGGTCATTAAATAATAATCTATTTATCCTATGAACAGCTGGAAAAACCTGTTCTCAGAGTAACTTAATTACGGATAAATGGTTCTAAAAAGTCAAAGTTGGGTACACAAGCTCCAGCTGAGTGCAAAAGTCGAAAATAAAAGAGGAAAACGCTGAAAGTTATAGTTTTCTGGAAGGAAATAAAATCTTAAATGGATTGTTCCAAAATGGCATCAAATAAAGGAGAATCTAAGTGGAGTAAGACGGGGCAAACGCAATATGTCGTCAAGGCCAACATGCTTCCAATTTTTAGGTGGAGATGCTTAAGTGTTTGTAGTGTTTGGACATGGGTGCATGGCTTCGCCAGCGACTAGTGCTGCATCAGGAATTTTTTTCATAAACAGATTAACAAAACAACTGTCCCCACACTTGAAAAAAGACAAGATCTTTGTTATTGAAGTACACACTAATTGCAGTTATTGAGAGATTGAATATAGTCCGCTGAATTTCGAGTGAGAAATAACTACACTTTTAACAATTTTTACCCTGTGAATTATATATTTTTGTTAAGTAACGGTGCCTACGTTTAGGATTAAAAGCAATATTATTGAATTATATTTTCTTATTGCCATAACTTTCAGAACTAGTCAATTGAAAGAAAAAAATGTATAAAAGTTTCTTATTAAATGAAATTTTAGCCTCGTATATGTCATTATGTCGTCGATATGTTAAATTATTTTGAAATTTTTCTTCTTTTTTTCTCGTCTTTTGATAATTTTTTGCCTTAAAATTTTCAATAATGCTTAGGCGAAAACAAACTTTGCATACCTTTAGGATGTCAGCACGAAATAAAGAAAATATAAGAAATACCGTTATATCAGCACATTTTTTAGGTCAAAAGTAATTTTAAAGAGCTTAAAAAACGTTTATCTGCTCTGCTTTGTTACTGTTTTCACTTGTCTCGCTTCTCCTTTTTCCATATTTTTATTATTTTTAATATCAAGCAAATAAAACGAAAAACTATATTAAAAAAAAACTGTTGCATAATTTAAGGCAGCTTTTGAAACAGCAATAAATGCAACCAAAGCAACTGAGCAAAAAAGGAGTTTAAAAAAATTATCACATGCCACATGCAAAACAAAAAATAAAATAAAACAGATGACTAAAGTTATTTGCAGTATTAAGTACGTTCTTTATTCATTTTTTTTTAAATATTTTTTTCATTTTCTCCCTGTTTTATCAGCAGAGAAAGCTTAGCTGTATATTGTTATTGAACTATTTGTTGGCTTAGCTGGTATTATTTTAAGAAAATATTGTGAAAAAAAAAAACGAAAACGAAAAAGAAAACGAAAACCAAAGATGAATGAGACTATGAATGCGTTCATTTTTTTAATAACAAAAGATAATTCCAAGCCTTGTGAGTGGGGTATTCATTTGAGATTTTAATCAAAAAAGCCTTTCATGCTAGTGAGAAAAAGTTCAAGGCTATGTTTTGTTACTGGTTCTGCCATCGAATACAATGTTTTGTTCACACTTAGAGAGAAGTGTTTGTTAAAGCAAACCTTGAATGGAAATTTTATGAATTTTAATAGAATAAATATAAACACTTAAGCTTAAATTAGTTTCTTTATAAAGTAGAGTGGCATACTTTTAGGATAATTTATACAAAATATCAAAGAATATTATGAAATAAAATGGACTTGGAATCTTTTTGAAATTTGTATAAGAAAACATGAAAGATTTTTCTCAATAAAAGAACGTCTAAAGCATTTTTAGTTTGTTCTCCAAATTTTTTTTTTCTTATATAGATACTTTTTAAGTTAAAGAATTTGCTTTCATATAAAAAATGCTAAATAATGAATACAAAACAACTGAAACCTTAAAGTAGGCAACAATTATTTTGTAATATGTTGTATATTAAAAGGTTCTGAATAAAGTTACAAAGAAGCATGGCATATCTTAAGGCGGATCAAAAATATTTTCTTAAATACCTCTTCAAATCCGTTTGTAAGTCTGTGGACTACGTTTTAGGTTTTCTTTTAAGTTTATTTACAAAACTTGGTCGATAGTAAAAAGAAAGGATCAATACGCTTCAATAAAATATAGTTTTACTAATACCAACCCTAACTAGTTTATGTGTACTGGTCAAATTAAAAACTCTGTCTTATTTTAATTTTTTTTTCCAATTTTTGTGTAGAACATCGACTGCTGCACGATATTCCATATTCTAAATGCATATTCTAAAATGCATTATATAACCTTTTTAAATGAAACTTTAGATTAAAGTTATAATCCTTAAGAGCTTGTTTTTAAGTTCCATGACTGATCTTTCAAGGACTTTCATGCTAATGTTAACAGTTTCTGAAAGAGAATCCGTATCGTAGAATTCAGTTCACTGACGAAAATAGAAGCATATTTGTAGGCGTACAAGATCAATTAATATTTCTGCAATTCAATCAAATGTTAAAAATGATTTGCTTTCGAGTTTTAATAACGTTAATGAAATTTTAACAAATTATAACTACTTATTGCATACTCGAGGTGCTTAGCCTAAGACAATTATTGAGTGAAGGCTTACCTTTTAAGTGGAGTAGTGGAGTTGTAGCGTTCGTTAGTTGAATAGCATGAAATGTGAAAGTAAAATAGAGTAGCAGTAGTAGTAGTGAAGGCAAAAGTATTTGCATTTGATAATATTTTCTTTTTTTAACAATTAATTTTTCAATTAATTTCCGTGAAACACAATCTTATTTAGAATTTAAAATTTTTTTTTTTATTATTTCTTTTTTTTTTTTCTTTTTTTTGCTTATTTCTTTGTAAAATTCAGCACACAATTATTTTCAACAAATATTTGACGTTTAAATTTTTAATATTTAAAGCAGACGTCGGCTATTGTTGTGTGGTGTTGTGTTTGCCGTTGATTATTGTGGGTGATGATTTTACACTCGAAACGGGGATTTCAATATATTTCACACAAACACTTATGCAGACAAATACCCGGAAACGGAGATACTTGAAAAGCAATTTATTTTTTCGTTATTGTGTCGAATTGACAAATACATACATACATACACTCACAGCTATAAATAAACCATATGCAAGAACGTTGTACGCATTCATTTGAGTTTGATTTTTTTTTTTTATTTCTGATAAATGCTAGGCTGGCAAGCAGGCTATTTGTTGATCTGTGTGGTGTGAAGCCTTGTTTTTTTTTTTTGTTTTTTGTTTTATTGAAAGCATGTATTGCTGTTGCTATTGTTGTTCTTGTTATTGTTGTTGGCATTGATTGAAAGCATTAATGATTTCATTCATTTATTCATTCATACAGTCGCCTTTGTTTTGTTTTCTTTTATTTTCTCTCGCTGGTTTTAAATGTTTCGCATTTAATTCTATTTGTCAAGCATTTTAATTTTTAATTTCGATTTTTTTTCCCAATTTTTGTTATTTTTTCTATTGTTGTTGTTGTTGTTATTGTTATTTGCATATGTACATAAATAAAATAAATAAAAAATTAAATGTTGAAAAGGTATATTTGTCAATAAAACACTCTATGCGTTTAACGTATAAAAATACTTGAAATTAATCACTTTTACCCACCCACACACATCCAAACAGTCTCTCATGCACGATAAAGTTTACACTTTTGCATATGTTTTGTTTGTTTATGTTTATAAAATGCGAAAGAGAGTGGAGAGTGGGGAGAGAGAGAGAGCGACAGAGTGGTGGGATAGTTAGTTTGTTTACCGTTTGACTGTGTTATTATTGTTGTTTATTTTTCCCGGTAATTGATAACTATTGTAACGGTATCCAATTTATTCGCGTTATGTGTTTGGTTATTTGATATCGTTTTTTTTGCACAATATAAACGCCTTAAAGCATACTTTAAATTTTGTTTCGCTACTTTTCTCTTTAGGGAATCAAATAAAAAGTACGAATTTTATACAGACACACACACACACATACATGCACGCATAAGGTTTTTTTTTTTTATTTCCAAGGGGAAATTTTTTTTAAACTCTTAGCTTAACGGCATTATCTGCTTCACTGTGAAAATATCTCACAGACACCCGAAAACAAGAAAAATTAAAGCAAAAACCATACAAAAACAAAACACTAGAGAATGGAGTAAAACTCAACAAAACTTTTCTTTCTTTCTTTTTTTTTTTTTGTCTTTCTTGTTTGCCTTAACAAACGCAGACAATTTTGGAGCCCTTTGGGTAGCCTTTATGTTATTGTTGTTATTGTTATTGTTGTGTGTATATAAAAAGGGAAGGAAACTTTTTCTTAATTTTCTTTTGTTTTTTGTTTTTATTCTTTTGAGTGATTGAGAATTAAACTCTTCTAGTTTTTATTTTTTCGACGTTTTTAAATTTTCAACATGATTTTATTGATTATTCACTGTAATTTGGCTAAAAAGATATTCTTGTGTTGTATGTTTATTTTGTTATTTTGCCAAGTTTTTTTTTTCCCCCTCACTTCTATAAGTTCTACAACAACACCAAAAATAATGGAATCTTTTGAAAAATGTTTACACGCCTCGTTTTTTTTTTCTAAGGCAGCAGCATCAGTGAAAAATGCTGGTGTTTTGGGATTTTTTTTTATAATCGCGTGCGTAAGAGAACAACCGTTTTAAACGACAACCGCTAGTAAACTGTTCGATTATGGGAAAACTAGACACCAACATGTATTCGTTAAAGATACAAAACGCATTAACAAAAACAAAAGCAAGAAAAAGAAAAAAACGGAAAGGAAAGGAAAGGAAGAAACATGAAACATGAAACATTAAATTCACTCGTTACTTTTAAAACATTTCATATAGAAAATACAAACAAGAACAAACATCCATACACACATACATACATGCATACATACATACATACGTACATAACCACACCGTTTACTCTCTGTATCTTACTCTCAGTTTATTCACCATAACGGTGACGACTATGACGATGATGACGATGATGATGTGTTCAATGTTCATTGCTATCTTTCATATACAAAACAGAGGGCATAAGAAGAAATGCACAGAAATTATTCGTGAATGATAAGCATCCCTTACGCATCAACACTCTTCATAGCAAACAATACGACAAGCAAAGTCTTAAACTCTCTCAAAACTCTTTCTCTTCCGTACAAACACACACACACACATACACACTCTCTCTTTCTCTCTCTCTATGCTCTCTTAGTCTCTTTTTCTATTCATAAAGCATGCGCTTTGTATTGTTTTTCTTTCAATGCAACGAGTTAAACTCCACATTTGTTCGTTTTCTATTTTGAGAGAGCGAGCGAGAGTAATAAATTGTTATACTGTTATATTCTTTTTCTTTTTTACAGTTATTCAAGCACAAGACAATTAATAATGACCTTTGTTGTTGTTGTTGGTATTGCAAGTGGAAAGTGCTCTCTCTCTCTCTCTCTCTCTGTGAATTTTTAAAATCCTCTAACCGGCTTTCCTATTGGGGAGCCAAGTATGTACCACAAGTAAACAAAACTTCCAGTGATTGAATCTGCACAACAGACAACAGACAGTAAAAGTTATGTTAAGGAAGAGAGAAATGTTAAACACACATGAGGAATAAAAAGATTAAAATTGTGTTAATAACAGAAAATTAAAGGGAAGGTCTCCTCCCACAAACACAAATTATGTATTTCGGCTTTTATAGAATTATTTGAAAATATTTTATTTATTTAGTGTTAGTAGGTCATGTTTGCTGTTAAAAATTTACACGATTTTTTTTCAATGGCTTTAGATTTGTATTGTCTGCAGCAGGTTTATTTATAGAATCATTTTCTTATTTTTACAACAACATCAAGAACAATGGAAACAGAGTCTCATCACAATAAAATCACTTGAAATGGTTAATTTACAAGAGCTAAACACCGAAATTAAATCAAGAATAGAAATTTTTTAAACTTTTTTCTTTGCCACATGGGTTCCTTGCAACACAATCCTCTGCCCCTCATAGAAGTACTTCTTCGCATCTTCAAATATTATTTTTTGTTAAATTAGAGAAGACATTACTTTTAAGGAAAATAAGCGAAGAAGCGAAGGAAAATCAAGCAATTCAGAATGCATTTCTTATTCCCAAGAAACTCTCAATCAATTTTCATATGGCAAGATGTCAACATACCCCAGAGAGGTAACAGAAACAATGGCAATTGGCCTAGTATAGCACTTTCAAGAGCGATGGATATGATTTTCAGTAGCAGTTTTCTTTTAAGTCGTAATGAGATATTATCAGGCTGGTTTCGAACACAAGCAGTTAAGATTTGAATACATAAGCTACCTACGCGTATACCTTTTTATTTGCGTATAATACTTGTAACTGGTTTGTAGGAGCTTTAAGAAAGCCCTCTGTTCCACTGATCATATATAATATGCATGAGTTTATAAAGCTTAAAAGTTCAAGAAAAAATTATTAGTCATGTGTACTGTGAGAGAATTGTTCATAGTTGCTTAATTGACCTTAAAGTTGGCATCGAGACTGATTCAACTTATCCTTATTGCAAGAAAGCATCAAAATGTATATTTTTCATATCAGTTGTACGCAAATGAACAAAGCGCCGCTTGTGTTAAGGGTCACTTACAATTCGCAGGTGAATATTCGGTTTATTAGCCTTAGTAAGACCTTTAAATCGAACTTTATGCGATAACTTGTCTTATTTAAGTGGTCCTTCCATAAGTATTCTTTTCTCTAATTCTTTAGCTTCTGGTCAAGTAGATAGAGGTCTTAATTGATGGTTGAACTCGGTTATTTAAATTATTCAATCCATCCTTTAGAAAATTGGTCCCATCAGAAGGAAACTCACTGCCACGTGATGATCGCCGATAGGTGAAAATAGGGTCACCAATTTTTTTCTTTTTATTTCTTTTTGTCGGTTTTACAAAAGAATTTCTTATTTGTCAAAATCTTTTCGTTTCTCTCTCTCTCTCTATCTCTCTCACTCGCCCTATCTCTCTCTCTCTCTCTCTCTCTATTTGCTGTCAAAAGAAATTGTTACAGTTATTTAATTCCATTAAAAAAAAAGGAGAAAAGACAAACGAATTTATTTATAATCCCCCTTGTAATCTTAACAAACTGTAGATGATAAAAAAAATTCTATTTCTCGGGTGAGTGTTTTTTCTTCTCATTTTCATTTTAAATTTTTTTTTGTTTTTTTTGTTTTCGAATTTCATTATCAAAATCCCTAAATTTCTTTGTAAATTTCTGATAAAAATTATAACAATTGCAATTTCAAATTGTTGTTGATATAAATGATATCACTGAAGCAAAAACAAAAACAAAAACGAAAAAATCATTACCACTTACGCTGTATGGAATGTGTATGTGTGTGTGTGTGTGTGTGTACCCCCTCTTTATTATTTTCTGTTTTTTTTTTTTCTTTAAATACTAATAGAGTTCACAAAAACAACAACAGTAACAACACTAAAAATAACAGCAATCAGTAAGAGTAAAAGAAAACAAAGCCACATTCACACTTACACACACACTTACAAAATAACAATACGATGACAATGAACTACTAAGGAATACAACACACAGTGGTGTTTTCATAACAAATCCAAAAGCAGAGAGAAAGATAGTATAAGAGTGAAAGAAAAAAAAAATGCAATTGTAAAAATTGCAACATCATCGCAATTTTCTTTTGTTTTCTTGCCTTAATACTCTCGGTTCATTTTTATATGGTCCCCTTGAGCTTAACCACATCTATACACACACACACATACATAAGTATATACATATCGTATATATGTATGTATGTGGCGTATATGCAGCATGCGAGCATGAATTGTTACTCTCAGCAGTTATACACGAAAAACTTACGCCAAAAAATGAAAACAAGAACGGAAAATGTCATTGTGTACCTTGTTTAATACAAGTAGCCACCAGCCACCAACCATCACATCGACAATGAGACATACAAACCATGTGTTCTTATTGCTGTTATTGTTGTTGGTTGATTGTGTTATATGAGACAAACTTCGTACAATTACGTTGGGTTGGGTGGTGGTGACAAACGGGAAACGGGAGAGCGAGCGAGAGAGTGATCATATTGCCTTGCGTGTGTAAATGTATGTTTAGCAAACTATTCTTATTCACATTCATTTTTTTTTTTGCACTTTTTTTTGTTTTGTATTTTAATGCAATTGCTGCTCATATTACATTCCTCATGTACTCCTCCTCATTGTTTATAAAATAATAATGTTCGTTCATTTATGAATGTACATATGTATGTATGTAAGGGAGTGTGTATACATGTTTAAATTGTTACCGTTACCGTTACCATTCTTGCTATATGCTGTAGTTGTTGTTGTATTTTTCTATTTCTTCGTTTTGTGTCTCTCTTGTTTTATGGGTTTATTGCAATGACAAGTAATCACTACAACAATTGACACTGTTATTTGAAAACCGGTTTTCTTTATTGTTGCATTGCTTTCTTATTTCTTGTTGTTGTTTTTTTTTTTTTGTTTTTGTTTTGCTTGTCCTTGATGTGTTTTAATGTTTTCAATGTGTCCCTTGGTTAATTCAAATGCTCCTTTTGTTGTTTATGAGAGAGTGTAAAAGAGCGTCATATTCGTTCGTTCGTACGTTCGTTCGCCCGTTCAGTCTTTTAATATTTAGCACTCTTGCTGTTTGTATGTTTTTTGTTTTTGCATTTTCCGTTTCGTTTCGTTTGTAATTGTCCTCTCGTGATTTTGTTTGTGTCTTAACTACTGTTGTACCGTTGTTTTGTATTTCGTTTAATTGGTTTTACATTTAAATGTCATTTTATGGTTTCGTTCTTCTAACGGAATTACTGGTGATGTTTGTGGTGTGTTATTCATTAGTGTTCTGTCAGAGTGTGTGTGTGTGTGTGTAAACAACCATCCATCCATTCCCTATGAAAATTACCATCATTCTGTTGTTGTTTTATGTAAATTGCTATCAAAATTTCCCTTTAGTTTTAGAAAGGCATGTGCTGATTATAATAAATACCGCTTAATACCATTGTTTCTTAACAAAAAAAAAAAAAAACCATCTTAAGAGATTCTTTATGATTCTTTATTTGAATATTATTTTTATGTTCCAATCGTTTGTTCTTAAAATAAATTCATTGGATATTCTTAAAGAATTTCTTCAAAAAACTAAATTTGATGAATAATTTTTTAAAAGCAATTTCTTTTTAAATTTTATTGCGTTAATTTTATGGCCCTTTGGCCATACTTTATGGATTTCTCACCACATTATTGTCACCATCACCATCATCATAAATTCCAAATGATTCTGATGATGGACTTCATGTAAAACGAAATGAAATATTTGGATGAATAGTGTGTGTTTATGTGTTGTAATAAAAACTTAAGATGAGCAAACTATTTTTGATAATTAAAAAATAAAGGAACGTTCATAAATAAATAAAAAAAAGAATAATAATAATTTCAGGTATTTTGGTGGCAGCACATTATTATGTTATGGACCTCTGTTCGGAGCATATGGCTTCCACAAAGCATTTCCATCTTAAACGGTTGACTGCCGTTTTTTTTTGTGTCTTCCCATGTATGATTGCACTGTCAAAGATGTGGGAGTATTTATTTCACTCAAATGCGATTCTTATTATATTAACGAGATTTCTTTCGGATATTATGATCGATCAATTTCCTCTACGTTTTATTTTAATTATTTTGGGTTCCTCCTTGGTAAAGAACTGAAGCCTGAAGAAAGAGTTGAAGAATATTGTTAATCTCTTGTCTCAATATTGGTTTGGTTCCCAGCCATGCAAATCACTGATGTACGTGTAAGCTCTTGTATTCAGAGCAAGGGCATCGTATTTTCAAAGTCCTTTTTAGTTTTAAAAGTATATTTTGATAAGATATTCTTAAATTGACTGGAGAATCAAAAATTCGTTGTTTTCGTACCATAAATATGGTTTTCCTTTAAACGGTTATTTTTTTTTTTTTTTTATTAGCCTTAGAAACAAGAACCATGAACTAACATTTTTTGCAAAATATTTCGTGTTGTTTTTTTTTTTTTCTAATAAAGGGTTCCCCTTTTTTTCGTTAACAAAAGTAAAGTTCAATCACAACTAAAGTCGATTCTTTTTTAAACTAGTTTTCGACAATTTTTTTTTTTGGCAAATCGCGAATGGTATCGCTAGGGTAGTAATTATCACAATTAATTGTGTAGGCGTGCATCGCCGTTGCTGTTTTGTGGCCCTGGGCAATGTCTTGTTGGAAACACATTCTCTTCCGATCATGATTTTCTATTGCAGGCCTAAGGAATTATTTTTGACTGTGTATACAATGTAATGACGGATAGGCCAGTTTCAGATGTAACGCTTTAAACCTCATAAAATTTTTTTATTATTTGCATAATTTGGCAATGATCGCATCATTAAACTCAATAGTGCCCCGTTTGAATTTGTAGACCTCAATGATCGATTTGTATGTGAAAGTTCTTCAGTTATCGTGAGACTACAGTTGACGCATACACGACCGTTAGATGAGATCACAGATGTATTGAAAAGTCGGTGGTCTAGTGGGTATAGTGTTGCTTATAGCGAAAGGCCCGGTTCGTATCCGTTTCAAACGAATATTCTTACGACTTCCTCTCAATTTCTGAGCAAGACTTAGAGTAAAAATTGCATGAAAGCTCTCAAAATCTTCGTTCGGATCCGTGGAGACCCTACATGAAGCATTTACACGACAAACAAAGTGGTGTGAGAGACAGGTATCTGAAAGGGTTCAAGGCCAATTTGTATGTATGTATAAGGATTCTACCGATATTATTATTCTTATTCCAAGAGAATTCATTTATTTACTTAGTTTTCTTTAACAATAAAGAGAAGAGAGAGAAAGAGAGAGAGAGAGAGAATCAGAATAATTTACCCTCACAGTTAAATTGGAAGGAATATTTTTCTTTGTTGCGTACGTATCTTTAGTTTTAATCTTCAATAACTGCTTATCATGTCAATATGGAAATTTACTGCGTTCATTTTAACTTTGTCCCTTTCATTCTGCTGATATTTTCTTAGTTTTTTCCTTCCATTTTTATCTCTTTTTAAATAATTTTCGTACATATTTTTGCTGCTGCTGCTGCTACCGCTTCGTTTTTCTTTTCAAGCAATAAATTTTTATGCGAATTGGCAAACATTTGCCAAAAAAAATTGAAGAAAATGAATAAAAAATCAGAAAACGAATAAAAAAAGAAAAAAGTTGAAAAGAAAGTGGCAACCATAACCATATCTTTTGCATACCATTCGATTTAATTTTTTTCATTCCGTTTATTTTTTTTTATTTTAGTTCAACTCCCCTTGTAAATCGTATGTCCGTCCAAGTTGTGGTGTTTTTTTCGGATCCTTTTTTTTTGCATACGCGATAAATTTCTTTAATCGTCGAAGGAAAGATCCCAGCATTGAGCGCAAGAATTGCCATCCATAAGTTTATAAAGCGAAAACAATATCAGCGTTAAGCAAAGTATTGTCCTTTTAAACGTTTTTGGTTATTATTGGACAAGGAGTGACAGAGAAAGTGAGAGAGAGGATGAGTGTGTGGTTTACAGGATTTCTAATCTTAATATGCTGCTAGCCACACCCGTTTTGCCGTTTAAAGTTCATCTCCTTAATGCGTATTTCTTTTCGATCGTTCGTTTTCGTTTTTCCCTTTTTTATTTTCTTTTTTCTTGGTAATGTTTTGTGGGGTTAAAAAGTTTGTTTTTGTTTTTGCGTTCTTAAATCAGCACTTGAAATTGTGACGCCTCTCTTTTGGAAATCTTTTAATAGTTTGTAGGCTTAAAAAACAAAATAAATTTTAATGTTAAATCGTTTAAAGGAAAATGTGCAAATGCCATTCCCTTCCCTTGTGCTGATTCTATGCTCCGTGTCATCCTGTGGCTTTTCGTATCGGTTTGCAGAGACAATAATTATGATTTGATTTATTGAACAGTTTTTTTCGTTGTTGTTTTATTTTGTTGACATTTATTTGTGTGTTTCATTGCATTCATTTTTATATTCACCCTTTCCTTCCCTTCCCTTTTGTTCCTTTTCATCTAATCAACCATTTGTATTGTGTTGTATTATTTGCGGTAGACCCTTTTTGCCATGGCCTGGAAATCTGTTTAAATTGTTGGCTTAGCTTTCCTTATGGAACGCATTTTGAAAAGCAGAGATTCTTCTTCCTTTTTTTTTTGTTTTTTTTGTTCATTCTAAAAGGTGAACTCAATTTAATAAATCAAAAGGTTAATGATTTGTGGTTGATACATGCCTGATAATGAGTGAGAGCGAGAGAGAGAGAGAGAGAGAAAGAGAGAGCGGGAGAGTAAAGATGGTACTTAGTAAATGGTGTTTAGGTAACAAATATTGTTAATGATTAGATATCGGAAAGAGTTATAAAAAAAGTTATTGCAGCAATTACTGCGATTTAGAACACATAAAACATATTCGTCATCGTTCGATCTGAAATACGCGGCATATAAGATCTTGCCTTGTCTATAACGAAATTATAAAGTCAATTCACTACAGATTTTCAAGACGATCAGAAGGCGAATTTGTGAACGCCTTATATTTGCCATTAATGACATCAGTTGTCATCTTCCTAGTCACTTTCCACAACGTAGATGTGCCCCAATATTAATTTCGCGATCGAAGCCCATTGATTTCGTTTGAAACCTCGTATAAAACTGTTCAGCGTCATAAGTTCCAAGAACTTCAAGTGCTTTTACTTGCCAGATATCGTAATAATTGTACAAAATCTATCATCAGATTGGTCATGCTTGTTTCAGAGAAATGTCATCATCGTGAGCTACAAAAATACAAAAAAAAAAGAATAAAAAAATCAAAATCTGGAATACTTTTTTTTAAAAAAGATTTTCATTTTCAAGAAATTTTTTTTTTTCTGCTATTTTTTTATGCCGCGTGTTCTCTTTTGCTTTCAATTTCATTTCTTCCACTTGAAATTAATTTATTTTCTTTGATTATAAACAAATTTTCTTTTCTGTTCATCTTGCTGTGGTATTTACTTTTCATTTCAAAACAAATAAGGGCCAGCACGGCATGAATATAAAAACAATCAGAGATAGGGAGAAAAAGAGAGAGAGAGAGAGAGAGAGAGAGAGAGGACGATGTAGTAAAGAGAAAGAAAATAAGATTTTCTATTAAAACTAATTTGGTCTTTAGCAAATATTGATGAAAACGCACGCACTCTTAAGGCTATAAATTTAATATTCTTTTGGTCCGAGAAGGCAGGCATTCTAAGAAAGCAAAACTAAAAATAACATCATTTGGACGAACGAACTACTCTACTTGCGATGAGATTGCCAATGGTATTGTGGTGGTGATTGCTGTTGTGGTTGCAGCTGTGGTTGTTATTGTGTTTGAAGGCTGCTGCTGCTGCTACAGCTACTGCTATTGCCACTAGAGTCAACAGTAACCACTCTTATAATGTAAATCTAATACTCCTCGTACAAGAACAAATGCGAAGATTTTCTTTTCGATTTTCATTATTTTTGTGTTTTTCAATTTTATTTAAATGGCTTTAGGGTTTAATGACAATTACATGAACGTTTAAATACTCTACTACACAAGAGGATGGATGTGTATCTTATAGAGAGAGAGAGAGAGAGAGAGAGAGAGCGATACAGTCATGCTATGTGAAGCCTGAAGTGGCTTAATAGCCCATTTCCTGTATTTTTCTTTTTCTTAATATTATTGCGAGTGAGTAATTCTCGTTTATAATGTCTAAGTATGTTTATTAAAAGCAAAAAAAGCAAAAAAAATAAATGAATGTGAATGAGAGGGAGAGAATAAGAGATTAAAAAAAAAAATCAAATATTATGTGGCCTTTCTGCTGCACACCAACAACAACAACCAGAGACAACAACCAAGCAAATAAAGCACACTTACAACACACTCACGCAAAATACCGCAAACACTTGTAAATACGCCCTCTCTAACACACACTTTAACACACTCTCTTAAACTCTCTCTCTCTCTCTCACACACATTTTTTTTTCTATCACTTGCAAAAATAATAAACCAAAGTGATCATGAATGACAAAAAAGCAACACAAACAAACAAACAACAACAACAACAACAGCAACCATATTTGTTTATGTTTAAAAGTATGTCATCACTCCACACCAAAAAGGGTTGTATAATGTGTGTGTATGTGTGAATGTGTGTATGTATGTGTATGAGTGTATGGAAATGTTTTTCGTTTTTTCTTTTGTTTTTTTGTTTGCATGTTTATATGAAGGCATCGCATTTATTTGTTTATTTCTAAGACCCTTAAGCTACTTTTGTTTATTTCTTTTCTATTTTTTGTTGTTGTTGTTGTTGTTATTGTTGTTGTTTGATTTGTTAACATTTTTTTGTTTTTTCTGTATTTCAGCCACTGTATGCCCATGTAAGACTTTCCATTTTAACAAATGAAATCCATTTGTTTGCTTATGTTTCTGCTTCTGTTTCTGCTTCTGTTTCTGTTTCTGGTTGTTCTATGAAGGGGTTCTCAATGCTTGTGTTTATTGTTGGACATTTAACTGTAATGCCAAGAGGGTTGTGTGTATGTGTGTGTGAGTGTGTCAAAAGTGTAATAGGCTACAATTTAAATCTGGCACCATTAAACTCATCATCGTCATCATACTCAATTTGTTTTCACATATTTTCCTCTTCCTTTTGTTTTTGTTGTTGTTTTTCTTTTTTTCATTCGTGTGTTTCTATTTTTTCCTTTTTGTTTTTGTTGTTTTTGTTGGTTTAGTTGGTTGTATTATATCAAAAGCTTATCAAACTTCACATCCTTGTATCTTTGAATAACATTTCTTTCTTCTTCTTTCCTTCTTTCTTTCTTTATTTTTTCTTTTATTTGTTTACCTTTTGGTGGTAGCATCGTATGCCCTTAACAGTACAGGAGATTAGCCTAGGGAAATGGGTTGATTTTTATTTAAATTAAGGATTAAAGAACTTGTGCTGCATCAAAAATCAGTTGAAACTTCAACTTAACTTATCATTCTTTTGGATTGTGATCTCGACTGATGTATTACGGATACCCTGCCAGTCATAAGTTTGATGCATCTGGAATAGAAATTGGTCACTACGTTGGAAGTGCATGCCAGTCGTATTTCACTTGTGTCTCCTATATTACAAGTGATAGTGAAATGTTCCACTCGATCTCACAACTTTGCAATAGAGTCTGCAGGCACTATTATTCGATACGCTCATTCTTTACGTGTACTTACTATCGGTATAGTGAGCTCTTAGTAACCCCTTTTAAAGCAGATATCCGCTTTTAACGTTCCTAACGTGAAAAGAAGAACCTCAGAAGAGCAGGCAAATCCGTAAAGTAAACATCTTGAGGCAAACGTAAAGTACTATCATAGCCTATACGTATTACCTAAATGTGCCAGTTGGTAGGGTAGAGTTCTTAATCGTCCATTTATTTAAATTTCAATCTTAAATCTTATCCCAATGACAAAATGTTTAACAAATTGAAGGATTGAATGCATGCATATCACCTTTCATTGAGTCTTGAATCCTATTCGAGTGTTTGGTATTGTTTTTCGAAATTCAACAAAAGATCTGCAACATGAAGTAGGGTGATGTAAGTGTGTGTGTGTATGTACATGATGTGTGTACATTAAGAAGTTGTGGAAGAGATTTTTTTTGAGATTGGTCTTGCAACTGGTTTAATGGAATGAATATTCTTAACAAGACGACAGAGAGAGAGAGCGAGAGAGACAGCCTAGGTATGAGCAAGAAAGCACGATTGAAGCGTGTGTGTGCGTGCATGTATAAACCAGATCTTAAAGTGGGTTTCAGTGCGTATATGTGTGTACATTTTTCATTAATAGCTTACGGCCATGTACGTATGAATCGACCAAGAAAACAAATAAACAAAGGCTGTGGAGCAAACACTTTAACAATTAGAATTAAATGTTCCCCTGTGTGCCTCCCCTATATGTATTTTTGCGTTGATATGCGAATAAAAATAAAACAAGCAAAACACAGCACTAACAATTCTTACAATTTCGATTCCAATTCCGATTCCAATTCATTTTCAATTCAATTTTAAATTAGAAATTGAAGGAAAAGACAAGAAATTAAAATAAAAACAAGGGGACGAAAGCAATCAAAACCATTAGAAATGTTTTTAATGTGTGCTTAAAATTTATTGCATTCGTTATTGGGCAATAAGATGAAGAGCGAGCGCAGCAGAAGGTGTGCAAACAATTTGATTAATACGAGTGTGTACGAAATCAAGATATTGAAATAGTTTTTAGGTCCTAAAATAACAAACTTTTCGCCAGAACAGAAATTAAAATATCCTTGGGGGCTAAGTAAATATTTGACTGGCTGTGATATAAATTAAACACACACGAGTCCATAATAATGAATAATTACGGGATTAATTAAGCACAGGTGTTCAAGTGTATGCGGAAGCTAGGATGCTAGGGAAACGTTTACAGTTATTAACGAAGGTTTTCTTTAGGGCTGTAATGTCAAGGTTAAAACAGCTAAAAGTATTTCAAAGATTAGATTTCCGTACATTAAAATGCGTACAGAAAATTATTTTGTAGCTTTGTGTCAAGCAAATGTAAATAAAAAATTTTCTCATAATCCCAACGCTTTGGAACCCCAGTAATCTTATAGACAAAAAACGAACTTGGCTTTTCACATCATCGTAATGCAGGGCTATCAGACAGCCGAGTTTATATTCTTAGATCTTTTGGTTTGTGGTCCAGTATAAGCTCGATAATCTTTAAATAACCAAAATTTTATTTTAAAGGAACCTTGAAAAATTCCCTCTAGTATGACTTTAAGTCCTGGTAATATCGTCTGAAATAAAAAACTGCTTCAAGAAAAAAAGGAAACCCAAAAACTAATTTCCAAAGAAACATTGCTTCTATCTAAAGGCCATTAAATTAAGCTGACGCTTAGACAAGATTTCAGAAATAAAAAACGAAAACGAAAAACGAAAAAATTTAAAAACAAAAGAAATGAAAACTCACTCGGACTTCCATTAATAAAAGCAACTCAAGAAAACAAAACAGAAAAACGAAAGGAAATCGCCAGTAAAATTGCTAAACAATTGGCAACCGAAGAGCAGACAATTTTTGAAAGCAACAGCAACTATAACAGCAACATGGAGAAAAGCCAATAAAATTTTCTGTCATAAGATACACAAAGAAAAAGAAAAATGGAGAGAAAAAAACTGTTAGAATACCGTATGAATAACTGTTTTAAACAACATATTGGCTCAACCTCTTTAACTGTTGTGTTAGCAAGGCCAATATATGTGCAAAAACACACTCACACGTATACTCTGGTTATGCAGGATAAAGACTGTGTTGGTGTCTACGTTTTCAAAACAAAAAAATTTGCGAAAATCAAAAGTCAACAACTTATGCAAGGCGAGGGTACAAGAGCTTTAAACAGTCATAAAGCAATTATTATGGCCAAAATAGAGGAGTACAAAAGTGAAAGAGAATAAATGAAGTTTTTTGAGGGCGAAAAAAATTTCAACAACAATTGTTAAACAAACAACAAGAACAACTACAATAAAACTCACATAAAACATAAACAAATTACTCTGAAAATGAACGAATTGAACTTGCCGTTAACGATTTCGATTTCACAAAACTATTGCCAAAAAGTTAACAGGAACCTGAATCCAAGGACAAAGTACATAAAAATATGAAGAACGTTATGTAAAAAAGGTACTTACGACCCCGTGAATAAGGTCTTATCAGACAAAATTTTAAACAGAATGAGTGAAATGTGAAAGGAATTATTAATCGACAATAATCGGCTTATAGACAACAACCGATGGTTCAACCTCTGTCTCAGACATTTCGAACAAAAACGAAATTTGAAAAAAAGATTTCATCCAGTTTCGAGTCATTCGCAACACATACCCAATAGTTCTGCATAGCTGTTCTGTATTTTCTCGATAAACGTGGTCCAGTGTTGCTGATTGCTGCCATTAAAGGTCCTTTGGAAAGAGAAGTGAGTTCTCTTTAGAGCAGATCTAGATGTAGTGTTTGCATCCACCGTATCAAGTGCTACTGCTTGCGACTTTGGACATTAGAAACGCGTTTAAGAGTCTAAGATGGAGCGATGTATTAAATGCTTTGGAATACAACTTCTCGGTTCCAAACTACATCCTGGCCATGATAAGTAGTTATTTGAGTAACAGACAGCTGTTGTAAACATATAACATCAGGAGCGGCACAGGGATTTATCCTTGGCCCCGACCTATGGAACGTTAACTACGATGGAATTCTAGGAGAGGATATGCCAGATGGAATACGGAAGAGGCGCAGCGAAAACTGAGACGTGTCATGCTAAGGACGGAAAAATGGCTGGATTCCCACGGCCTAGACCTGGCCAAGCATAAAACGGAATTACTGCTGATCACTAGTCGCCGTATCTCCTTACAGGTGGACATGAGTATTGGAAGCGAGCTAATTAGGACCAAGAGCACGGTATGATACCTGGGAATAAGGCTGGATCCCAGGCTGACATTTTCATACCAGATTCAGTATTCGGCTAACAAAGCCCGGAAGATCGTCGAGCAGCTCAGCAGGTTAATGGCAAATATTGGAGGCCCGCTACCGGCGAGACGGAGACTCCTGATGGATGTTGGAAGCAGCATTATGCTCTATGGGAGTGAAATTTGGGCCGAAACGCTAGGGGTTGGAAAACGGGCGAACTTACTTCTATCGGTACAGAGAACGGCTGCACTACGTATAGCGTCGGCATATCGTACGGTGTCCGCCCCAGCCGTACTTGTGATAGCAGGTACAATCCCTGTCGATCTACTGGCAGCAGAGCGGATGAAGATTTATAAGGCGAAATCGGCTGGACAACACCATTTCAGAATGGCAAAGACGATAGAACGACGAGGATAGAAGAAGGTGGACGGCGAGAAATAATACCACCGTACTTCCGGAGTGGGCACAACAGTCCACGGTACGAGGGAGAAGATTTAGTGGGTGAGGGCCCCACACACGGAGGACGTGACGACTTCTTCTATGGTGCGGTTAGGTACATTTGCCCCTCCTCGGCGAAAAAGAAAACCGTATCAAGTGAATTTTCGTTGCCCTGCGACGGGATAATGGATTATTTTCAGATTGTTTGTGATTTTTGGTGCCCAAAATAATGAACTTTAAGCCCTTTTTCATAACCCTGCTCACAGGAGAAAGCCAAACATTATAAAAAAAAAAAGAAAAACAAAATAATGAACAGTTTTTATGTCATACTACATGAACATAAACTATAATTAATGGGTATGAGGTCGAAGGATATTCAATCCTTTCTAACTTGGTGTTGTCGTTGTTGTTGTCGTTGTTGTTGTTGTTATTGGTTTAAACAATAAACTACAATAACAACGATATTTATCGGAAGTTGTTTGAACAAGAAAAAAAAAAATTTGTTTTTGTATTCGTCATTCTTTTGTTGTTGGTGTTGTAACTAAACAATAACCATAAAACTTTGTACACATACGAGGGAAACATAAAATTTTAAATCAAAAAGGAAAAACACAAAAATTTTGTTTACTTATAGTATATGTATGTATATATGTATGTATGTATGTATGTGAAGCAATTGGTAGGCAGACAATTAGACTTTCCGTTTGATAAGCTGGAATTGTTTACATACTGCTTGACTTTAATGCCCTTCTTGATTTTAGTTTCTTTTATTTCTTGTAGGTTTTAAAATCATTTGATAAATAATTTCAATTTGATGAGTTAATTACCTCTGCTTTTGATTCTTTCTTTATGTTTTTTTTTAAGGGTTATTATCTTCCTTTTTTTTTGTTTCTTTCAAATAAAAGGGTTTCAATTATTAATGAAAACAAAATTTATTATTATGACACACACACACCCCCTCCTTTCAACTCTATTCATAGTCCTTTCAAATACAAAATACGAGTATCGTTAATGAAACTTCTATAAAAACTCATCAAATAACACCCCTCCATCCCCCTTAAAGCCAACAAAAGTTAATTAGCAAAAGATATCGATAACTTTAGCCATAAATACAGGACAAAAGGATGACAATGTAAGCCAAAATAAGAAGAAAAAAAAAAAAACAAAAAAGAAAAGAAAAAATTGAATGAAAAATTGAAATGAGAAAGAAAATTAAATTAATAAACTCTGTTGTCTAAGTAAAGCAGTGACTTTTGCTGTGTATTGATAATATTCCTCTACAAAAAAAGTTCAAAAGCGAGACAAGTAATGGACCCCTATTTCCACTTAATTAAGGTTAAACTGCTAATTAACGTAAAGTCTAGGCAAAATTTATTATGAAAACACAAAAAAGACAAAAAAGACAAATAAAAAGGCAACAAAAAGAGACAAGAAAAACTAAAGTCTTTGCCAAGGACTACTATAACAGCACTATTGAAACAAGCTTCCAAAAAGAAAAACGAAAAAAAAAACACACACATATTGATTTATAAGAATTGCATACTTATAGGGGCTTAACATATTCTTTGTTTCTTTGTTTTTTCGTTCTTCTCATATTCCATATTTAATTGCAATGGAGTAGATTTAAGAAATGAAATGAACACGATATTCTTGGAACGCTAGGTCAACACCTTTCACACAATCAACCAACAAATCCTAGAATAAAACGTAGAAAACGATAAAGAAGGCAAAATACAAAAAGAAAATCAGAAAATCTCTGCAGAGTTTTGTTAATTTGTTTGTAAAATTAAGACTAAAAATGAGATGAAAAACGAATGAAAAGAATTTTTTTTTCTTGAATCAAATTAAATTAAATTGTACATCAAGTCTCCTAATAATTATATTTTTAAAAGTCACACATTTTTCTATATTCAAATATTTTTTCAACTGCCGGTGCCGGTGCCGGTGCCGTTAACATGAAAATAACTTTTGCTAGCTTTTCGGGTGTACTAGTAACTTTAAAGGCTTAAAGTGAAGCGTTAAATATCGAGAAGAATTTTGTCACGTTTTTCAACATGTTTACCCAATTGTCTGGCATTTTTTTCATTCAGTCATTTCAATATTTTCCACAATCTCTGTGTTTTTTTTTGTTTTCTCGTCTACTGGGACGTACTTTTATGACTGGATTTTTAAAAAATAAAAATAAAGGCTTTGTCGACAAACAAGATATTTTCTTTTTTGTTTAAACGTAAATGAAAGAAAATTATAGAAAAAAAAAAACAACACAAAGAAAACGTATAAGAAATAATGTAAAATGTTTACATGTTCCTTTCCAAGAATATCACTTTCTTTTTTGTACTTTCCTAATGCTGCCTGTTTAATCTAATCAAATTAGGGCCTGATTAAAAGGCAGACGTTTAAGACTGCAACTTGATGTGCTTGTAACACACAATTTAATTCTTATGGCGACTCTTTTTTTCTTTTATTTTTGTTTACGTTTTCGTTTTATTACATCGTAATGTGATGCCACTGAAGTCAATGACTTTGTCTCTGAATATCTTAAATTGGCAGGGATTTTATTTTAAGAAATTGCCATCAACATATTTTATTAGCAATTGTTGAAGTATCTTTAAGGTCACAGTAAATTTAGATTAAATGTTATTATCCATGAGATTTTTTTAAATTTTATTGCGTTGAAAACGTTTTTAAATGCCTTGTGAATATTTCCCATTTGTTTGGTTATTTGCTTAAATGATAATATTTTTTAAACGACACTATCAAAATCTATTTGTCAGTTGTCAATCATTTAAAGTCTGTCGTTTGTTCGTTTGTTCAGTGATTTACAAGCACTTTGTCACTCACTTTCATAATAAGCACACGTGGCTATTGTGACGTAAACTCCAGCAATGATTTCCATTTAATAAATGCAGCATAAATACCTTCTCTAACGTTAAATAAAACATAATAAAAGGGAATGCACGGTTGGAATTCATTTGATTTTAATTGAACACACGACACTTGTCAAGCATAAACTTAACATAAGACACGCTTTTGTTTCTCTCAGTCTTGTAAATAAAAAAAAAAAAAAGTAGAAGAAGGAAGAAAAAGAGGAAAAATCACTTGTTAAATTGAAGAATTATTGAAAATAAGGGAGGCTTGTTGTTTTGTTTTTTGAGAAAAATCCTTTTGCTTTCATTTGACAGACATTCAAATGACCTTCAGATAAACTATCAATTTTATGGTTCAATTATTTGCATTTTTGCTTCTTCTCCGTTTTCTCTGGTTTTTGCTTGTGATTTCATTTTCTGAAAAAGGTTTCTTGATGAGTAGAAAATTTAAATTTTCCAGAGAGATATTTTGCCAAAGATAAAAGGCAATTTGTTAAGCATTATATTGTTTTGTATTGAATTGAGTTTGAAACAATTATAATTATTTGGCTTGGGTTGGAAAAAGATTTCCACTTGAGTGAATATTCAAAATTTGTTTGTAATTTAAGACACGCAGAGCTCTTATCAATTTTAAAGAATCTCAATTCAAAATAAATTGCCTCTGTTACAAGCAATTTTATTCACACAGGCATTGCAGCCAACAGTTGAAAGGAGTCGAAAATATTTTAAAATTTTACAGAAAAAAAAAACCAAAAACGAAAACAATGGCCTCTAATATGAAGATGAAACACCCCAAATATTTGTTCTAAAAATTTATTGCCTAAAAAAAGGGGTGTTTTTGTGATTGACACACAACCACACACACACACACGCTCTATTATTTCCTTACGAATATAAAAATTAAGAGTATTAAACATCAATGAACACATTACACAAATAGCAGCTGTAACAACAACAACAACAACAGCAACAACAATAAAAAAAATATAAAATAAAGAATAATTGTCATGTCAATGCACTGCATTTTGTGTTTTCACTAACACGAATAGCAAAATGTGTGTATGCAAGTGTAGATACGTATAAATGTATGTATGGATGTATGTACGTATGAGAAGGGTGTTTAAATAATTCTTTCAACACGTGTTGCTTGTGTTATGCACGAGTTGTTTATTAAACGCACTCACTTTTGCTGTCTTCCTTATAAACATAAACACACACACCCACATATTAACAAACATGCCTAAACCTACATGTAAAAAAAAATTCTCTCGTGGAGGAGAGAGAGAGAGAGAGATTGAGCGAGTGAACGAGTGAACGAGTCAATATCTAAAAGAGTGAAAAGATTAAAATGCAATATTAATGTTACAAACTAAACATCAACACACACACAGAGGCGCACAGAGGCACAGAGAGGCACACATATAAACACGTTTGTTAACGTAACAATAGCAACAACATGTTTTAAGTATGTAGTATCAACGTGTGCATACTACACAGCCTTAGATTTGTTGTGTGTCTTAATGTTTCTCTTTATTTTTGATTTCTTTCGCTTTCTATTGTTTGCTTCTTCTCTTTGTATTTGTATTTGTATTGCTATTGTATTTGTGCGTATGCGATTGATTTATCCACCATACCTACAAGCGGATATTGTTGTGTTTGTGTTTGTTTTTGTTTAAATTTAAGATCAAGTAACAGGACTTGTCATTATTATTTTTATTTTATTTCATCTATTGTGTTGTATTTGTATTTGCGTGTGTGTGTGTGTGTGTGTGTGTGTGTGTATTAAATTTATACGCTATTGTGTGTCAAGTGTTTTATTTACGGAATTGATTTATTTGTTAATCATTTGCTAGAAAGTGTGTGATTGTTTACGTACGTAGCGTGCCGTTTTAAGTGTCAACATAAAGTGTGGGAAATTTGTTTTGATCTTAGTAAGGCTGAGACTTTTCTAAACAATCCTTGGATTTCATTCAACAAAGATTTTCAAAATAAAGTTTTCTATTGAAAAAGCGCCGGTTCACTGTGAAAACTTTTTTCCAAATGATCGATTTCGAGAAAAAAAGAAAAAGAAAACTCTAAATAGATAACATAAAACGTCAGAATTTACTGCCTCAGATTTCCAAACAATATTTTCTGTGTGTACATATTACACCTGCTTAAAATGATTTTATCATGCGTGACCACGTTCAAATACTTAATTTTGCTTCTAATTTTAATTTGCTTTCAATTTAAATTGTTTGACTATAATCGCATTTAATTATAGTCATGCACTCGCTGTTTAGTTTTCATGTTTTCATTACGAACAGTAATTTCCTCTTTCAGAATTTGCTTAAATTCATCTTCTTTTTTTTTGCGGATTTTATTGATTCAATGAGATTTTGTTTATTTCAACTATAATTTAAACTAATTTCAAATTGACAATTTGTTTTTAGTTTATTTTTCCCAACAAAAACAAAAACTAAAATTACAAAATAAATTAAAAAAAAAATAAATACCAATTCAATTAAGATTCAAATGATAAATCTCAACAAATAAAATAAAAGCGAATTATAAACGCTATTTTTTTTTTTTTTTTGTCATTTCATTAGACACATACATACGAAAGAGAGAGAGAGAGAGATACATACGTGTAGAGAGAGAAAGAGAGAGAGAAACAACATTGAAAAATAACATTTAAAATTAATATTATTAAAAAAAAAATAAAACATTCAATGACAGAAGGAGAGGAAAAGTGCCAGAAAGAAATGCCAATGTAATGAATGACACAACAATTAAAATTAAAATAAAAGTTAACAGAAAAAACATGGCACAGAATTGGTTATAAAATTGAATAACCCCTGTGGTAGTATTTTCGATTTGTGAATGTGTTATAAATTTGATTCTTTTTCAGTTGTTTTCTTTTTGCCTTTTTTTCTATTTATTTTATTTTATTTTCTGGTCAATAAAATATAATTGTATAGGCAAGTGTGTAATTACAAATTATTTTCATTTTTTTTTTTTTATTTTTTGCTGTTTGGCAGCACAGTTACCAGTCCAGTCGGTCGTGGTATGTGACAATATGAATTTATTTTTGCCAATTTTTTTTTTTTTTGTTTTTTGTATTTTTGATCTGAAATGGGTATTGGTTATTGTCAAATTACTGCAGTAAAAGCAATTAACGGTACAGGAAAATATTCAAAAAACTAAAAGTCATTTTGCATTAAAAATTGAGAGAAAAAAAAAATAATTTTTTTAAATAAAGGAGAAACATGAGCAGCCCCTGTTTATGTCTACGATTCCCTACAGAAAACTTAATAATAATAACTTTATATCTATTTAGTTACATATAAAATAACCCACATATGCTTGGAAAAATGTTTGATAAACAAAAAAAAAAAAAAAAAAGAAGGGCATTCATTACATTCGTTACGTTTCGTTCAAATTATACGATACGAGCACATGCATTTATTTCAAGTCCCTGTCATTTAACGCAAAATGCTAATAAAACTGTCAGCAAAACAAAAGAGACACAATAACAGCAGCAGCCACAGCAACAGCAACAGCCACAGCAACAGCAAAAAATAATGGAAAAAGACTCAAAGTAAAAATGGGAGAGGAGGACGATAATATTAAAAATAAAGCATAACACAGCAAAACCAAAACAAAAAAAATATACTCACTGAGTCTCTCTCAATTCATGCATGTTTTAGGAGTATGAGTTAGCCAAGGCAATATTTTGCATATTTAACACGTTCATGTATCCTTTCACTCTTTTACTTCTAGAACAGCAAGGATGATGATGCCGATGCTGATGCTGATGCATTATAATCAGTATGTAGTCTCCATGTATTCTTATGCTGTGTGTATAGTGTTAGTGTTGGTGATTTCACGCATATGTCAGCCACAAAATTGACAATAATTTGGTTTTATTTAGCAACAGCTACAATAATAAAAACAACAACAACAACAACTACAACTACTAATAATGCAACAAAACATAACAAAAGAAAATGTTAACATTGACTATCATACAAAATGTTTTACTAACGCTTTTATATTTATGTATGTATGTGTGTATGTATGTATGTATGTATGGGCAACCAAGCAAGTGTGCGTATGTGTAGGTAAGTGTTGCTGTGTATGCCTTTTATGTTTAACGCAACGTGCGTGACATTTAACAGTACATTTATGTAGCATACATTTGGGCGCATTAACTCTCACTCTCTATACTCGCAGATAACAATTGAAATTTACAAGACAACGACCAAAATAACTGCCATGTTGCCATGCTTAGGATCGTGCCAATGTAATGTACGGTGGATGGATGGTGGCCAGTGAATTTTATTGCAATTACTTGTAAACATTTCCACCAAAACAAAACGTATTTTATGTTATAAGCCGCCGGTGTATTACAAAAACGAAAATCTGAAAGGCAATAAAGTTGCGATTTATAATCGGACTTTAAATGCAAAAACAAAAATCAAAAAAACTGGATTTCATTAAAGACTAAATAGATTATAAATTAACTTCAATGCATAAAAGTTGTACACATGTATAGTGACTTAGAAGCTCCAGTTTGATCTATTTCCACCGTGTACAATATAAAATGTAAAGACTGTGGCATCTCAGTCATCCAACATTAATGAATTAAATTTAACCACACTTCCGTGGTTAGTTGGTATGCTCAATAAAGCATTTTCGTTAGATTGTCTCATGAGGCTTCAAAAGCTGCATTGTTTGCATTGTTACTTCATGTAAGTAAATTTCCTGTCTTTTTTTCTTTTCTTTAGAGGCCTGTGGTAGAATTGTAAATTCTTTTGATTTATTGCTTAAGCCCCCTTTTTTTAATTTCTTTCCACTCTTAATAATTCTATTGCGTTTTTTTTTCTGCTTGATTGTCTCGTAAATATCGTCAATTCTCTGTGATACAATTTGAATTGCTTTAATCCGACTTCAACCACTTGATAATTGTCATACAGTTTATCGTGATTATCACAGTAAATGTTCATTATTAAATACGATTTCTTTAGAAAACGTAAACCACCTGCTTAAATTTTTCTTTTCTTTTTTTTTTTTGATATCTGTTGATGGGTTATCATAACGAATTTTGTTGAATTAGTTGCGTTAATTTAAAATAAAAGAAGAGTCCTTGATAATATTAAAAGCCTTAAAAAATCTCATCTAATAAACGATTACAACAACTGTTTTAATTCGTTTGGAGTGGAATTACGCCACATGCAGTGTTTCGAATTGCAGTGTCAACCCTTATGGGAATAGAAAAAAAAAAACAAGGAAATCAACCACTAAATATGATATTCTGAACCAGGAAAAACGCTTTAATTTTTGTAAACCCCCCTAAGGCTGCCGCATTCTACGGTTACCCCCCGTCCTGTGCTAAAAGCCAATGATGACGCATAGTTTTGCATGCTTTCGTAATACAATTTAAGAAGAATTTCAGTTTTTTTTTTTCTTTTCATTTCTTTACTTCTCTGCTTGTTTTTTTTTTTTTTTGCATCTTCTCACATGAATTGAAAAAACGATCGAATAAAAGTCATTAACATGCCTGGCAAATAAAATGAAATCAAATCAAATCAAATGAAATGCAATAAATGGGTACTGAAAAATTTTTTTGTTTTTTTCTTGAATTGGTTTGGTACTTAGTATACTCGTAAGTTCAGTTTAAATTAGTTACGGTCGAATTAAAGTCTCGTAAGCAATTAAACTTTATCGAAGAAAAAAATGAAAGCAAAAGAGAGTTATCATAGAGGGAAGCAGTAGACAAGAGAGTGAGAGTGAGAGTGAGAGAGGGGAATAGAAAATAAATATTTTCATTTATTGGCATTATACTCGTAGCAGATGAAACGAGCCAAAGAAACTACAATGAAAAGAAGAATTTTTTCTGTTTTTAATTTTCATTTAAATACTGATTCTATGAGAACCAAGCAAAGGTTTTAACAAAAATTGAAATGATTTGGAAGACGTACATTCCATTTGCCATTTAAGAGAGAACAAAACAAGCCTCCCTGTTGTAAGGAAAACATTGAAAATCTCGAAATAAATACAAAAGAAATCGATTTTAAGATCAAAAACATTCTCGCGCTTAATAAAATGGATTTGGAGCTCTGGGCATTATTTTTACACAAGCAATAGATAAAAACAGTTCTTCTCTACTGACACTTCCGGAATAGAATGGCAATAAAATATTTCCTTGGTAGATTAGAACTCATTCTATTCAAAGAAGGCAGCCCTTTCGAGATTACGTTTGGTCTAACTCTGGGCGGCATCATTTTACTAGCATATTAATATTCTCTGTCTAAATTTTTTACGGTGACTTTTATACACTCCTTTATGGTCCAAGCTCCGGTCCCATTGACTTCCAACGTTTTGTTTTACCATTTTCCAGCTCAAACATGTTCGTATATCGTATCCGAAAGCTAGGCTGGAAGTTACTTTATTCAGTGGCAATAAAACCAATGCTTCTAAAGACAACTATTCCTAGTGGTGTCATATTATCCCTACTGATTTTCAGACAGCATAGAAAGTTTAACGCTAGGCATTCAATTGACATCAAATGTCTTTACATTTCCTTTTAGGGCACTTTAAATTTT
The DNA here is from genome assembly GCA_014635995.1 of Sarcophaga peregrina. Classification (NCBI taxonomy): domain Eukaryota; kingdom Metazoa; phylum Arthropoda; class Insecta; order Diptera; family Sarcophagidae; genus Sarcophaga; species Sarcophaga peregrina. Next base: position 13,763,427 of record CM025793.1, on the reverse strand, counting down.
TGAATCAAAATGATTGGCAACAATATTGTTTAACTTTTTGCACAGAAATATTGTTGGTTATCACTCTTCTTCTCTCTTCTTCCCTGTGTCCTGTGTTTTTCTTTCCCTTTTTCTTTGAAACATTTCCCATCAATTTCTTTTCCTTGAGTGTTGGGTGGTACAAGAGTCTGAAATTCTCTTTCATTCTCATCTTTTGCTTTTAATCTCTTTTTTTTTTCGTTTACGTTTTAAGTCTCTTTAATCTCTATTGTTTTATGCTTCTCATTAAACAATATTTTCATTTCTCACTTAACAAAATTATATTGTGTTGCAAACCAATAACAACAAAAACAACAAAAAAAAAAAAAACTTGCCAAACTGAACCAAAATCATCGATAAAATGTTTTCGTCCTCTCTCGTTCGTCCTCCGGTCTGCTAAGGGAGCACATCAAAAGGAAGCCAACAAAACGCCACTAAGGATAACAGCAACAACAACAAATCAAGAGGAAATAGAAACAAGAAAATGAAAAAGAGAATCAATGGAAATGAGCAAATTTAAGCCAATAACGGATGACTATGATGACGATGACGATGATGAAATCTAACGAAATATAAAATTTCTATCAAAAATTCAATGACGCATAAAATTACTTTCATTTTTAAGGCAATAGATGAACAATAACAATAACAACAACATCAATAAAAACAACAACAACAATCTTTAATAATGAAATCTTTAAAGGCATTTTTGCTGTTGTTTTATAAAAAAAAAAAATTTTTCTGCAGCTCATCATCATTACACAGAATAGAGTTGTGATATGCCAAAATAAAATTACAATCGATTAGCAAATTATGACGTTAAAATTTCCTCAAAAAACCGTTAAGAAAGAATTGCAAATCGAAATCAAAAATTTATGGAAAAAATGTCCTGGAATATTCGTTTATTTGCAGAGCGTTTAAATGTCGAAATTGTGGTGAGTTGAGTCATCATTATTACATTGAGTTGAATAAACCGATGCCAATTACCACTAAAGTAACGGTGCAAAGATTGAGGTATCTCTCGGTAAATCCAAAGAATCGCTCGAAAGACCCACAGATTATATGTATACGAGTATATATGACAAGCGTAGAATGAGTGTAGCCTGATATTTACCTTGTTTTATTGCTTGCTATAGACTGATAAGATCTTTTTTCCTTGATGGGATATGTGACTTAGCACCAATTTATTATGGAACGCTTCTTAAAATATAGATTCTATGGATTCTAATGAATTTATAATTGGATTTTAAAAAATTAAGTTTAGCGGCCTCCCACCACTTACAATATTGGGGAACAGTTTTAGTCTTGTAAGGGTAACACAATAAAATTTAATTTGAAATTGAATTCAAGTGATAATTCTTTATACTTTCTCAAAGCTAACCAACCATCTGTTACCTGATGCTCCAAATAATTCCAATAATAGGCAAAACAAGAATAGGAAGAAATTTTTTCTGTTGTTAACTTATCATTCAATGTCATTTGCTACGTATGCTAGCTATGCATCTGTATGTGCGTGCATTACTTATACATACTCAGATATTTATCTTACATGTACAAACTATAATGAGGTCATCATAATCATCATCATCATAATGCAACTCATCTCCGGCCTTAATAATAACAACAACAATAACAATAACAACAATAATGTCATACATCATCATTATGGTCCTGAAAATACAGAAGATTTGCTTTCATCACTTTACCAAATATTTGTAGACATATTTCATGGGTACATACATATGTGTGTGTGTGTGTGTCTATCTATGTATGTATGGGTTAAAGGTGAATTGTCATAATATTTCCGTATACACTCAGAAATACCTACAAAGTAATTGCTCAAAATTACAAAACTCAACACATCCACAGCGTCCACACACATATATACGTATGTACGTTCGTGTCAGTACGTAGTTTTTACTCTCACACACACACACACACATACACACTCTCAAATTTCCACCGTGTGAGTAGCGGAATAGAATACTACCACAGTGCTTCCCTGCTTGTCGTAAAAGGCGACTAAATGGGAGGGCAGAAGTAGAGGGTGCGGATTAAAAGTCTTGCATATACCCGATGACACTGATGCCTCAAGCGAAACAATGCCGCTTAAAGTATTGAACTACCGTGATATCACGGTGACACCGTGGGAACCATGGACCAGCATGCGTGTGAACGCGCTCCCTACGGATATGAATGATCGGAGCCTAGTTGTATAGGCATCAGAATTGATACCAGTAAGATTCTGATTATGGCATACTGGACTATACTGCAACATTTTGATTTGATGACATGGGCTGGCAGATGGAGTAATCTGTTACCAATATGGACTGGGGTGAAACCTGGCCCAGACGGCTTTCAGGCTAATACGACATCTGTCTCCGTCCCGTTAAAACCTGGCAAGCCTTGGAGAACGATCTTGGATTCGTCCCGTTAAGTTGGGGTGTAGGGGCAGTTAAGAATCTCTTCTGTTTAGCTCCCGGTCTGGCTCTGAACACATGCTCTCATGAGGACTTGTGTCAACCCTCGCATGGCCTCCCTGCATTGCAAAGATAACCATGGGACCACAACAGGGGTAACTACACAACGGATCCAAGACAACGGCTTCAAGTTGGGACCCAATAGAATGGAATTCGATACAATTAACCAAAACCTTATAGGCGTTACTTCTCCAGCCGGCACCGAGGGTGCAAAGGAGATTCGGCAGGTCAGCCCTTTCCTGAATCCTTTCCGGAGGGCTTCGAGGTTGCTCCACTCACCACCGCTGAAGCAGAATGGCGAGAGATCTCTCTCGTCACCTCCGGAGTTACAGAGAGGCAAAGCTCCTGAGAAGGAGGTGGATGATTTCACCAAGCTAGGCGATAAAATTTCGGAGCTAGTAGAGATGATGGGCGGAGGAAGAAGGTCCATACACCAAGCGATGCGTGATTTAGTAGCTTCTATATAGACACTATACCAGCAGGCCGCTAAGGATAAAGGAGCAGAGCAGGAGAAGATTGTCAAAACCAACGATAGAAGCACACAGACGATCCTGCAACAGCAGGCACCCTGTAGTTCTAAGAGGCAGAGGGATGAAGTGGAAAAACCTAGGGGAACCCCTCCGAAGAAGACTAGGACAGCCCGTCCTCGTGGACAAACTAAGCCTGCTACCGAGACTAGGGTTAGTGACCCGACGGCGAAACCAGCAACTACCACGAACCAGGCTATGGTAGGGCCTGCAGCGACAGAAGATGACACCCAGGAGCGCAACGATTGGATCGTGAAAACTAGGAAGCGCAGGAAACCCCCAAGACCGGAAGCAGTAATAATAAAGCCAACCGAGAACCTATCTTTTGCCGACATCCTAAGAAAGGTGAGGAATGCCCCAGAGCTTAAGTCAGTTGGTGAGGATGTACAACTGGTGAAGAAGACGCAGAGGGGCGAAATCCTCCTGGAGTTTAAAAGATCAACCGAGGTGGCTACGGAGATGCACCGTTCTAAGCTAAGGAGCTTATTGGCCGAGGAGATAGAGGTCAGAACAATAACTGAGGAGGCTACATTCGAACTAAGATACTTGGATGAAGTAACAACTGAGGACGAAATAATCGCCGCATGGAGGGACCAAATCGGTGAAATACAACCGACGGCTCTTAAGACAATCAGAAACGTTCCAGGGGGTACTAGAACGGCCATAATCGCAATCCCTATGAAGCTGGCATGCAGGGCAGAGGAGGTTGGCAAACTGCGAGTAGGTTGGACGGTTTGCCGCTTATTGAGGAAACTAACTCCGAAGAGATGCTACAAGTGCTTGGAGTTTGGGCATGTGGCCGGAAAGTGTCGCAGTAATAGCGACTGGTCCAAACACTGCTTCAAGTGCGGAGGGCAAGGTCACTTTGCCAAGACGTGTGGTCGCGACCCTCACTGCCTTCTCTGTAGAGGCGATCCGGATGCTGACGCGAAGCATATCACGGGTGGATATAAGTGCGCACATTATCTGGCGGCACGACGGAAGTTGACATACGCAGGTAAATGAGAATCCTGCAGTTGAACTTGAATCATTGTGAAGCAGCACAGGAGCTTCTTGAACAGACGGTGCGGGAGCGGAAGATAGACTTGACAATACTGAGCGAGCACTACAGAGCACCTGGAAACCAACGTTGGATAGTCAGTAAGTGCAACAGGGCCTCGATATGGTCCTGTGGAAAATTCCCAGTGGGAAATATCGACAACAGGTGGGAAAGCTTTGTGAAATGTACCGTTAATGGGGTACATTTCCTCAGCTGTTATCTTCCCCCTAGCCTATCAATAGAAGACTTTAGACGCAGAATAGATGACATCGTTAATGAAGCGAGGAACCTGAGGCCTGTGGTAATTGCCGGAGATTTCAATGCTTGGGCAGTGGAGTGGGGCTCGGCATATACGAACCCAAGAGGAGAATGCCTACTTGACGCATTTGCAACGTTAGAGGTTGTTTTACTTAATAGTGGTGACAAGGATACATTTTCGAGAAATGGACGCTGCTCTAAAATTGATCTGACATTCGTCAGCGACTCCCTGGCGACCTTATCTACCTGGATGGTGTCTGACATCTATACACATAGTGACCACCAGGCTATCATTTTTGAGATCCGGGAACGCTCTACGGAACGCAACGTTCCTTTAGCCCCACCGAACCCCCTTTGGAAAGACTCCACTTTTGATAAGGAAACATTTGTCCTCACATTGGAGGACACTCGGTTATCCGGAAATGCGAATAACAAAGCGACGGAACTTATGCGTGCCATAACGGAGGCTTGCAAACGTTTTACTGTCATTGTTTAAGAGAACATGAATTTAGGATTCCTTCTCCGTGTACACATGTAAGCAGAGTGTGTTGGTATTTTTGGTTGTTTTTGGTTTTTTTGTTTTTTTTTGAACAAATGTTTGCATATGTGTTTGTGTGCCAAATGTTGCAAGAGCATGTGTCGTGTAAAATTGCAGCCTTTTAGGCATAAACTTGAAACGTAATTTTTTGGAAAGAAGGAATAAAAAAATGTGATGTGTTGGTATGAACACAAAATACTCTGTCAGCCTGTTTAAGTATATAGAAGTGTGTGTGTGTGTGTGTGTGTGTGTGTATGTGTACTGTATAGCAATGATATCATCAAGGTTAAAGTTTTACCATCACCTTTCACTGTGATTTATATGTAATTAAAGAATGTTGTGTCGCTTATGTCATTACATTATCGCTCTCTCTCTCTCTCCTTCTTTTTCTTGGATACTCGCTTTAGTTTTAATTATTTTTTTTCTTTTTTGTTGTTGTAATTGAAATGCATGTTAAGAAAATGTAATTTACGTTAGAGGGGCAATTATTCGGTCTTTACTCTGGAAAGAAATAACACAATCCCATTGGCCAGATTTATTTGTTAAACAAAGAAATATTTTGAATCCGATCATATCGTTTGAATTTTAAGGACACAAAATAGTAATTTTTGTAGTACAGCACTATAGTCTAGTCTAGTATAGTCTAGTCTCGTCTAGTCGAGAGAGAATTATTTTAGAAACTCAAAATAAAAATTGTATTTGAGGCAACAGCCCGGTTGATTAAGAGGCGCAATCAATTCAACGTTAACGTCATACGATCATGAACATCAGAGAGAATAGATACAGTTAGCTCTGATAAATCATGGGGCTTAAAATTGTAATTATAAATTGTAAATTCTATACAATATTAAATTAGCCAATAAACCGCATATCATACGAGCTAAACGGCAACCTAATTTGTTGCAAATCCTTAAGAAATTCAACATGCTAGTGTAAAAGCTACGAAAGTAACTCAGTTGAGATTACAAGTCTAGTGGTCTTAAGATCTCTGATGGATTTAGGACCAAATATTACTGCAAAATTATTCTGATGATACAAAAATGATCTACCCAAAGAAGAATTGAAGAACTGGTTAATCCCGATAAAAACCACAAAATAAAATAAAATTTTCTGTAGAACCCTATGTAATGGGTGTTTAAGTTAAATTTATTGATTTTTCTTTCAACAATTCTTTCTATCGTCCAGAACTACCCACAAATTTCTTGTTAAATTGATTAAACTTTTCAAATAATTCACTTACTTTGCAGGACCTAAGGTTATACGGTTTGAATTAAAATTCCTGTAACTTTGCTGTCTTTTATTATCCTTTTTGTTGTTGTACTTAACGCTGGTTAAATAATTTATAACGATGTGGTTAAAAATCTGCTTAAACAAGTGGTCACATGAGATCACAAAACAAAGAAATGAAAAAGGAAACAACAACAAGACCAAAAGAACTTGCCAGCAAACCAAACAACCAAGTAATACAACGTGCACCAACATATTAATACAAGGGAAAAAAGGACTCTTGCAACAATAATGCAAAAAAAAAAAAAATCAGCTTAACTATGGTCACCCAAACAGACATACACATGCACATACGAGTACGCACACATACATTCGAATACGTTTAACTAACAGTAGAGAGTTTAAGATATGTGTTGTAGTGCATATTTCTATAGTTATTTACAGTTTTTATTTCTTCTTTTGTTACTATGTTGTTGTTATTGTTGTTGCTGTTGTTGCTGTTGGTACTATTATTGGCCTGAATATGCATGTCTGCTACGTTACGACGTTACACAAGAATTAAAATGCAATACAACAGAGCCAACCCAGTGATAGTGTACCTTTAGTTAGTGCTGATGCTTATGGTCTGGAATTTAGTTTGGTTTACTATTACCATTGTTAGTTGGACAGAATTATAGCTGGGGATTTATGATTTATATAAGCACGGAAAAATAACAACAACAACAACACAAACACAGACACAATCACAATCACAGACAGAGAACAGTGAACAGACAACAGACAACAAACGACAACAATAGCATTATAGCAAGTGCACAGTGTATAATATCACATAACAAGTAATAACCACTCAAACCCCGATGGGTTTAAAGCAAACCGTTCGTCGTATACCGTTCTATACTGTGTGTACGAGTATAATATCGGCAACATTTGCAACAATTGATAATACCAGTGTGTGACTTTTCATATCCCCTTTTGGATGTGCCTGTGTGTGTGTGTGTGTGTGTGTGTGGATGATTACTTTACTTTGATTTAGAGACGAGTAATAACCAGCATCTAAACACAAATACACACACACACACACACATGCATTTACTTCGTAAACAGTAAATCAGCATGAGAGAATATAAAGAGATAAACAATAGCAACAATGATAGCATTGTTCAGTATAGAATGGGATATGCTTGCTACCTTTAACACATTTTCAATGCTTAACAACCAACCGGTTAGTCAGCCAAGCAACCATCCCAGTCAACAAGCCAAACATTTAGTCAAAGTGAGCTTATAAACAAACGATTTTATTGTTATACTCGTAAACAAAACGATCTCTTGCATGCGACCACTCTCATTTTCTGTATGCTCATCATCATACTCACATTCGAATACATTCTCATTTATTTGTAAACACAAACACGTTTGTTTGTTTGTTTGTTTGTGTTTTCATTGTTTAGCAAATGATTACATATTCACCTGCCTGACGACTACCACTCCTATTGCTTGTTTATTAAACAGATCGAGAGAGGGCGAGAGAGTATATTTCTATGAGCATCTTTCTATTCTTTGTTATCAGACCACTTAAATTATTTCATTGTTATTGTATTTCTTGTCGATTTAATTGTATTTGTACTGTTTGTATGTGTATAGAGTGCATAAATGCTTTATCATATGTTGCGCGTACGTCGTGAAAATATAACAAAAAAAAAACTTTCTCTTTATCATTGTATTGCCGTTATTGTTATTGTTGTAGTTTGTAATGTTGTCAATGGTTTTGTTGCTATTAAAGCGTTCAGCGAAAGCTTAAGTTGGAAATTGACTTTTGTAAAAAAAAAAAAAATAAAAGACGGAAGGAAATACAAAAAATAATGGCGTAAATATCGAATTGCGCAGCAAAGGGAAAGAGAGAGAGAGAGAGAGAGAGGGAGAGTATTAGTATTTTACTATACTTTTTCGCTATTATTTGCTGGTGTTATAGTGCAATAATTATGAGAACTGCTTTCACTGTGCCACTCTAAATATTTGGACAAAATAAATGCCTTTTATTATCATTTATTCCGAGTAAACTGTGTTCAAGAACACATTACATCATTTGATCATAAACTATCCATCCACTCTACATTGTAATCCGTTCTTCAACTTTATCTTCTTCAATGCCTGTTTAACCAACATGGTAGACAGCGAGTCTTCAATTGGATCTAAGTCACCTAATACAAGAGTCAAATTGAAGTATGATACTCTGTAATGCCATCTCATGGAATGTCTGAGAGATGTCACTTCTGTATGATGTCTCCCGCTTTTATGGAACAATTTTAAAGTGCTTCTCTATATTGTGAAATGAAATCAGGTCAAATATATATGTTCGTCGACATAAAAACAACAACAACAACAACAACAACAGCACCAGACCATACCATTTAATATTCTTCCATTGAAGCCACTTTTCAGGAAGTTTATGACAATTTCATTCGGTCTATTTATTATTGTGTTGGCAAATTTCAAATGCATGTACATACATATGTACATGGATGCCTACATACATACAATTTTTTTTTTTTGGAAAAATATTGGAATTTTGATTTTCATTTTGCAAATAATTTTTTTTTTTTTTGGTTGTTGTCCTTTGTCGATAACACATCAATAACATCATTGGAATAATGGCTTGACTGACCATTATTGTGGCCGTATATTGAGCGAGTTGTAAGCAGTCTATCTAGTATGTACAGCAATAATTACGAAATTGACTGCGACCTCTTTTTTGCATTTTAACGACATGTAATTATAGAACTCAAAAATTTCCTGCCATTTTTTTTAATTCTGTTTGTTTTACGTATGCTGGCACAAAACATAACCTAAAAATAGTTTTGATTGCCAACAATATAACCAATAACCACCGATGGGAGTGTAAATGGCATAGAGTACATGCATCTGCCTGTGTATGTATACATACACGGTATTGGTTACGTTAGAACAATTATGCAAATAAAATGAAATGATTGTCAAAAATGAAAATTGAACATATCCTCGGTTTAAAAACAGAACAACAAAAAATAAAAATAAAAAAATTTTTTTGTTATATTTGAGTGTGTGATAAGTTTTCAAACATTTTTCAAAAAAATAAAAAAAAAAAAACAATTAAAATGATAGCAAAACATGGAAATGGCGATTTAGACAAAAAAACATTTTTTTTTTCACTTTTAATCCCTTGTTTTTGTAAGACAATAGATTTCAGACGGCTGTCTATTTGTATGGAAAGCCCTAAGTTTTTTACATAAAGAGATGTAAGTCGGTTCAGGCATTTTTACGTAAGAACTGTTCTTTAAAAATAAAATCATTGACTCCACTCATACTCATAAAAAATTTAATTTCTTTTGCAAAGAGAACGAGCGGACTAGACTGAGAACGAAAGAGCGAGATATTGAAAGAAATAGAGAGTCTGAGCAGTTTAAAAACAAACATTATCGATTTAAAAAACCGAAACAACTTCTCATAACACAGATGGCCTTTATTGTCGTTATTTATAATGAGAGAGTACATCAATGTGTTTGTGTGTATGTATGTGTTTACACTAATGGCCGCATTCCTAACGCATTGCAAAAGTTGTAGAGATAAGAGAACGATAAACGGAGTTTATTTGTGTTTTCCTCCACCAAAAATGAGAATCCATTTCTAAAATATCATAATTTTTCACACACTGCGATAACTTTATTGTGTTCACTTCTTACTTTTTTAAAAAAAAAAAAGAAGTTTTTTGTTTAAGAAAAAGCTTTTCGTGGACTCTATTTATATTTGATCATGATTTGTAAAGAATTAATTTTATGATTGTGAATAAAACTAATTTCGTCGATTGAAATAGCAAAAATTCAAACATTTTTTCCCCATCCTCTTCATAAACAATAAATAATTATTGTTCAAATTAAAATTTTCAATTGTTTTCTTATCTTTGCATTTCCTTTATTATTGAAATCCCTTTTTTGTAGGGGAAAGAGAAACCGTTGCCATATTGTAAAAACTTATTGTGTGTCTCAGAGATTAACACACTTTTTGGCGGGTTCATAATATTTTATCGTAAATAATTATTAAAACAACACCAGCAACAACATCAACAGCAATGGCAACAAACATAAGCTAAGGCCTTAAACAAAAGCCAACAGAAAACAATGGCCTAAAAAGGCAAAAACAAAAAACAAAAAAACAAACAAAAGAAATTCACTTTAAAGCTGATTTGTACAGAATCGCGTTTGTAATCATTGCCAGCCGAGTTGAAAGGGATAAAATCATTTATTTTTTTGATTTGATTTTTTTTTATCTTTTCAATATTAATATTTTGTGTTGTAAAATAAGAAAGTTTTTCTATTTCGATTTGTGTTTCTATTTTTATTTATAATCTGTTAAGGAATAACAACAAAAGAAAAGTATTTTGAAATGAAAAAGAAAAACAAACAAACACTTTCTCTATCTACTGTGGATGCAAAATAATAAACGGAAAGCATAATTACAATGTACAAATAAATAATAGGGACACTCACAACTAGAATGAAAGAAAGTTTAGACACAAAACAAAAACAAAAAAAAAAAAACAGAAGAAGACAATCCAAATCGGAATAAAATCATTCAAAGACATATTAAAGAGGCGAATTATAAAGGTGAACGCACGGCTAAATTAAGAATTTCAGTAATTTTAATCATTTTCTGATTAAAATAGTAGCCAGTCTTCGAATATATCCAGGGATTCAGGCTGTGTTCCTTGACATTACTTAAGCGAAGTGGTGTGGTAAGTTTCACAATATCTACTCATACATCTGCCTTTCAACCGCCTTAATGTGTGTTTACCTCAAATACGAAATCTGTCGATACTGATTTTTCCTTTCCTTTTCACATACACTCCAACAACATTTGCTGCAGGGATTCTATTTCACTATTATTGTTTATTGCTATTGTATTCAATGCTTTATTTTGTTTTTTGATTTTGTTTTCAATTCTAAACTGTTGTTGTATTGCTTTATCGGAGTCTAGGGATTAAGGCCACAATGTATTATAAAAAGCCCGGAACAAAACTAAACTAAATTGAACCAAACTGAACCGCGTCGAACCGATGTGAACTAGAACTGAACAATAGAGTCGCTTTTGTCAAATCCAGCCAGTTTTTGTTTGAACAAAATATATTGTATTAGCATAAGCATATATTTGTGTGTGTGTGTGTGCGCATGTATATGCAAAGGAGAAAGTTAGAGAGAGAGAGAGATAGAAAGAGAGAGAGAGAGAGTGTATTCGTTTGTTTGTTGATATAAATTTGAATTTGTATTTCGAGAGTAACAAAACAACGTTTTATCAAACCTATACAACAGGCACCAGAACAGCGAAAAAAAAAAGAACTAGAGCCCAGAATATTAATGATTTTCCCTACAATATCAGCAATGTTGCCAGCTCAGCTATTGTTATTATAGCCTGTCACTAATATTATGTAAATTCTTTGGTGCATGAGTATGTGTATATATTATACGTTGTCGATAGTGTCAACACTTGCAGCTTAACAAAGTATTGGCAAACGTCTATTGTTATACAAAATGTACACCCCTCTACATCATCTCCATGCATGCATTATACGCTTAAGTCATTTATAAAAATTCGTATTATTCTCTTAAAATTTAAATCCTAACGCTTTAATACATTTACGGTTTCGTTTCTTTGCGTTAATTTGTTAAAGCAAAGAATCATATGAATATGCCTCAGGGCAAAAAGTTTTTATACGCTTCTTTATGATTTAATTGGTTGCCCTCAATTGGGATTTTTTTTTAAATTGTTCTCTCCTTTTTTTTATTTCATGATTTTTTCATTTACGAATGCCAGAAAAACCGCTTATAACCAACACAAATATTAACATTAAAATAAGCATTAACAAAACGCGTTAACAAATTGCATTTAATTGCCATAACAGCGTCAACAACATAATATCAAAACATAAAAACGAAAAAACAGAGAAACGAACGAAGTAATAATAAATCGTAAGGGCGGCACAGTGGTACCAATAGAAGGAAAATATGATACATAGTCACCTCACAATGAGGGGATTCGTACAAAGTGGAACTCATTGAATTTAACTCAGAAGAAGAGTTCAAATAATCCCCCGCCAGATCACTGTACATATTTGCTGTGTCAACTCTGCAAAACATTTATGCAACTCAACTTACTGATTAACTACTCTTAGACAACATAAATGTAAGTGCCTGCCTAACTGTGTAAAAATTATGCATATGAATGTATATTGTATGTGTGTGTGTGTGTATATATCAGTAAATCTGAAGCATACTTTGTAGGTAAAATGTGTGTGAAAATTGTTTATTGTCACGCAGCATGATATTATTTGGCATACATTTAAAGCATACACACACAAACACATACATATACACCCTTATTCTCGGTATTTGTTTCATTTCTACTCTTCCACTCATTTGACTTACATTTTACATACATACATACATCCACACACACACATACATGGATGAAAAATAAATTTATGCTTCTAAATATTGTATTGCCCCTGCATGAGTTTATAAAATGTGAGTTCATCATGTAAAACGTGAACATTTGTTGTGTGACAATGTGTTGAGGTGTTAATTTTTATAATAAAACCGAAGAGAGAAACGAAAAGAGAGAGAGAGAGAGAGATATATACGAGTAGAGGAGTTAAATGAGAGAGAAAAAGAAAACTGTAACCGGTAATAAAAAAAATGAAATAAAATAAAATCATAATTCACATATTCACACTTATTCCCATACTGTAACTCAATATATGTACATCCAGATGTATGTATGTATATGGGAATCATAAATAATTATAACACACACATACAAACATACGCATACACTTACGAAACCCAAGCATAAGTAAATTTTACTTTTTTTTATGCCTCATACACACAGCGCAAGTAAAAGCAAGGTAAGGCAAGGCAAGGCAAGGCAAGGCAAGTCGAGTCAAGACAAATCAGCAAGTAATTGTATTGTGTTGTATCCTATACGGGCCAAATGGGGCCTATACTTGATATTATAATGAATGAATGAATGAATGAATGAAAATTAAATTATAACAAGCATAACAATAACAATATTTTGTTTGACTTTTATATTCTGCTCCTGCTCTCTCTATCATTTTATTTCCGTTTGTCATAAACTTTATTTGTGGTGTTAACTAGTTTTGTTGTTGTGCTTTTTCCCTTCTTTTTTCCGGTTTTGTTTTCGTTGCCTTTATTAAATTGAACATTTGTTGTTTATAGTGTGCGTTGTTTTGCGTTTTTATTTCGCATGCGAGCCCAATAATATTTCGTTTAAAATTTAATTTCATACTTTCATCACACCAAAGTGAGTGAGTGTCACGAACGTTAAAATAAATGAAATTGAACGTTAGTTTGGTTGTGTATCTCTCTCTCTCTCTCTCTCTCTCTCTCTCTTTCTCTCTCTCTCTCTCGGCACTTTATGATATTTAATTTTCTTGTTAGACATTTAAAAAAGTAATCGTCATTCTGTCAGCCTGGCTGGCTGTCAGTCAGTCATTACTCAGTCAACCATAATCGTTATTATGATGACATGATTACCATCAAGTTTACAACGACTTTAGTGGCCGTCTTGTCAGCACTCAAGTTAAACGTTTTTGTTTTTTTTTTTTTTTTTTTTTTTGTTGTAATTTAAAGTTTATATTGGCTGTTGAATTACTTACAAGTTTATTATTATTTTAATATTTTCTTTCCTTCTCTTCCCTTATTTTGTTCCGTTGTTTTTATGAAGGAAATGCGTACGTGAAAGTAAGGTAGTTTTAAATTAAAAAGAAAATTTCAAAAATAAAACTTTCTTCTTATAAACTGAAATGAATTTTAATATTTAGAAGACGTTTTAGCAAAATATTGTTGGAGTAAGACTGGAGAATTTATGTATCAAGCGCTTAATTGAAAAGTTTAGTTTTACAAACTATCGATAACAATACATATTTTGTATAGTTTGTTTTTAAATTTTTTGAAAATATTTTTTAAAATTTTTATTTGCTTCTTTTGTATCATAATAACATATGTCATTCTGCCCAAGGCAGATTTATATAAGGTAGGAACATGTCTACAACAAATACAACAATACAAAAACAACAGGGATTTTGTTTTTGTAAAGAGTATGCCTAATGTCAAAAACAGCTGACCAAATGTATTCATCACTGACTGACGAATAACAATAGAAAGAAAAATGTTAAAAAATTTATAAAAATGGCTACAACAAACACTAAACAAACAACAACATTTTGACATTTTAGACCTCATCAGCTGTTGACATGAGGCTACCGTATATTAATCTACCGTGATTCTGCCCTTGAACGAATCAATCTTTATTTTACAATATAAAAACAACAACAATTTCAATTGAATTAATTTGAATTTACTGAGTTATTTTCCTGCTCTTTTAGAAATTCTCTCATATTTTTTTTTGTCTTTTTGTTCTTATAATCACCACATGTACATACAAGTTTGTCATGTAAACCCTGATTGACGTATAATTTTTTGTTTATTGTTATACTTTTTATCCTTATTATTTTATTTTACTCTACAATTTATTTTTTATAGTTTTTTAATCATTTTTTCCACTTTTTTTTTTGTACATTATGCACGTGCCGGTTAGTTTGACCACAATTACCACACATTACAACCTAGACTAACAATAGATGTGCATAGAGAGAAAGAGAGAGAAAGAGAGACGGAGAGAGCTGCATAACAATGCCAACAATGACAACCTATTGTCAATGGCTTATTTGTAAATTCTTTATGGTTTTTCCCTCCCTTTTTTTTTTGAATTTTTATGGAAAATTGAAAAAAACTACAATATCTTATGTGGTTCAACAATAAATAGTTATGTTTGGAAATTTATAACAAACTATGAAGGACCATAGAGAATATAAAATGATTGTCTGTCGTTTGTTGTATGATTAGGAAACTATTACTGGGCTTAAATCAAGAATTGTAGAAAAATTTAAAAATTTTGTATGATTAATTGAAATGAAACAATATTTCATCAAACGTAATTAATTTGTGGTACGTACTCTCCTGTGGCAAATGAGTGGTAACATTTTGATGATTACCAAACAAACGTTCATCTAATGACACATTGTTTGCAAGAAAGTACGCCTAGAAGACAAGAACTATATTCGATAAATGATTATAATAAAAACGGCCAGTCATGGTACTTACCTACTTACTTACAGACTTACTTTTTCAACTGATCACTACATTCAGAAAACGCATTTCAATTTAGTAGGTAATTGGCAGCGAACCGGTCCCTTCTCTCAATGAATAGTGCTTTTAGCACTGTTTTTAGTGCTTTTTAAAACTTTCGACGTGGAAAATTTTCAAGTTAGTGCCTAGTGCTTTTTTTAGTGCTTTTCTTTTCATGTCAGTGACACCAACACAAAAATTAAAAAAAAACTATAGACTAGACTAAAAATTGGTCTATATACTGTTCTAGAAGTCTATAGATTAGATTAAAAATTAGTCTAGTCTATAGTTAAATGTATAAATTAATTCGATACTTTATGACTGTAATTTTACATGTTAATGAAAGTTTTCATGTGTGAAAGTTAACGTACATTAAACATAATTTTTTTTAGACGTATAAAATGTAAATGATGTTACCTTCGAAAATGTATCAACTCTTTTCCTTATTATTGCTGGAGTTAAATAAATAATGAAGTCGCTGTGGTTTAGTAGGAAGTGTGTTGGCTTATTAGACGAAAGGCCCGAGTTCGAATCCCAGGTCAAACATCAAAATTAAAATATGAACGGCGCTTTTTCTCAGCAGATTTCTGGCAAAGACTCTGAGAGTAAAAATTGTCATGAAAAGCTTCTAAAAAAATCTGTCGGTCGGAGTTGACTTTAAACTGTAGGTCCTGCCACTCATGTATAAAAATTAACGCACACAACACGAGCGGTGTGAGAAGCTAGGACGTTGTACAATGGGTCAATTCGACCCGCGGGTACTGTACTTGTCACAGTTGACAAGTACACGTCCTCTAATCTAACCTAACCTTAATAAATAATATTAATTCTGGTTTGTAAATTTTTTTTCTGATTATATAAAATGGTGATAAAAATAAAAAAAAATATTATAATGTTTTAGTGCTTTTTTGTCCAAATTACGCGTTTTTTGGACGACTTTGGTGCTTTTTGAAAATTTATAGTTGACAACGCTGGTAATGAGAGTGCGACAGTTGAGAACAGCACAGTATTTGTCAATCATAACCATTCGAGAATCTTAAACACCAGAGGGGCCATTCTCCCGCTGAAGATTTAAAAATTCGCTCTCAATGACCGAAACTGTACTCCCACCACTGAACTATTTTAAAATTCAGATCATATGAACCCCCGAATGGATAAACATAAAGGCCATGTCAAGGCAGTATTCAACATTTATCTCTCTCCAGTTGCAATTAAACAAATTATTTTTATCTTTATCGAAATAAACCACATTTTAAATAATTTTCAATGCTTTGTAAAAAATTATGCACATCGTCTGTAAACTTTTAAATTTAAAATTAAAATGAAATTTTCTATACTCATTGAGGTAATATGTATGAACGAGCATAAATAGGAAAATCAATATTTTTCATACGCTTAATAATAATTTTCCATTACCAATATGGAGCACAATTTATCCAAAACATTTTGTCAATGTCAAACACTTTTTTTTTTTTTCAACAAATTTTTGCAAAATTGTTGTTGAGATTTCTCATTTTTAGGCAAAAATTTATTGAAACAAAATTCAAAAAGAAAAAAAAAAACCAAAATTTTTGTTCCACAACATTGATTTTCAATAGATTTTCACCTGTGATATATTTTAACAGGATTGAACATATACACATACACACATACAAACAAACACACACGCACATAGTTGTAAATGAAACAACAACAACAACAAAAAGAGTAAAAAAATATATAAAAACTGGGCTAAAACTATAATTCATCACAACAGCGTACTGCTAACGAAAGCTGTTTTACTGTAAAATATTACGCAGCACCACACAGAGAATGCATGGTTAATGGAGGAGAGAAAAGTGTAATACGACAGGAGCAGCAACAGCAGCAGCAGCAGCAGCTGATAGAGGTGAGAAATTGAGAGATTTGTGTAGTCAAGTAAATGCATGTGTTCGTTTACATGTATGTATGTATGTATGTATGTGTATGGGTGCTATATGTATGTGTGTGTGTGTGTGTGTTTGTGTGTGTGTGTATTTTAAAATGGTTTATTGTTACATGGCTGTCTTGTTACATTACATGGTTGCAACAGCTTCAGTTATTTTTGTTTTTTTTTTTCTTTTTTTCATTCTGTCTTCTGCTATTGCCTGCCACTCGATTATTATTTTTATGATTGCAAACGATTTGTGATGCAATTGCTCATGAAATAACCCAGGCAACCATTAACTTTAACTTTTTTATTTTTTCTATTCTTTTTTTCAGTTTTTCCATGTTTTTCCATGTTTTTTATTATTTTTAATTTAAGATAATAAAATAAAATCTATTTATAATAGATTGTTGGCTTTTGTATTCAAACGTACTTATACGTAGGCATGTCGTATAAACGATATTAAAAAAGAGAATAATTTTAAATGAAATTAATCATACGCGTAGAGTTTATAAAGTGTTAATGATAACTAAGTGTAGATAATAATAAAATGAAGGAAAATAATAATAAAAAAAAAAAAACAAAAATTATATAATTATGCAATGTATTAAAGTAAATACATTATAATGAAATTCATTTAAAAATTATGATTAAACGATCACATTTAATAAATTCTCTGTATTAGCTTATTATTATACATGAGCGTATGATTAATATTTTCAGTAACAGCATTAATCATACGCTATTATATTTGCCTAGACAATGAATGAATGTATTTTCATGTTGTATAATAAAGGTCACTGTAACGTTAACGTTAATATACTCTGTCCATTTAATTATTCATTCATATTAAATAAAGTTAAATCTACAAAATGGGAATGAAAGCTTTAATAACTTTCGTTATAGAAAAAATAATTTTTCAAATTTAATGCTGATAAGCAGATCGGATTGAGGAAACCATAATTAAAATGAATATCAGCATTATTTCTACAGCTTCTTTCAATTCGCTCCTCTTACATTTAAATTCAATAAGGATTAGGACCCATCTGAGACAATTTTCAGTGCAATTTTATTCATTGTTGAGCTATCTTCAGTTGTCGTAAAATAAACGATATTTTCTAAGATGTGGCGAAAGAGCTTAAAGTGCTTGCTATTAAAGATTCGTTCTTTTTTACTCTTAAAACAATATCCTCTCTTTATCCGCAATTGAATCAATCATTTAGCAATTGTCAGTAATTTATTTTCAGTTAAAATGTTTCTGGTTTTTCTTAAATTTTATTTATCGAACGAGAAACCAAAAGGCATTAGCCGTTTATTACTAAAAACGTTACAAATTTTTGTCCCTGCAATATTTTCCTTTCTTTTTTTTCCCCCTTCTCTGTATTGTTTGTTGTTTTGTTTAATAAACGCATTTGTCATTTTATGTGTGATAGAAATCTTTTATTTACAAGAAAATAATTTTTATTTAACCACAAACACTATAAGTATACAATATGATCATACATACAGACACGTACATAGTATGTATGTGGGTATATACAAAAGAAATTTAAACAACACATCGTTAAGCACCAAAGAGCGGCATACACTGAAGACCAACAGTCAGCCTTAAGAGAGCGGCGGCACACAACATTAACACGGAGGCTCATAAAAGAAATGTAAAGAAGATTTAAGGTTTACTTTGTAAGAAAACGCACACACATATCTACATCCATTTTCACATACATCAAAAGACATCTATTTTGTAAGTGTGTGTGTGTGTGTGTGTGTGTGTTTATGAAAAATGAGAAGCAATAACAATGAGAAGAAAACAGAAAAAATCTCATACAACTACTACAACTTCCGTTTCCTTAAAAGAGAACAAACAAGCTTAAGCAGACTCCATTATATTGTAAAGAAATAAAAACAAACATAAAAGCAAAATTTTTAACGGTCAAATAAGACTTTTTAATGCCCTACACTACGCTTTATGCATTGTTTTACTGCCTTAGAGTTCTGACAGTCATTACAAATCCCTTCAACACTTACGCTGGTGTGGTGATGCAGACTAGAATAAACTGAAAATTAAGTAAACCAAGCAGAACAACAAAAACAATATTTGACACGTAAATATGGCACAAAGTAAACAAATATTTCTATATACACACTCTCAGTAACACACACTAACACACGGCCTATCCTTTTTACGGTTTTTTTCTTCCAACTCTAGGCACAAACACACACTTACTCTGCCACATTAACACTCTCATAATTTATGTGCGTTATAATGGCGTCTTCAAAAATTACAATGATTTGTCGCCTGATAATGTCAACATGTTTGCGCCAAACAACAACACCAACCACATCCCCCATACTATGACCATGACAACACCAGCAAAACTAACAATAAGACAAAATTAGAAAAAAAAAAAAAAAACTGGGCCTCTTGGTTCATTTTCATAACAGCCTAGTTGTGTTGCGTTAAATTTAGAAAATGATTTTTTTTTTTCAAATTTTGCTGTCCTTTTTGTTCTTTTCTTTTCAGAGAATTCTGTGTACTTATCTATTTCGATTTTTGGTGTTTTACAGTCATTATAGTTGTTGTAATTTCCTTAATTGCTTTTTTTTTTTTGTAATTATAAAAACGATTGAGTTTTGGTACTTTATTTTGGCATTAAAGCACTGAGCAGCCACTATGTTTGCTCGAAAGTAGTTTCAGTCTACGGGAAGGTCCTCACAAAGCTACTGGACAGGTTCGAAGGGGGCAATACGACTGCCGATAATTTATAACAGTTTTATAACAATTCAGCCACTGTCAAAATGGTCCATAATTACAAAAATTTTTTATGCGCAGTTGGTCCCTAAAATTAGCTGCGCTAATAAAGAAAACATTAAATTTATAAAAAATTTCTTTGTTACGTTCCGTCCTTTTTGAAATGAATTCCTTAAAAAATCTCAAAAACGCATGAAAATGTAAATAGTTTAACAGGTTTCGGTTACCCTTCTCTGGTTAGTTTGCAATGGATCTCCCAAACGGGTTGTATTGCTTGCATTCCTTTAAAAAATAAATTTCTTCCTACACACACACACACACACACACATATATATATATATCCATGAACGAGTTTGTATTTTTATTGTTAACATTGTTGGGATTGTTGTTATTTGCTTATTATTTTAAATAAATTGTGTACTTAAGTCCAAGTACTTATAACGGGATTCATAAGTATAAAATTATGTGTGTATTACCTTATCGTCTATAAAGTGTACGTGTCTATAAGTGTGTGTGTGTGAGTATTATTACATACTTGCCTTTGCATATAAAATATCCAATATTTTATAAAAATTTCAAGATTATCTCGTCAGGCATACAGTCAAACGACCGAACGAAGACAGAACCAACAACACAGAGAGAAGCGATAGCGACAGTGACAACGACATTAACGTTAAAGGATGAGCAGCAGACTTTAACGATAAAATCTAATTTTGTAGTTAATTTTCATGTAAAACAATACATTTTGAAAAGAAAACAAAAAAAAAAACAAACAAAAACATCATCAACAACAATTTAAACATCCTCTCTTAGCTAACCTTCTTTACTTCTGTTTATGTCTTTCCCTTTCTTTCTCTTTCTTTCTCTCTCGGTCTTTATCTCTGTCCTACTCCTTGTTTATTTTTGAGTAATAAGAGAGATTTACATTATTATCATTATCATTATTATTGTTGTTATTATTATTGTTGTTGTTGTTGTTATAATTTCTTCAATAATCGCTGGCAGTAGAAGCGGTAGTTGTTGTGGTAATTGTAGTGGTAGTGGTAGTGGTAGTGGTAGTTGTTTAAATTTATTGTTTGTTATTGTTTTACTGTTATAATCATTATTTTTATATTCATTTCTGTTTGTTGTTCAAGTTGTTGTTTTAATTGTCGTTGTTGTTGTTGTTGTTGTTATTATTGTTTAAAACAAAAGACACATTTTAACGGAAGGATGAAATATAATATGGTTTGTTATTGTACATGGAAGAGATTGTGTCTTCATTTATTACACACACACACACATACACATCCACATACATTCTCTTTTAGTATTATTATCAGTAAGCTATTGTATGGTATACTAAATATATGTGTACTCGTATGTGTATGTGTATGTGTCTGTGTCTGTGTACATGTATTTTTTTATCCTTAACAATAGAACTCAATTTCTCTTTAATTGTTTTCAAACGGTTCAAAATCTAATGAAGAAAAATAATAAAAAAAAATAGAAACTTTATTGAATTGTGGCCATCCGAATTCCATTAAAGATTAATTCACAAAAAAATAAAATTTTGAAATATTTCAGTGGCAACACAGTTTACAAGCCTACACATTTCTGAATGATCTGATTTCTGAATCAGTGATATGATGATATTAAATCGATCAATTTCTTAGAATCTAATATCTGGTAAGAGTATCATAGTACTTTTAAATAACTGAAGAAACTGTTTCGTTACAGTATTCTTGACCTCTTTGATAGTTAATTTCATCTGCATTCAATTTTGCTAACGAATATAATATTTTTTATTAAATTTTTATTTGGAATTGCATTTTTATTTTTTAGTTTTTAGTTTTTTTGTTCGAAAATGATTTTTAACCGCAGAATATGATTTAATAGAAACAAATTTTTTTCAATTTTAATTTGTATTTTGTTTTTATTTTTATTTCATTCAATTGCTGTTTTTCATTTTTCGTTTACTTTCATTATAGAAATTTTTCAATTAATATTTCTCATATTTTTTGTCCACCTTTTATACGAATATCTATTCCTGTAAATGTGTTTTGTTTCAAATGTCAAGCATAAATTGTTGCATATTTTCCAAAAATTTTATTTAATTTTTTTCCTTCTTTCCTTTGTTTTTTTGTTTTTTTGTTTTTCACTGTTCTAATGCTATGCTTTAGTGTAGTATTTAGCATTTCACCAATAAAATAAAACTGCGGTTAACCTAAATTTTCACTTCGACCATAAAATCTGTTAAATACCGGCTAAAATCCATCAACAGAAAAAGAAAAAAAAAAAGAGATAGGAAAAGAAAATTAAAAAATTTATTTATCACTGGTAAAAATGGTCTGGTGTGGTTTGGTTTCGTATGGTTTCAGTGTTTTATAATTTTAACATGATTTCAATTCAATTCCTCGATTTTGATTTTTTTTTTTTATTTTTTTTTTTTGATGAAAACTATTAATTCATATGAAATATCTTTCTCTCCCTCTCTCTCTCTCTCTCTCTCTCTCTTTCTCTTTCCTCTTTTTTTTTGGGCAATAAAATATACGTTTTTATGCATTTTAACAAGGTTTTTTTCGTCCTATTGTATGTGGTTCTGGTATAACAAATCATAAAAATTGGTTTAATATGACAAGTACATGGTTTTCCTATAAAATTAAATGCAATTTTCAAATAAAAAAATTTAATATTTAAACTGGGAATATGAACAAAGGATACCCTAAAGTAAGCCTTGGTTGTTGTGTAACCAAAGTGAATTCGACCATACAATAATAACTGACTGGGACTTATCTCATGAACAAATCTTCTAGGGTAGTTCGAAACTGGATGAATCTATGGACGGATTCAACTGTTGTAGCCTTTTCGAAAGGCTATCATATTATTGCAGTGTCTTTCAGGCGGATATGTAGATTAAAAGGACTACAAGATAGATAATGTATATTTTACCATACATTTTAATGTTTTTGACAATTTTATAGAGTTTCATGAGATCTTCTACGACTCACATTCTGATTTGCTTAGGTGAATGGCTATTCATTCATACTTTTCTGTAACACAATACAGGTTTCGAAATCGTTGAAATATTTTTATTTCATTTGCGAAATAAATTCTACTGAAAATTGTTAAATAAAATAATAATTCAAGTATTTTTCTTTTTTCTTTTTGATTTTTATGTTGAATTCAATTCAATTCATGTTTAAAATTAATTTTCACAAAAATTGTATTTCAAAGTGTAAAAAAAAAAATTTGAAAATTTACCAAAAACTGTTGTCTACGTCATTAGTTGACATTAGAAAAGGGGTCAAGCAAGATAAGCTTTCCGTATGATGTCATAATTAATATTTCTTTAACTATTTTGCTAAATTCCAAAATAATTATTATTCGTTGCTTCTTTTTTTTTGTCATTTTTAATCCCATACACTGCGTCAGTCTCAGTAATGCATGCATTCATTATTTTGAATTTTCTTTTATTTTGAAAAACGAAATCACGTCCAAAGGCGTTAAAAATAAAACCATCGCTGTGTTCATTAACATTTTTCTTTTTTTTATTTTTATTTTTATTTTTGTTTATGAATTCATAAAGTTGTTATTTTCGTAATTTCGAGGAATTAATGCAAACTTCTGTTGGTCTAATGAGACCACTTCTATTGAGCAATTGTTAGACAAGGGATACTGGTGGAAACCAGTGATCAGAAGGAGCCACATTGTGACTGCATAGTCTAGTTATTGCCTCCATTCTTTTTGCATTCAAAAACAATTTATTAATGAAAATGAAACAAAACGAGTGCCAAAGATGTAAAATCTTAACCAGGAAATAAAAGAGATTGGTTGTCATAGAGTTTGAAAAGAAATTTTCTTTAAAAATTACAAAATATTATAAAAAATTACGTTTTTTTTTTTAAGTTAAAAACAAAATAAGATTTTAAATAAAATTTCAATACAGGGTTTCTCAAAAATCATCCATTTGGAGTCGATTTTATATCACGCCACTCATGGATAAAGTTAACACTTAACATGGGCTGTGTGAAAAGCTGGGTTTTAATCCCGACTAAAGTTCTCTAGTGACCAAATAAATAATAATGGTTACACTGTATTTATATAAACAAAAAACAATTGCTTAAATCCTTTAAATGATCTTTGTCCAGAGTCAGACTAAATGGCGTTGCTGTCTCCAGTCAATTTTTAGAAACAGAAACTTGTATGAAATATTTTATCAGAATTCCCTTTTTAGACTTCTTGTCATCGTTGTATCTTTTTTTTTTTTTTAGAGCGACGACAGTGTCATTAAAGCTTTTAAATTGTTTTTATCACTCCTGTCCACTTCAGTGCTTGTCATTAATGTTTAATGTTTTCGGTTTTTCTTTAATTTTTCAAAAATTTTCTTTATATTTTTCATCATTGTTTTTCTTCTTCTTTTTCTTCTTTGTGGTGACAACGGATGACCATTTAATTTATTCGTAATTATCACCACCACAGTGATATATAATATGATGGTGATGGTGATGGTGATGATAAAAACTGACGAGAATGACAATAAAAACCCTATTAATTTCAATAATATTTCGTATTAAATTTAGTTTTTCATATTTTCATTTGATTTTCCATATTAAATCCTTTAAATCTTCTCTCTCCTCTCTCTCTCTTCCTCTCTCTCTCTCTCTTCCTCTCTTTCGTGACATATAACCTTTCAACTGTGAAATATTTACACAAAATTAACCCATATTTCATAACATATTTCATAACACTTAATGAAATTTGTGAATGTAAAAAAGAAAAAGAGCAAGAGCGAGAGAGCAACACTGTGTGAATGAGTGACAAAGGAAGAGCATGTATATATATGTGTGTGTGTGGGTGTGTATGTGTGTATGTGTGCTGATTAAATCAGGAATGTATATGAAAACATTGCATAAGAGACGCACTCTCAGTGTGTGTGTGTGTGTGTGTGTTTGTGTCTACGTTTTTGTTAGTGAAAGTGATTGTATGCCTATGTCTATGTATTGCTTGTTCTCTCTCTCTCTCTTTAATAGAGTCTGCCTAAAGGCTTTTCTTTACAAGTGCATATGTATGTACATATATATACTCTTTGGTAAATGTTTATTTATATATTTGTCAATTTATGTGCATGAGTGTGTGTCCCTGTGTATGTGTATGTGTGCCTTTTGATTTAAGCCTAATTAACAACCGCCTAAAATTTATCACACAAGAATGTTTTCATTACTCATTTAAAATCCATTAAAGATTTTTTGAAAATCGTCTGGAGAATTGCCACAAGTTTTTGTGGCTAAACGTACTTCAATGAGGGCGGAGAGTGGCAAGTTTCGTTTGTGTGCAAAGCTTTATAAATACAATGAACTTTAAAGAAGAAAATTAATAGAGAGAGACATGAAATAATTGGGTTGGAAAATTAATACTCAAAGAAAATTAAATTCCCAACAAATTCGTAGCAATTAAACTTTAAATGGAAAAATAATTCTTTTCAAATATTTTAAAGTGTTTGCCATCCAATGTTTTGTTGTCTGGATTCAGTTCTAATCGGAAAAGTGTTGAACATTTCAAATTTCAATTGAGAAAATGATGTTTTACCTGCACTAATCAGGTTAGTATACCAGCATGCGAGAATGAATCGTTCTACAACCAGATAAACCGCAAAAAAATCCGTTAAAATTTTCTACAAATGTTTCGATTGTAAAGTGTACACTTTTCATGCAGACCTACGTTAGTCAGTGCATGAAATTGAAAAGTTTATAAAGAAATTTAAAGGTACTGGCAGGTCTGTGATCATCAATGCTTAAGCACTGTAGAAAACATGACTTCTGTTAGAGAAAGTATTTTAACAGGATCCTTTGACAAGTACTACGTTTTGTGATAATTTCTTTCTCTACTTTACGAAAAGGTCAAGTTTAGCACAATTATGTGCACAGTATTATGCCGCTTAAAATGGTTTACGTCTCTTGGCGATGCAAATATAATAACCGAACAGAATTTTCAATTGACATTTTCTCTCTTTTTTTGTAAATTGAAGGAAAGTAAATTATTTTCCAACCGCATGATTAATGCACTTCACCTTCAGTCATTATGTTCTAAAATGATGAAAATAATTCAAAGCAAAAACATGAGGACAATTTAAAACAAAGAATACAGAAAAAAACAAAAGAATTCGATTCGAAATTTATTCAACACCAGCACTTAATAAATGAAAGTACTCAGCTCAACATGATTTTATTTACAGAACGAAGGCAAATACATAGAAAAAGTGAGTAAAAAGAATTAAAAAAATGAAATAAACTACGTTTCAAAATCATTGCTTATTCATATTTTACGTTTTCGTTGGCAATTAAATTTGACCAGAGAATAAGAATTTATAAAATTCTCTGCGAAATTATCATTTCGAATATTCATTTCGAAAGAGGAACAACGACATTATTTCGCATCCCTTACTAGCATCCATTTGAACTATACATAACTGAACTTTGTTGCCAATTTAACTTGAACTAGTTTTACACGCTATAGTTATTTTTTTTTTTTTTTAGGGAATGCGTAGTTGAAGTATAAATTTGTGACTTTAAAATTAAAGACCCTCTCGATGATTTTGCCAATAACTCTGTAATATGATTGCAAGTAAAAGTCTTAAGCTTTTGTTACGAATTTGAGAATATCTTTACTGAATGTAGTGTAAGGGAAAACAAAACTATTTACCATGATTAATCCCAAATGATATATTCATACTCGTACAAATACGCAAAAGCATAATTCCTTTAATACTCATTAACATTTCGATTTAAATATTTTACCAGGCCAGGCTATAAACCATAAACTATTTTCTTGAAATATTTTAGAATAACAAAATCTTTTGCAATCACATGATGTAATAGAATGACAAACAAATAAAAACGCTCACACACACACATGTACAGTTTGCTTTTCCCCTATGGAGAAAGAGAGAAAGAGAGAGAGAGAGAGTGAGAGAGAGATTGTGTGAGGGAGAGAAATTGTAATTGAAGTGTTTTATTAGAGTGGAAAGGAAAGCAAAAGAAAAGAAAGTAAAGGAAAGGAAAGGGAGAAATAAACAAATGGTTTGTGAGGAGCAAAATCAAAAACAGACTCTATTACACTTACACAACTGAACTTACTCCCCCAACTCCTTACTCTTCCCTTCCTTTCTGATTTTTCTTTTCGTTTCCTCATAATGAATTTAATGTTTGTATGATAGTGGATGACGTGTAAGTCTACTTGTTAATGTGAGTCTATTTGACTTGTCTCTGTGTCTTGGGTTTTATATAACAAACCTCACCTTTTACTCTATTATGGTTTTCATATTACAAAACAATTTAATAGTAATTTGTGTGTGTGTGTATGTGTGTGTGTGTGTGTGTGTGTATGTGTATTTTCGTATCCCTGTGTAGAAATTATTTCAAGTGGAAATGTAAAAGGTGTTAATATTGTATTTGCCATGAGAATCTTAAATATGTTTATGTAGCCGACATATGTACATACAAATTCATACATAAACTTAACTTTACATTTATACATGCAAGTGTATGTGTGTGTGGAGATTTTATAGTTTCTCTTTAATTTTGTACTAGATTTATATACATACATACATACATACATACTCGTACATATCGTATTTAATTAATCTGTGTTGATTCAAAGTGAAATGTTAAATGTGATCCAATTATGCCTTTGATGTGTTATAAAATGCTTAACATTTCATAACATATTCTCTGAGTCTGAATCTGAATCTGATCATCAATAGACAACAACAATTATTCTGCAATCATTCATTCCAGCATCTCTTAATACACTTTCAAATATTTACACAGTTAAGCTGTGTAAGCTTGAGTGTATGAGTAAATGAATCATGGATTTCATCATATTGTTGACTTAAATGACTTGGGCCGCCCGATTATCTGTTTATAAATCAAAATTTATGTTTAATTAAAGTCTTCATTCAATAATCTGATAAAAGACACAAAATATTAATGAAATCGAAACATTTGTTTGTTTTTTTTGTTGTTTTTTTTTTTTTTTTTGTTATAAACAAAATTATTACAATGAAGTGAACAATTTATTGTCATTTAATGCCATAGCACCACCTCGACGATAATTGGTAGTTTATACCGAAGGCTCGAACTTTAGGAACTCAAAAATAAAATTCAAGAGCACTACCAGTGCCTTCCAAGCTGAAGTAATGGATATAGTCGAGGCATGGATAGTGGTACTTAAATGATTTCATCTGCATGTACCTAAGAGCATTGTACGCACTTTATAAGACAATCGTTCTACACAGTGAGTACTGACATCCACATTAATTGTTGTAACACTGTACGTATGATTAATATTGAATACTTCACAGAATATTACGTATGAGTTCCGTAAAGTATGCTTCATTTTTTTTTTTTCGTTTTATTGGTGCATTGCTGTTGTAGGCCTTAGTCAAATCGCCATCGAGCTAAACCAATCGTATTGATGTTCTTTGAAAGACTTTAAGAATTTGTAACCCCATGTGTTGTTTTTGTTTCCATAATTTCCTTGATCTTTAACACTTGTTTTCCTTTGGTTTTTCAATAATTTACAGCAAATGGTCTCAATGCCATACGAAATGTTTGTTCCAGCATAGATATTTTCATTTGTTTTAACAAGAATTTCACAATAACAACAACAAATAATGCAAAAAAAGCAAAAAAAAAAAGAACAAAAAAGTTTTTCTTTAAACATTTTTAATGAGTTTGCCAACTTGTCTCAATTGTGTAGAGGATTTAAGCCAAACTGTGTAAAACTAACAACAACAACCCTCAGTATTTCTATTAGAAAACAGAAAAAAACCAAAACGAAAAAGTTTACTTTACTGTAATGACAACGAAAGTTTTGCATTTTCTTGTTTTTATTATGAAGAGTAGTAGAAAAAAACCCAAAAACAAAAGCAACCCTCCTTTCTTTAAAACGAAAGCATGTCAACACAAGTCAAATAAAAAACCAAGAAGAAAAAAATTTTTTTGGAAAAATTAAATGAACTACATAAAGGAAAGAAATTTAAAAAAAAACAAACAAACAATTCTTGAAAATCTTCTAAACAATGAAGGTCGTTTGGGGTAAACGTTAAATGAAATAAAAATTCTTAGACTTCAGAAAACATGCATAATTTTTGATTCCCCGAAACAAAGTAATTCAAACGTTTCCCTATGTGGACATAATGGCCAACCAAAAACTGTTAAATTTCCTGTTGCATTCCCCTTCCCTCTCTCTGTGTATGTTGCTTTTGTATATGAGCAATACAGCTTTGCTAATCTGGTTGATTGCATTATTCATTATTTGGATGAATGTATTCGACGAATGGCATGGAATTGAGCACTTTTATCTTTTCAAATTTCAAATCGAAATTGATAAAAACACAGCGGCTTTTACAAGCAGAAACAGAATTGGGGAACAGCAGCAATAGCAGCAATGGCAGCAATAACAGCAGCAGTTTTGTTATTAGGCAAAACAGCTGTTTGCATAAATGATTTTAGGAGGACTTTCTTTGGCATTTTTTTTTTCTCCATTTGTGTTGTTACTGCAACTGTTTCTGTTTTTTTTTTTTCAATTTCTCTACAATTTACATACAACATGTTGCAACATGTTCTTGTATTATGGCTTCGTTGGCAAATACCTGGCAGTACAGTCTGGCAATAAGTCAACCACACACTGATGTGCTCATCAATTTTCTAAATGGCCTTGTGGAGTTTTTCTTTGAAGTCTACAGAATAGAATAGAGTACAGCATAGCGGAAGGAGAGTGAAGTAGAGTTTCGTTTCCAATCAATTTTTCATGGACAAACCATACGTTGGTTCTTGCTATGATTGCTGTATAATCAAGGAAATTGCTGAATAAGCAAGTTTATCCCGATGATATGATTGCATAGCCATTAAGCGAATGGTTAAGAAAGTTTAAGTTTTTTTATAGTAAAAATTACTTCAAATGGGACAAGTGACAATAACTTACATAATTCAGAAGTATGTTTGTGTTTTTGTTTTTTTTTTTCCTTTTTTTTTTTTTTAAATCAATCAAATAACAACGCAGTGGCCTATTATTCACATTGTGATTAATACAAAAAGAATATGAACATGCCAATTAGGCAATTTCTTTCCTGCAAACGAGGCGATGATTAATATTAAATACAATAAAATACATATACATGCGTATACGCAGCATATCTTGTTGAGTTAAATTCCATTTTAATTCTTATTTTAAAAGCAGGCAATTTAGAAAACTTAAAACGCTTATAAAACAAAAAAAATTAAGGAAAACAATTTTATAGTTTCAATGCAACTGAATAGTCTGCTGCTGCTTTTCTCTATGTATTTGCAGTTCTGTAACGAAAACTAGAAAAAAGAAACATTTTTTTTTCCAATTTTCCATGAAACACCACATTTTTCAATGGGAAAGGTTATTTTGCATACAAAAGAGAGCCTTTTTCATAACAATACAACAAAAAAAATAGATAAAAATGGTTTTTTTAGTTACAAAAAAAAAATTACACAAAAAAATAAGAATAAAATGAACGAATAAAAAAGAGAAAATTTTGCAATTTATCAATCATTTTATTGTTGTTACGTTCGCAGAAAAAAAAATTCAAAAAAAAAAAACAAAAATATCTGAAAATAGAAATAAAAACGAATCCTTTTGTGGTCATACAACCAAAAACTAAAGTGGTGTGCATGTGTGTGTGTGTGTGTGTATGTATGTATGTAAGTACATATTTAACTATAGCATGTGTGAAAGTGTCAGTTTGAAGTATCACACACTCATAAATGTCTATCTGTGTATGTATTTGAGTTGAGTTGGCGAGTGATAGGAAGTGTTTGTATAAATATTAGTCCCTTACAATATGTCAGTAACAATTTTCACCATAAAATAACGTCAACAACAAAGACTATAAACCAAAATAACTATTAACATGGTTTAGAATAGCAAAAAAAAAAATAAAAAACCCAATTCAACTACATTTTTAAACCAATAAAATACGAAAAAATGTGTTCAAAATAAATTTAAAAAAAGAGAATTTTTCAAAATTGTGTGTGTGTGTGTGTGTTTTTAAAAGGCAAGTGTTTTATTTATTTGACGATTTTTCTGTTTTTTCCAACACAATTCTGTTTTTTTATTATTTCACATCGTTTTTGATGACAAAAGTTCTTTGTTTTACAAAATTCTGCATATAAAATATGGGCTTTTATAGGCAAAAATATGCTTTGGATTAAGACAAATACTTTGTATGAGGTTATGAATAAATAAACGCATCATCAGTATATGATCTACCATACAGCCTACGTTAAGCGGTTTGTGCTGCTAGTGATTTGGGTTTTTTCTTCTTTGTTTTTGTCTATGGAACTGTTAATATCAGAAACTGAGGAAAAATAAATATTACAAAAACAAAAATAAACAAAATTTCTCGTTTTTTAGTATTTCTGTCAGAATAAATCTTTAGGCCTTTTGCTGTATTTTAAAAAAGTAAATCCCTTCTATAATTCGTTTGAAATCATAAGTTAGGTATATTGAGGCAGCCAGGCTCTTTATTCTTCTACATTCCATTCAAATAAAATCCTCAAGGCAATCACATTCACTTATATACAGGCCAATGTCCTTTATTCCAAATGTATTCACATACATCAGGGGTCGCATTTACACGACAAAGAGGCTAGAGAGAGAGAGAGAGCTCGTAGCACATATCAAATAGCGCTCTATTGGTTAGGAAAAGCTCAACTTATATGTTGATTCTGCTCAGAAACTATTAGCATGGACATCAATAAATAAAGTTAGACAATCTGACTATCCGATATACAATCAAAGAATATTCTTCCAATCAGCCGGCAATTAATTGATATGCAGCCCGGCTGGCTGCACAAGTTCATTATCTATCATTGACATACGCATCACATTCTGTCATTTAGTTTAGTGTAGTACAGTTTATCTCTATAAGAATTGTATAAGATGAAATGCCCAGATATGTCTTTATAGTCAAGCCTAGAACCATCCTCAACAGGAATCTAGACGTGTTTACAAATTAAACTCTTTCGAACACTTTTCTGAGTAATTTAATCGTAGTATTTTTTTGTTTTTTTTAATAACATTAAATGTGTGTTAAACATGTTAAACAACAAGCACTGCTAATACGTCTTGCACAAGGAGATAAGGTGAAGAAATAGCAAAAATTGTATTCGTAACACTTGAATGAATCTTAATCAGTTCCAAAGATTTCCTAGACACACGCGAACAGGTAAGTAAGAGGGCGAAGAAGTGGCCAAGTGTAGATGAAATTGAGAGACAATAAAATTTAAGAAAACTTTTACAACAACAATCAACCTGTTAAAAAAGTAAAGTTTCCAGAACCATAACTTGTGTTGCATAATGTACACCCTGTTCCTCTCTTTCCCTATCCTACTCTTTTGTATCTTTTTGAAGAGTCGTTTATATGTGAAACGAAGACAATGTAGTTGATATTGTTGTAGGTGTCGATATGGCTATGAAAAGTTAATGAAAATTGTAAAGAATTCATTGATACTTATTTAACACACAATCGCACTATATTCGTCTTCTCTTTGTCTCTCTCTCTCTCTCTCTCTCTCTCTCTGATATTGTAACACTTATTTAAACACTTCAACTTATTAAATTATACTCGACGCTCTACTCTTATTGTTTTCAATCATGTAAGATTTCTTCTTATTTTCTTTTTTCTTTTCAAATGTAATTCTCTTGCTCTTTTTCGCATTTTCCCCTTCATCTGATTTTCCTGCAGTACACTCTACTTATTATTTTCCATTTATTTTCCTGTTTTAGAAGCAACAGCAGGAGAAAAAAAAATGGAAAAATTAGATTTAAAAATTTTTCTTTTCATTATTATGATTCGTTTTTTTATTTTTTTCATTTTTCATTGCATGTTCTATTGTTGTTGTTGCTGTTGTTCTTGTTTCTGTTGATTTTATGATTTTCTTTTCTTGTTTCATTTGTAGTTTTAGTTGTGCTGGAAAGTAAAAGTGGCATAAAATTCAATTTAAAATTGAAATTAAATTTCTATTTGAGAAGAAGAGAAGTTAAAAAAAAACAAAATAAGAATAAACTCAGGTAGAATTTAATATTAAAACAAACGTTATCATATCAATATTTTATGTGTGGGAAATGATAAAAAAAAAACAGAATAAAATCAAAGAAAATACAAGAAAAAATACTGGCATTATGTGAGAAAATTGTAAAACTATTAAGAAAAAAAACAAAGGGTGTAGAAACTAGAAACATTGCAATATTTGTTGAAATAATTGAGAATTTAACACGTAATATTGGCTTATTCTGCAGTGGTTGCTGACACCACCACCACCCAGAGCACAACGAGGCATCAAATCAGAAGACTTGGATGTCATAAAGAAAGATACCTTGGCAAAATATTTAACCGTTAGATTTTTAAGTCCTTACTTACTTAATTGGCCATGACAAAAACCCAGTCAGGATTACGACCACTTATGCATGAATGGCAAGATCTACAGTTTAAAATCAACACCTAAAAACTGATGTCTGAGGAACTGTTCATGGCATTTTTCTTTTTTTTTTTTCAGAAGTCTGTTGAGAGGAAGCACCTAAAGGAGTTTTTCTTTATATCTCTCGTCTTATAAGCCAATACAGTACCTACTAGACTACGATGATTTCGAATATATCAAACATCAACAAACAAAACAAGCAAAGTTCTTAGCATGTAAATGCTTAAACATTTATTATTTCTCTTCTTGAACAACTAAATTCTCGTAAAATAATCCACAATTATTTCTGTTCTTTGTTGTAGCACCAGATCTTTATTGTTAATCATAATTTTTTGACCAGGATTATGCCCTTTAAGCAAATTTTCAAAAAATTAGTTTAGCCTTGTGCACTACTCTACAATAACAATAACAATAACAACAACAACAAGAAATTCACAACACAAAATAATGCGATAGCTCGGCCTGCAGCACAATTGAAAATAATCTAAAGCAGCAGACATGATTCGGTTTTTGGTAAAAACTTGACACAGGGAATCCGTTTAAACCATAAATACAGAAAGAGACAGTGAGAGTGAGAGAGTGGGAGAGAGAGAGAGAGAGAGAGAGAACAACAATATAAAATATATAAATAAAAATATAAATAAGGAAAATAGAAAAAAAAAGAAAAACGAAAAGAGGATATAAAGAATTGGTATCCTTGCTAACGGATTTATGGTAGACTTATGTTTAACAAATAATACTGAATGAATTACTTTTGTTTTTTCAAACATTGCCTTGTATTTTCTTTTCTTTATTCTTCTTTTTATTTTTCTAGTTTTATTTCATTGTATCTAGAGTCTAAGCGTAAGCACGGAAGAGAGAGAGAAAATGAAAAGCAACGAAATTTTATATAAAGTGGGTCATTGTGGAAGAAATTCAAAAACATTAGTGGCGCCATATTTTATGTTTATTTTTATTTTCTATTTAAACAAGCTTTCCTCTCTTCCACCCCCCACACCAACCATTTCCCTTATGGAATTCACTTTGCAAAGGGAATAATGCATACAATTTAAGTTTCTCTCATTCTTTTTCTTCTTCTTCTTCATCATCGTTTTTCATTTTCTTTTTTTTGTTTCTTTTGTGCATATTTATATTTGTTGGCCTCAAAATGAGTCAAAGCTGGAAATAAATCGCAAGAAAATCACAGCAGCAGTAACAAAAAAAAACAACAACAACAACTGCAACTGCAACTAAAATAAAATATTAAAATTAATAAAAACAAAAGTTACATTTTTTAAAAAGCAAAGCTGGGAAAATTTATTTAAAAAATGGTATTTAAAGGGATAACCTTAAAATATGCAACGCTTTTTACTTCCTTCTTTGCTATTATTTTCAAGGATTACTTTTTTTCTGTTTTTAGGTGGTGGGGGAGATTTTGTTAAATTTTGTTGAAATTATTTTAAAATTTCTTTGAAATTATTTTTTAACATTTAAAAAAGAAACTTTTTGTCTACAACACTGGTAGCATTTGAGTTTTTAATGTTAACTTTTCAAAAAAAAAAAACACACACACACAAAAATTACCAAAACCAAACGAAATTAGACAGGAAAAGGAAAAACTTTTGTTTTGTTTGTAGTCCCCTACACAAGCATTGTTAGTAAGAATATAATTCGTTTGATTTCATGTTTGTAACAATTTTGTAAAATTGTGTCTAAAACTTAAGATGATTAACTAGATCTCTACACTTTACTGTACGAAACTATCTTGACGATGCATGTCTCAAGGAAGCTAAAGAAACGTGTGCTTTATTATTGCAAAAGTATGATACCTAAATCACCTAACTCGGCGCTGGGGATAATACTATGAAAAAAATTTCCATTTGAAGTCCATTTAAAAACATGTAGCCTCCATTACTACCACATTATAAACTTCGGACACCTGAAAAGTAGCACGGTAAAGTCGTACAGTTCTAGGCTCTATTATGGACTCCAATTCCCAAGTAGCATATCTGCTGCTATTTTTAGATGCAATGCGGTGACACAAGTAAACGTTGCATGGATAAAAAGGAAAGGAGATGATTCTTCTGCTCCTACACGATGTATCGGCCAGCTTTAAACTGCAGGATAAAAAAGTATATGTATGATCTTCCGTTTCAGGTTTATTGCGCAAGATTCCTTGTGATATACTCTTGTATGTCAACTGATTCTACAATATTATTTTCGATACATGATTTCAAGTGTAGGGTACTTATCGGTTTTTGGTGAAACCAGGCAAATGAAATTAAATTTCATTTAAAATTCTCTTAAACAATTCAAATGTTATTTTTCTGACACTCAACACAAAAGTAACATGTGTTGATAATTTGTTTTATAACACGAAGTGAAATGAAATGAAAACAAAAAAAACAAAAAATTAAAACAAAATGAAACTCTTGGGCTGAGATCTAAAAGAGGTAAATGGGAAAACCAAATGTCTCACTCACACTCTCTTTCCGTCTCGGCCAGTACCGACAAATAAATAAAAACTCGGGTTGTTTTTGTCACACAAAAACAAAAACGAAAATAAAAACAAAAAAAGAATTAAATTTTACCTGTTTGACTCTGAAAATCGTTTGGGGTTTCAGTAGTTCTGCATAGAGAAAGAGGGAAAGTGAGAGAGAGAGAGAGCAATACACGAAAAAACGGAAAATAACAACATAACAACACATAGGAAAATTTTGTAAAATGTTTTAATGACAATTAAGCCTCCCCTCTTGAAGCCTGCCTGCCATTTGAAGTGCTACTTATGGCTACGTTTGCTACGAAAAAAAAGCCACAAAAATAAAAAATACAACACAAACTTATGAAAGAAAAAATAACAACAACAACCTGGACAAAATTGAAAACGAAAGCAAAAATACTATAAAACAAGTTCAGTACAAAAAAACAAATTCAGAACAAAACAAAAAAAGGAGAAAATTAAACCCACTTACCTGCTGCTTATGCGTTTGCTGAATGAATGCTTTTTGTTGGTTTCCTTCTTTTTTTTTGTTTTATGTTTCGAAATTAAAATTTCATTTGAAAACTAAATGCATGTACTTCTGCCGTAATGTTTTATGTTCTACACATACACACATACACACACACACACTCATACACTTATACTTGTACTCTGTGTTAAGTGTTATAAAACTGTTTTTCAAATTAGTTTTTGTTTAAAGTCCTTTTATATAAAAACAACTACAACAACAACAACAACAATATGGTTTAATACAACAACAGCAGCAGGACAAAATAAAAGAGAGAAAATATTTCAAAAAAAAAAAAGGTTTCCTATAAAATTCATAGCAAAATACACAAATATATAAACAAAATAAACGACAGTGTGAATAAGAGAGAGAGAAAGAAAGAGAGAAGAACTCCAACTAATTTAATTTGTAATTTTTCCATTTGTTAACCCTGTCTTGCATGGCCATCCCATCCCATCCCGCAACACCATTACCAACATTGTACGTTTTAGGTACACATGTCAACGTGTTATTTAATGAAATTTAATTTAATTTTTATTTTTATTTTTTCTTTTCAACATTTCACCAAAAACCCAGTAGAGTCAGAAAAGACCAACAAACAAATTAACAAACATACACACACACAAACATACACACAAAAAAAACCTATCAAATAGAAACAAAAAACCAAAGAAAAAACAACAAAAAAAAATTGGCAAAATGCTTTTCACTCAGAAATAAAATCAAATGAAGAGTTTTTTAATCATTTTATTACAAAAAGTTTTAATAGCTGAAATTAAATTCTTCTTTTCGGGTATATTCTCTGGCTTATACTTTTTGTCAAACTATTTCTCTGTAAACTCAAAATGTCAATTTAATAAACGAAAGTGAATAATTTTATGAAATGAACGTTTTTCTAAAAGATTCACATGCAATATCCATAACAATACACACGACGTACGAGTATCGGTTAATTGCTAACGAAAGGAAAAAAAAAATTATACTCTCAGTTGTACTATTAACACATGGGAGAAAAATATCAACCGGAGGAGCAGCTGCAACATTGATCAACTGTTGCTTGTTAAGAGGTGACGACATCTCTCTTCATCTCGCTTTATGATTTCTGAGTGGATTATATTGTGCATATAATACTATATAGAGCCGATTGAAGTTTCTTAATTTGAAAACCGTGACAATGCCAAATATTTCTCATTCACATCGCTCAAAGAAATACAAACTCCACTTCATTAACGTTACAGTTAATGTCACATCCATTGAGGAGAGGTTAAATTAACTCCTACTTTTTTGTTAATTTTCTTTTTTTTTCTGCATTATTGTTGTTGCTGTATATTTTTGGTATAATTAATCATTTTCTTTCATATTATTTAAGTTTATAATGTGTATTGTATTCATTGGTTATCAATTATTTCCTTAAGTATTGTTATTTACGAATGATAATGTCATTCAAAATCAAAAGGAAAAAAGGAATACAAATATTTTTTGTTTTTTCTTTCAAAATAAAATCTTCATATGCCTTTGAAATTTTGTCATTTATCATGTATCGATAAAAAAAAACACACACACACACACACACACTAAAACAAGTAATACACATATGTACACACATATATACCTAAATTTATACTAAATCACATACAGATTAGCTATCACATCACTCTATGACTACACAATAACAATAATCAAGTCAAAGGCAAGGCAACAGAGAGAGAGAGAGAGAGAGAGAGGGAGAGAGATTATTTATTATGAGGACATTCATATGAATTGTGTTCTCTTTCGCTCTCTGTCTTCCCTTGTCTGACATTTTTTGTAATATAATAATGATAATAAATTAATGTCACTTGTGATTTTCAGAAGCAAATAAGCTATTGGATTGGATTGGAATGAATTGGATTGGATTGGAATGGATTGTTGGTCTGCTTTTTTTATTTTTTCTTTCTTTAGTTTCGTTTTCATCCTTTTTTCTATTGATAGAGAAGAGAAAACGTAATAAACTTGGCCATCAAAAAAGGAAATAAACACGATAATAAAACCTTGTCAATAAATTATGTGAAAAAGGCTTAAAGGTTTACAAAATTAATGAAATTTATTTCAAATCATTTTGATATTGTTAACATCTGACAATTCCACAAAATTAGTGTTTAATTTCTATCGTTGATTGGCAAACAGACTGACAGACATTGTTGACGAACAGTGCTACTCATCATTAACAAAAATTTCAATACTTCACAACAATTTAAAGACTTAAATGGTTTATCTTTCAATATAAGCAAAGATAAACCTGAAAAATACGTTTAAAGTTGACAAAATAATGGACTTTACCAAACTCAAAGGGGCATTCCAATCCGGATGGTATACTTATGTATG
Source organism: Sarcophaga peregrina (assembly GCA_014635995.1). Classification (NCBI taxonomy): domain Eukaryota; kingdom Metazoa; phylum Arthropoda; class Insecta; order Diptera; family Sarcophagidae; genus Sarcophaga; species Sarcophaga peregrina. The sequence goes on along the minus strand of CM025793.1, from coordinate 13,724,602 downwards.
TATGGCAAGAAAGTTCGATACTATAGTGTGATACTATAGTGTAGTGTTACGTCCTAATCCCGGAATCACTGGAAGGTACGCACGTGACAGTTTGGTTGGCATGTACCCAGTAAACCATAGACAGTGTCCCCTCTTACCTTATCTCTGCAACTCTTGCAGAAATCTGTTTCAGCATATCCAAGTCTAATGTTCCTCGCATTCGTACCCATAATACAATGCGCTGTAATGATACATCTCCAACAGTCTCGTTTAATTTGAAGCCATCGGTGTAAATATCAAGTGCTTCAGTTGTGTGTTTGACTTTTCTTATGTTTTCTTTTAGCCTCGAATATTATTACAAGCTATGGTCATGTGTTTAATTTTGTAAATAAAATATTTCGTAATACTTTTTTGTTTTATTGTTATTCATCCGTCTGTCTCTTAAAATTACAAGGAAAACAAATAAAAACTACAAATACTGGCAAGAGGAGCGCAGAAGAGAGAAAATGCCAAGAAAAATTTAAAGAAAAATTATATGAAGAAAACTATCCTCCTAATAGCGATTATCCCATTTGCATAATATGACAGCAAAACGACAAATAACTAAAACTAGACAAAGGAACGAATGAAAGGCAAAAGAATGGAAAAAACACAGAATATGCAGGACTTGAAAGGAATAACTAACTGTGACAGTGATACCCAGCATCAGAATTATCACCATCACTATCAACAAGCATTGGGTAAAGCAAACTGCAGTATCTGCTAGCATCTGCTATTACCACCACCACTGCCATCATCATCGTTATCAGGTCTGCTCGTTATTTTTTTCTTTTTTCTTGAGATTTATACGAGGGCAAAAACTTGAAAGGCTGTCTAACAAAATGTCTCATACACGACATTATAATGTTGGTAATAAAAAACTAAACTAAAACAACAACAACGGCATCAACAACAATAGCAATAACTGCAACAGCAAAAAGTAAGACGTACAGTGAAAAGGAAGAAAAGAACTTCAAGGAAAACTTTCATTCTACAATGCAACTGAAACTGAAAAAGAAAAACAAAAAACAAATTCCCTACAAATAAAGGGCATCGCATCATAATAATAAAAAAAAAAAAATAAACAAGAAATAGAGCGAGAGAGAGCAAAAGTTCTATTTTCTTTTCTCTTATAAAAAATTTGCATTCAAACAATAGTAACAACAACTGCAATAACAAACACAGGAAACAAGTATAAGGAAAACTTGTAAAAAAGAAAGGAAAAACTCATCTTGTGCAATAAAATTGTAAAAACACAGACAGACAGACAGACAGACAGACAAAACGACAGATAGAGAATGGGAGAATAGGAGAATGGGAACAGTGCAGTACAGCCTATAATAAAAATAGGAAAAAGAAAGCAAATCCGGAGGCCAATTAAAGTCAAATAAAGACAGTTTTAAAGGACATTGATATGAAGCTTTAATCTCACGCACACACACAATCATATTTACATATACACGCACGCTTTACGAATGACTTGAAATGTGTTATTAACAAAAGGAAAAGAGAAACAGTTTGCTACTGTAGGTGGTGTTAAGTGTTCAGTATTTAAATTTTCTATTAAATTTTATCATTTACTTTCTCTCGTTCTTATTTGAAACATTGTCGTGCTGTTGTTGTTTTATTTACATTTCCTTTTTTTGTTTTTTTTCATTTCATAGAGTGTAAAACATTTAAACCACAAACAATCAAGAGGATTATTTTGTGCCAACAGCTAAACGAAGCCCAAAGAATTATGTGCTCTTTTAACCAAATATAACACAGCGTTTGCTGCAACAAATACAACAACAACAACAACAACAATAACCCTACAACCACAGCTACAACATCAATAGAAAATAAAACAATAAACCCGTGTATGAAACTCATCTAAATAACATAAAACTGCAACAATATAAACGATTCGACTGTTAACGAATCACAAGTGCGCTAAAATTGAAGCCTTTCAACAGGCAATGAATTCTGAAAATGACACCAAGGAATCAGCAATACGGTAACGGTATTGCGTCGACAACATTAACTTGTTGCGCGTAATTGAAGAAAAGTCGTCAAATGGTTTTCTCCAGTATTACAGCACTTCAGAATTTTCCAGAGAGTTTTCAGTGTGAAAGTATTCTTAGATTCATTCTTCTTCATAGAATCATATATGCACTCGAGTCAGCAATCGAATTAATTGTCGTAAACGAACGATTCTAACAAGGGCAATAAAATCGAAACCAAATTGTCGTTACGTAGAGTGTGACAAATCTTAAATGCCTACTCATCTCTATCCAGTGTTAGAGAGAAGAAAAAAATTCGCTCAATTTTTGAAAGTCATCAACTGCAATAGAAAAAGTCGACAGCAGCAGCAACAAAACAAAATATTTTAAATGTTTAACACAACAAACGCATTGACGTTATGGTGTGTAAAATACAACAGCAACAACACAACAAAAATTAAAACAATTGAGCACAGCAACAACGACAACAACTGCAAGCCTACAAATATATGTCCGTACGAACATACATACATATGCACGTATACTAATGCATATTACTGACGCTCATTTAACGCTTTTGTCTAAAGGCAATATTGTATATGAGAATCGAACCATTAAGGAAACAAAAAACTACTCCGATACATACCGACACACATACACACACACACACACACGCATATTCTCTCACATAAACGAATTCACTTTCTCTGCCTCTCGCGTTTGATAATATCAGTGCATGTGTTCGGTTATGTGTTTGGTTCGGTTTGTAGCCAAGTTGGCATATTTTCTCCACACACACACACATAAAATGTAAAAATAGTAGAGATTTCGTTTCTTTTTCCGTTTCTATATGAAACGTACAACAACGACAACAGCAACAGCAACAACAATAACACTCACGTAAAATATTTAACTGGAGTGCATAAAGTGTCGAGAAAAAAGTCAGTGTAACTCTCTACCGCCAGCCACATAGCCAATGTGGCCAACAACTATGGACGGATTAACAATTTATGAGTAAAACAGCATCCAACATCCAGAAAATAAGAGAGAGGAAATCGTGTAAAATGTTCTGTTTTTTATTTTCATTTTTTTTGTTTTTTTTACAATCAAATAAAACTCATACAGCCTGGTTATCCATCTTCTAACTCCGCTGTTGTTTCGCTCTCTCTCTCTCTCCCCAAATCTCTCTCACTCTCTTCAATGCCTTTAATTTTATTTCATTTCAGTTTATGTAGCAACAGTAGGTGTGTGTATGTGAGTGTGTTTGCTTGTTAGCGAACCTCGCATAAGCCAAAGTTATAAGCAGGAGTATAAAAACGCATACACATACACATACACATACATAGGCACATAGACCAAACAAAGGCAGAGAAAAAATAGGGAATATTTAAGCCAAAAACCATACACGGTTAGCCAATTGCAAAATTTGGTCTAACCATGGCCAGTAGTTAAACATGCACTCACTCACACATACGCATACACCAACACATGCCTACGCTATACGAGTTTACATTACGTGTGTATAGGAGGTATATATGCACGTAGCTCGTAACACTGTCATATTATTGCACGTGTTTAAGTGTAGATCCGTTTTACAATTTTTATGCTGCCACGTTAATAATCACTGCCTATGTGTGCGTGACTGTGTGTCTCTATATGTGTGTTATTATCATGGTTACTTGCCATACATAAAATGCTGCAATTTCCAATTGAATGCATCAATTTTTCCATTTTCATATATGACGCGGGAAAACACAGGAATCTGATCTGCTTAACCCTTATCTTTTAAAAAGTTAATCAGGAATTCGGTTTCGTTGGCAATTATGCATGTGGTAAGCAAAAAAAAAAACAAAAACAATAATAAAGGCAGGCCTCTATTAAAAAAATTAAAAAAAAAAAAACGAAGTGAACAATTTAACGCTGACAGCAATCAATCACAAATTTGCCACGGCATAGTTGTTGTCTTTTATTTAAAAGATTTTGTCACCATAAATCTGCTAATCAGGTGTCAGATGGGACATGACCAAATTCTAAGGAGTTTAATAAGACAGAAAACTTCAGTCTATCAAGATATTATTTCATTACGAATTCCTTGACATTGTGTAGAGCAGAATGCAATCACCAAGAAACAAAATCGGCCTGATTGCCGGCCTATAAAAATCTTCCTTCGGCATAATCTTCCATAACAAACTGAGATTATCCAAGGTACAATATCATCAAGTGGTAGTAAAGACAGTAAATCCATCATAAGAGTAGGTGGATATATCTCTTCTATCTTGGCAGAGCAAACGGAATTACTACCTTACTCAGAGCCTATTCAGTCAAGTGTGCTTCCGAAAATATTCACACCGATAGGCCTCTGTGTCTAAACTTTCCGTGTGAATTTTTTATTTACAAAAACCACTAGCTTTGAAGAATTTCCCAGCATTGGAACAGCTTTTTGACGGCTAGCCATAGTCAAAAGTCTAATGGCGGCGATTCTATCACTGTTCGTCAAAAACCTATTGAGGATTTGGCATATTTAAGAGAGAGTATGGAGTCCAACAGAACCTGTATCTACAATCATATAGAGACTGTAATGGTTACGACATTGGTACTTGTAGATTTGGACTGTCTCTTGCTTTCATACTGAATTCGTAGTTTTCGGAGGACCTCACACGTTTCTAGCAGACCGGCGTGTTTTTATAACTATACTTTACACAGAATATTATTGAGTAGATTAAAAGGACCAGCACTGGTCATCTAAGCTCACTTTTTAGACCTTCAATACAATCTTAAATCTTTTGACTTTTCTTATGAAAAAAAATTTTTTTTTAATTCAATTCGATTTAAATAAGCCTAGGTTTCAAAGAAATTTCCAAATACTCGAATGAAAAATCATAATCATATGCACATATGCTCTGTGAGTGTGTTTTTTTTTTTTTTTTTTTTTTTTTGTCTTGAGCCGGAGGTGGTAAATCTTCTAAAGATACTTTTGTTCCAACAAAAGCATGCACGATTCACCATCCTTGGTGCCTACGTACTAAAACCCACCCCCTACACACACATCAACCACTCTCCCCCCGCGGGACTGCCGTAAGGTATTACTTCGCGGGGGGCTGGTTAGCTCGAAAGCTTTAACACGTTATCTCAAATTTCGCCTTCGTTCCTCCAACCTTCGGAGTACTATCATTACTTCGGCCATTTTCTGGCTGTATTGGCTCCATAGCGTCCTAGAATTCAACAGCTCCTCCATGAGCCGGTTTGGTCCTAATCTAGTTTCTCCGGGCCATCTAAACCTGGGGCAGCATGTTAGAACATGCTCCGCATCTTCCTCTTCGTCTACACAGTTTGGGCATATAGGGGAAGTATCATGTCCAAATCTGTGCAGGTACTTCCTAAAACATCCATGACCAGTTAGGAACTGGGTCACGTAATAATTCAGCTCGCAATGATTATTCTCCATCCAAGGGGTTATAGAAGGGACAAGCTGAAATGTCCATCTTCCCTTTAAACTGCTCTCCCATCGTGACTGCCATTTGAGCATGGAAGTCATTCTTTCCTCCGCTTTTATAGCCGCTGTCCGTCCTGGACTCTCAAGACGACGGAAGTATATGCGCCTCATCTCATCCGCCAATATGTCTATTGGTATTGTCTTTGCCAATACCAATACCGCTTCATCAGACACTGTCCTGAAGCCACTTATCCGTCTAATCGCGCTTAGACGATACACCGAGGACAGTATTCTCCTTGTCGACCCCACGGAGAGTGCCTCCGACCATATGGGGCAAGCATATAGCATTATCGACGTAACTACCGCTGAAATTATCCTCCTCTTGAATGGACCTGGTCCTCCAATATTTGGCATCATCCTCGCCAGTGCTCCCTGCGTTACAGATGCCTTTTCGCCGATGTATTTTACGTGCTCCTTGAAGTTCAACCTGTCGTCAATAATCACTCCCAGGTATTTTATTGCTCTCTTTGATTCGATTTCTGTGCCTCCAACGGTCACTTTCATCTTCTCCACTATCTTCCGGCCGCTTATCAAAACGGCTTCCGTTTTATGTGCAGCAAGTGTCAAACCTGCCTCATCCAGCCATGCACCAACATTTCGAATCGCTGTGTTAGTTTTCTCCTCTATATCCTGTACCGTCTTAGCTACCGAGACTATGGCAATGTCATCTGCAAAGCCTACAATTGTAGTCCCGTTTGGCAATCGCAGTCGAAGTACTCCATCGTACATTATGTTCCATAGTAGTGGGCCAAGTACAGAGCCCTGCGGGACACCCGCCGTCACTACGTATTCCTGCTCTCCTTCATCCGTTAGATATATTACCTTCCTGTCCTGAAAGTAATTGTTCAGAATCTCCATTAAGTATGGCGGCGTACCCATGTTAAAGAGGGCTCTCATAATCCGCCCCCAATTCGCTGAGTTGAACGCGTTTTTAACGTCAAGTGTGACAACCGCGCAGTATTCCTTGGTGCCAAATCTCCATCTTTCGCCCTCTATTGCATCTCTTGCAATGTCGACTACCCTCCTGATCGCGTCAACAGTGGACCGTCCTTTCCTAAATCCGTATTGCAGGTCCGAGAGAGCTCCTCCTGCCTCGGCACGCGTCAGTAGCCGGTTGTATATTATCCTCTCCAGTATTTTTCCCATTGTGTCAAGTAGACAGATGGGCCGATATGACGATGGTTCCCCTGGTGGTTTACCAGGTTTTGGAATGAGAACCAATTTCTGCTCCTTCCATCTACGTGGAAAAACACCCTCGACGAAGCACTTGTGGAACACCTTGGCGAACATATCAGGTCTGAACCGGATAGCCGCCTTAAGTGCCCTATTCGGGATTCCATCTGGCCCCGGTGTTTTCCTATCTCCTATTCCATTGCATGCTGCGAGTACCTCCTCTCTTGTTACCTCAGGGATGGTATGATTGGCATCCGTATCCCTACTTATAAAAGTGTAGGGCTGGCCTCGTGGGAATAATGTGCTAATGATTCCCCGTAGCAAAACTGGACAGCCTAGTTTAGGCTGTTGCTGAGCGCCGATTCTCTTGCAGACGACTCTGTAAGCCGTCCCAAAAGGATTTATGTCAGCTTCTTGGCATATCCGCTGAAAGGATAGTTTCTTGCTCCTTTTAATGGCTCTTCTAAGTTGATGCCTAAGAGCCTCATACGAAGCCCGTTCGGCTTCCTCTGTCGCTCTTCCTCTAGTACGCTGGGCCCTTCTTCTCGCCCTAAAGCATGCCGACCGCAGATTCCGAATTTCGTCATTCCACCAGTAGCAGGGGGAGCGTCCCCTACACACAGTCCTCCTAGGCATTGCAGCATCACATGCAGTGTTGAGCATTTCGCATATATCGCTCACTAATTCCTCGGCCGTGTTGCCAGTCGTATGAAAAGACGACAACAGCAATCTATACGTCTCCTCGTCAAAGCGGGTGTCCTTCCATTTAGGTCCCGTAAATTTCGCCAATCCATCTCCTCTCGTGTTGCGCCCATTAACCGTCATCACGATTGCCTGATGGTCACTATTCGTGAAGTCCTCAGTTAGTTTCCACGCGGTCCGCGAAACAAGACTATTGCTCACAAACGATAAATCTATCATCGAGCTCGATCCAGCTCTCCTAAATGTGCTTCCTCTTCCATCATTCATCAGCGCCACAGGAAGGGAAGCGACCGTTTCCAAGAGGCAGCGACCCCTGGTGTTAGTATATCTACTACCCCATTCGGTCGCCCAAGCATTGAAATCTCCTGCAATAATGACGGGAGTATTCAGGCGCACGTGAGACGCCATCCTGTCCAGCATATGTTGGAACTCCTCCATTGACCATCTCGGGGGGGCGTAACAGCTATAGACGAAAACTCCCTTTATCCTGGCCATAACGAAACCAATGTCCGACTCATAGGTTTGCTAGAAGGGTAATGAACCACAGATCCATATAGCCGCAGTACTAGATCCGTCCGTGATCCAAGTACTATTCTTCGGTACCCTATAAGGTACGCTTATGATGGCGACATCAATTTTCTCCTCCTTTACCCTCTGGACCAATAGGTCCTGGGCTGCTTCACAGTGGTTCAGATTAATTTGTATTAACCTCATCTCCTAGAACGCGCTCAAAAATTGTGGGCACTTTCCGCTCCCCGCGATATGGTTGGCAGATTTCGGGTCGCCCACTTTGCAGAACATGCAAAGAGGTTCGCCCTTGCAATTTTTCGCAATATGCCCCTCCTGTCCGCACCTACGGCAAGTTCGCGAGCGGTCAATCTTACTTGTGCACTGACGGGCCATATGTCCAAACTGCCAGCACCGGAAGCATTTCGGCGGAATGTTCCTCTCGCGAATTCTGCATATGACCCAGCCGATCCTAATTCTTCCTTCCTTTAGGAGAATCGTTGCAGCGTCTGCGTTAAGGCTTACTACGGCAGTTTGCGTCCCACCATACGCCTTCCTGAGGCCAACTATGTCGGTCTTACCGAAGCCCTCAATACCTGGAACGTTCATAATCGCGTTATATACGTCCTCCTTCTCCGTTATTTCATCGATATCCTTTATCTCAACCGTTCTCCTCTCCTTTAGAGTGCGGACAGACGCGCATTCACCTAGGAGCTCTCCAATGGCCCCTCTAAAGTCATCCGTTCGCTCACCGTTTTTGCCGAGCTGAAGTAATAGCTCGCCTTTGACGGTCCTCCGGATTTTCGTCACGTTTTCACCTAATTTACAGAGTTTAGGGTCCGTTTTAACCCTCCTTAAAATGTCAGCATACGATGTGTCATCCTTCGCTGCTATCATGATTGCGTCGGGCTTCGTTTTCCTCTCCTTAGGTTTCTTGCCCTTCCTTTTCTTCTTAGTGACTTTTTGCCACTCTGATTCTCCAGTTGTTTTCTCCGCGTTAACCTGCCTATCCAAAGTCGTCGCAGTATTTCCCCGCGGCTGGACTTTTGGTGCAGGATTTGGAGTTCTCCTCTTTGCTTGGGGAATCTCAACAGCCTCCTCTTGTCTCCTCTTCCCCTCATTGTTCCTCATCCAAGGCGAAGTTTGTGTAGCAGAACTGCTGCAACTCTTCTCGCTGGTTGTCTGCCCCCTTAACTCGCCTGCGTACAGGTCGTATAGGGTCTTAATGGAGTCGATCGCATCCCTCATCGGTTGGTGGATTGATCTTCTTTTTCCATCCTCCATCATTTCGATTAAACTTCTAATTTGGTCCCCGAGTTGACCAAAAACCCCGCTAGCCGACGGGTTGCTTCGCGTTGGTTCCAGCTCCGATCCCACCAATCCTGAAGATTCTCCATTCACTGGGGATCTCGGAGTTCTCGTACTCTGACCGAATGGGTTCGTTTCCCGATTTCGCACTGGAGATCTCAGAATTCTTGAGCTCTGCCCGAAAGCGTTCAGCTCCAGAGTATTCATATCATTCGTTTTATTATTAGATTTGTTTCTGTTATTAATCATTTTGTTTTATTTGGGCCCCAACTCTCGGCCGTTATCCTGATCCATCGTTGTAGTCGTCACGAAAGACCCCGTGGTTATCTATGCATAAGCAGGGAGGCCACGCAAGGGTTGCCACGTAACCTCATGGGAATACGTGTTCAGAGCCAGGTCGACATAAGCCAGGGATTAACATCTGGTCCTACAACACCAACTTAACGGTGATAAATCAGGAACGTACCGACAGATTTGCCATAATTTTAACGGGGCGGAGGCAATAACAGCATTAGCCCGACAGCCATTTCAGCCAGCTTTCACACCGCCTACTAAAGTGCCGGAATACTGTTATTGTCAGCCTATATCGCCAATTCACATACATCTTCCGGTATACCATAATTAGAACCTTACCGGGCTCAGTTCTAATGCCCCAATCAAGGGCGCCGTATTCGCCACTTCGTTGAAACTGAGGGAACCACGGAGGCGTTACTCTCCTATTTTCCCATCTCTCGAGGGAACCCTCTGTGGGATGATGCTTAGTTAATGGCGGCATCAGTTCGCCATGTCACAGATAGCGTCATCGGACATATGTACCTTTTTGTAGTACGCCTCCGCCACTGCCGCTCTTGGTCGGGGACTGCTTATTGGTTATTCGCAGCTAACCTACTTAGGATAGGTCGTTCAGTTATCCGCCACCTACTGACCCCCATGGTAGCCTGAAGCTCAGCCCCATGCTCTGTGAGTGTGTATGTATGTACATATGTGTGCTGTTGTGTCTCTTACAAGGTATGGGTGTAATCGAATAGATCTCTGTATGGTTTATTAGCAAATGTCATGTTCATAAATGAACTTTTTTTTTGCTTTCATAAACTTGCTGAAAGGCTGATGTATTTTGCATTACAGCACAAAATAAAAACACTCACTGTGTGATAAATACACTTGACAGACACACTCTACAAAAAACACTCATAAACAAATACTGAAAACAACACAATAAATATCACAGTAATACAATAACAAATCTTATCGATAACTTACATGTGCAGAAATAAACATACTCTCAAGCACACGCATACGCACACTCATACTCATACACACTTGCATCGAATGCGTTTTATTAACTCATACTCGTTAACAGTACAGTACAGAACAGAGAGCACAACAACAAGTAAAATGACAACAGCTTTCAAATAGTAATTAATATTCATCTGTGTGTTATCAAGAGCAACAACAGTAACAGCAGCAACAATAACAGCAACAGCAACATAAAAGCAATAGCAAGAAGATGATGATGAAAAAAGCAAGTGTAAAAGATGAAGAAGAAGTAAACTATGAAATATGTACAATTACAATTGCAACAACAGCAAAAATAACACGATTATTGTTGCAGTCTAAGTACGAACAGATACTTGTGCCTCCCATTGTTGTTGTTGTTGTTGTCTGATTTAGAAGAAAAAAAAAAACAAGAGAAATAACAACAATTGCGTTGCTGCTACGTGTACGAGCAATATCATGTATGTGGTGGGTATGTGCAATTGTATTCGTAATAGAAAATATCAACATCATCAAAACAACAGCACCAACACAACAATTCAACAACTTGCAAGCAAAGAGAAACGGATAGAGAAAGAGAAGATGTTGAGAAGAATAACAAACAAATAAACAAACAAGTTGAACAACAACAACAACAACTGCAACTCAAGCTATCAACTAAAATTGAGATTAAAATCCATGAGAACAGTTTTTGTTTGTTTATGTATGAACACGCAAAATTTTCACTCTCCCGTATGAAGAACAATCAATACAGGGTCTCTCAAAAGTGAGTTTCGTTCTTTAAATCGCTTAATTGTGGTACCATTTCATATCTCGTATTATCCAAGAAAAGATTGTACCGCCTAATTTTAAATCACTCGAATGCATGATGGTGTGAGAAGTTGGATATCCCCGGTCAGACATCAAAAACAAAATTTATGAAAATACATTTCTTCGGCGACTTCCTCTCGGCAGATTTCTGGCAAAAACTCTCGGAGAGTAAATTAAATTGTCATCAAAAGTTTCTCAAAAATCTGTCGTTTGGACGCGCTACTCATGCATAACAAATTTAACGCACACAACATGTGTGGTGCAGGGAAGTAATCCTAACTGAAGGGTTGTAATGGCCAACTATGTATGAATGTTATGTATTTGAGAAGTTAGATTCCAAGTCATGGCGAATTAATTCAGTATGAAATCTTGTTATATCTGGTGCTTGGATAGCACATTTTGATTTTATATTGCAGAGCAATCGAGTAAACTTTCAATCTGTAAATGTATCACATGAAAAGACAATACAAATATCTATCGATAGAAATAAAATTTTTAGAAAAGAATCTGAAACTTACAGCATTTGAAAGATCCCTTCTTTCTCCCCCACTGCCCACATGCCGGTATGCATACATAGATACCTAGATTGTGACGACACTGTAAGCGTGTATGAGAGAGTGCGTATATGTATGCGTACGTGTGCATGTGTTTTCGATTACATTATGTCTACATGTCTTAATATATAAACAATCTTTTGTTTCTGTTTCTTCTTTCCTCCTCTCCTCTCATTTGTTGTTTCCAATCTTTATTCTTTTTTACTCATTTCTGTTACTCATTCATTCTGTTCAACTGTTTTTCTCTAATAATGTTGATGACAATCTTTCTATTCATGTTGTTTTCATTGTTGCTGTTGTTATTGTTGTTGTTGTTGTTGTCTTATATAGTAATCAAAACAATTCTAGACAAACCTTTTTCATGTGTAACTCTGCTGTCTTTCAATCCCATTTTACGAGGCACAAAAAAAAAAAAAAGAAATGAACAAAGACAACAGCACAACAGTTGAGTGTAAAATAAAAGCATAATCTGACTTAATAAAGCATTTAAATTTTTGTTCTACGAATGTCTGCTATTTTATTGTTCACACTTGTAAGCAAAGCATGTTCTTATAAACAACTTTGTTTACATTTTTGTCTTATTTTCCTTCATTTACATGTTAATCTTAAGTGGAGAGAACTGTGAGAGAGAGTGGGAGAGAGAGAGAGAGAGAGAGAGGGAGAGAGTGGGAGAAGTTAGTGATAGAAAGGATATTCGAGATAATTGTGTGTAAGTGTGAGTGTGTGAGAAATTGAAACAATTTTTTCATTTTCTTTTTTTTTATTTTTCTTCTTCTTCTTTGTTGTTTTTGATTTTCGTAAATAATTAGGCAGCAAAGGAAATGAGTATTGAATGCATAAATAAGACAGTCTGTCTGTCTATTTGTACTTGTGTTGTATGTGTTTTACATTTTATTTTTGTTGTTGTTTTTGGTGTTGTTACTTGTTTGTTTCCAAATGAATAGTTTAAGGAAATGTCTTGGCAACACCTGATCTGGCCTAAATAATGAGAATTTGAAAGAATTTCTTGTTTTTTTTTTTTGCTTTTCGTTTTCCTTTTTTCAACATTTCATTGTTGAATTAATGGCACTGACGAGTGGCATACAAACTTTAATGAGTGATTAAATGCTTATGATTGGAAAGAACAAAAAAGTTTTTAAATTGGAAATGAATGAATGATGAAATTCTCCAATTTCAGCTTTTAAAGTTTTACAAATGAAGAATTTTTCTTTCATTATACACACATACATAGATTAAATGTGCGTATTTCTGTATTACAATATCCTGTTTTTTAATTATCATGAGCCATGTAAATTAAAACAAATCTGTCAGAGTTAGACAATATCTTTTATTCTCCTTTTTATATGCATACATATACATGTATGAATGTATCCTAAGGCAATAATTACTTAGGAATTAAGGAAAAAAATATAATTAACATTATGTAATGAATTATTATTAATACCACTTAATACCATTGTTTTTAAGGTAAATGTTGTTAGTTTAATGGACAAAACACTACACAATAATTGCATGGCCAATATTTATTTAAAATTTGTGTGTTTAATTCTGTTTCTGTGCTTAAGGAGGGAAATCCTGTCCAGACCGGATACATGCAAGTGCACTGGCATTATACTATGTGCTGTGGCATTAAATAGCCAAATAACTGCAATTTGCTTGCAACAAAATTTGTTCAAAATTCCTTTTTAAAACAAAATATTTGAAAAGAATTTCTTTTCCAACTCATAAAAAAATAATTCCATAAAATTTACGAACATATTATCGATAACATACAACCACACACAGCAGAGAAAGATAAAATATTGATGGGATTTATTATTGGCTTTATTCAAAACAAAAACAAAACAAAACAGGAGACAAAAAAATGACGAACAAAAAATTGTTAAAAAATCCTGTCCTTCGCTCTCAATTTAAGCTGTCAAGAATTTAATACAATACACAGACTGATACTTACACACACGCACACACATACGTACACACTCCCACAAAAGCAAGCAAGAAGCTTAGGATGCATGTTTAAATTTTAAAAGGAAGTAGAGGTTATGCTTGCCATTGTTGCATTGAACGTTATCGATGCTCTAAGTCAAATTGAAGCTGACGATGATGCAGTCAAGTGATGGAGATTCGGTTTTTTTCCTTTTCTTTTCTTCATGTGGTTTCCTAAGGAGTTTTAGTTTTTCGATTTCATAATATTCTTCTCTATCCAAGTGTTCCACAAATTCTTAAATTCTATTATAAATTCCTGTACGTCATTCAGTTTTACTACGTTGTGTGCTAAGCTGGCAGCAGAGATACAGATAAACTAACTCTCTCCCTCTCCCTTTGCGTCTTTAGTTCGTATTTTAATAGACCAGAACCAGGATTATTTCCTTAAAGCATTGCAGGGTTTTTATGTTTTATAGCCAATAAACTATCATAACATATTTTCCTCCGATATAATCTTTAAATTATTAGAGCAGAAGTGAAAAGAAATATTTTTTTTTTATTATTATTCTTTTCTAAATACTTTGGGGAAAAGTAATTTTGAAAATCTTGTTTTAAGGAAAATACTTCGTATATTAAAAGGATTTGCGAATACAGTAAAAGAGCCACTACTGTTATGTTAACAGAATTAACAAAGGCGTATAATTAATATTCTTTAAAATATTAATATTCATCATACGTCTTGTATGTTTTATAGATTGTAACACTTGCCAGGTTTCGCTTAAATTGCTTTAAAAGAATGAATTGAATTGAAATATAAAATTGTTGTATTTAATTTTATTCAATTTGCTTCTGGTTTGTTCTTTCATTTTGACTTGAACACTTCGCTACGGTTAATATTATCTCCATTTATCAGTGTCTATGTTGCTTCTCTGTATTACACTTTCTCAATTTATTTTTATATCATCATTGACTCTCGGTTTAACTGTAAATGCAATTGCTTTTATTGTTCCACATTTTTTTTCCTTTTTTTTTCTCTCTTTGTATAGCCAGTTGTTCATTTCATTATATGCCCTCAAGTCATTCTTTTTTGTTAACAACACTTGTCCATTTAGTGCTTTTCACCTGTAAGATGCCAACGATAACAACTAAACAACAACAATAGACAACTAAATAACAGATGTTGGTTGGTAGTGAGGCACTCAAAACAACAGCAGTCAACAATAAAAGAAAACTAAAAAGGAACAAAAAATATGAGAAAAAATAATAGAACTTAGGCTGGTTGCCTGGCTGTCTGTCTATCTGACTGAATCATTGACTAGCAGCCTTGCTAGTCCCACAGTCTATTCATTTGAAAATTTTTCATTTTGTAGATTTTTTTTACAATTTTATTTAAAGAGAGAGAGACAGAGACAGAGAGAAACACAGATAGATTGCATAGCATTGTCTGTTATAAAAGTAATTTATCAATGAAATTTTTTTAAATTACTGAATAATAATAGTTTTTAATTTACAATTTATTTTTCTTTTTTTTAATAACAATTTCCACAAATATTTAATTTTAAAAAATTATTTAGAAATATTGGCGTTGTTTTTTATTTTATTTTGTTTTAATTCATAATAATGCATGCATCCCTTGTCTGCACAGGACTAAAGGACTCTTTGTTAAAGTAAAGCGAACCTGAAAACAAAAAAAGATTCCTTAACGATAACAACAAAAAGAAAAAAAAATCGAAAACAAAATGTTTAGAATACATGGTTTTTAATGGCAACTCTTAACCACCACAACCACTACCTCAGACAACGAGTATTTGCTTATACCACATCATAAAGAGAGAGTGACAATCGAAATAAAAACAAACAAAAATGGAGAATAAAAAAAATATCATCAACGTCACAGTCATATTTGTTGTCTCCATTATATTTATGTAAGTGCTTTTAATCAATGTTTTGTCATTGTTTTTGTTGTTGTTTATTTTATAACAAATACATTGAAATATTGTAAATTGTTGTTGTTGTTTTTGTTTTTGTTTTGCTGCTATACTTTCTATAACTCATATTGAAATGAATATCGAACCGCATTAAAATGCATAAAATTTGAAATGGATATGGAATGTTGAATATCATTCAAGTTTTTTCTACTTTTTTCTTCTATTTCCCTCTCTCTCTCTCTCTCTCTCTTTCCTCTTCTCCTTTCTGTCTGTTGTCATGTCTGCTTTTAATACCATATCACTCACTGTTTGAACTCTTACCTCTCTTATATGGTGTACCAATTAGCCACAAAAAAAATGAATGTGCGGTAGTGTTTACAGTCTCTTTAACTTAAATAGAAATTGAATTTAAATTTAAACAGTGTAGTATTTTCAATTACCTCAATGGTGAATGTTTTAGAGGTGTATTAATTACAGAATTTAGTTCATTTTTTACTTTCTGCTTTACGATCACAAGAGACTCACAAGCATTATGTTCTTTGGAGTCTATGCTAATCCCGCCAACATCTGTGAAGCTTCACTTTTTACAAAAGGAAACAGGTTTGCGCGACGACTGGTCAAGGACAATTCTTATCCATTTCATTCCAACAGAGCCTAACAATATTCCATGTATCTTGCCGCTGCCTAAACATAATTGGGTCTCCCTGTAGAACGACAAAAGGATACCTAGTTTATTCTAAATAATCGAAATTTCTAGGCCTTATTACATGTCGACGATTATGTCTTCCATATCCCCTCCGCAAAGCTCATCATGTCTTCGGAATAATCCGAAATTTTCCTAAGAACACCGCAGCATTCATGGACAAAACCGTACAGCGAGGTGACGTTTGTTAGGGACTTAATCGCAAGTTTAAGTAAGCTGAACTGGAAACGAAACACCGAGGAAAGAATGAAGAAGGGACTAAATGCTTTCTACCAGTGTAGGAACTCCATAGGTAAGAACTGGGGTCTTCCGCCGAGAGCCATTCGCTGGATATATCTGGCGATTGTTAGACCGGTTATTACTTATGGCTGTGTTGTCTGGTGGTGTGCCTTAGATAAGAGTTTTCAACGGAAAATCTTGGATAAGGTTCAGCGGATTGCCCCTTTGAGTATCACTGGAGTGAGGAAAAGTTGCCCTCAGGCTGCTCTTGATACTATGCTTTGTCTGACATATAAGTCAAGCGGGGTGCAGCGCGTAGTGCCATACGCCTGAGGGAATCGGGCTGTTGGAAACAGCGCTCGATAGGTAACTCCAGAGTTCTGAATACCGTCTTTCCTGACGGAAGGTACGGCCTTTCGGAAAAAGCCACTGATTATATTGTGCCTGAGGCTATGTTCCTACCTGGTTTGAGTATACTCATACCGGATAGGGCACAATGGAGTGGTGGGGTACTCCAGGGGCAGAGTGGTATACCCATCTTTACAGATGGGTCTAAGTTAGGTGGATGTACAGGTGTCAGAAGGGAAGAGCAGAGACGTTGGAGGAACGGATCGGGTTGTTCTGTTTCTAGGCGTCTGTGGCCTGCTGTGGACAGCAAGAGGACAAAGTGGCTGCTGGGCTTGGCTAAGGCCAGCTTAAGTTTGGTTGTCGGTTTTATCACGGGGCACTGCGAGATTAGGTCGCTGACGGGGATCTGGAACAGATCCCAGCCGGACTATTGCAGGGTATGTTGCGATGAGGAGGAGTTGGAGACTGTCGAACATCTCCTCTGCAACTGCCCAGCCCTTGGTAGGTTGAGGTTGAGGACCCTTGGCAGGGCCTTCTTTGAGAACTTGAGTTCTGTGTCGAGAGCCGACATCAAGGCTCTCCACAGATTCATTAGCAGCTAGGGCTTCATAAGTGTAGTCGCACTCTCAACCTCTGTTGTTTTGTGTCTGTGTTTTTCGTCCTCTGTTTCCTATTCTCCCTCCCCTTCCCTATTTTCCTATATCCTCCTTTTCCTTCCTCCCCTAAGGACAATGTACAATGGGTCAATTTGGACCTCCGGGTACTGTGCTTGTCTTGACCGACAAGTGCATGTCCTCTAACCTAACCTAACCTAATCGCAAGTTTGGACCGATAGATCCAGCGTCTTATATGCTAAGGTTATCACTTTAAGGAACTTATGCACAAAACTGATCTAAGACCATAAAGATGTCAGCTTATATCCACCCCAATACACATTCAACAAAATTTTCAAAGCCATTCTAGTTCAAATTACCACTTACCACTACTCTTAAGTATACCCAGTGATCATTTGTTATGCTTAAGCCGTAATTATCTGTTTCTAAAATTGTACAGAAAACATATTTCCAATGCGAAGAATTTTTATTATAATTACAACTCGTTTCAATACAAAAACAAAATCAAAAAAAAAAAAAATAATGGACAATAATTTTCTTTGATATTCAGCCACTATCTAGATACTCCAACTATTATAGAGGTTTTCATTAAGAAAAATCGACTGAATATTGAAAGAATTCAAAACCAATGAAGCCAATTAAGAACAATTCAAGGCGATACCTTGTGTTGTAATTCTATTTAGTCTAAAACAGCTGTTTGACAGCATTTCTGTAATTTATTTATTTGCCTAACACAGCAACGGTTAGTCATTTTGCCTTCATTTTGATTTCATAAAAATTATTGTGATTATTTTTTCGTGATTTTTTCTAATGTGGCTGACGTTTGATTATTTCTGAATAAAATAGAAAAAATAAATAAAAAAACGAATTTAAATTACGGGAATGAATGAATGTAGAATAGAAATAAAATTAATAAAAATTTGGTGGCTATGCTGGAATATTTAATTTTTAAAAATAATTGAAAGTGTTTCAAAAATAAACTGAGAAGAAAGAAACTCATTATTTTCAAATTGACCGACTTATTATGTATTGACAGACATGATCCCATGATAATCCAACATTTTTAAACGTATTTTGTTAATATTTTGCAATAACTATCAATTATACTTACTCAGTTAAGTGTGAAACTAAATCGAATCAATATTTCTATTTTATCACCGCGTATAAGCAAAGAATTCTCTTTTTATATTTCTAATCTAATAACGTTCCTAATTCAATTTTCTTCATTCCAATTCTTCTTTATTTCTTTGATTTTCCAATAATTTTATTTTATTCCTTTTAAATCAACAATAAATTTTACTTATACTTACTGCCTCTGCCTCTCTGCCTCTCTCTCTCTCTCTCTCAATCTCACTCTCTGAATAGAATTTCGCCAAAATTTTTATAATTTTCAATATCCCTCCTATGGATATGAGTGTATGTGTGTGCAAAAGTATCATTTTTCATTTGGCAAACAAATTAATTCCCTGATAAATGCATTTATGTATGCATGTACGTACCCGTATTTGGGAGAAATTTTTAGCCGAGCTAAAAACCTGGCCAATTTTACTCATCCTATTCTCAACTGATGCAGTTGGATTTCTCTTCTTTTTTATTTTCGATTTTCTTCGTTTCTGATCAGTCTGCTTGATTCAAACGCTGCGTATTGATGCAGCAACGTTATCAAACATTCTAATGCATTCACATTTAAAATTCCATTCGAAAAGGGGGGAATATAAAAAGAAAAAAACCACCAGTGTCTGTTTAAGTGAATATGTAGATGTGTGTGTGAGTGTGTGTGTTTAGTTCAAAACAAGCTGAAAGAAATAACTGGCATGTGGTATTGTTTTTATGGCAAGAAAATGGGGAAGGTATGCCAAAGATTACAAGAAGTTCGCAATAGCAGCTTATAGGCTTAAGGAAAGCAGCTTAAAAGTTTATTTTAAATTTATGTTATTCTCTCGTTAGCTTTTGTTTTGGAATTTCAATTGCAAGGCTGTTGTCTTTTAAAAAGATGGTCTGAACATCTTTATACTACTTAAGCTCGTGTTGCATTAAAGAATATTAAATTATCTCGTAATGGATTGGATTCAACAGAAAGCAGCCAAAATGCAATTAGCCACGCTGTTTACTACTCGTAAACAATGGGTATCGTAAACGATTGATGTCTTTCACCATTTTGGTTTAAAAAATACGCCAATGCATTGAAAGTCTTCATTATCAAATCAACTGCAATTGTCCATCTTGAACTTACTCCATCTCTCTTATTTCATTATCTTCGACCCTAACCTTACCATGAGGACTGTTTCCTTTGTCCTTGATTAAGTTGATCAGTTGTTGACGTAATATAGAGTTGATTCGGCGTATGTAATCCTGCTTTAAATTTCGCAAATAACCAAATTATATTCAGAATTACTTTAGAATTTAGAAAATGTAAGAAGTCTCAATGCAATCGGATTTTAATCCGGCTGTAGTTTCATCATTTATCCTTCCCTTGGTTGACCTTCTCTTTTGTCTTTCATATGTTCATTTAGACGTTCTTCTCTTTGTTTTTGCTACTTCTTTTTCTATTTCTCTCCTTTTTTTTACCGTTTTTTTTTTTTTTCAATTCTTTTACTGCTTCTTTGTTTTTTATCCTCTTGTGCTCCCTATTTTGTAGCATAAAAGAAAACGAACGCAATGCATAAATTTCCAATTCACTGAACTCTTTTTCCATTAACACATTTGCCACATGGAGAGAATGAGAGTGTTTTTCTCCAACGTTTAGTTGGTTTTTCATTTTCGTTATTTGAAAGCGTACATTTCAAATTTGGTCAAAAAAAGAACGGAACGAAACGAAACGAAAGAAGAATAATTCATATCTGTAGAGGGGTATGGGAGGTGATAGGAAAGAGCATTAGGACAGCTTAAAATATGCAATTTATATGCTAAATGAATGGAAATAATATGAAAACCCCTCATTTTTTTTTTCGTTTTTTCTAGCGTACGATTATTTTTTAAGTATTGAAACGAAAATATTTTATTTCAAACGAGCATATCGTGATAAATAAATTATTTCTTAAGAAATTTTAAATTCGCAATTTTTGTTTCAATTTAAAAAATAAAACAGAAGAAGAAAAAGAATAAGATTTTTATAAACTTTTGTCTGACACAAAGTAAAAGTACACACTTACCTTCCATTTTTATCTAAAATCTTAATAAAAAATAAAAATTAACTTTTCATTTTATTTTAAAACAAAACAAAGAGAAAATTACGACATAAAAATAAAAATTCTTTTTAACTTTTACTTTTTTAACCTTCATTACACATACACATACAGCTGAAAGCCAGTTATCAGTTCAGTTTCCCTTTGACATGGCAGTTGGATAGAAACAGCAGCTGAAGGCAAACAAAAAACGAGACTCTTGATGAATAAAGTTGTCATTTTATATAAAAAAGCAAAAGCAATTATCAGTGAGTAGGAGGGAGATGGTAAGGTACTTTATTAAGTTTTATGAAGTTCATAAAACCTTTCACTGGCAGTAATATGCAGAGTATATATATAGAAAGTGTGCCACATAGTTACAAAGTCATTACAGGTGTTTAAAAACAGTTACTTTTTAAGTTTTTGTTTTATTCCGTTTTAAGGGTGAAAAAAATTGTGAAATTTTTTGTTTTTAAGTTTCCTTTTAACACGATCTTAATGAGTAATACTTTTAATGTCTTTATTTAATACTCCACTGAATGTAATCGTTGGAACAGTAATTTTAATTAAGAATTTATAAAGTAACATGTAACTTAATCAGTTTTGGTTTTCTTCTTTCTTACTTCTTTTTTGTTCAATTTTGTTTACAGTGTTCATCCATTGCATAAATTTCTTTAAACAAATTTTTGTTTACTAGGTCAAGATATTATTTTTTATTTTGGGTGTTTTGTATTCATTCGTTCATTCACTTGATTTTAATACTCATTTGATGGTGTTGTTTTTCTTAAGTAAATTGTAGAAAATATGAAAAAGGATTTTTTAATTGTTTAGACAAATAAGTTTATCTAACGCTTTTTCAAGTATTTTCTACATTTCACAAAATTTTTCTTAACATAGTTTTCCACTTTTCCACTTTTTTTTCTTTTTTTTTTTTTGACTGTTCGGTTTGATTAACACTTTAATATTTAGCATAATAGTAGGCAACCAGACTCAGAATCTTCACTCTGGCAAAGCTGTCAGCAGTTAAACATCTTTCATCTGAGCGGACTTAAATTTTAAACTTTAATTTAATTTTGATTAAAATCTTAAGAAAAGATTTCAAATACGACTTTTTCTCTTACCCAATACTAGTATTCGATATTTTGAATGCAAACTTATCAGAATATTTGATGACTTTAAACTTTTCTTTGAATATTTTATTATTTTGCTGTTGACGAATTTCTTTAAAACTAAATAATAAATGAATTGAAATATAAGAATTTTAAAAAGGAAATACACAAACACACATACACACACACACACTTCTTAGACACAAGTAAATATTAAAAAATAATAAAAAAATATTATAAAATTCTATTGTAAACTATTTGAAAAATTCCTTTGTTATGCATGTTTTACTACCACATACACCTGCATAAACTTATGCATATGCATGGAATATGCAAAAAACATTATTTCTCTCTCTCTCTCTCTCTCTCTCTCTCTCTCTCTATTCTCTCCTGTCTATTCATAACAATGACACACGGAAATAATAATAAAAAAAAAAACAGAAAAAATAGAGGAAAAAAATAGAATTTCAAAGCAACTTAAAGGGAAGTGAAATTAAGAAAAAAAAAATAAGACAGAGAGAGATAGAGTGAGAGAGTGAGCGAGAAGAGAAATAAAACATTTGAATGATTATGATGACTCAGGTGTTTTCTTTACAATTGTTCGTTTTTGTTTTTCTTCTTGTTGTTGTTGTGATTGTTGTTTTAAATTTAATAGAGACATGTTCCATAAGCATGCATGTGGTATGAGTATGTGTGTGTGGTTGTTTCTGGGTGATTGTTTCTTTTTTGAATTCTCTTTTCGGTTTTGCTTTCTTTTTTTGATTCTAATGTATGTCAGTTATCATCTGTTTTAGAAGTCATTGCTGATGTTGTTGTTAACATTTTGTGTTGAGAATCATATTTTGTAAGTCAATGTTACAACAGGAAATTGTAGCATTACCACTACCACTACATTTAACATACACAATAAACACAATGATGTCAAACTTTTGCCAACGTAAACAATGAAAGAAAATCTAAAACACTTGCACACAATCACATACATATTCCCATGCATGTATTCATTCTCACACACACACACACACATAGAAAAGACTAACAAAACAATTTCTTTTTTAGAAAAATATGTAAATCTTAACAAATTGTTTTTTTTTTTTTGGTTTTGTATCGTTTTTCTCTTTCTTTTAAAATACACTCGTTGATGAAAATTTATGCGAGAAACATAAGTTTTCAAAAATTTAAATATTTCCACTAAGTGTAGGAAGAAAAAATAGTAGGGCGGTGTTTACTAAAAAAAATTAAAACTTTTAAAATTTGTGTTTTATGCAAGAACTCCTTAACCACAAGACCGCGTGTAATCGGTATTAGCTCAAGAGTTACAAGAATTGAGGTAAAGTAAACGCTACGTCCAGTGGTATTTGAATCCAGTTTACAATGCTATAAGAATTTCAATAATATTGACAATTGTCATACAGAAAAACACACATTTTCGAAAAAGTTTCAAATCTTGTTTCTTTTGCCGGTGGATAAAGTCTACCTAAAAGGAACTGTAAGGCTAATTATTATACAACAAGATCCATGATCCAATTCATTGATTGCTGATAATTCTTGCAATACAATGTCGATTGTAAATACGACGCGCAGAAATATTTAATCAAATATAACTGGAAAAGTGAAGTTAAAGAACACAAAGTGAGTGATGTTGTCCTTGGGGAGCTAACATAAGTAGATCTATATAGGTACATAAAACAACACAGTATTTTTTCATCAACCACACTATATAGACTAAAGTAAAAAATTATCAAATATCTGTTCACTTTCAATAATGAATCTACCTAATATAATACCCACATACACACACACACACATACACATACATATGTATATATAAAGAGAAAATGACTTTTTACATCCATATGCATGAATTTCTATAAAAATGTTGAGTGTTAAATGTGTATTTGTGTGTGTGTGTGCGTGTATGTGTATGTGTGTTTGCTTTTGCTTGTCTTAAGCTTATGAATATGCATAAAGGGTTTAAGAAAAATGTGAAAAAAAGAAATGAAATAGAAAAATAGAAGACTCCACTCATATAAAATAAACGATGACGCCAAAACAGAAAAGGAAGAACGGAAAGGAAAGGAAAGGAAGGTAAGGTGAAGATTTATTTGGGTCATAAGGTAAAAACAACACATTTATTCATTTCATTACTTCCATTTCATTGCTTTGCATAGCTTTGCATTGCTTTGCACATTTTTAACTGGGGCTTGACAAAGGAATCAAGAAATGTTTTATGAAAAAAAAGAAAAATTATAAAAAGCAAAACAAATGAAATGAAAAAGCATTCCAAATAAGTCTGACAAAAATTATTTTTTGGTTTTACTTTTGCTGGCTGACGGTCTGTATGTTTATTTAAGACACAAATTATTTAATCCGTTTAAAGAACAATTTTAAATAAAAGTGAATGAATGTGTGTTTACGAGTGTTTGTTGGCTTTTAGAAAAACTAGGCTGCAATAATTTGAATAAAACAAACGGCTTAAAGACTTAAAGAATGTTAATGTACTTAAAACCACAAACAAAAACAAATATAAGCAGAGAATGGTAAAGTCCTTGAAAATGGAAAATAAAAGGTTAAAAATCTAACGGAATTTATAAAATATTTTAATTCCCTTATAAAAACTTCTGATTGAAGGTATTTAAGAGAAATTCTTTATTTTCTGTTTGTTTTGCAAGCTACAGAATTAACAGATAGTTTTTGTAAATTCTAAGCCAAAAATACTAAACGAACTTGAGAACCTTTATCTTTAAGTCTCCTGTGGTTCGAAACGTGGCCTCACGTCTAACAAGCCAACACACTACCTATTAGACTACGGTGGCTTCACTATCTTTAACCTGTTATTATTGGCTAAGATTTCAGATACGAAATTGCCATTTCCGTAATCGCATTCACACAAATAAACTGGATAACAATCTCGTTCCCTCTAAAAGCTCCAAATTAAACGTTTTAAGCTTCTTTTAATCCAAAAATCTAATGATAATGAGTTAAACATTAAATTTTCATAAATTTCATTAAAAACTTGTGTTTTTTCCCCCTTCATTTTCATCGTTTTCATCGTGCCTTAATAAGCGAAACACCTCTTAAGCCAAGAATGGTAAGCAAGTGTTCGTTGACAAACACAACCAATTAAAAACCAGTAAAATAAAGCAACAACAACAACAATATATTAAAGGTAAAGAAAGAAAAAAAGAAAGAAAGAGAGATAGAGAATGAGAGAGAGCAAGAGCAAGAACAGAGGAATAAGAAAGAGATAAAAATCAAAATATAAAAAGAAAAGTAAGTCAAGTGGTTGCAGCAAACACCAACAACCACAAAAAAAGAGGAAAAAAAAACTCAAAAAGAAAAAGGAAGTCATCACTGCTACTATAGCCAGCCGGATATCAGTTGAGTAAATAAACTTAAGTTCTTGTTGTTGTTATTGTAGATGTTGTTGTTGTTATTGTAGTAAATGCATTTATAAAGGATAAGATGGCAACGACGACGTTTTGTAAATATTATTAAATAACGTTGTATTTGTTGTTGTTGTTGCTAATGTAAGTATTAGTTGCACTGCCACTGATACTCTTTAACATTAGTCTGTTGATATCGCTTATGATGCTGATGATAATGTTGTCGTTGTAACAACTTTAATGGCAACTTGAGAAG
Organism: Sarcophaga peregrina; assembly: GCA_014635995.1. Classification (NCBI taxonomy): domain Eukaryota; kingdom Metazoa; phylum Arthropoda; class Insecta; order Diptera; family Sarcophagidae; genus Sarcophaga; species Sarcophaga peregrina. The sequence goes on along the minus strand of CM025793.1, from coordinate 13,699,127 downwards.
GTATTAAAGCCTTCTATTTTTCTTTACATTTTTTTTTTTCCATTTTTAAATAAATTTTTTTGTTATCAGTCAAGATTAACCCAGTTATTATAATAATTGTTATTGTTGTTATAGTTGATGTTGTTGTTATTGTTATTGTTATTTAAGTTACTTTACTTTTCTTATCAGCACTTTAGTTTATGGCCGTTAAATACAACATAACCGGCCTTATCTTAGAGGCAAATAAACTTGTATTTGCTTACAAAACACATTTCTAAAGAAATGAGGCCGCCAAACAGAAAGGATGATGACATAAGGTTGACAATACTTTTTTGTCGTTCGTAATGCCAGCTATAAGCAATTTGAATTGTTTTCTTTAATCTGTCCTGTTGGTTAACAAATTGGAGAACTTTCATCAGTTTTCCTAATGTGGACAGTTGGTTCTGGCTCATATTTTTGTACCCTCAACTACTTTTCAGACAGTTTTCTGCATTTTCGACTGGGGTTAAACAATCATAAACCGTTTTAGGAGGATTCTCTCCAGCGTTCTTTTCTACTATCATTATATGACCTTCAATATCAAGCGAACATCGCTTATTGAAATCACTTAAACAAAGTTAATAAATATCTCTCTGTCTCTTCAGCAGATACTGTCTATTTATCACAACAACATCTTAAAAAGTTGCTGAGCACAAGAGAGCCTAGGTCCTTCCATATATGCCGTGTGAAGATATTTACATAAAACTCTTTCCAACTAAGCTCTTTGTGCGACAGCGCATCTAATTTCGTAATTGGTGGAGACTTCTTCCATTATTTTAGACCACAGCAGTGAAAGTGATGCTACTAGACAAGATAAATTAGGATCCTTTTAATTATTACATAATTCGTGTTATAGCCGTAAAAATAAAAAGAGAATAAAAGAAAATGTAATCAGTAATGGATAACTGATGATTATGATTTTAATTTTAACAGAATCGTACAAAGCGTTTCTTGGCACTTTTGAAACAAATCGAAGTCATTACCCTATCAACTTGGCTAATAAAATTCTGACAAACGAAAAAAAAAAAAAAAAATAAAGAATTATTCACCTTGACAAAACCTTGAATAGAATAGCACTGCATTTGGAAGCTGTAAACATATGCTGTATCCCCATTTCCATGAGCAAATTAGTTAGTCATGCTCTTAATATTTTGCTTTTTAAAATTGCATATCTTTTATACGTTTTTGAAAAGCAAAATTGTTTTTTATTCACAAAGTGACACTAATGCTACATTTTTTTCACATCTGCATTCGTTAAAAAAAACAGACGTGCTCAATACACTTGCTAAATAACTTTATTTAAAAATGATCCTCTTTTTTTAGCTTTCCTTTCAATACTTTTATTTTCGATGTTTCTTTTGCAACTACATATATTAACACAAACACTCAATTTTGTTAAAAGTATTGAAAATTCAACTTTTATTTCACAAATGCTTTGAGTACCCTACACTATGTCAAGTAAAACAGCCGTTCGTGATTTAATAGATTGAAGCAATGATGGGCAATCGATATGCTTCAACTGTAAATTATTCGAACTGCTTACGCTGGTTGACGATACTATTTAACGTTCACTGAAGGCCGATTGCTTTTTTTTCACGGTTATTTTAAAGTCATAGAATTAAGGTATAAATCTTCTTTTCCCTCAAATGATAACTTAGTTACAAATGTAGGGTATTAAACAGTCGAACCTTACCACTTTTAAGTTCCCTACTTATTGCCCTTTATATTAACGTAACCCCGCTCTCTTCCTCTCAATACTTTCCTGTTCCTAGCTAAGTAACTCTCTCTCTTTCTCTCTTTTCACAGTTTATAAAATAGTTTTTAACTTCAAACGATTTTTTTTTTTCTTTTTGTGTATTGAAAATACATTTTGAAAATCAATTTTGTGTGAAAACTAAACGTTTGTATTTGGACGAGTATTTGTAAACGTAAAAAAAAGGTGAGAAGAACTGGGGTTGGGGATAGTGATGTGGATGCTAAAAGGATTTAAAAAATACTTTTATAAACACATGTGTATGTGTATGAGTGTGTGTGTGTGTATTTGAGCAGCTTTATAACACTAGATAAAGGTTACTTATGTCAAACTTTATTCTATTAACTACAACCGGATGTAATGGATTTTTAAATTTTTTTTTTTCGTTTTTCTTTTCACCTTTTTACTGACTCGTTCTCTATCTCTCCCTCTCTCTCTTTTTTTGTAAGTCCCTATAAATTTTATCAATATACCGATAACTGCTTAAAAAAATGGAAAGAAAACTACAGCGCGTTGAATATACAAACGTTGACTGCTGTTCAGCCAATAAAAATCACGTAAATTGAAAACGTTTTAACAACACAGCTAAAAAGCAAGAGATAGAGTAGAAATACAAGAGAAAGAGAGAGAGAGAGAGAGAGAGATATAGAGAGAGGGAGAAAGCGTAATATAGCTTAACAGTTAAAGTGAAATTAAGTTTTCGGTAAAAGGTGTTAAAAAAGTAAGAGAAGTAGAATATGAAAAGTAGCATAAATACTAACTAAGCTGGTTTATAGGATATCGGATTTCATATAAAGATTTCGATGGTTTTTGTTTTTTTTTTTTCGGTAACATTCTTAACAATATGTAAAGTTTAATCATGTTTAAGTTTTACTTATTGAAAGAAACGTTAATGCTTGTGACTTATTTTTTGCTTCCAATGAATTAAGATATCACAGAATAATTCAATGGTTTTTTAATCTCCAGTGTTTGGAATAAATTTTTAGACGAAATGAGTTCAATTTTTCTTAATTCTTTGGATTATAGAGTCTTAGCTGTAATTCCTACTTGCAGCGCAAGAAGATAACAGTTGTTAATTAAACGAAAATCAAAATTCTTTGCCACTAAAGGAGTACATATAATACCGAGCAACGTTTAATAGTTTTAGTTTAAATACCAGTATTTGACATCCGCCTTATTTCAGTAATACACATCCAAATATGAACTCTTTTTTACACAAATTATGCCATCACTTTTTGCCTGTACATTTCTTACCTGTACAAGTTCAAGCATGCAACGTATGCGTATGAGTAATATTTTATTCCGAATACGAATATTCATCATACGGCTTCGTTAAAGTAAAAGTTTACTTCAGTATGATATTTTTTCCAAAATTTTTACGTTTTTTTTTTTTGCTTTCTTCTTTGTTGTTGCTTGTTTTTACAGTTGCTGAAGAAAATAGTTTAATTTGTCTTGAGTTTCTGGGGCAAACATTTTGTACAACAAAAAGAACAACTGCAACAACAAATATCTTAAAATGTTTCATATTTCTTCCATTGCAATAATTTTATTAAAAACACGCATATGTGTTAGTGTTAGTGTGAGTGTGAGTATGAGTATGTGTATGTGCATGTATGTATGTGTATATTTGATATACTTTAGTGTTTGAAGAAAACTTTTTAATAACTTTCAATAAGTATTTCACATAATGCACGTACACACACACACACACACATACATAAATACAAACACTTACACTCTTGTAAATATTTAACAAGAGTCAGCTGTAATAGTAATAGTACTACTAGCTGTACTGTAGCTGTAGTAGTAGTAGCAGTAGTAGTTGTAGTTGAAAAAAAAGAAAGAAATTTAACTGGTGACACAAATAAAATGCGTATGTATGTAGTAAGCAACACTGTAAAAGAGAAAGCGAGAAAGATATAAGTGAGATAGAGCATTATTGTTAAATTTATAAATGTTGTTCTTGTTGTTCTTGTTGTAGTAGTGGTTGTACTTGTACTTGTACTTGAGAAGACCTCATTAAATAGTTTTATGACAAATAAGAGTTTGTGTTTAACTTTAAATGAAATATTTTTAAATTCTTTTTTTCTCTCGCCCCTCTCTCTCTCTCTCTCACTCTCTCTCCGCCTCGTCTTTATTTTTCTATTTTATTTGACAAAATAGAAACGGAATTCATTTCAAGGAAGTGTGCAATATTTGTAAAAGATTGTAAAAGACAGAAGTAGAGAGAGAACAACATAGAGTGACAAGGGGAAGGTTCAAAACTACAAGTAATTGTGTTTTAACAACTTTAGAATTTATGTTTTCAAGACAACTTTAAAGGGTTTTATTTGATGAACATAAAATACGGGAAACGTTTGAACAAATAAAAAAAAAGAATTTAAAACCGAAAAGGACTCTTTTCTTGTTAGGAAATATCATAAAAGTTTAATTTTAACCTGTAAGGATATAGTTAAGAGGTCAAAAAGGGAATAAAGGGATTGTATCTGCAACTTTCGATTAACTGATAAAGAATTACAGGCTTAACCGAAACTTAATCAAATCATTGTCAAGGCACAAATGTCATGTGGTTCCTAAATTTTCCAATTTCTCCCGCCTTCAAAATAAAACACATTTCATTTCGAAACTTCTTCTGAAGCTCTTGAGTTTAAATTGTCAGTGCATTCGTTCTATTTTATAATCTCTATAACGATTTTACCTTTTGCGACAATAGTTGCAATAGCAAGAACAATAACAATAACAAGAATAATAAAGAAAAGGGGCCTTATTAGCTAAAGTGTCTTGTGTTTCGGCTATAAAATCGTAAATTAAATGTAGCCGCTGTTTAAGTAACATCCGTTAAATGTCATAAATTAAGTTAATGCCAGGGTTATGGCAATGTTGGCGATTTTACTGATTCAAATAAAGGTTCTACTCCAGCATCCTATGCCACGGCATGCCTTGGTATACTATGAACAACAGCAACTACGTAGATAACTAATAATAATAATGGCAACAACATCTTAAACACAATTTCTTACACTTGCTATAATACAGTTATACTTGCACATATACACTCATACACACACACATTTACTAAAAGCCAGTATAGGTACTTACTATGCCAATGGTATTCCAACAACTATAAGATTTTATTTCCGGTTTTGACTTAATGGCCTTAATTAGAGACATTTATACGGTGCATGTGTATTAGAAGAAGAGAAGAGAAGAGAATAGTTGACTCGAATTGAGTAGAGAGAGTGTATAACTTTACAATATCAAAAGGCAAAATTGCAATTTCACACACACACACACACACACACAAACATTTTATCAAAGATATATAGAAATAATAACGGATATTAGGGATATTCACATTTAATAGAAAGTGTTTACGATTTGAACTCTGTTTTGTTTTGTTAAACAGACCACTTATGTGAAATAATTCAAATCCTAAGATTTTATTTTGCTTACAAAATTAGAAAAGAGTTTTAAAGCGAAATTATAAACATAACTTGGAACTTTTTGAAGTGATAATGACCCTAATTTTTAAACATTACCCCCCCCCCCCCTCTCTCTCTCCCCTTAGCAATACTTGAAATTGTAGCCAAACATTTTGCAACACATGTATTTTAATACACCATCAAATAAATGGTCTTTGGACGTGTGCAATTGCTGCAATAGCATTAGCAATAGCGGCAGCTAGTAGCAACAGCAGCAATTACTAAAACAGTAGCAGCATTCACCAATAACAACAACAACAACAGCAATAATAATAATAATGAGCTCTTCTGCATAATTCATAATGAAGTTGTCTTAAAAGGCCCAGCCCAATAGCGTATGTATGGTATTAATGGGTAAGTGTGAGTGTGAATGTCAATGTAAATGTGCCTGCTGTGTCTTCCACCATACATACTGAGGCCATGTCCATGTTTTACTTATAAATCTTACAATAGAGGCCATGTGTTTATATATGTACGTATGACCAGATCTTATTAAAGGTTATGGATACCAATACATTTGCACACATACACACACAGGCACAGTTAGTTTGCGCTTTGCTTCATATACGTTGCTACTCAAGTTCTCTTTAATAAGCCTTTTGGGTATGAAATACAAATACTAGTCGTTGCGTTGTCTTGTGTTGTCTTGCAGAGAGTAAAACAAGGCATAATTTAACGTAATATGATGGCCATCATAAGTTATCAATGATTTACACGTAATGACAATTAAAAGTCCATAAATTCTTGTATTTCTTCCACTCTTTCTCTCTCTCTCACTCTCTCTTTCTCTCAGCCAACACATAAAGAGTGTCTATTTCCTGAGGAGTAGTATGCGTCAGGGCTACATCAATTGGACTGCTGCTGACATCAGCTAAGATTGTAAATAATAAGCCCTAATGGTGATTGCTTTATTTGAGTGTGTGTGCGTGTGTTTCGGTTACTTCTCATGGCGAAAATAAAAGTTTTCCTGCACAATCATTTTTTTTGTTTTATTTTTGGAATTTAAAAAAACAACCTAAACAAATTTTTTTATAGACTTTAGTGGTTGGTTCACTTTAAACGATAATGGAATCTAAAATAAAGTTAAAAATCTGTAGTAAAAATGTAAAATAGAAGGCATTTTAAATTGTAAATATACTTCTTATCTAGTTATTCAATCACACACGATTGGATAATTTATCAAAAACCACTGGAAATTTACTTTGTTAGGCACCTGTCATATTTGGTTTAAAGTTAATAAAGTTGAAGTGGCCGTGTTAACGTGTTAACCACTCTACTAATAATACTACTGATGTAGTCCATTAATAGAGGCACTTTAAACCTGCTGCTGAAGGCAAGAAGTCGAATCGAATATTATCTGTTGTCTTTTCGATTTCAGAGGAGAGACACATGGACCACTTGGGAAGGTTTACTTTGAATTAAAATTAATGGAACTAACGACTGTTCACATCGCTTAGTCAACGAAATGTACTTCGCCATTTCACCGTCAATATTTGATTTATTTTGTCTAATGCTGTAGGACAAACGATTTCAAATAAATAAAATTTATTTCGAAACACACGTGTTTTAAAAAGTTTTCAATGACTTTTCAAAGAAATTTTCAAAATCCTTTGCCTTACAAAAGCAGAATTCGTTTTGCAAATCAAAACTCGTCTTCAAGTCACTAACAACATCCCTGTCATCCATTCTCTTTATGCGGTTTTAAACGGAAATATTTTTCAAAACTTTTTTCGTTTTCTTAAGAAAGCTCAACACACACACACTCTGTAAAACACAGACTTTAAACTCATTCACACCTTCTTTACTGGTGAACCCGTGTTTATTAAGTATGTCAACACAAACATGACACATGACAGACAGTCAGTACCACTACTTAAACAAACACATATGCACACATCCCTGTTATCTAGTAGTCACATATACATAAATGACATACTCTTACACACACACACACACAAATACCCGAAAATGCTAGACAAACAATGGTTTTTCACTTTAAAATATTTCAAAAACAAAACCAACAAAAGGAAAATGTTTCTCATGAAAATTTTCATAATTAAGATGACATTTCATGTGTGTTGTGTTGTTATGGTATGCATAGTGATGCCATGGAGCGGTGCATACCGTGCGAAGGGGACAGAAATGAATATTTTTTTATGTTAATTGAAGTGTAGGTGTGTGCATATGTACGTAGTATGTATGTAGTATGAGTGAATATTTGTTTTGTTTTAAAATATTCAAGATGATGACATAATTAATGGTACGCGTTACATGTCATATTGTCGTTCATTCTGCCAGAAATAGTGGATATTTAAAGAAGTTTTGTATGTTTTGTTGTTTTTGTTTAACGGATCTCCAACGGTTTCAAATCAAACCTGAACAGAAAAGGGTTTTTGTTTTAATATTTTACAAGAAAAATATGTTGTTTTCTGAATAAACATACTGACAAAGTGGTGGAGGTGATGATAAATTATTTGATGTTTATTTAAGAAAAAAAAAAAAGATGACGAATTAGGAAATTTCTCAATAACGAAACAAAAACTGAGCGATCTTTTTAAAACATGGTTAGGGGGCCTTGTAGTATGCAAAGTAGTAAAGCCAACTATTGCAAGAATAATGGATTCCTTTTAATTACGCCTTTAGCTGCTTTCCTAGTATGTCATCCGTTCACAGTCTTCTTGTTTTCTTTCAAATAATATTTCCGTTTTATAAACAACGGCCTGCTTTATTTGAACCGTATGACATGAATTATTTGTATTGGAAGATATTTTTATTTTTATAAAATGTACTTTTAACGCCTAAACATATATGATATAATTAGTTTGGCTGCTATTCGTTTATCATTATAAGCTTTCAGGCGTATGATTGTAAATGGAAATGCAATTGTTATTGTTAATGGTAAGCATATCAATCAATTTGTGTAACCAGATCAATCAATTATTATTTGAAATACAATATATTGAAGAGGCAACACCTCTAAACCACTCACACGCTCACTCATTCATTCATTCACTCACTCTGTTTAGTTTCCAGCCATAAATAAGCAGAGTCCACTATTGTACATGCACACGCACACATTTAACGTACAGTAGCGAGCACAAAAAATGCAACGTTGGGTAAAATTATCTTTAAGTGCGATAATTATAAAAAAATGGTGACCAGTTCAAAATATTTCTTTGGGTTATTAATCCCTACAGTTATAGATACCTATTATCAATAACATTATGTAAATATTTTTAATTAATTAGTATTTTTATTTTGTCATTTATTAAAAAGAGTGCGAATTTCATGGGAGCAATAAAAATGCAACAGCATAAATTTTAATGTGTTTATTTAAATTAAATAGTAATTCTTACAAAAAAAATAATAAAATTAATATTTAGTAGCGTAGCCCTTATTTTTTATGACTTCTTGCAACCTAGAAGGCATAGAGTCGACTAAAGCTATTAAAGTGTTAATGGATATTTTCTCCCATTCACTTTTCAAAATTTCTTCTAATTGCCTCTTATTTGACGGATGTTTCCTCTTAACTTTCCGATCTAATAGCTCCCATAGATTTTCTATGGGGTTTAGATCGGGAGACTGTTATGGCCAATCCAAAACATTGTCGCTTAAAAAGTTTCGAGCTAAGCGACTTGAGTGCTTTGGATCGTTATCCTGTTGGAATATGCTACCAGGAGGCATTTTTTCCCGCAGATGAGGAAGCATGTATTCTCCAAGGATTTCACAGTACTTCTTGGCGTCCATTTTTCCTTCGATTTGAGTTAAGGGACCTACCCCATCACGGGAAAACGCACCTGTAAATACGTGACGTAAAATCAATAATTTTTTTTAAACATATCGTTTCTTACCCCATACCATTATTGATCCACCGCCATGTTTTACAGTTGGAAGTTGATATCTTGGAGAATATCTCTGTCCAGGCGGTCTTCGAACAAAATTTATCCCATCGGAGCCAAACAAATTAAATTTGCTTTCATCGCTCCACAAGACTTTAGCCCATTGTTCATTTGACCAATTCTTGTAACGTTTTGCAAATTCTAGGCGCTTCTTTTTATTGATTGCACTGATGAGAGGTTTCTTTGCGGGTCGTCTCGCATGCAAATTAGCCTCTTTCAACCTACGGCGAACAGTGTGAACGCCTATAGAGACTCCCATTTGCTCATTTGCGAAATTAGCAACGTCCACTGCGGTCTTTCGTGGATCTTTTTTAACCAGTGCAATCATCTGGCGGCCTTGGCGAGAGGTAGTTTTTCGAGGATTACCACTACCTGGTTTCCTTCCACACTATTTCTCAAGGAAAATCGAGATTTAATCCGACATACGGTTGATTGATTTACACCAAAGAGGTGTCCAACTTCACGCATGGATTTTCCTTCTTCTAAGGCTTTAATGATTGCAGTTTTGCTGTCAGCTGAGAGCTACTTCTATTACAAAACACATGTTGTATAACTTATTTAAGAAATTTTCAATTATAATTAAATAAATAACTTACTTTAACTATTTTTTTATTATGTTGCTAAAAATTTGCACTTTTTTCACTAATTCAAAAATATTTAACTTTTTAAAGCAGAATTGCAGAATTAAAGCAGAATTGAAATAAACTGTGGTTACTTTGAAAACTTATAATTGAAAGAATTAACAGCAAAAGAAAATAGATAAATTAGTTACCGTTATTTTGAAACAGATCTTATTAAAGATCATATGGCACAGTGTTGCATTTTTTGTGCTCGCTACTGTATATTGGCACACACTCACTCACTCACTACTGACAGTCATTTCAATTAAACATTTTGTTGAAAAATAAATTACAAATTTGAATCAAATTAATTAAATAAACACACACACAAGCACTCGTACACACCCACACTGTGTTGGCACTATTTGTAGTCAGGCCTATAGCCCCACGGCTGCCATCACTCGAATAATGAACAATTTTGTATATAATTTACATGGGTGGCTAGTTCCCCTCCCGCACACCTTTTTTTTGTAATGGCTTTAGCCATTATAATTCTAGGCCTTTAATTAATTTTTGTGTTCTGGCGCCTATTAACAAGGCTTTTATAATAAAATTTCAGTTTGATACAGAGTTTGAAGGCAATATTTTTGTCGATTTTCTTTTTTTATATATATACATATATTTGTGTGCACAATTTTAGGCGCTGTCATCTTTAGCCTGCTTTTATACACTTTTATTAGATTTGTTAACTGTGATTGTCATGCTTGCTCGGTAATTGCTTTTATCGCTTTTATTGCTTTAATGGTTGTAGTAAATATTTCTCGCATAAATGCTTAAATGCTCATTTGCGTTAATTTGACTTTGCGTCGTGTGCTACGCATGCTACTGTTCTCTTTGATGTTTGCGCCATTAAACATGGCATACTTTAAGGCGGAAATATATAAAAATATTAATAAATATCATAAATAGGCGACAGACAGTTAATTTGTAGCTGGCATGACTTCAATACGTTTCAAATGTAGTTTTCGCAACAATATTTTTTTATTTTCCACAATACCCCAACCATTAGCCAAAAGCCAATTTAAGAAAGCCATTCATTAGAAAAAAATTAACAAAACATCTAAAATTCGTTTAAAGGTGGAATTTATGAAGAAACTAATCCAGGCAAAAACATCATTTGGTACGCTTTCCTCTCTTTCATTACTCAATACTAACTTAAACTAGCCAATAATAGAAAGTTCTATAGCTAGGCTTGACAGTTACAATAAGTTCTACAACAAACATACACCAACTACAGATGCACTGGGCGTATCTAATCCCGATTTAGAATAGTAGGACAACGGCCAAGAAACTTATGATATATGATCGTATATAATCGTTCTAAAATTAGAATAAATTATGCTTTAGACGGTTTCCAAAGTAATCTAGTCCATGCTAAGCCTTATTTGATTTAATTAATCCGTTTACCTATTTTATGTAATTGAAGGCAAATCAACTTTCTAATTCATATTCTTAGAATTCATATGTAAAATTATTATCCGATTTCAAATATGCTTATGAATACAAGAAAACTGTTGTAAATTACTAGGCAAAATGCTTGTAAATTATTAACTGTAATATGTTCGCACGAATTATCCTGGCTTTCCTATTGTGTTTGCCTTTAAATTACCGAATTTCCTTTTAATTTCCTTAAAAATTTAAACAAAAGCCTTTCAGTTCCTTTAATTAAGTCTTTAAATATGGTTTTCATTCTACATATTCTTCTTCTAGTGTAGTCTTCCGTCTCTTCTTACTTGTTTTTGTTTTTGTTTTTCTTCTTCTTTTTCGTTTTCAATTTAAATGAACAGTATTAATTAATTTCATTTTCTTATTCTTATTCTTCATGTTTTTTGTTTTGTTATTTTTTCCCAGCCAATACAATACAATTTAAAGTTTATTCATCTTTATTTATACAAACGTGAGAGTTCTGTGAGTGTTTTTGTATTTATAAGTGCCACTATACGTATACATATGTATGTATCTGTGTGTGTGTGTGTGTATGTGTATGTGTGTATGTATGTAAATTTAATTTACATTTTACTTTAATACTGTTGTTATTATTGTTGTTATTATTGTTGTTGTTATTGTCATTTGTTTGTTCATCATATATGTACGTATGTCTTCAATTTATCCATCTGTCTGGTGTCAATGCTGTGATGCTGTTGTCTGTTGTCTGTTGTTGTCGGCTCAAGTCTATTATGCTGCTGCACTTGAGTGATTGGATAAACAAATTTTGTGGTCAAAACCATAGGCACAACAAATTTAGCAATAGTTGTGGTCAAAATCGAAAATACACACGTACACACACACACAAACACATATGCATAGTTTGTACAGGAAATTGTACCCACACATACACACACCCACACACAGAGAAGCAAACATTCTCTGTTCTATACTCGTTAGAATGATTGAGTGCTTGAATGTATGACTGGACACATTGAATGGATGCGTTGACATGTCAATATATCAAAACAACTAAAACAAATACAAACACAAACACAAACATATACCTCTTATTTACACCTACACATACATACATAGTTATACGATTACATAAAAGAAGTATTTAAAATAGGAAATACTCACTGACACCATTAATGGAATAACACTACATCGCACTAACAAACCAGATAGTTTGTTAACTTAAAATACTACGCAATACAATTGTCAGTCCGTAGATTTTGAAAACAAATTGTAATTACTTGCCGGATAGCTAAAGGTTATTATTCGTTGGCAAATCATAATGTGAGTTGAGATAAATTTTTTCTTTTAACTGTTACTCTCACTTATTTCATGAATATCTCACCATTGCTTCATAAATACTTAGCAAGGCACTAAGGAACTAATAAATGCTTTGCGGCCTGTAAAAAGTAGAGCAAGTCCACTAAGCAGAAAAATCACTTCATTTCGTTATTAAGGGATCGATTTTATGTTGAGAGAATCTATTTAAATTCTTTCCTGAATACAGAAGATTGAAGATAATATAGTAGTCGTCTGTAATTCGTTTGTTCATCTCGCAATAACGATATTGTAACCCAGATTCATTGAAATCACACACTTGGAGTATAGTTAATTACTATCCATGCAGTTAGATATCACGGTATCCTTAACCATCCCTGATAACTTAACTGCTGACCATATACACCTTTTTGTACAATTTCAACTTAGTTGAGTAGAGTGCATTTCAAAGTCTTCATTGAAATGCTTCATTTTCTCTTGATGCTACTACTGATGCTCTCTTGCCCGCCCTTATCTTTTAATAATAATTCTCATTATCTTCTAATGCAATATCCCCTTAAATGTTTTGCTGCTAATAATGTGTCAGCTTGTGCTATTGCCTTCTTACAGACTTTAGATTTCATTATTGTAAGTATTAGCATTTAATATATTGCCCATATTTGAGTTTTAATTAATGTAATTAATTTTAAACAAACCACTCTCAGTCAACCATCCCCCCCCCTCAACTTGCATTCTCCACTGCTTAGCTGATAGCAGACAAATGTTTACAATTCGATTCAAACATTCTTCAACGAATTTTAATTTTAATTTGAATTTAAGCATACGAAAATTACCGTAGAAAAGTTTTATAATGGAAAACTAAAAAACGAACGAAAAAAAGCTGCTTAAAAACTAAAAGAGAAACTATTGTTTAGTTTGTGGCACGAGTCGAGAAAAATAATTGTGATTTGAAAATAAATTTTAAAACTTTTAGTTGATAAAACACAATTACACAGCAAACGTATGTACGTAAGTACATCAAGAGCGTTGCAATGCAATGGTGTGATGTTTTGCAAGGTTTATCTTCCCATAATTAAATTAATTTGTGAAAGTGGTTAAAAGAAAACAAATCCAGCCACGCATACACAGAGACAGAGACAGAGAGAGAGATAGAAATTTGAGCATGTATCAGACAAACAGTAACACAATTAAAGGATACGAGTACATACTTACATATCGATAACTGTAATGGCATGCTTTGCAAAAGGGTTTTTTTTAGTAGTCTTTACTTCTATTTCTTCGTTTTTCTTTCGTTTCTTTGGCACTCTGCCTTAAATTAAATAAAATCTTAGTTTAACAAGACAAACCCTTTTGTGAACAACTTTTATTAACTCTAATCTTTGTTGAACACATTTCTAACAAATGACAACACCAACAATAATAACGAAAACAAAAACAAAACCAAAATCATCTAAAACTTTAGCTTACAAAAATAGGGCGTGTATTATAAAGCCTGTAAGAAATACGGGCAACCAGGAGAAAAACCCAAAAACAAAACAAAAAAAAAACAAAAAAACGAAGTGAAACCAACAACCAAAAGATGTTAATGTAACTGCTTGTTAAAGGCAAAAAATCGTGTCTTGCCAACTTAACACGTAAATAATCTTTTGCTATTATCTAAAGCAACAACAACAAGCAACAACAACAATAATTTGCAACCAAGAAAAATGTCACCGAATAAAATAAAAGGAGGCTGATATTTTATTGTTAAACACAGCGGCGTTGATGGTGTTGGCTTTGCTGGTTAAAATTGCATCGACAGGAGCAGGAGCATAGCGAGTAAATAACAAAATTCTTTGAAAAGAAACACACACACCCCACTAAGTTCTGTATCTGTATTGTAAACATCATCAAACAACTGTAAATACACACACTCACTCATTTTAATTATAAAACTTTTTCGTTTTTATTTTCTTTTTATCTTCGAAAAAAACTTGTTAAATTTTGTATTTTTCTATTGGCTTTTTGGGATAAGATTAACAAGGTAGATTGCATTATACATACACCCAAACATACACACACACCATACAAATATACGAGGGTTAGCAAGTAAAAGTTTTTAACATTCTCTCGCTTAAATAGAAATGAGTCTGTCTTTAGGCATGAATTTTATTTCTTTTTAAACGCTTGGATAATGACAACACCCTCATATACGTACATACATACTTCTGTGTACACTTTATGCGAAAGTTTTAAGAGAAAAAGTATGAAACAGAGAGAAAGAAAACAAGAGAGAGCGATAGATAGAGAGAGAGATAGCAAGTAGAGTTTAAGATTTGTATTTGGATTGGTTAAAATATTATAGACAATTTACCCGTGTTTGCAACATTTTTTCATTTTGTTTTTTTGGTCCTTTGGTTGTTAATTAAAAAAGTATTTTTAGCTTAAGCCGTTGCCGTAATAACAATATCAAAGCAAAAGTTAAATAATATTTGCGGAAAAGTACGCTGAGCATAATTAAGAGTGTAATTAATATTCAGTTTATTCTTCTGTTAATAAGATTTCTCTTCTTCTCTTGTTTTTGTTTCTATTGTAATAATCGCAATTTTATTGCAGGTAAATTCATTGCTCGTATATGTCCCTGGAGTATATTCTTACAAAAATTGAAGTCAAAATGCATATCGGCGAGTGTGGAGTGAATAAAGATAAGAATTCTATGTAGACCTAGAAGTAATATTTTTGAAATATTCTTGTATTTATAATAAAGACCATAAGTCTGTTTTTTATGATTACATTGGTTTCTTTAAACGGTACCACAAAGCATTACCACGAGTTTTTTTTTCTCTGTTTTTTGAAATCCCCTAACTTTACAGGTCTACATATACTGTGATAATACTTTCTTAAGAACCCCAGACATTTCTAATTAATAAAATACACAGTTGGTTGAGGAATATATGAGCGTCATACTAAATAAATATAATAATGATTGTGTTGAAAATTTTACAAATAATCCTCTAAAAAAGATTCTTAAATAACTACTTCCACTTGTGTCATTTGCACACACTTTTTTGTTTGTGTTTTGCGATTTTTTATGCAACTGTAACTCAAGTCATACAGTTTAGCATAGCTCTTTAGAAAAAATCCTCCTTTCAATCTTAACATAATCTCTCTGATCTAATCTCTGATGTTTTAGCATGTAGAAAACCAATTATTTCTTAAAATTGTTACAAAAATTATTCTCTTTCCTTTTCTCATTGCATCTCTCTTATATCATATCTTCATAAAAAAAAAAAAATATCACAAATGCTAATGCCCAATAATTCCTTTTTATTTATGTTTTTTTTTAGATTTTTTTCTTATATTCTTGTAGTTTTATTAATCGGGGTTATTGCTCTCCAACTTTAATTGTATATTTTTGTTGAAAAATGTTTATAATTTTCAGTATTTCCTTTTATTCAACAGTAGAAATAACCAAATAAGTGATGACACAAAAAATTTAATGGCCAAAGCAAAAGATTTGTTTCAAATTGGTATTCCTTTTTGTCAAGAAGTTTAGCTGAGGTAATCGGAACACCTACAAACTCTATATTCTGTTTGAAATAGAGAGCTCTTTATCATCTCAGCTCCGTTCATAACCAATCCATTTCCCAATTTATTTGCAATCTTTTTGTAACTATTCGATGAATAATAATGCCACGCCCATAAAAAAAAATGTTCATTATAATTAAAATTAAACAATATTTTACAAAGCTTTGTATATTACCAAAGAAATTAATACGGAAAGGAAAAACTTCTTTTATCTCATTAATTGCCAGTTTAAATAGTAGAAAAAAAACTAAATTAAAAAAAAAAATTAAAAGCATATTGAACAGATAGATGTTGTGTTATA
This sequence comes from Sarcophaga peregrina, assembly GCA_014635995.1. Lineage (NCBI taxonomy): Eukaryota > Metazoa > Arthropoda > Insecta > Diptera > Sarcophagidae > Sarcophaga > Sarcophaga peregrina. Next base: position 13,682,766 of record CM025793.1, on the reverse strand, counting down.
TTTAATTCCACTTAAAATATCGTTGTTAATTTAATTATTAATGTTTTTTGTTTTTTAATACAACAATGTACTCATATATTGTATGTACCCAAAGGCGATACAATCAAATACGACTGATATTTTAAGCAAACATTTAAGAGCGTCGAAAAAAAATAAAAAAGAATTCAAATTAAAATTAATCATACGCAAAGCATTCATCGATTTTTGTGTTGTGTTGGCCCCCAAAGGCATTCTCTCGATTTTTTTGTCGTTAATAAAAATCATTTAAAAACACATTTTTTTCTCTTCTATTTAACTAACAAATAAAATGTTTTTCTATGATTTTACTGGCATATACTCTTTCTATTTTATATTTTGTTCGCAAACCATTTAAATTTTTTTTTCGCCGAAAAAAATTCTTCATTTTTATACAAAAAACTACAGCGTCTGTTCTTTATACGCTTTACATTGTATGTCATAATCATTTAAAAAACGTTTATACAATAAAAACATCAACAACAACAACAACAAAAAAAAAACAACAACATAAGCAATTATTTGTATTTATTTAAACCATTATTTTATTTAAAGTATGAACTGCAATATATTTTATGGCATTCAGTTGATTGGTATACAAAGAAAAAATAGAATTTATAGAGTACGATGCTATGAAATTTAAATATTCTACAGCCTTTTAAAGAACAAAAAAAAACACAATAAAAAAACAATAAAAATCTTATCAAATTATTTGAATTATTTCTAACTGCCGCTATAATTTTAATCGGCACTGTGCGTTGCTACTGAAAACCAGTAAAATATCATCACTTAAATATGTGTTAGTGTGTGTGCTATGTAATCTGTCACAAGTCATAACAGTAAAAACTCTTAAAAAACAACTCAAAAAGGACAAAAATGACACTTTCGTGGAAAGAAAACTTCCGAGAATCACTTATAGTTCTTTCGAGATGTGTGATGCAGAGATTGAGCCAAGGTCTGTCCTCTAATAAACCAATACGATACCTAATATGCTACGGCGTGTTCATCAGCCACACGAATATATGGAACTCAACCATCAAGGGACAAACACAGAAGCAAACTGAGTAAATAAAATATAAGTGGAAATAGTGGCAAAAAATGCGAATAATGCTTAGTGCCTGGAGTAATGTTGCTTCTTTTAGAAAAATCGAATCTATAGTGATACTTTTATTTGATCCAACATCATTTTCAACCAAAAAAAACTGTTGCCGATATTTAGCTCTCTCATTCAATAATGACAGGGAATAGCAGAGGAATATGATGTCCTAGATTTAAAATCCAGATGCCTTCTACAATTAACGTTGATTAATTGAGTGCCCTGGTAGTCTAGTGGGTAGTTCGATTCCCACCAGAGACTGTGGTCTGTGACACTACACCGAAAACAAGGTCTAAGTTACTCAGCTCGTATATAATCAGAATTTAATTTGTAATTGTAATGTAATTAATAAATAAAAAAATAATGTTAACATCATATCTTATTCAACAAATTTTATTTGACTTTGATTGTTCAATTATATTCCGTTTCTTCAGTATGCCACTGTTTTTGCTAAAATACATGTGAAAAACGAAATTGAACCCAAACAGAGTTACGAGTGGTCATTGTCCCTTGTTGTTGATATTTTATGGTGCTGTCATCTCCAGCAACACTACTTCATGTTAGATAAACATCATTATTATGATTGTTGTTGTTGTTGTTGCTGTTTCTGTTACATTGTTATACATTTTCTAAATTGTTATGGCCATTATTATTTCAGTTTATGGTTAATTTTGTTGTAGTTTTTGTAGTCATTATTGTAATTGTTAATATATGTTGTTGTTGTTTTTGTTTTTTTAAGTAAATATTTACAACACTGCCCAAACATAGAGTCGTCATTCATATAGTAACTCAGTCAATTGCAAAACATTTTACAATTTGTTTCCTTTGTTTTGCACTCCTCTCCTTATTTCTCCAGTAAATGGTGGCACAGTTTTGTTAGTGAAACGCTATGAATTACAGTCAATAGGTCAAACCACAGAATATTTAATTACATGACCATAAAGAAAAAGAAACGAAAACTCATGTAATCGCTGCATGCCAAAGAGAAGAGCAAATATGTCAACGGAAAATATTTAAACACACAACCGTTCTACAGCATCACCGCCTCTCCATAAGTATGCTTTGCTTTTTTGAGGAAAATAAACTAAATAACTAAGCAATTTTAAAGGAATTTATTCTCTTTAATTTTCTGGTTAAAATAAATTTTATCTCACACCCTCTTTCCCTCTCTACGGCAAATAAATGGGTTCGTTTTTTTTTTTTTATTTAAATCTATCATTATTACAATTTTAAAATAAAAAAATAATTTTAATATATACAGAACTTGAGATATAACTAAAATATAGTATTGCAGCAATTAGGAACTTATTTTTACAAAATAGGTGGCTTATTAATTATAAGGCAGTTTAGGGGAAAAGATAGAACAAAAACCCCAATTATTTTTAATTAATTAGAAAAATTTGATAATTTAATTACTTCTATAGAATTTTATTATTGAAATAATAGAAGAAATTATTCACTCAAATTTCTTATGGTAGCGTAACTTGAAGATCTGTTTCGATCTTCGAATCTTTGGCAAAGATTAGTGGTTGTGGTTTCAAACATATCTGCTTTATATCGCGTGTGGAGACGAGCAGTAGAATATAATCTCGGTAAATTATATATTATTTTAAAGTTTTTGTTTTGAATAATTTGAAGCTTTTTCAAATATGTTTTGGCGCAGCTATCTGCCCATATTTGGCATCCATAGTCGGACGAATGCACATTTTGTAAAGTAGAAGTTTATTCTTAGTGTTCAGTTTCGATTTTCGATTTAGTAGAGGGAAAAGTGCTCTCCCGCATTTTATAGCTTTTTCGCAAGAATATAGCACATGTTCTTTAAACGACAAGCGATTATCCAGAACGATGCCTAGATATTTTATGGAGGTTTGAATCGGAATTTGGTGTCCCTGAATGCGAAGCGAAATGCTGAGAATTCTTTTTGACGACTTATTAAAGGGAAAAATTATTGCTTGGGTTTTTCCTTCATTAATTTGTATTTTCCACTTTGTGAAGTATTTTTCGATATGCACGAAGCTCTTGTTCATTTTTCTGACGATAGCATTTGAGACTTTGCCACTTGAAACAATAGCTGTATCATCAGCGTAAAGGGCCAATGTTGAACTTTTTGGAATATAAAATCGGTGATAAAACTGAGCCTTGCGGAACGCCAGCTAAAATTCTACGACAGGCAGATCTTTTTCCATCTATTTCCACCACGAATGTTCTATTTGTCAAAAAACTTTTTACAATTTTTTGAATAGACATAGGATATCCAAAGTTATTCAGTTTATAAACAAGACCATTGTCCCATAAAGTGTCAAATCCTTTTTCTATATCCAGAAAAATAATGCCCGTGCTTTTACGTTGAGATTTGTTTAGCTTCACAAATTTTACAATTCTTTTGATTTGATGAATCGTAGAGTGTTCCCTACGGAAACCAAATTGTTCTGCTTTTAAAATTGAGTTGGATTCTGTGAATTCATATATTCTGTTAAAAATGATCTTTTCGAAAACTTTATCTAAACAATTCAGCATACTAATCGGTCGGTAGCTTGATGTCAATTTTGGGTTTTTACCCTGTTTTAAGATGGGAATAACTTTGGCCGTTTTAAAAATGTTGGGAAAATATCCATTTTTTAAACACCAGTTAAAAGCTTTAGATAAAATATTAAAAATTGAATCCGGCATATTTTTGAAAACGATTGATTTAATGCCATCAATCCCAGGTGCTTTACTGTTTTTCATAAGGTTTACATAAAATCTTATTTCTTCCACAGTCGTTAACTCATTTTCTATATTCTCTTGAATGCATGTTCTATCTAACCATTCACAATATTTTAATACTTTGTTTTCATTCGGCGATGTTATATTACGGGTTATCCCATGGAAATCTTCAAATGCTTGAGAAATAACGTTTGCTTTGACCTCACTATCATATATGTTAGCGCCATCTCTGGTCAGCACACCAACAGCTGATTTCTTACCTTTTATAGCCTTCGTTAATAACCAGAATTTTTTCTTACCGGTGGGTAACGCTTGAATAAATTGCGACCAGCTGTTATTTCTGTCATTAATCACGTGGTACTTAATCAATATGTTCAGCTGTTTTATGATGCTTGTCAGTGTTATTCTTTCTGCCAAATCTATACTTCTTTGCAATTTTCGACGATATTTTCTTCTTTGACGAATTAAATACAAACTAATACGGGTTAACTTTTTCTGCCAAGTTTCAACCTCTGATACGGGTATTAACTCAGACGATCTCTGGACAATCTGCGTAATTTTAGATAAAATGTCCTCAATATTGGTTTGTTCTATTACTACAGTATGTAAATTTATACTTCTGATCTCATCATCTACCCATTTCCTTATAGCGATCCAGTTTGCTTTGTTATACTGGGGAACACAAGTCGGTTTAACTATAATGGATCCATAAATTGTGCACGTCATTGGTACGTGGTCGGAACTTAGTATGTCTTCATGGGTTTCGATTGGTGATATCGATAGACTGCTGTTTGTTAGCAGAAGATCCACTACCGAAGTCAATGTTGGTGATATTTGTTGACCAAATCTTGTGAAGCTGCTGGGATATTTTATATAGTAATTTGATATGTTTGGATGGTTGTAGAGTCTATTACCAGCTCTGCTGCTATAATGGCAATTCCAACTCGGGTGATTCGCATTAAGATCTCCGAAAACAAAGAAATCGCTTCTTGTTGATGTTATTTTGTCTAGGTCGTCAGTAAAATATGGTGAGTACTTCGGACAGTAAGCAGAAGTAATTCTAATTGCACGGTTATTAATTCGAACTATAATGGATACAATTTCTATTGTAATAGTGGGCAATTTTGGAATACGTTGAAAAGAAATACTTTTTTTGATCCCAATCAAGACACCTCCTCCATGAGTTGAGCGATCCTCTCTGATAATGGTGTAATTTCTTAACTTAAACTTATGGTATGGTTTAAGAAAAGTTTCGTTGATCAAAACAATATCAATATGTTTTTCATTAAGGAAATGTTCCAGTTCAAGAATTGCGGACGGCGTTGTTATGCCCTGGGCGTTCCAGTGCATAATCTGAAATTCATTTTGGGTAAGTCATACCAAGAACTCTCATTTTGTCATATTTGTTCTTGCATTTTTGTAATGCATCAAGAGCTTCGAAATATATTTCCAGGATTTTTTCATTGGAAATGTCATTATCCTCGACTTCAAGTCTAGATTGTGCCATGGACGCATATGTAACTTTATTTAAATTACCTGATTGGATATATGTACCTTTATTTAATTTCGGGAAATCCTTTTCCGAAAATTCGATATCGTGTGATGACTCTGGTAAGTAACGATTCTGTGGCTTTTTGCTTATAATCCTGTGTCGAATTTCTAAATATTCCTTCCTGAGAGGACATCGAGGGTCATCAACTCTGTGGTTAAAATGTTTTCGGTTCCTTTTAATGCAATTGTAGCATTTGTATATAACAGGACCATTTGCTGGCATCCTTGTCCAGTGGGCAAACAGAATAATCGTGAGATCCTCCACAACCTAAACACGCCACCTTCCTAAAGCAATTTGCGGCTCCATGACCATACATGGCACACTTGGAGCACTGTGTAGGTCCTTTTTTACTACGTAAGGGATTTCTCCACTGTACGACAATTCCACAAAAATATTTTATTTTTCTTACCTCACGCTTTGTAATTTGATTTTTATTGAACTCAACCATATACAAAGCATCATTTGCGTTTGAACGAGAGGTTAGAATTTCTTTCGTTGACAGAGGTTCAATGTTGAACATTGACTTAAATTCTTCATTAATAATTTTTGTATTGAGTTGAGGTAGACCATATAATACGAGCTTGAATTTTTAGTTGTCTCTTATCGGATGAGTGAAAAAAGTCAAGTTATTTGATTTTAGAATGGAGACAATCTCGTTGTAGTCATCTAGAGTGTTAGGCATTATTTTTGTTCCAATTGACATTCTTTTGTATTTACACTTTTGGCCTAGTAATTCAATTATTTTGTTGAAGTTAAGATCGCTGTCAACAACAATCGGTGGAAGCTTATTAATAGAAACCGTTTGAACCTCGCTTTCAAGGCTACCTGCGTCAGAATCATCTAAATCCGATAGTGCTTGGAACTTGTTTTTAGTTGTCGGTTCACTAAATTTTGATTGTTTAAATTTTGGATTATTACCCCAATAGATTTTGCGTTTATTGCTCATTTGGAAAAATAAGAAAAAGAGTTATTTGTTTAATTGATTGTGCACGCGATAAATCAGTCGATTTTAACAACACGTCTGAATGCTTTTAACAATCACATGCGACTGGAAATAAATGGGTTCGTTTCTAGATTCTTATATCAATTATCTTCAACTTCACGTACATCTCGCTATACATATAGTATAGGTGTTGAAGTTGATTCCCGTCCGCAAGCTTATGGGCTTTTACACTTCCATGAATCATTGGTGAAATATGCAGGCTTTTTCTAATAAATATTAAGAAGATCACACTATTCTGTCTGAAAATCCGTTTGAAAGTCAATTCCTCCTATTTCTTTCCATTCAATTTTCCACTTGACCGGAATTTTTCTTTCAATGCATTGCAGGTAACGTACTTAAATATCATCAATAACCCGAAATAACACAATAAATTTGTATTTCAAATAAAAAATTTTAAACTCTTGAATATTAACAATTTACTCTATGTCCGGTAATTAACTTTATGGTTCTCTTTAATAAAAAAGAGGCTTACAAATCAGCGTATTTTATATTTAACTACTCCTGGTATACATTTTTAAACTGGAATCTGGCATTTATTTACAAAGTGTTTCTAAATCAACCAACTAACCACTCACTACTCACTGCTCTTCTCAAAACGAAAAAGTGTTAAAAATTATTTTCGAAACTGAATTGTTATGCATACTTTATGGCTTTGCCTAGGGATCCACAAAAAAAAAAAATAAAAAAGTAACATTCCTCCCCTGGCATTCTTTAGCTGTAAACAATATTTAAACTTCACTCTTCAATTTTTCGCTTTTTTGACTGTTATTAACAAAAGATACAAATTGTAGCAACAGCAATAAGAATAATAACATTGTTAAAGTAAAGTAAAGTAGAACAACAACAACAACAACAACAAAAAAAAAGAATAATTTCGAATGTCTGTATAAATAAAGGTGAAGTAGAAAATAAAACTAAACAACTTGGGAAAAAAGTTTCGTTTTTTCTTTTTCTATTCGTTTTGCTTTTTTGAATAATTTCCATTTTTTTTGTTTTTTGTTCTTTTTTGTCTTTATTTTTTGGTTGTTTCAGGACTCTAAAATTCAACAACGAAAAACAACTGCAACAATTACGACTGCATCATTTAAACAACAAAATGAAATGAAATCATCATAGAAAAAGGGAATTTTTGTTTTTTTGTTTCACAATCCTCTGACGAAAATAGAAGTGGCAGCAGCATAAGCAGCATTTTTGTTGCAATCTAGCAAATATTGTACTAAGGCAACCACAACAACAGCAATGGCAATGGCAACAAAATTAAAATAAATAGTGTTTTACTACATTATGTAAACAGCACAACAACAACAACAATAACAACACTCAACTCAACAAAACATAACTGAATAGAACACAGTTGTTGATGTTAAAATAATAGTTGGTCAGGTAAAATAGATTTTTTCCAAATTCTCTGACTCTCTCTCTCTCACTCTTTCTCTCTCTTCCTACTTTTTCGTTTCTCTTTCAAAGACAGCTGGTTTTTTGTTCCTGGTTAGAAAATATTTAAAAAAAAAAGTCTTTTTTAAATATTATTTTTATACTTTTAGAGAGGACGCAGTAAATTTGAAGAGAAAAATGCAATATTTTTACAAGTTATATTAAAACATAACGGAGAGCCTATTAAAGTTTTGGAGTTATGCTGAAACAATATGAAAATGATTTTAAAGATCTTTTCTCTCAAAGCAGAATGATCGTTGTACCAAATCTATCGTTTTTGGCACATTTACATACCCACCCTGACGTATGATTAATATTCAAATAAATAGAATGCATTGAATATTACACATACAACACGTTGGACATTATGATACCAAAAAGTTTAATCAAATTAATCATGACTACATTGACTGCTTTAACTAAACTCTAAACCTCTATTAAAGGATTAACCGATTATCGATTTTAGAAGTAATGTTAAATAAAGCACATATTAAGCTGTTATTTAACTGAATATTTACAAAATAGCAACATCTACTTCCCTCTCCGCTTACCTGTAGAAACCGTTAGTCTTGCGTTAATTTCATACTAAGTTCCACTTTTCAGCACTTGTAGGAAATCTTAAAAATTTACAATCTTAAGTAGAACCATTTAGACAACAAGGGGAAACTTCCCCCATTTCGTATTACTCTTGTTTATGTCCAGTAATCTGTTCATCTGATAATTTAACTACAATTTTCCATTTGTCGATGAAAATGCTTGGCTTTTAAACAATTTAGTTGATAATTTTGTTGCTCTTCATTTCTTGTTTTATATTTTTTCTTTCATAATTTTTTTTCGTTTTTATTTTTTCATGATAAAATGTTTTTCTTTTTTTTTTTTTGTTTTTTGTCTGTTGCAGTCGATAAGTGTACTACAACACACTGAATGTTGGACATGTTTTAAAACAGCTATCAATACATGTCATCTGAAATGATTTTTAAAGTCCAGTTTTTTCTTCTTTTTGGTTTTTTTTTTTTGCCCAGTTTATGTGTAAAAGACTGTCTGAGTTTGTTGGAATGTGGATGTATATGTGCTGCTGCAATAATCCTTCTTTTGCCTGGCATGTTGAACAAATATGTCATGTTGTCCACACACATACATATATGCTCGTCGTATAATATCGTTGGTAAAACGACATTCAATAACTTCTGGGTAATTGCTTGATCCATATAAAGTAAATGAACTACAACAACAACAACAACAAGAGCAGAAGCAAGTCAAAATCGAAGTAGAAGACGAAAGAAATGAACAAGACAACTTACAACGGGAAACAGCAGCATACTTTTATTGAAAGACAAGACAAGACAAGAAATAGTTTTAAAGTGGTTGTATGTGTGTGTGTGTGTGTGAGTATGTGTTCGGAAATAGTTCAACATGATTTCTATTTATTGAGTTTATTTCACTTCTTTATGTTTTTACAGTTGTTTCTGCCATTTTGTTGTTGCTGCTACAGTTGTTGTCATTTGTAACAATTTATTTTCAAAGATTTTTCATTTTGTTAGAGACTGCATTTCATGTAACTAATCGCTGTCATGTTAAAAATGTTAAACAATTATTATATCCATTACACCCATTGCCTCCCTTCTCCTTCCTTGTAAAATATTTCCGTAGTGTAGTGCTGTAGTCCATTGTATAGTCTTCAGGACTTGCCGAAAGTTTTCCAATGTCTATCTGTCATTAATAGTCCAGCGTTTGTATTCATGTTTAATGGAAAAATACATTTTTTGTACATTGTACGCAGCGTTATAAAATGTGTTCGAAAGAAATTCAGGAAAATAATTACATTTTAGGTTATGAATGCTTTGCCTTTAATGAATTGATTATTATTTGAGCCGATAAACAACAATGTAAGCTGCTATATGAGCTTGCATTATAGTCACTCTATAGCATTTGTTTTGGTATTATCGGTATATATGTATGTAAATACCTTGAGAATTTCTTTTCGAACACCATCAGTAGGTTAGCTTTGATGATATGCTCAAATTAACGAAAGCGTTTTAGATGAATTTTCTGGCGAAGCGATTGTTGCGCCATAATTGCTTCATTTATTCATTCGATGTATTTCAAGGTCGAGGGTTAATAAACCTAAGAATGAACATTTCAATTTTAGAACCAGTCGAACATCATTAACTTGTACCCAATCAAGACAATCTGCTGATAGTTGCCTATTTTGTGAATCGACGCAACATATAATCAAAATTGCCCTTCTTTCGCTGCTGAGCCAATAGCCGAACGATTCGATTTTATAAAATCCGTGCCAGCATGTATAAACTGTCTGAAAAAGGGACATACAGTTGCCAGGTGTCCATCCTCTAAGTGTCGGATATGTAATGGTTCACATAACACATTACTTCACCGATACAATACAAGTTCTGATAATTCACCCATAAACTACTCTGAACGGCCTTCGACTTCTTTCGCTTCTGTTAACTTTTCGGCGTCAGATGAACGCATAATTCTAGCGACGGCTGTGGTAAGAGTAAGAAGTAGTTCTGGTCAACTTATACCAGCCAGAGCTCTTTTAGATTCCGGTTCTCAACCTAATTTGATAACCGAGGAACTAGCGCAACTACTACGTTTGAAAAAAGAAGGAGGCAGATTAAATTTGAATGGCATCGATGAAACAAATTCAGTATCCAAATCTCGCGTCAATTTAACGGTTACTTCGAGTGTCAACTCTACCCAATTTGCTTCAAAGTTTTGGGTATTAAATTCAATAACGAACTTGCAACCTGCTCGTAGGGTCAACATAGCTAGTTTGAACATACCGTCAAACATGAAATTAGCTGACCCTTACTTCTATGAGCCGCAAGGCATCGATTTGTTAATTGGCGCAGGTCCTTTCTTCGAATTATTGTGTGCTGGCCAAATCAAATTAGGCCCGAGTCTTCCAGTTCTTCAAAACACTTCTCTTGGTTGGATTGTTACTGGAAGATACAATTATTCAAAGGACTTTTGTAACACTAAAGTATTTCATATAAATACTTCGATCGAAGACGAGGAGCATGGAAAATTTGAGAACGGGCTCAAGACTACAGAACGACGTCTTCCGTCGGAAAAATTTGTCTGATCCTAAATTATTAGGATCTTCATTTGAAACTACCAAGGGACAATTCCTCTCTTTGGCTATCCAGAAATCTAGTTTTTCTGAGGAGATTTCTAAATTACAGAAATCTCTAACATTATCTGGAAAAGAGAGAACGTTTTCACTTTTAAGGGTAGGTGGGAGATTGCTTAGTGCAAATTTGTCATACGCAACAAAATTCCCACTTTTATTACCGAAGCAAAATGTCTTCGCGTGTTTCACATATAAGGCGGTGTATTTAGAGTCAGTGGCTAAATCATCCACTAATCCCTCTCATTTCTCGTTTAAAAGGTTTGCTGCAAGAAGAGGTTTTCCCAGAAAGCTGTATTGCGACAACGCGACGAACTGCGTCGGAGTTAGCAGGGTTCTCATGAAGCTTCAACAAGCGTTCGACAGGAGTCGACAAGCGTCGTCCGGGGTGAGGTTCAGCTTCATTCCACCTCGGGCGCCGCACTTCGGAGGACTGCGGGAAGCCGCTTTGAAACAAGCGAAATTCCTACTTCTACGAGCAGTGAGCAACTTGGCGCTCACTCAACAGGAAATGGAAACAATGCTAGCAGAAGTAGAGGCGGTGCTGAAGATATTGCACATCGCACCGCTGTCTACAGACCCCCACGACGGAGAAGCAGTAACTCCAGCTCATCTGCTGATAGAAGACGGTCTGCGTTCGCTGCACCCAATCTACAAACTGGCTCCACTCGATTTGATTGAAGATGCCCAGTCCTTCAATGGGGCCGGAATGTTGCGCCATAATTGCTTCATTTATTCATTCGTTGTATTTGGTTTTTATATGCTTATATTTTGTATATACTTATTTATGTATCTACAATTAAATTATATAAACACAAATTGGTACCATAGAATAAGGTTATTGAATATATAGAATAAGATAAATAGGTAGGCAACTGTTAGAATTAAGTAAACATATGCTAGAATTAAGTAAGAAAAGAAAGTGAATAAATCAGTTGAATAATGTAATCATACTCGTTCGGTCCTTTTATTTCGCTTAAAGTTGGTCTTTGCGATCAGAAGTTAAGTGTCCTATTTTAAATTATAATTTAATTAATTTAAGATCCTTAAAAAACATTAAGGAAAAACAGCGATAAGAAAAGCCAGTATATGCCTTTATTACAATCATAATTTTAACAGAAATAGTTGACCTGCTGTTGACATTTTTGCCGGAAACCTTGTTGACTCAATCGTAACTAGGCAATAAGAGCGAATAAATCTTAAAGTTTTTGTAACATTTGCAAACACTTCTGAGGCCATTATCTCAGGATTAATGGTTCGCTACCCATATCCATATCCCATAAATAAACAAATTAAACAAATTCTCTTCAATTACATTTTTTATCGAACAATTTTAATTTAATTTCTGTTTCTTTAATTTAAAATAAGTACTTAAGTTGGACTTTAACTCTCTGTCTTTCGCTTTCTTTATCTCTCATGGTTTGTTAAATATTTTATTCTGTAAAAATTTAAATGCATTTTCAATTCATTGCACATCATATCACAGCATCATTTCATGCCGCACCAGCTCACAGCCTTAATGACGAATAGTGGAGCAACCAACGTATTTAATCTGCTTTTATTACAACAGCTTTTTAATGGCATAAAACAACACTGAGAGCAACAGACTACTTTAAGCATACAAGATTTTATGTTTTCAATTGAAATTAAGTACAAAATTTTTCTCCGTGTATTTTCTGTTTTCTTTTTTTAACTTTAGCAACCTTGCCTTGCGCTCTTAGAGTCCTTGCTGTTGCAGTTTCATTGGCTTTCACTGACATTATATTGTCAATTCAGGCGGCTTATTATCTTTACAGACACTTAAATTCGTGTGCATTTAAGTTTAAATGTTAAAACAAAAATAAATTCAAATAAAATTTAATAAAATCACAAAAAAAAAAAAAAGAAAATGAATAGACAACAACTGAGCAAGCATAAGAATATATTTACGCTCACTTTCCTTAGCTCCTCTTTCAGTTCAATGTGGATTTAAATGAAAGGTCATCTGCTTTTCTTTAACAATAAAAATATAAGAGAAAAAAAAGATTTAAAACAAAATGCAATAAAACGAAGTGAAGTACAATGCAATAAACGATAAAAAAAAGAAAGGAACAGAAACTTGCAAAGGAAAGGAAATGGAAATGGAAAATTTAAAATTACATGGGAAATCGCATTAAAGTTAAACTTGTAAATGCCGCAGCAGAACAATACTGGTTCGATACATAGGAAAGAGAAAATTAAAACACACCGAAATGCATCAGGGATAGGTAGTTGGGTATCCATTTAAACGGAAACGGAAAGTATAAAAAAAGTGAATCTGAAATTGTAAGGTGAGCGAATGAATGAACGAATGAATTAAAGTGCCAACAGTGTTGTAAAGTGATGTAGAAAGATTAAAAAAACTACAGCACAACAAATGAAATTAAATTAAAATCCAAACTAATCTTACGTAAAGACGTATGTTTGGCAGATATTACAGAAACAATTTCTTGTGAAACACTTGTACCACCTGCTGCTGTCCCTTGAAAAACTGATTACAACCGAAAAGAGAGCAAATAAATATGAAATAATTTCATTTTACATTTTAACTGTGTGTATGTGTGTTGTGTGTCCTTTTAATTAAATTTTTTTTTTTTTTGTTGTTTTCCCTCCCGTTTTCTTTTACACTCTATCCCTCTTTCTTTGTCTCTGTTATTGGTTTTTTCATTTAATTTTAAAACAAAAAAAAAAAAAACAAAAATCTGAGGCAAAAACTGTTACAAAACAAAATGTTGCCCACGACGATTCCTTTTCATTGTAGATTCTGTTATTGTTATTCGGTTCGGAACAAGTTTGTATTGCAACACATGGCTCTGAAAATAACCAAGACACAATGCTGCCCGTCTCTGTCTATATGCAGGGCTGCGGTGAATTTTTTTTTGTTATTGCGTTGAACAAAGTTATTGTCTGAGTTCCGTTTTTATATAAATATTACGAGCGAGACGTACCCAGCATGTAATATTGTGGTTTCCATTTGAATTCATTCATTCACTCATTCATTCATTTCATAGATTTAAATACAACGCGTAGGCTTTAGTTTTTTGTTTTTTTTTTTTTTTTCGAATTGAAATCTTTACTCTTTTATGTATTTTTATTCTGGAAGGTTAAATTTTAATTTAAAATTTTACAAAGATTTTTCGCAGGACGTCAGTTTTTAAAAATATTTCCAACAATGCATTAAAATCTGCTACAATATGCAGCAACACTTTAAAAATCTTGTTAATTTAATGGGTTTAAATGCCTTTCGAAATTATGAATCGGTTGATAATCGCTTCTGGTTTAAATTGTAAATTCAGACAAATATTTGTGGAGAGCATGAGGAGTACTATGTGACCATAATCAGCTCGGTCAAATAAATTTCCAGCATATTTTATCGATATTCCCATGCTCTATGATGTAATATCACTTCCAATTCCCATATAAATGAGTACTCAGAATCGAGTCCAGTGCTGTAAGCGAAAGTTTTTTAAATTTTTATTAATTCACAAAAATTTATAATTTTTATTAAACTTTATAATGGCTAATGAACCTTTAAAGGCTTATTTACTATAAATCTCTTTAATATTCGGTTTATTACGCAGATAATAAGCCTGTTTAAAATTGTTTAATTTATTATATCAGCAACCATTTTTGTTTTTTCTTCAATCATATCAATACGATACGTTCTTAATTAAAAAAACAAAAATTAAAAAATAAATGATTAAATGTTTAATAGGACTTTAAATGAAACTTAATATGAAAATTGATAATTTATTTGAATTATTTCAACTTTTTTTTAAAAACTTTTTCCCTTTTTTTTTTGCTTCAAGCACCAAAAACCACTGTCACTACCAACCACTATGAGCTTAAAATGTTTAGCCATAATCTCCGATAATATTTTATGGTGTATTAATGTTTTATAATAATAATTTATGTTTAGATAATACATTTTAAAAAGCCATTAGCATAAATATTAACAAATTATTATGGATTTAATAAAAATTGAAATTTAAACCAAACAAAAAAAAAAAAAAACAAAAAAAATAAAACTACACTGAATTTATGTCTGAACAAAAAAAACAACAAAAAAGGTCATAAATTCATAAACAAAAATGGAAAATAGTAAAACTACAAAACCAGAGTAAAATAAAATCAATAATAATTATAAAATAAAAGACCATGAGCAACCACTACTAGTAAAAGAGAAAGTTTAACTCTTTATTTGATAAAGAAACAAAAAAATAAAATAAAAGAAGCAGCTTTCAAAAAAAAGAAATAACAGAAAAACGGATTTTTTTTTTAATAAAAATAAAATATCTGAAGAGCTTATTTTATAAAGCTCAAATTGTCTGTGTAAAAGAAAAAAATTATATTTTATAATCCACATACACACACACACACACACACACACAGACTCAACATACACAACTAGAAATTTAAATGAAATTTTTTTATTTTCAAAACTCAATGATGGAAAAGATAAAGAAAAATTAAATTGAATATTGACACACATTTACAAACACATTGCCACACTATCACTATATGTACTTACAGTAGCGAGCACAAAAAATGCAACACTGTGCCATATGATCTTTAATAAGATCTGTTTCAAAATAACGGTAACTAATTTATCTATTTTCTTTTGCTGTTAATTCTTTCAATTATAAGTTTTCAAAGTAACCACAGTTTATTCCAAATTCTGCTTTAAAAAGTTAAATATTTTTGAATTAGTGAAAAAAGTGCAAATTTTTAGCGAGCAAAAAAAAAAAAAAAAATGCAACATAATAAAAAAATAGTTAAAGTAAGTTATTTATTTAATTATAATTGAAAATTTCTTAAATAAGTTATACAACATGTGTTTTGTAATAGAAGTAGCTCTCAGCTGACAGCAAAACTGCAATCATTAAAGCCTTAGAAGAAGGAAAATCCATGCGTGAAGTTGGACACCTCTTTGGTGTAAATCAATCAACCGTATGTCGGATTAAATCTCGATTTTCCTTGAGAAATAGTGTGGAAAGGAAACCAGGTAGTGGTAATCCTCGAAAAACTACCTCTCGCCAAGGCCGCCAGATGATTGCACTGGTTAAAAAAGATCCACGAAAGACCGCAGTGGACGTTGCTAATTTCACAAATGAGCAAATGGGAGTCTCTATAGGCGTTCACACTGTTCGCCGTAGGTTGAAAGAGGCTAATTTGCATGCGAGACGACCCGCAAAGAAACCTCTCATCAGCGAAATCAATAAAAAGAAGCGCCTAGAATTTGCAAAACGTTACAAGAATTGGTCAAATGAACAATGGACTAAAGTCTTGTGGAGCGATGAAAGCAAATTTAATTTGTTTTGCTCCGATGGGATAAATTTTGTTCGAAGACCGCCTGGACAGAGATATTCTCCAAGATATCAACATTCAACCGTAAAACATGGCGGTGGATCAATAATGGTATGGGGTAAGGAACGATATGTTTAAAAAAAATTATTGATTTTACGTCACGTATTTACAGGTGCGTTTTCCCGTGATGGGGTAGGTCCCTTAACTCAAATCGAAGGAAAAATGGACGCCAAGAAGTACTGTGAAATCTTTGGAGAACACATACTTCCTCATCTGCGGGAAAAAATGCCTCCTGGTAGCATATTCCAACAGGATAACGATCCAAAGCACTCAAGTCGCTTAGCTCGAAACTTTTTAAGCGACAATGATGTCAATGTTTTGGATTGGCCATCACAGTCTCCCGATCTAAACCCCATAGAAAATCTATGGGAGCTATTAGATCGGGAAGTTAAGAGGAAACATCCGTCAAATAAGAGGCAATTAGAAGAAATTTTGAAAAGTGAATGGGAGAAAATATCCATTTTCGCACTCTTTTTAATAAATGACAAAATAAAAATATTAATTAATTAAAAATATTTACATAATGTTATTGATAATAGGTATCTATAACTGTAGGGATTAATAAACCAAAGAAATATTTTGAACTTGTCACCATTTTTTTAAAATTATCGCACTTAAAGATAATTTTACCCAACGTTGCATTTTTTGTGCTCGCTACTGTATATTGTTATTGCGTCCCGTTATACCATTCACTCACTCACTTTCTCTCTTTTTATCTCTCTCTCTCTATCTCTGTCTTTCTTTCTAATTCCTAATTCTACATAAAATTTCACCTACAAATACTAACTCACCCATCTTTAAAAAATCTTAAGTGCCCCTACAATAATTTCCTTTTCTTTAATGTACATGTGGATGCGTATGCTAAAGAGAATGTTAGTGTAAGAGTATATGTATGACTGCGTATGTATGTATGTATGTATGTGCGATCGTTATACAAGGTTATGTATTTGAAGTATTTTACAAAAAAAAAACAAAAAAAACAAGAAAATTTTAAACATTTCATGAGTACTTCTTCCTTTCTAAAGAAGTTGGGTAAGCATTACAACATATGCATGTACTTTGAAAGTGAAAGCGAGGGTTGTTAGAGAAGTACTGTTTTATAAATGTTTAATAAGGCTTCTTTAAAGAATAAAAAGCTTAATAACGAAAAATTATAAAATTTTATAAAGTTTCCTAAATTTAAAATTTAGGCAGCTTTTATTGATCGATTCTAAAATTTTTTTCTGAATATTTAAAAGTACAAATATAACAAACCATGATATTTCCTTTAATCAAAAGCTAAAAACAAATTTACCACAATAATGCGTGTAAAAGTGGATAATTCTGTTACCCTGTAGACATACGACATTTATGATATACAGCAGTCCTGCTAGCCCAGATCCAGGGGACGTGTTCAAAGATACCATGTGAAGCAAACTGTTAAACATAGTGGTGAAAATATTTTGGTTTGGGGATGCTTAATATGGTGGCATGTTGGCCCTCTACATTTAGTAGATGGTATCATGTGAAAAAAGACTATCGAAAGATTCTGCAAGCCCATCTTCCGCATTTTATGGACAAATGTTCTAATCCCGAATAAGAAATTATTTTCCAACAGGATGGTGATCCGAAGCACGGGATAGCAAAAGTTTTAAAGATATGGAATGACCGCACAAAGTTCCCGACCTCAATCCGATTAAAAATTGTTGGTCATTCGTGAAAATCCGGCTCGGACAGTACGAAACAGCCCCAACAAACATGGTCAAACTTTGGGATCGTATAAATGCGAAATGGCATCGAATTCCGAAAGATCTTATTGATCATTTGGTAGAAAGCATCTCAAACCGCGTAAATCAAGCTATTTCTAATAAGGGTCTATGGACCAAATATTAGAAATTGGGCTAGTTTCTTGAATTTTCTTGAAACGTGCAAAATTGAGTTTATGTGGGTTGTTTTCGTTTTTTCATTCAAACTCATTGAATTCATTTCATTAATTATTGTTTTTTTACTCCTATTTGTGAAGAATAAAATAAAGAATTAAAATTAATTTTTTTTTTTTGTATTTGCTTGCATAGTTTCGTTTTGTGGATGACGAAACTCAGTATTGTGAACATGCACGCACTTCTGCTCGTCACTGTACATAGTTTGAAATTGTTTCGTTAAATTAAATTCAAAATTTAATTATTTTAGCAGTAGAAATCAACATATTTTTAATGAAGAACATTCTTCGAATTAACTTATTGAATAGAAACCATTTTGCTAGGCAAACAACCGACCATCGTTTTTCAGTGTAAGCATTATATATTACACTACATATGATATGACTATAAAATTTTTAAGTAATTCAGTTTTATGTTAAAGGAAAAATAGAAAAAATTTCGTTTATTTTTAAATGATATTCATTTCTACAAGCGATATTTCTTTTTTTTTTTTATTATTTTTCGCTTTTTCGAAGATGGGATATGAGCATGTTAATGTAACTGTTATTCTCTTTTTGCTACGATTAAATATGCAAGATTCTTGAAAAAAAATTTCAAATAATTTCGAATATTAAATAATACAGGCAAATAAATACCCGCCATACTTCTATCTCCTTAAGTTTACTTGCCTTCCTCTTTTATTAGAAATTTATATTTTCTCCTCCGTACCAGCCATACACTTGTAAACCACTTAAATATGTGGTTTTGCTTCCCTGTAACTGTAAGTGTAAGTGTATTCTTTATCATGAGCATTAGCATATGTATTTAGCTCTATGTGGACGTGTGTGTGTGTATGTGTATTCGTATTTAGGAGAGTGCAAATGGCAACATTTATTGTATAACAGGAATAACATTAACACATAATTTAAATTTATTTTTATATCTTCTCTACCCTCTCACACCTTCACATTCTTCTTTATTTTCTTCTTCTAATATCTTCTTCTTCTTCTTCTTCAATAAGTAGGTCAAATACAAGTGCTTGCACGAGTACAAGTGCTTGCGTATGTGAAGACATTAATTTCCATTCCAATTTTTGTTGTTTTGTTTTTTTTTTCATCAGAAAAAAGTCTCATTTTCTTTAGAAGTTTAAAATGTTCAAAGACGTTCGAAGCAGAGACTTTCATATGCTGAAAAACCATTAAATTAATAATGATTTGATACGATATTATTATTAACAAATAACCAGCATAGAACAGAAGATAACAGATAGAGAGATATGGCAATATGCTGCTTGCGTGTGTAGTTGAGAGTGCATGCAAGATTTAAATCGAAACATTTAGAGAAATTCAATATTCAAATAGAATTGAAAATTTTTAATGGAAATTGATGTGATGGAAATACACATAAAATTGAGAAAATAAGAGAAAGTTATTGCAAGCATTTGAATAAATTTTTATGATGAAAGTTTTGTGAATAACAGAAATGAAAATAATAAATTTAAATAAAAATTTATTTTAAAAAAGAAAAACAAACAAATAAATTCGTTAAATATCAATGAAAACGTTGCATAATGTATAGATGCACGTTTTAAGTTTTAAGGTCAACTGTTGTCCAATACACAAAGGAAGACCGGAGCTGAATGTAATTTGTCTTTAATCACCGAAATAATGAGAACCAAAGTAATAGGCGTGTCACATTCGACCATAATCTAAAAGGACAGAGTTTCTATTGTTTTAATATAAAAATTTATTTCCAAACCCACCAAAAACTGATTGTGTTAGGGGACGCTTGAGGACTGGTATTCGATAGTGATGGCATTACGCTACCAATGACCGTATCAACTTCGATTCAGATGCTCATTCGGTTCATGCCATTCGAATCTGTGCAAGAGGCTGAATTATCGCTAGTCTAGTGGATAAGTAGTGTGTCTTCACACGCAACATGTGGTGGTGTAAAACGTCAGATCATAATCCTGACCAAACAATTATAATGGCTATGAGACTACGATGACTTCACGGATTTTCGGAATTAATGCAAGGATTTCTAACCTCAAACCTCACATAAATATTACTTTTGAACTGAACGTGGTGCGTTGAAGAGTTTTAAGAGCCATTGTATTACCCGTATGGATACCTCTCTGTCTTCAAAAACGTTTCTAAAGATAATTTTTTCTTAATTTCACGTTAGTGCTATGACACCCTACCATCTACTATGGTAGTTAATCATAGTTCGTTCCCTACCCTGTTCGTTTAACCAGTGAATTTTCATGTACACTACTTGAGCGTGTACGTAATGTTTATTTCGTTAATAGATTATATAACTTATACGCCTTAGTTTTTTTTTTATTATTTATTGCCTTCGTTAAAACCAAATCAGTGGAACTTATTTTAGTATCTATTCGTTTCCTTCTAATTCGTCAATATATTTTATATTTATTCTCATTCATTTTATATTCTCGTTTTTGTTTTAAAGCTCATGTGATTTTTTTTTTTGTCAATTTCTATTAAACCAACACCATAAATTTCATTTCATTTCGTTTTTTGCGATTTATGATGGCAAATGCTATTTAATCTTGAATTTATTTTCATTTTCCTTTCTTTATTAAAAATGGAAATTCATATCAAAAAGTCATTTGAGACTTTTCTACTCTCCATATTTCATTTGCTTGCATTATCTAAGAAAAATTATCAATGATTTATGGGCTTAAAACACAAGTGCTAAGATTATGAATTCTATGCTTTTTTTTCCTTTTCTTAATATTTAAATCGTAGCAAAGAAAAATATCATAAATCGCACAAATACAACGAAAATTATTGTGAATAAAAATGATGCATAAGACAAAAAAAAAACAAAAAAAAATAACAGGGAAGTAGAAAATCAATCAAAGACACATGTTCCCCAAAACATAATTGAATTCCATTTGATAAGCTTCGCAATAATGTTAGACAAACGTATCTTGTGGGAGGTTTCTTATCTGGGGGGGTACAAAGCAAATGTGAAATTTAATGTCATTAAAATTATGAAACTCATGAGTATATTAAGTGTTGAAAAATTGTTTAAAATTGTTTAAAATTTTTTGAAAATGTTTTGAAAATTTAAGCAAAAATACGTTAGACTGACTGGCTTAGTTAGCATGTAGCTATGCTGACAAACCATGGAAAGACAATTACAATTTCATGGTAAATGATTTAAACAATAAAAGAGAAATATTAACTCTTGCAAAAGTCTACTACCAATACCACACTCTATCACGCTACCACTTTAACAGCATCGCCAACACCACCACCAGCAGCAGCAATAGCAATACCACTGGCAACAAACAATTGCCACCAAATGTTGCTTATAAAGCTATACATACGAGCCTGCTTTAGCCTTTTACGGTAACCATTAACAACCAAACACCAATGATGCCACCAAAACCAAAGTCGTCACCAGCATGTGGGCGTGGTCGTTGCTGTATTTCTTGTTTTTGTTTTGTTCTCTTATATTCAATCCTTTTGTATGCGTCTATAACTCTGGTATGTTGCTGTTGCTAATGTTATTGTTTTTATTTTTTATTGTTGTTGTTGTTGTTACTGTTATTCGTTCGTTTTGTAATTGTTTTTGTTTTAGGTTTATTTGGTTTGCCATTAAAATTGCATTGCATTGTCTTCTCTGACTGTGTGCAATATACTCTACTCTGGTTGTCTTTTTTCCCGGATTTTTTTCCCTTTTTTTTCCATTTTATGTGCAACGATGTCGCCTTTTTTTCCCAATTTTCCTGTACTCATATAGCACAGTACAGCACATTGTCAAATACTTACGTAAGAGGAAGTTTAAGCGTATGTATGCATGTGTCTATGTGTGTGTATTACACACTTACTCAGCATGATATTGAAACCACAAAACATTGAATTTATGGCGTCGCTAGTGACATTCAGACTCACACACACACACACACACATACGCAACGAGAGACACCAATTCAAAACATTCAAAACAAGCCAAGCCAGGCCAGAGCTTTACATACCAAAACGTATGATGGGCCATGAATGAATGAAACTTGCGACTAAAGTGCACTGAATGCTGCTCTTTTTTTCAATTTTTTCTTTTTATTTTTGTAACACACACTATAAATGTGTAAGTTTACTTGTGTGTGCGTGTTAAATGTGTCTGCAAGTCCATATGAAAGAACAATGAACCGCTCCTTTCTCATTTCTCTCTTTCTCCCTGTAAGTAGTTGTTACCATATAAAATAATACAAAAAAAAACACTCACACACATACACATACACACTCTTACACTCAACACTGAGGCTGTGTATAGAATAAAAAACATAAGCCTGGTTATGCATATTTCTACAAGGCATTGTAATGTCGGACACATTTTTTTCGCCTTCTTTTTGTTTTTTTTTTTTGCTCTTTTTTCAGCTTTTTATGCTTTTGTTAAGGAAACTTTTTTGTCAATTTGGCAAATATTTGCGCGAAAGCCAATATTTTTTAAACAAATTTCGCCGAAAAGCCAGTGACTTGTGAGGGAAAAAAACTCAAGTGTCTAGAATTCAATGGAAAACGTGTTATTTTGTTAAAGAAAAATTAAAGACTAGTTTTGATGGAACAAAATTTGTTTTTCTACAATAAAATTGTTTTTTTTTTTTTTTTGATTTTTGTTGATATTAAATGCAATAAAGCTTTAAAACTGGATACTCTTAATAAGAAAACAATATTATCTAAAGTTGCATCAAATATCAACATCGTTTATATTCCATTCAAGCACAATCTCTAAGATACTACTAATCACAATAATGATTTACAATCTTATTTACTGCAGTGAGGACTACAACCTAGATTCTTACACCACTTAAGTTGTGTGTTAATATTGGCCATGAAGTCGCCGTGGTGTAGTAGGTAGTGTGCTGGCTGATTAGACGTAAAGCCAGGGTTCGAGTCCCCGGTCAGACATCAAAACGAAATTATGAAAATATTCTTCTTCCTCTTAGCAGATTCCTAGCAAAACTCTCTGAGAGTAAATAAAATTGCCATGGAAAGTTTCTCAAAAATCTGTCGTTCGGAGTCGACTTTAAACTGTAGGTCCCGCCACTTATGTATAAAATTAACACACACAACATAAGTAGTGTGAGAAACTAGGTCAATAATCCTGACTGAAGGGTTGTAATGACGAATTATGTATAAATCACGAAGCCTAGAGTTTAAAGTCTATACAATTTTATTTTATGCAATTTTATTTACGCTCAGAGTTTTTGCGAGTTCTTCAGAAATATTTCCACATACATCATATAGCACATCGAATAAGCCAACACACTACTTACCCAGCTACAGATTTTTAACCAATTTTACATCATTGGTCAGTCTAAAACGGTTGCTTAGGTGTATGCATCAAGACATGAGAACATCGCTTCGATCTCTTCCCGTATCCATCTAACATCTATCTTTGAACAGATTTTGTAATATTTTTCCCAATTTTCCTTAAATTATCTGCCCTTAACTTAACTACATTTCTTTCCTTCTTTTTTTATTGTTAACTTTCAATTCCTTTATCATTATCGTCAATTTATTGCAATTTATTCGCCTCATTATTTTCACCATTAAGCATCGAAAAGAAAATCAAAAAAATGATTTTGTCACACACTATGTATTTTCAAATCCATAATATTTATCGTGTATAGTTTTGACATACAATTTTTATGAAGACAAGAATCAAGACAATCAAGACAATCAACAACCAACAACCAACAGCCATTTGTAAACATAATCAAGCAGAAACTTAACGTACGATCTGTTGCAAGATGACTGCAACAATGTTGTAGACGACAGCCAATACTTAAGGGAGATTATTGTTGATTTCTGTTATAGATTTCGATTTTATTTTACACCTGCACTCATATGCCATCATAAAAACAAAAATAAAAAACAAAAAAATAATGTCAACTATAATGGAGACACAATATCAAAATAAATTTATAACTCCAGTGCAGACAGATCACACAAAACCACACAGTAAGAATGAGAGAAAGAAAGAGAGAGAGAGGGAGTGGGAGCGAGACAGAGTATAGACAAGTTAACACAAATATTATTGCACATTATGGCACACATGATTGCCAATGATTTTTAAATGAAAAATCATAAGAGAACACATGCACTCAGCTTGTACAAGATAAAACAACAACAGCATACAACAATACACAGGTAATCGATTATAAATGATTTTTACTCTCTCTCTCTCTCTCTCTCTCTCTCTCTCTATCTGTCTCTTTCTGGTGCTTTCGCTCGTTTGTTATCATCACACTTTGTGTATGAACAGAAAATTTATAATGACGTTATAAATCTTTTAAAATAAAACAAAAAATTAGTGAATAAATGAAACACTCACACATAGAGAGAGAGAGAGAGAGAAAGAAAGAAGAAGGGAGGCAAGTTAGAGTAAAGAAATTTATTTTTTTTTTTTATTTATTTAGAGAAGTAATGTGTGTATGTGCAGAAAAGTAATACAGGTCGTATGATTATTATTTCTCGTAAGAACAAAAACCAATTAAATAACACTCATACGTCTCAGTTGTCTTTTGTATTTTTCAATTTATTTTCTGTGTGTCTCTCTGTCTCTATCACTTTATCACTCTCTTAGTCTGATATCTTGCTGTTGTTATTGTTTTTATTACAGATTTTACTTGCACGAGTAATTCTATTTTAATAACATTTACACATACACACACACTCACACTCACAAACACTCATAGCAATTTTCCTTATATTCGTGTAGCATAAAATTCTGTTTAGGCATGTGAGTGTAAGTTTTCAGCATTTCTTCATCTATGTACCTGTAGTGGTTGGCATTTTAATGTAATTCTTAGCTAGATATAGAAACGAAAGAAATAAGAAAATAAGGAAAATAGCTTGCGGTTAGATAAGCATGTTACCAGGTTTCTTTACCAGCAAATATGCTATGTAAACTCTAGTGTTAAATACCTAAAGTTCTCTTTAATACTCTCATACACACACACACACACACACACACATACATACATACATACTCTTAAAAACACACATTCCTACATGTGATCTCTTCGCTTTACGAGCTTTAAAAATTGTTTTAAAAACATTCAAGTGTGTATGTGTGTGTGTGTGTGTGTGTCTATATGTGTAACTATGTTCGTATTTTGAAAAATTTGCATTTTCTTACTCTGGCCACATCTGTGGCATTTCATACGCTAAGCATGCGAGCATGCGAGTATGTATCGCCTGTATGTGTACCTAAATTATGTATCAACGTGTAAGTGTATTCTTTACAAATAGCTGACAGGAAAATATGTATGTTACTGTAATATTTTTTTCCTAAACGAATTCTTTCCTTCTCTTTATTCATTTTTTTTTTATTCTAATTTCTCAATACCAGTAAAGGACATACATTTCTAAAATATTTTCCCTTTAACATCCCCGGGTTGTTATTAAAGTTTAAAGAAAATAAAACGAAACTTTTAAGAGATATCGAGAGGGGTCATTAAGTTGAAAAAATCCTACATTATTCGGGTTATTAATTAACGATTTCAAAGAAAGCATATTCATGAACTTGAGGTTATAAAATCGACTGATAACAAATTAATGATAAAGATAAGATGGATCGTAATCCATTTTTAATACAACTGTATTGTAGACTATTCGATAATAAATAAGAATAAATTTGTCATCGAAACTCTTTCACTTATTTTATGTGTGTAACGCCATGTAAATATGTGTCATTTCTGTTGATCATTTAAAAATTCCATTTAAATTCCAATTTCATTCTTCAAACAACGCTTAACCTTGCATTATGGTGTCATAAATTCGCAATAATTCGCCTTAAACTATGTTAAACTTGAAAGAGTTTCCTTCATTAACTTGGCCAATTAAATGCCATTGTCTTTAGAAAGCAAAAGTGCATTACACAAAAAAACAAAAGAAATTTCCTTAAGCCAAACACTTAACATCTTCAAAACTGATAAAAAAAAAACAAACTTAACTTTTAGCTTAAAGACCAAAGGAAACAAAAAAAAAATGAATTAAAAATTTTCTTCGAATATTTTTCTTTCAACAATTTTACACAGAAAAACCCTCTGAAGAGAAAAGAAAAATAAATACGATAAAAACCTAATGAAGCCTGATGACAAGCGGCTAGCAACACTTTTTTAGTGTTGTTAGACGGTGTTACTTTAATATTCTGGCATGGTTTGTTTTCTTTTTCTTACTTTTGTTTTCTGTGCTGTTTTCTGTGCTGTTTTCTTTAGCAAATGCCATAACCTTTGGTGCACAACACGTTTTTACTAAATGTTGGTTTTCTTTTTTTTTTTGGTTTTGTTCTGCAAACGGTAGAGTGTAGAACGTTAAAATGCTGGAAAGAATGTTTATTTAACCACCGGCAAGTACATACGTACCAACAGAATCATCAGAATCATAAGAAAAGCAAGTTTTAGTTTTTTTTCCCCCATTTTTATTATTATTTTTTTTTTTCCTTGTTTTCTTTTTATTTTTTCCCCTTTTGGCACCTTTAATATGTTGTGAGCAAAGCATTAACATTTTCCGGCAACAGCCAGCAAAAGCAATGAAAATAAAACGTCAAACATTTCATCAGGAACCAGCAGCAGCATGTCTAAATAGAGTCATTCGTTCTCTACTACACTCTTCCACTTTCTTTCGCTCTCTATCTTTCTTTTAAGCTGTTATTGCCCCCTTAGTTATGTTGTACAATAAACACGTAACACACATACCCGTATTAACTTGTACAAATAAATATTTTGTTTTCATTTGTATGTGTGTGTATGTGTGTGTGTGTGTCTGAGACAGTGTTTGTGTGAATATTTGTTTATATTTGCACACAAAAACATCCAAACTTATAACTGTAGCTCACAAAAAAATAAATGTAGCACAAGGTGACAACCTTAAAAGTACACTCTTCGTCCTTCTCTCGCTCAGTTGCATACTTTATAAAAGCTAAAGCGAGTGTGTGTGTGTGTGTGTGTGCGTACCTGTGCATATCCTGTTCCTTTTTTCTTCTTTTTTTTCCTGATAATTTCTCTTTAAATGTAAAGCTTTACGTTCGTTCTACTCGAGTAGCTCCAGTATTTTTTTTTTTTACTTTTTTTTTTGTTGTTCTTGTTCTTGTTTTTGTTCTTGTTTTTTTTTTTTTGTTATTTTTGTTTTTATTGCTCCCATAAAAGTTAAATGAAACAAAACACTTTAATAGCCTGACCCTTAACTGACAAAATATTTAACCTAAAACGTGGTTTGTTGTTTTAGACTTCCTACATGTCCTTTTGCATTCATTTCGCCTTCTTCGTCTTTCTCTTCTTCTTCTTCTTCTTCTTCTTCTAGGTGTCCTTTGCAGCAGCAGGTATTACTTGATTGTTTAGGATTTCCTTCATTGTTTTTGTTTGAAATGTAGATTCTGTTTGTGTTTGTTCTATCCTTGTACGTATGAGTGTGTATTATAAAGGCTATTTCACTTTTTGCTCTCTGTATGTGTGTGTGTATGTTTGGATACTTTAATAATCATTGTCATCAACATCATCGTTGTCATTATGAGCATTATTAGTAGAACGTTTAAAGGAAGGGAATATTTAGAAAAATAAAAACAGACAGCAGATAAAAAAAAAACAACAAGAGAGATAAACAACAACAAAAATAAAGTAAAAGTGAGGCCTCAAAAGTGAGAATTATTATACAGGGTATGACACATAAAAATTAATATAAAAAACACACACTAAGAAAGTTTATGGTGAAAATGATGCGCCTAGAAACGAGTCGGATGAAGACGAAAACGGCTGCCATGAAAATGTGGCTGATCGTAATAGTCGTGGTAGTGTTACATGCAAAGAAATAAATTTTTATAAATTCAATATCCTTAAGGTCCCTAAACTGTTGTTATTCCTCTTGTAGGATACCTTCCAGCCGCTTACTATCCTCATCCTTCTAAAAGGCATTTCTTAAAAGCAACTTCAAACAACCAAATGGAGCATAACAATACATTTTTTCTTCGCGTTCGTTTTTCCTCAAGATCGATTTTGTTGTATTCTCTTCTTAAATATTTTATTTTTCTTATTGCCAAGTAGTTTCCTTTAAGCGTTTTCGTTTCACTGCTGATTAAGTTGTTGAGTTTATTAAGGTCGGCCAGCAAGATTTCTTACCTCTAACCCCCTTTTACCTACAAAATGTAAAGTGGAATTATTCTATCAGGTATTTCGTAAAAGAAAAACAAGAAAAAAATCGTATTTATTTATAAAGTGTTGCTGGGGCAAATAAAAATCAATGTCTTAGAAGAAATCCGTTTCAGAAAATAAGTAAAAAGTTTTGATTTGAATTTCTAAATTAAAACACAAATAGCATGACCTTGACTGTTGAGAGGCGCAAAAGCAAAAAAAAAAAAAATTAGTTTACACTTGAATGTTACAATTTTAAACTTGACTTGACCTGTTTGCCAAATACATACACACTATACTACAGAAATAATAACTTTATGAAGCATACTTTCAGTTAAACACGAGCCTCTTGTGCAGCCTGAAACTATGCTTTATAAACAGCCATTCGCTCTCGCTTTGGCATAAACTCACCAAAGGCGCTGTGCTTTTGGCATAGAGAGTGAAACATTTTAATTGAGGTAATTAACATGTTGACTTAATTTGTTTCTGTTGTTGTTATATTGTTTGTTTTTGTTTATTTAGTTGTGTTGTTACAATAACTTTAAAGGATTTAAACTTGGCTACTTAAATTTTTAATAGCCTTAAAGTATGCTTTACTAAAATATTCACGCATTTTAACGCCCGCTAATACGATTTTATTGTATCGTAAAAATAATATTTTTGTTGTAGTTTTTATAAAAATTATTTGTATTTACAGTGAATAAGTAGGTAAGCTGGGTTCGGGAAATAGCCACAGTAATCCTAAAAGTATACTTTTTTTATACATAAGAGCATGTAAAAGCTAGTAGTATTTTAATTTAGTTAAATTTTAATATTTTCCAACTGCATATGCATACGGCTATGCTGCTACACGTATTATAATTATGCTAAACATTATAATATTGCAAATTAAATCCTAAAATCATGCTAAGCTTTTATAACGACAGTGAGAATTTTATTAAATTTTTATAGTAAAAAAAGATCCAAAGCTTAAAGATGTTTCTGTACTTATTTGGGCTTTTTTAATTAAATTTTATATTTAATTTTAGAAAAAACAATTGCTTTCAATGGCTGCCTCTATGCATTAGCATTTCATAAGCTCTATCTATTTAATTATTTATGCGAAAATGTTTAGCATACTATTAGGCTTAAATGAATTTTGGTAAATTGTCATTAATACAATAGTAGCAACAACAATTTATTGCATTCACGGGAAAACTTGCATGCTTTAAATATCGTTAAAAATTCTAAAAACCACAATTAGTACTTATTCAATTCAATTAAAGTTTGATTGTCATAATGTTTAAGATAATCGATCACACCTTAAATATGAACGAAAATGAGCTTACAGAAAAGAAAAAATTCCTTTAGGGCACCTTATTTTATGAACAGAAGATTTTAAACAACTACTTACTTTCTCTAACTTAATTGGCCAATACAACCGTTTAGTAAAGATTACGACCTAGTTTCTCCACCACCCATGTTATAGGTGTTAATTTTACCATAATTAACGGGAACTACAATTTAAAGTCGACAGATTTTTAAAACAAAATTCACTTCATTTTATTTCGTTTTCAGAGTCTTGTTTTCTTCAAATGGCTCGCATGCATTTACTTCTCTCTATCTCTCTTTTGTCTCTCCCTTTTAATCACATGCCATTATGACAACAACGCCAACAAAACAAAAAGGATGTAGTTTTAAAAAAATGTGTCCCATCAAAGACAAAAAGAATCACATTTATGACTCACATATTTACATATGTATGTGATGTATGTAATGCTAAAATGATTTCCTTGCTATTTCGCTAAAACGCCAGAGTGACATTAAACCTAAAAGTAGACTTTTATAAGTGGTTACGTGAGTGCATAAGAGTGAAATTTTTAAAGGTGAACTACTCACATACACACACACACACACAATAGGTACGCGAAACAGACAACACACACTTCAGTTAAAAGGAGAGATGTGTGTAATAAACGAGACGAGTATGTATGAAAAAAAAGCAAATGAAGCATATTTTAAGGGTTTTTCATAATTCGAATTG
The DNA here is from genome assembly GCA_014635995.1 of Sarcophaga peregrina. Classification (NCBI taxonomy): domain Eukaryota; kingdom Metazoa; phylum Arthropoda; class Insecta; order Diptera; family Sarcophagidae; genus Sarcophaga; species Sarcophaga peregrina. The sequence goes on along the minus strand of CM025793.1, from coordinate 13,652,335 downwards.
TGGCATACACAACGGCAGCGACAACGACAAAAACGAAAACAAAAACAAGGCTTAAGAGTTGTCAATTTCTAAACAGTAATTGTGGTTTTAAGTAATACCTCTTACGGTAAGAGCCAAACAAGGCAAGAATAGGCTTTTATAACAGACACACATTCATTAATTATCACAAAAGGCAAGAGGTACTTAATGCTTTAATAGCGACATGAAAAGGTACCAAATCGTAACTGAAAATAATGAATCCCATTCAAAATTATTTTTTTTTTTTATTGATCTTTAATTTTTTAATTCTAGTTTCGAATATAAATTAAAATGCACTTCTTTTTGTTGTTTTTTTTCTTCTTAACAACCATTTAAAACTGTTCATTTGTTTGTTTCTTTTCCAATTCCAAACTCAATTTCCTATCGATACGCTTAAATAAATTTATAGTTTATGAGGATATGTATATAAAATACAAGCATAAATACATACTTATACATACATACATATGTATGAATGTATGTATGTATGCATGTATGTATGTAAGTAGCAGTAGAAGAAATAAGAAAGGAATTATAAATTTCATTTTTGCAGTATTGAAATGGTGCTTCGGGTAGTTTTTTTAACCAATTTTTATTCGTATTTCTTTATTTGCAATTCTTTTTCGCAATAACGCAGTAGCAAACCAATTGAAAAACTTTTATGGCGCCATTTGAAAGTTTTTAATAATGTTTGCAACAAAACTTATTTTTTTTTTCTAGTTTTATTTTTTGTATTCTTTTTTTATTATATTTTCGCATATTCTTTTTTAAATGCTGAAATGAAAAATGTATAAACCTGCATACAAAAATATAGAATTGTATTGAAATAAAACTTTAGGAAAATATTTCTTATAGTTTTCTTTCTTTCTTTCTTTCTTCCTTTTTTTTCATTATATTTCCCGATATTATTTACTATGCCATCGATCCAGCAAAACAAACAGCCAACCAACCGTTCAATCATTCATTCATTCATTCATTCATTTCATTCTATTGAACAGGATGCTTATAATTGTACATTCTCACTTGTCTGTTAGACTGAAAGGAGGCGAGAAAAGTGAAGAGGAGTTATAGAGAAATCTTCTCTTTTAAACACCCACACAATTAACACTAGTTTAAATCAAAACGAATAAGTAATCGTAGAAAGGAAATCTTTTTTTCTTTCCATTTTGATTTTAAAGATTATTCCCTTGTCCTTGCTTCTACACGAAATAAAATGTAATTTTAAGTAACTGCAGTTTTCATTTAAATTGTGCCAAACTTCCGTTATTTTTTTTTTTTTTTCGAATAAGAGAAAAAATAAATTCCAAAAATAAATTGTTTTTATTGCCAAAAATATTCTCTTTTGATCACTCGCTTTTAATTTAAACGTTTTGACATTCAACAATCACTTATTATTCGGAGCATGAATCAAAGTCAAGTGTAAACCTCATGCAAAGAAATTTGAAAATCAGGCAAACAAACACACACATAGACAGACACCGAATTATATTTATAGCTTCCTATCAATATTCAGTACATCATCCGTTCATTAACAAAGACAGTCAGCGTATGCAGGCTCAGAGTATTACAATGGAGCCACAAGTCTGGCCAGAACTAACAGAATTTGTCACTTTGAACTAAATGCCAGAAGGAAAAGGGATTAAATCTAATGGCAGACTTCTAATCCAAAAGAAGTAGATGCATCGGCTCCATCTTTTAGTTCCAATAACCGTATCTTGAAAGCGAAAGCGTCCTATCTACTTACGTAAGTGATTATTAACATACTCCCAATTTTGCTTCTCACACCACCCACAAGTTGACTTTGTTAATTTTATTCTTGAGTGGCCATATTTGCAGACACTATTAAAATTCATACTCTTTTCTTTTTGATTTTTATTTTTAATAAAACATTCCCAAAATATTCCCGTCTCCAATCATCGTCAATCTGTCTGTGAGCTTGTCTAGTCGTGTTTACCTATGCGAATTCATTAACCTTTAATTCCTTTCCGATTTAAATGTTGTATTAAAATTTAATATCCTTTTATGAACGAATACAAATCAAAAAATGAAAAGAATTTCAATGCGTTTCTTTAATGAGAATATCATTTGACCTGATTTTCTCCAATCTAGCCTCTATCTCTCACCTGTGGCCTCTTTGTCTGGCTATAAACAGTTTCACACTGAACAGTTTGCCTTTTTTTTTTTCTTCTTCTTCTTCTTCATTTTCTTTTACAATTTGACAATCAACACACACACACACACAGTCAGTCATTCATTCATTTGAATGTTGTTGTTATTGTTGTTAAATATAAAATGATGATGGGGTTTTAGTGTATGCCACAGTTATGTGTTTGTTTGTTCTCATGTGAGTGTATGTATGAGTGTATGTGTAGAAGTCTATGAAAGTGTCTCGTTGTGTTGTGGCTGTGTTAGTGTTGGTGTTCGTGTTCACATTTGATTGAACGACGCGGTACAGGAATTGAATTTTGTGGTGTAATGCAGATATCAAAATCATACAATTTACACTCTCTGACTTTAACACACAGTCACACACACAGTCACACACACACGCACATTCATTTAGTCAATAGGTTACCTTTGTTAACCTACATTTGTTGTTGTTGTTGGAACGTAACATTTCATATCGTCAATGCTGATGATGTTGGTGATGACTTTGAGGTCGGCAATAATAATACGAATGATGATGTTGATAACGATGATGATGATGACGATAATGACGATGATGGGCTATGATAATGATAATTTTTGATAATAATAACCAGAGCAATACAACAGTAACAGTAACAAAAGCCAATGTAACCTATTTTTTATTATTTTTTTTTTTTTTTGTCGGTAAAATAAGTTCACTGGGTAACAATGTTGCGGGCTGGTGGTTATCCAAAAATTCAAAAATTTGAAAACCAAATATCACAGGAGAAAATGAATTTAATTTGCGATAAGAGATGAACAGTTTGGTTTTGTTAAATACTTAAGGAAAAATGATTAGCGATTCAAAATAAGTCCTCAAGATACAAATTCCTTGATACAGTTTGGAATTGACGTTTTCCTTTGAAATTAAATAAATTTAACATGAAAACCTTTTCAAAAATCTGCCTTTTAGGTCCCGCCACTCATGGTAAAACTAACACACACAATATGAGGTGCTGCATCTTCTCGCACCATCGTAAGTTGTAATGAGCAATTAAATACGTGAAAACGTGGGAGTGTTAAAGGAAATTTGCTCTTTTCTTATATACGTTCCAGGATATCTGGTTCAGTAAATTGCTGCTTTGGAATTGTTACCTAAGCTGTAGACTGCATTTGTCGTCCCGCTAGCCACCAACCAACAACGCTTTTTAAGAAACTTTATTTATAGCTTATAACGGAACTATTTAAACATGGAAAATGTATGTGTTCGAAGATTTTTCTTTTAATTTAATTAATATTACTGTGTGTTATAAAACAAATATGGCCAAAAACATAATTCATAACACGGTCATAAAAACGTTTTAAAAATTTATAGAAAAAAATTATAGAAAATTATGTATGGCAGCAGAATTATGCAAACAAACAAAGAAAAAAACATAGACCTGATTTCCATTGAAATATTATACGCAATTACGTCAATGACATTTATGGCAATAATATTTTAATATGCAACCGCAGAATAAATATGGCCATAAAATAAAATAGATTTTTATGCATAAAGCCTGAAAGCCATGATTCGCAATAGCTGTGGGCCGAGCTAGCCAAAGAGTGATGCTTTAACGTTTTCAGTTTTATTAATAATATTAATTAATCAAACAAAAATAAATAATTTAATTAGTTTGTAATATTTTAACAATAAAAAAAAAAAATTAAAATAATAAAATAAAAATAAATTCATTTATTCACATATCAAATGACAATTAAAACTATTAACACAGAGAGAGAGAGAGAGAGAGAAAGAGAATGAGAATGAGAGGGAGAGGGAAAGACAGGGAACGAGTAGACCAAAAGGCGGTCTAGATTAAAACTATGGCTATAATTAAAATTAAAATCAATTTAAAGATTTTTATTAAATTATTGTTTTAATCAAACATAAAACGATTTGTACAAAAACAATTTATGAAAATTCATAATTTTATATAAAATTCCATCAAGAAAAAAAATAAAAAGAAAAACAATCAAACGAGGAGAAGAGTTATGATTTTTCCTTTCATTTCAAACACACATACGCACTCCAGACCAACTCAGAAATATTTTTTCTTTTATTAAACCCTGCTTAACCGGCAGAAAAATGTTGCTGAGGGAAAGAATATTCATGCATTTGTAGTCTTTCTCGCTCTCTTCAGCATGAAAATCTTTTTTCCTGTCTATTTTCCATATGAAAAAGACAAAAAAGAAATATTTATGAATGATTTGTATGCATGGAAATGTGGAAATATGCATGCTTGTTGTGTATTGCATACAAAGACAACAACAACAAACAAAAAAAAGAAAAAGAATGAGAACAACAATGTAAAAACGACAGCAACATTACAAAAAAAATTGTACGACAGACAAAATATGCAAAGACTGCAATATCACATCATAAATGTATCAATACACTGCGGAGCAATAGATGCTGAAAAAATGTCGTCTTTTTGTTCATATTTTTCATTTTTTTTTTTTTTATTATTACCATGACAAAAGCATGTTTTTCATTGCCAGTATATACATATGTATGTATGTTCGTATATGTATCTATGTATATATTTATAAAAAGAAGAGAGGGAGGCAGAGTTTGTTAAAGTTCATGTTACACTTACATCATCGGGTCTAGTACTGCCACTACTACTGCCACTGGCTGCATCATCATAATGATGTTGTTTTGAGATGTGGGACAAGTGCAATCGATTTTTTATATTTTTTCTTAAATTTGCAAATTTTTTTATTGTTGTTGTCAAAAGTATTTGAGAGTATTACAGATTTTTTTTACAATATTTTCATTATACGCTACAGCCAGAAACATAACAATAAAGTCAACATTTTAAATGACACACGAGCACAATCTTTATGCGTACAGTTGTCCAATTTATAAAAAAAAATAAAATACGAATTAAATTTTAGCCCCGTTTAGCCTCAAGGCCCTAATAATGCCGCTTACCTAATACGAGGGCACTTACTTTGAACTTGCAAACTTAGCAAAGCAACGGAAATAGCAACGTTCAGTGCTAAACTATCGGACAGATCGCTGCATTATATATTGCATTCACACTACCGGTATCTGGTCTATCCGTGGACGATAGAATGGTTCCCATAAAAGATTCAAGTTATTTCAAGGAAGTCTTATTAATTATTTTCATTGCAAAGGATATTCTCCAACCCATAGCAGTTTTTGGTTTTACCCAACACAATAGTTAGCAGCTTACTCTCTACAGAATTTCGTATTCAACCTGTGACCCTATTATCCTCAACTTAGTAACTTACGGCACTTTGGTATTGCCCCAGTTATGCCAATGTTCTTCAGTCTACTGAAGGCTGCCAGTATGTGGATATTTCAATAGAAATTCCTAAACATATAGAGTTCGAACTAGTCGATCTTGACTGAATATATGGGAAACTCGCTCCTTTTTTATCTGCCAAAAATAAAACTATTCTGCCATATTCGTTTTTTTTTTTGTCGCTTACGTTATATTCTCTTTCGAAGTATTTCATGTTTTTTTTTTTTATTTCAAAGAATTTGTGTTACAGTTTATTGGTAACAATAACACGCACACACACTTACAACATAACTCACATAATTTCTCTCAAACACAAACAAGGGCTTTCAGAAAAATTTATAAACAAAAGAAGAGAAATGTTGGTGCAACACACAACTCACAGCTCAGAACTGTGTTGTGTACTCGTACAACATAAAAACGTTAAAAGTGTTGCAGCATTTTAGGCATTCAATTATACGTAAATAAAAAAAACACTTAGAGAGAGAAGGGAAACAAAAAGAGAGAGAGAGAGAGTGAGAAAGAGAGAAAGGATGGTAATGTTCTATAGGTAACGAACAAATATTTCAGGGTTTAACACAATTTTGAGGCATTCTTGGCATAATTTTTTGTGGCAGCATCAACACGTTTCTTTTTGCCTACTTTATGGCGTTACAAAATAAACGATGGTGTAAAGGTAAAAAGTTTAAATGCTATGGCTTAGATGCAGTTAAAATTTATATGGGAAATTTTTTATTTAAAACACAATTACTTTAAGAACAATTAAAAACAAATTTTATTTGAATAAATTCTTATCGGTCATAAATAATTTCCCTCAAAATATGCTTCAGTTGTTTTTTTAATATTTATCTTTTTCTTTCTCAAAAATCCTCTTTATAAATTAAGATTTTTGCAACACTTTTTCGGTCTTTTCAATAACCACGAAATCAAGGCAAGCAATTGTTGCTTTCTTAATGGAAATCATTTCATCACACAGGTATTTAAAAGGTATTATAATAACATCATCAGCAACAACAACAATAATACATAATAATAATACAGACATACATACACGAAATGTGTGTATGAAAAGAATAAAAATGAAAATTGAAAATATTTAAAGAGAATTTCTTAAGAAAAACGAAAAATAAACAATAACAACAACAACAAAAAAAAATAAATAAATAACCAGGCAATGCCAAGCGTTCGTTCTTTATTATAAGGCTGCTTAAATGATTAACAACTTAAGACCAAATGAATGAAAATCCCTTCTGAGAAATCGTTATTATTTAAAAGCCTCCATACATACACACAAACACACACACACACACACTCAAGAATGAATCAATGTGCGTACGCGTAAGTGTGTTTGCTTTTGTGTAAGCTTATAACAGTTTTTAATACTCATGCTTCTCCTCAGATTCAGATTCCAATTCTGATTTTTCTTTATTCCTTGGTCTTATGCGAACGAACGAACGAACGTACGGACGAACGTACGGACGAACGAACGAACCACTTGTATTTCAATTATTTTGTGAAACATAAAATCACTTGCATTCAATTTAAAATAACATAATGAAAATCATTTATCATTTTACATACACACGCACACTTACGATCACACTCACACACTTACTCATATAAACATACGCATGCACATTTACTCCAACACTGTTTAACACAAACACATGAATGCATAGTTTTTATTCGGCATGCACTCAATGTCGTCGATTCACTTTGATTGTTGACTTTACCCCCCCCCCCATCTCTCTCTCCCCCTCTCATCCTCTACGTCATTTTAAATATACACCTATACTTGTTGGCAAGGGTGCGAGACAAGGTATGCAGTTGGTCGGAGTACAGGAGAGAAATATTTACAATTGCTATGCATGGCTCTGAATGTATGCGAGTGTATGTAGTGTGTCTGTATGAAAAGTATGTGCGTGAATAGCTTTTACTTACACTTGTAGATTGTTTAATACTCTCTTCCGGTATTCCTCTTTCTCTCTATCTCTCTCTCTCTCTCACACACACACACACATATATTCATTTATTTTCATTTGGAATCTATGTTTGAATTTTGCATTTCATTGAGTACTCTTGTGTATACGTGTGAGTGAGTTTTTTTTATTGCATTTCTTGTTTTCGCATTTGATGTGAAGATGTGTGAACATATCTTGTATATATATATGTACAACCACACACATACGTACATAAAATTTAATCTTATTTCGTTCGGTCAGTGTGACCAACTACAAATAAATGGAAATGTAAATTGAATTTTGAGGAATATTTTGGAAACTTAAGTATTTAAAAACATAAATTATTCGTTTTCCGGCTGAGTGAGCAATTGAAATGAACTTATTGTACGTTCTATAAGTGATTAGTGAACTTAACATTTTAACTTGGATTCAACTAAGGTTCACAGTCAAACACACCAGATGACAATCGCAAGCAAGTTGTAATAGAAAATCATTATAATTGAGCTAGAGTATGTCTCATATGGCGATGAAATTTGTTCATTTTCTTCCACCAACTCAATTGAGTTGGTCATGTTATTTTTGTTAACAAATATCACATTTAACCATACTATCGCACATACGTACACCTGAAATATAAATGATCTGAATGCTGCCGCCATTGATGATGCTGATGCTTATGCTGATGACGATGGTATAAAATGATGTCAATTTTCAATAAATTCACATAAACTGACAACCGTAATTACATGGATTGTACGTAATGTGAATGAGTATGAGATTATGAAATAGATAAGAGTACGAAACACACTCCGACAATCTTTTAGAAGGCCTTTTATAATAATTTAAGGAATTATTACAATTTTCTTCTTTTGAAATCTTAACAGAATGGAATGATAAAGAGAAAAACAAAATTTTTATTTCAGATAATACAGGCCCTTTTAAAAAGATGACCTTGAATTGCAGCATATTGAATTTCAATAGCCTTACGTACATATGTACATAAATATATATAGTAATGTCTATTGCTAATTTATATATACTGTAGGCATATTTGCATTGAGTATTACAATTCATAAAATCCCAGAGTCAAACAAGGCCATCAACCAACTAGACAGTCAAGTTTGCAGTCAAACAATTATGCTTACACACATGCGATCATCATCGCCATCATCATCATCTACAGTGTAATGCCAAATTGCATTTGTATTGATTTTTTGAGCGGCTTATAAGAGCAGAGTATTAAAGGTAACGGCACGTAGGCCATATAGCAAGTGGTGGCCCAGAAAAAATAAAAAAATAAAATAAAAACAAAATGATTGTGCCACGAAAATTATTGATACAAAATATTACTACAAGCTTACACGAATAATTTCCAATAAGAAAAAGCGGGCAACTATAATTTTAAAAAAATTATTTTTAATAAAAGTTGTTCCTGCAGCTAAGAGCATAATTTAAATGAACTCAGAAGTTAAATTTAAAGACAATAAATAAAATTCTCTTGAAAACTTACTTTGAAAACAGTTAAATGCCTATGTCTAACTATGCCTTTAATTATGTTATTATAATACTTAAGCCTTAGTATATGCTTCTCATTTTTTTCCAATGTCATTGTATAGATTTCAGATGATATTCATTGCCTTTGCTCTAGGGTTTAACACCTTGCGTTTTCCTTGCATTTGTCTTGAGTGTTACTCTCTTTTTTTTTTCTTTGTTTTTTATGCTATTGTTGTTGTTCTTGTTGTTGTTATTGTCATGTTTTCAATAATAAATACCAATATATTACACATGCAATTGATAACTTAATTTCTTTTTTTTTTTTTGTTCTTTTCGTGATTTCTATTTCATTTTTTTTTTTCTTCTTTTCTTTTCTTTTCTACGGGCACGTCCGTTTTGTACGATTTAATTACGGAAACTGTTCTACTCCGAAAAATGCCGGCTGGAAATGCAAAAACAAAAGCCATACAAAAAATATACACAACACAAGTCATACACTCCTATACACGTATACTCCTATAAAGACTCGTTACAGAGCTTACAAACGTAAAACACTTACAAGTGTTTGTGTTTGTGTAGAAGTGTGTACGAATATTGAGATTCAGCCATACACACTCTACAGTTATGAAATGAGATTGAAAAAATAAACACCAAAATAAATAAATATAAATGCTCTCTTAGTATCTCTCTCACTCTCATTCTCACTCCGTCTCCCTCACTCTCTCATGGTTATTTCATTTGTAATTTATTTTTCTAAACTCTTGGCAGAAATATTGTTATACTCACTACTCATATAGGCATATAGATAGAGAATTAAATTGAAAAAGAGCGTAAGTAGAGAAAGAGAGTGAGAAAAGTAACGAATTGATTTAAAAGGCTTTTAACTCGTTTTACTCGTTGTATTTTTCGCAACTGTTATAATTTCTCATTTTTTAAGGGAATAAAATAAGTTTCTCTAAAGAGTAAAAAAGAATCGTTGTTTAACTTAAATGGTGAGTAGTCCCCGAGCAGAGAGTCATACAAAATGTACACAATTGAAGCGGAGTGTTTCTATGACGACAGAGTAATCGAATATTTTTTAGGCAATTCTAAAAAGATAAACAAATCTTAATACTACAAAAATGAATAGTTGTAGCGTAAGTAAAATAATTTTAAATTTATCATCATTTTAGTGCATGAAATATAAAACTAAAGCTCCACCCAGCCTGTCCGAGACCTCCATCAGAAAGCTAACATAACAATTTCATGTAAGAAACTCAGTTAGCAGTTTCACGTATTTCCAAGGAAACGTATGTATGCAGAAATGCATCCAACTGGTGGTGAATAATTTTCTAACGGAAGTTGATTAGTTGGCCACGCTCAATACCTCTCGCTTGACAGCTCTTCAATGGTCATTATCCACATTTCACTCGATTTTATAACTAGTATTCAGCTCTAAAGAATTTGACATAAACAGGGCACAGTACATCTGACGAATGATGAGTGAACCGAATTCATTCTTTTATTACGATCTATTCTTATAATTTCGCAATTAATCGGTATTAATTCCAACGTCGCTAAACTTTCAAAGAGTTCCCCAAAACATTAAACTCTTGGTTCTCTCTTTCAAGGGCGTATAGAATTGTGTATTGAAATTAAAAATTTATGAATTTCAAGGCCATTGTATTGCAAATTTTAGCGGAGAACTGAATTAAAACCTTAACAACATTGGCAATTTTTTTCTTTAATTGCCCAAACAACATAATTTATTTACAATTTTTTTTTTTTTTTATAAAAATTATCAAATCTTTTAGAAAATATTACTTAGAGCATGATTGTTTTGAATTATTTTAAGAGCTTTACATTGAGAAGTTATGGAAGTTCTCTTAATTTAGAACAGTTTTTAAAGCACTTTCCAGTGGCGTTTTCTGTAACAGTGTTTCCTGTTGACTAGCATTACAGCTGTTTCCTGTTAAAACGTTTTAACAGTGTTAGTAACTGGATTTGGAAAGCAATTTTGAATCTGAAAAGAACGTTATTTTCTTTGGTCTTTTTACGATGTTATGCCAACTTCGTTTTGTTTTTTCAGAAACAGAAACAAGTTTTAAGGAGTTCTTTTGTTCTTTTGCCTAAGTTTGTTAGAAAACGTGTTTAAGGCAAATCTCTTTACAAGTAGCTGTTGTTAAAGCTAAGCAGATACAAGCTATGCTACCATCCTTGTATTTTTTTCTTCGTTTTTTCCTTATCCACGTGCTAAAAAATACAAGATTTTTTGAAGAAAATCTTGTCGTTTCATTGCCGTTGATTTTTAGATTTTTTTTTGTCTCGATTTTGTTATTTTCGTTTAAATTATAATGTTATTGTGTCTTGTTCTTGTTCTTGTTTTGGTTTTTGTTTTCTTTGCCAGTTTAACTCTCTGGTGTTGGCTTAAACATGCATTAGCTTAAATGCCACTTTAAGGATGTGCATCTACAATGCAATGCAATACGATACCATGACACGCCATGCATACGATGACAAGACATTAACGTTCAAAGGGATAGAAACCAACACCATTTTTTCTGTTCTTTTTTTTTTTGTTTTTTTTTTTGTTTTTTTGCTGTTTCATGCATACCTCCACCTTCCTTGTCTTCACTGTACTTAAATGTATCGCAAGTAAATTTTATAAAAATTCATAGCAAAAGCTTTTGAAAACCAGCCCAGTCATCCAGCACCGTTTTTAAGCAGCTAAAGGAGGTGTCTAGAGGTGTTGGCATGCAAAAATCTTAATACTCAAGACAAATATTTTAAGAGAAAAATCAAAGCAAGACTTCATCGTAACGTTTCTTAACATTGAAAAATATTTTGAAAGCAAAACAACAACATCTTACATGTACACGGGTCGTGAAACGTAGTGTAGTGTTATCTGGGTAGTTATACGCACCGTAGTATGGGTGCGTATGAGCAATATGAAGACTATTGCAGAAGGAAATATAAATCATACGCTATGGTGTATAAAATTTCTTGAAAATACGTACTCTGGTTTTCACTCTCCTCTCCTTTTGCTCTCTTTGCAACAACTTCCGTTGACAATAATGTTTAAAAGATGATTTGAGAAGAAATTTCAGGCAAACCCGACCGGAAGAAATGCTTTATTTATTGGAACAAAAAACACGAAACGAAATTATAATAGAATACAAAGTCGTTATGTATTACAGTGTAATGCCTCAACAATCTAAGTGGATAGTCGGCTAATGGAATCCACAGGAAACCTTACTGATAAATTCCTAGTGGAAGGCTAAGTTATCGAACGATGTACATACTTATGTACGCAATTCAACTTGAGAGAGGAAGTAAAATGACAGAATTTACCGACCCTGTTCGACAGTTAAGAAATCATACGAGCACTTTAGTTCGCTTAGTACGAAACTGCTTGTGCAAGAAATACACAGTTAAGAGCAAGCGCAAGAACTTTCAGGGGAAAATTTGACGCCATTGTTGGGTACGAGAAGCATTTTGCAGCCTGGTTAGAGTGTTAGATTGCGAAATGCAGAAACTTTCTCATCTCAAGGGTTATGAAATAGCTTTGCCTATCCAACAGAGATGCGTGGATTTGCCTTCGGTAGGAGTAGGACTACTTCAGTAAGTTCATTAGCTATACAAATATCCAGAGTATCACTGTGACCAGAAACCTATTATTGAGTTGTACTCGAATGAGATTTGATTACCGCTTGACTATAAGAAGGGATAAAGTTGCCAATAGTTGGAGATCCCTGACTAAGGAACTGTTCTCACCATTATTTTTAGTCACTACGTCCGTTTGAAATATATTGTGTCAATCAGGGAGATAAACGTAGAATAGAATAGTATTTCGTGCTTTTCTTATTCTGTTAAGACCAGATAGATATGGGAATAAAGTGAAATTATTATTCAGTGCGGAATTTGTTAGAAGCGATTAAATAATGCTTACAGAGGAAAGAAGTATTCCAATAATCGCTTGTAAAATGGTAGTCGGTAAGAGTGTGTGCCTGCTCTAGCAGGTTGAACAGGTACACGAATACCCAGAATAAGCCTGTGACTAGGAATCCGTATTAAACTGATGCAAAATGCCTTGACATTTGATTAATAGAGTTGCAGCATGTGTTAGAAGCTAGGCCATATTTTAACTAAAGGCTTATAACGGTCAATAATTAATGCCTGTAAACTTACTTTAAATGAAAATAAAACTTCCTGATTATTAAGCACTTACAATACGCTGTAGTATTAAACAGAATTCGTTTAAATCCGTTAGTTCTCTTCAAAAGGGCTGCTGCTGAATAAATAAATTTACCAAAGAAAATAAAACCAAGTGTTACAAAATATCTATAAAATATGTTTTTCAAAAAACTTTATTTCGCCACGCTTTTTCGTAAATGAATGTGTATGTGTTTGAAAAAATAAAATAAAAAAAATAAAAATACTTGGCAAATGTAAACATATCCTGTGTAAACTTATGCAAGTGTGTGTATATGTTTTTAAAGGCCACACATAATAACAGTCCCGGATATCAGCAGTAACAGCAACAACAACAGCCAGCAATAACAACAATGACAACAAATGCTTCATGCACAGACAACGCATTTCCTGTTTTAAGCCTTTTTAAGACACTTACTTAACACCACGCTTTAGCCAACTTCACAAACATTTTTTTTTTGTTCTTGCACACATAAACACACACACACACACACACACGTACTGCCTCTCTCATGGGGCTAAGCTTCAGGCTACCATGGGGGTCAGTAGGTGGCGGATAACTGAACGGCCTATCCTGCGTAGGCTAGCTGCGAATAACCAATAAGCAGTCCCCGACCAAGAGCGGCAGATACGGAGGCGTACTACAAAAAGGTACAAATGACCGAAGACGTTATCTGTGACATGGCGAACTGATGCCGCCATTAACTAGGCATCATCCCACAGGGGGTTCCCTCAAGAGATGGGAAAATAGGAGAGTAACGCCTCCGTGGTTCCCTCAGTTCCACCGAAGCGACTAACTACGACGCCCTTGAGTAGGGCATTAGAACCGAGCCCGGTAAGGTTCTAATTATGGTATACCGGAAAACGAATTTGAATTGGTGATATGGGCTGACGATGACAGTATTCCGGCACTTTAGTAGGCGGTGTGAAAGCTGGCCGAAATGGCTGTCGGGCTAATGCTGCCATTGCCTCCGCCCCGTTAAAACTATGGCAAGTCTGTCGGTACGCTCCTGATTTGTCACCGTTAGGTTGGTGTTGTAGGACCAGATGTGAATCCCTGGTTTACGTCGACCTGGCTCTGAACACGTATTCCCATGAGGTTACGTGTCAACCCTCGCGTGGCCTCCCTGCTTATGCATAGATAACCACGGGGTCTTTCGTGACGACTACAACGATGGATCAGGATAACGGCCGAGAGTTGGGGCTAAAACAAACAAAATGAATAATAAAAACAAAATTACAAATAAATCGACGGTTTCATGCGAGATGAATACTTTGGAGCTGAACGCTTTTGGGCAGAGCTCGAAGATATCGAGGTCTCCGGTGCGGAATCGGGAAATAAACCCGTTTGGACAATGCACGAGGACTCCACGATCCCCAGTAAATGCGGGATCGGGGCAGGAAAGATCACGAGGCGACACGATACCATCTGCCGGTGGTGTTTTTGGTCAACTCGGGGACCAAATTAAGAGTTTGATTGAGATGCTAGAGGATGGGAAAAGGAGATCAATCCACCAACCGATGAGGGATGCGATTGACTCGATCAAAACCCTATATGACCTGTACGCAAGCGAGCGGCAGGGGCAAACTACAAAGGCGACTAACAGTAGCAGTTCTGCTACACAAACATCGCCTTTGTTGAGGAACCAGGAGGCGAAGCGGAAACACGAGGAGACTTACGAAATTCCTGCGGCAAAAAGGAGAATTCCGAATCCTGCACCAAGGGCTCCAGCGAGGAAAACTACAGAGGTGACCTTGAGCCGGCGGGAGGATATTAATAGAGTAAATGAGGAACCAGGGTGGCAGAAAGTCACAAAGAGAAAAAGTAGAAATAATAAACCACAGGAGAAGAAAACGAAGCCGGATGCGATCGTGATAGCGACGAAGGATAACACGTCGTATGCAGACATTCTAAGGAAAGTCAAAACGGACCCCAAGCTTAGTGAATTGGGGGAAAATGTGACCAGAATTCGAAGAACCGTCAAGGGTGGTCTACTACTCCAGCTCAGCAGGAGCGGAGAACACACGGAGGACTTTAGGGGAGCCATTGGAGAGCTTTTAGGAGAAAGCGCGTCTGTCCGAACTCTAAAGGATATGAGGACGATTGAGATCAAGGACATCGACGAGATCACGGAGAAGGAGGATGTATGCGAGGCTATACGGAAGATTCCAGGCCTCGAGACTTTGGATAAGCCCGACGTAATTACCCTTAGGAGGGCATATGGTGGGACGCAAACTGCCACAGTAAGCCTTAACGCAGGCGCTGCAGCGATTCTCCTAAAGGAAGGGAGAATTAGGATCGGCTGGGTCATATGCAGGATTCGCGAGCGGAACATTCCGACGAAATGCTTCCGGTGCTTGCAGTTTGGACATATGGCCCGTCAATGCACGAGTAAAGTTGACCGCTCGGGAACTTGCCGTAGATGCGGACAGGAGGGGCATATTGCGAAGAACTGCGAAAGGGAACCTCTTTGCATGTTCTGCAAAGAGGGAGATCCGAAATCTGCGAACCATATCGCGGGGAGCGGAAAGTGCCCACAATTTTTGAGCGCACTTAAATCACGTTCTAGAAGATGAGGTTGATACAAATTAATCTGAACCACTGTGAAGCAGCCCAGGACCTATTGATCCAGAGGGTAAAGGAGGAGAATATTGATGTCGCCATCATAAGCGAACCTTATAGGGTACCGAAGAATAGTACTTGGATCACGGACGGATCTAGTACTGCGGCTATATGGATCTGCGGTTCATTACCCTTCCAGCAAACCTATGCGCAGGACATTGGTTTCGTTATGGCCAGGATAAAGGGAGTTTTCGTCTATAGCTGTTACGCCCCCCCGAGATGGTCAATGGAGGAATTCCAACATATGCTGGACAGGATGGCGTCACACGTGCGCCTGAATACTCCCGCCATTATTGCAGGAGATTTTAATGCTTGGGCGACCGAATGGGGTAGTAGATATACTAACACCAGGGGTCGCTGCCTCTTGGAAACGGTCGCTTCCCTTCCTGTGGCGCTGATGAATGATGGAAGAGGAAGCACATTTAGGAGAGCTGGATCGAGCTCGATAATAGATTTATCGTTTGTGAGCAATAGTCTTGTTTCGCGGACCGCGTGGAAACTAACCGAGGACTTCACGAATAGTGACCATCAGGCAATCATGATGACGGTTACTGGGCGCAACACGAGAGGAGATGGATTGGCGAAATTTACGGGACCTAAATGGAAGGACACCCGCTTTGACGAGGAGACGTATAAATTGCTGTTGTCGTCTTTTCATACGACTGGCAACACGGCCGAGGAATTAGTGAGCGATATATGCGAAATGCTCAACACTGCATGTGATGCTGCTATGCCTAGGAGGACTGTGTGTAGGGGACGCTCCCCCTGCTACTGGTGGAATGACGAAATTCGAAATCTGCGGTCGGCATGCTTTAGGGCGAGGAGAAGGGCCCAGCGTACAAGAGGAAGAGAGACATGGGAAGCCGAACGTGCTTCATATGAGGATCTTAGGCATCAACTTAGAAGAGCCATTAAAAGGAGCAAGAAACTATCCTTTCAGCGAATATGCCAAGAAGCTGACATAAATCCTTTTGGGACGGCTTACAGAGTCGTCTGCAAGAGAATCGGCGCTCAGCAACAGCCTAAACTAGGCTGCCCAGTTTTGCTACGGGGAATTATTAGTACATTATTCCCACGAGGCCAGCCCTACACTTTCATAAGTAGGGATACGGAAGCCAATCATACCATTCCTGAGGTAACAAGAGAGGAGGTACTCGCAGCATGTAATGGAATAGGAGATAGGAAAACACCGGGGCCAGATGGAATCCCGAATAGGGCACTTAAGGCGGCTATCCGGTTCAGACCTGATATGTTCGCCAAGGTGTTCCATAAGTGCTTCGTCGAGGGTGTTTTTCCACGTAGATGGAAGAAGCAGAAATTGGTTCTCATTCCAAAACCTGGTAAACCACCAGGGGAACCATCGTCATATCGGCCCATCTGTCTACTTGACACAATGGGAAAAATACTGGAGAGGATAATATACGACCGACTACTGACGCGTGCCGAGGCAAGAGGAGCTCTCTCGGACCTGCAATACGGATTTAGAAAAGGACGGTCCACTGTTGACGCGATCAGGAGGGTAGTCGACATTGCAAGAGAAGCAATAGAGGGCGAAAGATGGAGATTTGGCACCAAGGAATACTGCGCGGTTGTCACACTTGACATTAAAAACGCGTTCAACTCAGCGAATTGGGGGCGGATTATGAGAGCCCTCTTTAACATGGGTACGCCGCCATACTTAATGGAGATTTTGAACAATTACTTTCAGGACAGGAAGGTAATATATCTAACGGATGAAGGAGAGCAGGAATACGTAGTGACAGCGGGTGTCCCGCAGGGCTCTGTACTTGGCCCACTACTATGGAACATAATGTATGATGGAGTACTTCGACTGCGATTGCCAAACGGGACTACAATTGTAGGCTTTGCAGATGACATTGCCATAGTCTCGGTAGCTAAGACGGTACAGGATATAGAGGAAAAAAACTAACACAGCGATTCGAAATGTTAGTGTATGGCTGGATGAGGCAGGTTTGACACTTGCTGCACATAAAACGGAAGCCGTTTTGATAAGCGGCCGGAAGATAGTGGAGAAGATGAAAGTGACCGTTGGAGGCACAGAAATCGAATCAAAGAGGGCAATAAAATACCTGGGAGTGATTATTGACGACAGGTTGAACTTCAAGGAGCACGTAAAATACATCGGCGAAAAGGCATCTGTAACGCAGGGAGCACTGGCGAGGATGATGCCAAATATTGGAGGACCAGGTCCATTCAAGAGGAGGATAATTTCAGCGGTAGTAACGTCGATAATGCTATATGCTTGCCCCATATGGTCGGAGGCACTCTCCGTGGGGTCGACAAGGAGAATACTGTCCTCGGTGTATCGTCTAAGCGCGATTAGACGGATAAGTGGCTTCAGGACAGTGTCTGATGAAGCGGTATTGGTATTGGCAAAGACGATACCAATAGACATATTGGCGGATGAGATGAGGCGGATATACTTCCGTCGTCTTGAGAGTCCAGGACGGACAGCGGCTATAAAAGCGGAGGAAAGAATGACTTCCATGCTCAAATGGCAGTCACGATGGGAGAGCAGTTTAAAGGGAAGATGGACATTTCAGCTTGTCCCTTCTATAACACCTTGGATGAAGAATAAACATTGCGAGCTGAATTATTACGCGACCCAGTTCCTAACTGGTCATGGATGCTTTAGGAAGTACCTGCACAGATTTGGACATGATACTTCCCCTATATGCCCAAACTGTGTAGACGAAGAGGAAGATGCGGAGCATATTCTAACATGCTGCCCCAGGTTTAGATGGCCCGGAGAAACTAGATTAGGACCAAACCGGCTCATGGAGGAGCTGTTGAATTCTAGGACGCTATGGAGCCAATACAGCCAGAAAATGGCCGAAGTGATGATAGTACTCCGAAGGTTGGAGGAACGAAGACGAAATTTGATATAAAGTGATAAAGCTTTCGAGCTAACCAGCCCCCCGCGAAGTAATACCTTACGGCAGTCCCGCGGGGGGAGAGTGGTTGATGTGTGTGTAGGGGGTGGGTTTTAGTACGTAGGCACCAAGGATGGTGAATCGTGCATGCTTTTGTTGGAACAGAAGTATCTTTAGAAGATTTACCACCTCCGGCTCAAGACAAAAAAAAAAAAAAAAAAAACGTACTGCCTCTCTTATGTATGTATGTATATTATGTACTTACATACTGTACAATTTTCTCCGCTTGTCACACAAATACAACGAGATCAGTGGTTAGTAATTGAGAGAAGTCACAGGAAAGGGAAAGAAAGAAACAAAAGAGGGATAGGAAGCATATTTTAAACACTTTAAAATGCCTGCTTTTGAATAAAAATTAAAATATTTTAATTCTTTTCCTGTTTTTTTTTTTTTGCACACTTTTATTGTTATTGTGGAGTCATTATCAGCAACAATTATAATTTGATTTACACAAAATTGTACCCCCTATCTCCCCTATATTATGTCTTTTAAGCTAGACTCCACTATACTGTACCATGTAAGAGAAGTCAGAAGAACACTGCTTATGTTGGCTATTGTCAGTTGGTCATTTATTTCATAAATTATGATTGTTGTTTTGGGTGTTTTAAACCACATTCAAAAGGTCCTTTGTTTTTTGGCTTCTTCTCCTGTGTTTTGTGTTCGGTTTTTATTTATTTTTTTTGGTTTCATTTCAATAATTGTACTTTTAATGGCCATCTTTTTATAGGCAAAAGATAACAAAAATAAAAATATTGTTTATTGTTGTTGTTGTTATAACACAATACAACAAAAGACAAAAATTAAAAGAATAAATAAATGTCATATTACTGTAGATAAACATCATTAAACTTTTCATTTTTATTTTTCTTTTTTTTTTTGAACGCAACACAGTGGAAATATTTTACGAAAATAATCAATACGGAATTTCAATTGAAGCGTAGTTTGTTTAAAGCCAGCAAGTTTATCTCAATTAACTTAATCGATTTTAAAACAATGGCGGGGATTCTGTTGTATAGAGTACTTGGTTTTCAATTTAAAAAAATAAAAACGCAATATGTACGCTTTAAGGTCAAAGGTTTGTTTAAAAATCAAAAGAAGTTTTTAATTTTTTTCTTTTTTTTTTTTGTTTAACGTTTAAAAATTCCTCTTGCTACCCTCTTAATTAATTCCCTTCAGCTATAAAAGACTTCTTTTCGATTATCAAGTCAAACAATACGTTTGCAACGGCCAGGTCACAACATTTGCAAGACCAAGCTTGCTTATTAGATGCGAGTGAAAGATTCAACTTCTAGCTCAGATATCTCGTCGAAACCAAATATAGAAAAACATTTCTTTGGATGGAATCGACCGTTTGTAACTGAAATATATGAGGAGGAGAGAAGCACCCTCTTAAGGGGTGAAATAATTGATTCCAAGATTTCTCATTTTTGTGAATATAAAGACAATTTTTAATTCCCTTAAGCGACAACATAGACAATTTGAATATCAAAAGTCTAACCAATTAGAGGTCATAATTGTATATTTTGATAACCAGTTTTATTAAACATTTTAATTTTTGTTGTTATTAAAGTTGAAATACTTTCAGGCACATGGTTTTCATTGCTTTTATTCTGTTTTTATTTTTTTCAATATCAGTAACGATTTAACCACAGAGATGTCTGTAAACTTTCCATTTTCTTTATTTTTTTTATTTTTTTATTATTTTTTGGAATTTCTTGGTTCCTTTTTCTTTCGTCCAATTTCAAGTTGTCTTTAACTTGAAAGAAATTTACCGTTTTTATTTTTATTTTTCAAAAATCATCCTTTTTTTTCGTCCTTTTGTTTTCTTCACGCCATTGTCGCAGCTTATCAGGCCTATACAAGTTAAGCAAAAATAAAAATGGAAAATAAAAAGAAGAAATATTCCCAATTATTTTCCGGCTGCCAAGATAGTAAAAGAAGCTGGCAGCAGGAACAAAAAAAGAACGAACGAGGAGAACCGCAATATTAACAAGTGAAATGACGATAACGAAATCAACGACAGCAGCAGCAGCAACAGTAACAGCAATAGCAACACCAACAACAACTACAATAGAAATGGTGGTGGTCACAATAACTTTTTTAATTATACCAGCTCCGGTATAATTATAACCAACAGTCAAAGACAATAAAAGTAAGGCCAAAAGAGATTTTTTAAGGGGAAAGAGTAATCCACAGCCACAAAACATTTGACTTTGTGTCTCTTCTAAAGGATAATAGCAGCAAATGCAAAAGGACACAATTTGAAAAAAAAATTTTTTGGTTTTCTTGTTTTCTTGTTTTTTTTTGCTGTGGGGATTTTTATATTTTATTGGAAACCGAGTATAATAACAAATGAAACCAACAACAGCAACAACAAAAATAAAATAAAAATAAAAACGAATTTCTGTTAAGACTAATAATAAGAGAGAGGTAATCACTGAATGGAAACAGAATTCAAATTGCTTTCACAATACACTCACACATTCACACGCATACACTTGCATACATAGTAATATGTGTAGAGAGCTTACAAATGTCCTCGATTGGTTGTAGATTTATGTATGAGTACGTCCACGTGTACGTGTAAGCCATGCTTCGATTTTAACCCATCGCAAACAGGGAAGGGGGCAGCCAGAGTAGCAGTAGCAGATTTTTTTTCTTCTTCCAGTTTCAATGTCTCTCGCAATGGCCTTTTTCTTTTTCCTTTCCTTTTTTTTTTGTGCTTCTTCTGGGTGTTTTAGGCAATTTGACTTTTAAAAAACTACAAATGCTATCACACACAATCTTCTCACATGCATACATATGCCTGCAGTTAGCCTATTATTGTAGACAAAGTATGTGTGTGTGTGTGTGTGTGTGTGTGTACGGGTGTGTGTATGTGTGCAACCATCAGAGTAAATGAATAAATGCCTTACGGCTTTGGTTTTTCATTTTTCGCCTTCAACAAAAACTAACAAATGCAACTAAAAGAATGGAGCAAAGTGGAAGAGTGAAAAAGAGAGAGAGAGAGAGAGAGCAAAAAAAATTCGATTCACAAAAAAAAGGATCCCAAAGAAAAAAGCAACATTAACTGTTTTTATGAAACCATTTTTTACTATTTGGATCATCTCCCTCTCCCTTCATCGGGCTTCTTCTTTTTTGTTTTTTTTTTTTGTTGTTTTTTGTCTCCAACAAAAAGGTTTGTCATTACAACTATAACAACAATAGGAGCAACAGCAGCATCATCATCATCAAGTAATAGGACAAAAATCTAAAAGGAAAGGACATTGCAATTATTTACATACGGTTTATAAGGATACTTTTTTCCTTTTCGTTTTTCCCTTTCTTCTGTTCTGTTCTGTGATTTCTCTTCTCTAGAAGAACAAAAAACGTATACGATAAGGGATTATTCCACATCATAGTAGCAAAAGTTTAATTGTCAGCTATCCTAGTGGTTTTTGCAAAAGAGATAAAAACACTGAGAACCAAACAAAACGAAACAAAGAAACAGAGGACGAGAGAGAGAGAGAGAGAGAGAGTGAATAAGAGTGAGTAGTAGAAAGAAATGTAGTCGAGTAATATTACAAATGAATGCTTATGGTTTTTAAGTACTTTTAATGGTAAGTCTGTGTATTATTTTGCCATCATCATCATCATCATCATCATCATCATGGCAGGTAAATAGTTAGGCCGTCGTCTGATTACTGCAAAAAAATAAAGAAAATTTTTGTAATGATTTTGCCTGTTAATTAAACCGGATTAAATTTAGTGAAAATTTAACAGTGCATAGATATTTTGCTTTGATTTATTTCTTTTTTTTTTCTTCTTCACTGTGCAAAGCCTTATTATCGCATTATAATAGAGCCTGGTATTCAATCTGTCTGCTACAGATTCTTAAAAAATTACAAAAATTTGTTTCCTATTTAAAGGAATTGAAAATAGCAGAGTCACACGAAAATAATGTGACTTTTGTTTAAAGGATAACAGATTAAATACAGTTGGATAGTGCGATCTTTTAATACGACAGGCAAGCTGCGTTCAAGTGTTACCTTGAAGTCCTTACTGTTCCATGGGAACAGTGGATTCCTTTGTTTGGCTTTCAGGACTTAGGGAAATCGTTGAAAGTTGCATTGCTGATAAACTTTCTATTGCTCGTACAGATCACGTTATATATACGTTATATTACAGGACTTGGATGTCTTTTTTAGACCGGTATATCCATGGCACATAACATAATTTATGTTCCTTAAAATCGTATAATTCCTATGTAAACACCTGCCACGAATAACTAGAAAGTGTTTAATAATAAAAATAAGTTTATTGGAAAAACTAAGCAATATATTGGAACAATGAAACCAATGGTAATGATAACCACATAAAATCGCTGCCTTTTTTAAAGCCAAATAATGACCTCAATGGGAGTAGCGGCATAAATACATCACACAATTATTTCTACAATTTTCCCCCAGTAATACAATGGTCACGCAGTATTTTCTTTCATTTTCATAATAATTTTGAAAAAATAAGAAAAACATGCTTTTGGAAACATACGAAATACATTCCATAACGGGAAGGAATTCATTATGATACCCTCGAGGTCAGTTGGTAACAATTCTCCAGAGTGCATTTAATTCTAATTGCTTTTTTCTGATGCCTGGTGTCCAGCAATAACAATAACAACATCAACAATAAATAGAAACACGAGTTTTCACAAGTTGAAATTCAAACAATGACGATGAACATAAAATTTAGCGTGAAAAGCATTGCCACTACCACCGCCAACAATGAACATCAAAGGAAATTGATGAAAAAAAAAAAAAAAATTAAATAAAAACGGAAGAGAAAATAATAAAAAAAAATAAACAGGAAACAGTGAACAGCTGACAAGGGGAACATGGCAAATTGCACATCAATTCATAAATAAGCAAACAAATGAAATAAAATACCACACAGAGGGTAAAATTATAAACAAAAAGTGAACGACAGAAGGGATATGCACTCGCAAAAGACAAAGAAAAAACGGAAATCCACAAGGAATGAAAAAAATATTTTAAAATTTTCTTAAATACCTGAAGTTTATACAATCTGACCAGAGTAGCTGCATGTTAAGCAGCAATCACTTCAACTAAACAATATTCACGTTCAATTCTTTTTTGAAGGTTATTCTCCATCGGATTCACTATTTTAGTTAAGCAAACAATTGTTCAAAAATTCTATTTCTATTCAATATTTGAATAGTTTTTGTTTTTGTATGGCATCCTTTGTAAATTCAGATGTCCTTGTGATAACATTGTGAATTCATTAACCCCTTTTAGATCTCTATGAGATATTTTGTTTTCCTTTTTTCTTTTGCCAACTAATTTCCTCTTTTCATTAACCATATCCCAGTCGTTTGTTCGTTCGTTCGTTATGGTCTCAGGCAAATTCATTTCATAATTGTCTTGTCTTGTTTAATAATTTGCTGCTGATGTTCCGGAATGTTTCTATTTTCTCTCACTCTCTCACTCTCTCTCTCTCTTTCTATTTCTATTAGTACTCCTGCTTAGCAAAGTCCAAGTAAAAGACTAAATAATAAGAAGACGAAGAAAGAGAATGAAAAAGAAAAAGAAAAAGGAAGCTTATCTGTCAATATTTGCATTTTGTTAAGTTAATGCCTCCCGGCATTATTTGACAAGTTATTGAGGGTAAAATTAAGGAAATTGAAAAACTCCAAGCGTTGACAGAGCGAGAGAGATAGAGAGAGAGAGAGATGGAGAGAGAGAAATGGAGAGAGAGAGAGAGAAATGGAGCACAATTTTTATAAGAGTTTAAGCTGTTAATAGCAGACTAAAGATTTCTATTTTCATTTCGTTTCAAGTAAAGCAGGGTGCAATGATTTAATTTTTGTTTCTAAAATTTTTTCTCTCTCTTTATGCTGTTACTTGTTTTTTTTATAAATTTTTATCATTCTTCCTTTGCCATTTCAAAATCTATAATCCCCTGTTTTCTTTTTGCAAATTTTCTAACTTTTTTCTTGTTTTTTTTTTTCTTTTTTGGTAAGAAAACTCATAACGAAATCACTCCCATTTTATGTTAATGACTGTCTTGATTATGTTGATGATTCTGAAGAGAGTTTTGTTAATTTTAAGGTTTACCTAATGACTATATTAATTTTCCTTCTCTCTTTCTCACTCACAATCTCTTTTCCTCATTTTCTCCCGCTTCCCTGCTGTATTATAGCCAAAAGCAAAAGCAGACAACACTTCATTTGCTACCATAACGTCTTTAAACTTTATGTGTCCTGGCATGTATTTTGTACACAATCAAAAAATATTCACAAACACACAAACACACACACACATTAATATATATGTATACATATAGATCTACACCTATATACATACATACAAAATAATATTACATTCATTATGTTGATAACAACAAGAACAAGAAAAAACATAAAGACACTCTCGCATTGCCGTATTAACCAAACCAAAGACACTTCATTCAGCCATCCATACACACATTCATCTATCCATCCCATGCCCATGTAACCAACCAAACATCCAGCCATCCATCGTTCAATGCTTATGAACAATTTTTATTTAAACCCGTAGAAGTGAGAGCTTTTCCTTGAGACAGATTGAAACGGAATATGTCGTCCTCTAAGAAATATCTTTGATTCGCGACATGTGACTAAATAGCACTCGCTCCCCCTAGCATTATCGAATAATACAAAAAATATTAGAATCTTATTGAAAATTTAACTAGAAAATGAGTCTATAAGCCAGAACACAGTAAAGATTCAACTGTTCTTTACTGCTGCAAGATAACTTTGTAAACCAACCAACTTTGTTCAAAGAGGCCGCGATTTTGTGATTGGTTTTGGCATTTTATGAGGATAGCGGCGATCAGGATTACAGGCGATCTCACAACTACATCGTCTAAGCCACTGTTTACTAACTTGACGTAATAAAGAAGAAAGAAGTGACTGCTCGAAATATAGAAACTAATGTCATGCTGGTTGATCGTGGATATGTCCAAGATTTGTAATGAAAAGAGTTTATAGAACCTTAAACCTTATAAGATAATGGATAACAACTTTTTCTATTCAAAGGCAAACGACATTCCACTAAGATGCCCTCAGTGATCAAATGAATAATAAGCTCAGCAAAGTGGTGTGTTTAAATGCCGAAGTTATAACAAACGTTGAATATGAGTGAAATTTCAGATCTACTATGTCCTCAGGTTAAACAATAAAGTGGAACTGATTTTAATACACAGTAAAGGACTAAAACGCAGTGGTTAACGTTTACTAGAAAAAACGTAACTAATGGAGGAGCAACCAGGAGGCTGCTTTAAATTCCTTATTCCTTGCGAAATGTGCTACAAAGGGACATCATTATTTTCATACGTTTACAATTTTATAAACGACTAGTTGCTTCAAATTGATTAGCATGCCTATACCACAATATTTATGTCACCCTGTTAATGGTAAACTTCTTGCAAATTATCCAACTTCACAGCACAAATCCTTGCCATTTTACTTTAAATTATAATGACAGTCAGAGAAGCGTGATGAAAATGTAACAGCATTGTGCTCCCTCCCTCTCTGTAACAATTTTAACCAAAAAATTTTTAACTCACATACTTACAAACAGAAAGAGGGGAGAAGCAAAAACCAGAGAGAAAGACAAAGAGAGTGGGAAAAGGGTGAAGAAAGTAAGATTTTGTATTTATTTATGCTGCTGTTTTTAAGGTAACAAAACTCACACTTGTGTAAACCTCATCACACTTACACTGTGTGTTGTCAGAGAGCAGGATAAAAGGAAAATAGACAGAACGAGAAAGAGAGAGAGAGAGAGAGAGAGGAAGAGTGAGAGAGTGAGTGAAAAGCTAATTTAAGATTACGCGTAAATTTTATGGCATATTAAACTCTGAAAGAGTGATTTGCATGCAGTCAAGGTATTTTTCGAATCAAAATTTTCTTTCATTTTTCTGTTTTATTTTGTTTTGTCTGCCGTTGATGGCGTATGACTTAATAACCAAGAGAAGAGGAGAGAGAAAAGGTAATAATTGTTTTTGTTAACAAAAACTCAATAAATGTACAAGACTGGATTTTGAAACAAAATATTCCTAATGAATGTGTTCGTTTCGTTTACAACGTTTTATGAAACCCAGAAATTCATTGCATTTGAAAAGAATTTAAAAAGAATCGTTCTTTTTGTTTTGTATCTTTTGGCTTCATTAACGAGTCTTAAAAAATTTCTCAAAAGATAATCGCATTTAAGAAGAGTCTTATTAAATGCTAAATGGATTCACGTGCTATATGGCTTTAATTCCACTCACACCGCCTCTTCGAATTCTAAGCCATCATTTAGAACATTTTAATGGCGTGGTTATAAAATATTTCATTTCATTTTCCTCAAAAATTCTAGGCACGTTCTCAATTTTAGCCTGCAAAATTTTGTCATCTCTCGCTTCTTTTTTTCCCTTTTTTTTTATTATTTGATCGCTTCTTCACGTTTTTTTTTTTTTTTTTTTTTTTGTATTTTAGAGGATAAGAACCGTTTTAAGGAGGATGATGATGATGATGATGAGCTTAATATGAAGCATTTCTCCATGATGGAAACTAATTCTCCGATAAGTATTGAAGCAATTTTAAAAATTTCAGGTATTAAATGCTAATTTTGGTAGGAGATAAGAAGAATAGAAAGACCGGAAATGAAGGGAAAATATAATGAAAAGTTATTAGAAATCAAGATTTTTCGCATTAATTACCCTCAAAAAACAAATGTCCATCTATACATTTACGAAGCTAAGAAAACAGATTTTATGATTTAATCATTAGCAGGAATAAATTTATATGTGGTTACCAGTTATACAAATCAGTTGTGCTCCTTTCAAATGATAATTTTCCCAAAATGCTGATAAGACTCCTGCAAAAGACCCCTAATCGTAGCGATATTTTTTTTTTTTTTTTGTTGTTGTTTGTTGAAAATAAATTCTACAAAACTAATTTTATTTAAAATCTAAAATTTTAAATATTTTTTTCTATTCCCTTAGTTTTATTTTGCACATAAAATGTATGGCCAACCACAACATTTTGGTTTTTTGGTAACAAAAATATTTTGTTTTACTTTTAGTCAGTCACACTTCATTAATTTTTGTCTCCCTTGAAACGAACAAACGTCCAAATAAATGAAATAAAAATTATTATTTCTACTACTACTTCGTACATTCATTTTATTTTATTTTATTTAATTTTTTTATTTTTTCCATTTTTTTTTAAGTTTTTCTTTCGACATTTTTTTGTAAGGGCTCTACTTTAAAATTTATGTGTCTGTCTACACAGCTATTGAATGACAAAAGCCATGTCACTGATGAGGGATTTTGGTTTTATTTTTTACCACCAAATCGTGTAATAAATAGTTCTTCGATATGAAAAAAGATAAAAATTGAATGGCAAATGAAAATAAGCCAGAGAGAAGACCTTGTGAGGCGCTATAAATTAAAAAATTTTTAATATTCTTTCCTTCAATGCTTTTTAACATGGGAGCCTATTTTGTAAACCCAGTTGTTTGCTGATCGTGGCAACTGCTATGGCAGTTTCCACAGGTGCCACATAATTTGCATATCCTTGGTGTACGAATCTCGTAGGGCATTATTTCCCAAAAATCCAAAGCAAATAAAAAATATCCTTCGGACCATAAAACAAGCTACAGTCAATTAAATTCATTATAAAAGAAAAACAATAAAAAACACGTACACACACAAACACAGACACACCGGGAGAAAGAAAAAATATTGGGCATTGTACAGGACATATGAGTATAAAAAAAGTATAAAGAAATCAAACACAGATTTATTATTGTCATCAATAAATATATTCTTATTGTTGTTGTCGTTGTCGTTGTCGTTCGTATTATTGTTATTGTTATTGTTATGGGTATAGATAGAGATACTAACACCCTGAAATTGACAGTTAAAATTGTTTTAAGGTTATAAAATAAAAAGACACACACACACACACATACATGTATATATTCAGCCACAGTTAAAACATATAGACAAAGGCAGAATATATAAAATAAAATCTGAAAAATGCAAACAAAAAAGAAAAACCAAAAATGACCGTTACACAAACACTCACCTATACATTGCATGCATGCATACATTCATTGGTTGGCTTTTCATTCAATCGTTTGGTTTTTATTTCACAAATAAATGAAGAATAAAAAATAAATAAATTTCATACAACAATTATTAAATAAATGTGCAAATGGCTGTACGTCTGTCAAATTGTAAAAGACATTAGAATGGTTCGTATTTATCGGAATATTTTTCTATCATTAGGGTTCAATCAAAAATACTACGTCAACTACTTAAATAAATATCAAAGCATAGCTTTTATTACAAACCTCTATCTAAGGCAGTGATCTATACTAGTTAAAATATAATGAAAAGAGATTGTATATCTTCGTTTATTTCGAAAAATCGCTTTTACATGCATTTCTCTGCAATAAGTTCTTGGGCTACCCTTTTATATGTGTTTGTATGGATCCGCATTTCCCTTCATATTTTTTTCGAAATATTTTTAACAAAAGAAAAAC
The DNA here is from genome assembly GCA_014635995.1 of Sarcophaga peregrina. NCBI lineage: Eukaryota > Metazoa > Arthropoda > Insecta > Diptera > Sarcophagidae > Sarcophaga > Sarcophaga peregrina. The sequence continues at coordinate 13,623,082 of CM025793.1, read as the reverse complement.
CAAAAATGGAATATTTTCTTACCCTCATAGCCAAGCATAAAATCATTCAATTGTAAATTAAATAAGTATGCATGTCTATGTATGTGTGTGTGTAAGAGAGATATATATATTTCTGTATAACCTAAAGCCAATTTAAAATATTCTTGATTAATTGCCAAAAAGATATCGCCAAACATTTGCACAAACCGTTACACAAACACTCACCTATACATTGCATGCATGCATACATTCATTGGTTGGCTTTTCATTCAATCGTTTGGTTTTTATTTCACAAATAAATGAAGAATAAAAAATAAATAAATTTCATACAACAATTATTAAATAAATGTGCAAATGGCTGTACGTCTGTCAAATTGTAAAAGACATTAGAATGGTTCGTATTTATCGGAATATTTTTCTATCATTAGGGTTCAATCAAAAATACTACGTCAACTACTTAAATAAATATCAAAGCATAGCTTTTATTACAAACCTCTATCTAAGGCAGTGATCTATACTAGTTAAAATATAAATGAAAAGAGATTGTATATCTTCGTTTATTTCGAAAAATCGCTTTTACATGCATTTCTCTGCAATAAGTTCTTGGGCTACCCTTTTATATGTGTTTGTATGGATCCGCATTTCCCTTCATATTTTTTTCGAAATATTTTTAACAAAAGAAAAAACCAAATTTTTAAATAAAATAAAAAAAAAAAATGAAAAAAAAATGAAGAGAAAAATATAACCAGAAAATAAAACATGAATAAATTTACTATAAATTACCATTTTACAATGGCTATACAAGCACACACTCACACACATGCATAACATATCAACACATATATTGAACACACACACACACACACACACACACACACTTAAACAAATGAATGACATATTCAGATCTTCGTTGCTTGTACACACTCATACACAGAATATGTACATATTTACAGGCGTTTTATATTTAAACAGGCTAACAATTATCCGTACATTTAACATATAAACACATACAGCCACGCACACACACACACACTAACATGCATACATGCAAGCAATAGAAGATATCTGTTACGTTAACATACAGATTTACTCTTGCACTCTCTCTTAATTGCTCTCTCATTCGCTCTTCCACACTGTTTGTTTGAGTTTTGTATGGAAAAATATTCACATAGAGCGACAAATATCCTGCAATTGTTTATGCTGAAACCAAACGATCAACTGCTGCTGACGAAGTGACAAAGCAGGAGGCCTTTTTTTCTACTACAACAACAATAACAACAAATAAGTGCAATAGCAACAACTACAATAAGAAGAAGAGAAGCAACGGTTACATAAAACTGTCAAAAACATTTACGAGCAATAATTTACTTCAACACAAAACAAAAACAAAAAAAAAACAAACAAAAAATACTTACAGAGCAGCGTTGTCAACTATAAATTTTCAAAAAGCACCAAATTCTTTAAAAAAACGCGCAATTTTGACAAAAAAGCACTAAAACATTATAATACTTATTTTAATTTTATCAGCATATATAATTGGTCAACCCTTCAGTCTGGGTTATTGACCTAGTTTCTCACACCACTTATGTTTTTGTGCGTTAATTTTATACATGAGTGACGGGACCTCCTACAGTTTAAAGTCGACTCCGAACGACTGATTTTTGAGAAACTTTTCATGGCAATTTTTATTACTTTACTCTCAGAGTTTTTAGCCCGAAATCTGCTCAGATTGAATCGCCAAAGAAATGGGGATCGAACCCTGGCTTTACGTCTAAGAAGCCAACACACTACCTATTAGACTATGGCGACTTCATCACCAATTTATATAATAAGTAAAAAAAATGTACGAATTTACAATTTAATACAAGTCTATCGTCTAGCCTATAGTCTACTCTAGCCTATAGTCTAATCTATAGACTTTTAGAATAGTTCATAGACTAATTTTTAGTCTATGTATATACTAATTCTATTTATTAAGACTAGTTTTACATGTAAATGAAAGTATTTATGTGTGAAAGTTAACATACATTAAATATAATTTTTTTAGACGTATAAAATGTAAATGATTTTACCTTCGAAAATGTATCAACGTAAAAAGTATTATTGTTAAATATCTTCGCCCAAAATTGATTTTAATTTCCAAAAGGACAAATTGATTTTTTTATTTTTTTAAAATTTTGATCTGGTGTCACTGACATGAAAAGAAAAGCACTAAAAAAAGCACTAGGCACTGACTTGAAAATTTTCCGCGTCGAAAGTTTTAAAAAGCACTAAAAACAGTGCTAAAAGCACTGAGTTGACAACGCTGTTACAGAGACAATAAAAACGAGGGAGTTAGGGAGAGAGAGAGAGAGAAGTGCATTACGGCCTCTATGTATGGATGTGTGAGTATATGAATAGTTTGTTATAACCTAGACAACCATCACTACCCTCTATTCCTTTGTCTCTTATACTGACTGTAGTATGAGGATTATTTGTCTCTATTGAATATTGATATTTATTTCGTTTCGTTTTGTTTTCTTTTTTATTTTCACTTTTTCTATTCATTTCATAGCATTAATGACATTTCCTTTCTGAGTTTTACTATCAAATTATTGTAGTACTCTCTCTCTCTCGTTTATAGAATCTGTGTGCGTGTGTTTTTTATTTTCCAATAAATTTTTTAGTTTTTTATGGTTTTCCCTTTTCTGATTTTAATTTTTGATTTTTATTTTCTTTTTTTTTTCATTATTTATTAACTATTTTTGAATAATTTATAAAATATTGTTGTTGTTATTAAAGTTATTAGCAGAAGTGATAATTTATGCTCCACTGCTGCTGCACCATTGCATGGCATTGCTCCCAATTCTGACTCACAGATGCAGACTTCAACATCCAAACCGGAGATGTATTTTTGACGATAACAACCGGTTGTTGTGGTATTCACTTTGGCGCACATATACGTGATATTTTGCACTAAAAAGAAATTTGAAATTGAAATAAAAAAAAATGGGGAGAAAAATATTAGAAAAAGGACCATAAAAGAATAATTTAAATAAAATGGAGAATAATTTTTGTTTAGGTGTAGGCGTGCATTGCATTGCATAGACTTAGGCATCAAGGAAAATATCAGAGATTCAGTAATGCAATGAAGAGGTCTATAGTGCCGTAAGTCAGCGACTGCAAATGTCGAACACTTTTTGTTCCTTAGTTAAAGCAAACAATTAGCTTCGTCGTAAAGCTCGACCATAAGGAAAACTGTTTTGGAACTCTTAATTACATGGTTATCCTGCCCACTAAGTCCATTTCCTTCACAAGTCTATTTCATACTCACCTCCTTTATTGTACGTGTAGGTATACTTCACACATTTATGACCCGGTACCAAGGGACAGCCAATAGCATTTGGTTGATCTTTATATTTCGACCATAAGTCCACAGTATCAGGAATATTGTCATTATCAGTGGACACAATGGGACGGCGACAGGGTATATACGATAAATCCTCTTTCAAGCCTTCACATGTTAAATCGCCAATTTGATTTTTATCTTGAAACGGGCCAATCCAAGTAAAACGAAAGCAATATGGATCTACATTCACAATTCAAAGAGAAATTATTTGAAAAATTTAATGATTCTACGACAACAAAAAATGCGAATTAAATACCAACACTCGGCCAAGGTAAGTAAAAAATTTAAGAAAATCAATTTAATGAAAACATTTAAAATGATTTGAAACATTTTTTTCCCCCTTTTTTTTGTAATGTGTCGTGTCTCTTCAAAGATGCTTTCCTTAGCTTCAACTGTTAAACGACTGATGATAACTTTAATGTTGGAGTACATTGATAGCGAATGCGAAAGAATAGAATACATTGTGTCTCTTTAATGCATTGATTTTGATTTTTATCTTATCTTATTTATAATAAATAAAGAAAACATTAAAAAAAAAAAGGAAAAAACCAAAATAAATAACATTTTTATTGAATAGTTTTGTTTTATTTTTTTTTATTTATTTTCAGTGGTTTTGCTGGCATGATGTTCTTGGCGTATAAGCACAACGTTACTGATGCCGCTATATTGTCGTTGATGGCTACAATGCGTCACTCATTGTTTATCGGCGTTTTTCTGTTAAAACATTAAAACGTTTTTCTTTTTTTTGGTATTTGTTTAAGATTTTAATTGAACTTGATTGTGTTTCTTTTTATTTTAATTTTTTAAAAGGGATTTTTATTTTCTTCTTTCGGTTTGCTCTCCATTTATTTAATTATCTGTGACTTGTTATTTCAAGTGTTTATTTTCATTAGGCTTTTTAACATCTTTCTCTCTTATTTCTCTCACTCTATCTCTCTCTCTCTCTCTCTCTCTCTCTCTTTGACAACAACTGCTACCATTTAAGATATTTGTTTGTTAAAAAAAAAAAACGAAAAACAATAGCTGAAATAAAAAATAGTAGACAACTTAAGAGCCCCTTTCAGTTTCAATATGTTTCTCTAATTATTCCCGTAAATTTTGTATTCAAAAAAGCAGAAAACAAAAAACAGCCCAGCAAACATTCCATGCAGCATACTTATGCAATCATAGAATTAATGTTTTAGAAGAGAAAAAGAAGTAAATTTTTAGGCAAATAAGATATAGACACTACACAACCACATAAACATACACACACAGACGTCAATATAAAACACTTGTTTATGGTAATAAAAGCCTGGGGCCCAGAAAGAAATTTAAAACCAAGTTTAAGACGAATACAGAACACACTTTCTTCGTGTCATTTCGTTCGTTCAATAATGAGACAGGGTTTTGCAAAAAGGTGCTTTATTTTATCCTAAAAAACAATGGAACGATAATTGTTCAAAAAGGCCATAATCGGTAATGCGTTATACTTTATTGGTTCTGATATTTTTGATTTAAAATCAAGATTTTGCTTTGTCGCCAAGCGATCAATATTACAACGACCATACGATCTAATAAAAAACACAGAAAAAACCAAAAAAAAACTCTTTTGGAGGCATTTACACCTCACTAAGCATGCAATAATAGTCTGTTTTGGATGCTGATACGTGTACTGAAAAGTTATCTTCGTAAAAGCCTTGCAATGGTCTTTGTGGGAAAACTAGCGTCGTGTAGGGTGTAGCAAATTAAACATTTAAAATATTTTTGGTCGAGAAAAACGAGAACTTTACATAGAACATTACATAAACAGTTTTAATGTAAAAGTGCTAGTGTTGGTGGTGATATAGAGAATAGAAATAATTTTTAGCACTTAATTTTATGCAAATTTCATGCAGATTTTACAATAGAACTACACACACATATATACACATCCGCATACGCTCAGGCACTGAACAACAAAACAAATACAGAAAGATATTCCAATAAATATACAAATTGATATACGTCCGCACATACATACATACATACATACATACATACATCTGCTTATTTAAATAATAACAGAGAAAATTGTAAAAAGCCACACAAATATACATTCACACACACACACTCATACATACAGAAAAATATCCTAACATTTGAGAGGAATAAAACCCAAAAAGAAAGCTTAAATTTATTTTTATTGTATTTGTATTGTGTGTTGATGTTGATGTAGATGTGAATGTAGATGTGAATGTAAAAATGTAAATATGTATGTACGACAATAGATAATATTGTTTATATGTGTGTATGAGAGTCCTTGAATACGTATGTATGTATGTATGTGCCTTACAATGGTAAATATTAAAGTTAATGTTACATTTTGTTACTTAAATAGTTGTTGTTGTTGTTGTCGTTGTTGTTATAACACGAGCACTAACGATCTCTACTCGCATATGAATATGTTCTTCATTTACAAACCCATTTTAGCACATACACATACATATAGTGATAAAGGAAGAGAGAGAGGGAGAGAGAGAGAGAGAGAGAGACGCATTTAAAGTGCTGCTGTGTACTAAGGAAGTGCGATGTTGTTGCATTATATTCGTATGTTCAGTTAATCACTAAAATTTTTTGGTTTTTTTTTTTTGTGGTTTTTCTTTTGTTCCTACCAAATAGGTTCGGATGCGTTTGTGCCATTTTAGTGTGTATTTCCGTTTGTCCACTGTATGTGGTTCTCTGTATGTTCGTGTGGCTATTTACTTATTGTGATATCATATGTGAAAATTTTTAAAAAATGTCTCCATTGTTTAATGGAAATTTTGCTGTTTTCTAAAGCTTTTGTTTCGACTGCTAAATGATAGTGCTAGTCAAGGAAAAGAATGAAAAGTACTCGGACATGGGACACACAGGTTGTTCTATAACTCCGTAGTGCTGTCAAACATTTTAATCAAGCGAAACGTATAGAATTGATATTTATGACAGGCAAAATAAGATGTTCTTTAAGAACAACTCCAAAGCATATTTTGTTATTGGGTGTGGGTGGATTGCCTGCTGTCAAATATGCTCTAAAACCATATAACGCTGCTTGGGTAAAACTATTCTCAGCGTGGCATTGTCATTCTTCCTAGTTGACTTCATTACAGTTTTTCACGTTCTTTTAAAAAATAATGATAAAAGTTTTAAGCTGCATGTAGATTATAAGAATCTTTTGGGTTATTATCGTATATTGATGACAGGCTATTAAACTGCAATATGCCTTTAAAAGTAACCCACAAAATCTTTTTCTTTCTTTTTTTTTTTGTTCGTTCGATTATAAATTATTTATTATGCTGAAATTATACTTTGGATTTCCTTAATGATGATAAAAACATCCAACCATCTACCCATCCTTCTATCCTCTGCCTTTTTATTATTACAAGTGGCACCTGAATTTAGTCTTGCACACCTTTCTCCTCTTTACTTAGGAAAACCCCATCCATGTACATATTAAGGTAACGTGAATGAAAAAAAAGAAAAATTATTTTAAAGTGTTAGAAAAAGTGTTACATCAGAACGGAAATTATGTTAACCAAGTAAAATGGCATCAATTTAAAAAAAAAAAAAAAATTTAATAAAATCAGCAGCAAAAAAAATATTGGAAACGAGCATCAGCAAATAGTGTTACAAACTGATGAAGGATGAAGAAAATGAAGGAAAAGTGTCAATGTGTATTATGATGGCAACACTTCGTCAAATGACACTTTATATAACTTCTTATTTCCTTTAACTTCTTGACTTTTCAAGAGCAAAAAAGAAGCAAAAAAGAAAGAATAAAAATGAATGAAGAAATTGTCATGCCATGAATAAAAGAAAGGAAAAAAGGAGTGAAAAGAAAAACCATCATCAAGATGAGCTGAAAAACAGGAGAAGAATGAAGAAAAAAAGCGAATCACAACCAGAATGATTGATCATTTATTGACACTAAACATTATTACCTTGAATGTTAAGAGGAACGTAAATAATATATGATGACACAATGTAATGATAACGATGACGATTACAATGATGATAATAATGTACTCTTATGTAATATAAAATACAGGGTGTGAAAATGATTTTTTGAGGAATAAATTTCAAAAAACATTACATATTTGTCTACAAAACATTAATTTCTATTTATTATTAAGATTGAAATTTTAAAATTTTTAATCGCCTTCAAAAGATATTGTATTTTACACAATTCATCAGGAACCATTTAAAAATTCAAAGGGTGGCATGAGAAGCTAGGGCATAATCCTAAGAGAAGTGTTGGAATGACCAATTATATGCATATATGAAATGTTGGAAAGTCTCCCCAAGGATACAGATTCGTCTTGTTTCTGGAAACGGCAAGTAGATCATTAAATACAATTTTCAAACGTACGATCATAAAGTAACCTCAAATTAATACCACTCCCAATACCTCCCCAAAGTTTAACAGTTTCAGGATTTTTCGATAAGCAACTACCCTGTATATGTATGTGTTCATATATGTATGCGTATGTTATGCAAGTGTATGTGCATGTATATATGTTTAATCCTTATAACAAAGTTACGGAAGGATAAATCCAGTTAAAAATTATGACTTTAACAATAATGACAATGACAATGTTTCATTCCTGAATACAATATTTACAAGTAAAGGAAATTATTAAAGAACCGAAATATGTATGAAAAGAAAACCGAAATATGAAAATAAAATCAAAAAAACAGAAACAAAAATAATAAAAAATCATTTCATACTTAATATGGCTTACAAAGCCGTGCTTTTTATTATTGATGTTGCAATATCGTACATGTTTTCATATGTACAAACACAAATGCATGCATACATATGGGCATACATATGGGTATACATTTGGTACATACGTAGCTATCTGAATACGTATATTTTCTTTTAATTTTTATCATACTTGATTATGCCATAAAGTAATTAAATCCCTGACTTAAAGTGTGAACAATTTCATTAAAGCTGCAAATAAAAGGGTGAATCCTCAAGTGATGGCGTTTGTTGTATAATACATAACATAATATTACACACTCTCTCATTCTCTCTCTCAAACTCACTCTTGAGAGGATACTCTATAAGTTAACAAACAATACTATGCAAGTATTTACATTTTAATGTAATATTTATGCAAATTCTCTGCTTCTTTCTCGCTCTCTCTTTCTCTTTCTCTCTGTATCTATGTATATATTACGATAGTATAAACAAAAATGAATGAAAACAACGTCTGTGTGAATGGGTGTATGTGTGTGTGTGTGTGTGTAAGAAAGAGCACATAGCTGGACTGGATGTGTATTTTAATACGTGTATATGTATGTATGTATGTATGTATGTATGTATAAGTGTTTACATGAAAATTTCATTTTATTAAGTTTTTAGTTGGTTATTGGTATCGTTGTTGTTGTTGTTGTTGTTGTAAAATTACAATAATAATAATTCCCTTAATAACACTTCTCTTACGTAGTAAGTCGTCTTACTCTTACACTTCATCTTTGTTTTTGTTTTCTTTTTTGTTCGTTTTTTTTTTTTTTTATTCTCATATGGATATTTAATTGTGGTGTATTGTTGTTGCTGTTATTATAGTTGTTAAAATTGTTATTGTTGTTGTTGTAGAAATGGTATCAGTAATAAAAATCTTTATCAGCCCACCTTTACGGTTTTGTTGAGGGGTTGTTGGTTGTCGGTTTGTTTTTCTTCTTTTCTTTTCTGCTTCTTCTTCATTGTTGGCTTTTTACAATCGTGTATTGCGGCAAGCTGCAAAGGCTTTAGAGTCTTTACTTGTATTCACTTTAATGATTCTCTTAAAGATTTTTAATTTAATTTAAAATTGTTTTTCTCACCTTGTCAATTGAAATAAAGAAAGTTTTCTTTTTTCCAATTTTTGCACAATTATGTCCCTTAAGTCTGTTTAAAGTTGTTCGTTGCGTTTGTAAAAACAAGGGAAATTCTACAATTTTAGACTTTTTATTTTCCAGTTTTCAGTTTATTACAAATACAGGAAACAATAGAAACCTTCTATATGAAACAAAACTCAGCAAATGTGCTTCTTTACTATATTTCAAAACCTTGCCTTACGGTCTCTTACACCCCAATAAGTGGCGCTCTCCGATATTGTAAAACTGGGAACGAAGCCTACTCGGAATCTATTATGGTTGTAATAGAAAATAATTTTCACTTCTTAAAATATTATGAAAAGATGGGCAATTTGAATACGCATTAAAGCGCTTCCTTGTATCATCAACCAAATAATATTGTTACTCCCCCATCTCATTCGTCTAAAATCGCTTAACAAGTAATCCTATTTAGCTTACATACATACATACGTATATCACAGTGTATCTTTTTTAATCGCTTATTTCTATCGTGATAAATGATAAATCCAGTCTTAATAATTTATTGCCCATCGCATGACATAAATGTCAAACAATAACCACGAATTTACGTGGCATCAAATCAAAAGTTCAATCACCTTGCCGGTATCAACATAAAATTTCCAATTGCACTATTGATTACGTATTATTCTTAGCCAATATGGGTTTCGGGGGAGCGGAGGATAGTTGGAGACGTGAGAGGAAGAGCACAAATAATGAAAATATTTTTGCCTACGCACTATAACAAGCATGAAAATCAAAAAACAACACTCAAGAATTGTTACTGTATTGCATAACAAGTCCACAACCGTGTACCGATGGCGACTGTTGGTCTCATCCATTAACTATGCCAACCAACTAAAAAAAATTTTTTAATGCCACTTATAGAGTCGCAGGCACGTTTCATGGCTTAATTTATATTTTGTTTTAACCCCATAGTTGTGTTACGTTTTAATGTACTAGTGCAAGTACGCGCGTGAGTATTGGTGCGACTGTGTCTGTTAATGCTTTTGTTTGTATTTTTGTCTTTTTAGCTCGTTTTGCTATTGTCCTTATTGTTGTTGGGGAGTGTTATTATTATAAAATTATTGTGATAGTTTTTGCGATTGTAGTGCTTTTTTATTTAAAAAACAATCGTGTTTGTAAACACTAATACAACTTCAATTTAAAATAAAATAAAAAAACAATGCAATGCCAGTATAGGGGCTTACAACGTAAGACTATAATTCTTTATTTATATCTCACCTCACTTCACCTCATATCTGCTCATAATACCTTGTAATTCACGCAGCTTATAAAGCTCTCACTATGTTTTAATTAAAACAGTTGTGTTGTATTAAAATTTATAGAAATTATTTATTAATGTTTGCTTTTATTATTTCAAATTTATGGGATTAAACTCAATATAAATATTGAACACCTAAAAGTAGACTACATTTGTATTTTACAAATTGTAATAAATGTATGCAGAACTTTTCTTAATTGAAAAGGATATCAGATCTCTAATAGAAATTGAATAAAGGCCTTAAAAATTCCGGATTTAAATTATTGGATTTATTTTATGCTGAAGCATGAAAGGACACAAGAAAATTAAAAGGTATTGGCATCACTTACTGCAACAACATTATCATGGAAATGATCATCTCAGTAGGAATAAATGGAATACTGGTAAAAGTTAAAATAAGTTCTTCAGCATCTGTTTGAAAGATATCATTATTATTTTCCTCCACATATTTCTATTTCACGATTGCATTTCCATGTTTGTTTAGGGTCAGCGCTGCAATTTGGCATCTTTTCAGTTTGCAATGCCACTTTAAGGCGATTTCAGTTTAATATTTTATGAATTTTTTTTTTTTTTTTTATTTTAAAGCTTTGTTTCTTATATTTTCTTTGGTGTGTATTACAAGAGTAACGAGTGTTATTTAATTATACGCGTCTTGATTTTATTGTAAACTTTAGCCTTTGAAATTGCTGTTGTTATTGCTGGTGCTGGTGCAATGTGGCTTTAAAGGTTATAAAAGTCATTGTAAAGTTTCGTTTGTTTTGCTCATCCCTGTATCCATTGCTATACCAACCAAACGAATACGAAAAAGAGAAACTTTCTGTACGTTTGTAATTTTATTTCTTCTCGCGTTTGTTTTTTTCTTTATATTTCTGTACTTCGCTGATATAAACCAACACCATTTTGCTATGTTACATTTTTCCTTTTTCCCCTTCCTTCCTTTATCTTCATGTTGTTTAAGAACAACTAACTATTTGGCATGCTACCGAAAATATTCAAGTTGTTAGTTGCTTACGTTTTAAACGCTTACGAATATCTTGTATTGTTTTGTGTTCTTTATAGAACCCAACTAAGTCTGCTATTGTATTTTTTATTCAGGTTTAATACTTCTTACAGGACCTCCCTTAAAGATTTTCATTCGAAGACTTGGAAAAATAAAATGCGTGTGAGTAACCGCTTCTGCAAACAGTTGAATACGTTCGGTGTAAAGCATTGCATATTCGTCATGAACCGACGTTATCATCTATTTTCAAAATATCTGTTTGATATGGAAAAAAAAAACAAATAAACTATTGTGTAACGAAATTACACTATAAAAACAACAACAACAATATTACAAATAAAAGTAAATTTTATTTCTTGGAAATAAAAGAAAAAAGAAGGAATATGTACACACACAACAAAAGTATATATTTTTGTAGCATACTTTTTGGGGTGGCAAATGTTGTAACCAAAGGGTAACGATACGGAAATAACGTTTTAATAAATTCTTTTGCTTAATAAAACCACATCGAAGTACAGACACTTTTTATCACCAATTGTAGACACGTTTGAATAGCTTCAATGGATATTATGGAACTGCTTCTGCTTACAATGTATTATAAATAGATAAGCCACCAGCTGTGTGGAGAACGGGGGGTGGGGTTAAGAGAAAAAGAAACCAGAGAGGTATTAAAACATCATCCTGCTTGTATAGTATATAAAATACTCATTTATTTAAGGTTAATTTAACTTTAACACCTAAAAGTATACTATGCTTTTTGACTTATAAATGCTACTTAAGGTATGCTTTTAAACTAGGTTTTTTTACATTTTTTTCCTTTTTTTTCTTTTATAAAATAGCATAATTTTGTACACTTACATACACAAAACTAAGTGGTTTTTAACACTAAATCCTGGCAATTTATTATACTAAAATAAAGTCGTTAAAAACAAACTGAAAAAAAAAATATCGAGAAAATAATACCGAAAAAAAGTTTTCTTTATTAACTTCTTAAGGAAAAAAATGGGGGAAAAAGAAGAAGCATGAGATTTTTGAATTTATTTTTCAAAAACTCATATGCGGAGAACTTATTTGTGTGACAAAAAAAAAAATTGAGGAACTATTGTAACCAACTGCAGTTGGTCTAAATCGTTAGGAGATCACATAGAGCGAACAAATTTTTTGGAGAGATTGAGAAACCAAGGCGTTTGAACATTTTATTCAGAGTACGCAGAGTCTAATACATATCGTAATGAATTATCCAGTCCAGAATACTGAGAACGTTCGTTTATAGTTGGTTATGTTCCTCACCGTACGACTGCTCCCTTTCTTATAATAAAAATGTATTCTTAAGAAAGTGTTTCTCACACATTCGTTGTTTCGTTATGAATTCTTTTTTTCTTTATATATCTTAAACACGAGAGAAAAAAGTGCATAAAACCTAAAAATATTTTAACAAGTTTCCACTTTTTTCTTTCATTCCTTTTGCCACTGCCACTGCCACTGCCACTACCACTAAAACTCCAATACCCAGAGGGAAAAAAACATCACATACTTTTTGGCTGACAACACGTAACAAATTTCATCTTCTGAAAATTATATGCAAAATGCATATTTTTCATTTATTCTATTTTAACGGGCTCCGTTACCAAAGATTTCTTCGAAAACTGCTGCCATAATGTGTGAGTGAGAGTGTTTGTTATTGTTTAAGATGACATGTTTCTTCATGTTGCATGCCACACAAATAATAAGTTGTTATACATATCAGCTTCAGTCAGTTGCTTTGTAAAATATCATCCTTTTTGGTTATTGCTGCTGTTGTTGTTGTGCTCTTTTGGTATTAAAATAACAAAGTTTTATTGAGAGGCAGTTTTCAGTTTCAAGATTTATTTTGACTTCTTCACCCCAACACTCTCGATGTGTCTTTCTCTAGAGATATTTCTCTCAGTGCTGGTATTTCATATCATAACACGTTCTATGAACTCTTTCGGATCTTAAAGATTGTGGAGAATAAGGTTAAAATTGTGTCACCCTGCACTACAACCCTATAGACAAAGAAACAAGATTTTTACAAGTTTAAGAAATTCTCGTAAAGGATCGTTTTCTAACCAAGCTGTATTTGTACGCAGCTTAGTTGTTGTTAGGCTAATTAAATAGGGTAAGTCGATACAATGCCTTAGAGTTTAATAAACTATTTGAAGAGTTTTAATTTAATGTATAAACTTTGTAATATTTGTGGAAAAATAATTAGAAATATAAGAATATATTGAAAATTTTAAGTGTCCCTATTATATTTTCCAGGCCTTTTTCAAATAAATTTATATTTATATTTTAAGATTCAATAATTAGATACAAAATATAAATAATGATTAACTAACAATATAAATACTATCTTTGTATGTCATTTACATTGTTTTCACTCCTAAAAATATGTGTATAATATTTTTTACTGCATTTTTGTTGCATACATTTAGACATTTTACCCCTATATTTCTGTTTGCTATATGCACGTAGCCTTCTCAAATAACTGCAATATTTTTATAGCAAAATTGGAAAAATGTTTTACTTCAAACTCACACATAAATTATAAGTTCAAATCAGTACATTGTAATAAACAAAAATACACTCTGAGAAAATGTTGTTGCAAAAATTAAAGAAGAACACAGCAACACAAGCAAACAAAGCACTAAAAAAAACTGGCATAAACCAAAGTTAAATTACAATAACAAAACTACATAGAAAGGTCACGAAAGGCAGAAACCAAAAAAAATATCACCACACGAAGCAGAAACAATTTTCGTTTATTATACGTCATATCCTGTAGATTTTTGCTCCTTTTTTCACCGTGTTAAACTAATATCAGTATATAGAACAACGCATACATGAAGTTATGAGAGTGTAGGTCGGTTAATAGGAATCCTCTGTTATAAAAACACATTAACAATGTTGCAAGTGCAAGTATTTGTTCCAATGCCAACATGACAATACCACACTAACACACATACACATAAACAAACGCACTGATGACTGTGTCATTCAACATGTAAAAAACAAGGATACCACCTCAAATCAAAATAACCCATTTAACACCAATAAAGCAACGATAACGGGTGATTTATTTAAACATCAGATTTTTGAAAATTTAAAACAAATGCGTAGAAAGGTAAAATTGAAATACCAGCGATTTATTTTTTAAGGTGATTTCGAATAAATGTTGTAAACGAGTACACTGTCGCGCAGTCCATATGTGAACTAAAAATTTGGTATACTTTTTCCAGATTTCGAAGGTGAAATTGCAAACGGCTTGTCTTTGTTCATGAGGGTTTTCAACAAAAATTAAGCAAAGAATTTAAATCGAATGATGAATGGACGATCAATGTTCCAATGGACGACTGCTGCCCAAAATCGTTTCCTTCAATGTACTCTAGTGAGAGTTAAGATTCGATCAAGACTATGTCCAGTCGAAAATTTGATTGTATATTGTTCTGGACACTGTTAATGAAAAAGTCCTCGATAATGATTGAGGATTGCAGGACTCATCTAAATGATTTTGTAGACAAAAACCTTATAAATCAATACAACCGAAACAAGCAATTAAAGCAATCGAAATGGACGATGCCAGTAAATTCTGCTATGTTGGAAGGACTATATCTACATATGTATATACGATAGGAGAATCGGGTGAAAATGGTGGATGCACGTCGACAATTAGAATGTGGAACGCGTATGAAAAAACTAATCTTCCGTACTTGAATGTCGGAACGCTGTCACTTGTGAAATTGCAACGAAAAATTGTTAACGAATATTTTCACAAATAATATTTCACGAATATTTTAAACCGATTAATAGGAATAATTTACAAAACTTTTATTAAGGCTCTATGCTCCTTAAGGGAAAGACTAAACATTTTCTAATTTGCACTGTTCCTCTTTCTTTCTCTCTCACTTTGTCAGTGATCCCAACTTAGCTCTTTTCGGGCTAGATTTAGCCCTTTTTGAAGTACCTTTAACGCGAAAAAAAATTTTTAGCCCTAAACTAAAAAACGCGCAATTTCAGTGCTTTTCAGAATTTTTGTTTAGCTCTTTTTGCCCGTTTTTCCTTTAACTCTGTATGGCAATATAATTTTACGTTTCTTTGGCAATGTCGAATTGTAAGCCATAGTGGCAGAACTTTTTTTCTTCTATTTCTTGTTTTCTTCTTTGTCACTTACATAGAATTACCAAAAGTACCGGGAAATACAAGCTTGGCTGAAAGTTTAAAATTTTATTTACCTAATAATTAGGTAGGAAAAGAAATGTCAGACTACGCTATCGTTATATACTGCAATTCATTTACCATTTGCTTCCATAGAACACTTGACAGAGACAAGTCTCAATACCATATAGAACGTGATTTATAAATGAAGAAGTACAAATCATATTTAACAGTGACCAACTTTGAAAGATTGTAATGCAAATTATATTTGAAACTAATATAGTACCTTAATTGAATTGAATATAAAATGATCGCAAAAGCAATAACATCTATTAATAAATTGTGGTGTTTTTATCTGAAAAGACTTTTTTTAATTTTAGCCCCCTTTTTGCGCTTTTTTGATAAAAATTAAATTGTATTGTACTAAAAAGGCAATTTTTTCAATTTAGCCCTTTTTAGCCCGTTTTTTATTTTTGTTCACCCGTTTGGTGTCTTAAGAGTTGGCATCACTGGCCTTTGTATGTGTGTCTTATACAAATAAAACTTACTCTCATGTTCTACACACACATATATGCATAAGCTTAATACACTTGCCAACCAGACATACAAAAACATAAGGACCCTTCTATCAAACCAAAACCAACGACTACAATAATAAAAAAAAATTGAAATGAAAATTTTTATATTTTTGTTGTTGTTGTTGTTGGATATGATAATTAAAAGTTTGTTGGTTTTTTTTTCTACTTTTTTTTTGTTTATTTTCACATGAAACAAAGTTTATTTGTTGTGTAAAATAACAAAGTAATAAATACGAATATCCTCTTTACATTATTTGTTGTTGTTGTTGTTGTTATTGTTGTTGCTATTGTTGTTGTCAACAACAACGAGAGATAGAAAGAGAGAGAGAGGGAGAGAGAGTGAGAGTGAAAAAAACGAATTATTTGTTTTTAAATGAATATAAAACAATAACTATAACAATAACAACAATCAAAATAATCAAGATAATAATAAACATTGTATTTGTATTTGTATTTGTATTGTTAATTGTATATGAATGTATGTATGTATGTAGATATGTATGTATGTATTTCTGTTGTATTTATTTAAATAAATTTTTATATTTAACTCGACAAAACCTACAGCAGCAACAACGACAATAAGAGCTTAAAAAAGAAATTATTAAAATATTACAAAAGTTAATAATAAAAGTATTACATACACATACACACACATACGTATATGTATGTACTTATGTATTCATACAGATACGTTTTAAAAAATTAAACAACAAAATTTAAGTAAACGAAATAAGAAAAAAAATATCATTATTAAAAATATAAACACAAAAGGATGAAGACAGTGCAGGAGGACTAAGGCGATTAGAGAATGAAATATTTTTAACAATGAATTGTTATTAGAATTCATAACCCCAACGTAAAGCCTAGCACCTCAGAAAGCAGATGACAACAATTGCATTGTATTCCATAATAAATGAGCCTTCTTTAGTTCGTTTTTAACTCTTCTTTAACTTTTGTTTACCTAAAGTATGGACTTAAATTGAGATTCCTAATCTGTACAAACATTCATTGAGTCTATAATATCCTCTAAGGAGATCAATTACTATTCTTAGCTTACCTATAACCTCCTACTTTAGTGATATTACAATGGGAGTGACTGCATATTTCTTTTCGCTTAAAACTTGTAGGGTTTTATAATCGACAGATGCGATCGTTGCGTTTTGCCCATTGCAGGGATTCATATTTCAAATGAATTGATTTATCAATTTAAGCTTTTTTCCAATAAAATATTCCTCGTTCTTATTTCGAATTTGAATTTTACGTTTATTTTGCATTGTAGCAAAGCGATAAATCCCTAATGAAATCGGTATTACAATGCGAAAACAAATTTTAATTTAACGCCCAGGTAAATTTATACAGTTTGCCAATGGATTTAATAAATTTGTTGAGTTTTTTCTTTTATTTTTTTAACTCAATTTACGTTACATTTCGTTCCGTTTGAATATTTTTTTTTTTCGCTTTTCTTTGGCCTTTTTTTTATTTTTTTGTTGTAAAATTAGCTGGTGATTGTGAAATATGCATTAGAAACCGAAAACCGAATAATGAAAGAAAAAAAGAAGGAAAGAATCTCAGTTAAAAGCCAAAGTAAAAACATGGGGAAAAAAGAAATAAAATAAAGTAAGAAAAAGAGTGATGCATGAAAATAGAATTGCGGTTTTAAATAATTTTCTTTCGAATTCTTTTCTTTTCGTTTAATTTCAGCGATGTTAGCAATGCTACTACGGCTGGGGCTGAGGCTGAAGTTGCGGGTGTTGATGATGGTTGCATCAACAACAAAAGGAAATGTAAATGTATGTATGTTGCATATGTATTCCTAGTGTATGTCTGTGGGTGTGTAGTTTTTGTGCAACAACCATCAGCAGCATCATCATCAACCATTTAGTAGAATTTTTGTTGGAACATCCTTTTTATTCTATTATTTTCTTTATTTTTTTTTTTTTTTTGCGATTTTGGCGTATAAAAAATATATTTTTTTACGCGCTTGACTAAATTTTTGCTTCGTTAAGCAACAAAAATAACCATTTCCCTTATTCGGCTTCTCTTTTTATTTTATTTTTTTTTTTCTTTTTTTATTTTCATTGTATTTTATATACTATTTGGGTTTTTAGTTCCATTGAGGCATTATTTCCAGGATTTTTTTATGCATTTTTTTTCCTTCTTTATTTGTTTATTTGCTTTTATTGTACGAATTTTCAAAAATTTTTAACGTATTTCTTTCATAAAGCGTTGCCAGTGTAAAGGATAATATGGGTAGATAAAGAGAAATACACGATTTTATTTACTTTTTTAACCTTTTAATGAAAAATTGAATCGAAAATTGATATTCATTTTGACCATCAATACCGTGTAGTCTTTAAATGGTTTTTAACGCTAATCTTCTAACCACTAAGGTTTCTAACTAATTGGTTTCTTTCCCAGTTTCAGGACCCATTTCATTCCATAACGATCCTACCTGAACCGTAAAAGTGAGATTCTATAATTTTTCTTGTTTCGTCACTTTCCTTCTTTGATCAATCCACCAGGATCGTGTCTGTATGCTTTCCCTCAAAGTATTTGCTTAAATCCAACAAAATCTTTATCTGATCCAGGTATACCATTTAATTTCTGATTTATTTACTTTGTGGAGGGCTTCCGAAATTTATAAAATTTAGTCTGATGTCCTTCATTAAATATTAAAAAGCGATAACAGTCGGTTGCTCATACTTAAGCTGCTTTACTTTACCCATTTCTAAGAAGTTTCTTTGGCAACAACTAATTTTCTATGCTGTATCTGCAGTTTTGTGTTTTTATTTGCTCCCCTTTACACATAAACGCCATAAAAAGGCAGAGCATCAAAGCTCATAATTTTCAAAACGATGACAACAACGGTAACCGTAAGTAAAAAACACCATCACTGTTGCCAATTGTAGGCGATTGTCCTTCTTTCCTTTATTTTTTTGTTTTTTTTTGTTTCTTTGATATTTTCTGGTAACGGTATCAGTGTTCTCAGTTAACTCAAGTGAAAATTATCATTTCCACCAACTAAATTTGGTTACGACAACAACAAAAAAAAAAAATTAAAAATAAAAAACGAAACCGAAACCGAAAATGAAAGAATGAAAAAAATAACCAGAGTGAGATGAGTTGAGTATGAATGCCAACAAACCAACCAGATATCTATTGTACGAGTGAGTAGAGGGAGCCCTTCTGCTGAATTGAAACGAAATCAACGAAATCGTGAATGCAAAAAAAAAAATCATAATTTTTGTGAAAAAAAAAACATTTTGCGGCGTAAGGTGGCGTATTCCTCTGGAATGGAAATACAAAAATAGAATCGCTGCGAAAGCACGTTAGAAAGACATCAGAAATAAAAAAAGGGAAAAACGTTGTTACAGATTTATGATATTTTTTAAATGACAACTCGTTTAGCCAAGAAATACGAGAAAAAAATTTAAAAAAAAAATAGCCAAGAAAATAAGCCAAAACGTTAAATGCTAAACCAGCACTTCTAAAGCCTTTAACACGTATGGTGAGACATTTTTATATCCGGCAGAATACAAAAGGAGGATGAAGTTTACTTTTGCCAACTCGCCTTTGATCGCAGTATAACTTTACATTCCTTAATTATGAATATATTTTGGTAATCGGTATAATCGGAATCGCGTGGCAGGGAAACTGAACTGAACAGATTTGAGTATTCGACAGCAATGTTATTAGTAGTGGAACTCGTAAGATCAGAAATTAATATTCTTCAGAGTCTAAGGACAACTGGACCGTGGTACACATCAAATACTCTGGACTATTCTTTTGTGCTGACAGCCAGACAGATTTCGATTATATATTACACCGCTGCCCTCTAAATCTCAGTGACAATTTGTCTGCTGTGTAAAGGTGCCTACAGAGATCTCAGCGATCCTTTGTGTACTGTTACATGGCGATACAAATAATTTTAAAATTTACCATTTCCTTTTCAAAAATGTTCACAGAATGTCAAATGAAAAACAAAAAATAAAATGTGTTCTCTTTTAAGTATTAATACCGCTTGTAAATCAGATATAATCCAAGGGATACAAAATTTTTATTTCATTTTCGATGATGGCTTTTATTCTACACCAGACCAAAAATTAATGGCAAAATAATTAACTTATGCAGCACGAAAAGGATCCAAAGAAAATAAGCGAAAAATAACCCTTCTTCCAGCACAAACACACGCACACACATACACACACACACACACAAATTCACAGTGTTCAACAAAAGTAAAACGATAAAACCAAAAATAAAATAAAATAAAATGAAGAGAAAAGGAAGGAAAGAAAAGAAAAGTATTCAAAAACCATAAAAGAGTTTGTGGTCCATAGTACAATAAATGAATTGGCCAAGGCAGCAGCTGCCTTATGACAATGCTCTGCTCATATAACACTTGGGGTGTTAAAGGTATGATAAATAAAATGAGATTTTCATTTTCGGTTATAAAGATTAACCAGGATACAATTTAATAAACGAGAACGTGGTTTAAGTACAATTGTTGCAACAACAACAACAACAATAACAAAAGCAGAAGACAATAGACATTAAATTTTAAAAATGAAACGAAACATAATGAAATCAAATGAAATAATTGTCTTTCATCTTGTAAAAAATGACCAAAATGACCAAAAGCCACTATAATGCTACTGAGTTAGTAACGTAGTAAAGCATTTTAATTCTCCAAAATCCTGAAATCCTTTTAAATAAATCTCATGTCTTATTTAGCAAATATTTAATGATATTTTAAGTTAATTTTAAACCTTATCCACCACATATTCACCCTCTGTTAATTACCATTTAAATTTAAAATTAAAAATAAAAATTTCAATTCATTTAATACGCACTGGCTTATCTGCTACTTTTTATAGTTTTTCCACATTTTTTTTTCTGTTTTTACGCCTGTTTTCCATAGGAATTCTCTTCTAATTTGTGTATAATTTGGCTTCAATCCTAAAACAGAAATAATCATAATAACGTTGGCTAAAAAGGAAACATTAACCCAATTGCATATTGTATTTTGGGCTTTTGTAAGTGACAAGCCAAACAATCGCCATTACAATGGAGCCAATAGGGTCACACAAAATGTAAAAAAAAAAGGAGAAGCAATCCGGCTCAGCAGCAGAGACGAGAGAGCGATAAAGGTTCATTAAACAAATGAGAAAACTAAACCGAGTAACGATAACAATAATTACCGTTAGAAAATTGTAACCAAGAACAGTAAAAACAAAATGGTTGCCAACTTAAACGATTGAGAACAAAAAAAAAACAATTTCAAGAGTTATTAGACCTAAACATTCCCACTTAAATAGGCCTCCAAGGACTGTCTAAAAGACATTCACATGCTTTAAGAAACTATACCAAAAGAAAATCTCTTTCCATTCTGAATGCCACCAATTTATAGATTGTCTTCTGAAGACATACAAAAGCCAATACCTCGGTGAGTTAGCCGGCAAAGCAAAGATTGCATGATTAATATACTAATTGGTTTCCCTAAAGCAAAAATAATTGAAATATCTTTTGTTGGATACTTTTTTTTTTTTGGGGCGGGTTCTACATTTTGATCGATAAAACTATCTGTCACCCAAATATATAAAAGGCACGTTAGTCCTTCTATCCGGAACTTCTAATGAGGCCAATTTGCCTCACAATGTGCATTCTTAACGGATATATAAGAATAGTTTCTGAGTACAAGCCCAAGTGTTTCCCCTTTCCGCCAAATAATGCCGTACAACAAAATTCCATAGAATGGGGAAAGCTCTCCTCCCTGTGATGTTTCCATATCAGGACAAGCTTCCTAGTGTCGAGTAAATTGCCTTTGATCGAAATTATCCCGATATGTATTTTTATAGTCCACATTTTATAGAATAGATTTAACATCTGCAGAAAACGTCAAGAGTAGATCTTCGATTCCAAATTTAATTTTTTTTTTCTTTTTTTTATCAATTAAGGATTGAGCTGTTAGGGAATAGTTGATGTTTTCTTGTGAAAATATTTGTATTTCCTTGGTTTTCGAACAATTATGGAAGTATAATGGATTGGATGTGCATACGATGTGTTTCAAACTCATTATTCAAAAATTTTATTTCAACAGCCATATACGAGAGTGGAAGGGAAAGAATCGCAATGGAAATAATGTCATCATACTCCGGTAAAAACGAAAAAACAGAAAAAAAGTTTATTAAAGTCTTTTTGCAAATGACTTGAGAGAAACTAAAAAGAAATGCTTGCTTTAGTGACATCAAAAAAAAAAGCACAAATAGCTACTGCTTCTTCTTCTTGTACTTCACTTTACCCTTCCATTTTCAAAAAAACAAAAACAACAAAAAAGTTAAATTTTAAGGCAACCAACCAAGTATTCGTCGAAATATCTCTGGCGCTCAACTAAAATTGTAGTTTTGCTTAAAAGTTGGCTGGGTAATGGGTTAGATGGTTACGAAAACAAGAAGAAGGGAAAGGTGAAGGCGAAGAGGAAGCCTTTTATAAAATGTTAACAAATTATAATAACAGACAAATGACTTATGATTGCATTTTACCAACGCATTCACCAACTGGCTCCGAAGAAGGAAGGAAACTTTTTTGTGGGAATGATAATTTTCACTTGATGTGAGAGTAGGTAGTGGTGGTGATGATAGCAGTCAAAAGGAAAAGAGGAAAGGAAAAATCGTTTTTGATGGGTGTTATTTTTAGCAAATAATGATTTTTGTCTACTGTCGGATATTGGCATGTTAAAGGCATCAAGAAGGTTGTAACAGTGAGATCTGAGCATTGGTTTCCCATATTCTGAGACTCATGAAGTTTAGCGGTTGCAAACAATTGTCTCACGTACTTGGGATTGATTCTATGCTTTAGGTTTAGGAAATTTATTTCCATAAAAGAGTAATTGGTTGGACTTTGGGTCTTAGTTCTTGATACCTCTTTGACTCTTTATTCAACAAGAATTATTTTAAAGCAATCATACAGTATTTCCGTATTCGATGCAATTCCTTTTAAGTATTTTCCCTAATAAAAAATGTGCGTTTTTTTTTGTTTTGTTTTTAATTGTGAGACAGAAGGCGGGAATTTGCTGCAATAAATTATTTGTTCACATTTCAATTTTCAGACGCAACGTTGTTCCAACATAAAGTGTTATTTTTTATAAGGTTTTGCTTGTCGTTTTTCTTAAGGAACAACATCATAAGGACGCCTTGAATAAAAACACTTGATACCCACGTACAAACTCATATAAAGTCTGCTCTAATTAGTGGAGGAAGTTGGCTCCACATTTTGCTTTTTTTTTTTGTTTTTCCTTCTTTTTCTTTTGGGCCATTATGAGTGTCATTAACTAATGAAGTGTAAAACAAAAATTTGTTACAAATTTGACTAAGAAAATTAGAACTACTTCCATACATAAAATAGTTCTGAAATGGGGAAAAAATAAAAAAAACATTTTCTAGAGATCTACTTATACAATAATTGCTATTAATTTAATGATAAGGAGAAATATTTCTTTTACTTTTTTTTTTCTATCGTTTGCTTCTTTTATTTTTAAATTACAAAAGGCAAGTGCTTAAAATCATTTAAATTTTTCTTTTTCTCTCTCTCTCTCTCTCTCTTATTATTTTAAATGTAATTAAGTTTTCCAAAGGAATATTTCCAAATTTTTAAGTTTTATTGTTTTTAGTAACACAAGATAAAGAAATTAGAAAAATAAAAAAATTTAAAAAAACTATGATAACTATGTGGTAGCTTCTAATAACCATTTGGGTTCGTGGAGTGCTTTTGAATTTGAATTTTTCGTAGTCGTTTTAGTGATAAGCCTACAATGAATTGTGTTTATGACTTTAAACGGATAAGCATTTCCATTAGATTTTCCGTTACTTGCTTTTTGTTAATGGCTACAGAGTTATAGTGGCTAAAGTATCATTTCGTATCATGGCTTGTTTTCTTTTTTCCTTTTTTTTTGTAGGTTTTCCTTGTTTTTTTGGTTGGTATGCAAAAATTTTCGGAGACAATGCTTTGCCAGGCAAAATTTGTGTCTTTCTTTTTTCTGCCAAAAATTTGAGAGAAAAAACTTTTTATTTTCGAAAATAGTTGCAAGGAAGCTGTAGAGTTAACGTGTATATTAAAACAATGAAAATGGTTTTCCAAGCTGAAGCTGATAACACAACTATCAAGCAACCATACACACATACATACATACGCATGCACAGCACATCACATATACAGCTCGTAAAAAAGGAAACGGAAGTTAACAATACATTGTCATGTTTTCGGACCAAAAAAAAAAAAAAAATAATTAAAAATCTTTTTTAACAAAGCTTTTAAAAAGGAACTGAGTTGAAATTTAAGGCTTTAAAACATAAATTTATAACTGACTCTATCTCTGCACCACTTCATTTAAGACTTTGCCACACTTAATTTTCCAGCCAGCAAAAGCAACAAAATATTTCAACAGAAAAATAGTAAAAAAAAAAAACAAAAATTTTGTTTACAGATTTTCCTTGCTTTTCCTTTTTTGTTTACCTTTTTTCTTCTTCTCTATATTTATGGCTAGTCTCCCTCACTCACTCCTACTCTCTATCTCTCTCTCTCTCTCTCCCTTGTATGTGTGTTTGAGAATGAAGGATTTTTTATGATTTCTTTCAGCCTTGTGAACTGTTATCTTTTATTATTATTTTCTTCTTGATGCAACAATGTATTACAATGTTAACATGTCGCTATCAGCAGCAGAAGAACCAGATTCACAACCATGAACACTACACCGTCATCACCATCATCAGCAGCCTCAACAACACATACATATCTTGTCGTCTTTAACATTAACCAACAGTGGGTTTAAAAGATTTAAAACTTACATGAAAACCATTTAAAATCCTATCGCCAAAAATGAATCCGTCACGTTACCCACTGTAAACAAAAGTTTCTTACATTGTCTTTGTTTTGCTTTATGTTCGCTTAGTTGTATGTTGCATGCTTATATTGTTGTAGTTAAGTTGCATAATTTGCGGCTTGTCTTGTACAGAGATTATATGCACAAGCAATGGCATCAGCTGCAGTGTAGCGAGCCAGCTATACAGTTATGCACTCATCATCATCATCGCAATGAGGCATGCTTACACATGCACTTACTTCACCATGTACACAATGTTAAATGCTGTGACACATACAACAACGTTCGTATACGAAAACATGTTTGCTATTAAAGTAGTGGCAACGTTTTAATATGCATGTCAACCGCCATGTTCTATGGCTGAGATTTGGGTTAATTTGTGAGACATGTGAGCATACAATTGCCTACGTATAGACCCACACAACAAAAGCAGTCTAAGCAACATTGTAGTGAGTCATAAATACAAAACAAATATAAAAAAACCAAAAAAAAATTTAAATATTAACAAAAACCAAAAAATCTTTCTAAAGAAAATACTATCAAGAAATATTTGATTGCGTATTTAAATTATGCTTAGGTTAGATTATGTATGTACATACAGCATCTACATATATTGATAATACTGTACATAAATTTTATTGAGAACAAAAGTAATTGCACGGTTGAAAAAAAAAATTGTATCTGCCGTTTCTAAGCCTTTTATAAAAACAATACCTGAATATTTTCGTTTAAACAAACATTTAATTGATTGCTTAAGTTTATTATCTTAATCATTTATAAACTTCAATCATCATCTTCATCGTCATTAGCAGCAGGTTTTAAGCCACCAAACACTTTGGCTGGTATTGACTTTTGTTCTATTTTCAACTTTTTCATCACAACATCATTATCATCTATCTGAGTGACTTTTGAGTTTTCGACTTCATTATTTGCATTGTCTTCATCTCCATCCTCGTCCTCATCCTCGTCACTGTCGCCAATATCAATTTCATCAGGGTTAACAATTTTATCCTTTGCTGCACCACCCTGGGTTTCACCACGCACAAACATAATATTGGACGAAGTTTGTGGCTTGAGTATAGAATGATTTTGTTGTTGCTGGCTGTTTGCCTCTGTTGCTTTAGCATCCAGCATAACGCATAGCATCACCGACTGCTGCATCCGCAGCACTATTATTGGCAATAAATTGAGCAGCCATCATATTAACCTGGGTGTTGTAAGTGGCTTGCACAGAACGTTTAATGCGCAACATTTCACGCATAGTATCCTCATTCCCATGGCGTACCTCGAATTCTTTCCAGGTCTGCCAGAAATCTGCCGTTATACGGGGATCACACACCTTAAAACAATCATTATAAATCATTTGGTTTGATTTGATAGCATATTTAAATTACACCTACCTGTGAACAGTGGGCATATATCGCTCTAGCTCTATCAATTTCACCTAATTTGGTCTCCATTTCAGCAAATCTTACACACATGTGACGCATATTTTCTTCGGGTAAACATTCAATGGCCTTTTCATAGATTTCTCTTGTCCTAGGCAGACCATAGATTTCTGCTGCCTTTTTAATGAATATATTGTACATGTCATACATTTCTTCGGGCTTTACAGCACTCGTGGCTCTGTCGTAAACGGCCATAGCATGTCTAGCTAAACCATGATCCTCTTCCAACTTGGCATACAACAAGTAGAAATATTTGGCATGTTCGGGTGGACAATTTTCCAAACATTGTTCAAACAAATCTCTGGCTCTTTCCAATTTCGAGCCACCGTAACGTTTAAGGAATTTAGTAAGATAAGCATTCCATATGTCGTATACATTTGGCCATTTAAACAAGGCAATACCTTTTTCATAGGCTCTAAAAGCTTCTTCAAAGTAGTTGTGTTCCTCCAGAAACAAACCATAATTAATAATGATTTGTGGTGTACAAATTTTCAAATCTATAATGCGATCGTAAACAGCCTTGCAAGTTTTAAAAGTACCAAACGATTCCTCTAAATCCGCATACATAGACCAAACTTTGAGGGACTTGTATAAACGCATTTGCACAGTTTCACTGTCATCATGATAAGCCACCTTACGCTTAGGCATTACCGTAGCCTTTTGCATAAGCTTAAGAGCTTCTTCGAAATTTTCCTGGCGTATTTCCATTTCAGCCCATTCGCACCACACGCTGGCCAAATCTTCTACCTTAACATACTCCACTTCAGTCGCTCTTTCGAATACTATGCGAGCATCTTCCACCTGGCCATTGGATTCATAGAATTTTGCAAATTCTATCCAAAGAGTATGCAATTTACCCACAGCCAATTTAGGCTGCACTGTTTGTACTGCCTCGGTATAGGTATTGATAATTTCATGCGGCTTATCCTCATAGAGTTTAACACGTTTATGCCATTCGTGAACATTGTGAGGATTTTGACGTAGTAAAACGCTGTTCAAAAGTAAAAGACGTCTTTCCATAAGATATTCAAAGCGAGCCAATCTTAATTCCACATCGATGTCATCATCCTCCGTAGCTTCGGGATCATTAGCTACGGCTTCCATACGTTTATTCAAAGACAACTCTTCAAATTGGGCATATTCATCAAAAACTTGGGTAAAGTCACGTACTGTTCTAACAGTTTGTATAGCTTCTTCGTAGATATCACGAGCTCTATCGAACAGTCCCGAGCGCACATAATAATCGGCCAAACAATTCCAAAGATGACCTAATTGATCAGTGTACCTTTAATGGAATAAAAATAGAGTTAAAATATACGATATATAAGCTGTAAGAGCAAGGTCCCTTACCTCCTCAAACCACCCCTAATGATGGCATCCACATTGAGGGAGTGTACCTTATCGGGATTTTTCGATATCAAATCGCACAACTCATTCCATAGCTGATGATTTGATTTGCCATGTTTAGAAACGAAATGCTCATTGTCGACTATATTAGCCAACTGTTGGGCAGCATCATCCAAACGCCCCACACTTAACAGATACTCAATGTACTCCTCAGCATCATCGGGAGCCAGCTTTAAGTATCTCCTATAAATCCTGACCGCTGTTTCCGGTATATCGTATTTCTGCACAAATTTCAAATACAACGGCCATATGCGATGATGTTGCGTTATGGGCAAGGCTCTAAGCGCCCGGTCAAACACATGCCGAGTACGAGTAATTTTACACTGCAACGTCATAAACGAGCCATAGTCCATCCAAATGCGTGGCATTTTATGCATAAACACTAAAGCCCTTTCAAAAGTATTGTTGACCTCTTCATACATGGCATCAGTTATACACTTGCCACGTACCTGCTTCCTACGAGTCCGCAAGTAATTGTACCAGATCTTGTAACTCCCAGGCAATTCCTTAAGAGCTCTTTCGTACACAATATTGACGGCATTATTGGGAGCCTTGGCCTTATGATCAATATACCGCAACCAATGCTTAACGGAATAGGCATTTCGTAGAATCTCCTCTTCGTAGGGAACATCTTCTTCCGGCTAAAGGCAAACAGACACATGTTAGAACAGCCAACAAAACAAACAAAAAATATTGTTGCACTTACAAAATCTATATCCATAGCCAACGAAACGCCCTCTTTGAGTGCCATTTTATCTTTTTAATTAAATAAACAAAAATTGAACGTGATTTCTTTAATATTTATTTTATTTTGCTTAAATTTTTTAGAAAAATTGTGGGCTTCAGACGCCTTCAATAAAAAAAAAAACGTTTGGCTGTCAAAAAAGAACGAAACGGAACAGCTGATTGGAAAACACAACACAGCTGTTGTATATACATGGTAAACAATGGCTTTCAAACTGTGTTGATTAAAATTTTACTGGCATTTGGATGAAACGAATAATTTCTTTTTTAAAATTTCATCATCACGTTTATATACGTGCGGATGGGCAACTCTATTAGTGATTCGTATGGCAACATTGTTTTAATGGAGACATATCGGTGAATGTCTCCACTAACAGATGGAAAATTACGATATACAGTACATAGATTTATGGTAATATAGTACCCATTTCGAATAAGAACAGTGAATTTCGATTTTATTCATTACACCAAATAAATTCAACACATTTTTGAAAAATTCATCAACTTAGACTTTCACCACAACTACAAAATTCACCACACTTCTAAAAAATTTTACATTCATTATACCGGGCCTGTTTTGGAGAGCGGAAAAAGAATGAACGCAGAATTATATCTTCAAAGCACTGAAAGCCAGTGTGTGTACTACAGAATTTTTGAAATCAAATAGTACTGAAAAAAGTACTGAATTTTACAACACTGAGAGCAAAACAAAATGTCAAAACAAAAACGAATGAGAACAAAAAAAAAACAACACAACCTGATTGTGTCAAAGTAAAATTTTCACTTGATTTTATATATTTCCACAGGCGAGTTGAATTTTTTTTTGTTGGCGACCAAAGAAAACGCGTTACAATTTTCCGATTTTAAGAAAATCTAAAGAATATTAAAAAAAATTTCGTTTTGAATAAGAAAATACTGCAGAAAAAAAATTAAAACATTAACGCAACTTGTAAAACATCTAATAACACAAACTTTGCTTATATTTCGTTCATCATCTTCATAATCAATCAATCAAGCCAGACAGACCAACAGACAGACAGACTTGGTGAAATAGTCAAAAAGAAGAAGAAGCAGATTAAAAATAAAACACATAGAATAATTATAACCATAAAAGCCCATATAAATGCAAAACAGAAAATAAAAAAATAAATTAAGGAAATATATCAATGAATGAATGAAGGAATGAATATAAAACGAAAACACATAAAAAATAAAAGAAAATTTGAAAAACAAAAGAGTTCCTCTGTTAGACGGACACACTCATCGTTGTCGGCTCTTTTCATAATCTGCTGTCATCCAGGAGGCCGCACTTAAAAAAAGGAAATGTTCTGTGTTTTTAACAAAAAAAAAAGTTTTCAATAAAAAGTTATTAAAAAAAAAAAGTGTTGAAATATTAAATTTATAAAATTAATACTAAAAAAACATCACCGTTTGTTTTGTAATATTTTAATTAAAAAAAAAAATTGTGTAATAAAATTCGTGAAAATGGTTCGTTTGAAACACTTGCAATAAAAATTTTTTTTAAAAAAAAGTTTTTAAAATAAACTAGAAACCTCTCCAGAAACAGTTTGTGCTTAAAAAAAGGTGAGTTTTTCCCTTCTTCATTATAAAAATAAAAATTCTAATTTGTGACCTAAGATGGCCATGTTTTTCATTTGTTTTTCTCGTACGTATGGCGTCTTTATATTTTCTTATTCTTTTTCACTCCTTCCCGTCTAGCTTTAATCGATTTTCCTCATAAATTTCCTCAAAAGTTTTCATTCATTCAATCGCTTATTTCCATCATGGCTCATTTCTTTTCTTTCTTTTTTAGATTTTCTTTTACTTTACACTTTTCTTCGTCGTTTTAAAAGCCGGTTCCACCACCTCTTGCATGTCAATTTTTTCTTTCCTTTTTATTTCATGGTCACGTGATGCTTTTCTTTACACCATTCTTGGCTAACGTGTCTCTGTTTGTGGCTGGTTTACCGGTCGGTCGGTCGGTCGTTCGTTCGTTCGTCTGGTTGGTTGGTTGGTTGTACAATTAATGATTCATTCACTCACTCCATGTGTAATTAAAGAACGTCTAGAAAGTTGTATGGACTTTGAAATGGAATCATTGCAGCAAACAGTTTGTATTCCTTTTGTTTCTTTCACAATTGAAAGAGATTTTCTAAATGGCATTGAAATCTTATATCCAACCAACTGGTTTGTTTAAAAGAGAAGAAAATTTCTTTTCATTTTTTAATTTCTTAAGCAGTATATTTTATTATCTTATCAATTTATAAAGAATACTCAGGTACTCTTAGAGATTTTGAAAGCAATATTGGGTGTAAGCAAGGTTGAGGTCTGACAGAAGTTTAGTGATATGATCTGTTTGGTTACGTCTATACAGGCCGCAGTGACGAAAATAGCCTCCTAATTAATTCTAGTCAGAGCGCCTTGGTAGTCTAATAAGTAGTGCGCTAGACTATTAGCGTGAGGGTCGTCGATACGATTCCCATCAAAGGCTCTGGTCGAAGTTACTCAGCTCGTATATACAAATTATATTCTAATTAATAAATAAATATATAATAATTCTAGTCAGTTGAATTTCAAGCCATTTCCTGGTAATTAAATAACCAGATTTTTTATGATCTTTAAATACGAATGCATATTTAACTTTGAATTCGATGTCATGATTAAATCGATCGAAAACGATGGTCTGAATCTGTGTTTTAATTGTTTATTTATTTTAATTTTATTTCAATCGTTTTAATTAACGTTGAAAAGCTTTCCCGATGGATTTTGGCTTTATAATCGAACCGATATAAAAGTTTATTTCTAATTTCTTTAATCGAATTTCACTATTTCAAATTATTTCTATTAATATCACATCGCTTCCATCGAAATAGATTTTAAAGTTGGCATCATTACAAGAACCAATCTGTTGTCACCGTCACCCATTTAATGAAATTGTTTTCCTTTTGTTTTGTATTTTTTTTTTTTTTTTAAGAAATCCCCTTCTTAAAATAGCCGATATTTTTATCTTAGTAACATCAATAACGCCAACATGATTTGGCATATAATTGTTGTATTGATACGTCATTTTTAAATTTATCATGAATCAATTATTTCTCGTCATATACAATACATAATATTAGATTAGCTGATATCATTCATTCATAGTACATGCAAGTATTTTGAAAACAAAATAACCGAAAACAGAAAGGAAAACTTTTATTATTTAATTTTACACTTTTTTTTTTGTTTTTAGAATGTTTTTCATTTTCAAATAGTACTTGTATATTACAGATTAGATGTAGACAATCAATTCTGGTCTTTAGGTGGTTTATTATTATTTTTAAGTTTGATTTTTGAAAACAATTTTGATTTATGGCATAGTTTTCCACCACTTGTTATCTGGTAGTCCTCATATTATCATATTGTGACAGGGCTTTATGTCTGATATTGTTTAAAGATTCAACACAAACAAATGCTTTTGGGTTATAAAACTCAAACTAAAAAATTTTCCATTATAAGAAAGCGGAAATTATTTCGAAAACAAAACTTTTTCACATGAACTAAAATATTGAACACTTATGAAACACTTTTCAATACATGAAATAAACTCCATCAATTTTACTGGATTTTCTCTTACAAGCACATATTATTGTTCTCTCTAGTCGACGACAAGTAATCTTCTAACCAAAATTTGTTATACAAACTCAAAATAATACTTTAAAAATTAAAAAAAAATTCTCAAATAAAATAGGAAAGTATGGTGTATGATTCGGAAAGTAGGTGTATACTTTTGATTAGAACCTCTTATCCTTTCGTTAAAAGGAACTTCTTGAATCACAAATTAAACGATCCAATCGTTTGAAATCTTAAATCAAAGCTTTTAAACCAGAATAATCTGGTTCTTCACTATTTCAAATGCGGTTAAACTTTCTTATTTCTTAAGTGCTGTTTTTTTTCAAAAATATCGATAAAAAATTGTTTGTTTCCACGAAAAACATTGATTGTTATTGTCTTCAAATATTCTCAGGGCAACATAATTGCATTGTTTTTATTTTTTTTAACAATTTTGTTTTGATTTTTTCACATTTTGCTTTCCTAATATTTTTGTTTACAAAATTTTTATGTTGTAGTTCTCCATACAAAAAAAAAGAAAACAATCATATTCTCTTTCCAAGTTTTTGTGTGTTAATTTCGTAATTCTTCAAAAGTAATAATGCTGCTACCACAATTATTGCTGTTGCTGTTGCTATTGCTGCTGCTACGGCTACTACTTGTGGCTGTAAGAATAAAGTAGAAAGTAATTGAAATCTTCAGAAAATACAAACACATATGCAAACCGAAATATGTACTCTTTTTATTAAGTATAACGGTTACAGTAGATATCACCACTAGACATTACTGACTCTGCTGCAGTGAGTGTTGTCAGTGTGTGTGTGTGTATGGCTGTTATAATTTTTCTTTCTACCTCTGCGCCTAACTAACGATCGTTACTGACCGAGAACCCAAACAACTGAAATTCACAACAAACCCATCGTGTCGTATATGAACGAGCAAACTTTGATGATTTTTTTTTTCTTTTATTTTTCTTCTCCTTTGGGTATAAATACTTTGGAGTTGTAGCCAGAACTCCTTAGTCGTTATTGAAAAGTTGACGCAACAAGATTTTCTTTCATTCATATTTTATTTTTCTACTTTTGTTTACATTTTTTGTCTTGTTAAAGTTCTACGATCAATTTCAAAAAATAAAAGTTAATAATGACAGCAGCATGTTCTAAACAATTGATCAGTATTTTCTGTGTGACATTTTTTAATAAATTTAAGAATTTTAATTATTTTTAGAACGTTTAAGTGAAAAAATTAATTGCCAAAATGGTGTGATTTTGTGATAAATAAACGTTTTAAGGAAAAGGGTAAATATTCTTATTCATTTTGTTTTTCAATAACTTTTCAAAATGTAAAGGAGCTTCTTTTTGTGTTCTTATATTAATTTAAAAAAAAAAAATATTTTTTAAGTAGAAATTTTTAGTGGATCTAAAAAAAAAAAAATAAAAAAATTGCAGGCGGTTTATTGGACGACGAAATTGAAACCAATTTTACTATTCCTCAGCGTGACATGAACTCAGCGTTAAAAGTTAGTCAACAGCGATGATAATTTTCCCCTTGCCTAGCAATTTTGGGAAGATATTTTCACGAAAAAACAACTTTCTGAAAACTTCTATTGGATTGTCCGTTACTGTAAACTATTCTTAAGAAGTTACAAGATTATTGCTAAGAGGTCATCCTTTAGACAATTTTGTCTATCCCACGAAATTACCTTTTCGTTATGTATGGCACTTTTAACTAACGTCTCTTAGACGCAGTCATTTTTTCAAAACTTTTTCCTTTAAATTTTTAATATATTCATTAAATTTGAATGTTTCCATATTTCAGTTGTTTAACATTGTTTTTGTTTCAAATAGTTATGAGTGAGTTCACGACTATTAAAATATAACTCGTGGTATTTTTTTTATTTATTTATTGAGTTTTACTTCTGTCAAAATACTTGTCCGTAACAGTACTCAAAGATTTTCGCTTGACGTTGTCGTAAATGATCTACTTTTCATCACCCTATTTCATCTATTTTAGAAATTGGTCGATTTTACGATCACCCAGAAGTGGGGTTTCGCTGATATAAATTAAGGTCATTAGGCCTTTTTTCGATAACCAATGTAGTCACTATACGGCAGGCGACTAGTTTCCAAAAGTTTGTGCATATTTGACATTCAATAATTGGGATCAGTCAGTGGTAAAATCGGTAGTTTTACGTCATTAACTCTAAGCGAATGAAGTACCCCGAGATCCAAAGAAAATTTTACCAAGGTAAAGTGAAACTAAAAAAAAACTACAGTTGCCTAATGCGCTGCTATGTGTGCAATATTCGCCTTATTTATATACGGATTAAATTGTTCTGTAATAGCCTTAGATTACACGATTATTGTTGTCATAAAAAAATGAAAATTTTAAATATTTCGTAAAATAACAAAATAAATAATTTTTTTTAGAATAACATTTCTAAAATGGCAGTAGCATCTACTGTGTCTGTACTGTAATGTTCGGTTTTTGTTTTCTAAATTCACCATAACCTTGAATAATTTTTTTTTTTTAATTTCTGACTTCGTCGTAATATACTTAAGACGACGTGCACATGAATTCCTTGCATGTTTTCTTATTGCGATTTAGTTTCATTAAAAATATAGAATATGCAATTGCCTGAGGTAATAAATGAATGAATTACAATCACATGAATTTATGCTACGAAATGAATTCATAAAATTGTTTGTTTTCATTTTTGTTTAGCATAAAAAAAATATATAAAATTCCATAGAAACCGGTGAAAATCGGGGGTATGATAAGAGAAACTAAACACACACACACACACACATACACACACGGTAACAATAAAATGCATTGAGAACTACTGTATATGTTTGTACATGTACATGCAAATGATATTTGCCATAGGAATGCAATAACAAAAAGCGCAATAGAAACTGAACAGAAACAGAACAAACAATGTCTAAAAACCGGCATCTGGAATAAAAATAATAATACGCCGTTAAGTCTCTGAGGAATTGTGTTCAAATCTTTAACGAAAATCCAAAAAAAAAAAAACGAAAATAAACAAACGACTGCACATACACATACTCATGCATTTAACATTAAAATGCAATGTTTTTTGTCTCTCCAAAAGATTCTAAAATACGCTCGTATTAGCAAATGAAGTGTTTAGCAAACTGTTGCCATGTTCCATGTGTGTGTGCGTGTGTGAGTGTGTGTGTGTAGTTTCGAGTAAAAAATATTTTTTCAGTTTTAATCAGAAGAGCATAATGATGAGTAAAAAGCTTATGCTGAGAGATTTTTTTAAGCAAGAGAGAGAGAGAGAGAGAGAGTAAATGAGCACGTTAAAATTCGTTTTGTTCATATTGAATATGGGATTTTATTAAACGAATTTTCAACATTATTTAAAGCTTTTTAAGGCGATAATTATAATTTTGGAGTTAAATTTAGTCTTTCTGAATAAAAAAAAAAGCTAATGAATATTGTTAAGCTAATGTCTGCAGTAATGCAAGATCACTTTCTAAGCTGTGCTTCCTTTTTTCCGCTTTTTTTTTTTCTCCAAAGGGAAACTAAAATTATTTTACCGTTAGCTGTTTTTTCCTAATGCTCCCAGTCTTGGGTATGCGTACTCTATATGAATTCTGTTCACGTACTACAATTCATTGCCTATTTAATACGTATAAGCCATACATACCGTACATACATACATATGTACATACATAATAAAGTTTTAATTGATTTTAAAAGCTTTTCTCCAACCTCACCGTTATCTGTACGAATAGAGTGATGCAATTGCAATAAAAGAGAGTGGGAGAAAAGCTATTGTAGAGAGCATTACTTTATCATTCATTAATCCTTTAAACCGGCTGGATGTAAAGCTTTTGGCGTTCTCCTTGTAAGCTAACAATAACATTTTATTGTATTTGTTGTTGTTGTTGTTATTATTATTGCTAACACTAAGAGGGCCGGTGTACACACGTATGTATGTATGTATGTTGTGTGTGCAAGTGCGTTTAGTTTATCTCTCTTGCTCTCCCGCTTTCCTTATGTTTTTCATTTCTGTGTATAGTTTTGAGTTTTGTGAGGTGGTGGCTGCCATTGTGTGCATTTCTATTACTTGCCTGCACTTGTATTTTCTCTATTTTATCTACTCATGCTGCTGCTAGCGTTGCAGCAAACCAACCATACTCGTTTATGTATTCATACATACTCATTCATACATTTTCACGTTACATTTTTTTTTTGTTGTTGTTGTCTTGTGTTTCTACCTTCTCTTCTTAATTTTCTTTATATTTTCTATATTTCCAGAATTTTCCGGCAAATCATATTGAAACCTGGTCGAAGTCGGATGGTTTTTAGTTGCGTTTTTCAAGCGGCAACTTGATTTCCACAACCAAAAAAAAAAACAAAAAAAAATAAGAAAAAAAAAACACAAAAACAATAAGAATCTACGATTGCAATTGTTATTAATCAATAACATTTTAAATAACAAATAGCAGCAACAAATTTATTAAAAAGAATTAAAATTAAAATTCGTTTTTATGGGTAGAAATTATTTTAACTGTTAACGTTTAAATCAATATTTTCGTGTGTTTGTTTGTTTGTTTGTTTATTGTGCATTGTGTGTGTGTGTGTGTAAAAGAAAATCCAATCCATCAAAATGTCGCGTTTAAGTTTAAAGTGTAGTAAAAATTTATTTTCGAATTTAAAGACTAAAGAGTTTATGTGATATTGGTTGAAAGGAACTTTTTGACCCGGCTGCTATAGAAAGCATTTCCCAACGCAGGGAAATCGATTTTAAAACACAACCCGCAAGTTTCTTTAAGAAAACTTCAAATAAAGCGACAAACAAAAAAAAAACCAAAAAAAAAAACCAGAAAAATTGTCAACCATCACCTTACCACACCCCCTTATTTGGAAAAAGTTTAAAAAGAACTGCTGCCCAGAACAAGAAATTTCGAGAATTTCCACAATAAAATCAATCGACAATAAAAGTGTCATTAGAATCAATACATACATACATACATACATACATACATACTTAAAGCATTTAATATTAAAACTATTTAACTGAATTCAAGAGACAGACATTTAAAGGCAACGCTAAAGAGAAACGAAAGGCGATTTTTTCAATTTACAAGATCCTTATAAAGTCATAATTAGTAAGAGGAGTAAGAGTAAAGAAAGTTTAGCAACTAAACGGATTTCTTTTTTTTTTTTTGCAATTTTTTTATTTTGTATTTGCAAAAGAAGGATTTTTTTCGTGGTATTTAAGAGAGCCTTAAAGGAAATTTGAATTTCTGTTGTGAGTAAAGTGAACTAAACCGTGGTGAGAGAGAGAGAAGAGATAGTTTTCTCGCTCGGCTGTTCTACGACAGAGAAAGTCTTTATAAGCAATTGTTACTGCCTAATGGCAAGTAGTTCGTTCAATAAAACGAGACACAGGCGCAGATTGGCTGCGATCTCGTTTCTATCGAATATTTCATTAGATGGCACACATCGGGATACTAAATTTGGAGCAACAATTGGCATCTGTGGCACAGGTGCAACAAATAACGCAACGTCGTCAAGATTACGTGCAGGCACAGGCACAGGCACTGACAAGACAAGATTTGAACGTGAGGGAGGCGCAGACGAAAACGCACTTACCGGCAACGGTATTGGCAGTGGCGGCGGTGGTGGAAACGGTAGCGGTATACCAGGCGGAAACGGTGGCTGTAACAATCTTAACATTGTGGGAGTGGAACTATATGGTCAGCAATACAATTGCCATCAAAGCAACAACAGCAACAACAACAACGCACAACAGCAATACTATCAAAAGCAATTCTATCATCATCAACAACATCAGCAACGCAATGGCAGCATTGGTGGACAAAATCTACCGCCACTGCCTGCAACAGCAACAGCAGCAGGAGCAGCAATCGGAATTGGTGGTGGCCAGGACAACCATCACATGGATGTTTTGGCCTCTGGCAGTATTGGAAGTGATGATGCCGGTAGTGCGGATGGTGATGGGCATTTTAGTGAAACTGAAAATCTGGGTTACAACTTGATAAATGCACAACCGTTTAACGCTAAAAGCGATGGAGGTTATAAAGCATTTGATAAAGTATCTATGGCAGCAACGACTACAGGTACAGCAGCCACAGCAACAGCTATGGCCACCGGTACAAGTCCACAAACAACTGTATCGGGACAGGAGAAACGCAATGCAAAAAGACCCCTTTCAAGCGGTCGTCATCAACAGGGCAACAATGTTAATGCAACAACAACCATGTGTAATGGCAAATCAAACAATTATCAACGTCAACAGCAGCAACAACAGAAAGGTGGAATAACCGGCGCTGGTGGTGGTGGTGGCGGTTCGGGTGCCGAAAGCGGCAGTGACTCGGATAGCATTAAAATACCCATGAAAGTATCGAGTATGGGTGCGGGCATACTAATGCCATTGCGTGAAAGGTAAGTTTCAATTTTATTTCTCTTTTAATACTCTATTAAACATTTAAAGATTCGTTTAAAGATTTTAAGATTTCAGAACAATTTTATAAACCCTATTGACACAATCGTTCGACATCAATACACTCATTTTTCCAATCAAAACGGACAAGAGGGTCTCAATTAAAATATTTCTCTGAAATTTATTCTATTCGCGTCCTTTTCAAATAATTGGTATAATTTCACGGTTTATTATAGCGACAATTAAAGCCGACTGACTATTTCCACCGCAGACAGGCTTATTGTGTCCTAGAGCGATAGGCTTTCAATACCGATTTTTCGAAAAAAATTCTCTATTTTGCGATGAAACTCATATCGCAGTCTAAGTTTACGTCTACAAGCAAGATTATCGCGTATGTAGCTGGGAAAACCCTGAACTGATTTCGTAAAAGTAGTTTCCTCCGAAAAATATGCTTCTTTGATGCACACTATGTTGTGGATATTTTACTGGGTTTTTCGTATTTCATCAATTCTGAGAGCTATGATCCAATGATAACCAATTTTTTTGATCTGCAATTGAAGATTATGAATTGAACGGTATTTTGGTTTCAACAGTAGGAATACAACACGATCGATTTTGGTTTTTTTTGCCAGAATAGTTTCTAGAAAGAGTTATTTTCACGTGTTAGTAACATGAATTGACCTCTCAGATAATGTGATTTGATGCCGAATAACTTTTTGTTGTGGGGCTAAGTCCACGATACCGCGCGATGTGTTATATTGGGATGTCAAAAACACTGTATTTTGTGCATAATATTCATGACTTGATGTGTATTTTATTGAACTTCATTTGTAATACAAAAAAAAAAAATGAAAATGAAAAGGGAATCAAACAAAATTATGATTCATACACAGTAAAACTTAATTAATTATTTTTTATTTTTTTAATTACTAAATGCTTTTATTTATTGTGTAATATTTCTAAAGATCTTTTTAAATAATGAGTATATATGCACTAGAATTTATATAGAGAATATGTGTGTATATGCATTTTATTTATACGTGTGTACGAATGTAGTATATATATAAACACAGTGTTCATTTACGACTAGAATTGCTATAATTATTAAGAATTTTTCAAAATTGACACTTAAATTCTGAAGAAATGACGATTATTTCCAAGTATCTTTAATACTTTAAACGAGTAAATGGATTAGTTACTATGGTAAATTAATTGTTTAATGAATTTTAAGAGAAATTTTCAAGTACTTTTTACTATTGTTTGAAGAAACTTTCCCTCTAACATTTCAAAAAACGAGCAGAGGTTTTTTTTTGTAGAAAAATAGTTGAAACCGCTGGCTTGACAATGTACAAATTTTTTTTCGAATATTTCGTTGATATTTTGCCAAATTTCATTGACCATATACTCAGTCAGCTCAGCAGTCAAGTCATTTAGATCATCGTCATCGTTTTTCTAACGATTGGGGTGGTTGCACTTGCCTGCAATTACAACAAAACAAAATATTTTTTTTTATTTTAAATTTTTATAAAATATTAATAAATCCCTTGCATTTCCTTTTAAAATTTTTTTCTTTTGGGCGTACACTTACAGATGCAGATGGTGGGTAGTCAGTCGGTCAGTCATACGAAGTAATATTTTTTTTTTTTTTTATTAAAACGTGTAATAAATTAACTTTTTCAAGTACAAATGAAATGAAATTCTTGTTTATTTTTTCTCTTTGTCTTTCTATTTGTATAGGCAGTGGAAATTTTTTTCATTTTCTTCTTTTATTTTTCCTTTATTCTTTTCTGTTCTATTCCTTCTATTTACAAATTGTCTAAATGAGTTGCAAGAAAAATTAAGGCCTGATTATTCTGTTTTTCTTGATTTATTTATTAACAAATTAATAAACACAACTCAATACAATACAATACAATACAATATTATTATTATTATTGTGGTATATTTTGTGTGTTGTGTTGTTGTGTATTTATTATTAATTTAAGACTTTTTGTAATGTTTTCTGTATTTAATTGACGTACATTTGCTCAAATGAAATTCACATCATTCTTTGTGGGCCATTGTATACACGTGCCAAAAACTTTTAATGATACTTAAGCAACAACAAAGAGGGCAAAGATAATAAACTTCTTAATAATAAATAAATTGAATTAAATATTCATATTCATACTATCAGACTGATTTTATTTTATTTACAAATTATGAAAATTCCTTTCTAATTCTTAAACAAAAATGCTCTTTAATACTTCAAGCTAAAGGTGAACTAAGTAGAAAACGTTAAAATATTCTATCAGAATTATTTCAGTTGAACCAGTAGCTATTCAATGATTTTCCAATAACATTTACGCACCATTGCATCGATGTGGGCAGCTATTCAGTTCATTTTGGACAGCTTTTGATACTAGATTTACATATAATATGTCATGAATGAGGATATGTCATGAATGAAGATATGTCATGAAAAGAGGAATAAATTTACATTTTCATGCAATTAAATGAAATTATTTTATTATTTTTACATGCTTTTGAATAAAATTTCAACAATATCATTAATTAAATACTAACAACAAAAAAAAAATTTATCACTTAAACTTAAAACAACAAAACTTACCGAAAAACTAGGTGAAAATTTCTAGAATGTTCTTGCCTTACATTGTCATTTAACTACCGCTTTACTGTTGCATAACCCCTAAATGAACCCTCCAAATACAACAAAAGAAAATGAAAAATTTAACAACAACAACAAACAAAAACTATAAATTTAATGTTTTTCTTGTAAAAAGTCAGAAAAAACACAAAAAAAAAATTAAAAACAAACCTCAACAAAACACTGAAATACTGCAAAAAAAAAAAATATTTTCATGGCAACTACAGGTTATTGACACTCTGTAAGAAACATTGCAATTGAGAGAATGAGACACAATGAGAGAGAGAGAGAGAGAAAGAGATACACACACACGCGCAGTATTGCAATAGTTTAAATGAAAGCTTTTTTTTTTCGAAAAATGTTATATTTTGTGCAAGTAATTAAATGCATGTACATGTATTAGTGCAAGTATATGCGAAAAGGTTTTCTTGTTAGTTTTACCCATCAACAGTGTTGCCGAATTCATAATTTTTTCAAAATTATGGCTTTCGAAAAGGATAAGTAACATATTTTGTTTTGAAATTTTTGTTTCACATACAAACTGAACGTATAAAAATATTAACGAAGAAAATAGATTGAAGTCACATTGAATTAAATTCCAAAAATTGTCCAAAAATCAGTGTTGCAAGGAAAGAAGCCTAAAACTAGTTATTCAACAGTAGGATTAAGCACCCTTGCTGGTTGCGTACTAATTATGCGACAAATAAACTATTTTCCGAATAAAAGTGTTGGTTTTTTTACATTGTCTCTTTCCGTTTTAAGTAGACCACAAAGAATATTTAGTTGATATTTAAATAAATTTAAATTGATTGTAAAATTTTTATTTAATCCACTGGTCGGATGTGTTAATTACAAGATCACGGCTCTACATTATGCTTTTCTAAACATGTTTAGATATATGCAAACTCACAACACAATGGTAACACTTTAGTAGAACCCCGGTTAAGCCATTCATTCTCATATATTCTCTTTTTATCTCAGTCTTTTAAAAATTCTCCTATAAAGAGTAATCCACAAAACAAGGTCACCAGCTCCTAGAAAAGGCTAAAAATAAATATGCTGCTGCTGTTGCTGCTGCTGCTGCTGCTACTGCAGCTAATGCAATTTGCATTGTATAAAGCTTGACTGTTTCTAATAAACGTAGAAAAAAAGTAGCTTTTACGAGCTGAGTTCATTGCATTTAGCATCGACGACCTTTGTTGTTGTTGTTGTTATTGTTACCAGTAAAAACTAATGCTCTTTTTCAATGTTTTTATTTTTCTTTTTTTTGTTGTTGTTGTTTTTATTGGTCTATTTTACGTTTTTCTTTTTTTTGCTTTTGATTAAAAAAGCTTTTCTTCAATTCTAGCAGAGAGCGGTTATGTGATGAGTTGTTGTGTTCTTATTTTCTTATTGCTGTTGTTGTTATTTGTGGAACCTACCTCAACTCTTCGTTTGGTGTGTCAGTCAGTCGTTCGTTCGTTTACTCTTTTTTTTTATTGGTTATTTGTTTATTATTATTATTGTTGTTGTTGTTTTTGTTTTTGGCATATTATGTGCCAATAAAAAGTAAATTTTCAGTGCATTTCTGATATACATTGGGGGAGCTTTTTTTCTTTTTAATAACATTGTTGTTGTTGTTATATTAGAGAGATGCTTTGCCAACAAAGGAAAGCTTTTATCTAGCACAGTGTGCTCAAACAGACTGTTAAATTTTATTTGCATTGCATGTTGACTATTTGTGTCTGATATTATTGCCTACGTGCACCACCCCCTGTACATTTACAGTTCAAGGAAGTTTAAAGACCCCCTTTTTCTGACTGTTTTATTCTACAAAAGTGTGGGCATATTTTCAATGTAATTTCTGTAATTTACACCCTCTACCACCAATCCCTTATTACCAACATACAACATATTTAGTAAATGTTGTTAATTACATACGTGTTAACATTTTATTTGTTGCTATTTATCGTGTGTGTGCTTATACATATCCTATCGTATAAAAGATGTTTTATTAAATGACGCCAATTTATATACCATCGATATGCATTTATGTATATGCGCATACATACATACATAGATTTGCATGTTCATTATGTTGTGTTAAATTGATCCCCAATGTCATGTTTGTGTTGCAATTGAAATGCGATTTATGGGACGTCTGATATGCTATGCGAAATGCATTTTTAATTAATTTTTTTTTGTCATTACTGTGTAGTTCAACGAGTTCAAGAGAGAATAAGAGATATTTTTGTCTGGCAGATCTACGAAGTCTATCTAATTTGTGTTTCCCCTTCATATATCAAATAAATACTTTATTCGAATAGAAATTTATGTTGTTTTTTTTTTTGCATTTGTTTTGTGGACAAAACAAATACTTGCTCAAAATAGACATCGCCTCTAACCTAATCTATAAATTCTGTGTTGAGAAGAATCAACTCCACTTGTAAACTTGTAAGACATTAATGCACTTTAGATGGAAACACCTGTGAGTCCGAACAAGATCCAGGAATTTGTTAGGGAAACAGAACTGAGCGAGATCAGCACAGTAGACGGTACAGTCTAGCACTTTTCTACAAAAATAACAATAATAATCGTCTGGCGAAAGCATTTTTGTTCGACAAAATTATTCTTCTTCAATGGAATTAAATATCTACATAATATTCACAATTTGAGCGTTTTATAAGGATTTAATTGCTGCGAATGTAAACCACTGGTCCTTGTAAGCTAATCAACTGATTTTTTTTTAATTCATTTTCCCGCTGCAGCCTCAGCTTAACGTTAATAGAAATGAAAAAAACTGAGATATGAACAAACAAATTGATTCGGATAAAATATGTCAAAATTTGCCACAATGTTTATTAAATAAACATTTCGAAAACAATCGTTTTAATTTATACGCGGAGCGGAGCGTCTTTATTTAGAAAGATTATAGCAATTAAACCTTCTTTGTTTAATGCCCTTTGTGGCAAGGGGGAAGGTAATGTTTGTTTTGTTTTCGCTTAAAAGCTTTCACTGGCTTTACTCACATTGTGTTTATATCATCAGACAACAAGAAATAAAAGTAAACATTAAAAAGCAAATTTAAATAGAAAATAAAATGAAAAACAAAAACATTAGCAATCATAGTTTTTTTTTTTTTTTTGCAACAGCAGCAGCAGTATTAGTGCCTCTTGATGACTACCGTTCGAGAAAAATGGAGACACTTACACACACACACACAAACTCACACATAATGAAAGAATGTGGGTCTACGAGTAAATTTTTTAAACGATTTCGAAAAAGTCAATGGACTTTTAGTTACAAACACAGACACCTTCCCTGTCACAGCATAGACATGCAAATAAAGTTAACACAATAGAAACAAAACTGAAAAAGACCAAAAAAG
Source organism: Sarcophaga peregrina (assembly GCA_014635995.1). NCBI lineage: Eukaryota > Metazoa > Arthropoda > Insecta > Diptera > Sarcophagidae > Sarcophaga > Sarcophaga peregrina. The sequence continues at coordinate 13,578,290 of CM025793.1, read as the reverse complement.
AAAAAAAATGGTAAAACAAACACAATTACAAAGTCTATGATGATGTGTCTTAAGGTTTGTCAGTGTAACTATTTACTCTACTATCTGGTGTAGCAGTGCCATGTCAGTCTGAAATCAGCAAATACAAGCAACTTTTTGCAGAGACACAGACAGTCAGTCAGACGTCCATCAACCGTGATTAGTTTTGCAATAAAATTTTAACAAACAACATGAAATTTATTCATTCATGCTCATATCTACAGCCAACTTATGACGAGATAAGGCCAAAATCAGTTTAAACGTTTTAATAATAATAAAAACAAACTCTTATCATCGTACCAACATTTCTTTTTTGTTTTTTTCCATCTATTTAGATGTTCCCACATCTAGCATCATTAGGAAACAATGCATTTGAACCTACAATAGAATCCTTCCTTCTATCCAAAACATGTTCGCTGTAAATTAGATTTTATTCCCAACTTCTAGCACTATCGTTGCTAAAGGAAATTCCATGGGCGTATCACATGCGATATTGTTTATTCTGATTGCCATCTCTAGTTTATTTCTCCGTTATGTAGTTTTTGAATAATTTTTTTTTTGCCAGAGATCCATGTAATAGACACCTTCAGAAAACCTGTCATTCCCTGAAGCAACAGGTGCCGTTCGTGGCCAAGCTGACTATTAATAAGGCGTTCGCATGAGAGTTTATGGTATCAATCATTTAAACGCCCTTACTATAGGCGTTACATCTGTATGGAAGATACTGTATGTATGTGTGTATGTATGGAACCATCGTTCATATCTCCAGATATTTTTAATTGTAATTGGTTCGGATATTTCGGTACCAGAGAGTTCACGTCTAAAGCTTCAACATGTCCAAGAAACGTCTTACATAGGTCAACCGCTTCTCAAGTTTGAGTCAGTTGCTGTAGAAGAACTTCAGTAGCTAGTCTTGAGGGAAGCTGTCGGCGGTGAACTTCTAATAAGAATAACATATTGTCTACATTGTCTCGAATGTGGCGCCCGTCAGACGGAAGTTCGGTTAATAACCATTGCGAGTTCAGCAATCTTATACAACGAGAATCTAAAGAATTGTTTGAAGACCGTCTTGTATCAGTGGCTTCAGATTAATAACACTTACATACACAGAACCGATATATTAAAAAACTGTTCAATATTATGCATTACCATGGACTTGTAACAGACAGAACTCCAAACGAATACATATTACGAGCAGCTGATGAAACTACTTCAGGGTCTTACGCAAAAGTGACTATCTTACAATTCTTTTATCCTTTTCCTTATTAAATATAAAATAAAACACCGTTATAAAATAAAATAAACCGTTACAAAACTGTTTAACATATTTTAGAAAACTTTCCATTGGCTTGAGAAAAAAAAACCGTTTTTTCTACTGACCTTTACTCCTCAATCCAAACAATAGATTTTAAAAAGAAGACGAAAAATTATGTCATTTCATGCACTAGAAAAAGAAATTAAAATAAAAAAAAAAAAGATTCCATCCTCATAATTAGGATGCCATCACCGTATCAAATTGCACAACATCTTTGCAACTGTGTGTGTGTGTGTGTGTGTGTGATTGTGTGTTTAGCACCTGCCTGCCTTCCTGCTGCTGCCTGCCTTATTTAATTAAAGAAACTGCGTTATAACATTCAAGTTTTTTATTTTTTAGTTTGTCATCTGTTTTGTTTGTATTATTTATAAAAGGATCTGTTTCACACCTCACTCTCTTTTACTTCTCACTACAGATTTGTCCCCCTGTTTAATATTTTAAAGGCCTTTTGTTTTGTTCTTAAAGTTTTATTCTCGCTCTTTCCGTCATTCTTTGTTTAAAAGTCTTTAAAGCATAAGGAACCACCACAAGGAGGAACTGGTTACACGAACTTCTTTAAATTCTTTGTTCGTTTTCCTTTTGCTGTTATGAATAGCGAACATAAAACAAAAAGAGCAACCAAACATCTCAAGGTTACCCAGTTTTTTGTTTTTCCTCTACTTCTCCCTTTTCATCCTGTTTTTGCTGTTGTTTATTCTAAAATGTATGGGTTTGTGTGGTTTTTAAAAGGTGTGTGTGTGTTCGTAGTGTTTAAGAGTGTACGTTTTTTTTTTTGTTTAATCCCTGACATTGAAAAACAAAATTGTATGCACATAGTGGTGTGGTGGTGTAGCTTGCAATTAAAGCTAATATACAGTTTAGGGTAACCAGCGTTTTATTTTAAGTGCATAACCTACATATATGTACATACATATGTAAGTAGTGTTTACAGTTTACATTCTTAGAGAGTATAAAACTTCTCTTTTTTTTTTGTGGCTAAAATCAGATAATATTTAATTCGTATTATTTTCTGTAGCCAAATAGGGAATTGCATTTAATACGACGTAGATTAATTTAACACTGCATAAATACGACGTCTTTTGCACGTTCAAAGTTTACATTGCAAAGGGAAAAATGATTTCTATTCTATTCTATGAGATCTAACTACAGTCGGTTATAAATGTTTGCATTCTTTTAAATTTCTTACTCACTGTACAACTTTATTTTCAAGGTCTTGGTCATGTTATGAGACAACTTAGTACATAGTAGAGGAATAAAAGAGAAATAGCAACAACAAAAAGAGAGAAACAAAAAAGCCGGTTATTTCTAACAAATGACACGTTTTATTTACTTACTCCGGTTATTCTTCGCTTATTTATTTGTGTGTGTATGTGTGTGTGTTTGGTTGTTGTTTGTTATTGCGTACATATTTCCAATTATGTGTTCAGTGCAGCGTAACATGTCCTTGAAATGCATACAAACTAAAAAAAAAAAACAAAAAACAAAAAATAAAGGCAATGGCGTCGTTGATTAATTCTTCTTTATGCAAGTATGATTATCAATGCATTATGTCTGTGCGTGTATGTGTGGCTGCTTAGGTGTGTTCATTTTAAGAGCAGTGATGCAAATATTACTTAAAAAAAGGCTCTCAGGCTATTTGAAACGAAACATCAACGAATTAAAACGTCAGCTGCTGCTGAACGTTCAATGTATTCCAATATGGGATTTAAAAATTGTTTGTAAAACCGATACCACCTATGTACATACTATACCTACTAATACTTAAAGACATTATGTACCTCTACATTAATCTTAAAGAATGAAAGAAAGAAAACTTGAAAATAATAATAATAAGAACAATAATGACAGGAAGTTTGTATTTTAATAACAAGAAAAAACCGGCCTCCAAATGATTTTTCAGTTTTTACACAAAAATTTGTTTTGAATGTTATTTGAAACGTTGTTTATTTTTCCCCCAAAATCTCTTTCTTTTAATTTCGTATTTATAATTTACTGGCCATAATGAATGGAATTCATAATGAAATAATAACATTAGCAAGAATCGCCAACATCATCATAAATTTTTGCAAAAGATCTTTCCATTTTGCGGCGCAAATGATCAAAATGTTCTCACAGGAAGTATACACACATACTCACACAAAATAAACAAAACAAACAAAATTGTCGTATATTAGTAGTAGGTAGGGAGTAGCTGCCATTACATGAAAGACACTAAAAAACAGAAAAAAATATTGAAAATATGAATGAAAAGTTTGGTTTGTTTTGTTTTTTTTTTGCGAACTCCCCCTCTTGTGAATAGCTTTGTTTTGATCATGACATTCCAATGCATCCACTGATCCACTGATTTTGCTTATCTAAACAACATTGTTGCCATTCTTTTGGTATTACATTCAGTGTTTTTTGTTTTGTTTTGTTTTGTTTCGTTGCTGTTGCTGTTGTTATTTTTAAAAGAAATAACAAATCATATTTCATTTTTGAATCCCCCCTCCCCGCTTAAATTGTTCGTCCAACGCCGCATATCGTGTTTATTTTTGTTTATTTAATAAGGAAGCGGGTATTTTTCCACGAAATAAATGAAGAATTTTAAGAAAACACTCAACATTGAAATATCACGTTCAGAAAACACTTGAAAAAAATTGAGTAGAAAACTCATCTGAAATGAATTTCGTTTATGAATGAAATTTAAAAATGTTACATGTTGGGAAGGGAAGGTATTTTTATTTATTTTTTTTTTCTGTACCTTTGTTTAACGGCATAAATAAATAGCGAAAGGTGTGTGTGTGTGTGTGTGTGTGTGGATTTTTAATAGCATTGTAAACAAATTGAAAAATTTTAGTCCAGAAATAAATAAAAGAAGAAAAATTTTGTTGTGAAATGGTGTCACGATGATTTTTCTCTTATTCTGTATTCGAACCTGAACTGCTTCACAGTTAGTTTGTAATTAAGGCTCACCTCTGACTTAGCTCTGGAGGGTTTCCTATTACGGTTTAATAACTGTTGTGTCGTCGCCGTGGTCTAGTAGGTAGTGTGTTGGCTTATTAGACGTGTAAAAGCCAGGATTCGAGTCCCAGGCCAGACATCAAAACAAAATACAAAAAGTATTTTTTCGGCGATTTCCTTTCATCAGATTTCTGGCAAAAACTCTGAGAGTAAGTAAAATTGTCATGAAAAGTTTCTCATAAAATCTGTCGTTCGGAGTCGACTTTAAACTGTAGGTCCCGCTACTCATGTATAAAATTAACACACACAACATAAGTGGTGCGAGAAACTAGGTCAATAATCCTGACTGATGGGTTCTAATGACCAATTATGTATATTTCCAGAGTTTGATTTTAGACAATACTGACTTTAAATAAATCAATTTTGTTTGGTACGGTTCTCCCTTTAATCCTTGGGCAGGTAAGACCGGGAATTAGATGGGCCTTTTGATTAAAGGTTTCATCACCGTTTAATAAATCATTTTTCCTTTAGCATTATAGAATCACATCATTTTTTTCTTATTTTTTCTGATCGTCTAATAATTCGTAATGAAATTTTGTTTTACATGGCATTTTTGTTTTTGTTTTTTTTTTCGTCTATTCTAAAGTTATTCGTTTTAATCCTTTTTCTTCTTTCCAATAATAAATCATACACACTCTAGACGTTATCGCTTTTGTCACGTTCGTTTAATAAGTGTGTGCATGTATGAATATTTATTTGTTGATAGAGATACGCTCATTGCTCCCAATTCATATCGGATAGGCAGCAGCGCTACGAGATTGCGAAATGAAAAAAAAAGAAAGAAAAAGAAATTGTTAACATTTTTATTATATTTCAGTTGAATACTTTTCAACTTTTTATTGTTCAAATGATAACAATGAAACAATGTAGGAAAAAACAAAAGCTAAAATAAAGAAAATTAAATTAAAGAAAAGGAAAAAACTGAATTGAATTGAATTGAATTGAAAAAGTGTCAGAATGTAAGCAAGTATTGGAGGAGTGGTGTCCATTACTGTGATTACAATGATTATGGCGGTTTCGGTTCAATTAAAAGATGATTTCTTTATCAAAATAGAATTTTTTTGGTTGTTGTTCTCATATTTTATAGGGTGCTCAGTAATTAAAATCAAACGATTGCTTGTGCTTTAGCCTAATTGTTGTTATTAGATAAAACGAAAGATGGCAACACTATTATCCTAGGACTTGCTATCGTATGCTAATCATCTGAAACCTCTGGTACTTAATGAAACCGTGGAAGACAACGATTTCTAAAATGTTTAAGGGACCCTTTTATCTTTCTTAAATCCACATACTTTTCCTTTGTTTTCTTTTGGATTTCATTTCTTTTTGTTTAACTACATACATATGTACATACATACATACATATGTATTTATCGATTGGTAATTAAAATTCTAATAATAATTGGTATGTATTACAACAATTCTATTGATTTTAATTGTTTCATTTTTTTTCCTCTCTGTGGAATCATTTTTAATTGATTATTTATTGAAAACATCGAATAAGTGCGGAAAAGAAAACCTATCAAATACATATGCATACATAAATACATACAAAAATACTCGTATATGATAATAACAACAATAACAATAATAATACTCATAATAACAATTGTTATTGTGTTGTTGTTGTTGTTTTTTTTCTTGTTCTTGTTCCTTTTTATTTATTGTCTATATTTAGCAACAGCATGTAATATTTATTTAATTTTGTTGTATGGTTTGTTGTTATGGTTGCTGTTGTCGTTTTCTTACAGGAACATTTAGTAGAGTAGGGTAGTAGGAATATCACCTATACCTCCACTTTTTGTCTGACCAAAAAAAAAATCGACAATAAATGAAACAAAGAAAGAAAAATACAGTAAAACGATAAATAGAGTAATAACAACAGTAATAAATTTTTTGGTTTAAAGCGATTTCAAGTGGTTTCTTAAATTAGACAAAAATAATTTTTTTTTATAAGCACGACAAATGACAAAACAAAAAAGGGAATGTGGGGAGATCCAATTATAAAAACTAAAATTGTAAATGATTCAACAAATGTCCTGCTAACATCTGTTCTATGTCAACACCTCATAACTGATAGAACCGTCCAATGGTCTCATCAAATACAGAGCATCATATTGGTACCATCTATGTATGTATGTATGAATGTATATTCGATTTACATACATACAAACAATTTCTTGAATAGAAGTTATCTGTTGAGATTTCAGATTAGATTACTTAAGTAAAATAAAATGAATTTTCTTGTGACTTCATTTTCTACTCGATTTCATTTCAGTTTTCATTATCGTTGATCGTGCTTAATTTCAACCAAAGAGAAAAATAGGTAGTTTGCTGTCTCTTGAAAAATAGTTGTACAGTCGTCAACACTTCTATATTTCCTATAAATTTCAGTGCTTTAACTTTTTTTTTGTTTTTTGTTGAAAGTCATATTTCTTAGATTTCATATTTTGTTGTTTTGTTTTCTTGTTTTTGATTTAAAAATAAAAATTAAATTTTTTGTTTTCGTAATTTAATACCGGCAAAATCTTTTCAATATGTACACCTACCTTTTTAGGGCAGTATCAAAACAACAACAACAAAAAAAAAACATGTTTTCTATTAAGAAACACCAAATATTTCCCTTTATTAAACATGCATACACACTCATATACAAACACATACACATAAGCACATTGTATACATTAAGTTTATTGAAAATTATTCGAAAAATACTGTACAAAATACTACCTATATTGTGTATACGTCACTGTTTTCGTTTGGTTTAATCATTTTGTATAGAAAAGAAGTGGTGTTGGTAGGGTTGGTATTGTTGTTTTTTTTTCTAGATTCTGTTTTGTGCTTCTCATTTGTTTACAAAATACATATTATGGTTATGCGTACTATTTTTTTTTTCTCTTTATTTATTTATTTTTTTGGTAATTCTGTTTTGTTATTCGATTTGTTATTATTATTATTCAGTTGTGCTTACGCAAAGTGTTTTGTGTTTTGTATGTATGTATGTGTGCGTAAGTTTTTTCTTGAGCCCTGTGTGAAATAGTTTCTCTCCCGTAAAAAAAAAAACAAAAAACAAAAAAACTATAGGTTTTGTTGTTTGTGCTTTACATTAAAACATTTTTCTACAACGTAAATAATTATGGAATTCTCTTTTAATCTTTATGCGTTAATAAGACCTTGTGTGGTGTGTTTGTATGGATGGATGTTTGCGGTTGTTTGTAGGGCATAAATAGCAACAATATGGACTACATATTATGTACATATGTATGTATGTATGCATATGTGTAAGTGTTTTTTTTTATAGAAAAACATCATATATTTGCCATTTAATGGATCTAAGAATAGAAAACCTAAAGAGGTGAGTTCCTATTTAACATTAAAGGGTTTACGAGACAATTTTGGCGCCAGTGTGTTGGTTTACTCTTTATAAATTTATATATTATTTGGATTTAATATGGCATATTAGGGAGATTAGTGTCAAGCATAAGTAATTACAAAGTAAATGCAAATAGGATATAACCACTGAAGATTTAATGGTTTCGTTAAAAAATGTTTTTAAACATTTTCTCTTTAGTTTTCTAATTACAGACATACTTATTATATAACTTGTTCTATAAATATTTGTTATAATTTGTCTGATATATATTAGATATTGCGAGCAGAATCACATACAAATGTTCACCTTTGCTCGCGACTGCAATTGGCGTTAATTTTCTATAAATACATATACAAATACAAATATATACGTATACACGCCTTATTATCGTTGTTTGTTTTATTTATCGTTAATAAATAAAATTTTTAATATTTTTTTTTATAAAATGAAATAATAAAACAAACTCTTATCATCGTTGTTTATTTTGTTATTTCAAAGTTGTTAAACAAAACTAAAATAATTTTTATTTTTATTTTTTATAATTATCACGTGTTTCACCAATACTTTCTAAATTTAAATTGTTGTTGATGTTGTTGTTGTTGTATGCCTTAAATTATTTAAATATTTTATGTTTTTATTTTATATCATATGATATTCAAATATTTGCTTGCAATTATAATAATACTTAGTGGAATATGAGAACTGTTGCCATAACTCTTAAAAAGTTATAAATTTCTTGAACAAAATCAAGTTTATCACTTTATTAAGATAATTTTACATAAAACTAGCTATCATTTGATACCATTCACCTCTCCATATGGTACATACATATGTATGTACATATATCGACATGTCTGGTCGGGTAATACATACTATGTGTTCCAATTTATTTCTCTAGAAATAAAAACACGTGACTTTTTTTTATAGATGCAAACGACAAGACATTCTGTATGTGTAAGTCAATTGAAAACATTTTTTTTTTATCAATTTATGGTTTAATAAAAAAGAAAAGATAATAGAAAATATAATGTAAAGCAAAGTAAAGAAACAAAGTTACAGAAATGGTGGAGGTAAATCCAAAAGAATACGTGAAAAATTATATTGAAATAGAAAAGAAAAGAAATATGAATTTAAACTTCCGCTTTATAATATATTAAAACACATTTTAATTGATTATGTGTTTAAATAACAGGAAATTATATACCGCGTTACTTCCTTAAAGCTGATTACAACACAATCTTGGCTTACAATTCAAAAAAAAAAAAAAAAATAAAAATATTCTAAACAAAGAATATTCGAATTTATTTATAATTTTATGCTCTTTTAATAATTTAACGGTTATTGCGATATTTTACAATTTTATTCTTCTATTATTTTTATAAAATAATGAAAAAAAAGAAAATTTTGCATTTTTTTTTTTGTTCTTTTTAATTAAACAGATGTTCATACAGTTTTTTTTTATAATTTTTTTATTTTATTGTTAAATATTGCATATTAAGATCATTGTTTTTTTTTTTTATTAATTTATTGTTGTGTAAGCCTAGACAAAAACGTTTAACAGATAAGAGTAGACAATTTTACAAAAAGTGTTGTGTTGTGTCGTCTATAGTATAGAAAACCTTTGTTTTTAAAATGTTTTATTGCCTCCTTTTTATATATACATACATACATACACTTGTTAAGTTTTTCTATTTTACTTTTTTTTTAATTATTAAAAATGTTTATAATTCTTGATTGTTATCTCATACGTATGTATGTATATAAATGAGTATGTGCAATAATACATCTTGAATATAATGTTTTTAAAATTTATTAATAACACAAATAGAATATGACGTAAATATACTGCTTTAATAATTATTATTATTTATTATATTTTTATATACAGTGGGTGACAAAACAATGGAAACTTTTTCAAAATTGCACTAAAAATTTAAAATATTCTTAAGAAATTCGCAAAATATTTGTCTTGTTTATTAATAAAATAAAAAAAAAAAAACGATTTCTATGCTTAACTTAAGCAAAGAAAAAAAAATGTGATAAATATGTGGAATATGTAACAAATCAGAACTTTCAAAAATGATTAAAAAATTTTGAGTCACGAACTGTAAACACTCATCATTTTCTGCAATTTCAAAATTTTTTCTTTCCAATTTTCAATTTTGTCTGATTAGAACACATAAATAAATTTTTGAAAAGGTTTCCATTGTTTTGTCATCCACTGTATACTGCTCGTACAGTGATAAGCATACTACTTCACATTATATAAGAATTTTTTATCGAACTTAATTTACAGTTAAGTTCCTTAGAAAAAGACTCACAAAATATAAATCGTGTTGCATGGTTTATGCAGGAGGCAGTGTTTCTGAGTCAAGTACCCTTTCAATTCCATCAACTTTACAGTAAAACTTTTCTGATTTTTGCCGCACACGATTTCACGATGCGTGTGCAATCATTTTTCAATTCTTTTCATTTCAATATTTATGGATATTAATGTCCTTTGATCTATACCAAGCTTTTAAGGTCCATTGTAAGCCCTTACATAAAGTTTAAACTGAAAGAGATGCAAAAAAAAATGTACAATTTTTTAATTAATCGTTAATTCGTTTATAGTTTTTAAACATTAATTAAAAAACAAGACGTTTAATTTATTTCTCATTTTTATTTATTAAAAAATAAAATTTAATTTCAACATTTTTATAAAAAACCAGACAACAAAATAATCTGCTTTTTTAAAAACATTTGAATATAACATGTGTCGATTATTTTTTAACGGCAGTGTTTAAAATTCAAACATTTTCCGGTGCAATATGCCACTCTACGTACCACATCTTTCATGTTAATAAGTGGAGATCATCATCCATCTAAAAATCTAAACAAAATAAATAAATTCACCACCAATAGAGCACAATTTGCATACACTTGACTAATCTATACATAATCACTGATCAAAAATATCCACAAATAAATGTAAATACATACATACATACATATTTATGTATGAATGTACACATACATACAATACATATACATAGAGGACATATTAATATGAAATAATAATAATGATTCGTTAATATGTTTTCTTGTTGTTTCACTTGACAAATATTGGAAAATATAAGAAACAATTATTAATTAAATATTTACATGTACATACATACATACATACATACATATGTATACATTTACTACTGCACTACTGAACAATGTTTATATATGTACATACATATGTATGTATGTATACATATATAATTAAAGAGAACTTGCAGATAAAGAGACGATTTAATGAGATGACTTTGTATAAATGCTGAGAGCCTAGTAGATTACCTTCAGTTAATTGGTCTTAAGGTCGAGGTTAAATCAATTATGTTGAATGAAGAAAATCAACGGCAACAATAATGTAGAAACAATAATGATTTGTTTTGTTGCGTGTAAACAAATACAGGAATGTCATAACGGTAAATAAAAATAAAAAAAAAAAAAATACGAAAAGAAACAGATGATCAAGAAAGGAAGAAAAACAAGTGGTTAAAAATAAAACACGTGCTATTTTTGATTGTTACTAGTTATTATGCAGTGCCCTAAAACTATGAATTCTTTACGAGAATATTTTCATACATAAATGGGTACACAATGTACAGTATCGGACAAAACATTTGCAACTACTATAGCGATTTTATAATTAGCTCAAATAAAAGACACGGGGTAATCAAATTGTAATTCTTATATTACTTACAAGACAAAAGGAACCTCATCTGCGATATTCAATAAAAATTATTTTAATTTCTTCTATAGATAGACATTTTTAAAACTTAAAAGAAAAATAGTCACTTCTTCTGTAAGACAAAACAATTGCAACTTAAAAATATTTCACGGAAAATATTTTTTTGCTTAATATTTCGTAGCGGAATCCTTACTATCTATTATAGTTTTGCAACTTCGTGGCATCGACTATATTAAATGATTAATAGTAGCCTGTGGAATAGCATACCGCGCATTTTTAATCCGATAAAGCAACTCGTCACCATTTTGGACGTTATTGCGATCAATCCGCTGTTTTACAATTGACGAGACATTTTCTATTGGGTTCAGGACCAATGAATGAGGTGGCCGCTCCATAAGATTAATATTTTTTGCATAAACCAAGTTTCTACTACTTTAGAAGTGTGTTCCAGATCATTCTCTTGTTGAAACGTCCAATGTAAGGGCATTATTTACCAATCAGCATATTGCAATATAATCTGTTCAAGGATATTTTTGTACGACCATTTATCCATTATTCCATCAATACGATCAAGTGGGCCCAAACCATTGGCAGAAAAACTCCCAGGCCTGACACGACCGCCTCCATGTTGACGGGCGTTACACAAAATTCTTTTTGTACTCCTTTTCCTTTGGTCGGCAATAATATTGAATTTTGATTACTGTCCAGTAAACCAATGGAAAAACGTGCTTTTTCAGTGACGAATTCAAGTTTCAAATAACTCGCTAGTGATGGCATAACTCGAGTTAGGCGACCAACCAAAGGAAAAGAAGTACAAAAAGAATTTTGTGCAAGGCCCGTCATACATGGAGGCGGTCGTGTCATGGCCTGGAGATATTTTTCTGCCAATGGTTGTGGCCCACTTGATCGTATTGATGGAATAATGGATAAATGGTCGTACAAAAACATCCTTGAACAGATTCTATTGCCATATGCTGATTGGTAAATAATGCCTTTACATTGGACGTTTCAACAAGACAATGATCTGGAACACACTTCTAAAGTAGTAGAAACTTGGTTTATGCAAAAATATTAATCTTATGGAGCGGCCACCTCATTCATTGGTCCTGAACCCATATTTTTAAGTTGCAATTGTTTTGTCTTACAGAAGAAGTGACTATTTTTCTTTTAAGTTTTAAAAATGTCTATCTATAGAAGAAATTAAAATAATTTTTATTGAATATCGCAGATGAGGTTCCTTTTGTCTTGTAAGTAATATAAAAATTACAATTTGATTAGCCCGTGTCTTTTATTTGAGCTAATTATAAAATCGCTATAGTAGTTGCAAATGTTTTGTCCGATACTGTACATATGTATGTACGAAGGTACCCCAATTATTATGATATAGTTAATTAATATTGCACAAGTTTAAATACATACAACATGTATGTTTGTATGCGTATAATTGGGACTTGTAGATTTGTGCCACTTTTCATTCGTAGTAATAAAACTAATGGGTATTCTCTTTAATTTCTTAAGTTTACTTTATTTATTCCATTATATTTAAATTCTTGATAATGTCAGTCTTTTAAACTCTGCTATTCAACACCAAAAAGAGTAATTAAAAATAGGGGTGATTTCTATTAATATACCCACACACACACACACACTCACACATACATTCAGAAACCGGTATTGCTTACTCAAATACTAAACAGGCATTTGATTTTTGTTTGTTGGATTTTGTTGTTGGCATTAACACAACTATGCATAGGGCTATGCGTTGAAGTAATTATAAAGAGAGTGAGAGTGAGAGAACAAGATTTAGAAAGGAGAGCCAATTAACACGGTAAAGAATCAAGTCATCCCAGGGCCCCATAGAATATAAAGTAGAGGGAGTGGAGTGAGCATTTTTTAATTAATTTAATGAAATAAACCGCTGGAGAATACAAAAAATGTATCACAGTGTGACAGTTTTGTATTGTGATAAAAGTAAAAGAGAAAAGAAAAAAAAAATGCAATTAAAAATGCCAGTTTTTCTTAACCCTACACTGAATGAAAAAAAAAAAGAAAAGTTAAACTCGTAATGAGCACTTTGGGATTTTAAGAAAAAATAATAAACCGTTAATTAGTTAGAGTTTTTTACCAGGCGCTCAAAATTCTAAGAAAGTTTTACTAATTAGGAATGAAAGCGAAAAATAAAAACGAAAATATTCTATAATGAGTGAGAGAATGTCTCTGCTTGGGGTATTGTTTCCAATTTCGTTTCTGAAGAAAAAAATAAAAAAAAAAATAAAACTAAAATGGAAATGGAAATGAAACAACAACAATTGTACGTTCGTAAAGACTAACAATTTGTATTGTTGTAAATCAGAGAACATGAAGGAAAAAGTCGAAAAATGCGTAATAGCAAGTAAATAGGTAAACGAACAGTAATGAAGAGAACGAGATAAGTAAACAAGTGAATAAATTTAAGGGACTCTTTCTTCAATTATGTAACTTCTCTTAGCAGGTGGTTGTTGTTGTTGTCGTTGTGTTTTAATTAGAAACAACAAAACAAATGAGAATAATTCCGATTTGTTGTTTAGTTTATGTACATTGCCTATATGTATGTAATTATGTTCTTTATTATGTCTTATTTTCTCTCTCTCTCTCTCTCTCTCTCTATCTCTCTCTTTTTGATTTTTGTTTGTGTACATTCTTTTAAGTTCTGTTTGCCTGTTAGAAATGTTAATAATATTTAAATTTCAGAAAGTGAAAATAATAAAAAAGAAACCAGAGTGGTAAAGGAAGAGTTAGAGACAGAGGGAGAGGGAGAGGATGGAGGAATAATAATATGTTTGGATTTCTTTTACATTTTTAACACAATATTTTGAGTACAAAAAAAAAAAAACAGATACAATTCTAATACATACATTAAAAATAATTTTAATAATTTAGAAATAAAAATAAAAGTTAAAATTTTCATTTATTTCTGACAGTTGTTTACAAAGTCAATTTCAATTACACACCCTGTATACCTTTCAAACCAATTAAATCTTTAAGATATATTCTCATTATTTCTTTCGTGCTGTTAATTGTTTTGTTTGTAAACACACATGCTCTCATAACAAAGCCGGCTAAACATAATTGTACTCTCTCTCCCTCTCTCTCTCTCTCTCTGCTATCGCTTTTAAAGAAGCTATGTAAACAAAAAAAAAAACTACTCTGATTTTACTGTAATTGATGTTAAAAGCAAAAAACAACATCAATAGTCAACAGACAACAGACAGACAGACTTATTTAAAATTCTCCACATGTTGTCAGTTAACAAAAACAACAACGAATCTTAATATAGGCGCTGCGTTCACTATGCGTGCAAGTCAAAAGTGAGTTTTTGTGTCAAAAGAGCAGACTCACACACCTACAAACATTTTTTTTTTTAATGTTGAAGGGCATTTAATAATTGTAAAGACATTAATATTGGAGATTATTTTTCTTCTCTCTCATATGTTTTGTTTGATTATTATTGTTGTTGTTGTACGCATTTGTTATTGAAGCAAGAAAAATAAGAATGCTTTCAAACGTTTCTGAAAGCCTAATACATTAGCTCCAAAAAACCGTTGTGATATTTGGAATTACTTTAGGAAACAAACAAAAAAAAAAACATTCATACAGAGAAAAGAGAGAGAGAGAGAGAGAGAGCGGGAGGTATAGGAGGGAGAGTGTGTGTGTAAGTGTGAGAACGTAAAAAAGAGGGGAGAAAAATATATCAAAAGTGGAGCTAAATAAAAACAAAAATCATATGATCACTCTCTGTTTATTTATGAATTTCAATGTTATTGTTATTGTTGTTGTTGTTGTGTAATAAATTTTCAAGGCCCTTTGTGAATGGTTTTTAATTCCAGTTGCTTTTTTTCAATTGTTTTGTTGTTTTATTTTAAAATATTTCCGTCTGTTTAAAGGGCCTTTCTGTCAAAAATAAGAAAAAAAAAAACAGTTTTTCTTTAAATAATGCATATATGAGACCCTGTTACTGAATAGATCATATTAATATGGAAAATAGAACAGCAGGACATTATTTTCAAAAACGACTGTGGCCACTGAGGTTGTTATACAATTTGAAAACAATTAAAAGAATTGTTTTTTCTTTTTCTTAATACACCTATTTAATTAATGTTTTACCTTTTCCCTTTGTTTTTTCTATTTTAATAGAACCTTTAGCAATGGTGCTTGCGATGTTCAAAATCTACAACCGGAACGTCGAGCACGTCTAAATACTGCGCCCGGCATGCGAGGGAGTAGTGTTAGCGGTGCAATGGCCATAACAGGCGTTGGAAAAAGGCCATATAATATTATTAGTTCCACGATTTCTCATATAACAGACGATAGCAGCACGGAAAGTTTAACACCCGGCTCATTTGGTAATCGTGGCAGTATAACAAAATCTGTACAAATTAACGATGCAAAGGATTTGCGTTTTATGAATACGCAACAGCACAAACAGCATCAATATAAAGATGAACGTATAGTCTTGGTATCGCGTAAGGTACCGTTTTTCATATTTTCAGCATTGCCCTACTATAAGGGTAAAAATGGCAGGTAACTTCGATAACATTCATTTGCTTGCAATTCAATCCTTTCAACGATTATTTTTAAAAAATCTTTCTTTATACTTTAGAGCTGAATTACGTAAGGAGGGCCGTAGACGTAATACATCAGGTTCTCGTCCATTATCGGCTATAAATGATGCCCCCTTTGATCCTTTCGATTTATTAGGCATTGAGAGAGGAGAAAGTGGTCAGGTATGTATTTCTGTTACAAAAAAAAAAAAAACAAAAAAGGATTTAAAATTAACGTTTAATAATTTAATGTAAATGTTTTATTTATTTTTGTTTTTAGGATATTTCCTACGGCCACTTGTTGATACCATCGCGCCAATTTAGTAAAGAAAGTAAAAAACATGCTGGCAATACTTCTATTCTGGACAATCAAATCGAAATAACAAGTACGGCCGCCTTAAAGAATCATGGCTTTGCAAGGTACTTACCTTTTTTATGCTCTTGAACTCGAAAAATTCTAGACTTTAAGTTAAAAACTCTTTAATTACGTTGACTATACAAAATAGCGTAACGATTAATAAAGTTTTTAGTTTCGAATTTTCTTTAAATACGAATTACAAAACAGAATATTGTTTAGAACAATTTGAAATATAATAAGTTTATATTATTTATGTTACGCTATTTTGTATTTTAGGTAACGTTATGTATGCATATCTCATGATTATTCATTTTAAATCATTTTTGTAGACGAGCCCCTCTTTCAATGATTGTTATTACGCCTTACATTTTGCATTTTTGTATTTCATAGTGCATTTTTTGCTTTAAATATGGTCAGTCTCGTATTGCAAATTCATATTTGCTTATTCGTTCAATTTGAATTCGTTTTTCATTTTTAGTTTATAATTACATTTTGTAAAAATTTCTGCCTTACATAATCCAATAATAATAATTATTCTTTAGAGTCACGTTTTCAATGTTATACAAATAATTTCCTTATACAAATATACAACAAATTGGCTTTTATAGCAATACATTTAATCATTTAATTTTATTTATTTATGGATGCAAAAAAAAAAATACTAAATTCGATCACAACAAAAATCAAATTAAATTGGATTTTTGATCATTTCAATAATAACAACAATGTATAAGAACGATTAGATAACATTGTTTTAGAATTGTCAACAGTTTGTTTAAACAGTACAACAAATATTCTGGACTTATTCGCAGATACATGTTTATGTATAGCCATGTAGTTATAGAGTTTAATTTCATTTGGAATTTAATACCTACAATCCAATACTCAATCTAAAGCTTGCCAACTATGATCGTATGATTCATAGAAGAAGGAAATATCCTACATTGAATAAGGTAACAGGCTTATAACTTTCTCATTTGATAACAGAAATCCATTAAGATGGTCCACAATAAATAACCTCTCGCTGTTGAGCATGGAAATATTTGAATTGTAGTCTAAAGTTGTGATTGATTTTCAAATCTTAGCAGTGAATGAAAAGCTTTCTGTATGAACATTCAGATCCTTACTAGCAGCTTCCAACTTAGCAACTCTTTAGAAACTGTAATTGTCTTGAAAGTAGCTTATATGACTTGTATTCTGATCAAATAATCCTTGGTTTCTTTAAATAAGATAGTGATGAGAAGGTTTTTTGTAAAATTCTAAACAAACACGAAAAAAGGTTTTTTATTGCCGATTATTGGCTTAAGAATACATATGTATGTAGTTCTAATAATTAAAACAAATTAACACCAACAATAAATTGTCTCAGAAAACTTTCCAACAATTTAATTGCAATAATTATGATTAATTGATTGATTATGTATTCCCATTGATTGATTGATCATTGATGATTTCTGTAACACATTATTATGTCTGTACATATTTTCATTTGAATTTGTTTTATTGCAGAACTAAAACCATGAAGCGTTGTAAAGGCAAATGGTTGGTAAACAAATATTTTTTCATTAAAATGTCTGTTTATTTAATGTTGTTGTTGTTTTGGTTTATGTAGTGAATACTAAAGCTTAGCTTGCCTCTAATCAAATCAAATCAAATTCATCTCATATTAATAATAAATAAAAAAAAAAAAACTTTTGATATGTTTCTGTAGATTCGTACTAATCTTTAATTTAATTCTACTTTAAAAATATTTAAACACTAGTAGACACTGAGAATAAATGTTTTTTTTTTTTTTCTCTCTAATGAGCAATAAAGTAAATTGCAATAAACTGATGTGTTTAAACATTTGAATTATTTCATATTTTAAGGTGTTTTACGTATGAGAACAATAATCGCAATAATACCGCCAGTCCATCGCCAGATATAAAATTAGATTTTGATGAATCTTTAGATGGCAGCAGAAGTTTACAGGTTGGTTTTTAAATTGTGATTTTAAATTTATAACAAACAAACGAATTTAATTAAAAATTTTTCAAATTTTAATAGCATTTGCAGTATTCTGCCAACATATTGGATGATCCAGAATTGATAGCCGGTAAGCATCGTACTTTATTAACGTTTACTTCGTATATGACTTCAGTGATCGATTATGTGCGACCATCAGATTTGAAAAAGGAATTAAATGATAAATTCAAAGAGAAATTTCCCCATATACAGCTGACATTAAGTAAATTAAGAAGGTAAATTAAACGCTTAATTTTAATTTTTATTCAATTGAAATTGATTTAATTTATTCTGGTTTTTTTTAGCATTAAACGTGAAATGAGACGCATTAATAAATTGGATAATCGTATTGATTTGGTAACCATATCACAGGCTTATGTGTATTTCGAAAAGTTAATTTTGGCCAATTTAATTAACAAATCGAATCGTAAACTATGTGCTGGCGCCTGTTTGCTATTAAGCGCCAAAATGAATGACGTCAAAGGGGATTTATTAAAAAGTTTAATTGAGGTTAGTTTTTTCTTTATTATTCTTTATTTTCTTCTTTCTGTGTAATAAAATTTAAATTTTCTTTTTGTAGAAAACTGAAAATGTATTTCGTTTAAATCGTAAAGAGCTAATAGCTTCAGAATTTGCTGTTCTGGTCGCTTTGGAATTTAGTTTACATGTTCCTTTGCACGAGATCTTACCACACTATCAACGTTTACTATACGAATCCTAGAATTGGCCTAAGCGCTTAGCCGATAAGCGTTTTCTAACGGCAGCTGCTAATACTTCGAAATATTATTTTCGCCGTTGTGCCAGCAGCAAAAAGTAAATTTTTATTTTCATCTTACATATTTCTTTATTTTAATTTTTTATTTTTTAATTGTTTTAATCACTGTTTTAAACTCTATAAAGTTTGTCTACCTACTTACTACTTAATTAAAAATCTTGTATTTTTATCTTAAACTCACTAAGTTTTTAAATGTCACATTATTTGCAAACTAGCCTTTTAAATACATCTCTTATATTCACTATATTTAAAAAAAAAAAAAAATATTTTAATTCTTTAATAACTTAAAAACACAATTTTATATTAAAAATAAAAAAAAAAGAATTTTTTTTAGAAAACAATTTCCTAAGAAAGCCAATTGCTTTGCATAAGAAAAACTCAATTTAAATTATGCAAAACCAAACGAAGATTTTAGGGAATAAAATTGAATGAATGAAGGACTTTCCAACATTATTGGGAAAGGTATTAGATTTTTTTTCTTTAAAGTATTGTTAAGTGAAACCTTAGAGTTTATTAACTTTACCAACATATGTACAAAGCAAATATTAAAAATCGCCCAAAAATTCAACTCGCTAAATCTTAAGGAGTTATCCTGGTAGAGGTATTCAAATATAGATATTAGGCGTATTTTTGTTTTACTGCCTGAGATAAAAATATTTTTTAGAAAATTGAAAAAACCATTTCATTATATAGATAAAGCAGTAATAGAAATCGCGTTTAAAGTTGCTGTGAGAGTAACTTTAATTAAAAATGAAATAGGTAATCGTGTTTCTACAAAGGGAGTTCACCAGAATTTAGGAAAATTAATCTTGAAAGTATTTTTTTTTAAAGCAATTTAAGTATACATTATGTGTTCATTATTGAAACATAAACAGTATGAATATTCGATTAGATTAGATGTATATTCGAATATAGATTCGAAGGTGTGAGAAAATCAAACAACAACTTAAAAATACAAGAATTATTCAAGAAGGAATTTTTTTTTTTTTCATATTTAATCAAATTATATTGGGGAAATGCCCATATGCCCGTTTCCAGTAATGAAGTAGTGATGGTTTATTTACCAAATTTATTAGATCCATGGTAGGACAATGGTTCGCGTTTTGTATTTGTTTCCAAGAGAACAACTAAACTTTAGTTGCATTGCCAAAATTGGTATTGAAAATTGTGTCTGGCAATGTTATTTAGAATAGGACACATATTTTGCCAATTTAAATTGAGTAATATATGAATGAGTATGTAAAATAAAAAAAAAAAACTAAAAGATAACGTAGCAACATAAGCTTATTGATTATTTTATAAAAAAAAAGAAAGAAAAATGAAAAACAAATTTTAATGGAAAGACAAAAACGCATTTGTATTTGAAAAAGAAATGCCAGAAAAATGTATCTTTTTTTATACATTAAGAAACGCAATTTAAAGTCTTTTTTATTAAAAAGAAAAGACACAGTTTTTTTATAAGCCCACAAATAAAAAGAAAAAATACATTTTTTAAACATTTACATTTTTAAACTAAACTAAATACTTAATAGTTATAATTAAACTACTACTACTACTACTATATTTAATTGTAAGTTTAGAAAACAAAAAAAACCTAATTAGTCGAAGAACACACAATGTTAAAAATTGAAAAACACTTATTACCACAATACTTAATTAGAATTTAGTATCCAAACTTTCAAAATATTATTATTGCATACCACACTTACCACAACATACGAGACGTATAAAAATATTTAAAACAATTTGTGGAAAATAAAAACAAAAACAAAAATTATATAAAAAATTTAAAAATTAAATAAATTTTAATTGAAATTAATTTTAAGCTTTAAAATTTTACTTTGAATTTTTATAATTAAAACGATGCCATCAACCTAACGATATATTAAATGGCAGGGTACTACATTCAATTCATTTCACTTTTGCATCATTTGAAATAGCAACAAACGCACTTGACAATTCCCATCTAAGTTTTATTCGTTTTTGATTAGGTATTTTATTTAAGTCCTTTACTTTTTTATTTTATTGTTTTGTCTTGTTTCGTTTTGTTTATTGTTGTTTTTTTTAATATTGAAATTAATCTTAATTTACAAACGATTTCCATTAACAACAATTTTAAATTGTACGACGGATACAATAGTTTTGTTATTAAAATTAAATTTAAACAATCTATAAGCATTAAAGTAAATAAAATAAATTATAAAATATGTATTTATTATCCTTAATCAATTACAATAAAAATAAAATTCAAATTCAATGAAATGAAAATTATGAAAATTACTTATACAGCCTTTACAACATATTACCCTATACAGAGGAAATCTTTTATTGTCTACAACTCTAGAGGGGTATCCCACTTCCAATCCTTTTGTCTCCACAAAATTTAGAATGTTGAATATTCACTGTCAACAGATACAAGTCTCTGTCTGGTATCAGAAACAATTCATTATGGAGGCAATCGCTCTTTTGTACAAGTAGCTCAGAATGGGTACAGTGCCTGTGTAATAGGCCGTTTACTATCCTAAGGATCCTTCTGGATTATAATCCAACAGCAGCTTAGAGAGCCTCTATAGCACTGGGCTAGAGAAGAGTGTTCGCCTCTACCCATCTCTTCTTTCGCCGAGTGTACTCTTCCCAATTCTAGTTTATTTGACTACTTATTGCAGGAAATTTCCATATTACCGGGACTCCAACAAAGTGTAACCCTATTTCCCCTGCCGAGCCAGAGCAATCACATTCAACCGAATGTTTGGGTGGCAGTTATTTCTGTAAATGGTGTCGTACACTTACGCTTACAAAATACATGTAAGTTAACCAGAGATTTGGGATTATTTCACTCTAGAACTAGTACTCCTCTCTGAATAGCTGCCCATTACTTATCCTCCTACTACAGGAATGAAGAAATATTGCCAATAATCCGAGTTTACTTGCATAGTTAAAAAGGCAGCTGTTTGACCGCGATATCTGCTAATGACTATGCTCGTGTTAAACATTATGGGAACCAAAGTCTCCAACGGGCTTAATTCTAACAGAGTAGACAGCGCTGCTATAGAATCTAAGCGGGATGATTTCTTGCAATGCTAAATAAAGACTAGGATTCAAGCATAAATAGTCGATTTATTTCAACTACACCTTACACAGCAAAAATATCTCTCCAAATATTTGTAGTCTATCAATAGTCTTAGTATCGCAAAGAAAAGAAAATCTATCCAAAATTTTTTGATCATTATTTTGATTTGAATTAACACTAGGATTCGTCGTAGTCTAGTTGGTAGTGGCTTATTCCCAGGTCAGACACCAAAACGAAATTATGAAAATATTCTTCGGCGACTTCCTCTCAGCAGATTTCTGACAAAAACTCTGATAGTAACTAAAATTGCCATGAAAAGCTTCTCAAAATTCTGTCATTCGACTTTAAACTTTAGCTCCTGCAACTTATGTATAAAATTAAAGCATACGACATAAGTGGTGTGAGAAGCTAGGTCGTAATCTTGACTGAAGGGTTATAATGTCCAGTTATGTATGACGCAGTAAGACCTCGCATAACTCTGTTTCAATATTACATGGTTGCAAATGAAACGGCCATACTTTAACCCAAAGCGGTGCACTATATAGCGGCGGTATATGCTATGTATCTTTCTCAACGCTTAGCTTTTGTCAGTCTGTTCAGAAAAAAGATTCCAACAGTATTTTCGGCAGTAGCAATCATAGTACGAACGCATCTTTCCTGCGTCACATGTTGATTTATTAGTTGTCATCAACGTTACTAGGTGTATACATACATACATATGTACGTGTTAAGTTGCCTCGTTTAACGCTGTAACTTAACGGCCTCCTTAATAGGATTCATATTTATCCCTGTCCTATGTTCTAGATGAAAGCGAAAAATACGAAAACATTAATTAATTTGGATCCCAGCAACAAAAATAAATCCGATTGAGAAAATGGAAAATTCTTATAATTGCGTCAGTACGTAGGCACTGCTATGCCATTAAGGTATGTATGGGTTTCGATTTTAAGAAAATAATTTTCAAATTTTAAAAGAAATTAAAAAATAACACTTCCCTCCCCCAGATACATCACAAGAACTCTCTGTTTTGCTTGCCAGCCACTATGTTACGAATGTTTTGGCTCCAAGAATTTATTTGAAATTCCCTGATGACTAGCCTCCTGCTTACACGTGGAGCCCGCATTCATATTCAGTTATTCATCCATGCAGCCATCAACCATAGCCGTCTGTCTATTGTCTGTTGTCTAATGTTACGTGACTGATAAGAGGCATAATACCGCCCAGCCAGCAAGCGATTTGAATAAATGACAAACAGTGCGTAGCTGGCTAGCTACAAATTTGAAATGCGTTTTCATTTTGGTTTTAGAAAACAAACAAACTACAACAACAACAATAAATGAAAAGAAAAAAAATGCATTTTTTCTTGTATTGTATTTAAACAAACAAATAGAAACATGAAACGAAATAGAGAGAAATCCCCCCACTTCGATTATTTATTGAAATAAGAAAAAAAAAAAATGTTGAAAAAATAAAATTCAAATGACTTGTTAGAAATACTGAGAGCCCAGTTAATAAAGCTAACTAATCCGCCCCAACATTATTTTATTTTCAAATAGAATTAATAATAATAATAATAATTTATTTAAAAACACACACACACATGAAAACCAACTAGAAATGTTAAGAAAAAAACAAAACTTGCATTAAAACCAATTGATTGTGGTGGCTGGTTAAATAAACTTTTTATTGGCAAAGGAAAAAAAGAAAAAAAATTTTAAGTTTTGAACACATTTCAACTTCAACATACAGTGACGGACTGACTGACTAACTGAGTGGCTCCAATCACTTGACCTCGCACTGCCATGAACGAATGAATGATTACGATCGATTTTTCTTGCTTCAGCATTATTAGGTGCTCAGTTCACGTAGTTGGCTGAAAGAGCCTATGCTGCTGACCCCTTACAAAATATGCATGTGGGGTTGAGAATTCCTCCTCCCAACTACACATAACTCATCAGCGTAGTTTGTTTGTTTGTTTGTTTTCTATGCACATTTCAATTGGAATATTTTCGATTTGATACCAGGCTCTCAGCAGTGACAGACGATTTAATTCAAACAAAATTCTTAAAGCTTATAAGGGAAATGAACAAAATAGTTTCAAGTTCTTATTTCGGCCTCTTAATATGGGTGATATTTATAGATTAACAAGAAATATTGGTTTGTAGCACTCCATAAAAATTTGTTTCAAAGGGTTTTATATCCACATGCCTGACAAAACATCTTTAAATGGAGTTACAAACGGTGATAGATTATTTCTTTCAGTTTTCTATTATAGAGAGAACATTAAATTTGCTGAAAATTCACTCAAGAAGTTGTATCAAATGCGTATGTCAATATAGGTCCTGATACTGCCGTCATCCTTCTAAAAAGAATATGAGGAAATTAGCAACAACAACAGCAGGGTAATATTATAAATCCTCGTCAATTATGCAAATAGAACGCACCTTGTCTTGAAAGCAGGGCAAGAACTTGCAATGCCAATCATAAGCACCATGTAAATAATGGCCATATACGAACACTATTTCCTGCAGATCATCCATCAACTGCTTAGTATTATATGGGAGATATAGGACATTCACGCTAGTTGTAGAGGATTTGTTAACACTCCCATTGAGACAACTGTTTCGGTACGTTGATGTACAAAATCTGTGATTGAGAAGGGGATGCACAATAGATCAACATAGCCGCCGAGCTAAGATACGTTTGTGGCGTGAACGCGTAACGAGATGATTTCGAAGGAAAGAGAAAGCTAAGTAAAGAAACGTAATTGGTTATTGGTTTTGGGCATAGAATGCACAGTCCCACTAAACAACATACAATCGTACATACATAAACAATGTATTTAAGATGCTGGAGGGATCTCCGAAATTTGCATAAAATATGGCAGACAATAAACGCTCTTTTCTTAAATGCGATTTCAATGTTAGCCAAAGGTCTTTCGAATTCAATACAAAGCCAACTCAATAGATTGTATTATCACAGTTTCATTTCAGTAATTTCAATGTCTTTAGTCGGCGTGAGCCTACGTGTGTGCGTGCATTTGTTTCTCTCTCCCACGCTTTATTTAGTATTTTAATTGCAATTGACACTTGGTTTGTTATTGTTTTTATTTTTGTGCAACTTTTTTTTTTCCTTTTGTCGTTTAAAGGCCGATATTTAACTCTATTTAGAGTTGAGAGATATGCAAGCACAGTCAGTGAGCTATAAAAGCGTGAACAGAGGCAGTTACGGTTGCCGTTGCCGTTATTGTGTTTTTCAACTGCTTTGGATAGCAGCAGACACAGCCCCTAATGGGAGGGAGTAAGAGAGCGGTTTGTTTATTAGTTTTTTTTTTTTTTTATTTATTTTTACTAAAGAACACAATATTTTATTAAAAATGTGACGACATTGCGTTTACACTCAATGTCACAGCGTCCAAGTAACGTCAACGTTTTTATTTTTATTGTTTTTGTTGCTGTTGCTGTTGTTGTTTTTCGTAGAAGTCCGTTCATTAGCCATCATGCACTGTAACGTTCTTATTTTACTAAGTGTCTGATTGTTGGCATATTGGTACTATACTATATACATACATACGATATGTATGTATGTATGCGTGTGTGTTCATTAGGTTCTCTGTCTTATTGTTGCTTACACTGTCTCTCTATTTCTCAGTAAGTTTGCCTGTGTCTCTCTAAACGTCTATCTGTTTGTCGTTCTGTCGTATCTGTCTGTCGTGTCTGTCTGTCTGTCTGTTTATTCATTCGTTAGTTGGTATTTGTTTAACTTTCTGGTTTGTTTTAATTACATTTTGCAGTTAGTCGCAGTGGTTTTCTATGTACACAGCTTGTGTGTATGTATGTGTATATACTAGTATGTATATGTGAGCAGAGAAAATAACACACACAGTAACATATACTTACACTTTCATGGAAGAAAAAAAGCAGAATAAATGAATAAATGCGAGATTTCCTTGCTAGTTTGTGGTTAAATACTGGGCGCCTAGTATCAGGCGATGAGTTAATTGGTTTGCAAACAAATTGACTGACGTGGGCGTGTGTAAAATAATAATAATAATAAAATACTACTACTACAACAACAACAACAACAATAATAACAACTGCAGCAATAATATTTCCTAATTAGCAGCTTTTTGTAATTAAATATGCCTTCAAGCCATTCATTATAATTAAAATACACAATCAAGCAGTCACCATCATCAACGAGTCAGGCAAGCCAAGCAAGCAAGCAACCTACAAACCACACACACATACACACACACATTTACTTCCAACCACAACCACTTATTCACTCTGTAATTAAAATTGTAAAACACGTACATTTATAGCATACATACATACATAGATACATACATACATACACATACGCACTCCCATCTATACAAAACTATAATAATACAAAAACACATACACATACACATACATGAAAACATGCGTTCATTAGTAACGGTTAATGTTAAAAAATTACCTTTTTTGCCTTAAATCCCTACTAAATTAATATTAGAGAACTTTTTCAAATGTCTCACTCTCTTCCATTCTTATCTCTCTAACAACGGCTTTCTTCATTATGTTTCATATATGCATGTGCATATGTATAGTGTCTGTTCATAATCCATTGTATGCTGCTCCCAAACCTCCCAAACCTCACCTTAACTACCACCATCAAAAGCCAACCCAAACAATTTTTCAACCACTGCTGTTCATTGCAAATCTCATTCATTCATTCATTCATTCATTCATTCATTAAACGAGAGTATTAGCCTGAAGAGGCACAAAAACACAGAGTAATAACGAGTACGAGAGCAAGAAGTGTAGAAAGAGAAGGGGAATGGTATAAGAATTCTAATCTAAATTAAAATGCATTTTAATTAGGACTCTTTTTTTGTTGTTGTTGTTGCTGTGTATTTGAATCATGGAATGTGGAAAATATGGTGTTGTTGTAGTTGTAGTGTTGATAAGTTTGGTTGATGGGCTGCCTTTATAAGATAAAAAAAAGATGCCAGATTGTTTGCTAGTGCGTTTAAAGGATTTGAAAGTCTAGATTCCACGTATATTGTATTTGGATTTTAAACTCCATCTAGGTATATAAAGTTCAATACGCAGATATGCTCATTGAGTGCCGCAGTAAAATTACAAATTGGACGACACTTCATTTGAATAGTACATTGTCACCCATACACCACACAACCCGACTGATTTTGATTTTATGGGAACAGATGTTCCCAGAAGATGTAATTTTACGTTTTGGCGACGTCTCTTCGCCCCCGGAATCATGTGATTTGACAATGTTAAGCTTCTTAATTGGATGTCAACACGGTTAATCCTCTAACGTTAGAACATTTGTGGTGATTTCGTTGCGGTATTTCGTTGGTCCAGACATTGTAATGAAAAAAGTTTGATACAAATCATAACTCTTAATTTCCCATTTACACCTTTTGGTTTTTCCCGTCTAATCTGGCAACTTTAATTCATTTTTTTTCTTTGTTCTTCTTTGTTGGTGTTTATTTTTAATTCATTAATTAAATTATTTCACCAACAAGACCGTAGGCATGCGAATATGGAAACATACATACATACATACAAACATACATACATACATACATACATAGGTATGTACTCGTACTTACACGTACAAGCGACAATACAGAGAAGAGAGAACTCATGCACATAAACTGGGCAGCACTAATTGGATACCAGCCGAGTAAAGGAATGATATGCCAACGTTGCTTGGGGTCAAATGAATTTTTTCCGTTGATGTTAAAACTTTTTAGAACCAATTATGAGAGTGGCAACAAAAAGTAAAACAACAGCAAAATAAAAATTTAATTAAAAATTTCAAAAATTTTCTATGGACTGCAATAGAAAATGAATTTCAATTATTTTCATTTACATTCACATTCACATTTTTTTTTTTTTTTGCTGTTTAAATCATTCATAAGTGGTCTGCTGTTAATTGCTTAAGCCGAGCATTAAACCCAATGGCAGAGAAGAGAAAGACGACGCACTACCTACCACCAGCTTATTGTTGTCCGAGTTGCCTTTTTTAGTTGTTCTTTCACATTTTTAAAGCAATTAAAAGGTATTCATGGTACTTGCTGTAGTTATTGTTGTTGTAGTTGTAGTTGTTGTTATTGATGAGAATAACGTAGAAAAGGGTTCAATTAAATAAAAAAAAATAAAATAAAATAAACCACATCAATTAATGTCTACAAAAACAATAAGCAAGAAGCAGAAGCAACAACAATGTTTTTTAAAAGTTGTACGGACGGTGTTCTTTGTATTCAATTGTTGAGAGCAGCAGGCAGGAAAGAGAAAGGAATGGTCAAGAAAAAGAAAAGCATGCAAAACAAAACAAAAACAAAAAAAAACAAGAGGTCATTGGGCAACTGGCCACTCTTTACAGGGCTTGAATGGTTAGAGTGTGCCAGTTGTGAGTGAAATGTGCCAATTGTTGTTGCTTTTGAATATAACAACAACGTGATGGAAATTTTAATTGCCAACGTGGAAAACAGATGAAGAGTAAAAGAGAGAAAGAGAGGGAGTGGGAGAGGGAGAGAGTAGTACAAGTGTAAAAAAGAACAATTTTATTGTACTAATGAACGCTGAAAGCTTTTAAAAAAGGCAGACAATAGATAATTGCTATAAAATGTTGAAGAAAAAAGTTTCGAGAGGGTATAGGATGATGATGAATGAGGATACAATGAAATGTAACAGAGGCGTCGATATGATAATATGGAAATATTCTAGTGAAAATGGCCACAGAAGGCAAGGTTAAGTGAATTCTGATTGTATTAAAAGAGATACTATACACAGTGGAAACTCTGTTTGTAGGTGGTAGTCTGCTTAATAACTCGTCTCGTATTTAGTATATGTATAATGATTTTAGTATCAGTATCATAGTATCAGATATTACTGGGTGCCTTACCTTTGTATTCCGGCCTAGTGTACATTTGGTTGCTTCAATCCCTATCATAATTCTACCTCTATCAGTATCTGTTCTGTTGAGCCCTTTAAGGTCATTAGACGTCTAAGGCTAACTTTACAAAAGTCAAATTTCGTATTGAAACTTCTCCCTCTTGAGCCTTTTCGTATAGACACGTCCTTGATTGTCCATAAAAAGACAACAATTTCAAAACAGACACTGGCCACTAAATTGGCATTTTTGATTATTCTTTCGTTATGTGGAGCTGCTGTCATTATTTTCTTTTTTTTGCTTTTTATTTCAACTTTTGTTCACTATTTTCCCTTTGTTGTTGGCGTTGTTGTCGTTGTTTTCTTGTTTTAAATTAATTAACGAACCCAAAACAATGTACGGACAACAGCAGGAACAAAAACCACAACAAAAGCGTACAAAATTTTCTGAAGGGGTTAAAAATAAAGCAATTAGTTGGCATTTCGAATAGGCGCCCAGTTTCCCATAGTAGGTAAGCAGTGGCAGCTCAGAAAACAACTAAAAGAGAGCAAAGGAAGTATTTTATGCTCTTCCAGTCGATGTGGAGGAGAAATTTTTTATATAAAAAGAGTGAATCTCATGCAATCAATTGTTCACGTTCATTTTAATTAGAAAAACCCAAAAACTGAAACTGAAACAGAAGCAAAGCAGAAGCAACAGTGTCTGTCTTGTTGTAGCACCCAATGTATGGTTCTCTTCTTTATATTGTTTTTTTAATTTTTCTTTTCAATTTCATATCATTTGTTGCGCAGGTATCTGCGCCGCTTCGTTTAACTACAATACCCGGAACAAACAAACGAAACAAAAAAAAAAAAACGAAAAACGTAGTCATCGTCGGTCGTAGATAGGATTTCGTAATGCAATGCAATGCTAAGCAAGGCGGGCGGCATATCCAATGAGTTTGTTAAACTTGGCAAAAGCAACTAGCAGTGAGCAGTGAGCAGTAAACAGTGAGTCGGTAGTCACATCAGCAGCCACCAATTTGCGCCAACACAAGAGCAACAACAGCTACAGCAATAATTGCAATGCAATCTATGCCAGACAAAATTCAATTCCAAATAAAATTCAAACATTTAGTCTACCAGCAGACATCAAACAGAACAGCATGCAATCAACAGCACGAGCACCAGCACCAGCACCAACACCAACACCAGCACCAGTACCAGCATCAATTACAACTGCACCACCACAAACAATTAAAAAACAAAAACAAAAATAAATTGTGTTCCAAATAATAATTTATATGAACACACACATCAAATAATTAACAACAACTATAATTAATTAATTAAATAAACATGTTGTTTATGGAAAAAGAGAAAGAGTAAAGAAATCGTGAGAAACAATTCACTGTTTGAAGTTCAATTCAATGAAATAAAAACGCTTCTTTACCTATGAATATGGAATGGAATGTATGATTTTAAATTGCTTGAAATGAAATTATTGTAAATCAGAGAAATAAAATAAAATTCCAATTAAATTGTACAGAGTGTTTTATTGATTTCAGAAAATGTGTCTAACATTGTGAAATTTTTATCTAAGAATTTCTTAATTTTATGGCTGTTTTTCGAATATTACAAATAGTCAACAAACGACAAACAGTTCTTAATCGCATACACGGCAACTACGTTCAATGGCACGTTAATTTTTAATTTACGATCGAGTTTAAATGTTGAAAGTGATTTCGAATTGTCAAACAAAAAACGTTCATGAAAACAGCAGTGTACCCTTCCTCAGAAGTAGCATTCCTATGTAGAGTGACACACAGTTGTTATCTCTTATTTAGTGACTTACTGAATTGGTCATTACAACTCTTAGGTCAGAATTCCGACCTAACGTCTCACTCCTCTCATGTCGCCATAAGTGGCGGGACTTACAGTTAAAAGTCGACTTCGAATGATAGATTTTTGAGAAACTTTTTATGACAATTTTATTTACTCCCAGACATTTTGCTAGAGAAAGTCGTTGCTAAGAGAAAGTCGCTGAAGAAATATTATTCTCATCCTTCGTTTTCTATTAGCGACGACGTCTGACCTTGTGTGTGAACCACAGTCGCACGTGGCCTCGACAGGTCGTGGTTAGCCAAAAGGCCGAATCTTATTAAAACTATCAGGATATAATTGCAAAATGCCAATCAGGAGTTATTGACGTATAATTTAGTACATATTTCAAAAGCTTCTTATACTTATGCTTTAAGGCGTTTGCCAGTTCAAGAAGACGTTTGTCAATTTCTTATTACAATGCAAAATGACTTAGCATTTACGAAAATTTTGTCTACGAATTATTTACAATTAGAACAGAAGGTCGAATACACCGTTCGATATCAACAAGTTCCCTTTAGCATGGTTTCGTATAATCTTTGGGCAAGATTCAAACTAGGGCGTAGAGAAATACGCCCTGGGAATTTAATGCGAGATTAGGTTTTCTAGATTTTTCTGAATACTCTAACGAATGAAAACGTTAATACATGCACGACAAACTGAGACCGCGTAAAACAGGACAGATCAGCTACAAAACATTTTCGATAAATGGTCACAACATAACTAAAAGATTTATTTTATTTCACGCCACTGGTAATGATTTTAAAAAATGTGAGAAGAAGCATTCATTTCTCCCATATGGCTGTACAGAACCAACAACATGAAGTTAATCTCTTTCAACTCCTGTATCAAATTGACTCTGATGCATAATTGAATTGAATAGTAGAATTCAAATCGGATGTATTTAAATTCCTCCCGATCTGACTCTTAATTAGATTCCTATTAAGGTCACCATTTTCCTAAAAGAAAATACCACTGTTCGACATTAAAAACGTCAAAATCATTTTAGTCGAAGCATTTCAATAAATTTCTATGAATTTATAGAGAGCATTAGGCTGGATTAGCCTGGATTCGCATCCTTTTAAAGGCTTTTAATGAAGGATTTTATGATGGATTTTACTCAGAGCACCTCTAACCATACAAGTTCTGTCGAAGATTTATTGAAAGCCCAGTAATTGTTTCGCCTGAATTCATCATTAAGACAATTGTTTCGGTGTTTTCCGTAATAATTAATCGATCGTCTGCATTGACTGGTTAAATACTACACCGTTTAGCTTCTTTGCTGGAAAAGTGCAAGACAGCACGAGATGCTGTCCATCCAATACACATGACTCCGCCGATGTCAGCTTGTATGTTGGGAGAATTAAAATTAAAATCAAAAATTTCATTTTAACCCGAATACTTTTTGTTTTCATAAATATTTCCTCCTGCAAGAGCCAATTTACGAAATGATAGCCACAGTGGTTAGACCAATACTGAAGTTGTATTTAAAATTTTCAAGAAAATCCTTTCTATTAAGTCTTTAAAAACCTTGTCATACACACAGATAAACAAGCACAAACACATGCTAACACATATAAAACAAAATAGAAGTGGATGCCATAAAATATTTGCAGCGACTGCATCAACCGCATACCTAATCTTAAAATCTCTCCTCCTCTTTCTCTTGGTCTTGTACAAATCCTTTTCAGTACAGCCTTTAATATCCCTTCAGTATTTCTCAATCCTTTACCAAACACGCACACACACACACACACACATACACACACTTCACTCATCTTTTAAAAGAAATTGTGACGAAGAAGTCTGTTAATTGAGCATCTTTCTATATATGCTGACCATCTGATAGAAACCTTTTTCCTCTCTCTCTCTCTCAACTCTATAACATCCTTTATGGAAAGCAAAACCACAAAAACAGAAACAGAAACAACAACTACAACAGCAACTACAACAAAAGGAGACAGTAACAGTAACCAAAAAAAAAGGTTCTCACGATCGAAAGGTAAAGTGTTTTCAGTTGGTGGTAAAGCAGCAGCAGCAGCAGCAGATAATGCTGTTGAAGGCTTAAGATTAATGAAGAAAAAAATCTGCTGGTTGTGCCACCAGCTATATTTGCTTGAAACCTGTTACTGCAGACAAGAAAGAAGATGCTTCAGGCAACCGAAAAATCCTCTTCTATCGGCGGCAATCTTAAATCACAAATAAACGTGATCACAGGAAATGCCTTTCGAAATTGTGTGTTTTATTAATTGGTAACTGCAAACGATTGGAGTATGCATGGGGAAAAAAACAAGATCATTAAGGGAACCATCATATTGCAGACACAAGATTTTCATCACAAACAAATTATAATCAGACAACAGACAACAGAGTACAATGTCAGTCGTAATGTAATGTAAAGCGGATAAGCCGTCACATAACAAAAGAGCAAACATAACGACAGAATCAAATAATTCAAAGAGACTTCTAAGGCTAATTGCACTTTTTGGAAATTTTATTATAATATTGCGCTACCTTTTCGAAAGAATTGAAGTCTGATGAGTTAATAAGAGATAAGGACTAAAGCCTTAGATTATGTTTCTACAGTCTTTTAATAAGACATTCTTTCTCACCTCAATCTGTGCAAATCTTTTCTCTTTAATAAGTATCTCAGGTCAATCCCAATAGTTTGAATACCCGGAAGGGGCGATAGTATTTTTAAATAACTGTATCCACGGTGGCATTTTTCTTAATTAGTTACTCAATATTATTTCACGCCGTTATTTGGCTTATACACAGACTTTGATTTCATAACACAAAACTACTTACTGCTCAGAGTTTTTTTGTAATCAATTTTTGTTGTTAACTTCTGAAATCTTATGGCATATTAAGAGAAAAAGAGAGAGAACATGTTCATCTTTCATTCATATTTCTGTGGAACAGAGTGTGAATAAAGATGCAGACGAAAACGCAACCAAAATGCGTCGTCGTAAGTCAATACACATGCAGACACAGCAATAATCCTAAAGAAACCCTAATAAAAGTATCCAAGTTACAAAAAAAAAAAAAAAAGTACTTACAACAGTAAGTGGCCTTGAGTAAGGAAGGGTCTTCATTCATTCATATGCTCGTTAAAGGTAATCGACAAAAATTGGTTTTTTTTTTTCGTTGTTGGGAACTTCGTTACGTATACTGTAAATGCTGAGCACCTGTTCTTTTGCTACAATTACGCATGTTTTTCATTTTCAGTTCATTTCTTTTAATTAAAAACAAACACGATCGATTATTGTTAACCGTTCGATCGTATCCCACTCATAAGGCAGGCACCCACTCACAGTGACATTTATTTCTGTGATTGTGCTTGTTGCGGTGATCACCGGCAAGTGATTGTCACTGGTGGCATTATGAATAATATTTTATTTAATAGATCGTGCTGTGCGTGTCCGTTCGTTCATGCATTTAATTTTTTTTTGTGGGTGTTAAGGAGAGTTCATCATGTGGGTTGATTGAGAAAATTTACCAGGCGTTTAGAATCGTCAGCGGCGTGCCACTATATCGCTTGTTTTATATGGAATGGATGCTGGTATTTATATTTATTGTTTATTTTTTTGTTGCTTTTAGTTTTTTTTTTGTTTTTTTCTTCAGCCACGATCGGGTCGTGAATGATGGCACATGCGAGATGTACAAAAATATTGTATAATAAAAGATCATTTGTAAAGGCAGTGAAGCATAAAATTATGGCGGATGTTTAGACAGACAAAACAAGATTTTTAACAGGATTTCTTAAGAAACCATAAGCGGTTAAAGCATCTTTGCACCGTGGTTAAGGAGATCAAAAATTCACAGTCAGGAAACTTATGAAAATCCAAAGAATTATTATAAAAAAAAGAATGACGATAATACAGAGCTATTATTACTTTGGACAATGTGACAAGGCATGACAGACGGATTGGTAGATTGAACGTAATTGTGTTTATACATTATGGGCATACATCCAAACAATTGGAAGTAGTGCGCTCAACAGATGTATCTTAGGAAAATCGGTCTGCAAATGTGTTCATATGTTATAGATTAGAAAAATTCTAATGAGTAAAAATAGGAAGCTTGGTGGGAAGGTTTTTGCCAACTCCTATTCTTCCTTAAAAGTGTTGTTGTCGAATTTATCCATTATGTTCATCATACTTACATACAAGCCCACTTTATAAAACAAAAATTTCGAAATTTTTTTTTGTTTAACCA
The DNA here is from genome assembly GCA_014635995.1 of Sarcophaga peregrina. NCBI lineage: Eukaryota > Metazoa > Arthropoda > Insecta > Diptera > Sarcophagidae > Sarcophaga > Sarcophaga peregrina. Next base: position 13,543,090 of record CM025793.1, on the reverse strand, counting down.
CTGTGTGTGCTTTGTTAAATATGCTCTATGTTAAATTATAATTAATTAGGATAAATTCATTCGATTCATTCAAGTATAACCTTAAGAAAGATCTTAAGCCGGAGAACAGAATTTTGAAAAAGATTCAGAATCATATGTATGTCTATATACAATATTGTATACAATATAAACAACAGATGTACGTTAAGAAAATATATTTATCAGCATAATTGTTGTATTCCATTATGGAAAACAGACTTACATCTATCCCTGCATTTTTGCAGAATCATTCAGGTGTAAAATAGGAATACGTATTTAACCGGAGAACATAAAATTTAAAAATGATTGAAAACAATGAAAAGAATTGCAGGTAAATTTTCTTACAACTGATGCAGGATCACCTTGATTTGAGTGTAGAGTTTTATTAGATGTTTCTATGAAGAGATTTAGTAAATATACCTGGTAATTTCTGTAAACAATCAAAGAGAAATGCTTTAACATTTCCCAAACAGAAACAAAAAATTGAAAAGTTACACTGCGAATGTTTGGATAATTGAACCATCCTTAGTTCTTCCTGTGCTCCTATTCAAATGATATACTTTCTCAGGTGACTTATTTTAACTCTTTCACTTGAAGCGACTGCAATATTGAGCATTGAGAAAGTGTAATGGAGATCACAGAGAATGATTAAAAACACTAAAAAATCTATGTTATCGTACAGCGATAAATTGTAATTTTATTTATCAATTACCGTTCATAAGTCCTTTTAAGAAATTATTTTATTACGACCATGACCATTCAGGTGTTAACTTATCGTAAACATTGTTTAACACACCAACTGCAAACGCAAATGCTAATCGTTATATATCACAATTGTTTTGTTAACAATTTTAAACAAAATATTGAGTCCGATTTATTTGGAAAATTTCCAAGTTCTAAGAATTAATTTTATAAGATTTTAAAATCCCTACCTGGTTGGTATAGTACCTGGAATATTGCCTGCAGATTTTCAGTTATTGAACTCTTCTAAGCTATGTCTGAGATCCTGTTCAAGTGATACACTTTGAAGTGACTTGCTTTTAACTCTTTTAATTAAAATAAATTTGTATGACCCGGTTATTGGTGTGAAATCGATTGATTATTGCATTGAAGTACCATTCTAGTTCATATATTTCTGTTCTTTTCTAATACGTTTTTGTTAAATATTTCGCTTTCTATAATGCTTTTACAATATTATTTAATATTTTACGTGAAAACCTAGAAGGAAAATTTATTCGGAGAACAGTGAAAAAACCATTGAAATATACGAATAATAATACAATCTCTGGAAATTCTTGGATTTTTCAATTTCTTAAACATTCAATATTCCTTTAAAACCTCTAGTTCTAAACAATAAACAGGTAAACGAAAGTCGCGATCTTGTTTAAATCCCATTCGAAACCATTCTATCAACTGTTAACCACTTTAGACAACTGATGACAAAAAATTAAACGAAGAAGGAAGGAAAATTACTTGGATATTCGCCGAAAATGTAACCATTTTTAGTTATTTCTGAACTCCTATTCAAATGATATACTTTCAAGTGATTTATTTCAACTCTTTCAACTCAAATGAATTTCACCTTTTATGAAAGATTAACGGATTTACTTATCTCAGTGATATCTCAGACCATCCAGTAACTAGACAGTGATACAATCGCATTGCTTTATTCATATTTTCTGTTCGAACTTCTACTAAGAATTTAAAAATTTTCTTGTTTCTTCAGTGATTGTTCTTAATTTAAAACTACAATTTCAGTTATGTACTCCTGTTCACATGCTACATTTTGTGGTGACCTTTAATTTTTAAAACCCCCTTGATTGTTTTATTATTTTTAGTTTTAAGAAATATCAAAATTCAATATCTTTTGTAGTTTTGTAACATTTCCTAATTTATTTTAATGAATCTTCTAGCTGAGGAAAGACAAAATAATGAGAGATCAACAGATTGTTTTGCGTATTTATGCCCACCTATTCGAATGCTTCAATTACGTGACTTTTTACATTTTTTAAAACCCCTTCCTGCTTAATTCAATGAATAATGGATGTCTTTGTTCTACTGAGTTTCTTTTCAGTGGCCTTTTATTCAAATTTATGTTTCCTTTTATATGTTTCCATAATAAAAAAATTGCAACAATTTATTCAGTACATCGATCCAATAAAAAGAAAGATTTGTTTAAATGAAAAAGAGTTAAAGAATTCACTTTTAAATGTATCACTTGAATAGGCTCGCAGAAAGCACATTGTAAGATTGCTTCACTAAAGATCATTTGGAAATTTTCCCACTTTCCTTTTCAACTATTTTCTTCGCGGTCAAAGAGCATCTCATTTGTTGTTTCCAGGTAAATTCGGAAAATTGGTAACAGAACCATTGCGTTTTATAATCGCTGGCATTTTCTTTTTCGGCTTACAACGATTTCTGAAATTCTGTTATCCTAGCTCTGATAAAATAAATCAATCAATTCTAATTTATCAAAGAGTCTTAAGGTAAACTGCTGAATCGATTTTGAATAGTGACTGATAATGGACATGGGTAACCATATTAGTAGTATTAATATTATATTGAAAGAGTTAACAAAATCACCTCAATGTGTTTCAAATGAATAGGACCTCAGAAAAAAAACTTAGGTTCTTTAAATTATTTACAAATATCCAGATAAGTTAACAATTATCGTTTCAGAAATATTATATCATTACTCTTTGGTTAATCTTAGATGTTCACAACTTAGTCTGTCACTAATTGTTACCATTCGATGCAATTGAAAGAGTTAAGCAAGTCATTTCAAAGTATATCATTTAAACAGGCTCTCATATATAGCTTAGAACAGTTCAATAACTAAAAATCTACGGGCAATATTCCAGGTACCACACCCCAGCTAGATGGGCATTTAAAAAACTATAAAAATTTAGACTTATTCCAAGAAAATCGGATACAATATTTGGTTTAAAACTGTTAATAAAACAATTGTGATTTAGAAGTATCAGCATTTTCGTTTGCTGTTGGTCTTTTACAAAATTCTGCTCCTCTAATCAATATTTACGTTAAGTTAACACCTGAATGCTTCTGATAAAATAAACCAAACAGTTATTATATAATTTATCCAAGGAGTTCAAAGGGAAAACTGATCAAAAAAATTAAAATTCATTTAGGACGATAGAGTACATATATTTTAATGTGAGTTTTGGTTTTAATCGTCTTTCATTAAATATTGCAGTCGATTCCAGTGAAAGAGTTAACATAAGTCACCTGAAAGTAAAGCATTTGAATAGGATCTCAGGAACAACTAAGGATCGATAAGAGTGTATTACATATTATACATTTTACACATACACATTTGTTACCTGAAGAGGTTAGCACTAAACCGCCATGATATTTTAAAACGAAATCAAAATCTTCTAAGAAATATTCAAGAAAATTTACATGCGTTTATTTTAATGAATAGATTTCGAAGAAGTTTAAGATTTATGGTCAGTGAACAAAAAAAAAAAAACAAGGAAATTAAGTTAATTACTGATGACTGTACAGTAGTCTAATAATCGATCAGTGCGATGACTTGTCATTCGTTATCCTGCATGAGCATATGGAACAGAATTTAGTAACCCTATCGTGAAAAGTTAGAATTTATTCTCGAAAAGAGTTAAAAGAGTCACTTCAAACTATAACATTTGAATAGGCTCTCATAAAGAATGAATGAGAATGATTGAATTTCCCAAGCATATCCAGGTAAATTCATTTCAATTTACGTTTTAAAAACAATTGCTAGTTTCATTTAAAGTGTTGTCTGTTACCTAAAGAGATTAACAGATTATCAGAAATGATATTGTAATGTCGCAGATTAATGATAATGATCTTGTGTTGCTTCAAAGAGAAATTTTATTTCAAATTCTGTTCGCCTGATTAATATTTCTTCTTAATAACACTTGAACGGTTCCAATGAAATTGTAGCAATTATTTGCAATTTAACAGTGAAAAGTTAAAAGAATATAAGAAATGAGGTGAGTAGGACATATTGGAAACACAAATTCCTAATCTCTAGAAAGTTATATGCATTCTTCTGTCGGAAAGAGAAGAGTAACATTCTGTTGTTACACATTGATTAACTTTTTTTAATTTCGTTGTTTTACTGATAAACGGTGTAAATTGCAACTTAATTTAGAATCCATGGAATTGGGATATTGAGTCTTACATAGAAACTCTTTAATGGATTCACTTACGGTCGTAATGTAAACGTAAGAAGTGATTATGTTCTCAGGCTTTCGAAGAAGCATTTTAAAAAACGTTTATGATTCTAAGTTCTAAAATATTTAAAATTTCTCTCCAATATCACTCCCCAATCCGATTTTAACTTTTTTTTTAATTAAAACGAATTGTTTCCCGGTGTATACAACTCTCCTAAAAAATTTGTTTTATACTTTTGACTAACACGATTGATTATTTTAATCTTCAACGATCGCTGTTTATGATTTCCAGCGATTTTTTTATTTGAATGAAAGAAAGAATCGCTTTTGTGAAGATTATCAGCTGCCCTAGAATTGCTGCTTTCCTAATCAATTTCATGTTAATTTTACGTTTCATTAAACACAATTGAAATGCTCTTTCGAAGAAACTGATGCTGTATGGAGAAAGACACCGAATTTATTTATTTTTTTTATCTCCGCAATGACGACTTGTTTATTGTTCATTCCATGTATGAGGTGTTATTCAAAAGGTTTTCTTTCAAGTTGTAATTGCGTTTGAATGCATATTTTTATTTATATTTTTATATGTATTCCTATGGGTTAAGCTAGAATAGGCCAAATGATCAAGGAATGCTTATCGAAATCACATTACGGTTCGGTAATCGCTCTCATTGGTTTTCATATTCTAAAAATCTAAATATTTGTCCTAAAACCGTTATAACACTTTAAGGACAATCCGCAATCTGTCCTTTTTTGAATTTTGGCAATAGCTGTCCAATTTATTTGTTTTTTGTGTCAAATTTCTAGTTTGGTATGTATTTTTTTGGAATGCATTTTATTTGAGCAACTGGTACTAAGGACTTGAGATATATAATAGTATGAGGGTATTGGGTTGTTCATTAGAACTTAATACACCCCCCACGTACATATGTACATACAGATGTACATATGTGTGTACATGCAAATGCATAAAATATATATTTTTTCTGTTATCCTTTTATATATTTTTCAATAATTTTACAAAATTAACAGTCGTCTACCTCCGGATACTGTGCTTGTCTTGACCAACAGGTGCACGTCCTCTAACCTAACAAATGGAATGAAATCCGATATTTAATTGTTCATTGAACCTGTTTTTTTACAATTAAATTTGATCATAAGGGCCATAAAAATTAAGCACATAAAAGTAAAAATTAAATAAAAATAAATAAAAACCAGTTGAATTTCATTAGGAAATCAGCTGAAATAATAAGAAAATTAAAAATAAAGTGAACGAAATGTTCAATTCCAAATTATACCGAATCGTAATGTTCTCCTAACGTTCTCCAAATGATAACAAATAGTCGTAATTCGAATACAAAAAGAGTTCTTTTGCCAAGGACATATTAAAGTTTCAGGAACATTACTTAGTTGAAAGATGATATCAACATACATATGTACGTATAGTATATGACGACTCCATCATATTAATAGTTCTGTTTGCCTATTTCATATAAATAAATTTTATTTATTTATTAAAGTCATTATTAATTATTGATTTCTAAAAATCCCACATACTACTTCTGCTTTCAGTGCGAATACCAGCAAAAATTCAATTAATTTTCTTGAGGCAATCTTTCTAAATTTCTATGGCCCTGTTCGAATTAATAAACTTGATTTCTATTATTTATAAAATGATTTTTGTTTAACTTTAACTGTGAATAAATAAATAAATTGTTTAAGCATTTCAAGAAATTCCATCTGAAATTTCTGTTTTCTTGGTGAAAATAAACAAATCAAATCCAAAAACCAAACAAACTTTTTTTTTGTGTTATTTGTTAAAATAATCTAGGGCCCCATAAACAAATAATAAATACGACGACGAGTAGTGGCAGCAATTTCAGTATCAGTATATCAGTATAAACAATTTCGATTTGTTTAAATTGAAATTCATTTTATTTGTCTACTCCATTCATTGACTGGGCCGTGCTGGCTGTGCTGTGCTGTGCTGTGCTGTATTGTATTGTGTTGTGGTGTGCTGTTCTGGGCTGTTTAAATGAAAATTTATGATGGCACTTTTATGGGGCATTTTTATTTGATTATTTACAGCATTTATTAGCATAAAGTCATAAATTTTAGATTTGTTTAGATAACGTCATTTAAAAATCATGTTTTTTACCAGGCTCCCAGCAAACTCAGCTAGTGGGTGGTGCTGGTGGTGATGGTAGCATATGAAGTTTTCTTTCCTCAAAAGCCTACAATGAGAAAAGGAGATAGAAAGTAATCGTAATCGTAAGTAAGAAAAAATGGGATTTTCTATGTAATTTGTTACATGTGAAACGAAATTAAGTAAATACAACTATCCATTCATTCATTCACTCATTCGCTCATTCTTCTAGTCATTCACACATTCATTCACTAGTACGTGCCACCATCGCACACGTGACTGAGAGACAACATTCTCATGTGCTGGGAAACCTATTGTGTCAATAGGCGTTTGAGTAATTGAAAAATAAATTTTGTTTACTTTACTATGCAATATGTAAAGTAGTCTTGAAAAGTTTGAAAATAGAAATCGACTTCGTAATGTATTATAACCGGCAATAAGTTTAAAAATTTTATTTTTAATTCAGTTAGATTCAAAAATACATACGCGGATTAGTAGCCACAAAATTCACCCTGACGTCGTTGATCCCATTTTCCTAGAATAATTAAGGAGAAAGAACAACAGCCTAGCGGAGATACAGATGCAGAGAGAAAGAAAATAGAAACAAACGAATCAGTTACGTGAGATTGGATAGGATCCCCTATCCACTGCTGCCAAGTAAGGAATTCATATACAGTTTTTACAATGATGAAACACTTACGGAATACACTAGTACATACACAAATGCGTTTGGAATCGGGCATTTCCCTAAAGGCCTAGCTTACATATACAATAGTGTCACGTCTTGATACTCATAAGATGTAGTACATATGCCTTATAACAATTTTACTAGGCTTATAAAATTTTATTTGAATTGATCAAACAGTTCAACAAACTCTGACAGTTCAACAAACACATACAGAACGTTCGACATACATTCACATAACCTTGACACAATTTCACAATGATTCACTTAAACTCCACACGTGTGTCTTGGCATTTTGTCTGTTTCAGCCATACTCGTCAAAGCGTCATACCTACGTTGCGTTGTATTCACGTGCAAATGCGAATATTGTTGAAATGAATGTCTGCGAACAAACGCAATAACAGAAACAAGAATGAAAAACTGTGTCCAAAAGAAAACCACCAACAATTAAATATAATTAACCAAACTAAACACGAGATAAAGTATGGACAGCAGGAGAATGAATAAAATGAATTTCAGACCTTAATTGGACTTCCTCTCCTAGAATAACAAAGGCAAACTCATACACACACATACACATACTAATATACATAAATTAAGGCGACATAACTGGGCCCAAAAGTGTACGAGTACATACATACATATGTTTGGAAAAATGTAAGACAGATACTTAAGATAATGGATTCGTTAAAATCAATTTGTCAGGTTAGAAGAGGTTAAAGGAAAATTTTATTTGACTTAATCTATGCAGGATCCTGTCAAAATATGGATATTATAGCCTTATTACTACGCTACGTCAGTACTGATTTCCATGACCTTCTACATTTGTTGGAGAAGACTTGAGCATTTATTTTTCATGTTCTTCATTTAAGCAGAATTACCTAATATTAATGATGAATGAAATTCACTTTTGGTCAAGCTCAATGACCAATGTTGCCTTAATGATACACAACACTCATGGGAATAAAATCAGTCTGAGGATCTCAGTACTCACGGTTGTTTTATGCACTCTTTTTAAATATTGTTCTGAACGCTTTAACTGATTAGAATCTATAAGATAAGCCGCCGAAGAGAAGGGCCCAGAAGCAAGAGCTTCTTCTATCTTTCACATCATGTACTAATGTTTGACTCTTGGTGGCTAAATCAACTGAATGATGAATGCATTCCTTAAAATACTTTTTTTTAATGCAATTAAGGTAATTGTATGCCATTCCTGTCTCTCTCTCTTTTTGTTTTTTTTAGATTCTCATTAAGCTTAAGAAATTTAAGACTTTACGACCATTACGTGGTGAAGAGGTGCATGGATGTATATTAAGTTAGGCATGCAGGCAAGGATTGATATCGTTAAAGGTATTTCTGAGTTACAGTTTTTGTGCCTGTGTGCCAGAGTGTGAGTGTGTGTATTGTGAATTGTGGCTTTATTTTTTAAATTAATTAGCCAACTAACAAGCAGCGACAATAATAACAACAACAAACAGTTCATTTAAATGAAAGAAAATGACAATTTTTTTTTTGTTTGTAGATTTTAAATTTAATTGAAAAGGGTTAAAAGGCAAGCCAGCTAACCAGACAGGCATACAGACGGGGACAGACAGTCAAACAGGCAATTAGTTGTCATTTTTAATAGGCGCACAGTTTGTTGTGAAACTAGATATTGGCTACACGGGAGTTTTTGTTGTGTTTTAAGAAAATTAAGAATATTAGAGAAACAGAAACAGTGAGAGGGGTAGGGGGTAGAAGGAGAGGGAGAGGGAGAAGAGCTACGGGTTGACTCACTGGGTACGTGAGTAACGAAAACGAAATTTAACAATAAACGCCACTAAAAGGGGAAGAACACAACAAAAAACCGAACAAAAAAAAAAAAAACGTTAAGAGAAATAGGAGTTAGAGTTCGAAAGCCAAAAAAGATAAAATGCTGCTGGTGGTACATAAGCAATTAAATCATTTAAAAATACATTCTCGAAAGACACACATGCCCAATATGAATGAATGAAAGAACTGAGTTGAGTCGAGTCGAATAGAGTTGAGTTGAGAGGAAATACTCTTAAGCGACCATTTAAAGTTCAAGTACGAATGCTGCCTGCCTGTACAGCTACGACTTCTATACTACGATGCTGTTGTGTATTGCCACCATCTAAAAAATTCGAAAATTGTATTGGCCCTGCTTGTTGGTTAGTTAGTTAGTTGGTTGGTTGGTTGGCTGGTTGAAGCAACAGCTTCTGTTGCAAACACAGCAAGAGCAGCAGAAGCAAAAAAGAGAGAAACAGAAAAAAAAAGAAAACATCAGATGTAGATTGTGATGATTATGATGAAAAGCCTTAATTAACACTTTAACAAGCAATTAAAATTCATTTACAATAAAAATTCATACAAACAGACACACACACACACACATATACATACATACATACATGTTTACATATATAAAAAGTTTTTCCATTTTTTTGCTTTTTTGTTAGACAACATGTTGTAGATTTAAAATAAACAATTTTTAATTGGCTTTCAACAACAGCAACAGCAACAGCAGCAGCAGCAGCAACACAATACTACAATACAATATTGAGTATAATGAAGAGAAAAAAAAAAGAGTAGAAAAAAAGGAAGAAATTGTAAAATTTGTGTATACATTTTGCATTTAATTAAGGTAGATTTTCATTAAGAGCCCAGCATATTGGAGAAAGTACCTTTCATTTATTCATACTCATACTCGCTGACGTACAATATACAAAATATTGTACGAATATTTTAATGAAATACTATTCAGTTCAGTTCAGTTCAGCTCCGTTCAGTTCAGTTCAGTTAAGTTTTCAAATAAAAATTCAAAAATCTAAAGCCATACAAGACTTGCAATTAATCATAGCGAGAGAGAAGCAGAGAGAGAGAGAGAGACAGAGGGGAGAGAAGAGTGTGATAGATTTTAATTAAAATCCAAAAATACAATATAAAAGGATAATTAAAGCCATTTTTACCAGGATAACAGATGTTATTGTTCATTGTTGTGAGAGCATGTGTAACACATTTTTTGTCCGTCTTTCTGTCTGCCTATCTGACAGGCAGTTACTCTCACTAATTAAAAAATAAACCACAATTTCACAATTTGCCAAATTAAAAAGATATTAATGAGTTTCTGTGAATTTTCAAAAAACAAATAAACAAAAAAAAAAGAAAAAAAAAGCTGAAAACAATGCAATTTTAATAATGAAAGAAATTACAACACGATACTCTTCTTTCCGATCTTTTGTTTTCTGAATATTACAATATGTACATACATACATGTAAGTCTATACACACACACACACACACTGAGAATGTGTATTTAAGGACTATGATTAAATTAAACACAATATAAAATACATTCGTGTGATAAGTTAAATACAGCAAAAACTCACTATAACGAACAAAATTTTCACCAAAAAAAAAAAAAAAAGAATGTTAAGTACCCGCACTATTCTATTTTCCATTCCTTGGTTAACACTTTCTGGATCAAATAGAAAAAATTTGAATCTTAACACGGAGAGTACGTAATGACATGGTTTCCATCCAGCACTGGCATTCATTATGTCATCACGTGATACTCTTTCCATCGGAGATAAGGGACATTGTCAAATTGAGTTCCTTTGATAATTGTTTTTATTATATTTCTACCACTCTCACTCACAATAGCTAGATTTTACTGTGCTAATCCATGACTAACTATGTAAATCAATATGTACGAGTATGAATGTATAAACGTGTGCATTCATTAATTGGCATAGGTATTCTTAAGCTTTTTAAAGTGTTGATTGTGAAGCGAACAAATCAATGTTTTCTCGTATAAGCTTACAATTTAATTGGATTTTAAATAAAATTGCCTCCGGTTTGGCATGGCATGGGCAAAAGAGAAGGCGAACAGACGTAAGATGGTTGTTACTCAAAAGTACTAATTGCTTAGCGTTAAAAGTACCACACAATGTAGACCACAAGCACCAACAAAAGAATGAAAGAAAGGGGCATTCACGTGCAAGAATAAAAACTAATTAAAACGCATTTGTTTAAAGTCAATTAAAGGAGTGGGCGAGTGGTGGCTGGCAATTTTCATTAACGAAATGAATTTAAAACAAACAGAATAAGAATGAGAGAGAGGGAGAGGGAGAGATAGTGGATGATATGTATCAAATTAGAGCAATTAGTTGGCATTTTCAATAGGAGAACAGCAATAAGCAGAAAGGATTTAAAGTTTGGTTGTGAAACAGCAACAACAGCACCAACAACAACAATAAAAAACTACAGCAAAAACAATTATAGGCAATAACAGAATGCAAAACGTACTAAACGTCTAACGACGGTACGACGAATAGTCTGTCCGCCTAACTGTTAGTGTCTAAATAATATAATGAATGATACATCACAGTAGAACTGCTATTTATAAGGCCTTATAAATACGGAAGAAAGAGCGACCCAGTGCATATGAGAGAGATGAGAAAGAGATAGGGATAGAGTATTAACATTCTATGTGGTTGGTTTCATTTTATTCCTTGCCAAAGAGAGCGAAAGAGAAAGAGAGAGAGGGGGCTCGCTCAGCAAAACGAATATTTTAATTGATGTTTAATGCAGCAATTAAATATTTAATGAATACTAATTAAATGCGAAATAAAAACACAAAACTATGCCATGCCACATGTGTACACATATGATGTATGTAGCTGCTATATTTTATTATAAACGGCACATAATGCCACAAGCCACGAGAAAGGGAGGGCGAGCGGTAGGCGAGATACATAGTACATTCACTTTAATTAAACCTTCATATGGCGTGGCATGCGTTAAAGATGCCTGTCTGTGGTGGTGACCACAATCTTTAAGCTTTAAGGGAAAATTGGAGAGGGGAAAAAGAATGTTAAAAACTCTTTAGATAAGCCAACAACTAATTACCACACTCAAGTTAATGTTTAGATTAAATTACAACAAAAACAAAAGGAAAACGAAACAAACAAAAAAAATTTTTTATTTAAAAAAGCTACATAGACGACAGACACCAGACATCTACTTACTGGCTTGTGCTGAAAGCCTAATGAAATTCAAGTAATTTGACATGAAACAAAATGTATGCCATCAATCATAGCCATCAGGGAAATAAATTTAACGGAAAGGGAAATCAAAAATAAAAGAAAAAATAATGAAAGTTGGCTAATATGAGGCGATTAAAACAAAAGGTACTCAATTGGTACTTTATTGACCTATTTTATTTAATATTTCGTTTTTAATGCAAACCAAAAAACGCTTAAAGTTAAAGAGAAATTAATTATAATTGAAAGCTTAGAAACCATCTCGAAAAAAATAAAAATGAAAAGTACCAAAAAAGGTACAAAGAAAGAAATGCAATGAAGGGTATTACTCGAACAAGATTGATAGATAGATGAAGGTAGGCGCAGACTTTTTTCAAGCCAAATGAATTGAAGACGGTCTAAAGTCTTGTTGAGTAATAGCTATGCAAAGAGACTTCACTGAAGCATCAGATTATGCTGAAGTAGCTTGGGCTTCCATTTCAATATGAAGATTATGTGATATGGCGAATGAATCATCACGGAATTGGTAAAAGCATTACAGAAATAGGCGATGTAAACTGAGAGCAGTAGTACAGATCTTATGATCGCAGAACCCAAACACTTACACACGTGTTATTTTAATGAACTATAAACTTCAAATAAACGTTCTTCGCATCTAAAGAGAAATATCCCAAGCATAATACTTTTTATTAAGACATCTTCTAATTTATAATAATGGCCTTTTCACCCACTTAAGTTGGACTGATCTAATCTAATCTAATATCAAAGAATTTGTTTGATTTAAACATTTCAAAAGTAAAATGAAAAAAAAAAAAGAATTGTGGGAAATATGAAAAATATTGGCATGCCAGTCTTTCTCTGTAACTGAAATCTAAGGAAAATAAATAAATAAATGTTGTTGTTGTTGGGAGGATACACGTATATACAAAAATATTTACCCACAAGCGATTTCTTTTGCATGTTTTAAGGATTAATGGATATGGGAAAATATTTGTAATTTGCATATCTGGCAACATAAAATTTAACAGGATAACAGCAGTTTACGCCTATAATAGTCCTGCAAGGATGTATGTAAAATGTAAAAAATGAAGATACATGGAATGCATTTAAATTATATGTAAGAAGACAAGAAATTTAGCGTGAGAAAATCTTCTGGAATACTATGTGATTTTCTTCAGATTTTTAACAAGAACTCATAAAATTATGTATAGTTTTACAGTATTTCCAATTATTTTGCGAATTAATTGGGACAATAAACGTAAGAAAATTTTGAATATTTTCATGCCATTAAATTGCGTGACGTTCAGGCAAACATAAATGCAACAATAATCTGGGGGTTTATTATTTTATTACAAAAAATTTTAAACGCTGTTTACATAATTCTGTTAAACAATTTTAAAGTATGCCACATATATTCTTTCAACTGCCGCAATAAGATTTTTGAAGATATTCAGGCCTGAGGTATTCTCAAAAGTTTAGAACGGAAGGAGAACGAACATAATACGATTACAGGAGGTGACTAAAATTACAAAAGAATTCTAAGAATTTCGAAAATAATTGCCATCTGTAGGGCTGCCTAATGTGAGAACGTTTTGAAACCATTGAAAGGATTTATGTTTGCAGAAATCAGGGATATCAGAAGGTGATTGACTAGTTAAAAAAGCCAAGATATTTTATAAAATACATTCAGGATTTTTTCGCAGACACCCTCGAAATTCTAGTGAAAAATGCCTTATGCCAAATAAAGATGTTTAAAGGTTTTACAAATATGAAAGGTCTTGTTTGCAGTTTTGAAATACCGAAAGGTATTCAACTAACTTTGAAAAAAAGAAACGTATCCAGAAGCCTGAAAAATTATCTGATGGGAAAACGTGAGAAAATTTGAGTCCTGTTTTCAAATATTGACTTCATAAGTATTGGGAAATCAGAAATTTCTGCATAAAATAAACAACATTTTTGCAAATAATTAAAAAAATTCCAGAAACCTGTAAAGTTCCTCAGAAAATTCTTTGTAAATATTTTTCAAGGGTGTAGGGCTTCTCATTTATTGTGATAACACAACATCAGAAACGTTTTAGAGAACATCCTTGAAAGGGATATCAATTATCAGAAATTCTTGTAAAAGTCTAACATTTTTTTGAGCTAGTCTTCAATGTAAAGACATTTGAAGCAGATAACATTGTCTGCAAGTTATCTGCGGCATTTTTTAAATCACAGCGTGAGAAAAATCGAAAATAATCCTTTAAAAATTAATTTTACTTGTAATAGGAACCCAAAAAACTCATCAAACGACGCTAAGAATACTTTGGCAGGATTAAAATATTACAAAGGAATTTCAAAAATTTTAAATCCAACATCGTGAGAATAGGTATGACAAACATTCTGTGTATTAGCTATCAGGATCTCATAAAATTTTCTCGAAGGATTTTAAAAATTGGCTGGCAAAGCAATCGTGGGAAAAATCTGTATAAAACATCCCTGTTTGGAAATGTTTATCAATAAAGAAGTTTAATTACCAGAATCACAGGTCTTTGCATATGGTAGACAGTCATCATCTTATTATCATCATCTAAATTATTTTTTTAAATTTTCAATGAGATTTCGATAAAAAAAAAAATTTAAAACTATATCATCTGGAATTTGAAAACCAATTATCGTGAGAAAATTTTGGCCAAGTATGGACTTTAAATACCAGAAACTCAGCAACTTGATTAGGGTAAAAATTTCTGCAAAAAAAATTACAATCTGCAAAATGTCGGTAATTTTTTTAAATTGAAGTAATATGACACCTTCAAAATTTATTTTTTGGTAAAAGAAACGAAATGTGTGCATCGTATGCAGATGGAAGTTATAAGGAATTTATAGGATTTTCTAAGCCATCTGTTCTTGTATGAATTTTAGATTGAATTTCAGCGCAATTTTATTAAATTTCGTGAGAGAATTTTCTCCAAATCAATAAAAAACCAAAACGTGATTGGAACAGGAGTACAGTAAATAGGAATATAAAGAAAGAGACATTTTTTGATTTTTAAATCAACAAGAACCAAAAAAAAAACCCTGGGAAAAATCATTAAACCATCACTAGGATCACAGAAATGCCATGGAAATGAATACAAATTTTGGAATTACGAAAACAATTCAGGAAAATTCAATAATTTCATGAAATAATCTTTTTGATAACTACATATATCAAATTCACAGTGTCTAATGCCAAAATCAAACATACATATGTACATACATATGTATGCATGTATGTATATTATAATTTAACAATAATTCTCCTTTAACAGATGTTTTATAACATCTTGCTTAATAACATCTTGTGAATGTCTTTCGCCTCTTTAACTCACCATAAGACCACCCAAATTGACAATTCATTCGTTTAAGCACTTTGTTTTTTCTCTTTTAATCTTTTAATCCCTTGAGTAAATCGTGAGAAACTAAATGATATTTTATCATGTTTTTCTAACAAATTTCAACAGGATTGCATATTTTGACAACGGAGCTGAAAGTAAATGAAGGAAAGAGAAAATTTGTTTACAAAATAAAATTCTTCTGCTTGTAGCCTTCGTAAATAACTCAGAGCCTGTTACCATTTTTATAAAAATGGCACGTGTTAACATTTTATAAAGCGATACACCACAACAGATGTTATGTTATGGCCTTGAATTAAAGGTCTTGCTTACCTTTTTCGATGTCCTTTAAGGCACATACACACATACACATACACATGCCTGTTTAAATCGATTTTAATTAAATTGAAGAAAAACAAAGAGAACAACCCTTTGCAATGGTCATTAAGGTCTAAATTTTCTGAAGAAAAATATGTACGAACTTTATTCGTAACAGCTGCTGCACATAAATTAATCCTTTAAGGGGAATTGTAGCTTCTATTAAGGCATACCTTAAAATAAAATATAAAGTGTTAGCAATCTTTATGGGGTTAATACATATTATTGAAAATGTCCTTTAAAAAGGTAAGTGAGACTGAGTTTAAATTTCTGAGAGCCTATTGAAAACCAAACGAAAACATGGCAAATTTCACACCATTTATCGTGAGGAAAAAAATTAACAGAAAAAAATTAAAAAAGGTGGCTCACGAGCCCTTAAGCGTGACAAATCTTTAAGATCTTCTTTAAAATTTCGTTTAAAGACTGCCACAATTTGTTGTTATCCTGGTAAAAATTATGTTCTGCACGTGAGAATTTTCACACCATTCATCCATCACCTTCTTTCTGCGTGTTTTAACAGATTTTTTCAAAAAGGATCGGCTTTCCTTCTTTCCAATGATCCTAGCGTTTGCTTTGAGAAGAATGTTTCCTTTTGAAAAGAAAAGGTTTTTACTTTATCATGTAATGTGGTCGCATTAATTTTTTCTTGCTAAAATTGCTGTGATCCTCATATAAAACATTTAAACCACGTGACAAATTTTAAGATCATATTTTAAGGCTTTCTTTTGTTTTCAATAAAATATTTTGAAAATCATCCCTTATTCTTTTAAACATACTTTTTTTTTTTAAATTGCCATAGCCATATGTCTTAAGATGATTAAATTTCATTATCATGACTTCTGAGGCTGTTATTTTAGATTTTTACTAAATGCGAAGAGCAGAATCATACATATTTTGCTGTGATCCTGCTAAATTCTAAGAGATTGCTACGTGATCACATTGTAGGGAAGTAAAATGTGAAGTATTAAAGAGAAAGAGAGGGAGAGAGAAGTATGGATAATAATGGAAATGCTTATTCGTCTTGTGGATTTGTATATTTATTTAAATAAACTCACAACATTACGCATAGAAATACGATAAGGGTTAATGGCATTGATTGTAATTTTTCTTACTATGGCTGCAGCCAGTATGACTTACGATGGTCTTTAGACAATGTCAAATTAACACACAAAAGTACGTGATCCGAATAAATTTACAACAAAGAAAAGAATTTCTAAACGTGAGAGGAGGGAATGCTTATGTACAAGGAATAACAATCACACCAAATTATATCTCAAAGGAAAAGTAGAATTAATATTCCAAGTTTTTAAACCCAGGTAGGCAAAGAAATTTCATCCCTTATGTCCTTAACAAGAGTGTTAATCAAGTATGAGTAATCAAGAATTCTTTGAATGTAAGAAGAAGTTTTGGAAACATCTTGTTACTTACAGATGAAAATGAACTCCTGGCTCGATCAAGACGTTAAAGGAATTTGTAACATTAAACTGGAAGTTGAAATCACACAAATACTTGGAAGGAATAATAATACTTCCATTAAAATTCTTTTATAAATCTCGACAAATTTTGTGAAATAATATTCAAACGATTTAAGAAACACTTGGTGTGTGAGGCAGACAATTTCAAAATATACGATGACGTGGCAAAGACCTGTAAAATAACAGGATCTTAAAAGTAAAATTCAATATTTTGTTACGTTTTTTAATATAAAAAATAAAAATAACCAAAGACCATTTAATCGAAACTTAGAATTTGTCACGTGCCTTAAACATATTTCATGAAGATCGCATAAATTTCAGCAGGAAACCAGTATAAAGGTTACTATAAGGCAGACCTAGACTACATGACACCCTAACTTGATAGTTTAACATTGCTCACAACCATAAAATTAAGATACAATTCTAACATGATAGTCGTCGTCTTGTGGATTAAGTGTAATCCAAGCAATCCTTAGGCTCTATTGACAATTATGGGCACACTACATTTGATCTTGAAAGTGTTTATCCCACGACGATTACAAGCCTTAGAAGAAACTAAATATAATTCCCTGTATATAATATAGTGCTTTAGGTTATATATAAAATAAGATCGTATTACAAAATGTTTTCTTTAAACTAAGGCCTTTAAAAACAACCCCCATGCATGAGCAGATGCTTTTATTTTTAAAAAATTTACTACAACAACATCACACAACATCTTAAAGACACAGAGAAAACCCTGCCAAGAATTTTTAAAATTCTATTTGAAAACACAGTTCTGCAGGGAATACACAAAAAGAGAAATAAACCTCACAGTTTTTAGAATCGTTATGGGTGGTGCCCCTTGAGACTTTCTGTACAAACTGATGTCCTGGTACTTCCAAGACATTCGTTTTCTTAAAGAAATATTTCGTAAACGTTCGCAAGAGGAATGTGAAGGCTCATATTTTATAATTTTTTGGAGGTTAACTAGAGGCTTCTGTTCTAATTAGGTTTCCGATGATGCTTCATATATTGAACAGAGTAAGCTGTGGGATAATATGTATAACGAACTTCTTTTTACAATACCTTATATAAAATAAATTACTAATAATTTGTTAAATTTTGAGGACATCTAGTGTTTTCGACAACATATTTATAAGGTAAGTTTCTGACACAGCAAAGAAAACCTGAGAACCTGATAAATTCAAATCAAACGTTTGTTTCCAACAATGTAAAGTGATCATTAAAATACAATATTAACAAAAGAAATAAAATATAAACATATTGAGTTATAATTATGATTAAGGTATGTTTAATATTCAACAACAATGTATATTTAGTTTGCTTCTTATAAACATTTAGCGCCTGATCACCTAAGACATTGTAAGTCTTACAAAAAATCTTAATCTTATTGGCTTCTTTTATTCTCGCCTTCTTTCCCAAGTGTGTGACAAAAGAAAACCTGAAAAATATTCATTATTCCTAATGGAAACTCAAAAACCACCCTGAAGCATAAATATTCAGTTTTTGAACTTCGATAGCTATCAACAAAAACTGTTTGCCTGTTACTATAACAACATCAGGTAGAAATGCCCTGATACGATTGGTACATGAACTAATCTGATCGTTAAGAAAAAAAAAACTTATGGAATACTTTATATTCAATTAAATTATATTTGATAAGCAGTCAGATACTATTAAAGTAATAAAATTCTAAAAAAACAAATCCTACATAATATGTCACATTACTATTCTGTCCATTGGCTTCCCTAGAGTTCTGCTTTCTTAATAAAACCCTTGACAAAATTGATGACGTTTTCATTATTCAACAAAACTGTGTCTTAGATCTTCTATACACTTCTCTAATTTAGAAATATTTTACAAAACAATACAATCTTGATTTACCCTTAAATGAGACGTCTTTCGTATTCTGAAAGCCGGTTTTTTGTAAGTCACAGATCGTGCCTATCGCACCTAATGATCTTCATATATGAACGCATTCATTATCATCTTGTATTTTAAGAAAATATTTTTATTATTATTATGTGTATGAATGTCTGTCTGTATAGCTGTATTATATTCAATTTAGGGATTGTAATCTGACAGAACATTTCAATATTTTTGTGTGAAAAGTAAAAATCCAAATATTACCCGCCACAGATGCTGAGATCCAATTAACACCAACCACCAAAAAAGGCAATGCGTCATTGAAGAAGAATCAAGAAGAAAGGTTTACAGACTTTTTAGATTTTTTCTAAAAAAAAATATAAAGATTTTACGATCTCGTTTATGATTTTAATGCAGCAATAGGTTCTGTGATCCCATTAGGAATCACCACCAAATATGGTATAAAGACCAAATTAAATCGATATGAAAGACATTTTGATTTGAAATTCAAATAACAAATTAGTTTAGTTTACTTCTGTAAGTCAAACAATTTCAAAAAATCCCTTCAAATGCCTTCAAAACAAGCAGGCAGTAATTTAAATATTTACGAGTTATTTTATAAAAATTTTCAATTGTCTGATCGAAAGTGTAAACGGATTATACAAAAATATACATATCTGACAACCAGCGTCGTCAACTTTAAATCTCCAAAAAGCTCGTTAAAAAAACGCGTAATTTTGGCAAAGAAGCACTAAAACTTTATAATATTTGTTTTTTAATTTTATCAGTAAAAAAATTTACAAGCCAAAATTAATATTATTCATTTAACTCCAGCATTAATAAGGAAAACAGTTGATACATTTTCGAACGTAAAATCAGTTACATTATATACGTCTAGAAAAATTATGTTTAATGTACGTTAACTTCCACACATGAAATCTTTCATTTACATGTAAAACTACAGTCTTAATATTTTGAATTCTTATTTACATTTAACTATAGACTAGACTAAAAATTAGCCTAGTCTATAGTCTCATCTATGGACTTTTAGAATAATTTATAGACTAATTTTTAGTCTAGTCTTTTTTAATTTTTGATTTGGTGTCACTGAAATGAAAAGAAAAGCACAGAGCACTAACTCGAAAATTTTCCGTGTCGAAAGATTTAAAAAGCACTAAAAACAGTGCTAAAAGCACTGAGTTGACAACGCTGCTGACAACACAACGGTCGAGGATCTTTGCAAATAAGTATCAGAATAAACTGAACACTCTTTATTCTTCGAAAGGTTTTCATGATAGGCTTTAAGTCAGTCTAGGCACATCAATAGGCCTTTAATTACGAAAAGAATCGAATTTGGACAACATAAAGTGAAATCCTACTCTACTACACTTTCAATACGTTTATTATTGGGCGTTAAAAACGTCACACGCTTTTAATTAATTTTTTTCTATTTCTTTATTTTTAAGAGAATATATTGTAGGTACTATTACTAGTACATTTAAAATATTACATTTCATAGTCATTCATACAAACAACAAGAACAACAACAATAATAATAATTTGCCATTCATCATCCCCTTTTGGGTTTTTAGCGAACAACTGCAAGCCTGTTATTGAAAACGTAAAAGAAACAAATACAAATACTGGCTGCTACAATTGATGGTTGCCCAGTATTTTTTTATTCATTCAACGACAACAAACAACAAACAACAACAACTAACGAACCAACTAACCAAACAAGCCAACCAACCAACCCATTAAGTCAATTATAATACAAAATAAGCAACAATAATACAATAACAATAGCAATTCACCACGGGACCATGTATAGAACCAAATGGTACTTGAACATGCAAACAAAATAATGAATGAATCACATCATATCATATGATTGTGATTCATGAATGAATTCATTCCTTTTGTATTGAAAAGTTCAAACAGAATGACTAATGCAGGCGACAAACTGCAATTAATGCAAAAACCGTGATTTGAAAATACATAATTTGGTGATTTAACTCAAAAGACCCTCAACTGTCTTACAGGATGGCTAATTTAATGAAATTCTTAGAGTTTGGCCTATGTTTTTATCAATTTTGTACATCATTATTATTTTCTACAATGCACAGGTCCTCATGATATTTCGTCCTATTGTTCGGTCTTTCAGAGGAAATATACGTCAGAAAAAGAGACCTCGAGATCTGATAAATATACTGAATGAACTAGGGTGCAAAGAAAATTTATCTCTTCGCAGGTAGTCTCGCTATTTCGAGAAGCTGTCTTATTTTGTTATGTTGACAGTTGTGACGTTGATTACTGGATATAGTTTCGCGAAAATTACGAGAGCTGTCACAGCTGCAGAGATGACAATAAACAGAAGACAGCAGAAAACCTCCTCTCACACCTCATCGCTTTCGTCAGAACTCGCCTGGCGAGAATAAGACACATCACCTGGACAGTATTTTAAGTTTCGAGCATAGATTTGTTCTTACGATTGACACGCTGTCTAATGCTGGTCTCGCGGTAACACATATAAATTCAGTTTTTGTCGCTATCGCTGTAAATTAATATTGTGTTCGAGTTATTCTAAATTTGTGTGTGTGTGTGTGTGTTTAGTGAAAAAGAATGAATGAATAAATGTTGATGATCACTGCGCTCAATTTAAAATTGCACTGCGCCTCATTTCAGTTTTCATTAAGTTATCATAAGTTTGCGTGCATGCGTGCATATCACTATGGACGTGATATAGGAAGAATACCAGTTTCAGTACCCCTATGGTTAAAATAATTATTCTTTATATACCCTAGTGTGTCACACACGTATGTACGTGTTCATTTATTATTAAAATTTATGTGTAAATGTCACGATAATTTCATGGATTTTTAACAGGCAAACAGAATTTAGTTAAACCACTTCAGAACGAAAATAACAAAAACGCAGCTCAGAAAATTAAAGAAGAAACATGAAAGCATTCTTTAAAGCAAATTCAATTTGTTATAAAACAAAAAATAATGTTCCACTTAAAGCTGAATGCCTGTTTGATAGCATTGGTTAAATATTGATTTTGTCTACAGAAGCAGAAAAGAAAATAAAGATCATCCATCCGACTGGCATGATCGCAAATAGCAGACTGCTCTTTCAATTTGAAATTTGAGCAGGAAAGCTTAGAAAAGTTTTCGAATATTTTATTCACTCACTTGTTGATTTTGAACGCCTAATGAAAATCATAAAATTATCTTGACATGATCGTTATACAATAATATCGTAAACAATAATAAATAAATAAATAAATTAACAAAATTTTCATTATTATTGATGGCCTTAAAGTACTAGAAAATCAAGTGCTATTTGCAAGCCAAAGAAATATAATAATTTTGAAACTCGAAAAACAAACAGTGTTTGGGATTTCAGCAGGTAGCTACTGCTTCTAGGCATTATAATGGGTAAACAGCTTTCAAAGTACATACTTAAAAACGTTTAAATGATCTTGTCAAATTAATAGAATTATTAATTTTCTTGGTGATTATTTTACTTGTTTGTTGTTGAAATAATTTAAATATGTTTGTAAAAAGTGTATCATTTGAATAGAAAATCATCAAGTATAGCAAGTAACTTTCGAAGTTGTTTTCGTTTTTTGTTTTTATAAATTTTGGAATTTTAACAAAAGATCATGAAACACTTCAATGAAATTTTATTAAAATATTTCTTCTTGAAGAATAACAAAAAACAGAATTTTTTTCTACGTCATTCCATACACTGCCCTCATACAGTGTGAACTCATATTCACTTACTCGCCACTTGAAATATTTAATGACGCATAAAAATCAACAACAGCAACACGTTTGTATTGCTGCTGCTGCTTTTTTTTAACTTTCAAAAGAATAAGCGAGAAAAAGACCTACGAAGAGTGAGTGATAAGTAAATAAAAGAAACTTGTAGCTTTGCTAGTTAAACTTTTGCTTTCTGATTTTGAATATGTCTTTAAACATTTCAGAAAAAAAGGCAAATATTTGCTTAAATTTCAGTTTTTCTATTCTAAGTTTCTTAAAGTTCAATGAATTTCTAAACAATAGAGTTTCGGTGTTTTTTGAAAATGTTTTTTGAAAAGTAACTGACAATAGCTGCTCAAATTTATAACAAATTTCCATCAGATTTACTCTGTAAGACAGAAAAATGCTCATTATTTCACTCAATTATGTTAAAACTGTTAAATTTGAAAATTGAAACTTAAAAACATTTACTTGGAATGAAAAGGTGGCAGCTATTTTTTCTGATTGCCTTGTTGCTTAAAATTGAAAATGAAAATAACTTACCTGGAAATCATTTGGGTTCGCTTTCCATTCATTATTTTATTTGCCATATGGTTAATGATAATTTAATTCGTACTTTGATTTTCATCACTTCATTGTTAATTATTATGTATGATTGCTGTTGTTAATAATTGCTTGTTTCTTATTAGGTGGCCAGCATTTAAAGAAACAGTGCCTTTGGTTGTTATATACGGGGAATGCGATCATTTTGAGAAATTTCACTGCCCATGAAAAAGATAAAAAAAAAACAATAATCAATATTTTTTTTTTAGAAAGTAATAGGCCCACAACAAATAAAGAAATAATAGCACACACAGTATTAATCAAAAGCTGTCAAAATATACGAATCACAGAAATTTTAGTAGCCCTACGTCCGTACGGCCTCTTTTTAATTATTTCCAAAAACCTCTTGAAATTATTGTCGATTTAAAAAAATCCAATAAATTATGGTAGAATAACAAGTAATCAGCATTTGTTTTACAAAATAACTTCGAGTCAATACCACGTCTTTTTTTTATTGTATTTGTTCTATATGTTCTCGCTAAATCGATCGATAATATTAATTTGATTGTTATTGTTATTGTATGAACAGCATATTGTTCAAATAAAATGAATAAAATGTTGTTGACATTTTTATTTCTTGCGATAGCAATCAATAACCACAAAAAATTGTCGTTTTTCATTAGGCTTTCAGAAGTTTTAGTCAGGTCTGTGCACACAATACTACACTGTACGACAAAAGAGAAAGGGAATGAAAATTCTTAGTGATTCATATTATGAAATCCCTTATGATGGAGGAGACAAACAAAAGCAACATTTTAAATGAATAGAAACGATTGGGGAAATGAACACCACACAACCTTATAGTGCACTTAAGGACACACAATATGATGAAAAATAAATTGGTTCGTCATTAGGGCAGTTCAGATTAATATAAGCGAAAAACAATATGAGATTTACTCTTTATGGCACATAATGATGTGTAAAAAGAATACGATTATTTTTTAATGAAACTAAAGATCCTGTTAAAGGTTCTAATACAAGTCGTCGCCCAAAAAAATGAAGTCCATGTCCAAAAAATGCAAGTCTTTGACCAAAAAGATGCACGTCATCGACCAAAAACTGCAAGTCATCGGCCAAAAACAACCACAAAAAAAAGACATCGAAAAAAGACTGCGACAATTTTGCCCTCTTTAAATAGAAAACTTTTTGTTGCTCATTTGAAGGAAACAATTAGCTTCGTCGTCTATATCTCTTTTCGTAGATAACTTCGCACACATTCATCGTAATCATTATTCCTTAATAGGAATGAGTATGTGTTCATCGTATTGTTATATTTTAAAATTTAATTTTTTTTTTGGTAGAACATAAGGAACAATCCTAATGAATTTCTACTTAATTTCTCTTTATTGTAGAATTTCTTTTCTCAAATTACTGCCGCCCTAGTATTCGGCGAAAACAAGTTTTTTTTGAAACTAAATCAACAGACATGTTCGTTCGTTCGTTCGTTCGTTCATACAATATTCAGACTAAATGTCACCAACACAATAACAGAAATAAAAACAAGTAAGAAACATATCGAAGTGAAAATGAGTACGTTTAAAAGGAAGTGCCACTACTTCCGTTCAACGTAGTGAGGCACGCACATCCGCTCCTTACAAACGATTATAAAACAACAGAGAACGGATTAAGTATGCCATTAAAAGTAAAATTAAACTTCACACGTGAAAACATGATAAATACTTAAACAAAATAACAGTTTGGCATGGGGAAATTAAACGAATCGAATTACGTCCAGTGAAACAGTAGTTATTGAAAGGGATGTTATTTCCGTTTCATTTGTTTACACAAATTGAAGAGCACTGCCTACTTAATCCATGCTATGACGTCTAAACTCCTGTTAACAAAAAAATCTAAAAATTCTCTAATTTTTTTTTTTTTTTTTTTTTGGAAAACTCTCACTTAAGCGAATATGATTTCACCTAACAAAAAGGTATACAAAAGGATATAAAGGACAACAAAAATTCACTCTCACTTTTGTAAAAGGAATCGAATCGTATGCATTATCTTTAAACTGTTAATTCATTTTATTGTGTTTTTCGGTTTGTTAAACTCCTCGTCTCCTGTTAGTAAAACATTTCAAAATTCTCCCGTTTTGAGAAAGTTCTCACATGTAATGTAAAAGAGCAAAATAGTAACGGTTATGTAAAGCAACTTCCGTTAGTTTACATGGGAAAATACGTTACAAACACCTTAAAGAGATGAGAAGTATAAAAAGAGCAGATGTTAAAATAGGAAAACATGTAACGGAGAGAGAATATAAAAATGGAATGCGGTCATGTCGTTCGTTACTGCTAAGTAAAATTGAACATGTGAAATATTTTAACAGTTTATTCATATGTATGTATGTATGTATAACAGATGATGTAATGGTCTTTATATTTAAGTGCCGTTTAAAGAACCGTTACCTTTAGATATTATGCTCTCCCATTACTTTTGTATAGACGAATATTTTTTTACATACTTTCATCATATCGTTCATCATATGAATACATACATGCATATGTAGTACATGCATACATCCGTAGGTATGCGTTAATACAAGGGTGGGTGTTAACAACTTGCCAAGTTTTTACATCCGAATAAATTAAATTACCAACACACTAGGATTGAATGAAAATTGTTGGATTCTTTTGTGTTTTCTTAAATTGTTTTTTAATTCTGAAAATATTTTAGCGTCTTAACGAATATTCTGATAGCAATGGCAAAAAAATAATTTGATTTATAATAATTAAGATGCTTCATGACTACGGGTCTTCTTTTCTCTTTTATTTTCCTTGTGATTTTAAATACACTAAAATGGATCGTATTTCAATAGTTTTTTTTTTTCAATTTTCCAAGACAAGCGATGAGAAACTCTGTTAAAATTTCTATCATTAAAAAACTGGTTACTTCCGTAAAAACCATATGAAATCCTTTAGTAAAACTTCAGATGTAAACACCCTTATTTAAAATAATATTTACCGAGAATTTTTTGTTTGAATGCATAACACTTTATAAGAGAATAACAGACATTTAACGATGAGTATCCCAATACAAAATGAAAAGTAAAAATTAATTCATTTCGCTACCTGTAGTCGCATTAGTTTCTCCAATAAAAATAATTAAAAAGCCGCGCTAAAAAACAGGCACAATTAAGACTTCTACTGTAATCTATTGCAAAGAGAGGAAAAATTAAAATCTCACAATTACATTTGGCATGTGTTTTCAGAAAACGTGATATTTTCTCATGAACACCTGTTTTGAAAGGTGTTTTTTTAATAAACGTTTTTAAAAGAATGCTCGTAAGCATTTACTGCTGAACATTTCAAAATTTTTAAGACAGTACATCATAAATTCATATGCGAAACAATATTTCTAAAGAAAAATAAATCCTTTCAATTACATTTATTTCTGAACGAATCTTTTCCCAGTTTGACAATGAGAAAATTAAAAAGAAATCTTAATAAACCATGTGTTCGCGCATTAAAAATAAACAAATAAAGAATTTTTTAACAGGATAACAGAAATATGCCAAACAATTCCCTCTTTCCTTAAAGAAAAGTAATAAAAATTTGTCTACCAGCAGCAAAAAAGAAATGAAACTGTGGTTTCTACTAGTTTTACAAACAAAAAGGACTTGTTTTGATGAGAAAATTTCCTTAATTTCAAGCTGAAATTGATATGTAATTCTGAAAGCAATAACTGTGTCTTTATTTTCTCATGACCACCTGTTGAAATTAATGTACCTAAAATATTTGAAATATTAATCGATAATCATGAGAATTTTTCGTTTTGAAACACAAAAAAAAAAAAACAGAACAGCAGAAATATGCCCTTTGGCATATTATTTTGTCTGCCTATACTAGATACGAATAATATCGGGTTTCTTCAATTTTCCCTATGAATCCAACACATTTATTTCTTAAAATTTCAAATCTTGAATTCTTATGAAAATTTAATTTCTAGAATACGTAAAACCAATTATTTAAACGGCAGAGAAATTTTAAATCTTTTTAGCCTGGGAATCTAGAAAAACGTTTCTATCTTGTCACAAGATTCGAACGTTTCCAATAAAAAAAACTAATGCAGCCGCTACCTAATTACTACAGATAGACAAATTTATATTCCTTTAGGTGTAGTCTGTTATATTTCTGTTATTCTGTTATAAAATATTCCCTCTCAACAGAAAATATCTCACATCTATCTTCCAAGGAAGGAAATGTAAATAGTATTCCGGTTCTCAAATTAAGAATTCACCATTGTCCTCTATGAATAATTTTCAAATTTCGTCTCTATTTTTAATTTTCTGAAACCCTGTTACATTCGATGCATGGAATTTCTCATGTAATCTCAAAGAATCAATGATTCCTGAGTAAAAAATTTAATTTCAAAATTTTGTGTATTTTTAACAAGTGTTTTTAAAAGTATTTCACAATGTTTTTCCTTCGAAAATTTTTTGTAGCCTGGAAATGGCCCGGCGTATTGTGCATGGAATTCAAACTTCAGTTGCATTACCGGTTAACAACCAAAGCCTTGGCTTGTTTCACAAGAAAAATATTTAAGTGTTGGTTGTGAGTTCCAATAGAGAATGCAACTGAAATTCATTTCCTTAGCATAATCGAGCCATAAATTCCGGAAAAATATTCCCAGACTTGTTTTCCCACTCTCTGCAACACATGAAAGATCGTGGGAATTTCGTGGAATGGAAAAGGAAATATTTTTCATTAAAAAACCAATCGAATTTTCAAATATGGGATAAAATATTAAATTATCCCACGCCTTAAGACTAAGACTAAGACATTTACTGTATTCCTAATCAAAAGTACACTTAAAATATCTATATTTGGGCAAAATTCTCACGGTACTGAAAAGCATAAGCGTGAGAAATTTTCACAAAATTTCAAATTAAATTCTAAAAAAACGTTTAATTGCAATGATAAATGTCGGTCTCTGTCTGCATTTCCCTTCAACAAGTGGTTGTGATGATGGTCGTAATGATTAACAATGCAACATTCTCCAAATGAAGCTGAGAGAACTAATAAAAACCCACCCTTAAAATTGTTCAAAAGAGTATGTATGTGCGTGTGTATTTGTGTGTGTGTGTGGAAAATCAAATGCAACAAGTTTTCTTTTACTTTCTCTTGAACAATTTTCCACATTAGAAAAAGAGGTTTTTCCTTTTTTTCGCACACACATTTAAAATTCTGTTGGCCTGTTAAAAGTAGTGGAAAATTTACGAAAACATGTGTGAAAACTCACATGTAATCGGGATTTATCAAATGGAAAAACTAAATTCATTAGAAAAATTATATTGAATATGTAAAAAAAAAAGAAATTTTAAAAAGAAAATTCCATATAAAACAGATCATTTGAATTTTCTTTTCATTTCCCAAAAGATAATGTTTTAGATTTCCTGTTATCCTGTTAGAAACATTTCCAAAATTTTCTTTTCTTATTTTGGAAAACTCTCATCGGAGAAAGTCTGTTGTTTTATTTACTTAAAAGTAGTGAAGTATTTATTTTAAAAGGAATTTCCAGAAGTCGGAAATTTTTCACAGCAGCATTTTAATAAATGCAGCTTAAATGAAAGAGAATGCTACAAATTTTCTATCGCTTGTAATTGAATATTGTATGTTGATGTGAAGAACTAAAAGTACCACAACATACTTTTTTACTTCGATACTTTTTTTCTATGGCACAGAACTATTGGCACAAATAGTAACAATTTTAACCCGAAATGCATGAAATTTGAAACTCACCCCATTTTGCTTTGGTAGCATACTTACATATGTAATGAATTTTCGTTTTAAGGAATTTACTGAAAACGGCTGATTTCCCGTTACATTAAATATTTTATTTATTTTTTGACACTCGTTGACACTCATTCCAAATCTAAAAAAGTACCACCATCTGGAAAAATGAAAAACTTTTGCCATATTTAGTTTGTATTAGCAGAATGGAATACTTTATTTCTTTCAGAAATATTTGTGTAACTTGCTGATTTCCTATGAAATAAAATGTTTTATTTCCTTTTCATTTAAATATCGATGATAGTTGTGCACAATATTTGTAAATATTCAAATGGTATGACTTCTAACAAGTTTGATATTGGAAAATATTTAAAATTCTATTTCGAAATGTTTGGAAAAATTGTAATAGCAGAATCAGGTAGAAGAACTAAGTAGGAAAAATGTTTAAAATGATCCTTTACATTCAGTGTAATGAATTTTGTTTTTTTCAAATGGTTCAGTGGAATAGATTTTTTTGTTTTCTAATATTTATTCTTCTACTCGAAAATAAATTCATTTAGGTTTTCCTGAAATCCCAATACATTTGTTAGCAAAAGTCACCATACAAGTGTGATATCGCTTTGACATACAATGATACCATTATATACCAGTACCCATAGAGTAGACCTTTCATGCTGTACTTTACCAATCGCAGTCGACTTTTTCTTCTAAAATTTAAAAGTAAAATATTTATCCTGTGAACTAGCGCTTACTGAGCTGCTGAGGCTCTGTTAAATATTGTCACAAAAGTCACAAGAAAGTGAAGAAATTTCACACGATCTAAAGATTCATTTCCGTTAAATGAAAATGCCCATACTAAATATTTCTTGCCTTCGAATCATTTCGTTGTATAATTTTAGAGAAGCAAAAATTTAACTCTCACGCTTTCTATTTTCAATTTTTTAAAGGAAATCGTGAGAATTTTGATTTTTTATGCACATCAGATAATATTTATTCTTCATTTAAAATTCTCTTGTTTTTTTAATTACTCTCCTTTTACATTTCCTTCCATATAATTTTTTACCAATTAAAAGAAAATATCCTTTTAAATCCCTTAACCACAATTGCTGAATCTCTGTTACATTGCCTTTTAAAAGTCAAAGAAGAAAAGTATCTGTCTTTGTTTAATTTCCTAAAATTTCACACGATCTTTACTTTCTCTTCTTAATAATGCCTTTTCCGATGATGGAATTTAAAATTTAAAGTGTGAGAATTTTCTCTTTTCAATTGATTGCAAGATAAATTGTCTACTCTAGTAAATATTTTTCGCTGCAACAATTTCCTTTTTCTTAAAATAAGTAATAATTTCTCAATTTGCTGAGTTCCTGATAAATTTTCTCTAATAATTAAGTTATAAGTATAGGAATTTGAAGTCGCCGTGGTCTAGTGGGTAGTGTGTTGGCTTATTAGACAAAAGGCCCGGGTTCGAATCCCAGGTCAGACATCAAACCGAAAAATATTTCTTCGGCGACTTCCTCTCAGCAGATTTCTGGCAAAGACTCTGAGAGTAAAAATTGCCATGAAAAGCTTCTCAAAAATCTGTCGTTCGGAGTCGACTTTAAACTGTAGGTCCCGCCACTCATGTATAAAATTAACGCACACAACATAAGTGGTGTGAGAAGCTAGGTCGTAATCCTGACTGAAGGGTTGTAATGGCCATTTATGTATGTATGTATGTATAGGAATTTCACACGGTCCTCTCCATTTTCAGAAAACAAAATTTCTCACACACTTTTTTTTTTAATTTTGATGTAAGAATTCCATTTTGTAATTGATCAAAAGGAAAATTCCCACACTAAAGAGATAGTTTTCCTTTAAATTCTATACTTTTTGAATTATGCATTCCTTAAGTGATAATTCAATCCACATGCCAAAATTGCTGAGAACTTGTTGAATTTTTCTTTAAGAGTTAAAAAGCGAAAGAAGAGGGATTTAAAGTTCCCATGGAGAATGTTCTCACAGTAGATACATACATTACCCACAAATTATTCAAATCAATTATAAAAATAATTCTAAAGGCAATTTATCTAATTTCAGCTTCCTTAAATTACTGGGTCTGTATTGAATTTTTCGGTAAGATTTAAAAGAGAATAATATAAAAATCCCAGGTCAGACATCAAAAACGAAAAATATTTCTTCGGCGACTTCCTCTCAGCAGATTTCTGGCAAAAACTCTGAGAGTAAAAACTGCCATGAAAAGCTTCTCAAAAATCTGTCGTTCGGAGTCGACTTTAAAACTGTAGGTCCCGCCACTCATGTATAAAATCAGCGCACACAACATAAGTGGTGTGAGAAGCTAGGTCGTAATCCTGACTGAAGGGTTGTAATGGCCAATTATGTATGTATGTAATATAAAAATTTCCCACGGACTACGTACTTAACCTGTAAAAATATTCTTGCGACCAAGATTTGGAAGACCTTTTTTCTTTTGTAAATTTATGTCGCTTAAAATGCTGTCGTCCTACTACATTTGGCAGAAAGAAGTCATAATTATAGAAGGACAATTTACAACGACTCTGCAGTTTTGAAAGTAAATTAAGGACCTTAATTACAAATAATTTTTTTCTTTTTTATGACCAGGATAATACGAAAAATTGCAAATGAATGTAATGTAATGGAAAAATCGAAATTTTATTTCTGATTGCCTACTGCAACAACAAATATCGTCAAAAAATATTCTCCACCCTTCGCGAGAATTAATAAATAAAGAGAACACATTTTATAGGCAATTTTCTCCT
The DNA here is from genome assembly GCA_014635995.1 of Sarcophaga peregrina. Classification (NCBI taxonomy): domain Eukaryota; kingdom Metazoa; phylum Arthropoda; class Insecta; order Diptera; family Sarcophagidae; genus Sarcophaga; species Sarcophaga peregrina. The sequence continues at coordinate 13,511,067 of CM025793.1, read as the reverse complement.
TAATGAGTATGAAATAATTTTGGAAAAAGGAATAATGCATTCACGATAAGAGTGAAGGCAAACAATGGCAACACTAATATGGAGTACATCGAAGAGAGCACATTTCAATTCAATCGGAAAATCTTGTTGCCACATTACTGATCTTATTAGAATATTTTGTACAGGAAATCTACGTTTTCCCCTTTAATTCTTTACTTATTTACACTTAATTTATCATCATGGTCATGATTCATGACCAATTTGCAAAACCAAAAACATGAAAAAAAAACATTTTTTTCCCTCAAAATTACGAATTTACTCTGTTTCAAATGCTGTTCTCCTTTTACATTCTGTTACAATTCAGCGATTTTTAATTCAATTTCTTTATTTTTTTTTCATGATTTTAATTCGAAATGACAATGAGAAAAAGAAAAAAAAGTAACTTTTGTCATGTCCTTTCATTAAATATAATAAGCAAAGCAGCAGCTCTGTCTCGGCAGTAGAGTGCAGTGCAGCATTACAAAATTCTTATAAGAAGAGAGTATTTCCGTTAATTCTGGTTCAGTGAATTTTCAAGTGGATTACATTTTAATACATCCATCGTATTATATTTAATGAAGTGCAAAACGAAGTGAGCTTAACGCTGAATTTTGAAGCTTTTTCTAAAATTTCTGAGCGCCCAGTTAAATATCCAGCCAGTGTTCCAAATCAATGAGTTTTGTAATGTTATTAAAGAACAAATTTCTTGACAAAGTTGACAGTCTGTTTACCCTTCTTTGATTGTCGTTAGCGAGACAGGATATATTAGGATCCCACAAAAATGAGTTTACTTGGTTTATTGTTTGAATGTTTACTGCCATGATTGGAGATCGTGGGACACAATGTGTTCGTGTATGGTACAGATGGAAATATGGACATAATAAGAAGAGCGAAACAGAAAATAGACGAGCTACACGAGAAAGAACCTACACTCCTCAACCAGTTCAATGCATGAACACGAGGTTTGCAAGCTGAATTTTCAGAAATCGCAGTAATTAAGTGAAACTTTACCTATTCAAAATGACAGGCCTACTGCCGCCATTAATTTGTATTCCGTATTTGTACTAAAATAACTTTCACAAGTTAATCTATATCACCATCGGGAGAAACAATTTGAACTGCGATAACGTCGCGAAAGAGTAATAAGAGTTTTAAGAAGATTCAAAAAATTTATTTCAATTGATATTATTCTTTTGAGTTCAACTCTTTGGGAAGAATGGTGTTAACGTGTTTAACATTCATGTTCGCGTACTTCAGCATTTCATTTTTCTGTTTTTAAAATTTTGTTTTGTTAATAAACTCTACATTATTTTGATAATAATCAACTAATATTTGTTCCAACTTATGGGATCCCTGTACAAAGTCTGCCACTGTGTTTCAATCGAGTGATTTTTGAAGTATGTGGTATATGGCTGTTTGCCACAAAAGTGAGAGAGATAGAGAGAGCCAGAGTGGTAGTTAATGATGCGAAAGTAAGTATTATTTATTTAGTCCTGGCATGACAGAACAAACAATTGTAGCCTTTAATTGAACAATACGAGTTTCATGTTACAAATCCTTTTTTCTTTTCAAGTGGTTCTAACTCACTGATTTCTGTAGAGATTCTTAATTGCCAGCTAAAGGTTGAAAAATAGTACAAACAGATTTAAAAAAATCTGAGTTTGAAAGCACGTCTCACATGCTGTTAGCCCAGTAGAAATGTCAAATCATTTCCAAACCAGCGAATTTTGAATTTTTATGTTTCTCTCCTCTTTTTTTTCTCTTAAAAATGAATGCAACAAATGCAAACACCTTATGTGTGTATATTTGTTATCTCACTCTCTTGAATCTTATCAATTGAAGGACAATCAAATTTAAAATAAATTTTGTGCGATTTTAGTTGTCTTCTAGCCTGATGTCCCAGTAAAATTCAGCAATTACCGTCTAGTTGAGTGATTTTCCGTGTCATTGATATGGATGTGGTTTACATAGTTAATGATTACCTTTCCGTTTATCCTTCTTTATTTCCTGACGTCCTTAATAGCAATTTAGTTTTATAAAGCCTGCACATTCGTGCCTTATAAATATTTGAAAATATTTATTTTGACAACAAAATTAAATTTTGTATTCAATTCTTGTTGTTGTTATTGTTGTTTGCTTGTGTTTGATTATTATCCTGTGATGAACAGCGACAACACGACGACTTGGCTTTATTTCATTCATTCATTCATTCATTCATTCATTCATTCATTCGTTCATTGTCAATGTTCCAAATCAATGGTTTCGTTTTAATGTCAATTATCATCATCATTTGGAATAAAAAAAAACCAAAACAAAATTAGTTTTTGTCACGATTTATTGTTCGAAATTTGAACTTTTTCTTTTGAACTTTTCTGTTGTCCTGTTCAAAATCCTGTTAATCGTCACACAACAGTGATTCTTAAGATTGACAGAGTAAGAGTTTGTATGTAATAAATGTAAATGATATCTTTTTAATTCATTCATTTCAAATCTACAATCATAATATTTATTGGGTCCTGCTAAAAACTGTAGTAAATATGTTAGACGAAATTTTGTTAAGAAAACCGGAGTAGAAAAATGCCTCATCAATTACATGCATCAATTAAGCAACTCGTGGTCAATAAAATCGGAAATGCAGCAACAATTAATGACCGAAAAGGAATGCAATTAACTGTCCCTGAACAGTAAATAACTGACGTGTACTACGTGTAAAAATATGGGAATAAGTTCGTGAAATAAATCCCTCAGGTTTTTCATTACTACTGATTGTAGATCCATCGCATCTTATTCTTTATTAGCTACGTGTTTTCGCTTAATTTCAAAGTTTCAAGTTAGCAACTTGCCCTAATTAACAAGCCTTTTTGCGGGTTATTACAAAAGATACTAGAAGGGGCACACTAAGTCTGTAACAATCATCCTTAATCACTCTCTAGTGAGCGACCATTCCGGAATTTTTAACTTTTTCTTGGCAAAGTAACTTTAATGACTCGCCTAGTACGGTGGAAACGTGTACGTACATGTTCTGATATATTTCATATAATTTTTATGCATATTGTTAGCCTATATTTCTTTATTACTTTTCTTATACATTATACTGCTACCCTGTTTAATCGTTAAAGATGTGAAATGCTTCCATTACTAGGTTAAATTACAGCCTTAGAGTGTTAAAGAAACAGGCGTAATTGCCATTAAAAAAAAAACCAAGAAGTTATAGTCTAATGATTTTTCCCAACGACAGTTGGAATATTTGATTTGTTTTTCTATTGAAATCTTTGTTTATGGGAAGATGAACTTAGAAATTCCCACAGCATGCACTCAAGTGATAACTCTTCAAAAAGATATTGAAAAATATTGAAGTGAAGAAGAAAACTTTTTTAATCACAAGCAGGTTATGAGGTCCTAGTAAGAAGTAAGCAAAATTTTCCACTAGAATGAGTTTCAGAAAAAAGTGTGCACCGAATTAAAAGAATTTTTAATAATATTTGCTAGTTTTCAAACTTATTTTTTATAATTTATTCGAAATTGTTGTATGCCAAATTTATTTTGTATTAAGAAATTCTTCATCCACAATTTGAATTTTCCTTAACTCCTATTAAATTTCCTTCCAAAAGGTTACACTCGAATAGTTTTTTTTTTCGTTTCATAGTAAATTTAATACATGTTTCTAGTTCAGTGAAATTAATTTTTCAAATCCTTCCGCTACGTTACACCTCAGTAAATGGGTGGGATTTTTTTTTTTTTTTTTGTAATCTTTAAAACAAAAATTTTCTATAAAACTTACTACAGATTATGAAAGCCCAGTCCATGGTTCCAGTAAGTGAACGCAAATTTGTCGTATCACACAAACAAGGATGACAGTGTAAAAAAGCCTTTATTACTCTGTAGAAATCTTAAAAATATTTTTTATTTTCTTCGCTTTAATCCTTGCATGTTATTCGTCTTAAAGGAATAACTTGGTTCCATTCTCTCTATAAATAAAAAAAAATTAATGTTTGAAGATCATTTTTACAAAAAGAAAAAACTTCTTTTCCATTTTCTGCTTTCCTATTATAATATTTCCACTTTATGAACACGATTTAAGCGAATTTTCCCAGCATCATGACTTCTTAATTCCCTCTGCGATTAGAATTTCAAATCAAAATCAAACAGCACAAGTCGTTTGACACTTAATTTTTTAAAAACAAATTAGATTTAAAGTTGTTTAAACTTGTTGTACATACTATACCACACAACACAAGTGGTGTGAGAAACTAAATAAATATTGATGAATTTTATCATCACTCACTGATAAAATTGATGAATTTTTTAACAGAAAAATTATTCAGCATAGGCAAACACAGATGCAGACAGTAGTCACTTTATTTCTGCTCTGAACTAAGATTTAAAGACTAAAACTTTTCCTGTTAATAGGCTTCGGTCAGTGCAATCGTTTCACAACTTGAACTAGTGGATAATTCAGTCCATCAAGTTTTTTTTTCACAAGCTAAATAGGACACAACCTTTTTTAAGTAATTACAAGCGAAATAACGTTGTCTAACTGAATTTCTAAAGCTCGACATATCGTAAGCCCCGATTAGAAAAGCAATGGATTTCTTTTTACTCCACCTCTTACTATTACGATTTCTTATTCGAAAGGTTTTTTTTTTTGTTGTTGTAATAATTTATGGGAAAATGAACTCACGAACTCCCACAGCATGCACTCAAGTGATAACTTCTAAAACAAAATTGTGGCAAAAAGAAAATTCGAAACTATAGTTCCATAAGGAGTACATTTATGAAGGCCCAGTATTAAGATTTTTTAGCTTTCCAAGTCAGTAATTTTGGAAAAGCATATACATACAGTCAAACCCGGTTATAACGAAAACAGAAAGCATTTTTTTTTTATTAAAACCACAAATATGTCTTAATTCTTTTTAACTATCAGCTGATTAAAAACACAATGTAATATTAAAAATACTGAGTTATAATTTAATGCTGCCATATTAATTAAAAGTAAAGACTATTGCCACACTTCAAATTTATTTCTGAGGGTTCATTATAAAAAAGGTAAAAATGTATGAAATTTAATTACTGGGACCATTTAAAGTAGTTTCTTTTAACCGAGAATTCGTTATAAACGAGTTCGTTATAAACGAGTTTGACTGTATATATTATTGCACGTATCTTAAACCATCTTAAGCGAATAGAAAATCCTTCTAGTCATGTCTATTCATTTTCGTACTTATAAAGTAACCAAATGAAGTATTTTTTTTTTTAGATTGAATCATTGAATAAATATATTTTAAAAATTGTTTAACTTAAGTGTAGTGTTTAAAGGAAAATCATGTTCTCGATTGCAAAATCCAACTCCTGCCGCTTCTGAAACAATTATTTCAATTTGGCAAACACGCAACTTGTCTAGGACATTTTATATGTATGTATTCCATCCGTCATCCTTTTTTACCGTTACACTCTGATAGTTTTTTTTTTCATATGTTTATATATTATAAATACGTTGACGACGACAACTTCTCTCTATTGGTGTTACAATAACAAAAATCCTTGTATGAATGCGTTCTACATCAGTTAATTTTACTATTGAGTAGTTTTTTGATAAAAAAAAAAATAAATTAAAAAGAAAAAAATTGGAATATTTTATACGCCTTTGGCAGAAAATGTTCGCCTAATACTTGGTTCCACTAAATGAGCATTTAAAATAAACGCGTTCAAATTCCAGTTGATTTATAATCAATTTTCAACACTCGATGAAACGCGTAATTATTTGGCTAAAATGGGCAGCATATAAAATTTAAAGGAAAAACACAATGAAAACTGCAAGTGATTAGTATGGTTCATGAAAACACAATTGATAACTGTTTATTTATAGAACCATAGCTTATTTTAAAGAAAAATCTCTAAACAGAATGGAAGCAGAAGGCGTACATATTCCTCAGGCTAACGTCATATCACCTTTGTTATGTAAGTGTGTACGATAGGAAATATAGTATATCCGACCGTATAGAACTATACATATATCCGTCAAATCTGAGCTTATAAAACTTATTTGAAAATTCATTTTGTTACGTAATTTTATTAGAACTGATGTTAAAAGTTTGTGCAGTTGATAACGCTGAATTTGAAATTAAACTCAAACATATAAAAACAATTTGCTTATAAGTCAGTAGCTTGACAAGAGTCATACCAAAAATTAAAGAAATTTTCGTTCATCTACATACATACATATGTATGTATGTTTAGTTGCCTCCAAATATCCTTTAGCTTTTAAAATTTAAGCAAACACTTGCAATGTATGAACAGAAATCCTTACATAAATTTCAATTTTTTTTTTTTGCACAAAATCGTATTTACTTGTTTGAAGTACTGATCTCCTGTTATTTAGTTCCAGTAGTTGCACATGATAAATAAATAAAATTTAGTTCTCATCAGCATGATTTGGCACACGCCAAATCATTTAATTAGCTTAAGTTGTTATTTAATATAACAAACCACAATCAAAGCGACCAACGACAAAGCAGCTATTCTAACGCATCATCACGTAACAAACAATGAGTATTCAGAGAAAAGAATTTAAATTGTGTTGAAAAACGAATAATGAAATACGAAATATTCTTTTCAATACAAAATGATAAAATCATTTACTATTTGCGAAATAATTTCGAAAAAAAAATGCAAAAGTCAATTAAACGTTACAATTTACTTTTGAGTTTTGAAAACGCCTAAACGTTTTCATTCAAACTGCATTGAGTTGCATTAGATGTACTCTAATAATTTGTTGCTGTTGCTAGTGAATGAATGAGTGCGTTTTTTTTTTTTTTTAATATTTTTTATGGGAACATGAACTCACGAACTTCCATTCTACAGCATGCATAGATACAATATTGTTAGCGGATCTCATTATTATTTTGTTTCTACATATATGTATAATCGTATGTTTTTCGATAAAGTTGTTTAATGAGATTCATATTGTTTTTCTAATAAAAATCTCAACATGATGTTAATTTTTCCTGCCTACACAAAATCATCCAAAACAAAAACAACAACAAAAAAGATACGGAAAATAAAACAAGAATGAAAACTGTCGACCTCAGAAAAATTGTTCTCGATTGTCTTACTGATCTTCTATGAATTCCTGTTAGAAAAGAGAAAGAGTGAAAATTTCAATAAATTGTTAAGAATTTTCTAAAATAAAAATTTCAAACGTATTTTCCATTTTAATTTTCAAATACGTATTGGAAAATTGACATGTCATTTGATGTTGACATGTTCTTCCAATTTTCAATTTTAAGAGCAAAAGAAAAAATTGTTCAATTTTCTTTCGTGTGATATTTGTTACACATTAACATGATCTCCTGTTAAATGGTTCCACTAGATGAACATCGTTAACGAAATTATTCTCAGCATCATTAACTTCATCTGTTTTAAAAATTTTTATTTGAATTTCAAAGCAGTTGATTAGCACACGCTAAACCATTTTAACTTTAGCGTTTCAAGTTGAAATTGAAATAGAAATTGTTGACACATGAATGAATGCTTTTTCAAAAGCAAGTCATGCACACTGTCTAGTAGTCTTGGTTCGATGTCGTCGCATTGTCTAACCAGAAACTGCATACTGTTGTTATTCGATATTAGAACAGACAGACTACAGTAGAGCGGAATAGAACAGAAGGTGTGCAGAGCAGTGGTTAACCCATTAGATATAGTCTAATGGTTTTTTCCCATGCATGATGATAGTACAACACTACAGTATTTTTTCAATACGAACGAATGAATACGTTTTAGTTTTTCATTTTATTATTAAAGTATTTTTATTTTTGTTTTCGTTTCTTTTTTTTTTTTTTTGATTATTTAAAAATAGAAAAAATCTTTGTTTATGGGAACATGAACTCACGAACTCCCGCATCATGCATTCAAGCGGTAATCTACGTCAGTCGAAACGGTAAGGTACCTAGTCATTAATGGAGTAGTTTGTAGTGCAATGAATTAAAACCGAGAATAAATTTTTTTAAAAAATCACAGCAGCCGACCAACTATTGATGCTGGTCTCCTATTGAAATGTTACACTTCGTTTCACTTCACTTAACAGCATCTCATGATAATTGATGATCACCACACTACCGCCATCATCATCACCGTCATCGTCATCATCATCATCATCAGCCTCAGCATCATTCGAATCCGCATCACATTTGCAATTATAATACATACAACTACAATATGTAGCAGTCAGTCATAATGTAGTGAATTTGTCACGCTTTCAATAATAAAAAATAAAAATAAAACTTTTTAAAAGTGGAAGAAACCAGACCAAATCGTAAGTGTATTGTTACCACATCCAATAGATGTGTTCAATGAGCTGGTAACACACAATCGTAGTCTTAATTTAATTAAGAGGGCCGTCGTTGCGGTTGATGAGTTTTCAATACAAGTTGTTAGTCTCATTCATATGACTCTTCTGTTATCCTGGTTGTTTCATATGAAGTATTGGAATACTTTTTAACCAAGATTCATTCTTAGTCGGTAGCAAAACAGAAATTGATGCGTACCAAATGAAATGGAAAGTAAAACATATGAATTGGCATAATTTTAGGATTTCGATACCAGTTAAAAAAAAAAATTACAGAAAATTATTTTTTATTTCCAAAATATTGGACATTTACTGACAGAGGAGTAGCATCCATTATTATTCTCTTGGAAATTTTTTCATTTAAAGGCGACAGTTTGCAATACAAGAAATGAAACAAACACTAAATGGTAATACACAGTTACTCACTTACTGATGTTAAAAGTAATCCATTTCAATAGAATCTTAATTGTCTGATGCACTCAGGATGGACTTCCCTGAAAAAAATTCTAATCCTGCAGGACTACAAATAATTTCAAAGGCATTAAGCACATGCTATATCTCCTATAAGATTCACTGAGTTTAAATCAATCGCGGGTAGTTTTAGTTTGAGGCTAGTTTTCAAATTTTAAAAAAGTTCAACACTTGTCTAAATCATTCATACAGTAGGCTCCCTGACCAGTCCATCTAGGATAATAAAAACAACGGACATCATAAGATGGACAAAGTTCCTCCCGACTACACTCATGCCCACAGTGGGTGATTTGGGAAACGAAAAAACCCATTTATTTACAAAAAAAACGAAAAGTTTTATTGTTGAATGACTCGAAATTTAATTTAAAATTTTCGGACAAATTTTAATACAGTCAGATCAGCTTACAGAGAAGTAGAGTCGTTCCAGCGACAAAGCATAAACAAAACAAATAAAACGTAAACATATCATTAATTATTTATCAAGGCCGTAACAAAAATCGTCATTATTTATCGTGTTTTTAAAATTGGCTGCACTACTTCTCTCATTGCCACTGTAAATACTCTCTTTGTCAGCAATAATTCTCTCATTACTGCTAATAAAAATAAATGCAAACAGCAGCATCATCTCTTGTTGTCGCGTTAACTTTAAAATAATACATTTCTATTTAAGCCCATGTACATTTTAAGCCCATTCTATTTTTGAGAGATTGCTGCTGTGCTGCTTATTATGTTGCGTCTATTATGTTTATAACGTCATTCATCAATAGTTTCATAGATTTCGTTTACTGATACATACATATGTATGAACTGGACAAATATGGTCCAATATGAACTGTATCTACATATTTATGTACGTACATATTTACATACATAATCATCATAATTACTGTCTATAAAGTCTGAGATCAAATTTCATTTTTTGTAATAGGCCCACATAAATTGCAAGAAGTATGGCATAAATCCAGAAATAAAAAGAAGGCCATAACCCATATACAGTATAAAATAAAAAAATCTGAATTCTCTTTCTTCCGTTTTTTTCTTCTTTTTTTTTTTGCTAGTTTTGGCATGGTGAATAAAAGATTAAAGAAAAAATGGCAAACCAACAACACCCACTAATTTTATTTTTCAGTTCATTATTTGGTACAATGAACTTAAATTGTGTGACAGACAGACAATAATAAAACCTTGTAACACTTATTTTTGTTGTTTTTTTTTTATGCCTTGTCGTCAACTCAACAACAATGTCTGGGTCAATGATGATGATAATGATGATGATGTTTGTTGGTGGTGTTATTGGGTAAGGCCACTTGTTTATATAAACCAAGGCAGCAGAAAATTTAACAAAATGTTAAACCAAAGAAATAATAACAGAATATTAATGATAAACATTTTGGAAATACATACATACATACATAAATAAACCTTAATTAACAAAAACTATACATAAATACATAATATTTGTTTGTTCATTTATACATACATACATACATACATACATACATTAAATAATTATCTAAACAATAATAAATAAAGTTTTGTTTTCTTTATTTTTCTTTTTCTTTTGATTTGCTTTCGGCTGTTATCATTAGCATTTAGTATTTGTATGTGTGTACGTGTGTATTCAGGTTCTTTTTTGGTTTTTTTGTTTGTTTTCTTTTTATAATATTTGAATAGTTTTTTCAAATAAATTATAAAAATTCATGCTTACCTATTAGAATTCAAGACCTAGACTTCCCGATTAAACTGGTACAAACAGGTTCAGACTGTTTAGAAAATGTCAGTTTCTGGAGTCTTCTTTTATAAAAACAAAAAAAATGGCGCAAGATCTTTTTTACTTTTTTCACAATTTCTCTGTAGGATTTAGGGCCCCCATTTCGTAAGAAGTTTGTCTAGGGGTCTTCAAATATAACAGGTCAACAGCAATTTTAAAAACCAGAAACCACTACTTTTTTTTAACACAATTTTTATAAAATAAAACAAAACATTAAATAAACACTGAATGAAATAATAAAAACCAAACGAAACCACACCACACCGCACCACACAGTAATAAAAATTAAGATAAACAACCGAAATGATGACAGTAGGAAAAGGAACTAAAAGAAGAATATAAAGAAAGCATACAAACAAAAGAAGAATTAAAGCAACGCATAAAATAAATAAACACGTGCAGGTATGCCTGCTGTACTGATTACAACAGCTCCACCAACAACGTTACGAACAAACCACAAACAAATGGGTGTGTGAGTAAACACAACTATTTATGAATTACAATAAAAATGCAAAGGGAGAGGATCATTGAGCAATTTTTTCTCTCAATAATTGGCGACAAAATTATACATTTGCAACAACAACAACAACAATAACGATAACGATAAGTGTAACCACCGATTTAAATACATAAGTACATAGGTATGTACATGATGTAAACATTTATTTATTAAATCTAAAAATGCACATTGAACAATTAACCCAACAATGTAAAAAAACAAAATTAAAAACTTAAAATTTAATTTAAAAGTAAAATTTATAAATTATTATGTACTATGTATGTATTAATACATAGCAACATACATTGGACTCTCGCAGACTACTCAACGAGATGATGTAGGACTTGAAACTGGATAGGGAATGTATTAAAGTCTTGATAGATTCTCAATTGGGGTTCTTCGATAATTTTTCCCAGTTATCCTCTGTTAAGATTTCTGATATTGAATGTTTCTTGTCTTCAGTCTTCGTTTGTGTCTTTTTTAATTCTTTTACAAATACTTGAAAGACCCATTTGGCAGCTTAAGGGCTAACATTACAATTTAAGGGTCTAGGCCGTTATTAGCATACATACATACATACATACATATGTATGTATGTATTTCTTTTGAAAAAGATTTACTTGTGCGTTAACACTGTGGGCCTGTTACAAATTATGAAATAATTGTTGATTATTATCACACAAATTATGATGATTAACGGCTAAACGTTTGTATAAATAAATAAATGAATGAATGGAATAAATAAATAAATAAATGTCATCATACCTAATTCGTATAAAAACGTCAACAAAAAAGAAAAAAGGAAATAAACATTTTCATTCAACACATGTTATAAAATACCTATTTGAAAAATAAATTGCATATTTCCTTTACAAGATACGTACATACATACATACATACATATCAAAGAAAATATGTATATTTTCCGAGATTTTCCGTTACAAATAATTTTATTTGTTGTAATTCAAAATTTACAAAAAGAAAATGAAAATCAACCAACAAATATTTCTGCCAACTTATTCAAAATCAAGCAGAGGTTATTTTTCAGAAAATCCAAACAGTAAATCTAAATGATCTGAATTTTGTTTTTAATTACAAAATTTATACTATGCCTATGCGGTATATGCATATACACATACGTATGTATGTACATGCAGCTGTATGTTGCTGTTAATCTGTTATAAAGATGACTTGAATTTTTATCAGAAAATTAAGCAGGCAGAGTAATTTAACAGAGGCATTCCCTTTTTTCTTTTTCAAATTCAATGTGGGGGACTATTAAGTTATTTTTGTCTAAATTTCAAATTTTAAATTTGCTGTAATCCTAATACAATGGCTACACCTGTTTGCTTTAGAATAACTAAATAATAATTTATTTTTGTTTAGTCTTTTTATGTTTTTAAACAATTTCTTCTAACAACTAAAAAATTTATAAATTTTTCTGTAAACAAATGGTGGTTGTTTGTATTGGGTTAACAGAACTCATTAAATTTCTAAATGTTTATAAAAAAAACAACGTATTTTAAATGAAAATTTGTTTTTCTTTAAATAAAATAGTTTTTGTTGCTTTTCGAATAAATTGTTAAAAGTCAAATCAAAATGTTTTTAAATATTACAATCATTTTAGATACGGGTTTTTTGTCTTCTTTAATGAACCAATAAAATTATTAAGTTTTTTTGTTTATAAACAAATACTAGTAGTATGTAATGGGTTAACAGAAAAATTTAACACATACTCCCTAAAGAAAATTGAATCTGCATTAAAAAAATAGACAATTTTCGTAAACAAAAAAAGCTTTTTTAGGCCTTTAGACCAACCCATTATCATAGTTTAGTGGTTAGGGGGGACTGGCCATGGCAGTGATGTTCAGTAAAAAACGGAAATATTACACACTTTTATCACGCACTCCCAACAATTGAGTGACAGAGATAAACAAACTCACACGTATTTTATGTGTTCAGTAGGCCCCTATGTTTGTCAGCCCTTTTATGTTAAATATATACAGTGCGGGACAAAAATTCCTAACGTTGTTTAAATAAGTTTTTGGGGAAAAAAATTACCATAAATAATATAATAACTATTGCTCCTAGTTGTTGTATCTCAACCTTTATCTAGACAGTTTTGTCATCAAAGCCCAAGCGCCGGACAATGACAGAGAAAATATTCTGTGGTTTCCTCTCCTTTTTACTCGTTGCATTGTGTGAATGAACTTGAATGATTTATTGAGTCTCTTCATACGGGAATATAAAACCATAAAAATTATAAATAAAGCCGTAACTAATGTTGTTCATTTTTGTCTCGCACTGTATTATTTTAGTGACACATTTTAGTACAAGGCAACATATGTACATATTTATTGACGAGTTTTTATTAAAAACAAAAAAAAAAAAAAACAAAATACCAAAAATATCTGTTCGCCTAATATTTTGTTATACATTTAACATGTGTGTATGTATTTACATGCGTATGTATCTTTGTATGTAGTATGTACATATATACATACATACATATGTACGTTAAATTAATTTGTTTATAAACAAAACATTCTGCAATAGAAACCAATAAGAATTTCTAGGAACTTAAAAATTAAAAAAACCAAAAAAAAAAAAAAAATTAAGAATCAACACAACATGCATTCTCGCATAAATATCGGAGATTTTTATTCTGGAGTATATTAGGGGATCATTATTTTAAACATGCTGCTTAAAATGAATTTTATAAGTTATAAATTTATTTATTTATAAACAAGAAAAATAATGAAATAAATTGTTAAATAAATATAACAAATACAGTGATATTGTTATTGTTTATTATTAAAGGTCAAAAAATATTTCAAGTTCTGTTTTGTTAACAACTTTTTAATTGTTTGAACCAATAAATGACCTCAACTAAGGCCATTGTATTAGGCATGCAGACAACTATTCAAGGACTTTCCAAAAAAATAAAAAGGAAAAAGAGAGAAGAAAAAAAAAACACAAATGTTTAACAAAATAAATTAATAATTTTATGAATATGAATGAAAATGAAATGTAATAACTGTGATAAAATTATAAATACACACATACAAATGTACATGTTGTTATGGCTGTAAGCATGTGTGCCCACCAACAGTTTATTTTTGAGAGTTTTTATAAAATTTTAGAGTACTTTTTCATTTCAAAAATAAATACCACAACACCGCCGCCCATGTAGAAAATTTAGATGATAAAAAGGTAGTTTTAGTTCGCTCACCAAAAAGAGGGCCGGTTCAACTCCAGACGAAAAGAAAACATAATGGTTTGTGGAATGTTGTTTATTAGAAAACAACAAGTTGTTGTTGCTCGTTTTTGGTTGGAAAGAAAAGCAAAAAATAACAAAAATTTTTTTTTGAAGAATTCTGTAGTTGTGGTGAGTTCTTCCAAAATGTGAATTTATCTGGTGTGGTGAATAAAATCGAAGTAAAGTGAGTTTATAGTGCGGAGAGTTCTTCCAAAATGTGGTGAATTTATCCGGTGTGGTGAATAAAATCAAAACTCACCAAAGTGCCCTTATTCGATTTACCATAAATAATTGTACTGCCTGTCGTGATTTGGACGGTGCGTATCTAGAATAAGTAATTTTCACACATGTTAGTGGAGGCATACACCGAAATGTCTTGTTACTGCATTAAAACAATGCTGCCATTGGGCCATTCTATTTAAAATTCTAAAATATTATATCTAATTAGAAAACTGCATACAAATAATAATTAAATTATGTATTTTGTAAATAAAATTTTGAATAATTTCTTTCTTTTATGTTTTATTCCCAAAATGTGGAAATATTTATAATTTTCTGTGCTTTTTGTTCGATCTAAATTATGTAAAATTTGTGTCGGATCCTAAAATTAACAACAGGAAAAATTATTAAAGAATTAATTTAATTCATTCAATTTAATTTCAAAACATTTCAGTACTTTTTTATTATTACAGATTTTATGGCTCGTGCCTTTCAATTATAAATGGGGTTAGGCTAATTGTAAAGGTATTTAGCACCAGTTATCCAAAACCACTTAATTTGTTTCCAAGCACTTCCTCACAACTTACAACTACAAATAAATAGTGCTGCCAAGTTCAAGCATAAATATTAATATGTGCACATGTCAGTAGAGCTTCACTAAAAATAAAATCACTCACTTTTAAAGCAGCATTAGAACGTTAAGCAACGTGGTCTTCTCGATTCAATTCGTGTCATAAATAAATACTTTCGTACAATATTTTGCCTGTCCTATGCACGCTCATTTGTTTAAACAATTAAACCAGAACTTTTGAGTGCTATTTTAAGGACACAGATTAATTTCTTTGGAATATTCAGATATAAATAAAGGCATTAACAGTGGCCTTCATTTACAACAATATTGTTCCAACATTTCTTAAAAGGAAATTTAACAACGTGTCTTTGGAAAAGTCGCCATTTTTTTTAGTAGCAATTTAGTTTTCCCTTAAAATTGCAACTTATGCACCTGGCGATAGATTAAATTGAAGTAACATTTAATAACGTTTGAATTATAAATTTTCTAATGATTTAAACGGTTTGAGGTGTTACAACATGACTTTCTAAAAATTTCTAAGAATAATTCGCACATTTTATCACCATCCATCCGCCTTTTTCGTGTAATATTGTATTTTTTTGTTAATAAAATATGATATTTTTTTGGAATATTAAAAGGCGTCAAATTAATTTTACGGATGTATTATAACTGCGTTTAAATGTTGATTCGTTTCTAATCCAATTTATGCGTTTTAAGATACAGCCACAATTTCTTTATAAGTCTACCTACCTACAGATAATTTGAAATTTATTTTGTAGCAAATATAAAATATGTATATTGAATAAAAATTGTTCCTTTGTTTGTACTGAACTTTAGTTGATTTTCTTCATCTTTCTATATTCTATAGAATATCGACCGCGTTTAATATCATCATTCATTTATGTATTAGCATATTTGAAATATTTATTTATTAATTACTAGCAATATATTGTATTGTAATTATTACAAGCTGTGAATAACATAGAATTTATGCTTGGTGTAGAGTAACACACCAAAGCCTCTGATGGGATTTGTATCCACGACGCTCACACTACCCACTAGACTACCAGGGTACCGTCTATTTTAAATGTTTGTCCAGAATTGAATTAATTTTTTTCAGTTTTTTATGTGGAATTAAATAAATTTTTCTCATATGACACAGTAATTTTTACCCTTAACATCGAAATTTTTTCCCTGTTACCCAAAATATTCCGTACTTTTATAAAACATATGTATGTATCTATGTATGTAGTATTTATATGAAATAAAATGTTCACTTTTAAATCGTGATTATCGCCAAATCGTATTAAATTAAAAATTCATAATTTAGTCCTACAAAATATGATTGATTTAAAAGATACACAGTATATCACGTAATTGAGGAGCCTTTTCAATAGATTTCTTACATAAGTCTTGTGTTAGTCGAAGACATCTTAAAGAAAAGCGAGAAAATATGCTGAAACCCTTCATATTATCTGCATTTGAATACCCACTACCTGGTTACCAAGTAATACATACATTTCATTGATATTACTAAAATGGTGTTGACTACAAAAAAATTATGTGCCCATAACAAGATTCCTGAAATATGTATTTTAATTTTAAAATAAATAAGCCATAAACATGTAGTTTCACAGAACTACAACAATACAGAAGATGTACATGCATAAATAATTGAAGACAAATTTTGTTTTTTGTTTTTAGAAAATCATATCAAATCAGAGAAGCGGCAATTGCCTTTGAAGCTCTGCAACGTAGATGACAAACAGAGAATTCTGTTTTGAATAGGAGTACAAAAAACTACAAGATTTGAAGAGAAATGAAAAGAAATTCAATATTTTTAAATGGAAAAAATAAAATTTACTTAAAGAAACCAAAATCTACGATTTTAAGTATCGAAATTCAAATAAAGAACGTGCTGAATGCAGGTACGCGCCCTTAACAATACAAAGAATTTCTCTGAGGGTACAGACATTGTCTGCCAGCAGTTAGACAGACAGACCTACCTGAAGGCTATATAATGATTATAGTAGACACAACCTAAATAATTATTGGCTAGAAAATCTATACACAATCGACCTGGCTTGCATACACAACTAACTAATGCTGTATGTAGCCTTTGTGACCTTTCTTTTCTATTTCTAGTTTCATTCCCTTTTTTCTCCCATTTCAAATAAAAATTAATGCTTATAAGATGTGTTTAACAATCCCGCAGATAATATTCTAAAGAAGTTCTTTGTTTTCAAATGAAAAATTTCATGTTCATTAATAAAATCTCATTTGGTAGGAGTTTCACTATGTCCGCAACATTTACTATGGCATGTAAATAGAAACGTAGGTCATAAATTTCTTTCTAAGCCCAACTCAAGCAGAAGTATTGAATGTAGAAGTTTAAAATGTATTCAGTAGTCCTTTGGTTGTTAAAGAAGTTAGACGCAGCTGAAGTGTACTAGAATAAAATAAACGAATGCCTACATATAAATTAAAATTTAAAATTAAAACAAAAAGTATTTAAATTTCGTTTTTAAAGTGATTGGATGTTTATTAAACAAAATGTTTAAAAATGTAAGCTTTAAATAAATAATTTCCATAAATTCTTGTGGAGATGAGTATTTATTTCTTAAATAAAATATAATAATTACGTATGTATGTAATTGAATTAATTTATTTTTTATTATTCAGTTGATTTGCTTAATTTTAATTATAAAACTCACTGTGGCTCGTTTTGGCTACGTACCGAAGTTTCATGGTGAGAACAGTGCCATAATCGTAGACACAGACAAGCTTTGGTTAGCGAATAATAATAATATAAGGCAGTGAATTATGCCAACAAAATAAGACTGTCTGCACCATTTCCTTTGTGGCGTCATTATCCACGCTATCGAATCTTACCACCGCCACCACCACTACCACAACAAGTGTTGGCTATAAACACCTGGTCAAAAACAAAACCCTTAACCACTTCCACGACCACCACCATACCCTCCTCTATAAACACTTGGTCAAAAACGAAACCCACAAAACCCTTAACCACTTCCACGAGCACTACCATACCCTCCACTACCAGCACCACAACAACCGGAAGCCCAATCACTTTTATCACCACAACTACAGCTCTGCCCATGAGTTCTATTGCAACTCCTTTACCATTCTTAACAGATGATGAATTTCCCAAAGAATTATTGGATATTGCCCAAAATAAATTGGGCTTAAAGAGTCTCGATGAAATACCCAGTCTATCGGAACTGGGACAACTTTTAGGCACCAACACTCCCAAGGAGACCTTAAATTATATACAACAACTCACCTCAAACGATCAAGGTGTTGCTTTAATGAAAGCCTACATAGAATCTGCAGATTATACCGATAACTCTGGAAATTTAAAGAATAATCACGATGACGACAATTATTATGCAGATGGAATAGGTGACATTGACGAGGCGTTCAAACTCAACGATGAAGGTTTGGTAGTCATAAACGATGAGGATTTAAATGTTGACTATAATGTTTACGAAAAAACCACCACCTTAAAGCCTAGAAAAGCATCGAAAATCATACAAAAGCTTAAGGAATTGCCTAAAACGCATCATGCCAGCTTTATGGAGCGTATTACCAATTTTATGCATTTAAACAATTTATTTGATAAACTCGCCCAGAAAGAAGAAACACAAGTACAGGATAAGGAAGATAATATCATTAGTACAACTGAAATAAGCATAGAAAAACATGCTTCCAACAATGGTTATATCGATAGTCAAACGGAAGCTGTGATAGCAGAGCCTAAAAGAGAAACGTCTAGCAACGCTGTTTTAAACGCACCTCTATTAGAGACAGATCCAATACCATTTAATTATCCTGTGCCCATAAGAGTGGAAAGTTCAACTGTTGCTACAATTACTACAGCTGCGGGCAATAATACTTCAGTGGTACATTTAAACACACCCAAAATCTTAATACCACACGTGCAAAAACTAGCACACGTCACAAAACTGCCGACAAAAGAAATCGAAAATTTCTTGGCTAGCAAACCTAAACTTTTGGAATTGGCCACTAAAGTAAGCCGTTTTCCTTTAGGCTATAACCGTAATTCACCCATGGAGGCTCAAGTTATGTCAGTCGTTCAAAAAGCTATTGAAGAAGATGAGGACTTGAGGAAGCTTTTAAATTCTACACCCACTTTAAAATGAACTATTTACACTAAAAGCTGTTTGTAATGAAAACAAAAAAAAAACATTTTTGTATTAAGGGAATTTACAACTATTTTTAAGGGATGAGAAATAATATTCTTCAATATTCAATAAATAAAAGTGCCTTGATTTTGAATGTTTAAAAAAGATAATAAAAATTAGTTCTTTCGTTTAACTTTTAAGTCTTCCAAGTCATTTTAGTAGCGATTTCGTTTTGTCAACTAATTGTACGCATCCAAAATTTGGCCAGGAGAGTTTTGGATTGCATAGCTAAAATCGACGAATTGATTGTTTAAGAGATAAAGGCGTTCTTTTTAAATTTATTTATTATACAACAAATTAAATTCTTAAAATTTAATTATACAAAGAGGTACTATTTATTCCCTTAAAGGGTTTTAATTAAGTTTGTATCAAATAAGGATATCATAAGCTAACTTGTTAAAAGAAATAATAAAAATAATATTAACAAGTCAAGTTATATTCCAGTGTATTCAATATAAAACTAAAAAAAAAAAAACTCTTTCCTTTCAACGGTATTAATTATTTGGTAATATTTACACGTACAACTTATGAAACTAACAAATTACGATATCAATCAATCGAGGTTCATAGCACACACGACAAATAGGAAAAAAAATCGTATGAGAACTGGTAGGCCTCGAGTAAAAGGAAAACACTTACAGCTACCAGAGAATTAAATTCATAATAAAATTTTATAATTAAATAGGATTATATTCCAATAAATGAAATACAACAAGTAGAGTTTTCCTTTTCTTTTCAATTTTATAAACTAAACAGAAAACAGATTTCAAATGGAAATTGGAGGCATATTTCGTTTTAAACAAGTTTATTATTAAGATTTTGAAACGCCTACCAAGGCGGGACGTATAACACGTTCGTGCAATTTATAGCCCAATTTGGTTACCTCGACAATGGTTTCAGGTTCTACCGAGGAATCAGGCTGCAAAAAAAAAATAAAAGGATTCATTTATTGAAAGAAGCTGCATGTTTATGAAGCAAAGAAGACGTACCTTTTGGAATAAAGCTTCATGCAAATTGGGATTAAATTTCTCATTGAGAGGATTCATTGGCTCAAGACCGTGACGCTTGAATACTTGCAAAAGCGAAGCATTCGTCATGGTCAAGCCCTCATATAAATTCTTCAAATGAGGATTACTATCGTTCAATTGATCCTGCGGCACAGCTTTGGTGGCATGACCCAATATATCAGCCACTTCCAATAAATCTTTGCAGAACGATTGTATGCCAAAGACTTTGGCATCGGCTATTTGTTTATTCAAACGCACTCGCAAGTTTTCACTGTCGGCCAACGATCTACGGTATTTATCCATCAGTTCATCATTTTTCTCTTTCAATTCTTTGACTTCTTTGGTTAAAGTTTCCACACTTTCGCTTAATTTCTTCACTTCATCGCTAACGTGCTGTGCGGGTGCCGCTTGATCTGTTTGTGCGGCGCTTTCTGCTTGTTTTTCGGCAGATTTTTCAGTGCTATACAATCGACTGGCAGCAGACCAGTAACTATTAAATTAAAACACACGAAACTTCATTCATAATTTCTTAATAAAATCAAAACATATCCTCTAATAAATAATACATTATAAATCATATCATGGCTTGGGTTGGTTAACTTATTACGTCACATTCACGTTCTTTACGAAATTAACTTTCAAATCATTATCAGCAGCAGCAACAGCAGCAGCAGCGTAGTTGTTGTTGCTGCAGCTGATGGGTTATGATTCTGATGTTTTTGGACTTACCTCTTCCAGATTTTGTTATTGTTTGACAGCAGAGAAATGAATTTCGTATTTTGCCCATTCAATAATTGTTTTGTGGCCATTTTATGTTTGTTTCTTTTTTTAATATAAAAATTTACAAAAAAAAATGTCGAATGTATCTGCCGTCCAATTTCTTTTACCGCACGTATGATAATTTTTTTTTTTAATGCCACAATATGTTTTTGACACTTGTGTAATCCAATTGGAAAATTTCATAACATGAATTTACAGAGTTGTATTTGTATTTAACAGCGGCACTTTATTAACATGACCGAAATGTTAATAATATGTTTACAATGTTGCCAGGCATTAAAAAAAATTATCAACAAATTCTGAAAAAGAAATCACCAAATTTTCCCAAACTTAGGTTATAACTGAAATCTCAATATCCTATAAGGAATCCAATTACAAGTCTCACGATGATCTTATTGTGTCCTCGCAGCAAGATAATTCTACCACCGTTGAAAGGTGGTAATCTATCAATTTTCTATCTAATCAATCTTCACAATAAACCTTTGCCATATCTCAGAAACCAACAGAGACTGATTCAATTTGGTCAAAATGTTCGTTACAATCATAAACGAATCAAAATCAACCGAAAGATCGATCTTATTGTTCTCAGATCCACAGAATTGTTACTTAAATCGGTAAAGTTTCAATTCTAGATGCTAACAAAAGACTTATCCAAAGTCAACTGTATAGTGAAAGAAAACATTGAAGATGTAAATTCGAAAATTCTTTATAAAAAAAATGTATAAAAACATTGTACATAGTTTTTTATATTATAAAATTATACGGAAACAATGCAATTATTTAAAATAAATTAAAATTTTATTATTTTTATTATTTTTTGTGTTCCATGCATAGATACAAAGCATCCATCAACTGACAACAAGCAACAAGCATTGTTATTTAGTAAAAATAAAAATAAATTAAATAAAAAATAAATGAAATGAATTAGAAAAACATAAATTAAAAATGTCTGAACCACCATACACGATCTGTAAATATATAATTCCTAAGAAAAGTCAATTAAAATGTTTGATCACATTTTATATTGATAACAAGTTAATAAATGCACAATAAATTATTGCTAACAAATGAATAAAGGGAAACAAACTATAAAAATATGTATGAAAATAACTTAATAAATAAAATTTAGAATTAAAAAAATTTTAATTTTAAAATTATTTAATAAGTGTGTGTGAATAGTAATTGAAATATTGCTGCACGATTCTTTAGCGATGTTAAACAAAACAAAACAAACAAAAAAAATACAAACAAATAAACAGACAGAAATAAATTCATAAGCGATTAATCATTTTTTCTCCACTTTTTTTTTTAATTTTATATATGTATGTACGTATGTGTGTTTATTTTACTAAATTTTAAACGCATTTTAATTGTTTTTCACATTTTTTTTTCTTGCTTGGCTTTTTCATTTAGAATCAAGAGGAAAAAAGTTTTCAAGTTTTTTTAGAGTGTGTGCACACTAAACGATTGACTGTCACGTTCAAGTTTAAATTAATTGTTTGTTGTTTAATGTAAACAAAAAAAAAGAAATAGAAAGAATAAAAACCGAACATTTTAATTTTATTTAGCAGTTAGTTAGTAATAGTTTTCTTATTACATACAAACATAATATACATACATACATATGTATACATCAACTGTACTCTATAAATATTTTAAGTTTAATTCTACTACCACATACATACATACAATGTGTCTTATTTATTATTATTATTGTTTAGAATGAATTTTGAAGTAATACAAAAAAAAAAAAAAATGAAATAAAATAAAACAAATACACATTTTTTAATTGTAATATCTCGTTTACCTTAGTTTAGTTTTGTTTTTTATATTTTTGTATTCTTTTCTATAAAAGTTCAATTAATTGATATCGAAAATAATATTTCAAAATAAAATGTCAATATTTAGAATTGACATCAACTCGTTTCAATATTTTATTTACACACTGTATAACTAGTGGCGTTGGTGTAGATGAACACCCTACCTGACGGTATAAAGAAAGTCATCTTATTATAACCACAGTCTACACATACACATCACAAAACAGTTATAAGTGATGAGAGAGGGAGAGAAAACCGTACAACAAGGCATAAGAACATAGAGGAAGTGTCTTCTGATAGCCCAATAATCAGTTGAAAAACTAATGGAATAATAATAATAATGTAGGCCCACTACAATCTAAATATTGTACTTTTAATGATTTTTTTTTTTTTTTTTTGAGAAAACAGTGTATCTAGAAAACACATTCGACAGCTACATCCTTACAAAGCAGTACCATTCAAAAAAATTTTGCATGCATTAAAGTGCTTTAGTCTTCTAGTGGTGTACTTATTCACATACTTCTCGGAGGATGCTGCTGTGACCAATCCCTCAGTCCCAATAGTTTATTGTACCCACTGTTGATTCGTAGCTGCTCCAGCAATTCGATTTGTATTGAAAAGTTAATTTTTTTTATTGATCGATTTATTAATCGACTTTATTTGAAATATTAGTGTTTGCTGCCGTAATTATAGTAATTTTTATGCGTGTCTTTTACTTTAGTTAAATATGGTTGTAATAAATACAAAACTTATTTAAATTTATCACCAATAATTAAAAAATTTATTAATTTTTTTTTTTTTTGAGAATTAAAAACCTTCAATAAAATCCTTGTTTCCATTGAAAACTAAGGTTAAACGAATACCACGCCCATCAAACACGATTAAATTAAAAAAAAAGAAAGTAATAATTCAATAATTAAAAATAAAAACTTTTACTTTCTAATAGAGACGTTAAAAAAAAAAAAAATCTTTTGTAAATTATAAGAAATTAAAAAGTCCCCCCGCCAAAAAAAAATCTTAAAACACTTGTTGTTTTGTAAACATTTTACCACACAATCAATACAACATCTGAGAAAGAATTCAAATTTCTAAGAGCAAGAGCGGAACGTAAAGACATTTTTATGCTCTGCAAAAAATCCAACATCCGTATCGACGATATACATAAGATTTAATTAACCCTGATCACACTTGTGAATGCTCAACTATAAACACAATTACAAATACAAATTCGCGTCTGTGATTAGGTGAAAAACTCTGTGCATAAATTACACTCTTCTGTCCATAGGAACGAGTGACCGTACAAAAATGTGTTTAGAGATTGAATTCCATGGAATTCTGTGGTGGTAAAGCAAAGTTTTGTTCAGGTTAAATGTAAATTTCGGGAGAGTATGAATTTTTTATATTCCTCCAACACTAACACCACCATCACTATGGTAAGGTAATGATATACAATATTCGATCGGTCTCAGTCGCACCGTTAGGAAGTAAATTTTATTCCAGTCTGTCAATCAGTCAATCTGTCTATCAGCTGCTTGCTATATACTTCATATGTATATACGCCGATATAATATATCGTTCGGAATCTATATCTCTACCTCTCAAATTCTCAAAATATGTAAATTTTATTGTCTCTTTTCGTTTTTTTTGGTTTTGGTTTTAGGTTTTTTCTAATTCTATTTGTATTTTTCATAAATACTTTCAATTTTAACAACTTTTGCTTTGGTTTTTGTCTATTGAGTGAGTGTAGTAGCATAGGCGCGATCTAATCGTTCTATATAATCGTCTCATATGTACATACATACATACATTCGTACATATGATATGATATATCCCACTAATACAATAAATCTATGAGATATTTAAAATGTTGTTGTTGTTAATTCTTGATTTTTTTTTTTGTAATATATTTTTTTTTTTTTTGTTTGGTTACTGTTGTTGTACAATAAGATTTTGTAGGTATTTTTCTACACAAATTATTTGCATTTTATTTAATATGGAGCAAGAACAACAATAACAATAAACTGTTTGAATACGCTACAGCATACCCTTCATATGTATGATATAAATACATACATATGCTTTGTTAACAATAAAATTATGTAAAATATTGAATTCAATACCTAATTGAGCACACGCTTCAAGATTAAATGACACATAAGCTTCGCCTGATAGCACAACTCCTTTAATTGATCTTTGAATCTTTGCCTGAAAGATTATTTGAACGGAGGTAAAAAATATTTCTGGTTTCATAAATAAATGGGAAGTAGAGTGTGCGCCTACTCTGCTAAGTTAAGACTAGACTTGCCTCTTGAGTAATCTAGAAGCCACAGAAAGAAACGTGTGTCAGAGGACCTATTCCTAAATCGTGCAGTGTTCCTTGGTGAAGAATCACTCCTTTTTTAAACTTAAGGATTAAACTTTAGTCTCATCCATATCTATCAGATTTCTGTGTAATGATATAGTCCGTCCAACTCTATTTTCAGTATTGGTTACTTCTCGGTTAAGTTTCAGGCGCTATATTTCTCTTGGTATTTAGTATCAATCTCAGCAACTTTACGAGGTGGCTGACGAACAGTTTAAGTAAAAGCAACCATTGGTATGGAATGATTAACTGATAGTTCCGTTTTCCATCCTCGTTAATAGCCATATGCCAGTATATTTCATAGTATCGAGAGCTTAAGATGTAAACGAAGTGTGTAATAAATGATGTCCTCCGAAATGCCATACAAATTATTAATGATACGGTACCAGTTCCGACACCCTAATTTATATACTTATGTACATACGTACATAGTTGTTATAGGGTTCAATTATATTCGTTGGATATCTTAATAATATAGTTTAAATAAAAACTGTTTTGTGTTTTATTTTTCTGTGTGTTTTTGTATACAATTTTAAGATTATTTTTGAATAAATTTTTATTTTGATATTTTTTTCATGCATTCGAACGCATCAGTTGAATTTTGACTTTAAACGTGAACAGTTGTGTTTTGTGAAATTAAACAATTAAATTAATAATTAAAATTAAAATATTAAATGGAAATTAATTCTAAATTAATTTAAAAAAAAAAACACGAATAAAACATTTTAAATAATTTCTTAAAACAAAAATTAGAAATTCTTGAATAAAAAACCGAGAATAAAAATTCAAATAAAAAGCTAATACTCGTATAATAGAAAAATAATAATAATTTACTTTATAAACAAATAAAATTTAATTGTGTTTTCTGTGTTAAAGACCTGCAAAATGCAAAATCATTAAATATTCTCAAAAAAAAAGGAAAGGAAGAACACAACAACAACAATTTATTTAAATTAAATAAAATCCTTAAAAATCTCTTCAATTAAAATGAAAGAAGAAGATTTAGCCATGGCGCGTTCTTTAGTTGCCGAAAGCCAGGAACAATCATCATCACCATGTACTTCGCCTGCACCTTTAAGACGTACTCGAGTACAGGATTTAATCGAGAAGAGAAATCAATTTCGGTAAGTGGAATAACGAATTTAAAAACAAAATGCTACTAAATGCTGCCATCTAAACAATTAAATTTAATATTTCTCTCTCTCTCTCTTTATTTATTTTCATAAGTAAATTTATATATTCGTCTATACACATACATATGTATATGTACATATGTATGTATGTAATTTATATTCTTTATATGGATCTATATGAGTATATACTATTTGTAATTGTTTTTACATACATATGTATGTATGGACGTGTGAGCATACGTATGTAAATGTGTATTTATTTGTTAATTATTTTGCATTTTGGCCTGTGTTGTATTTTTGGCTGTTTAATGTTTAATTTTAGAAATTGTATTGATCGTGAATACTTTTGTTTGCCATAATTTATGAGAGTGCTTCCTGTGGTAAACAAAACAAACAATTGTAAAGAAAAACAAAAACTGCAAACAATAATTTTATGAATGAATTGATTTTTTTTTTTTTAATATTTTTCTTAATGTTATGTATTAAAAACGTAAATAATAAAAAATTTTTGTTTGGAATAATTACAAAACATTATCAAGATTAAAATAACCATTATTACTTATAATAATTTTAATTTAAAAAAACTATAAATTATAAAATTAATTCACTTACTTTAAAATAAAACATTTGAAAAGTCGAAACTAATTTTAAATCTAATGAAATATGGGTACTTAACTTTTTACGGCCGTTATTTGTACAATAATAGCACTGGTTGTAGTATTTACGAATTGTTTGCATCTGGTAATGCCTTAAACGCTTTCCTGTTAACTGTATGTTTGCTAAACAAAGCTTAACTGTTGTATAGTCAATATTAAGGGCTACCAGATGACTTAGAGTACCAAAAAAAAAGGCAAACGTGGATGCATTATGTACATAAATAATGAAAACATATATTGTGAATAAATCTGTGTGGTTCAATACAAACACAATAACTGATTAAAGTGAAATTTAAAGATGAATGTACATGTCAAAACTCGTTTAAACAAATGATAATTAAGGCTAAACATATTATTACAATTCTGGAAAATGTATTACTATTATGTAGTGTGTGGAGGATTTTTAAAAAATGCTAAAACTACAACATTCTTTAATAAATTCCCAAAAATAAATCCATTGAATCGTTTTGTTTCACGGATTTCTTTGTTATTCTGCGAATGATATCGTAACATGCCAATACATATGGCAGCACTCAGCTGACAGCTGATATAGACACATTCATTATTGTGTGGTATGCCTCTCTCTCACAATTATTTGTTGGTTTTTTTGTGTTGGTCTTTTGTTATTTCTCTTAGCCTCGCGTACTAATAAAGGAAAATAGTTGAAGAATTTCTACAAAAAAATAAATCAAATAAATCCGAAAATCATAAAGTTTATCAAAAACGTGTGCTCTTGCGGTAATAAATCTTTTCAAGAATAAACAAATTTGTGTTGCGATTTAAGCCAATTTGTTTAAAACTTAAAGATAAAAAGTTTTTTTTAAAAAAGTGAAATTTTTCCAACATTAATACACAACGAAAGAGTGTTTTTTTTCGTTTTGTTGTTTCTGTAAATACATGACGAGTGCTGTGAGAAGATAGAAAGAGCGAGAGAGAGAGAGAGAGAGCGTGTTAATAAAAAGGTGTATCTGTGTGTGCACGTGTGTATATGTAAGCTTAGTGAGGTGGTCAAGTTTTGAAGTTTTTGACGTTTTTTGTACTACCAAGTAACCCAATAAAAAAAAAAAAACAACAACAATTGAATTCGTAAACACATGTATGCGTCGTACACTTGTTTCGTTTGTAAACCATTTCTAATCATTCCAAGTAAACAACAACAACAAAAGCAAATGCTTAAAGTAATTAATAAATAATACGAGTTGTTTTACTTTACCACCACAGTTGATATTTTGTTTTTATCATTCACCACCCCACCAACACACACAGAAGTTGTTATTATTAATGAGAGAGTGTCGTGTTTTGTTTACAAAGTGATTGCACAAATAGTGAATACATTGGGTGAGAGAGAGGGAGAGAGTGAGTGCGAGGACGAGTGAGTGCGTAATAAAGATTAAATAATTTTACTCTGTTGGGTGTCCGTCCCTTCGATTACAATCAATTAACAAAAGTGTTACACAAAGAAAATCATGTCAAAATCACAAATAAATGGGGTGTACTATGCCGGCAGCAGCAGCGCCAATAGTAGCAGCAGTGATAGTAATAAAACATTTTCAGCTACTCATTCTACCCCCACTAGTGTTGGAGTCACTGCTGCTTTGGAATGCAAACCGTCATTAACAAATGCTGCAGCGGCAGCAGCTAAAGACAATTTAAGCGTTAATCGCTTAAATGCAGGCGGAAATGCTTCATCTGCACCTGGGCCGGGTGGTACAAATTCATCGCCTGATGTCGAAGCAATGAGAGAGTGGTGGTAAGTTGAACAACTTTAGTTTAAGAAACCTCAAAACGAAAATACTGTGAAAGGAATTTGCAAGATTGTAAACCAAGTTGAAAAGATAGAAGGCGTTATAGGTTATTACGTTACTGCAATGTACTGTACTGCCGCAAATGTCACTTCTGGTAGAAAAAGTGTGGCGAACAATGCGAATTAATTGATTCCACGACGTTCTCAGCAATTGAAATTTTTGATTTGTCCCTATATCCATATAAACTTCGACTCTTGCAGAAATTAAAGCCAACTGACTGATTCACAATCCTGTAAATGTACTGATAGACTGCTAGATCAAATACTGAGTTTATGTAGTTTATTCCCTAAGATTAGAGCGCAGCATTTTGCAAATTACTGCCGAAATGTTCGACACCTTTCGGGCGGTCGAAAACTACCTCAAAAGGATCAATTGTTGTAATCAATTTAAATGTCATTTGATATCAAATATAATGTCAAGGTTTAATACTTTTTGGTGTGTGTGAGTATGTATTTTTTTTAACTTTATTTGCAGTTAAGTTTTATGCGTAAATATCACAAAAAGTTCAAGTTCAGAAAGAAGAAAGTAAAGTAAACTTTATCACGATTAAATGTGAACAAAAACAAATTTAATCGATCAAAAAACCCATTTCATAATTTAATTGTCTGCATATAACATCTAGTAAAATGTGTTTTTAACCAATTATGGTCAATAACACAAAAATCTTATCTAGACAGAGAGCCGTGTCAGTACCATTGATTGTAGAGAAGAGTATGCTATTTTTCTAGCAACCTATTGACTTCTTATCGCTTTTGCACAATTGAGCAAAACGTTAAAGAGAAGTAAACAAACAATAAAATTAATAATAATAACAATATATGCTGGTCATCATTTATATTTGATTAAAACAATGGATCTGTAGAGTATAAAAATATAAAAATTATCGTCACTGAACAAAGGTTTTTTTGTGTTTTATTGTGATGCTCTTGGAAAACTAACACATGCGCCTTACGCCACCACACTCTTTTAAAGTTAAAAGGTGTTTTTGCATAGCTCAATTTCCTTTTTTCCTGTGTTGCCAGAGAGAAAGAAAGTATGAGAGGAAGAGACAGACAGAGAAAGAAAGAGAGTGGATATACAAAATGAGAGCTGTTGTATGATAACGGTTTTAAATATAAACAATAGAATTTCCCGCTTTTAAGCAGTTCATTTCGAAAAATTCCGTAAGAAACGTTAAGGGCTTCAGGCAAATAAATAATCATTTTGAATTATTTTGTTTATTGTTATTAATAATACAATAATTTTTACAATATACATTTTAAATACATAAGAAAGTTCTCTCACCGAGTGTTGAAAACATATTAAACAATCCAAAGCATTTGTTCTTGCATTACGTTTCGTTACGGTTTCAATTCGATACAATTCGTTTTAATTTGATTTGATTTTCTGAATTCATTAAGTGAGCGTGTGTGATGTGGTGTGGCACGTTTCTAATGTTCTAATGTTTTTGATTTGATTTGATTTGAAAAAATAAAAAAAAGTCAAGCGAGCGTATACTTTATAATTTGAGACGTGAGTAATGTGTAGTGGCTGGCTGGCTGACAGCCTAGTCTGAGGTATTTTCAATTGATCTTTGTTGTGCCCAGCATAGTTTCAGACTTCCCGCCTTTTAAGAGTCAATTAATTGGCGAAACTTGTTTACGACAAAACTTGAATACGCGAATGAACGCAGTTAATCAATAGAATACAGCAGAATATAAATTATACACCAACAGCAGTAGCAATCGCAGCATCATTAACTTCTGTGACCATATTTTGTAAGTAATTTTATTAATATTTTTTTGTTTCGTTTTGTAGTTATGTTCACAGCCTATTTTATAGCAAAAAATTAATATTTATAAGATTTAAAATTATGGCGTGTGATTGCATATTTTGTATTGATTATATACAATGCAGTCGTACATACTTAATTAAATTACTTACATATTTGTCTCGTTATAAATATTAATATTATAATTTTTTTTTCGTTTCTATCAATCAAAAATAAATTTTATATCTAAGTGTGTAAGAAATTAAATATCTGGAAAATTAAATTATAATTGCATATAATTCTCCTAATTGTTACCCTCCTCCCCCCATCAGTTTATAGATTTTCTTACGTGCAAATACTTTCAAAAAACGCTACAAATTAAAAAAAAAAAAAATACGAATTAAAAATTGAATAAAAACTGCTTTGAAAGTCACGATTTTGTTTGCTTTTTTTGTGGATTTAATTCTATAATTATCTATCCATCTTTATTTAATATTT
The DNA here is from genome assembly GCA_014635995.1 of Sarcophaga peregrina. Classification (NCBI taxonomy): domain Eukaryota; kingdom Metazoa; phylum Arthropoda; class Insecta; order Diptera; family Sarcophagidae; genus Sarcophaga; species Sarcophaga peregrina. The sequence continues at coordinate 13,479,875 of CM025793.1, read as the reverse complement.
TCTTTATGTAATCAATTCTTCTTCTTCCGATATAGAATTTTATTTTAATTTTAATTTTATCTTCCTTTTTTTTTGTACTTGTTGCAAATACATAATGTTACCAACTAAAATTATTTTAAAGAAATCGTTCTTAATGATTTTGAATTGAAAGATCCTTTTGTAAAAATACTGCCAGCTTTTCTCCTTATCACGATTCTAAGTGGAAAGTCTAGACAACTGCCCCAAAAGTTGTGTTAAAGTAGGAGCCTAAAAAGAAATCATATTTGTGCTAACTAACAAGCTAACTTCTCATGGCTAATTATATTATTTAAACTTTTTATTAAATATGGTATCCTAATGAGTGTGTAATTGTAATTGCAAAAATATAAAAAAAAAAAAAAAAAATGTGGCTTAGAGATTATTGTTTTGGTGTGTTATGGTTGTCAGTTGGTCACATTACTGCCTGAAATCACCATCTTGCAGTCTCTCTATCTCTCCTGCATTGATATGCATTTCTGCTTGAGGAATTTCAGTCACGTTTAAATAAGAACAAAAAAAGGGTATCGTTTCAATTTTCATTCTAGAAAATTTATTCGGCAGTCAGACAGGCTGTCAGCCAACGCTAGTTGGCCAATCAGCTAGTCAGTGAGTCAGCCAGGTAATGTTATTCGTAAGAGTGAAGTGAGTTAGTCATGATGTGCCAGTTTAAAATTATCACAGTAACCGCCGCCAGACTTTGATCGTAAAAGTTTTAAGATCAATAGCAGCATAAATGTGTAACTGTGTAATGGTTGCAAGTTATATTTATACATACATAAGTATTGTTCACCTAACTGCGGATTCTGGTTTTGGGTAATTTTCCGTTTAATCACTGCAATTAAATATTTATTATTGAGTTATTTTAGTTACGTTAACTATTTATTGTACAATTTCTGTGTTCTAAGCAATTAAAGTAAGCACACGAATTAAGTTTGTGTTTCTAAATCTGTTTCCAAGCAGAAATTTATAATTTGATGGAGAGATTTATTCAAGATATGATTAAAGTTATACGCCCATTTTATTTATTTTTTACTTAAAATCTTTACTATTCTTTTTTCTTTTTTGTGATGTTTTGTGCAAATACTTGATTGTACAAAATATCGTTTCGTTTATTTTAATTGTCTTCCTATAAATTTATTTAAAAAAAAAAAAAAACGCTTTATAATCCTATAAATGCTCAATTAAAAATGAAAACGTCAAGTTCTCTTTTATTGCCATACTCTCAATCTGATGTTTTAAGGCATCAGTCCGTTGTGAAACCAATGCCAGTTGATAAAAGAAATCTCAATTCTTCTTTCAACGAGAGAGAACGAATGGAGATAATAATAGTCGGAGTGATCGTCATAATAATTGTGATGGCAATTAAAAGATTTGCAGCTTATCTGTCTCTTTTTGCTGAATCGTGACTTTATAACTGAAAACATACTTCGTAATTGTTCTGCAAATAATCATCCCTAGAGATGGGACACACGTGTGTGGCAACGATTTTTTATTAACCCTGGAAAAACGAAGAGATTCCCTTCTTTCAAAATGGGTAAGACATTTTACTTTATTTTACCAAAACTCAATCCGTTGTAGTAGCGGTAAACACATGTTAGAAAACACATTATTAAGAGACTTAGCCCTTCGTTTTATGTACGCAGCCGAAAAGTCTCTAAATAGACTTCGAGCGAATGGCCGCCCACGCTTGAGATGTAATTATATTTAAAAATATAAAAATTTAGTGGAAATTGTTGTTATTTTCACAAAATTAATTAAGCTGTTTTGTTTCTAAGGGATGTGGTCACACCTGATAATTATTAACACAACAATAACAAACAAAAAAAAAACAATTATTATTTATAATTGATATCAGCTGATAATCGATATTATTTATTTACTTCTTCTTCTCTCTCTCTCTCTCTCTCTCTCTCTCTCTCTCTCCCTTTCTCAGACTGTCTCAAAATCTCTTCCGTTGTATCTCTAATAACTCGGAATTACTTATTTCTGCACAAATGAGTGTTTATTTTTTAATTCGTTTTTTATTTTTGTTTTTTAGTTTTGATGAGATGTCTTTATATGATAACAAAATTGATTAAAAAAATAAAAAATAATGACAAATGAACTGCAGACCAAACACTAGTTTTAGAAAATGCTAAACAGCTGTTTTGATTAGAACTTAAAAGTGTTTGTTGTTATATTTTCTGAAATAGAGAGCAGAAAAACAGAGAGCAACATCAATAGAGTGATCGCAAGAGCTTTTAATTTATTAAGAAAATGACCGTTAAAAAAGTACATTTGTTTGCATTATTTACAATACATGCAGACATGCATACATACATACATACATACATACATTTCAAATAATTTTCAGTGTAAAGATTTTGTTTTTATTTTTTGACTATTAAAGCTGTGTTTGGGTCGATGTTTTGTAAATAAATTTCATTGCGGGTTTATTGCTATTGCGGGCTTTTTTTATTTGCTTTGCTTTGCTTTGCTTTCATTCTGTTGGTTTTGATTTTGTTATACATTGTTGTTGTTATTGTTATTGTTGTTGTTGTTATGATGTTGTAATTTATTTTTTGTGGCTGAAGTGCAAAGTTTTGTTTTTAAAATCTTAAAAGTAGATTTAGATTCAGTTGATCGTCGTCACTTTGAGGTAAAGGTTGATTTCATTGTTTTATTTTTGTGATTTTTTAACGTTTCCTTGTGATATTATTACCACAACAACAAGTGTTTCTCATCTGTGTATTAAATTCTATCGGGGTGTCGTTTTTATTTAATTTTAAGAAATCGTGCGATAAAATTAAACAAAATCCGGTGTTTTTCTGCAATATTAATTTAATTTTTGTTTTTTTTTATTAAACTTTTGTATAAATTATTGCCATCATTTGTGTTTTTCTGGTTAAAACATATTTTTTGTTTTTGTAGAAACGGGTTGATACAATATAAGCTGAGCTTAAAAGCTAAATAAAATCAAAAAACAAATTTTTGTGTAGACCAAAAAAAATGTTTGTTTTTCTTTTTGTTTTCGTTTTTATTATTTTTTTTTTGTTTTTTGTTTTTTTTTTTTGCGGTTATTTAATATTGTTTAAGCGTTATGTGTTTTATAAAGCAGCTTAAATTATTTAAAAAAATGTTGATGTTAAATTATATTTTTTTTTACAAGTTTTATTATATTAATGATCTTTCAGCCTTAATAAGTGTTTAATGAGGGTTATAAGAGCTAGTGGATAAATAACATTAATGGTGTTAAGAATAAGTTTTTTTTTTTTTTGTGCAAATATAACCATAAAAAAACTGCTGATGTTGTAACGTTTTAACTTGATTTCGTTTATTGCAAGTGTAGAAGTAAAAAACAAGTCTTGGCCATATGCAGATTTAAAAATGTGTTGCAATTACCGTTTTTTTTTTTGTATAAAATAATTCAATTTACATGCAAAAACGCATGGAATAGCTTTACGATATTTAAAAGCATTTCTGGTTGTTCAACAATAACTATTAGGATATCCTCACCAGATTTGATCAATAATAACTAAATTGTCCCGTTTGTTTGGCTATGAGCACATTTTATATTTCTATTAATCGTATTACAATTGAAATTATGGGAGATCCCTTCTATTATGGGAGATCCTAACGTTCTAATCTGTTTTTTGTTCTCATTTGTAAAGAGTTTACTTGCTCGTTTATGGTTTTTTATTTTTTTTTATCTTAAAATCATCATCATCAGAATACAATCAAACGATTACTGTTAATTTAATGAATTTACAAAAGCTTTCTCTTTTTTTCTTGTTTAACGGTGAACGAAGAGCAAAAACATAAACATTGACATTGTGTGTGTCGTGTTGTATTGTGTCGTGTTGAATTGTGACGACATCCATCCACCACCATACTTATGTATATACATACATAGTTTGAAGTTCTTGTAAGACATTGTTAAGGTTACTTTTCTTGCTGTCGGTCGGTCGGTCAGTCAGCCAGTTAGTCAGTTAGTAACAATCAATACAATACCGTTACCAGCAATTGTTGTTGACATTAGTTTACATACAATAACCACAACAGTAAATAATTTGTAAACAAAAATTCCCTTTACATATATAAACAACAACAACAACAACAATAATAATAATATTTGGCAAAATTTGTTTCGTTTCAATTCCAAAATGTTTCTCTCACAATTTAAATATTATTTACTCAACATCATCATGACATTCATTCAAATCAATTTACGCATGCGTATGTATTTTACACAATCAAACAACACAAGTGTTGCGTGAGCACCAGTGTGCTAAAGTTTATAAAGTGTAGAAGCAGCAGCAAGAAAAACCTATTAAACTAAATACATACATACATACATATGTTTGTACGTATGTATGTACATATGTATGTATGTATGTATGTATATACGTATGAGTATGGTACTCAGTTTGTAGATATTTTTGCGTATAATTTTTCTTTGATTTAAGCATTTAATAAAGTCAGTCTCCTCATTATAAACGTAGTAGGTATGTATTGCTCAATTGGCCAACTTTTAGCAAATAAATTGTTAAGCATGCTAAAAAAGTGGTGGTAGGGAGGAAAGGGGAGGGGCGGTCAGGTGAGGTGAGGTGAGGATATTTTGCAATTTGTTTTTGTTTTTGTTTTTTTTTATTCCAATACGTAACATCCATCCATTTGAATGAATATTGTTTTTCCTATTTTCCTTTGAAAATTTTCATTCGATTATTTAACTTTCATTTCTGATATTCATTCATAATGATTGAATGAATCATTTTCTTTTTTATTGTTTTTTGTCTCTTCTTCTTGCTTTTTAACTTCTTTGTTTTTTTTTTAATGATTTATTACATTCACTATAAAACATTCGTTATAATGTTTATGAGAGTTTATAATCATATTTTATTTAATTTTCATTTTATTGTTTGTAGAACGAACAATAGCACAAGGATAAATTGTGTGTTTTCTTTGTCGATTATAAAAATTAAAACAATAACGAACATCATTTCCGTATTGTTTACATGAAATTTAAGGAAAATTTTAATTAATCCATTATTATAAATATTGTTGTGATTTTCAATTAATATTGTTTACCTAATATTATGAAACCTTCAGAAATTTTCCAGGAAAAGAACTTTTCTAAGGAGAAATGAAAATAAAAGTCAGGCTAAGAAAAATAAAACATTTCATTGAGAAACATTAAGCACAACATGTACAGGGGTGATCATTCTAATTGTAAGCAGAGAATGCATATGAAGCACTGAAACACAATTTCTTTTCCATTAGCTAAATACAGGGTGTACATTTTGCAGGTGTCTGATGAAGACTTTTTAAACGCAATCTTCTTTGCACTACACCTAGTACAATTTTTTTTTTGTTAATTATTAAAAAAATGTTGCTAAAGTTTTAAAAACAGTTGTTGGTTCTCATTAATTTTGTAATATTTTCTAAATTTAGAAGTAAATTGCAGGCAATTTAACCTTAAAACTACACAAGGTAGGGTAGTTATCTTCTTTGCAAAATTTTACAGTGGCTAAGGCTAATTTTCCATTGCCACACACATACATATGTATGTATTTAATTTACAAATTAATGTCAAGTTTAAAATAATTTATACATTTTTAATTTTTTATTTAGAAAAACAAAACAAAACCAAACCAAACCAAACAAAAAAAAAACAAATTAGAAATAAATATGTACGTGCCAATAATAACTTCTAAAAGACCAAAAAGGAAAAGAAAACATACTCGTAGTACATAAATATGTATTTAAGAAACACTACCACCATCAAAAAACGAAAAAATAAATCAACTCGATCGTTAATTGTTATTGTTTAAATTTCATCTCAGGGTGGGTGGGTGGTTAGTTGTAAACATACGAGTATGTGTAATAACGACCACTAAATGTTATTCAAATGTGTGTATGTGCATGTGTATTTGTGTGTGTGTAACATTATAATGTTAAGTATGGAGAAATTGTTGTTGTAAAGGGAATTGAATTTTTTTTTTTTTTTTTGTTGTTTATTATGCTCTAATTCTCTTAGACAAGTAAAAATCGGTGAATTTTTTTTTATTAACTGTTATTGGTTTTTTTTTCGCTTTGCGTTTGATTTGTTTGCGGTTTGTTTACAGTGAATTTTCGTTCTTGTTTTGTTGTTACTTTTCTTTACTTTTTTGGTACCTATGTATGAATATATGTGTTAATGTTTATCTGTGTTAGCGCGGTCAATAACCCTTTTGTTGTTGTTTTATTTTAATTAACATATTTTCTTTTGATTTGTCGTACGGAAAAAAGGTTTTTACCCTAAAATAGCGGTACATATTTGAAATGGAATATTTAAACAATTTTAAAATTCAATTTTATTGAAATGACTGGCCGTTGTTATTCTGTTTGAAAAATTTTCTTTTTTAAATCATTTTACATATTTCATTCAATTCAATTTTCAATTTATGCATAAAGAAAGCAATAAAGAAATAAAGGAAAAACACAGTTTAAGAAGAATAGAAGTTTTGTTTTGTTTTATTTCTGGGTAATTTTCGTTAATTATACCGGAACTAAACTAAACGAAGCGATTGAAAATCATTGATTATAATTATAGTTGTTGACTTTGTGTTATTAACAATTTCAAAACTACATATTATTATGTGTTCATACATACATATGTATATGCATATGCATATCAATATCATTTTAATTTTAATTTATTTATTGTCCGTGTATTTATCTAAATTTTTTACACTTCTTTTCAAGTGTGAATAGGTATTTGTTGTGTTTCTTTTTTTTTCATAGTTTGGTTGTATTTTCCCAGAAGCATCTAGGGTTTAAAAGGAATGTTGTAAACTCTTGTTGTTGTTGTTGTTGTTCATCTCATTTTTGCAAAACATATGTATATTTTGTTTGTTGTGATGATGCATCATCATGTTATGATTATCTGTTAAACAGATCAAGGTTATGTTGTTGTCTTTTTTTAGTTTTTCTTGTTTTTGATTCACTTTTTTTTGTAAACCAACCAACTTACTACTGACCAACCAGTAGCATCTTTTGTTTAAAACAAAAAAAAAAAACAGGTTGTTTATTATTTTGTTGTTGTTATTTTAAATTTTTTATTAACTTGTCTGTTAGCCATCATTTTACGAAGTTTGAAAGAGGAATTCCTATGGAATTTCATAAATATTTTGTGTTTTTATTTCAATTACGGTTCGTTGCGTTTAGATATTGTAACCATTTTGTTTAAACGCTTAAAGGAACATAATTTAAACGTGTTTAACATGATAGTTTAGCCTCTAATGACCTTGATTTTTTTCATTTCGTTGATAGAATCTTAGAGTATAGCATTGTTTCTTTATCTACTTATGCCATTTAGACAGGGATTTTTTCTATTACATCTATTGCCGCTCTTGGAACCATAATTCCTCCTGATTTATATGCCATATGAAGTCATGGAAACTTCGATATTACGGATGCACTACTCCCACAAAAGCCACGTTAGACGTTTGATGTTATATTTCGCACATATAATGGCATCAATAGGTCCCAATCACACTTTCTTTTATGTAAATTTAAAGATTGGAAGCGCTTTAAAAAATATTGAATAGAAGTTTTATATTAAAAAAAGAAAGACTCAAAAGTCAAGTTCAAATGTTCTTTTTAGTTTTTTTTTTTTTTTGGTTTAAAAAATTGTAATAAATTGATGATGAATAGCCATCAGTGAGTTATGGCGTGTTTAATAATTCTAAAAACCTTATAAGCTCTTTACACAATGACATTAAAAGATCATTAATATAATATATTGTCTACAACGACAAAAACGTGAATTTTTTTTAATAAATAAATATAGATTTACATTAATACTAACTATCATCAGGTATTTGAAGCTTAAATAATAATAAAATCTAAATAATAATAATAATAAAAACAAAATAACATCAAAACATATAAACTCTAAAAATAAAATACTATGGCCTGTGTATCGGACATTGATTTAGCCACATTGCACAAAACGCGCCTGGAAGAACGCTTAAATTATAAATTATCCTTTCAACCGAATCATCACCATCGTCCGACTCAAGAGCAGCACAATCACAACTATGATGGCTTTAGTAGCATGACACGTTTGTGTTTGCAACGTAATGCCACGATTGATACACGTGCCACCACTGTTAACGCAACATCAAATACAATAACAAATTTAAAAGATTTAAATGGAAATTGCGTCATGGACAACTTAACGAATAAAATAAAACATTTAAATTTCATAAGTAAACAGAAATTACTACTCAATCGCGGCGATTCTTCATCCAGTTTGGATGACGACGAAGATTTTTCGTACTTCACGTCCAGCACCCGCAGGCGTAGATCGGGAACTTGGCCGTAAGTTATTCAATTTTATATTCTTATTGTTTAACGTAAAAATCTTTAAGAGTGACACATACAACCCGCCCATTGTTTCGATAATTAATGTCTTGCAATAGCTTCACAGTGTTAAATGATTAAATGATATTTTTTTTTTCTTAAAATTTTTATTACTTCAATAGAATAGAAAGCAATTAAAATAAAATAATTAAGTTTAAGTACTAATTTTATATTTTTTAACGAAATACAACAAAGTTCTTTGCTCTTGAATTTTTTTCACTATACACTCATGTGTATAATAGTAGTAAAATTATATTGAAAATAATTTCACAGTTATTGGCCGTAAATCATGTTACGGAACTGATCCTAAGTTCTATTTTAAGTACTATTTGCTGTTTGCTATTAGTTAGACCAACGCTAAATCTATTCAGCAGCTTTGCTAATAAATAACCCTTCTCACAACAGTGTTTATTTTTTTTTATTATATTCAAAGAAGAATTAAAATTCAAAGAAAGAATAAATTTTATCTATCTAGGTACATATTTTTTTCTTCTTCTTCGTTTTCCTAATCACTTGTACATTTTTGTTAAAACAAAAGTTTTCCCTAATTTTCTATTACGACTATTTGTTGTTGCTAAAAATAGTTGCATGCATTTGTATTTTTTTTTTTCTTTCTTTCTTTAATTGGTAAAATTCTTGAAATATTGGCGAATTTTTCAAGTACAAAGAAACGATTTTTTTTTAACTTAGAAACAATCCACATGAACTCTATGCCAAGCTAAAGAACTACTCGATCATACTACTCGATAAACATAAACAATTTATCAGTGTTTTTTAATTTATCAATTATTTGTTTTAGAACATGTATGTACATATGTATGTATGTATGTACTATTTTCTAAATTGTTATCTTTTAATCATTATCAATATTTTAGAATTTTAAGTAAAAAGATGACTTTACAATTTTATAATTTTTTAATAATATTATTATTATTAAATACTAAATAAATGAAAAAGAAAAAAAAAAAACTTTTAACATCTCCCCGACGGGGAATTGAACCCCGGTCTCCCGCGTGACAGGCGGGGATACTGACCACTATACTATCGAGGATGTTGAATTCAGGCTGTTATTTTTAATATTTGTACACAATGTTCACTGTTAACATCTTGTGTTAAAATGTTAACAGAAAGCTTTAATGTTAAAAGCTTCCCTTTGCAATGTAAATATTAAATGCAAGAAAATGAAATACAACAACGTAAAGCTGTTAAATGAGACCGTTATGTGATCAGAGAGCAATTCAACACAACTTAAGAAACAAACAACAGCTATGCGAATAATTGGTAACGCCGTAACACAGCTGGACATAATGAATTACTGAAAAAGTACAGAGGAAAGCAAACGCCGACAAAAATCCGTTAATTAAAATCCCACATAAATAAGTTTTTATTTTTTTTTTTTGTTTGCTTAAGTTACTAACCTCAGGCAACAATTTAAATAATTCGTTTATCAAAATAAAAAAGAAACATTTCAGGAATTCTAAAAACAGATTCTTGTTCTTCGTTTGTCGTATGGAAATATAAACTATTTCGTACCAGTTTGTGCCGAGCGCCATTAATCAGCTACCATTTTTTTTTGTTTTTGGTTTTTATTTCTTATTTTGAACATGTTTATTTTATTTATGTTTAATTCTTACGTTTTATTTTTTTTTTTTATAACTTTTTTTGTTTCAATATGGTACAGAAAAAAAAACAACAAATAAACATTTTAATAGTCTGTTTTGTTTTGTTTTTATTTTTTTCAATACTTTTTTCCTAAACCGGACTTTTGTGGTGACGCTTGCTTTGGTAAAAAAAAAGTGATTTCAATATAGAAATATAAGGTATAACAATAAATTTGTGAAGCATTTCATTTTGTTTGTAGTGCTATAAAGCAGAGTAAAAAGAAATTATTTGTGAAAATTTTAATTAAATATTCTTTGCTGAATTTCTTTAAATATTTATTGTTTACCTTATAGCGCCGAAAGAACTTTCTATAGAATTTTAAATTAATTAAATTTAAATTAGTGATTATCGTGCAAAAGTCGTGCACATACTAAAAGTTATTTTATTTTCAACATCATTCTTTATTTAGTCTCCAAACGGTCTGTTTTACAATTAAATAACGTTTAATGTTTTAAATAAGAAGATAAAAGAAATTATTTAAAGTAATTTATTTAATAAATAATGAAAATCAAAAATAGTTGTTAATTAAGAAAATAAAACTGTTTATATATTGTTTACCAATATTATAGAGTTCAGGTTCAAAACAAAAAGAAGTGTAAAAATTATTAAAAAAAAAAAATTTTAAATAAAAAGAAAAAATGTATTTAGACTAAGTAAGTGTAATTAGTAACAGCGTGCGCCTATAATAAGACCAGAAACACAACGTAATCTGTACAATTTTAATAGATAACGGGTTATCCATTTTTCAGTTATAAAATTAAAATAAAATCTAAAACACTCATAAAGTTACGGTTTTCTTGGAACTTTTGTTTCACTATGTTGATTGATCACCTCTGGATTGTTTGCAGTAGAAGATTCTTTTGAGTTAGTATATCGGTAATATCTCGAAGAATTTTTATTTTCAAATCCTCTAATTGTAAACTCATAATAGAAACACTAACGTTGTCAAATCATATTATATTTGTGGGAACTTGACGCTTTCAAAGCGTGTAACTACTATTTCTAAACATTCTCACGCAATAAAGCAGTGACACTGACCCTTTTCATCAGCAACGTATTTGCCGATGATGATATTGCAATGTTCTGGAATCCACCTAAGGATTACATTTGAATTATTCGTTCGAAATTTCTTTAAGAAATGGTCGGCATCTGTCCAACGATCACGGCAATTGAGCTGATATTTATAAGAAAACGAATTGCATTCAGACTGCCTCAATGAATAAAAAGATTTTCATTCTTCTCTCGGAGTTTCCTAAGTGGTAATGTTGCTTATGAACGAAACCGGCTGGTCTAGCATTATAGTATAGTATATTATGTATTAGATTATCTATCATTTTATTCATTAGTATTTTTTTTTTAGAGTTGGTTTATAAATTAAATACTATTTCTCTCAGTGTTTTTCTACGCACCAATGATAATTGAGACTTTTTTATTATTCAATTAAAAAAGTATCAAAAAATAAGGTATTAATCACCCGGAGGTATCGCTTTATGATCAAAAACCATTATTAAATCCACAATCAATCAATAGCTATTGTTGCATAAGTGCAGAAATTTTAATAAATAAATATTATTAAAAAGAAAACGAAAAAAAAAATAATAATAACAAATAATATAAAATTAATTAGCCTTATTTAAATACGAATAGGCTTTGACTTTAAAGGAATTTTTAACCTTATTGAATTGTGCGCCAAATTAAAAAATAAAAAATAATTGTCATCACAAGTAATTAATATGAACACCCACGTTAATTGCTTAGAAAAAAAGTTCGAATTTAGTTTACAAGGCTAATAGCTAAGGCAGTTTCGTTTTACTACACGAAAATAATATTTAAATTTGTGATTCTTACAAAATTTATAGAATTTCTCTCCTAATTAACTAGACTACGGGTATATATAGATGCTTCTTGAAGAAGTATGTCTGAAGTTTGGACCAATAGTAGCACAACAGTTAAAACTTTTCTCTCAATCTTACTAAGCATGGAGGAAACTTTTTCTAACTTTTTAATATTTGCTTAGATACTAATAAACTATTGTATTATAAAATGCAATAAAACTCCAACCCTCTACATTAAAGACCTCAACATTACGCTATTCTCGCTCTCTACATAATCTAAAATGCAGAGGCGTAATGATTCTATCAAAAAGATAAAGGGGAGTTGTAAGAATATGCATTAAGAGGCAGCAATAAAGACAACAACAAAGACAACAATGTTGTAAACAATGAAAAAGTGTTGCCAACCAAATTGCTACAGTAACAGCATGTGCTTAAAGATGTTTTTTTTTTTTTTTTTGAATAGAATAGAATCTCGCGTCTTCTGCTTTTCAAATTTATATTTTTTTTATTTTTATTATTTCGTTTTTGGCTTAAACATCTTATGTCGCATCGTATTTAAATGTTATATTTTATTAAATAATATTAATAAAAAAGAGCTTATCAACTGAATTCTCAATTAAATTTCTACCCAAAAGACAAGAAAAAAAGGTTTATTGGCAATAAACGTTATCGTCTCTTTGACAGTATTAATGTAACCTTCGTTTATAACACAACTCAGCTTGAGTGGTTGTGATTTTTTGTTTTGATTTTTTTCTTTTTTTTTAATTTTGTCGTACTCGATCAACACAAGTCGTGCCTAAATTCAAACATTATTTTATTATTATAATAATATTTGTTTTTTGTTGTTGTTATTGTTTTTTTTCCTTTATTTATATGGTATATGTATACCATTTTAACGTTGTTTTTAGTTAAAAGTCTCGTCTCAATAACAACAAGCGCTCCTAACAAGTTCGGCAACTTGTTTAACTTTTTTTTTTTTTAATAATTTTTTTTTTGTTTTTTCATAAACTTTCTAGTATATTTTTTTTAAATACTCAAATAATTTTCATTTAATAAAAGTTTCGGAAAAAAGCAGTGCTTAAGAACGAATTAAATCAGTGAGAAATTTTAAAATAAAAAAAAATAAAAAAATTTTAAATTAAAAAAAAAGAAAATATTTTTAAATGTTACCCCTACATCGACGTCATCAACAGCTGTTGCAAGAGGCTTTCGGTCGTGAAACCACCTCCTCCAGCTTCGAGGAGTTTAATATTCAAACACTTGTTGGTGGCAGTGGCATAATGGAAAATGATTATCATTCGGATCTTAATGCCTACTGTCGCCAATTTAGAGAATATATCGCTGACAGAAAAAATACCACCTTCACTACGTATTTTAAGGTGCGATTAACAGTAACTTCCAAAATTTTAATTTTATTGCTTTTTTTAATTATTATTAGAGAGAATTCCTAACTCTTTCTCTGTCTCACTATAAAAAGTGTGTGTCTCTTAAAGTTTTGTAGTTATTGCCTTTTTAGTTAAGTGAATAGTACTGGTACAGTACAGCAACAACAACAATCACTTTAATGACAGTAGATTAAAGATCATTTTATTGTTTAAATACGTTTCAGTTTAAAAGAAACAAAAGAAAAAAAGAGAAAAATCAAAACGAAAAATATTTCTTCAGAAAAAGTTAACATTTTTAACACAAAATTAAATTGTTTGAAACAAATTCAGCATTTCTATAATAGTTCAATTCAATACAACATTTTCTGAGGCGTACATTTTGCTAAATTATTGGCTTTTAATATTAATTTTTAATAAATATTCCAAAAATGATTAAGAAATAGTAAATTTTTTTTTCTTCGTCACTAATTTGCCAGACAATTGGAAATTTTCAATAAATCACTTGCATATTAGACAATTAGAGTTTAAATATCGCATCAAATGCATTCCAACGTTAATAATTTAATACTTTGTACTAAAAAGCTATTAAAAATTGGAAAAGTTTAAATTTAAACAATATTTCGTACAAAAAAAAAAAGATTTAATACTTTGCCTTGCCAACAACTATAACAATAAAGACAGACTTTTCAAAAAGGGCAAATGGTACGTACCGTTTGAAAGATCAAATCAAATCTTCAATGTGAAAATTTTCATTTAAAACCGGAAAAAACATTTAATTGGCGTAAACTTTAGATTTTGAATAGGTCGATGGAGGTCAAGCTAGAACTGGGTGGAGGCCAAGAACATATGAGGAGGCCAAGGCTTATTGGTCGTGTGTGACATTGTTCATACCCGCTACAAATATATGTTTGAGTATTAGTCTGGGATGTTTTGCTGTTCATGCTTTTGTCGGGAGATTATTTGAAGGACTTAATTTTAAGCTTCAGACATTATTCTTTGAAAAGTTAGTTGAGTTTGAAAAGTTATCATAAATGTGGAACGATTGATTTACTCCTAGCTCTGGTCTTTGGTAGGGAAGAACACTTTCTTCTTCAAACAATTATCAACATTTTAAAGAAAGCTGGATACACAAAGAAGATTAACTTGCAACCGACTACTCAATATGTAGTGTGTTTTTGTGGAAATTTCCGTTAAAATTAAAATTTATTTTCATGAAAATTTAAACACCACAAGCTTCGTTTAGTACATGTGTATGAATTGTATAATTCAATACACAATTATTATTATTATTTTTTTTTTTAATTTCATTAAACAAAGTTCAGTGCTTGAACAGAAACCGTCAATCGGTTTTTTTTAGTACAAAGGGCAGAACGATGTTGAATAATTTATGAAAACAATTTATATTGTAGACCACTTAGTTAATGAATGGGTAACGAAACGCATATTTAAAATACATTAATATTGATTGAAACAAAACAAAAAATCAAAATTAGATTTAAAATTGTTACAATGAAATAACAAAATAAAAACTGAAATTTACTTACTTACCTGTGATCAATTTTTTATAAATTCCAAAACATTCGCATTCCATTCACAACGTATCTGCAAAAATTTATATTTAATTAATTATTTTATTACTATCTAGATTTCATAAGAATAATTTCATTGCATAAATTTGTATCATTTTTAAAAATTTTAAAATAAAATTATTTTTTTTTTTTATTTATTTCGTTAAATACGATGTGTTTTGACAGCAAAACATCTGTGTGTTATTAATTTCCGAAATTACGTTTTTTTTTCTTCTTAAAATTCGTAAACTGATGATTAATTACCAATTGTATGTTTAATATATTCAGATTTTTATTCACCCTCCACCCCCTACCCACGCATTCACTTTAAAGTAAAAACGTTTCAAGGGAGCCTTTTATTTTCAATTCAAACCAATTAATGATTAAAATTTTTTTGTTTAAGCCTAACGCTGTGTTGATTAATTTAAATTTGAATAAATAAATGATCGCTCAATTATTTACATTCTTAGCGTTTAAAGCTAAATTCAGTTTAAACGTTAAAATTAATTAATTTGTATAAAGGAAATGCATTAAATTTTCTCTCTCTCTCTCTTTCTCTCTTTTATTTTTTTTTTTCCTATTTGCAGGCGCACTCGAAGTTTAAATGCCCCCTCACCATTTCAACAATTTGGACCATGTGGACGTATAATGAAAAATCCGGCCATGGTTATGCAAATTCAGGACCCTGCCAGTCAGCGTCTTACCTGGTACAAGCCACCTCTAACGGTGTTGGTTATAAAAAAAGTACGTGATTCTATGGTGCTGGCACCATTTGTACAATTGGTAGAATGGCTGGTGCAAGAGAAACACATGGTGGTTTGGGTAGAATCAGCTGTTTTAGATGATCCCCTCTTACAGGAGGATAAAAAATTCCAAGCGGTTAAAGAGAAACTGGTCACCTTCAAGTAAGTCCCTATCAATACATTTTTATTATTAACAAACAAAAAAAAACCTTATTTATCTTCTCCTTTTTTTGTTGTTTTTGTTTTTTTTTTCATCAGAGATGGTCGTGATGATTTAACCGATCGCATAGATTTCATTGTGTGTCTGGGCGGCGATGGTACTTTGCTGTATGCTTCACTTTTATTTCAACAATCTGTGCCACCGGTAATGGCTTTTCATTTGGGTTCATTGGGCTTTCTCACACCATTCCAATTCGATAATTTCCAAGAGCAAGTAACAAACGTGCTAGAGGGTCATGCTGCTCTAACACTGCGTAGTCGTTTACGTTGTGTGATTTACAGAAAGACAGATCGTCGTAAAGATTCGTCAGAGCTGACATCGGGACAGCAAATAAATTGCAGCATGTCGGCGGATAGTGGTGTCTCCATGGACTCTTGTACGGGCATACCTTCGGTGGGCAAAGGCTGTTCTAGAACTCCTTCAACAAACATTTTGGTAAGTATCCTTTACAATGCATCATATCATACTAGTTTTGTTAAGATTTAATTTAATTGAAAAAAAAAAAAACTATTTTTCTAAAGGTTTTGAATGAGGTGGTTATCGATCGTGGTCCTTCGCCGTATTTGAGTAACATTGACTTGTTTTTGGATGGCAAATATATTACCTCAGTGCAAGGTGATGGCCTTATTGTATCAACGCCTACTGGTAGTACAGCGTATGCTGTAGCCGCTGGTGCCTCTATGATACATCCTTCAGTACCCGCCATTATGGTAACACCCATTTGTCCACACTCCTTAAGTTTTCGTCCGATTGTTGTACCTGCAGGAGTTGAACTAAAGGTCAGCAGTTCAACTTATTTTTACTTAATGATTAAACAAATCTAAATAATAAAACGAATATTTTATTGTTTTTCACAGATTTCTGTATCGCCTGACAGTCGTAATACTTCCTGGGTATCATTCGATGGCCGCAATCGTCAAGAACTTTTCCATGGTGATAGCTTAAGAGTAACAACCTCTATATATCCGGTGCCCAGTATATGTGCTCAAGATCAAATATCTGATTGGTTCGATTCGTTGGCCGAATGCTTGCACTGGAATGTGCGCAAAAAGCAAAAGTGCTTAGATGAGCTGTCAGACCTTACGGCTTCGGGCTCCGAGGATACGCTCGATGAGCTAGAGAGAGGCTCAGATTCTTTGTTAGATAGTTAAAATTGTTAAACACTCGTTAAAATCGTTTGTAATCATAATTACATAATGCATAATAATACATACACAAAGCAGTTGTAAACAAATCAAATATCATTTTAAAAAAAATCAAAAAAAAAAGAAGAAAAAAAAACAATATTATTATAAATAATTATTATTATTGTATTACTAATAAGGCAAAGCTTAAATTGAATTCATTGTAAGCTTTAGTTTGGTGTCAATAGGTTTAAATGAATATGATCAAAAGCAAAAGTAAATATTTAATTAAAAAAGCAAAAAAAGCAAAAAATAAATAAAACAAGAAAAACTTTCGAAAGTCTTGTAATGAAAAATTAAATTTTAAATTTATTATTTGGTATTAAAGAAAGAAAGAAAGAACGAAAGCAATTTGTATTAAATATACTATTTAGTTATAAAAATTAAACAATATAAATATTTAACTGTTGCCAATTAGTTTAATTGTATAAAATTTTTTTCTTGTTTTTGTTTTAACGGAACTAATATCTTAACAGCTCAAATTATTTTCTGATTATAATACAATTTTGTAAGCAATGAATTGTTTTTATTATTTAAATTGTTTTCTTAATTTGTTTAGCTTAATTTATTTACAATTTAATTTAAAAATATATCCTTTATTTTCGGTTGTTAGAAACTTCAATACATACTTTCTTTAAAAGACACACGCATGCATATTAAGAAAATTGTAAGAAAAAAATGAAAAATTTATAAATTTAGTAAAATTGTTATTAATCCAAAGCTTGTTTTTCTTTTTTTTTTTTTTGTCTATTTATTATTCTTTAACTACATCTTTTTTAGTTCTATTCTTTAAATGGTTGGCTTATTTTAGTTGTCTTTTAAGTATTTGATTAAATAATAGGTATTTTAGTTTAATATTCATTCATACACTCTCTCACACACACACACACACACACACACACACTCTACTACAATATTATTAATACTAAATAAGATTCAAAACAAAACATCAACAACAACAACAACAAAATAATAATAATTTTATAAATATTAATATCAATCGTTAAATAATAATAATAAAAAAAACAAACAACAAAAATATGAAATGTATTCATAAACTAGATCCTGTTTTTTCTACTAAGTTTTACAATTTTTTAATAATAACAACAATTAATAAATGAAAGAAATGCTCTTGTTTAAAAAAAAGGAAAAAACCAATCTATTATTTCAAAGAAACGGAAACTGACCCCTTACAGACTAAAGTCATGCAATACGAATAAAATTATGAGAAATTTCAAAAATAGGTTCCGTTTTAAAAGCTTGGCTTGTTTTAAGCTTTGTTTTAAACTTGAAACCTACAGCCAAAAAGTATGCCTTAATTTAACGTTTTATCTATTTAATAAGAAACAGAAATGGTTTTAATATGTATTTCCTAAAACAAATTGTAACTACGCTATCAAACAGTCTTTCCCTAAATAACTCTTCAAGTGACATTTAACACTGTTAACCACTTACTATACAATATTCTTAAATGGATATGCGTAAAAATAAAGCAGAGACTTAAAAGGAAGAATTTCTCCGCTCTGTCGTTACAAGTGGGAATGCAACTTGTGTGCTACAGCAACACTTTTTCAATGCTGATGTTTTCGAATATGTATAATTTTCTTCACCGGCAAAGCTCATTTCTCACTCGCTGGATACTTCCACAAGCAAAGTAGTTGCATAGATGGTTTGGTAAACCCAGAGAAGTTAGGTTAGAGGACGTGCACCTGTCGGTCAAGATAAGCACAGTACCCGGAGGTCGAAATTGACCCATTGTACAAACCCAGAGAAGTTACTGTATTAAAAAGGGTCTGTCTGGCGTAGTCATTGGGCCGTATTTTTTTGCAAAATGATCCCTGAAGAACTTTTGGCATCAGTTAACTACATTATGGTCATTTCGTAATGGACTTTTTTAGACTTGCAGTTGAAGATTATGAAGTGGTTTGAACAGCAAGGTGCCAAGAGGTATACGAAACAGACGATTTCGGCTGCATTACTTTAACAGAAACAATTTTAAGCTTGAAGAATAACATTCGGCGTGACAGACCACACATTGTCGTCAACGTTTGCAAAAACGCAAGTGCAAAAATGAATGTCTACTGTGTATCAGCCTCTGGGGACCAATAAGTAACTGCCAATGTGTTGCACTAAGTGATTGCCGTGGGCTTAAAGAAATTGAAATTTAAACTGTGAAGGCTCAGTGGTTTAAACGGCTTTTAGTTTCGATAGAAAAAATATTCACTCAACGAATTAATAGTTTTATATGCATGTCTGTTCCTTGAATACAATTTTAAGCTTAAAGGTTATTAAATATTGCCACAGTTGGTAGCATTAGTGGTTACCATCACATACTGAAATAGTAAGTCAAACAATAAATCATTCTAGGAAAACATGGTAACCAACGACATAAAAAAGAAAATCACAAAAAAAAATTAAATCTTTAATCTACTTAAACTGTTAAATCTAAAGATACCACAACGTATTTACCGTTACATTATGTATACTCGTACAATATGTATTGTATTGTATTGTATATAGGAACATGCATATAAACGCAAAGCATATCCGTTTCCTGTACTTTAAATAGTAAAGGAGTAGACTAATGACATGTAAGGAAAGGATAGGGATAGGAAAACTTAACGAACGAATCTTCATCTTTCTTTTTTCTATCAATTTTATAAGATTGCTTAAGATTTAAAAAAAAAAAAAAATACGACTGTAAGAAAACAAATTTAACACCTCATCAAATCTATTCAACACATTAACATTCTTAAAGAAAAAAATGTAAAAACAAAAAAAAACGAAGAAATTACATAGAAACAATACAATCCATAAAATTTAATAGTCATGTTAACGCTGCGTAAACGAATGAATAAAAATCGTTTCCTTTTCTTTTCCATTCTTTTATTTTTAATTTTTTGTGGTGCGTATGTTTTTTTTTTTTGCTCCACTTCAGAGCAACAAGTGTTTCTGTTTTTATGTCCCTTTTATTAGCAAAATTTATGTACGCGAACATATCATCTTTAACAACAGCATCCTTTTCCCATTATCCTGTCAGATTATGTGTTTGGAAATTTCTCCTGTTTATTGTATCCGCATAAAATGATTGGCCGGATAAATTCATTTTTAAAGACACGCCCCAGATGCTTTAGGATACATAAGGCGCAGACTCTAAATTTTTGTAATGTTATAAGAACCCATTTGAAGTGGTTTTTTCTATAAAAACACAAAGATTTCATTCGATGATATCTTTTGCGGTAAATTTTGTTAATTTTATTACAAATATCGTTGAATTACTGAAAATGGTAAAAATTTTGTAGAGAATCAGATTTATTATTATGTTCTATATAATCAGTTCTGGTTTATAAAATTTAAAGCTGAGGAACAATTCAAAACCAAAGGGAGGCAATATGCTTTTCCCAATGCATTTGAATGTAAGAAAATCAGAAAATAGGCCTTCAGTTGAAAAACCAATCTTGAAAAAAAATTTACCTACTCAAATATTTTCTGTGTTGCCACTGATTATAAACATACTTTTCTTCCTAAGCATGGAGAGTGGAACAAAAGTCTGTATGAAAATTCTTTTTCAATCGTGATCGTGCAATCATCTTCTGTTTTTAACTGTCCGCTCTAGCTGTTGACAGGTCTTCCTCTTCTTTTTCTTCCGAGGTGATTGCAAAAAGAGCTGAACCCTGGTTGCCATTTCTCAAATGGAAAAACTTAAGTGTTGATCAAGTACTGAAAAAACTCTGTCTTTAAACACAAATCAACGCTAATTTGCTTTGGCTTTAAATCTAATCTAATCTAATCTTAATTGTTTTCAATGCATCTCGCCTTAGTAGATAATTTTTACAACAAGGACCAGTAAGTTGGCTGGTGTCTTACAATGTAATTAATTATTCATTGATTTACTTAGACTTCAAAATACATCCGCCAATTGAGCCTTGCAGATTCGATTTCCTTTCATATTTCTATCTGACATTTGTTTGAAGGTTTGACTAAAGGTTTCGATTCATTTTAATTTAATTTGTTGATCGATTTCTAAAAATATTGGTTCTCACCAATCTAATTTAATTCAACTTTACGGTTGTTGTAATAAATTTTATTAAATAGAATCACCCCCATGTTTGATTTAGAAAATATCTGAAAATGATTGAAAAGTTTATGCAGCAAATCTTTTAGTCCTCTTGCCGCAAAATGTTCTTTACGCAAAAGGAAATTAAATTTTTATGCTTGACTTCCCCTTTGGTGGTCTCTGTGTGTTATCTTTAGTCAAATATTTTAACATATCATAAGTTTATACGAGAAGAATAACAACAAAAAACTTCAAAAGAGTTCAACTATTTTCTATTTGTATTATTTGGTCAAATTGATAAATTTGTGACAAAGACTTAATCTTTAAATACAGACTTTTTTAAAATTTAACAATTTGTTTTTTACTCCTTATATATTTTGCAACTGCGAGTGACAAGACACTTGAAATTAAAAAAAAAAAAAATAAATAAATAAAGAATTAAAAAAAGGGTATGTATGTAGTGCATATGTACATATGTATTTGAAAATAGCCCAAGAAAAATTCTTGAAAATTCATCAGTTCGCATGGGGACAATAACGATTAGTTCTTTGGTGGAAATTTATAACAAAATTATCAATAACAATAACACAACCATTAATTCCTTATAATATTCCGTTGTCTTGATATTTAAAATGTAGGCTAAAAAATAATACTTATGAATTAGTCTCCTAAAACCCAATGGATGCACATTTGATTGAATTAATTTTTTTTTAAATATCATATTTGTATGTACATATGTACATACATACATTCATACATTAACAAATTCATAGTAACTAGGTTTTAAATTTAAATAACTTAGGAATAATAAATTATTGTAACGAAAAATATATGAAATTTTATATGCTCTAAAGCCATTAATACTCAGAAAAATCTAAAATAAATACTTTAGAAATAAAAAACAGAGTAATCCATGTAAATCCTATGAATTTCCTTTTTAAGAATTATCACAATCTCTTTCAGAACTATTATTTTTCATCTACATCTTCCGGGTTCTTCATATTTTATTGGTGCCTTAAATAAAAATTACACCACTCGCACGCACACACACACATACACACGCTCAAATATCATTCCTCTATAAATTCCTGTTAAAACCTAAATTTTATACTCTTGAATATTATAAGGGAATATTATGTATGAGTGTGCATAATGCTTTCTAAATACCCATGTTGATAACTGTATGCGTCCACGTAATGTATGAGAGTGTGTTGTTTTATACTCTCATCAGGAGCACAAAAAAAAACACACACACACACACACACACAATAAAAAAAAATAAGTTCATATCATTTTACATCTACGATATAAACATGACAAATTGCTGTTGCTGATGGTATGCTCTATTAAGTGCTGCCAAAGCATGATATTTTTGCTGCTTTTGTAAAGTGTTGTTGTTTCTATTTCACATGCCACAACAGTAAAGAACAAGTAAGTAATCCTTGGTAAAGTGTAACGTACATACATATAATGTATGTAAGTGGGTGCATGGCAAGAGTACATGTGGGCTTTGTTGCTGTTGTTGTTGTTGTTGTTGTTGTTTAAGGGTTTATTTCTCAATTGTGTATGAATGTGTGCCTATTTTAGCTTTCTTATTTTTTTTACTTTCCAATTGACTTCGAACATAGTGTTGTTGTTTTTGATTTCCAACATATGCACAGTGTCATTATCAATTATATTTTCATTTTTGTTTTTATTGTTCATTTTTTATTTTTCTGTGTGTGTTAATGGAATTTCAAAAATTTAATAAAAATTGTTCTTATATCTCGCACTCCCTCTATTTAATAATACTTTTTGTTTAGTATTTACTTTCCTTATTCTTTCATATTTCTTTTTAATGTGTAAAATGATTCAAGAGAGAGAGAGAGAGAATTGTAAACGTGTGCCTGTGTTGAATCTTATATTGTGCGAATTAGTGGCTGACATTTTTATTCGTATTCCTACTACTTCTTATGAAGTACGCACATACGTACATATTTAATGATGATTTCGTCTTTTTGAATGTTTTTTGTTTTGTTTTGTTTTTCCATTTTAATTCTACGTGACAATTGATTAAATGCCGTTTAAAGTCGTTTTAATAGACCGGAAAATTGAATTCATTTGGTCATACTGACAATAAAATATCAGTCTATAAAAAATTATGAGCATTATTCAGAATAAGAATTTAATTCTGAGGTTTATTTTAACTCTAAAACTTTGCTAAAGGAAGGGGAGTTATTTTACCATCGAGGAGTAAAATTTTGATTAAAAAGAAACCTGTTGCCATCACATTTGACTACTTTCCCTTAAAAGAAAGAATTCAAGATTTTAAAAAGAACGCTGATTCTCTAGAGGAATTGAAGAGACTTGATTTTGATTCTTTGAGTGTCAGCCAGTACTAGTTTTGAATTAAAAGTATCCTTAGTTTTAATTTTTCAATTTCCCATAGCTTAACCACCAGCATTCAAACTCATTTAAGCTGTGCCATCCTTTAAATTCTTTGCACTTTATTTTTAGAATAAGAAACGAATAAAAACGGAGGAATTTCTTAATGAATTCTTTTCCTTGGATGGAAAACAATTGTTGGGGATAGAATTGAACTGAATTGTTCTCTTCATTAGAACAACCCCAACAGAACTATTAAAAGGAGCCCACAGCAGCAGCAGCAGATTCAATACAAAAATTGTTGAAATAAAACAAAAGAAACGTGAAAGTATGCAAGAAAAAAAAAAAACAAGAACAACGTTCATAAGGAAAATTGTTTAGAAGGATGATGATAACATGTCATAAGGAACTGGGGAAAAAATATGAACATGTTAAGAGAAATACTTTAAGAAATGTCCTCACTTTAGCCTCCCCCTTTATCCCGTACACTTTCAAACACTTTATGAATGTTTTAAAGTTAAAAAGCTAAATAAAATAATATAGGCGAGGGGGGGTTATTGGTATGGTAAGGGAAATCAATGTTTAAGTAAATTTTTCATGGTTAAAAGCTTTGCATTTTAACCTCTTAACCCACAAAATTTGTCACATCTTTTGGTTAAAAGGCCGAAAAAGCAGGATCACAAGGAAGAGAAGGGAAGAAGAAACAAATCAAATAAAATGTGAAAATGGAAAGAAATAAAATGAAATAAAAATCGTAATCGAATACAAAGAAAATTGTAAAAATGGCACGAAAGTGGGTAAATACTAAGAAAAGTTTGATTTTTTTTTGTTCTAATCCGGTCTAAGTGTTTCCCTTATTTATTTGGCCTTCTTTTATTCTTGTTTATTGTTTTTTTTTTTAATTCATTGAATCCCTTTTTACTGTATTTGAAGGACCCACAATAGAGTCTTTTAAATGGCCATGTGTGAGGTTTTCATAAGTTCTCTTTTTAGAACGAAAAAAAAAATAAAGTTCTAGCAGTGCAAGTAATTCTTTAGGAGGCTATTAAGGCACTATTAAGAATCTGGGACATTTATGACACAGTAACGTATGATAATGAGTATGTTATTTTACAAGCGTTCAAATTTCCGGCAATAGTTTCGAATTTACGCACCATTAACTTTCGTATTTTCTCTCGCTATTATTAACCGACCGACCGAGCATCTTAAATAATTTCTAATGTGAGTTGTCTTGTAAATAAATATGAATAGAAATAGTTCAGAGAATTAGTAAAACCATGATCAATTTCGATAAATATTAAAAATTTTTAATAACCAGTTTGAATGTTTTATAAACCATTATTTGGGAATCTCTGCTTATAATAATTAATATTTATTGTTGGTAAACGCCTGATGGATGTCAATATTTCGTAGTTAAGCTCATTTAACAATTTATGCAAATCATTAATATTCGTTCCAATCAGTTTAACACACAATGATTCTTAAAACACACAAAAAAAAAATAAAAAAATTAAAATCTAAAATTAAATAAAGCAAAAAATATGTAAATACTCGTATGTACATACTTTAATTCGTAGAATTTTATGTTTTTTTTTTTTTTTAATTAAATAATACTAAAGACGGTAGAAACAAAAACCAGTTACAAAACAAAAACAAAATCTTTAAAAAAGCCTACAAAAATTAAAAAAAATTAACGAATTAATACAATTTGAAAATTTAAAACAAAATAATAATAATTACGTTGAAAATAATTCCCAAAAGTATGAGTAATTAAGAGAATCACATCACACGTTACACGTGAAAATTGAAATTTGAATTGAGATGGCGTTATAGGCTGTAACCCCTTAGAGGCAGGTCGGTCGCTTCATACAAGCCCCAAAACACATACAACGTATCAGTATCAGTGTAAAGTCAGAGTCAGAGCGTCACAGTTTACACAGTCAAAAAACTATACAATATATTTTTACGTTTTTAGTTTTCTGTTTCTGTTTTTATTTTTTATTTTTTTTATTTTAAAAACAAAAATTACCTTTTGTTTCATGTGTGAGAATATTTTTGGTCAGATTTTGTTTTGTTCGTTAATCGTTAAATGTTGGTCCATAAAAACACAACGCGTTGGATAACAAGAAAAACGTCGTACATCTTTACTTCTCTTAAGAACTGAATAAAATTTACGAAAAAAAAAAGTTAAAAACTGGTTTCAAAAGCATAATTTTAAAACATAAAAAAAAACAGAAAGAAAGAAAGAATCAAAAAAATATTTTTTTTTTAAAAATCTGTAACAACAGTTTGCATAATATTTGGTATTTAAAAACGAATTTCAAACAATATTTATTAACTAAATAAAAATCGCTTAAAAAATAAAAATTTATAATAGTTTCAATAAAAAAAATAACGTCTCTTTATAACAGTAAAAACTAAAAAAATAAAAACCAACAACAACAACAAACTAAAAGAAAACATACATTGTAGATGAAAAAGATATCATTATCCCAACCCCAAGGAAGAAGGTGAGAAAACTTTAGTTACTAACTGTAAAACTCATATTTAATTAGAATATAATTACAAATTATATTATAACTAATACGAATTGTGTACCATAGACCTAATGCTAGGCATAGTGTAAAAATCCAGGGTCTCTGGTAGGAATAGAATCCACGACAGGGCACCCTACATATTCATTGATTTGCATTTGTTAAAATGCAAATTCGCTAGCTTAACCTACATCTATACGCTATGATTTGTACACAATCCATTATTATTTTTATTATTTCCATATTCATTTATTTTATTAATCAAAAACTTAAAACCTTCGATTTGTTTTCTTTTTTTTTTAACAAAAATTTACATTTTTGGGAATCAAAACTTGTTTTCTTTTCTTTGAAGTTTTTAATCAATTTTGTTTTTTTTTGCAATACTGTAATATATATTGTTGTACAATGTGTTGTTGGTATTTTCTTAAGGAATCCATTGCCCTTTTAATAGCAACAGTTAGTCAGTCCAATCCACTCTATATAAGTAAGAGGAGCATTAAATACATCATCAACAAGTGTTTTGAGTTCATTTCGTTAAAGACATACTCACTCAATTTGATCAGAGCCTTTGGAAGAAAATAAAAATCATAAAAGCATACAAAAAACAAAAGAAATAAAATAAAATCTCTAACAATGCGTGAGATTTTA
This sequence comes from Sarcophaga peregrina, assembly GCA_014635995.1. Classification (NCBI taxonomy): domain Eukaryota; kingdom Metazoa; phylum Arthropoda; class Insecta; order Diptera; family Sarcophagidae; genus Sarcophaga; species Sarcophaga peregrina. The sequence goes on along the minus strand of CM025793.1, from coordinate 13,453,272 downwards.
TGCTTTTTTTTTGTTGTAAAAATTGCTAAAGAAGTTAAACAAATGAGTAGTTTTTTAAAGCAATAAGGGAAGTATAGTCCACTGGCAGAAGTTATCGCTTTTAAAATATGTTTTAGTTTTAGTTTTCAATGGCGCTCTTTAATTGCGTTCGTATGTATATAATATGGAGAGCAGAAGTAAACAGATACGGTATGGTTAAGTTTATAACTAAATTGTTTAAAACTGAAGTTCAAATTGAAATATGTATTCAACATGATCAACCAGAGCCACAAATTGTGTCACCAGGATATAATTGGAGCACTGGATGGATGTGGCAATTTGTTGAAGGCATCCAAGTGATTGAAGACTTTCTATTTCTTTGCACAAGTTTTCCGAACTCAAGATCTCATTATTTTAGGGAAGATATTATAACAGACATAGCTCATCTCAAAGCAATGGACTAAAACAAGCAAAGACCTTGAACTCCATGGTTACATTCTTCCCTTCAACCTATCTACCATTGTGTTAATAACAGTATTTTAATAAAGTTTTTTGCAACAAAAAATAATTAATTTTTTAAAAAGGGGGGCAGATCTGAGTCCATATGCTTCATTAATTTACTCTTCTTTGAATGAAATTGTAATTTTTGATTTCGTTAAAATACAATGGCTTACAGTTTAATTAATGTGCTCAAGTTTTTGTTTTTTTTTTCTTTTTTTAACTACAGACAATTATCTTTTCAACATTGTAAGCAATAGGTTTTCTAAAATTTGTAAATTTCAAAACCCTTCTTTTCGATAAAAAATAAAAAAAAAACACTTAAAATCTTAAAAATGAAAAGAAAAAATCCCAATGCATTGAAAATTAATTGGGCATGAAAACCGGGCAGAGATTTTAGTCTTTCTAGAAAACAATTCTACTCAAGAGGTTACTGCATTGACAATGACTCTGCCAGCCAACACAGACAAGCAAGCATCCTCCCTTTCCTAGAATAGAAAGCACTCAGTACACGCACATAAGGTGGAGAGAGGGGGGTGGGGATGGCCTGCAACAGGCTGTTTTGTAATAATTTTGATTTTTTTTTTTCGTTTTTGTTTTGCCTTTTAATTCTCTGCTTTTGGTGGCTCCAATGTCAACAACAAATATGCAGCAGCTTATAATAATAAGGACGAAAACGTAAAGACATAACAGCGAATGCGTGAGTTTGCTAACTACAATCATACAATTCATATCAAATATATGCGTGTGAGTGTGTGTGTGTGTGTTTGTGTGAATGGTATGTTTTGTGATGGTAGAGCATCTTCTGTATATGCTGGTATCAGTTCATACTATCGACACAGCATCCTTGCCAGCTAAAATTAATCACTGACTAGATTCAGTGCGAGACGAGATCTCGTTGCTGTTGGTAGTGTTTTCTTAATATTTTCTTTTTCAAATCAAAAAATAAAAACTCATTTTTAAAACATAAAATTATATTCATAATATATTGCAAAAGAATAGAAAAGAACAAATAAAATTAATTTTTTTTAAATAAAAAGATTTGCGTTGCACTTCTTTTAGTTTTGTTTTGTCTCTTTCAAAGGACATTTTGAAAACTAAAAACAATCAAACAAACACAAACGAAAATAAACTCAACAAGTGTGTGTTTTAAAATTTTATTTTGAAAATAATAAAAAAAAATTTTTTAATTTTTCATTTACCTTTTTATAGTTTAGTTTTTAGCGAACTTTTATTTTAGTTTTTATTGTTATAAACGAAACGATGCTGTAAAAGTGAGAATTTAGCCAAAAAAAAAAAAAACCATCGCGAAATTCAAGCCTACTGAATACGAAATTCAACAGAGAAACTAATATGAAACGCTTATAAAACATAACAACAACTGACAACAATAAAAGAGTGTAAGTTTTTCAAGTAAATTAAGGTCCAGAATATTTTCAAAAAAAAAATTGTTTCAAAATTTTTTGAAATTTCATTTTTCATATCTTAAGCACTTGCAGAGAGAGAGAGAGAAATAAGCTCCACAAGAAATTCTAAAAAAAAGAGACAATTTTTCTGTTGTCTTCTAAATCTCAATTATTATTACGGAAGTTATACATAAAGCTATACACATACATAGATAAGAATAAAAATCAAGAAATATCATCAGTTTGCCCAACAAATTAATTATAATCACATTCATCCATTTTTAGTTTGATTATAGATCGTAACATCGATGAAGTCCCTTAGTCTAGCGTGTTGGTATACTAGACGCAAGCCCGGGATGCGTTTTCCCTAAGTTAGGCAGGCATCAAAACGAAATATGAAAAAAAAATATTACTTCGGCGATTTCTGGCAAAAAGTCTAAGAGTAAATAAACATGTATTACGTATGGTGTATGTAACATCGATAGTAATTTTTTTCTATCGACAATTAAATTCTTAAAAAAAAGATCTTATAGATTCCGACAAGACGCATAGAACCCTCAATATATTGGGTGGTCGAAAAATTCTGTTAGTAATTTAACTAAAAATCAAACATCGTTTCACTATATTTCTAAAAAGCTTTATTAAATCAAATTTGTGTCATTTTAATAGTAATCTGATCGAAAAACTGACTCAATTACCTTATGCAAGCAACTACAAAACAAGCCTTAATCTGATAAATACGTCTAAACTTCATAAACAGGCTGTCCCAGTTTTAGCCATGGTCTGGTGTTGTCATATTGGAACACAACATCATTTGTGTTGATCATTTAGATCCGTTTTAATGCAAAACGTATTAATATTTAACAGTGAACATCGCATACATAGAATTATTCAACAAACCAAACGATTGACATTGTTTTTTTATGAAACGGAATTTAAAAATCAATTTAGCCTAATTTATATCTTTGATACTTAATCCACAGGAGAACAAAAAATCACACGTTCCACACTTCCCTGAGCATACATTCTATAATCGCTATAAATACGAGACACTGCAGGCATGCCCGCCTCCTTAAGTTATCTCTACGAAGAGGAAGAAAACGAGACTATCTTTCAATTTATGTGTCAAGACGTTTAAGAGTAAACCGATCCCGATTTTAAATATTTCTGATTGTACTATCCGTTTTGAGATATCACGGTACAAAAGGAAGCTTGGACAACTTCAGCCAGACCAAATTTTCTAAACGTATGCAAGAAAGAAGTGTTTTGAATTGCTGCGAACATAATGGGCTTGATTATTTAAACTTCCTTCAATTGCATTTCCAAACTTTATTTTTATATAAATCTTTTATGCATAGCTCTTAATGCCTTAATAATTTTGTTATTCATTTTAGTTGTAGGATGTAATACATAATGATATTATTACAATTAAAATAAGATCCTTTTATGGCATTATTTTTTGAATTTGAAAAAAAAAAATTCGTGTGAAAGCGAAATTTCTTCAACAAATTACAGAAATCTTTAAAAAGTCTACCATTTGTAGTACATAATTACCTCAAGCACAGGAAACGTTTAACACTGTATGCACTTTTATTTGCAGTTTTATAGCGACAACACTGACGTAAAAATCTTAAGGAAAACGAAAATATCAAGCGTCTAAGAGAAGTATAATATAACAGGAGAATGAATGCTTTTTAAAGAAAAAAAAACAATGAATTTAGCGATTAAATAGTGATTCTTTTAGATAGACTACAAGTTATATTTATTATATATAAATCCGATGTATACATATGTATACACACCTATATGTACATTATATGAATACTCTAATTCAATACTCTTATCTTAACCCATTGAGAAATACTCACAACCCTTATTATCACTTAATTTTTTTTGCTGTTGTATGATGTTGTGAAATCTTTTGTCAAAATCCAGCAACCCTCTTTATAAATCAAAAGAAATTTTTTTTGTTTTTGTTTTATTCACTCAATTATTCATTACAATTGACCAGTGTGGTCAGTAGCCAAACTCGATAGCAAGCCAACAGCACTTAAAACATGTCAAAGTCAAAAACAGTTAAACACTCTTTAAACATTTCCCACAGAAAAATCAACACCAGAGGCCCCATTCTAAAAGAGGAAATTCGCTTCTGGCACTCACACTCCCAGCCACACAAATATGTATGTATGTATGTACGTGTATGTATGTACGTGTATGTATTTGAGATCAAATTTTAAAATATATAATCAAAATGAACCACAATGAGACTTTTGCTATGTTCTGCTGTTAGTGTATGTTGAGTGAGGTGATTTAAATTGATGAATATAACGGTAATTTTAGCAAAGAAAACAAACAACAATGTACAGTGCTTCAGGAGAGTGTCGTTATATGAATAACTTTTAACCAGGAACAAAATGTCATAGAAATCAAAGATTTAATTTGTGAGTAACAGGGGCATTGAATCATCGAAGCTCTTATTAAGAGCGTACATTTATAATTCATAAACATAGAAATACAAATTTTAGTAAAATATATCAAAACAAAAAAATATCTTTAGACCATACATACTCGTACATACTTTAATATTAAATTAAAAACTGCTTTCGATATGTAAAGCTTTAAAAACAATTGCTTTTTAATTACATTCAATTCTATATTTTTAAAGATCTTATTTTAAATTTTAAATACTTAATCTCCCTTAGGAATATTCCTGTTGAAATATTTCAACCAATAAATACAAATAATAGCAACACACAACTACAATTTCAACAACAACAATAGCTGCTGCAATTTAAAATAAAGAACCGAAAAACCGAAGAAATCAAGCAAAAATATCCTCATCATCATCTGTTAAGGATTTTTAATACAACCACCAGTTACACTGTAAAACGTCAACACTTTCCTTTTCTTTCCTTCCCCACCAAATAACAAAAAAACACAAGACAACTTCAACAACCTTATCCTTTGCTATCGTAGTCATCATCTTCAGCAAGAAGAAGAAGAACAACAACAAATATTGTCGTCTATAGAACAGAAGCACAAGACAATATTCTGGTTCTCTTCCCAACCACCAACATCTATTTCACCATACAAATAGACTATCTCAATCAAACGGTAAGTAAAACATAAAAAAATTCATTTCCACTAGCAATGGAGGGAAATTTGTTTTAATGTGTGCGTGTGTTTATATTCCTTAAGACAGCTGTTGTTATTTACATATACATACATGCATACAAATATTTGTGTGTGTAAATACTATAGGGAAATGAATGACAAATAATGGTTAACAGGAGAATGGGATATTTTTATTGTGAGAGAGTGAGTAATACATGTTATAGCAACAGGTTGTATGCGTTTGTTGTACAATATTTGTCATGATTTAAAAGCCACTACAGCCAACAATAATTTGCCAAACGATTAAGCATGACTTAATGGTTCTTCTTTTCTTTTTGTTTTATTTGCATAGGGAATATTATATCACAGTTATTACAGTGTATTTATTTACTCTCTTCATTTCACAATGTGGTCAATTAAAACTGTAGCGTAGATCAACTAATCAGACGTGTTAAAAGCGAAAATGTAACACAAAATATTTTTTCGGATTGTATGAAAATAAATGTATGAACAAAATGCAAAAATGTATACAAAATTTTAATATAAATCAGTGGTGAATTGTACGACGAACAATTTCAGACAAATTGACGATTGAAGAAACACGTTGCAAATAAATAATGAACGCCAAATCAAAGACTAATTCAAGCTTGTTACCGTTTGCTTTGATCATTAATTGTTTTATCGTATTAATTCGAATTGTATATTGTATAATTTGTTATAATTAATGTGTATAAATTTTAATTTCCAAACACATTTCACAGATGTTTGTTATTTTAAAAATATTTTCTTAAATAATATTAAATTTTCTTTTTATTATTTTTTATTTTTATTACATTTTATAATATGCACAGAAAATAATATACAATTTTTCTCCATAGCGCTGTAAATAAGTCTTTAATATGAATTTAATAACTTAATTACAGCGTAAACACAGCAGCTAAGTGTGCTTTTAATTAAAACAACTAAAAAAAAAAGCACAATTAGAAAAAATCTTGATTTTTTTTTTTAATTGAATCATTATGAAAATAGAAGCAGTTCTCTTATTAGATTTTGTGTAGAAAATAATCTTTGGGAAATTCAATGTCAATGTTACTGAAAATTTAATAAATGAATGAAAAACTACGTTAATTTATAAAGAAGCATTCGATACGTGTTGATTTTAATTAAAATTGTTACCTTAAAAGCAAAGCAATAAAAACATAATTGTTAAGTTGTTTCACACTTACAATAAAGAATAGTAAAAATCACATTAATTTTAATTAACCTTATGGCTGGCAAATTGCGTGATAAAAATTATTTACAAAACCAAAGAAACAACAAGATTATAAAAAAAAAATTTTTTTTTTTTTTCAAGATTTCATTTCATTTAATAAAATATTTAAAAAAATAAATCATAGAAAAAAAAAATTACAAAAATAAAACGTGATATCGTCTGAGATTATGTGTATGAAATTAAAGATGTAAAAAATTTTACATTTGAATTTAGCCTCTGGCAAGCAAAGAGATCGTTAAGTTATAATATTAAAATTTTAATAAACATACTAAGTTAACATGATGGATAATTTAGGATTGTGTAAAAAGGATTTCATTATTTCGGACAGTCGATTTTCATAATATTCTATAAAAACAAGTTGTTCAATTATAGCGTTTTAGGAGGGTGTTGTTATATTAATCACTCACTAATAGGGCTCAAAATGTGAAAACTAGTTCTTCACAAACAGGTGATAATCACTTTGTTATGACTATAGGATAGATGCCTACCAATTAGAATTATAAAGGCTTAGTCAAGTTAATGTCTCTTAATGTTGGTGGTATACATAGGTCCAAATGTATGTTAAGTTGTAGAAAAGCAACACATAGCAAAACCTTTCTGACCATCAAGACCGACTTAACCATTGCTCGTGTGACTATTTGCCTTCGCCTGTCACTTTGAGATTGATGCATCTTTGAGATTGATGCATTCAATCATAATATATGATTGCGTTCTTCCAATCTTACCAAACACATAGCAAAACCTTTCTGACCATCAAGACCGACTTAACCATTGCTCGTGTGACTATTTGCCTTCGCCTGTCACTTTGAGATTGATGCATCTTTGTCCTCTGAATTATAGGAAGGGAATGAATAAAAATGGAATTGCTGTTACAAGACACAGAATTGCAGGATAGGCATGTAGGTAGAATTAGATGGGAACATTCGTGTCTGGAACATCTCCAGAATTCATTTGCTATGCATCGTAGACTAGTGTGTCTCGTCTTACTGTCCATAATTCAATGCCCAGTAATGACTCTAACCATCTTGATATAAAGTTTGAGTAGACCTCCTCTACGCCCTCCATTTAGCTTTAGCCAGACTTCGTACGCTGTCAGTACTAAACTCTGTTCATAAATCGTTGCATTGTTAAGTATAAGCCTTCAGGTCTTTAAGAGGGTTTGTTAAATATGTCACGTGTGACAAATTCATACACCCAACAATGGCACTTCACATATAATACGAATGCCAGTACTTTAATAGCCGCCTAACCATCAAAAAGTGTACCAATGCCCTACATTCTGCAGATAGTAATGCGACACTTCGCTCTGGAATACGATCCAGCCTTATCGAGTAAGCTATACCTAAACACAGTTTCGTCTAGTCTAATATTTACATTTTCAGCTTCCTGGATTGCGATTTCGCCTTTATCCAAAAGGAAACTTTATTAAAAGAAACATATTTTTACTTTGCTTTGTCCAATTTTCTCACGGACTCAAGCACTGCTCACCGCGAATAGATTGCTAACGCCGTCTATTAGTTAAATGATGGTTTTCTTTATACAACACCCATCATATTTCAGCAGGATTATCTATGAGAAAACTCCTTTTTTGTTTGCATTGTTTTCGATCATTCGAGTGAAATCATTCGTTGTTAAAAGTCGAATGCAACATTTTCAAAAACGTTTCCCAGCCTTAATTTTCCTTATGAAAAAAAAAAATTAAACATTTTTAATTTGTAAATAAATATTGCATGAATATTTCATTAGTTGTTATGACTTTTAATTAAATTATAGCAATGAAATTAACTTTATTATTACACTTATAAATATTTATGCAATACATTTTTTTTTTTATTTTTTTAAGAAATATTACAATAGTTGTGGTTATTAAATGATTTGCTGTAACAAAACAAAAGCATCGCATCTTAATTCTTAATTTATTTCGAGAAAAATTCAAATGATGCCCAAGTTAATTTTAATTTACCGTCAAAAACAGCAACACCAGCAATAACAACAACAATAACAATAATAATAATGTAAATAAATAAATAAATTTTTTAACTTTAAATTATTCAAAACTCGAAGGGAAAATGCAATACTAACTGTAGACCGATATTTGTTAAGTTGAGTAAAAAGAAATTTTTTTTATTTATTAACCCGGCAAACGTATTGAAATGTTCTCAGTTGCATTTAAGCAGGCTGAGACCAAAGTTATACATTTTTTTTTTTATAAATAAATAGTGATAATAAAAATAAATTAGAAAGAGAACAGATCGGAACAGAACAGAACAGAACAGAAATTTGTTAAGTGTTTTATACAAAGAAATTTTCGGAAAAGAAAAAACAGAATTAAATTTAGTGTTTAAACAAAAAACCAAAAACCAGGATCAATTATCAATTGTTTCTATTGTTTTCTTTTAATAAAAAAAAGTGTAAGTTTTCTTAACGAAATCAGAAATTTGTTAAATTCGTGGCGTGTTAATTGCAATTTAGAACTTTAATAGAATTTTTTTGTTTTTAATTAATTTTTTATCTTTCCTATCATACGTTTAACATCTTCATGAGTGAATTATTTCACATACGTCTACATGCACTCACTCGTTTTGTATATCCAAGATAGTTTTAAACAATGAGCGGCATTTAATTGAAGAAAAAAGAGAAAATTTTTTAACTTAAACCTGACACTAACACCCGCTTGAAAACACAACAAATGCAAGCAAATACAAAAAATAAAAAACAAAAATAAATAAATAAATAAAAATTTAATATTTATTTATGCATCAACGTGTATCTATGTATCTCTCTGCAATGTATAATAATGTCTTGAATTAGAAATGATAGTGTAGTGGTCAAAGAAGCTTTGCGATAGGACTCTGTTTAAAAAAGAGTCATAATAACTGAATAACAAAGCTTGTTTACAAGCTACCTAAACAGTATTTTTAAGCGGTCACAAAAAAAAAAAGGGAATTCACTTTTTTTAATGCAAGTAAGAGTTCTTCAACCCTCGCAGTTATGGAAAACAATTGTAAAAAGTTTAATTTACCATCTATTTTTCAAGTGCCTGTACATACCGCCTTGTTTGATAGCTGATCGTTTGCCAATTTATCAAAAACGAACTAATGGGTCAATGAAAACTTGTAAGACATCACAGCTAGATTCCAAATTTCCCTACAAGTGTATCTATACTCCTGAGCTCTGGCAGTCACTTTTGTTCGCCAACTAAATTCCGCCTAATTTTAATATTAATAACAACGTTAATGTATACGTTAACGTTATAAAGTAATCCTTCTAATATGACCAGTTTAATTTGTATTAAAACCTATTTAACGCAACTAGTAATTAGAACCCTTTAATAAAGGTTACACTCTAGTTCTCATACCATTTAAGTTGTGCGTTAATTCCATGAGTAGCGTCACTTACTGTTTAATGACAACTCCAAACTACAGTTTTTTTGAGAAAGTTTTCACTCTCAGACTTTTTGCCAGAAATCTTCTGAGAAAAAGTCTCCGAAGATATATATTTTTTCCTATTTCGTTGCGTTCGAAATGTCGGGCCTGTGGTTTGAATCGTAGCCTAATAAGCCAACACACTGGACTGCGTCAACTTTGTTTTTGTTATTTCATTTTAAAATTAAGAACCGTCGGAGACAATTAGTAAAAAATAATTAATTTAATTAATTAATTAAATCAAAAATTTAACAAAAAAAAAAAAAAAACTCCATCTCAGCCATTATTGCTTGTCTTAATTACTCAAACACTTACTAGTGTCAGCTTCTAAATAAAAAATCTTAGGTTAAGATATAGAAAAAGTATAATTTGCATCTAACATCGTCTATACATTTCCATGAATGAAAGGCGGAATAAGTGACTGACCGATTACTGAATGATTGCAGAAGCACGTATGCAACAAAGTATTTACAAGAAAATAAAAAAATTTAAATTGAAACTAAATTTATCACAATATATACATACAATACTATCCACATATTCATTATTTCTGTATCCATACGAATAAGTTTATTTTTAAAATTTTTTTTCATTTCATTTTTTTTTTTAATAATTTTTTTTAGTTTTTTTTTGTAATATTCTCAACGCCGGAACAAATGAGTTCCATTTGTATCGCATTGTTTAGTAACAATTTATAGTTTGTTTATATCACACATAACGGTTTTTTTAGAATTTATTTAAACAAATTTAAAGCAAATAAATCAAATTGCAAATGAGAAAAGTTCGTTTCGGGCGTGAGTGATGTTGACAAGGGCTTGACAAATGAAATTAAAATGTTTACTCTTCGCTTCAATTCCAAATAACGGTTATTAGTGTAACAAATTTCAAATATTTTTAACTACAAATAAATAAATGACAATTAACAACTTATTACGAACAACAATTGTCAGCGCTAAGAACCACAAACGATTACTGGGGTAATTTCTAATGAATGTGAAAGAAAAAAAACACGAGAATATAATTGTTGCAGAATTTAAAAATAACAACTTAATGGTGGATGTATTGAATGGATGGAAAGCCACAAAAACAATATTCTCTGAAATCTCAAGTAAAATAAGCGACAATGAAGTCATAATTATTGGAATTATGAAATTATGATCGACGACTATTTATCGAATTTGATATTCACAGGTTTAGGGCAATTTCTATTTGACGTCTTACTGGAGAACAATACAATAATGGATCGCAAAATGCATTTCGATCGAAAAATTCGTTCTTCAGATGAATGTATTTAATGTAAAACAATTTTATGGTAAATTCAAATCCAAAGTCTTGCTGCTTCTGGTCTTCCCACTCTCATAGTTCCTTTTTCCATTATGTACATACAAAATGCGTTAATTACCCCTAAAAACTAACAATACTTTATAATTGATTCAAATGCCATTTTTTTAAAGCAAATATCATAAACAATTACATTGAATTTGCTAGAGAAACACCACGAATTTGGAAAAACTTTCAAGATTTTTGTCAAAATATTATTATTTTCGTTTATGTTGCTAATTGAGTTGAATATTGCGAAATTGAATGACATTAAAAGAGGAAAGAACATGGCTACAAAGAAGACACTCTTCCTCTTCCTGCCTCTTCTCTAAACCAAAAATGTTTTCTGTACAGAAAAGTATTGTGTGTTCTTTATAATCAAATTGCTTAGAAGTTTAAAGTAGAAAAAGTTTCGCCTTCAGTTGTAATATGAAAAGATGACATCTACTTCCTTTTCTCTTTCTCTCGCCGCCAGTACTAGTGGATGGATCTCTATGACTATTATTGACATGTTATACACACTGGCAATCAAATTAAATTATGAAAATTCAATTTTCATTTTCTAAAGATGCAAATGAAAATGAAATACTCGTAAATGCGTCGGTGATGATGATGATGGCACAAGCAGCAAAAAACAGAAGCAAAAAGCCAAGTGTTTCAATTAAATTTTTTTTTTTGTTTTTTTCCTTTTTTTTTTTGACAATATTTGTATGACATTGACAGGCAATTGATGGAAAATTTTTTTTAAAACACTTAAGAACAAAAAACCTTTATGCTAAATGACAATAAAATAATTTCGAAATCGCACCCTCCCAACTCTAACTCATGTGCTTTCGATTTGGGCATTGAAAAATACAGGATTGGAGAGAATCAATTGTCAGTGTGTTTAAATAGAAAATAATTACAAAGTCTAATTTATTTTTGTAACATAACATAGTGATTTTTTTTTATATAAAATTTATTTTTAATTCTATATAGATGCATATAATTAGTATTATTATTATTATAATCATTTTATTTCATTTGTATTTGAGAAAATTAAAAATTCACTTCCCAGCAATTGTTTTCCCATTTTCTCAGTTTTTGATTCTTTCTATTTCCGAACATCTGCCTGAGTTTTGTTCTAATTCTTAATTCATTCATTCATTAATTCATTAATTCAAATAATCCATCGCTAGGAATTACTGTTTGTTTTTTTTTTATTTATTTCTTATAAAATTTAAAACTGTTAATGGGACAGACAGCATTAATTAGTCATCATTGTTTTTTTTTTAACTTTTTTTTTTGTTCTTTGTAATTATTGGTTGCTATTTTAAAAAACTAAAATTTAGTATTCGTTTTAAATCCATTGTTTGTTTTGGTTTTAGTTCAAGTATTTGTTTACAACTTTAGTTGTTATAATAATTATATTTACATTACGGTTAATTCAGTTTTCAAAATTTCAATAGTTCAACCCTATATGACCAACCGATTCATTCTACAGTTTTATGAAATTAATGAAATTTACAGGGTTTATGAAGACAAATGAAGCGCTGTTACATAGAAATCTGTACAAAAAATTAATAAACACAACTCCCCTGAGCTTAGGTAAACAAGATTTCTTTTAAAACTCTAGTTATTGTTAAGCTTTTCGAATCAAACTTAATTACCCTTTAAATATCCGCAATAAAATTCAAATCATATCAGAACACCCAGAAAAGAAGCTCAGATTACGGCAGGTATTCGTCATGTCAATAACGATTTACAATGAATACATAAATCAGCTTAAAATAAATTTTACAAAATCACAATCGAAAGGCCTTTAAAGGCAAATAAGCGCAAAGTACCGCAGATAAATTAAAATACAATTTAAATCCGCTTAAAAGGGAAATAAATGAATGAAATGAATGAATTATAACTGAGAAAAATAACTTACAATGTGAATGTAGTTGTATATGTTTATTTATTTTTTTTTTGTTTCAAATAATATTTTAAATAATTTAAAAATTTTTTAATTTTCATTTAATTTGAATTGAATTACATGTTAACTACATATTTTCAAGGGAAGGGAAGGACAACAAATGTATGGGGGTTTGAGTATAATAAGGTATTAATGTCTGTATTTAATAGGATTATTTAGGCATTAACGTTCATATCAAATTAACATTAAAATCAAAATCAAAAACTCTTAGCAGATGTTGTCGTCTTGTCGTCTGCTACCTTATATTACTATGTACATAAGGAGTATGAAAGACTGGCAACGAATTTGAGCTTTAATTAAATGTTGTAACAAGTTTTTCTTCTGGTTTTATTTTTTTTTGTTGACGACTAATAATCTTGATAACATTTTTTTTTGGATTTCCTTTCTTTCTCTCTTTTTTTCCAGTAATAATTTTGTAACGCAATGCAATCGACTGATACTGGTGGTGAATTGAGACAACAGCATAACACATTATCAACGACGACGACGACGGCGACAATAAATACTCCTAAAGCGGGCAACAACGAAACGACAACATCCTTTACTACCAATACACCGAACTCAACAGCACTCAACAACGATACACCCAGTAAGAATCCCTTCAAACAGCAACTTAGTCAACGACAACAACAACAACATCAACAGAATGGCAACTCCGATAATGTCCATAATGCCGAACGTGGTGGTAACTTTGGCGGCATATTGGGTGTGGGTGCTACAACACCAACACCTGCTACTAAAATGACCTCACCGTCGGGCAATGGTGGCGGAGGAGTTGCTGGTGGTGGCGGTGGACCACCTATACCGCCACCAGATCATAATCGTCAAGAGGATTATAGAGCTGCCGGGTCCTGGGCCGCCTTTAAGAATTGGATGATCGGATGGCGCGGCTCCAGACGTCTGGTATTGGTCATAGTGGCCATAGCCTTGCTACTCGATAACATGTTATTGACTACAGTCGGTAAGTGAGCTTTCCATTTATTTTATTTTATTATTTAAGAAAATTAATTGAAAAGCCTTCAATTTAATCACAATTTTATGTGTGTACTTTTATTTGTTCTGTTAACTGACAATTTATTTCCTTTACTTTATGCCACTATAATGGGTTATACGTATGTATGTATGTATGTATACGTATGTAAGGGCTGTTGTCCACAGCCAATCAAACTTTAAGTACTTCTTCTACTTATTTGTCTGACAGCGGACACAAACTCTTAAACATATTTATTTAAGCATTCACTTAAGTGTCAGATGGAGTGAGGCTTGGGAAGGATGGAGAATGAAGAATGGAGAAGGCAACTATAAATAAATTGGCATCGCATTTACATTCATACTGACGGACACTTTTCACAAAGGAATCAATTAAATAAACACTTAAAGGCAATAAGTAAACATTGCCACCATAAATTGGTTTTATCCTTGCAAGACATTCGTTATTGCAAGATAGTATTGAGGAATCCATTTCAAAATTAATAAAAAAAAAAAATGATCGATTTTAAGGGGATTAGGAAAACAAAATTTATTTAAACTGGACTGTTGCTCTCATTTTTATTTGAAATTACAGTGTCAGAATATTTTCAGAATTCTTCATTCCACGCTCTCTCTCTCTCTCTCTCTCTCTATCCAATAATATGGTCTCGACATCTAGACAGCCAAGAAAATGGAATGAGTTATAATCGACTCTTTGGGTTCGTTCGATTCTTCTAAGCGTTGCATAGAGTTTAACAAACCGTAAATGCCTTTCTCTGCATTGTCGCTTAAAACTTTTAACAAAAGAAAAAAACGATTGTACTTTCAGCTTTTGAGAATGAATATGTATTTGAATTTTAACAGACAAATAAATAAGTGCAGTAGTCAGTAGATAGCAGTAGACAGCAGGAGAAGAAAGAAAAAACTCAAATACTTGTACATGACACAAAGACCACAAGTGTATAGAGATTTGTTCAAAATTCCCAACTACAACACAAAGTAAAAGCCGAAGTAAAATATAGGAAAAGAAATCTTCTACAACCAACTACTTGTTGAAACAAAAAAAAAAAAAAAGAGTAAAAAAGTGATACGAAAAAGTATTAAGGAAAGAAATGCTAGAAACGGAAGTCAACAAGTCATACAAAGAACACATTTTTCTACAGCACATAGCAGAGGAAAAAAAGTATAGTCAAAGGCATTAAGTTAAATGTCTATGGATGCTTAAGAAAACTTAAGAAAAAAGGGAAAAAGACCATTTTTCTTCTCCTTCCACCTCCATTGTATTTTAGCTCTGTTAAGGAAATCCATCTTCTCCTCAATAAATCTTGAGTTGTTTGCTTTGGTTTTCTCCTGTTCGTTTTTTTTTGGGTTTTTTTCTCACTGTGTATCTATCTTGATGATGATAATAAAGTTTACCTTAAGTGGCTACATTAAAGATAAATTGAACATTTACTTTTTAACTGACTTTGTTATCGAGTTCAAGTGTGAAACGTCTACACTTTACACGAGTAAATAGGGATAAAATAATAGAATTGAATTGATTTAACACCCCTAAAGCAAAAAAAAAAAAGACAATCAAGAAGAATGTGCAAAAATTTATTCATGATATTCTAGTTTATTTTTATTTTTTATCATTAAATTAATTTACTTACTTAGGACAGAGATTTTAACATAATAATGCAATAAATTCAGGTAACATACATATGAAAATCAGAGAATTATTTTAGATATCATTTATTATACAATGGAAAGCAGAATGTATGCGATTAGTATGTCTTGTAATGGCCATATACAATCCGGAGTTAATTTTCTAAATGCTTATTTTCATTTGCAGACCTTTTCAGCATTCATTAGTTAAAGTGCTTTAATTTCAAAGAAAAAAATTGTCAAAAATTTTCCAAATGATTGAACAACAAAATTAAAAAGCAAAATGATTCATCATCATTATTATTAGTGTAGCCCAGACCTAAGAGACGACATTTTAAGCATCCAGTTGTACCTTAAACCCAATACATACATACATACATAATTGGCCATTACAACCCTTCAGTCTGGATTACGACCTATCTTCTAACACCACTTATGGCTGTGTACGTTAATTTTATACATGAGTGGCGGGACCTACAGTTTAATTTAAAGTCGACTCCGAACGACAGATTTTTGAGAAGCTTTTAATGGCAATTTTTACTCTCAGAGTCTTTGCCAGAAATCTGCTGAGAGGAAGTCGCCGAAGAAATATTTTTTCGTTTTGATGTCTGACCTGGGATTCGAACCCGGGCCTTTTGTCTAATAAGCCAACACACTACCCACTAGACCACGGCGACTTCCTTATACCCAATACCCTTGATATTAATATCATCAGAAAACTGATAATGATCACGTTAAAGTGCTTAAACAACAATGGGTAGCCCTGCTGAACTTCAACACTCACACATATCAGTCGTTCTAGTATTCCCCTGTTCAACTAAATTTGACATATCTTTATAATTTTTTCCATTTTTCGCAACATTTTTGACGTCGACAACTGTGGTCCAATGAAAAATTGTTTTTTATTGTATGAAAATTTCGGTTGTTATCACAGAAAAACGAAAACGAATAAAATTCAACAATTTTCACCGCAAGAAGAATTCCTGTTTCCTGAAGCATTGTTCTACAAATACTCGTAGTAGTCGTGGATCGTGAACTATTTTAAAAGGAACAAGAATATTTAATTTGATATTGTATAATATTTTTATTTTGTTTTTCCATTCTTTATTATTATTATTATTAATTTATTAATTTATTCTGATATTCTGATATTCTTATTCCAAGTTAGAGGAAAATATTTAAGTAATGATTTACACATAAAATAATTAATTTATACATTTTAAGCACAAAATTATAATATTCTTTTGACTTTTTTTTATAGACCATCTCTTTAATATAAAATATTTAAAAGACTTGGTTATTATCAAACATTTGAAAATGCTTGTTTAAAGTACGAATAAAATTCTCAGCTTTTAAGCAAAATTTTTCTTAACCATCATATTACTGGCAGTTTTGTAAAATCAGGCTTTCAATTTTGATTTTTAATCGAAGATGTTTCTACACATTTGAAATAAAAGTTTTTCGATTTAAAAGTAAAGTTTCACTTTTTAATCACAAATGAATATTTTACCATGATTATGTTTGACAATTATCCTTTAAAGTCGCCATTTCGCTTATGTTCTTAACTAATTTTAAGTCTGCTCTTTGTCTGCAATATCTAAAGTTTCCAATTTTTGCAAAACTTTTACATCATTCTCCGTATCTTTTAAATTCTCATCATCATTTTCTTCCTCTTTGTTATTCTCTTTCCTGCACATTTTCCTCTAAGTTCTTGTTGTCTTTCTCAGAAACTTTGGTTAGCTCCTGGCATTCCTTCGAGGAGCTACGACTAAAGGGAAAGAAGGCTTGAACTTGCCTGTGAAGAACTTCTTTATTGATAGGTGTTTTCCAGAATTTGTTGATTTATAGAGCCGCATAGCGTTGTTCGAAACTGTGTTGATGTTTTAAAGGTGCGACTGGTGGTGATTCACAGCGTATAACAGTTTCTGGATTTCCCATCGTACTCTTAGAATCTCTTGTAGACATAATTTTACTTTTCGATTATTTCTATTAATTATTCCGGTTTGTTTTTTCTTTTTAATGGATTCTTATTAAGAAACAACCGTTGTTATTGACGTTTCAAATTGAAATGGCAAATATAAAAGGTAAAACATTTTTTATTATACTCGTTTAAATACTCGTATGTACATGCATACATATACAAATCCTTTTCGACTACGAATGTAAACAGTAACTATTTTTAAATAGACTGTCTGCCTGCTCCGATTGGAGGTGGGATTAAGTATTTGAACTATAGGCCAATTTGGGGTAATACTCACAGTATTTGGTTTACAACTATTGTCATTATGTCACGCAATTTTATTTCTCGTTTTTTTGTTTTTCTTTATGACTCATTTTTTGTTGTTATTTGTCGTTTTGTTTTCTTCTTCTATGGCGAACCATAAAAAATCAACAAATGTCATGTTACTTTGCTCAAGAATTCAAGAATTTCTATCAACATTTGCATGTCAATTACGGTCTTAGTTTTTTCTTTTTTTTTAATATATTTTGGCGGCTCTTTTTTAAAAGGTAACCATGTGTGCCAAATTTGTTTTTTGTTTGTTTTGTTTTTGTTTTTTCTCATATTTCTTTATTTAAAAGCTCATGAGATTATATTTCGTTATAAACGAAACATAAATTATTTGTAAGCTATTCTTCCATTTTACTCATTAGAGAGAGAGAGAGAGAGAGAGAGAGGGAGAGAATCAATTTTAAACAAAACTAAGCTAAGCACTTAAATTTAAATGCGCTTGGGATAAAATGTGTAAGAGTGTTTTTACACGTTGTTGTCAAAGGAAAAATATCGTGTGTTTATGAACTACAAAAACCACATTCTTATGTTAAAAACATACTGGCAATTCAAATTCGTCTCGACTCCATTTGCTAGCGTTACACTTTGTATGCTTTCGCAATTATCCTCTGCGGTAAGTATAGGTATAATGTCTCAAAGACATGAACTTATAAAAAAACTCCCCCTTTTTTGTTTTTTTTCTTTTTCTTTTAAGTAATTTAATGTTCTATTCAGGTACTTTTTTTTTCTTTGTTTCGTCGTCCTTTATTTGTTTAAAAAAGTTTTAATAGCGACTTTTTAAACAAAATAAACATACTCATTTAAAATTGACATTAAAAAGTTTTTTTTCGTTTTCTTCGTTTTTTTGTTTTATTAACAAATGTTAATGGTATTGGAAACTTTATTGCAAGTTTAAATGACTGCATAGGCATTAATAGTTTAAAATTAAGCGGTTTACACTAGCAATGATTTTTGTTTTATAAAAGCAATACTAACACATAATCTGTTTCTACAATCCATCATGTTGCAGAAAACATTGACGCCGATAAAAAATGAGTTCCCCAAGCAACAATGCCTTGAGTAATTTACTGGCCAATCAACCTCAAGTGAAAAATATGTTCGAAAGGGCGAAAGTGGAAGTAGAGAAACAGCGGAAATGGATTTTAATAGATTTGAGACTATGAGTCTTTAAACCAGTCTCTGTAAACTCATCGAGCACAACAGGGACAGAACTGCTTCAAATCACAGTCTCTAACCACATACTTGAAACGAGTTCGCCATTAATGTCGTGTGCGTAGCATTAGACAGGGAATAATATTCTGAAGTTTGTCAGGACAATAAGATAAGTTAAATTGCTGTTTTCTTTATCCAAAAATCTATAGAACCATTGGAGACCCTCGAATTAGTATAATGTTGGAACGTTAAAACGTTCAAACTGAATACTGATGTGTAAATGAGTAAACGTTTTTATATTTCTTTACTTTTTAACCTCGTATGTAGGTAGGCATAAAGAACGCAATTTATTGTGAAATACATTTTCTAGAATACAATATTATCTATTTAATATTTGATTTCATGGCACTATACATATATGTAGCATGCAGAGCAAGAACTGTTTTATTTTTGTTTTTTTTTATAATTTTAGACTATAAATTACAGAAATTTGTTAAGGCATGTATGCGGCTATTCAATGGTTGGATAATATAAGTATTGTGTTGCATGAAATGAATAACGGCAAACTTAATGAAATTAACAATTTATAAACTTATTAAAGCGAAAACTATTTTAATTCTAGAACAGAATAAATTTGCGTACTTAATTATGAAGATATAATACAGTTTACTAATAATTATAAATGATTTAATAAGGGGAAAGGAAAAGATTATTTTAATGTTTGCTACAAACAAGTATGCACGTAAGAAATTCAATCATAAAACTTAATGACATATGAAGCGTATGAGTAATGTTTCTGATACGTATTGAATAATAATCATACGTCACATGTGTGAATAAGATATGCATTCCGTGAAAAACTACTTGTAATTTCTTATATTTAAAAATGTTTTCTTACGGATTTCTCTGTTGCCAGCATTTTTATGATCCTTTTGCATTCGTGTCTCTGCTGGTAGCTGTCAAGTAGTGTTTTCAAATAACAATTCAATTGTTTAGAAATCATAAAAGGGCAAAGAACTGTAAATTGCCATAGAATACAAATAAAAGTTTATAAAAATTTGATAATGTTACCACCAGATAGTATTTCAATTTCGGTGGCCTTTGAGTAATTTGCTCAAAGAAATATATTGAATGCCATCCAGCAAGTGCCATTTCTCCAATCCAAATGAAAACGAAAGCAAAACTTATATAAAACAGACGACGATAGACGTAAAAGACATCGATACCCATTGACTGCAATTCATTCGATACCTTCATATACAAATTCAGCATTTCCACATTGATAACGTTTGAAGACCAAAAGAGGCACAAATACCAGAAGTGTGATCAATACATCCAATAAACGTAAAACCAAATTACCAAAGGCGCTTAACGACGAATGGCCAATCATGGGCTGCGAATAGTCGTGCCAGTTTTCCATAAGCGATGTTATATTAACATAAATGTATAGGCCCATATGAAATAGGCTCACAGCAAATAGTCTCCACGATAATATGAATTGATTTTTGCTTTCATTGTAGTTGTAGGGAAATAAGCCGGTTAAACGAAAAAATAATAAAGCAAAATTGAAAGACTCCACCAAGTTACGTGGTGTACGAAAATAGCTCATGCTGAGTGTTTAAATCAATAAGGACTCAACTCCAACTGAATATAAAGTTTTATTTAATTCGGTTCCATACAATAAACACAGATAATATGGACTTTGTATCGATAATAATTTCAAAACTGGGAATTAATTATGATCAATTATTTATACGATGCCATTCAATTAAACAGAAAATGATACTCGTAAATAATACTTGGACACTTGGGTACTTTTAATTTTATACAGGAAAATATTAATTAAATAGAATATGAAATAAAATGATTGACACTAATTACAATAAATAAAAATAATATATCAACGTGCAATATTTACTATGATCCGGCAAAAGCTCTAATAGAATTACGGATAAAATTAACACACACAACATGGGTGGTAGAGAATACTGGGCGGTAGCACTGTCTGAAGGGTTGCACTGGACAGAAAATTAAATAAAACTCATACGTAAACATATCTGTATTTTATGTAACTTTATTTTTATTAAATTTATTCGATTTAATACTTATTTAAGAATTCTTCCCTTATATAACGTTATCCATTCATATTTTAAAAAAATGTTTTCCTTTGAAATTTTCTTTACGTTTCAAGAGCAATTGTTTTAAAATTCCATTCAACTGTCGTGCTATCAAGTAAACGGCAATCAATTGTATGGAGCCATGAAACAAGAACAATATTTTATAGAAGTCGCCCAATAAAGCAATGAAATAAAGTTTCAAATGCGGCGTTTGTTGTGTAATCAATTTATAAAAGTGTATGCAATGCCAGGCGGTAAGTAATAGGCTGACCAGTATGCAGGCGGAGTAGAAACAGGTTAACTGGTAGATACGCGTGTATATGCCGCGTACATCAATGCCCAAAGCAATAAATTCATTAATAAGTTTAATGTAAATATTTAACGACGTCACATAATACGGACTGCCTAGCAGTAAGGGAGCCAATATTAAGTATGTTATTACCATTGACAAGAGACGAAAGAGCAAATTTCCAAATGCTGTCAGTTCTGAATAGGCCACCATGGGCTGAACAAAATCCAACCAATTCTCCATAAGACATGTTATATTCACATACGTGAAAACGATGGTATGAGTTATGGTTAAGCAAAAGAAAGAATAAGAAATTTCGAATTTATTTTGCACTCGATTAAAACGAAACGGGAATAGACCCGCTAAACCCAAAATTAAAATGGCCAGACCGAAAGATTCCGGCAAGTTACGTGGTTTACCAAAATATTTCATGTTCTCTTACCGACAATTAAACAAGAACTATTTTTGTTAATCGGCTAATCGACTAATCGGCAACAAAATAATAAAGCTACGACAATTAACGTTTAAAAGTTTACATAAATAGTAAACCCATAGGGATCAATTTCATTTAATGGGATATGCTGCGAAGGCTGATTAGCCGATTAAATGATTGATAAATTCTATTAAATTCTGCACAATTCACTAAAATTGTGGCTTAATTCACTTATGCCGGCGTCTTCTGTATTATTAGTGTTACAGTTGTTATTAAGAGTTCTTGCCAAGCCTTTTTTGGGTAAAGTGGGCATAAAGATGTGCAATTGCTTCTTGGCGTCATGCAAATTATTGAAACTGGCCTGTAAAGGAGAGTCAAGCAAACGTTTTTGCAAATTGGAATTTGTCAAATCAGCTACTGTATCTAAACGCCTACGGGCCGATAGAGATTTATTGCCGCCACTTTCCTTAGCCTTTTGGTATGAAGATTTTAAATATCGGCTGTTTTCGGCACTCTTATATAAACGGGCCGATGCCAAAGAACCAGCCAGTCTGCGTGTAGTACTCGGACTGGTCGATAAAGCACAGAGATCAATATTACGGGCCGGTCTATTAAAACGTATGGGCTGGCCTTCTTTATTAAATATAATGGTTATATGCTTTACCGGCTCTGTTGTTTTCGGTTGGACTTGGTTTTGAGTGCTTGCACGCACAGCATTTTTACTTTTCGACGTCTTTTGTTTATGGGAATTTTGCGATTTATTGTTGTAGTAACGCTTTATGGAATCCTGTCTTAGTTTAGCAGTTTTGCTTAATTTAACTTCCATTTCTTTAAGCTGATTTATATTCTTTAATAACTCTTCTTTGCCCTTTAAATCCAGCCAATGTAAAACTCTGTCCGCTAAACGCTCATCCAAAGTATCATTTCTTGGATCGTGCAAAGAATTTTTTCTGGAATATAATCCCGATAGATCTGATGGTCTGCGACTTATGTCTTTGGAGCAATTAAAGCTGTCATAACTAGGATATTTGCGCTTGAAAAACGAAGTTCGTCTGGAAAATTTCGTCAACTTGGCTCTTTTGCCTGGATAAGATTTCCTGGGATCATGCAATTCTAGTTTAGCAGAGCCTAAGAGAAAATCTGCTGTTTCGGTTTCGTTAAGCTCTTGCAAATCTGGATAGTATTCATCCAGATCTATAGATAAGGAACGTTTGAGGGTTTCTGAAGTAAAGAAATAAAAATTTGTTTCTTTTTCATTTGTTTCTTTTTTTTTTTTTGCAAACGTATTGCTTACCTTTTTTCCTTTGTTGCAGCGTATTTATGGTGGCATTCAATTTGTCCAAAGGCCTTTTGCTTTCATAGTCCCATAGAAAATGACGCTGTAAACCACGTCTGAGTTCGGAACTCTCCAACCAAACAGTGCGTACAAATAGTGGTTTACTGGCTGATTCCCATATTGTGGGATTCTTCATAGTTTCGTTAACTCTTATTTCTTAACGCTTAACGTTTAAACTTTTCACATTAAATGGAAGTTAAACAACTTAAATGTGTATTTCAAATGAATGTTCCCCCAACTAAACAACATGACGTATTCATTTCTATTTCGATTTGTTTTTTTTTTATGTCGTTCTTATGCCTACAATTTCCGGTTTCCTAATAATGAATTCTTTTGGCGCAGATTTTTCTACGGCTTACCAGCAAACAATCTATTCTTGTTCTCTAGGCGACCAAAGTTAATCAATTCAAATACAAAAAATAGACAAAAAAAAAAAAAGAAAATTTGTTGTTGCGGCTAAAGTGTCTTCGACACGCGAAATTTTTTCATTAAATAATGTTATGCATTTAAAAGCAGTTTGTAGCAAGCAACTGGATTTGTTTTATTATTTTCGAATATTTTTTTTATTTCTTGTTTTTTGTTTTTGTTAATTTTATTTAACAAAATAGTAGAGAAATTTAAATAAAACCAATATTAGAAATGAATAGAATATAATATTACAATAACATACATATGTATGCTCTTCAATTAAACACTCATGAACATTTCAAATTAAACCATTTTAAATTACCCTCCATTTAAGTAATACAAATAATTGCACTTCAGAGTATTACCCAACACTCATATAGACCTGCCTACCCCTGCCTAAACAGACACCAACTGACTGGGTCATAATAAAAATAAAACAACAACAAAAAAAATGTGTTTTTTAAACATACCCTTAACAAACATAATGGTTTCTACTTCCGGCACGCTAACGGCCCAAAGGATAAACGTCTAAATATGGCCACAATATTATGCCAAAGCAATTATCAAGTGTTTAGCACTTTATTGCACACCAGCAACCTAACATCAGAAAAACCAGCAGGAGCAACAAACTTGTCTACAAACAAAAATACTTTAAACTTTAGACTATAAAATTGAATTTACAACAACGTTAACATGATAGAGACTCCATGATAATAATGTAAAACAAAAAAAAACAAAAAAAAAAGATACGAGTATAGAAAGTAAACAATAAACCTTGCAACATGCAACATGTTGAACGATAACCGTAAAGGATAAATGAAAACACAGTGAAATAGACAAGAGCAATTTTATAGCAGTACTATTACATATCAAAGAGGTACTATGTTTATATCGGGTTATTCGTTTAAAGTTTTTCAGCACCATTAGTATCTGGTAATGCAGTCATTTATTACTATATCCTCAGAGACTTGGTACTTACGAATATGGATCCTATGATTTAGAAATGAATGCGAGAAAGCGGTTGCAAATGGAAAAAGTGAAAGTTAGCTAGCTGCCAAGGCACGTCGTGCTTTATGTGTTTTAGTTTAGTTTCATTTCACACTTATTAGCAGATTTTTTTTTACAAAATCCTTGCTATTGTTTTACACTCTTCGTTAAGGCAAACGTTTAAGCTCAAATAACCTCTAAACACTTGTACATAAAAGCCTAACCAACGAATAAAATCTGTTACTTGTTAGTTAGTCTATGTCTAATTTTTTGTCTTTGTTTTTGTTTTCTTTTGTTTTTGTTTTCGTTTAATAAACAAAAAGTAATTAAAAATAGGCAAATTTGAACAGTAAACAACCTCAACAAGTTTCCTAATGTAATTTTCTCGTGTTTAAATGAAAATAACATCCATCAGACCAACAAAAACCACTTTCTTCCAATTATAAGTGACAATCGCACTAGAACACAGTCATGGAACAGTCATGGTAAACCAAAGCAAAAAAAGAAGGAAAAAGGAAACAGGGAATGGTTTTATTTTATTTCGCATAATTGTTTGGCAAAATAATTTTGTTAAACCTTTTAACAACTTAATTACGCAGACTTAATAAAACAGAAGTGAAAATTTCTTTTCATTCTATTTACAGTTCCTATTATACCTGAGTTCCTTTACGATATACGGCATCCAGATGCACCTTTAGACAGTTATCCTCGTACACCCTTAACCATACATACACCACCGCCACCAACACAGTGTCCCTGCAAAGATGGCGAAACTATACCAACCGTTGAAGTATCAACAATCAGTGCAGAGGGTAAATTTAATAGACAATTAACGACGAAAAATTGGAACACATTTTAAGGGTATATTTTAACGATTTTTTTTCTGTTTTTTTTTTTTAATTTAGAAAATGAAACATTTTATCGTGAATTGGAGGAAAGACATCAAGAATTGGTAGGTGAAACGGTTGAAGTTGGTCTGCTGTTTGCTTCTAAAGCCTTCGTACAGTTGTTGGTTAATCCAATAGTTGGTCCATTAACACACAGGTAAGGATACAATTTTGAATTTATTTTCGATGCAGTTAACGCCAGCAGAACGGAACGACAGGGAGCAAACTCTAATTTTGAGACGAAAAGAAAATCATTTTAAACCATTTTTTCCATTCGAACATAGTGTACATAAATACACTTTAACCCCTCAGACTTTATTTAATTTTCAAATTCAGAACATACACATAAGTATGCTTCAGAAAGTTGACCCAACGTTTCATTAAGGTGGGGTTATCATGTCATTTAGAAAAGAGTGCAAATAATACTTCGCTATTTAACACAATAATCGCAATTCACTATTGTCGGAAAAATAGTTCTAATTTGCTTGTTCAATTTTTTTCAGAATCGGTTACAGTATTCCCATGTTCGCTGGCTTCGTTATTATGTTTGTATCGACCATAAGTAAGTTTTTTGTCATGGTTTTACTGAAATTATGTGTTTCCTTGAAACAAATACTCTTAAAATAATTTTAGTTTTTGCTTTTGGCCGCTCATATTTGGTGCTTTTTGTTGCCCGTGCTTTACAAGGTATTGGTTCTTCGTGCAGTTCTGTTTCAGGCATGGGTATGTTGGCCGATCGTTATACGGATGACAAAGAACGTGGTAATGCAATGGGTATAGCTTTGGGTGGTTTAGCTTTAGGCGTTCTAATAGGACCACCTTTTGGTGGCATAATGTATGAGTTTATTGGCAAATCAGCACCGTTCCTGGTATTATCCGTATTGGCTTTGGGAGATGGTCTATTGCAATTGTTTATGCTGCAACCCTCTATACAAAAAGCTGAAACAGAACCGCCCACCTTGTGGGCTTTGATATCGGATCCTTATATTCTAATAGCAGCTGGTAAGTTAACTTAAGTTTAAAGGCGAAAAGATTTTCAATACAGTAATTGTTTAACTACGATTTTAGGTTCAATAACTTTTGCCAATATGGGTATAGCTATGCTGGAACCTTCTTTGCCTTTATGGATGGTGGACAATATGGGCTCTAGCCGGTGGGAACAAGGTGTAGCATTTTTACCAGCCTCCATTAGCTATTTAGTTGGCACCAATTTATTTGGTCCTTTGGGCCATAAAATTGGCAGATGGTTTGCTGCCTGCTTAGGCTTGGTTATTATAGGCGGTTGTTTAATAATGGTAAGGTATCTTTCTTTTTAAAAATTTTTAAAAGAGAATTTTTAAATAATTATGATTATTTATCACCAGATACCCATGGCCACTTCTATAACACATTTGATTATACCGAATGCCGGTCTTGGTTTCGCCATTGGCATGGTTGATTCTTCTATGATGCCCGAATTGGGTTATTTGGTCGATATACGTCATTCAGCTGTTTACGGCAGTGTTTACGCTTTGGGCGATGTAGCCTTTTGTGTCGGTTTTGCCGTCGGCCCTGCCCTAAGTGGTACTTTGGTAAAAACGATTGGTTTTGAATGGATGTTATTCGGTATTGCTATATTATGTTTCCTGTATGCACCCCTATTGACATTGCTTAAGAATCCTCCGACCCGTGAAGAAAAGAAGGTTGGTAGTGTTTCACCCGAAGATGTAACGGCTGTTCAAGCCACCAGTCCTGCCATTTTACAAGATGGCCTTGTAAATACAGCTTATGAAAGTGAAAGGCTTTAATAATCTCTCTTTCTTCTGTTCGTTTGCATTCTCTTTTAAATTTTTATTTAAGTTTAAGTCTTAAAATGATGTATACGTTTTACTTTATTAGCCAGTACAGAATTTTAAATAAAATTTATTTAATTTAATTTTTTTTTTATTTTGCTTACCTTTAAGTTTTTTTTTCATAAATGTATACATACATACATACCTATATGTACATTACTATATATACATATGTATGTACATATGTATATGTATTTAGTTTTTAAGAATTTAAAACTTTATTTATTAGTTTTCTGTTTTCATATGTCTGTCTGTATATGAATTGTATGTAGTTTGCACCATTTTAATTGAATGTTTTTTTTTTTAATTTTTATTTCTTTAATAAATCATTTTTAAAATTATTAAGTGTTTAATTCTTGTTTTATTATTATTTAAACAAACAATGTCATATATTATTTAATGAAATATTTTATAGAAATTTTAATTTTAAACTTCTTTGAAACTTTCTTTTTAGTCTCTTATCATAGGCGAGAGACCAGCTGTACGGTATGTAACATATCAAAACTATGACGATGACGAATAAATTTTCACTCTTATAAAAGGCCAACGATTCAAATCTTACTGGTAAATGTAAATGAAAAACACGATTAAAAAAAAAAACAAATGGATTTAATGTCCAAAAAAAAAAAAAATAAAAAAAATTACAACCAATAATATCAAGAATATCATATGAAAATTTATTGTTTTTGTTAAATAAGGCTTTTGATGTTTTCAAATTGAAGAATTCTGTCTTTATGTTTTATAACTCGTTATTAAATTAGGAAATATCTATACAATACATATTATGTTATTAAAAAGCAAATGGTTTAAAAAAAGAAACCACAAAAATTTAAAAAAAAAAAAAAAAACACACAGAATATAATTAAATGTTTAACGAAAAATATTAAGGTTCACTGAAGCGGGTTATATATTAAGCAAAAATTAAATTATTAAATGTTATAATAGGCATAAATAAAGGAATTCGATTTACTAAAAACCTAGTATCGATTTCTGTACAACAAACGATTTTTATAGATTGAAAAATTCATGTGAAATACAAAATTTACAAAGAGTTTTTCAAAAAAAAAAAAAAAGATTGATTTTGTATTGCACAAAAGTTCCGTTTAGTCGTTAGATATCGTTCGTCTTACGAAAACGGCCACAAATCAAATAAATTTAATTTAATTTATTTTTCTACTTTTCAATACTTCTTTTTCATTTAGCATTCTCAACAAAATAATGATTTACCAAAACAGATTTGAATATTCACAATAAAATTAATGCATTTTCAACATAGAAATTAAAATATTTATATGGAAATTTAAATATCTTACCTGTGAACCTTTTCAGAATTTCCAAGTAAATCTCCTTCCGTAGAAACGTAAACACTAAAATAGTGGGCAAAGTTACCATAATTTTGCATTATTATTACAACAACAAAAGTTTATTTAAATTTAAATTTAATTTTATACGTATACTTCATAGAGCTCACGAAATAATTGCCACACATTAAAAAATGAAGTTTAAGATTCACTATTAATACTCTCTAATAAAAAGCGGGAGAAATAAATGATAAACATTAACTTTAAAATGCTTTTCAAACACATTTCTATTTCTTACATAGATTTAAAAGCACTGTAAATATTACGAGAGCACAAGAATGCAAATGCATTGAAATCAAAACAACAACAATACAATAACAAGCAAATGCCACCATTTTTTTTTTTTTTTGTCAATTGCAAAAAGACACGCCACAATAAGAATTTTTCACACAACCGAAATATTTAGTTGCGATTATTTCACTGTAAATCGTTAGGAAACAATGATTTTTTATATTTAACATAAAATATAGCAATTAAACTTTATTTTTATACTATTTTTATATTAAAAAACTTATTAATTACTCGTATTTTTAATAACTTTTCAACGAGCGTTAGTTAATGGCAACTGATTTCATGCTACCTATGTTCACCAAACTAAAATTTTGCAATAGTCTGACAAGCACTGCAAACTTTTGTTTGTTTGTTTACTTGTATGTAATGAGAGTTGAATTATTAGGGCTTACAACTGTCAATTTCAAATCATAAGTGTTTGAAAAGCTTTAAAAACTTATATTTTTCATTTTTATTTAAAGATTATACAAATCTTTAATTATGTACACATACATATACATACATATGTGTATAAAAATATAAAAAATAATTTTCCTGAGAATGCTACACAAGGAAGTAAAGAAATATTAAAATTTAATTTAAAATATTTTTTTCTTTTAATTATAGAAATCTGCTTTTAGGAATGCATTATTTTAATATGTAATGAGCTTCTGCTAGAATTGTTAATTATTTTTATTAAGTTTGAAAATGTTTTATAAAAAAATAATTAAAATACTTCACATTAAAATTTCGTATGTGACAGCATTTTGCTAACAGGGATTTTCTAAGAAGGAAATTCCTACTCCCAGTAAAGAAGTTTGCTGTCACCGTAACCACTGGAATTGAGATGAGTCAATAAGTTTTAATAAAAGAAATTAAGAAAAGCAAAAGATTTGGTTGTTACATATAAATTTATTGGATTGAATATTAAAATATAAAATTATTTATAATAAGGAATTATTTAAAGCGTTATTTTATGATAATATTATCGACGCCTTCAGAGGATTAATAATATATGCATAAAAAAAATGAAATTAAATAATTTTCAAATTATAACACATTTCATATTTTTAAATGTAGGGTTCAAAGATTGTAATTAAAAAAAAAATTTTGCCAGATTAACTTAATTTTGTAATTATTTTTAACAGTTTTTCAGAATTTTAAACTATTCAAACTGTCAGTATATAAATTGATATTGACATTTATGGGTACATTTCCAATTTTTAAGGGTATGGTGGCAGACTTATACGGAGATTTATTTAGTGATCCGGGCAAGGAACGGCGAGACGAATTTAAAGTTGATGGACTCAGGTTCTGCAAGCCTTTTCGAAGTAGATGATGTTAAAATATCATACGGACTATTTTTCAACGTACTAATACTGATATCATTTTTAGATTTTTCAATCATTGATTTGCTTCTAGTAAAACTGTTTCTTATAAAATTACAATTACTATTAATATTATTATTATTATTGCGCATAGCAATGGAGTTATTGACTGGTATCAGAGAAGGTAAACGTTCATATGAATTTGCATATCTTTTCGGTTTTTTCAAAACTTGGGAACTGTATATGGCTGTTAAGTCCTTGACGCGATCAGCATCCTTTCTCCTATATAACTCCTGACTATCTGGTTTTTTTATCTTAAACTTCGACAGCTCTTTGTCAATAACAAAAGTATTCGCCGAATCTGATTTGCGATTGAAATTGTTACTTGGAGATATGCTGGTGGAATTTAAATTTCTGCACGAAGAATCGGCTGCGATTTTAATATTAACACCTTCCGGTGAGGAATTATTTTCTAAATTCTTAATGTTAATATTAATGTCACAGCTCGAGCCTAAACTGTGTCTGCGTTTTACATCAGTATCTTGGACAGAAAATGATCTATTTTGACACAGCATACTCGATGGGTTTTGCATTTTATAAGACTGCACATCTTGTATAGTGCTTATGTTATTAGGCGGGTCTTTACAAACGTAACTTGGTATATAAATTGGTTTCTTTAGCAGAGCAAGAGGACTACTTTTCGAACTTTGACAGCCTTTATCAATATTTAAAATTTTACTTCCATTACTATTTGATGTGGTGGGCAGTAGTCTATTTGTCATATCCTGAAGACGTGCTGGGACGGATTCTTGTAGAAATTTTTTTCTACGATATGCTTGAAATTTTGCTAAATTTAAGAGACGTTCATCGCTTTCCAAAGGTGAGCTTGTTTGTATGCTAACATTGGTATTGGGATAGTCATAATTATAGAAAAACGTCTGACAATCATTATTTATGTTATTCACATTAGTTGCCCTTAATAGCCAAGGTGGTAAAGACAGCGAAGGCTTACTAGCATAACGAAAATTATAAGAATGTATCTTAAATGGATCTCTTTCAAATAGGTCAACCGGAGCACGTCTTCTTAAATAGTCTTTACTAGAAATGTGAAAATCTCCCAACGTGACTGAAAATAAAACGAAAAAAACGAAGAAAAAATAAACAAACAAAAACAAACAAATAAATTGAAATAATTCTTTAATAATGAATACTTACAAATGTTGCGGCGACGATTTGCATGCATGGTCAATTTTTAAACGGGGTTTACCGAGTATTAAAAACGAATTTTACATAAATTAAGAATTTCGCAATGAAAAATTCCAAAATTTCTAAAAATATTTACCAAAGGAAAATAAATAATAAGTACTGACGGAATATATGACGGATGTTTTCGAAGCAATTGAAATATGAAAATCAAAATAGGAATGATAAAAACATAGAAACAGTGTTAGAAACTGAAAATTTATTGAAACATGTTTACACATTTAGGTGGAGCAGTGATGGCTGAAAGAGTTTTTTTTTTTTGTTTTCGTATTTGAGAAAGAGAAAAAAACTCTGGATAACAAGCTTCTTTAATTAAATCAATTTACAAAAAATAAAATTAATTTTGTTAAAACATTATTATGTAAACTATAAACTTAGATAATTAATAAAAAAAAAAAAAAAAACTTTGTACAATTTTTGCTCCTATGCACAAGTTATCTGACACAAAAAGGGAATAGAGTAGTAATTGTATTAAATTCTTAATATATACGTACATATATATTATATAAAATAATTAATAAAAATATTAAACCATAGAGTTACACACCTATATACATATGTATATTATCCATATAAATAAAATACAAATAAAATGTTTTCTTAAAAGCTTAACAAAATCCTTTACATTTTAATTTAAAAAAAATCTTTTAAGCAAAAATTTGAATGGCTGCAAATTTTTGCAAAATAAAAAACACAATTTAAAATTTTCAAAATATATTTCCATTAAAAGACCAAAATGTTTTTTATTAAGCTTTTAATTAACACTTACTTAATATTCATTAAATTAAAATAAAAAAATAAAATAAACATAGAAACATAAAAAAAAACATCTCATATATGTATTTACAGTTTAACCATATTTAATGTAAATTTGGGTTAAATTTGCAAAACCAAAGTTGAAAAGCAAACATTTGTAGTTGAAAGCAGGTATTTAGAAAAGTTATATTTAAATTGTATATAATAAAATAGCTGAAATACTTGCTGATATTTAGATGCACATAAAACAGATTAGATGTTCTTATATAAATTATATATACATAGTATACTTTTAACTTAATATTTCTCAAAACCATAATAACATTATTGATGTTTTAGAACGTTTCTTCTTAGCAAGCCCAAGAATTGCCACAAAAATGCAATCATTATTATTATAAACTTTTTATACTATAAGTTAAACGGAAATACAAACGAAAGCTTATGTACAGGGTAATTTAAAATACAAACAACCAAAAAAGTTTAAACGGTTTTCATTATACTATATTAATAATAATAATAAAAAAAAACAATAATAAAAACAAACATATATGTATCAAAAAAAAAAAGAATAAAATAAAAAATAAACTAAACTAAAACCATTAAAACGGTTAGCCGTTAATGAGTATTATTGTGTGAATTAGACAATATAAGTTTAAAATATAAAATATTATATAAAACGTAGAACATTTTCTTGGCTATATACATACATACGTATACAATGTACGTATGAATCTAACTACATATATACTATATATAAATAACTATTCAAATAATTGCACATATTAAAAAGCTGGTATGGGGTCAAACACACTATTCACTGATATTTATATACATACATATATAGTAACTTATATTATATATTCATTAAATAAAAATAAATTAATTTAGTAATTAAGCTCTTTGTGACCAATATTATTAAATCTAATTAAAACATTAAAAAAAAATTCCACAAATAAAAAAAAAATTGTTTTGCATTTGAGCATAATAGTCAAAATATATACAAAAATATTAAATTATAAATATATACAAATATACGATATAAAATTATAATTATAATATACATACACATATTATTAGCTTTTACCTATTATTAAATTATATCTAAAAACAAAACAAAACAAAACAAAAAAACTAAGTAAAAACAGCTACAGTATAAATTGCAATGGAAGAAACCACTTCGGACATTTAGAAAACTTAAAAATAAATACGAGTTATGCTTTAAGAGGAAACCCTTAACAAAAGCAACTACATAATTTGAATATTTATAAGCAAATAAAATGAATGTATTTTGAAATATCCGAAATATTTTAGATAACTAAGTATAATACATACATATATACAATATAAATGGATTTAAAAACCCAAAACATAATATGAACAAATTTAAAGAAATAAATACGTTGTTGGTGAATAAAACTGAGCTACACTCAAAATAAAACACTATTTGTTTTTTTTTTTTTTAATTATTAATATTCTAAATCACAAAGGTAAGTTACCATAAGCTTAGGAAAACAAAATTTCCAATATTTCTTAAAACAAAGAAAAAAATAAAAACATTTTTGGTTAGCAACAGGTTTGTTGAATAAAATTTCCTAAAATTTTCAACTTTATATACATTTTATTGTTATTAATTTCTTTGCATTTACATTAAACTTCTTACGACTAAAATAATTTCAATTTTTGTTGAAATTTATACGATAATCAGCATTATAAACAAATATTATGTCAGGTATTAGCAATTGTACTTAGAAAGAAATTAAAAGAATTATGTTTTTAACAAAAAAAGTCTAAAATCTAACTAGAACTGATTAAAATCATATATTTTTGTGTTTGTTTTTTTAAATACAATATTTTTTATAAACCTCTAGAGTTTAGCATGACAAATTTGATTACATATATATATATATATATTAAAGTAGGTATTTATTAAATCTCTTTGTATTATATACACATTTAAGAGGTTATACATACATAATATGGATATATGTAATCAACTTATTTATAAATATTAATAATTATCCTCTTACATGAACTATTTTTATTTCTTCTTTTTTTTTTTATTAGTAATTAAAAGAATTAACGAGAATGCAGTGAAAAAAACTTTGTATAGAACTAAAACCATCGTTGTACTCTATACCAGACATCTTAATTTATATTAATACGTATAGTCACAGTGTCTATGTATGCCAAAAAATCAACGAACTTTATCAAAGACAGAATTGTAAAACCTTATTTTATAGTTAAAAAAAACTGCTCTAAAACTATAAAAAAAAACCTTCAAATAATTTTAATTTTTTATTTATCTCCATCACTCTAGCAAGATTTCAATCGCCTTTCACAAACAACTACATACATAAATAGTTCATCATTTGGCAAACAACACAATAGAATTCCCAACTAGCATTCCCTAGAATAGAAACACACACAATTGATTGATACGTTTTAAAGTAATTTCTTAATTTTAGGCTTTCAGCTAACAAAAAACTATATGGACAAGTTATCGTCTGTGTATGTGTATATAATATGTACGTATTTATGTATATTTTTATTACAATATTTTAGATTTCGAAATTTTAATCTTGAGAATAGCTATTATCCGTGTTGCGTATGGAGAAATCAATTATTTCTACCAGACAACGACCCAACTCTTCCATAACCATTTTCTCTGTTTGATAGGATGGCAAACCGTTCTTTTCGCATTCATCCGCCTGAGTTATCATGCATTGAATGGTGGCATCAATGACTTCTTGCGTAATGAAATTACATTGCTGGCGCTCTAAGGTCGGCGATGCTGCACCAGTCACATGATCTATGCCGGCAAACGATTTTAAATTGTCCTTTGAAAGTTTTTCAGTTTTAATATTTATGGCTGGCATAGCACCGCTTAATTCCCTTTGAGACTTTTCATAGCTACGTTTCTGAGTAGCCATACTGGATGTTTCGCCGGAAGCCATTGCTATAGAAGCCATAATTTTTGGATCGATAGGATCCATATCCAAATCGGGACGATCTTCTACATTGCGACAACCTGTGTTGTGTTAAACAAATTAAATTAAATCCCTGAACTTCTGTCATTACAGTTCTGTTTTACTTACCCACACATTTGCAATTAGAACTGCAAGGGATCTTGGCTTCATAACACTCACAGTAGTTTTTTAAACAACCGGAACGTTTGCAATTGCAACCTTTATTGTGTAAACGCATATCGGCCTGATCTCGGGATGAAGTAATTTTGGGCCTGAGATAAAGAGAATATTGAATAAATTTTTTTATTTCCATGAATAAATACCAGCCTGCTAAAGTTTGAAAATATTTAAAGTTTTCTTTTTGAAATTTTAACGAATTTCAGAGTATGGTAGCACTGCCAAAACAAAATTTAATGCCTAAACGTATCGTCGTCCAAGTTCTAAGAAATACAAAAAGAAAGAAAACAAACCCACCCATGTAGACTGTAGTACTGAATTATCATCCCACAATAAGCCTAACAAAGCTATTAATTCAAAGCAATTAATTTGATTCGAAGAAGTCTTCTCTATAAAATATGTATGTACCTATACCTAAGCACATTTCAACAGAAAAATAAATATCTACCTATAGAATGTAATCATTAATGAAATTACTTACTTGAAGGCATTTGGATTTCTTTCCAAGCAGCTCTTTATGGCCCTTTGACGTTCATCTTCATTTTCTAAGTTATTGAAGCAATCTTTACACGTACAATCCTGGCAAAACTCACCATTGGCAAAGCAGTCACAGTATAGTTTTAAACATTGCGATTTACTGCAATTGCAATGTTTCCGCCTTACACCACCCACCAAGGGATCTATGGCATCGACATCGTCCTTTCCCATAGGCAAACTAATCGAAGTTGATGAAACAAAGTCCGTGCTGTTATTATTATTGTTAGTGTTCGCATTTAAGTTGGCATCCGCAGGCTCTTCTTTTATTTTGACTGGCAAAACATATTTCGTCAGAGTTGTTGTTTTCGTATTTAAAGGATCGTTGCTTTGATTTGTTGCATTTTGCTGTTGTTTTTGTTGCAATAATTTATGTTGTTGCTGTATAAGATATTGTTTATTAATTAAGGGCTTAACACTGGCCCCAGCACCAGCAGCAGCGTTTGTAGCTGTAGTCGATGTTGATACCCCGCCGCTTACAGCCAACACTGATGATGTTGAAGTTGTTGTCATCTGATTGTTGTTGGTCTTCAGTACACTGTACAGTTTGGGGGCAGGCTTTTGTTCTTGAACTGACGGTTTAAGAATTGTATATAATTTATTGCCATTTTGTGTTACACTGGACGCCTGGACTATAGATCCCCCACTAGAATTGGTGGTAGTTTTTGTTTGGCTAGGTAGAGTGAGTGTAGCAGTAATGCGTCCCGGCTGTTGTATACTGCTGTTCAGAATTTTTGGTTGGTTATTACTGGAAATAACTACCACCCTATTATTTGGGGCAGCCTTTTTTATTTCAGGCGGTCCGGGATTATCTGAAGTCATAGTAATCCGTTGTATCTCGGTATTAATATCGGATATTTTATGCTTTCTTATAAGCGTTTGCTGATTCAAATTATTATTGCCAGCCAATAAACTTTGCTGAGTGGATTTAGTTAACGCCTGTTGCTGTAGCTGTTGCTGTGTTTGATGATTTTTGTATTTATCATCGTTCAAAGACTTAATGGTGGGCACTGTAACTATGGTCTTTTGAATTTTTGAAACAGAAGCATTATTATCGCCTGCGTTATTTGACGTCGTAGTCTCCTTTTTCTGTGTCACAAGTAACTTTGTAGTGCCAACTTTTTGAACTACGGCAAACTTTTGTGGTAAAGAATTTAAAATTTTTACTGGTTGATTTGTTGTGTTTAGCGTTTTTGAAACTGTGGTGGCAGCAGATGTTGCAGATGCTGCAGAAGTTGCAGATGTAGAGGTTGGATTTAAAGTTTTTGCGGCAATTTTCGTACTGGGTAAGACACGCACATATTGTACGCCCAACTTTCCTGGAATCTGAATTGCATGCAATTGTCCGGTACCACTTGTAGTGGTAGTTGATGCGCCTTGTCCTCCAGCGATGGTGGTAATAGCTTGTGGTTTCGGAGAGAGTTTAACAATATTTTGATTCGATACTAAAATTTGTTTGCCACCTGTACCATGTACTACTATTGGTTTTGATTTGTTTGAATCGTTAGTTGCTGATGTCGAAATAGTCGGTTTTACTATTGTTTTCACGTTACTAATTGTATTTGTTGTATTTGTTTTTGGATTTGTCACTGTGTTAGCAATGGAATCTGTCGTCTTAATGGGTCCTTTTATTATTACTTGTCCTCCAGCAGAGGTAATTATTTTCTTGCCCGCCAAACTAGTTGGCGATAAAGTTAAAGTAGTATTTTTAACACTACTACCTGTTGTTGCACTCTTGATAGGCACATAATTGCCGTCTGCGGTACGTAAAACTTGTATTGTCATTGGTTTCGGATTATTTGCCGTAGAACTTTGTGATTTTACCAGGTTGGAGGTTGTCGCTGGCTTCATATTTGAAGTCGATGCCGTTTTTTGTATATAAATAATCTGTCCATTCGAAGTCCTCGCCGCTGTTTTGCCCGTAATGGTTAAACTAGTTGTGCTCGTGTTGTTGTTAGCCACAGGTTTTGGTGTTAGTTTAATTGAATTATTTGAAATTTGAGCTGAAGTTTTCGGCAAAATGTTTTTTGTGTTTAATAAAACTGGTGCAGTTGTTGTTGTACCACTATTATTTTTAATAACATTTGTCATTATGTTGGAACTACTACCCAATTTTACTGCTTGGGTTCTAACTGGTGTAGATGATTTAGAGACACCCGTAATGGCTATGGATGTCGTGGTATTTCTTTGTATTATTGGAGGTTTTTTAGGGCCGGGTGTATTTAATGTATCATCTATTCGCGTATTCAACTCCAAATCGTCGTCGTCACCATTTGGCTTGACATTCTTCTTTATGGGCGATGGATCTAGCAGATCATCGAAACTTAACTCTGGCATAGTAGACGAGTCCTCTAGATATTCTAAAATCATATTGTAAATATATTACAGTTTAAATATTATGTAATTATAGCATTCAATTTTAAACATTTGTTTATAAATTTACTCTATTATCATACATTCAATACAACTCTTTTTATTTTACAGAATTGATTTAAAAAAAAAAAAATTATTTATGAAGGAAGTATTATCCATTTTTAATGATATTAATTAACATTATTTATTTGTTCATTTCAAAATTGTCGGTGGTTTATAGAAAAGGTAGACCTAGATTTATTTTTAAATCTATCAGCACCTATCAAGTTATATCTCATAATAAATGCAGTGTAGTGAGCCATTGTTGGAAACAACGAATAATCCTAATATCCTAATCCTAATATATATATTATAAATCTTTCTGTAAGTCTGTTTTTTTGTTTGTTAGCCAATCACGCCTGGACCGATTTTCTTGAAATTTGGGATACAGATCGGGCTTTTGTCGGTGCATGGTATAGGCTATAAATCTTTCCAAAATTTTGGCTAAAAGGGGAGAAAAAAATGGAACAATAGGAGAATAAATGGTAACAAGAAATTTTTTACGATTTAGCTTGGTTAAGTTTCCCAAATAGCTGTTGGAGGTATTCCGTTTCTAAAGTTGGACCAAAATGGGTCCAAAAAGGAGGAAAGGGGCGAAAAAATAACTCGCTCAACGCCGGGTACAATCTGCTAGTTTAAAATATATTTTTGCCTCTATTATTTTCATAGAATTGTTTAAAGCTTCAATAAGACAATTGAGTTTGTTTTTTACTTTTGTAATATTTTCATGATTTTATTAAGATTTTATTTCGCAAAAAAAAAAAAATCAATTACTTAATATAGAAAAAAATACACTTCTATTGTTTAAAGCCCCAGTAAAATTAAGGGTCTCCATTCTATTACATATACATACCACAAATGCTTGTTTTTAGGTAAAAAAAAAAAAAAAAATTTAACAATTGCCAATTTGTAAGATTGGAGGTAAAACATATTAAATAATAAATTTGCTTTAAAATGTTTTAAAGGAAAATGTAAACTCTTAAAATATGGATTAAATTTTAGTATTACAACTAATTTTACTTTTTAGCAACTTGCTTCTTCTCACGGGCCTTTTTGCCTTCAGTTAGGGAAGAGCGTTCACTTTCACTTAGCGGAGGTAGAACCTTGGTGACAACACCGGTACCCAAAGTAAGATTACCGTCACGCAATGTGAAACGCTGACCCTGTTCTAGAACCATAGGGCGGATCAAACGAAGTATCAATTTGGTGTCTTCGCCAGGCATAACCATTTCTTTGTCGGGTATTTGAACTTGCACAGCACAATCCCAGGTACGTGAAAACATTTGCAATTGAATGAAAGACATAAATGGTTTGGTGCGGCCACCTTCTTCTTTAGCAAGAATATATACTTGGGCCTCCAACTGATCAAGAGCTTTAACACTGCCTGGCTTGCACATTACCATACCACGTTTGATTTCATCACGTTTGACACCTCTCACCAAGGCACCTAATTGATCACCCGCTTGGGCTTCATCCAAAATCTGATGGAACATTTCAACACCAGTTACGGTGGACTTCAAAACTTTATTGTAACCCACGAATTCACATTCCATACCCTTCTTAACAACGCCTCTTTCTAAACGACCAGTAACTACAGTACCACGACCAGGAATGGAGTAAACATTTTCCACCGGCAATAAGAATGGTTTGTCCAATTCACGAGCTGGTGTAGGAATAAAGTTGTCGACTTCGTGCAACAACTTCAATATAGCTTCTGAACCAATTTCAGGCTTCTTGTCTTCCAAAGCACACAAGGCCGAACCCTTGACGATGGGTATATTATCGCCATCATAGCCCATTTCAGACAACAGTTCACGAATTTCCATTTCGACCAAATCAACCATTTCCTGATCAGCGGCATCAACTTTATTAATAAATACAACAATGTGATTAATACCAATTTGCTTGGCTAGCAATAAATGTTCTCTGGTCTGAGGCATAGCACCGTCTGTAGCAGCAACTACCAAAATAGCGCCATCCATTTGTGCGGTACCAGTAATCATATTTTTAATGTAATCAGCATGACCGGGGCAATCAGTGTGACCATAATGACGACTTTCAGTCTGATATTCAACGTGGGCCACATTAATAGTAATACCACGAGCCTTTTCTTCAGGAGCATTGTCGATTTCATTGTATTTTTTGCTTTCGG
The DNA here is from genome assembly GCA_014635995.1 of Sarcophaga peregrina. Taxonomy (NCBI): domain Eukaryota; kingdom Metazoa; phylum Arthropoda; class Insecta; order Diptera; family Sarcophagidae; genus Sarcophaga; species Sarcophaga peregrina. Next base: position 13,412,731 of record CM025793.1, on the reverse strand, counting down.
CCAATTGCTTATCAGCTAAAACTTTTGTAATGGCAGCAGTCAAAGTTGTTTTGCCGTGATCGACATGGCCAATTGTACCAACATTGCAATGAGGTTTAGTACGCTCAAACACCTTCTTCTCGGCAGCATATTCTCGAACGAATTGCTGGAAACCTTGTGAAGTAGCTGGCAGGAAAGTAATACGTTGTAGTTGCATTAAAGCAGCTGGTGTTCCCTTTACGAAACGCATCAAACGACCAGTGCTAATAGCACGTCGTACCGAAGAGCATCTTCCCAAAACTGATGAGGCCACACCGCCTGCCTGGCGTACAGCATAAAGTGCAGACATAATGCCGGTTAGTTTACTGCTTAATTAAGCCACTTCTAAAAAAAATACATAATTTAATTGCCTCCACGTTAGTTGAACACTTTGCCACTTACCAATATAAAAAAATGTGTTAATTTTTCTGAAAATTTTACAATTTTCTTTAATAATTCACAAGAAATGTAGGTTGCGTAAACTAACCCTCAAAATGTGCAAAGAAAAATGTCAAATTATTAATATCCCTCCATATGATCGAGACTTACCAGATTAATTTCTTTGCAACAAAAAAGGAATTTTTCTAATGTGGTACATTTTTATTGTCGAATAATATGGCAGCACATTAAGTAAAAAAAAAATTGGAGGCAATGATTGATAATAACAAAAAACCTATTTTTAGTAAAAATCTTACAAAATTTTATATTTATAAAACGCTCCTACTTAAAACCAACAAGTAAAGTGTTTAAAATATAAAATGCAATGTTCCAGGACGAGTACTTTCAGTAATTTACCAAAACCCCGTTAACAAACACATACGGTGGCCGTTGGTAAGCAGTAACGCAATGCACACAACACCAACATATCGCTTTCACAATGAATTACAAATAACTTTATAAAAATTCAAATTATATTTTAGAAATTGTAATGAAATATATTAGAATAAAAAAAAACATAACTATTACTTAATAATTAATTAAAGATATGTACATAGCATTGTCATTGCAATGCATGGCAAACCTTCTGCCAGTATCGATAATAAAGGTACAGGCAACAGCAACCAGCAATTGAAAATTCAATTTGAAATGCAAAAGGGAATCTTTTAAAAAGTATTTAAATACTCAAATACTTACCCATATTTTCACTGGTATCCATCGTAATTCCTTTTAAATCTGATCTCTAATAATTAGTGTCCTTTAATTTTTACGGAAATTCCAAGATATCACAAATAATGTTCACCAAAATAATAAGTAAACACAACAGCACTACGTGATTTTAATATGGGAGAGTAACCCCACCAAAAATCTGCCTTAAATTAGGCGCTTTATTATACTAAATGTTCAATACCGGTTAACACTTTTCACTTAAGCACTAAATATTTAATATTTTTCTATTGTTTTAACACATTTTACTTAAATATATTTTGAATAAATTTTCAAATTAAAATTTTTGCTGTATTCTGCGTTATCGTGTGTAGAAGGAAATTTGTTCATTTATTATTGAAATGGATTGTTGTGCTTTATGATGACATTCGTTGACCAGCGTTGTATTTGCTATGCATCTTTTCATTGTTGGCAGCACTTCTTATTACTTTAAGCAAAAGGGATATTTTTTCTCTTATAACTTTAAATTATTAAATAAAATTAAAATCTGTTAAGGCTGTTATTATATAGGGGCAAATATAATTACTTTTAGTATGTTCTTCTAATATTAAAATCTTTTAACAGTCTTTTAAAAATTTACTTGATTATTTTTATAATACAGAGTTGCATTTTAACTGAATTTTAAAGTACACTTTTTTAGAATAATTTCTTTAGACACTAATATAGTTAATATAGTTTAGAGTTCAACTCATTTTAAATAATAAATTCCGCTTTTAAATAGTCTACTTGAATTTAAATGGGTAAATAAAAACACATGCATATAAAACGTACACATATATGAATGTATAAATAAATGCATATGTGTGTGTATATATAAAAAATTACATATTTGTAAATATATAGCATTAATATATAAAATGGTGGGCATACAATAAAAATATTCGCAGAGTAAATTATTCGTTATATTTTCAAAATTAGAAAAGTTAACAAGTACTTAATCTGACCACATAACATACTTTTCCAGAAACTCATTTGTGTTTGGCATAATGCACATGGTTTTAAATTAACTTTGGATACGAAAGGTTTTCGCTGTGCGATGCATCCACGTAAGATGCTTTATTAAACCGTTCAATAGCTTTAGACAATATGATTACACCAAATCTTTGGGTACGTTATTTGAGATTTCAAATGTATTAAAATACTAATTTCCTCTAGAGCAACACATTTACCATTAAATACACAAGTCGTCCACTTCCATTTATGTAGCTGCATGTTCTTTCTCTCCGCTTGCCTTTGAATTACATTCTATTGAGATTTTGTTGTATTTCGACCTTAACTCTGTTTCCGTTGCCAGGGGATTTGGACAGATCTATTCTTGGTTTAGTGTTCAAGACGATACGTATTATACTACTTTATTAGTGGAGTAACAGAATATTTAGTGTTGTTTTTTTTCCTTGTAATAGATTTTTATTAAGCAATATTAAAAAGACATTGGTTCACAAATTTTTAAAACATTCAACATTAGTTAGAAAACATTTAACATATATAAAGAAATAAAGTATTCAAAATTAAGATAGAATCAAACAAAGTACGTCTCATTTAAAAGGTACAAAAATCTCACAAGAGGGCCGCAGTTGTACTTTTCGATTACGTAAAGTTAATGTACGTTGGGTGGTATCACCGTTTTCCGTTTCATCTGCGATTAAAATTGTAAATTAAATTAAAAATAAGCTATTTAATTTTTAAAAGGTATTACCGTTAAGACTTTTTGCCAAATCCTCTTCGGTTGACTCATTGTTTTCTGCATCAGCAACATGCGATGTCTCGCCATCGTCAGTGATTAGAAAGTTGAATTTTTTCACACGCAATTTTTCATTAAATATAACATTTCTCATTCTACTCTTAGCAGTACCAGGGGTTTTCAAAATCGATTTCCTTCCCGATAACAATGGAGAACTGTATTCAGTGAGATAATTTTCCTTATCCAATCTAGGCGGTTGGGAATTGGAGAGATCGCCAATGGTTAAAAGAGGCTTCTTTACATCGAGAGATGATTCCACTACATCTAATGCTTTGTTAAATTTTTTTATATGTTTCAACAACTTCGGCGAATTTTCTAAAGTCGTTCTTTGTAATGGGTTAGGAATAGATATAACCGTAGCAGCAGGGGAAAAATATTTTCGATCCTTGACCACTATTGACATACGACGTGATGTTACGCTATTGTCAGTGGATTTGCGTGGCGTTGAACTATTGCTAACGCCTGAACGTCTTTGCTTTTGCGTCACTAGGATAACATTAGGACTGACATGCCCACCATTTATCTTATTTTTACGAATTTCGGCATGCATTTTACGCATAATTTGTTGTAATCTAGAATTTGGTTTGACAGGACCGCCCCCAGAAGTATTTTTTGCTTTTTTAACTTTTGACAAAACTTTCTTAATCTTGGGTTTTACTTCATCCGGATCCACCCAATCATTTGATTTCCATCGATTTAAAGTCTCAAAACGTTTGTCCAGATTGTCTACTTGCAACTTCAGCATAGACCAAAAGCCCTCTAAATCTGCGGACGTTATGGGCTTAGTATCCTCACTTCCATCACAATCTACTGCACCTATGCCTGTGGCACCCGATTCACAACGATCGATTAAACCCTTGAACTGCATAAATTTCTTACTAGTCAAAAGTCGTGTTTGACCAATTGTGACGTTAATCATGTCTTCACCATTTGCATTTTGAATTTTTTCCAAGTTTTCTGCTTTATAGTTTTCCCAAATATCACAGGATTTGTGCAATCTATCGATTTCAGCTTGCAATTGCTGCCGGAAATAACGCACTGCCTCTAAAGTTCTTCGAACTTCAACCGAACACTTTAATGAGTTTGATGGATTCAAGGTATCGATGGGTAGTTCACTTTGCATGTATATACTATTGCGTTTTTCTACTTCCTCTCTCAGGCTAACCTTGCCTCGGGCGACGCTAACAAATGGGCTTAAGTAATTGCTGGGTTTTTCATCAGTACCAGATTTTGTGGGGGTGATTTTCTCCGACTTTGATTCCCGTAAATTAGATGGAGGATCATTTCCTTCGGTTTGTAGTTGAAAATTTTCCTCTGATTCAATGACATTTTCTTCACTTCCAGCGTTAGTTTCTTCGGTATTGGATATTATGAAATTATATTTTTTTTCTCTATTTAAGCTTTCCACTTTTTTTTCATCAATATTTTTTGCATCCTGCATGATGTTTCTTTTAACCGACGAATTACTATGGGAACGTTTATTATCTATGTGACTTATGCCTTTTGCCTCTTCTAAATTAAGAGCGGATGTCCTTAATTTTGTAGAGGTTACAAACTCTTCAAATGGATTAAGGGTAGCAAAATCTTTAGGAGTTTGTATTACCATATCTTCCATTTCTTGATTATTATTGTTGCACAGAGTCAAAAGTTCTCTGGCGTTTACTTGTATGATCGGCGCAGAAAACAATTTCTTTGAATTATTTGAAGGTTTCTTGGCTTTTAAATTTTGCGCTAAACGTGCGTCACCACTTTTAAGCGTCGACGTTTTTGTTTGTTTTACATTTTCTGTGCGTTTCGAAGATATATTTCTTAATTTGCCAGCAGCACCCCTTTGTTTTACTGTAGCGGTGGTCGAGGGATTTTCGAGTGGTGGTGGTGGTGGCATTTTTAAAGCTTTTGGTTTTAAATTCTCTCTTGACGATGCTATTTTATTAGTCGACTTTACCATTTCTAAAGTTTTCTTAATATGAGTTGCTGAAACCTTAGCTGCTGTTGAAGATACTTTTGGTGGTGGTGATGGCATTTTTAATGGTCTAGGCTTAAAATTCGCTCTTGATAGAGGTTGCGCTGTTGGTATTTTATTTGTCGATTTTACACTGTCGAAACTCTTTACAATATTGCGAGCTACAACCTTTGCTATGGAAGATTTTAATGGACTTTTACTGAGACATCTTTTTATACCATCTGATGGAGTTTTATTTTCAGTTTTGTCCGTTTTAGTTGAACTCATGATTTTTGAATGTATATCTTTTGGTAAAGCTTTTCTACTTATAGGAAACTTATATACTGGCTTTTCATCTGCTTGTTTAGGTTTTCTAGGTGGTGTTGGCGCTATAGTATAAATCGACTGCCTACCTTTAAGAGCACATTTCTGTGGCTCTTTAACCTTAAATTAAAAAAAGAAAAGGAAAAAAAAACAAAAACAAAATCAAATAAATTTTCGAAATCTTTCTTTTCTATTTTATTTTACCTTTGGGAGAATTAAACCAGCTGGCGGTCGAAATCCCTCATGATGGCCTTTTGGCACAATAGAACTAACAGTGGCTGCAGTCGCTCGATTCGCATTTACAGCTGTTATAAAAGGCTTTTTTTTATTGGCATTTTCTTGCTGTTGGGTTTGCTTAATCTTTTTATTTTCTTTCCATTCAATGAAGCGCTTCAGGTATGCTTCTTGCCTTGATAACTTCTCTGGATTTGTTGAATTGCAAATTATTTTCGCTACGCGAATAACTTTATCTTTCTCTCGTTCATTGTCGTTGTTTTCATTTTCATTCATTTCTCGACATACTTTAACCACCAGCTCAGTCTTACCTGGATTTTGACTGATCGATAGTTTTCTTTCGTTGTCTTCAATTTCTGAACAAACTTTAACTGTGACTTTTGATTTCTGTTCAGCTGGACTGAGTGATATATTCCTTGCTCTTTGGAATCTTTCTTTTCGTTGTTTGTTTCGAAGGGTTTCTTGTAATTCGCGATTAATAACGTTATGGTCACGGGGCGGTAAAATTTGGAAACTACAATCTTTGTACAACCGTCGATATTCTTCCATTACAAAAATTTTCAACTTTATTTAAATAAAATATTAATAATAAGCAAATGTCCGTAAACCTCAAATAGCTGTTTACGCTGCCGTTATGAGTTTAAAATGGCGCTTTGTGCATTCCTTCAATTCGATATGAAATTTCCCTTTTTGTCAAGGAAATTTCATATTGTTTGTCAGGGATGGCAACATTGTACAAATTACCTTGAAAAAATAGTACTTATTTCAATTAAAATGTACTGAAAATCATTCTTTTTCGATTTCTTTGGTAAAATAACAAAAAAATATTCTAATCTAAATTTATAATTTATTTATCTGTAAAAAGAGAAATGAAAGATTATGTATATCTATATTCACTGCACCATGTCTACAATGATTTCTAAAATTTATTATACTAAATTCTTTCGTTGGTTTTACTAAATAGGCCAATGGCGTACAATTCTACCAAGTTCTCACCTCCATTGTTTGTCAATAGAATCGAGTTGTAAACAAGTAGTGATGCCATACTGCTACATAAAAATTGTGCATTTTACTGATTCAAAAGTTCTATGCAGTTCCTAGATGTAACAAATCGCCTAAGGGTTTTATCTCATTTAAATATTTATCTTATGTAAAGAAAGATTTTTATTTAATTAACTGAATACAATCTACAACATTCTATAAGAAAACTATTTTTAAAAAACAACGTCTTCCTCAATATCCTTTACGGCCTCTAAAACGCATTCGATTATCAAGCTAAAAGAGAAGTTCGTGTAAATTTGTTAACGGCATCGTATTATATATCTACATATCGGATGACTTACAATAGATCTCTTGCATTCGAAGAATGTGTTGCGTAGAACTTGACACTCTTCTGGTACCAAATGAGACTGCAGACATTCCCGTGGTGTTCTTTTGTCCTAAACAAAACACAACAAGTTACTACATAACAGAAATGGCGTACAGCCTAAGCCGCTTACCTTTTTACAACAGTCACTTTCAAGTAAGCACATTTTTAAATCGGCCCGAACTCCAGCACAAGCAGTATTGTCAGCTAATTTTTCATTTTCTTCGTAGCGCATCATCTTGGAAAGCCTTTTGCAAAAATTAATCCGATAGACGAAGAGTAGTGTAACAGAATTCCAAATAATTTTCTAAAACATATGGTTAGTTAGGCAATGCCATATTTTCTAAAAAAAATTTCCCAAACAAATGCGATAAGTTTTATGACTATGGTACTCTTTAAAAAATTCTTGACCGACCATCTGTTGTTTACTTTTGCCGATACCGTGTAACGCAGTATTTCTTTGTTCAGAAATTCATATTTGCATCAGTAGATTCGTAAAAATACGGTTACAAAATGCTAAGGCCTGGGTAAGGTGTTATTAGTGAACAAAAGAAAGTGAAAATTTATAATTCCATTTGAAAACCTTTCTTTGGTAGTGTTGCGATTAAAAATCGTTTGGGAAATTTTATTAACCCCTTGCGCACCATGTGTACACAACAGCGATGGTTTAAACCAGACGGCATTGATACCGGCATACGCATTTATAATTGTGCTGCCAGACGACAGGTACCGTTAATATTATCGAATGAAAATTTTTTGACTTGGTATACTTGTGGTCCCACCGTATACGACTCTTCACATTTAGGTCATGCCAGTTGCTACGTCAAATTGGACATAATACAACGAATTCTAAGAAAGCATTTTAATTTCAATATTGTAACAGCCATGAATATTACAGACATCGATGATAAAATAATACGTAAAAGCCAGGAAAGTGGCAAGGATTGGAAGGAAATTTCCCGCTTTTATGAGACGGAATTTTGGTCAGATTTGGATAAACTTAATGTTTTGCAGCCAAACATTAAACTCAGGGTTACAGATCATATACCCCATATAGCTAACTATATTTCTGACATTTTCCAAAAGAAGTATGCATATGTTGGTAAAGATTCTTCAGTATACTTTGATGTTAAACGGTTTCCTATCTATGGAAAACTTCAAAACTTAAACTTAAATGAAGATGAAGCCTTGCAATCGGAAAATAAATCGTCTCCATTCGATTTTGCTTTATGGAAAGCACGAAAAACCGAAGATGAACCTTGTTGGCCTTCACCTTGGGGTCCTGGAAGACCGGGCTGGCATATAGAGTGTAGTACTTTGGCAAATATGATATTTGGGAAAAGTGTCGATATACATGCTGGTGGTATGGATTTAAGATTTCCACATCATGAAAACGAAGAAGCTCAAAGTTGTGTTTTCCATGATACTCGCCAGTGGGTAAATTATTGGCTGCATACTGGTCATCTGAATATTAAAGGACAAAGTGAAAAAATGTCAAAATCCTTGAAAAATACCATAACAATTGACGAAATGTTAAAAGATTTTACAGCTGATGATTTTCGAATGGCTTGTGTTTTGTCAAATTATAAGAATTCGATGGATTATAGTCGAGAATTAATGGAGACTGCTAGAAATACTTTAACCAAGTTTAAAACATTTAAATCCGATTGTACAGCTTATTTAGGTGGCAAGAAAATAGGCTCGAATTTAGATGCTGGCAGATTATTACAAAATCTTAACTACGCCAAATCAAATATAGATGGGTGCATAAGGGATGATTTTGATACTGCACGTTCAATAGGCATACTTTTGGATCAAATCTCTGGTATAAGTCGATGCATTAATGCAAATGTAGCTGATAATTCTACGGAATATGAAAAGTCATCATGTTTGGATGCTATTGCTGCTGTTAATAACTATGTTGAATATGTTTTGGATTCATTTGGCTTTGCATTTGCTGAATCTTCGACAAATCAAACGATAACTACAATGGATAACTTGAATATAAATATCTTGCTGGATGATATTTTAAGTACTCGCAGATTTATACGTGATCGTGCTTTAAAGGCAAAAAATAAGGAGTTATTTGAGGTATGTGATGACTTACGGAACTGTTTACGTCAACATGGCATTGAAATACGCGATCATACACAAGGAAGTTCTTGGAATTTTACAAATAAGAAATAAAATTGTAAGACAAATTTTGTTTGTTATTATTTATCATTAAAAAAAAGAGGCAACTATTCAACCATTGTTTTAGTGGGTTAATATAAATATATAATCTGGCATCGCTGTTTTATCGTCAGCTGATTAGTTTTGTTTACATTTTCATATTTAATAATAAACACATAGAATCTGTAGGAAAGACATGTATTTACGGAGGAATTGTATTTGTTTAAAGGCTGTTATTAAAAAGTGTAATCAATAAATAAAAAATGCGCGACAATAATAAAGAGGATGATAATGCTTACGTATCTCAGTACGCAACCCCTATGCCGAAACACATACCATTCCCGGAATATCCTGGTTCTTCAGAGATCCTCAATGAGTTGCTAATGTTTCTTTTTACAACATGTGCAGCCGCTATGCAATTTATTAATATATATCGCACAAATTGGTGGCTACCCCAATCACAAATAACAAATACAATGGTAAGCATAAGAAATCTTAATAAATCTTGTTGTTTAACACCTCTTAATAACTGTTATGCATATTTCATATTTTGTTTTCAGAACCTTTATCATATTGAGCCATTTCTCATAGTACTAATCATTGCTATAAATTCCAGACGGTTGGTTTATTGCATTTGCTTAAAGGTCCTAGAGTTACTGTTGCCCGTCCATCGCCAACAAATAAAGGGTATTTGTAAATACATCATAGAAAATGTTATCCTGGCGCTGCTAATTGCTTGCATTGTCATGCTTTACAATAATCATAATTACTTGACTATGTTCTTGCTAATATATCCGTAAGTTTGAAAGTTCATAAATTTATTTTGTAATTCTCTTATACCGTGGCTATAACTATTTTTACAGTTTCATAGTCTATTTTCTCGCGTTTGGTGTTACGTTAGAACCGTTTTTGCGTTTTAATCACGAAGTAAAAGGTGCCTACTTTAATGGATTTCCTTTGCATTCATGCTCATCAAATCCTAATGCCATACGTTATGAGATTTTTATTTTACGTAACGACTTTAACAGTCGCTTCAAACAGGTCATCTTTACCTCTCTATTGAATGCCTATTTTTCAACATTTCTTCCTTGCTATTTTGCTACTTCGATGCACTATAATGTTGTATGGGCTAGCATGCACATTATTTTGGTGTTCTTCAGTGTTTTCACCATGTGCACAGTGTTCAGTTTTCCATCAAAATACAGTGATATAATGCATAGAGCCGCTCTTCATTTAGGCTTTTGGTTCAAGCTTGAACTACGAGCAGGAGTTGATGGCGTTACAAGCTCTAGTGCAGCGAATTGGGTAAAGAACGCTTTATGGAGTCATCAGACAGTGGTAAAGTGTAATGGAGAGTTATATCGCAGCTTTGGTCCGGTAACTGCCGCAATACCAGGCAATTTATCTCATTCTAGATTTTATGTAAGTCTATCAAATTACAAAAAATTTTATGGATGCAAATATATTGTTTTGTTTTTATTCCTTCACCTATTTAGAAACTTTTCCACAATCCTTCTTTAAGCTATGCTGTACTTACTGTTCTACAGGTTTGTCTAGTTCTGTCAGGCATTTCCTTATTATACTACGCGGTTGAGTGGCATTTCATTTTATCGTTAAGTTTCATTACATTAACAAATCAGTTTACTTTCTTCAAATTAATGCGAGACTATCTAATAACAAAACGGGTTTATATGGCTGAGCGAACGGTAAGCGATATGAAATTAATGGAAACTGAATAAAAACTAAGCTGAAAAAACTGAGACTGTATAAAAAAAAAAAACAATTGCTTTAAATTAATATGAATACAAATTACCAGAAGAGGTTTAATACTGTGTATGTTGGATATGTGGGGTAAGTAAGAAAGTTTTTAATTCTACAAAGGTAATATTAGTCATGAGAAAAAAATTGTTTGTAACGCAATGGTTAACATTTACGATTTTTTTATTTTATTTACATGCATACTATGCATATTTCTATACAATTTTCCAAATTGAATTCACTATTGTGCTGGTAATACTATTATACAATGGATTTTCTTCCGATATCTTCCGAATTTACTTTAAAGGCGTCTGACTTTGTTATCCTTATTATTAATATTCTTGCGATAATTTTCATATTCTTCGCGTACATTGGGATCCAAAGGACCCCATTTCTCGGATGGTTGGAGTAGTGTCAATAGCTTCTATAAGATATTGAAAATTTAACAGAGGTTTACACTTAAACATGGTAAATATGATTGTATGTATGTACCTTTCTAAAGTTAAGGCTTTTAGGTAGTTGCCAAAGCTGATATATTATCCATCCAGGGATTTGAATAAGTCCTAACGTTGCTAAACACCAACCAAAACCTAAGTAAAGATTTAAATAAAAGTTATTAGTGTTTGTATACCATTTTGAGACAATATACCGTGAGCAACATTAGGATATTCAACATTTTTATAGGTTAGAGGTTTCATATCTACGAGAGTGTATATAAGAACCGCCAGCATTAATCCAGGTGTGATAATACCCCAACAAATGCGCCAATATATACCAGTTTTCATTCCTGTCATAAACTTAATATCTTCACAAAATCTTTTAATGTCTTCAAAGACAAAAACAAAAATAGTTTTTTTTTTTTTTATTGAATGTTTGAAAATAAGTACTAAAAACATGTAACTCACCATAAACCCAACCTACAGCAAGTAATTCGCCTATGGCTAAAATCAAACCTGTAAAGGAAACTCCATAAAAGTCGACCAAATTTAATATAAATTGCCCTCCGGGACACATATAGACAATGCTGATTGAGAAACCAACAACAGACAGTCCCAAGGCTAGAGACCAATTGGAAGTGTTAACAAACTGATCCTTTATAACACGTATAATACAAGAGCCCATGCCTACTGTGCTACCTATACCTAGGACAAATAGCATCAAAAAGAAAAGGACCGCAAACGCCTTTAGGTAGTTGTGTTTTAAAGCATTTTTGAGGCCTTAAGCCCCGATAGCTTACCTGTGGTACAAATTCAAACTTGGCTATAGCATCGGGATATGATATAAAAGCCAATCCAGCGCCACCTTTAACCACTTTAGCAATATCTGTATTACCAGTTTGTAAAGCTAAGTTGCCTAAAATACCGAAAGTAATACAACCAGCAATAATCGAAGAACACGAGTCCATGGTGGTTATAATAACAATATCGCTAAAATGACAATACAGGCTGGTTAAAAGACTGGTTATGATTTTATTTCAAATTAATACACACTTGTAAACATTTCGATTGAAGTTATTGTAAGAGGCATAGGTAATCAAGGTGCCAAAGCAGATAGCTAAACTGAAGAATACTTGAGTAACGGCAGCATACCAGACCTAAAATTCTTAAAGCATTATGATAATTGTTTCCCATATACCATGACAATATTTACCAAGGGATTAAGTAACTCTTCCCATTGAGGTTTAAAAAAGTATATGATACCTTGTAAAGCGCCAGGCAGTGTAACGGCCCTAATAAGGAGTATGATTAATACCACATATGGAAACACTCCTAAGAAATATGCTGCCTTGCCAGAACTTTTAACTCCTTTATATATTTAAATAGTTACATTTGAAATTAAAAAACAAGAGCTTAACTTAACCATTTTATGTACCTCTAATTAATACGCAGCCTATAATAAACCATGAAGCTGCTAAACAGCCTACTAGGTACCAATTTGGCAAGCCGATACCATCTTTTATATCAGAGTACTCATGCAAAACTTCTTTTCTGCAATAAATTTTTCACAACATTGTTATAAAAATTATAAAACAAAAAAGAAAAATCTAGTTCTTACTGAAAATACAATTCAGCTGGAGATATCTTATTTAAATTATCTGCGGTATCGTTTGCCACTATATTCTCTTCCAAACATATAGCGCCCCACTCTTCGTGGCAATAACTCCAAGGTAAAATTTTGGAGAATGATGCAATTAAAAATCTTAAAGTCAAAGCCATTATACTTGAGTAATATGTTATTGAAGCAGCCGTAGCTAATACTTGACCAGCAGCAACGCCTGGAATTTGTCAACAAATAAATGAAAATCACATTAATTTATGTCCTATGTAATCTATATTCTTCTAACTGATGTAATCACGTTCTATAAATTACAGACTCTAATAGAAACACCACTTACCTTTCAGGACTGGTGCCATATCGAAAGCTTTAATACATCCCTTACCCGAAAATTGTCCAATTAAAACTTCCAAATAGTAAACCGGTCTGCCAATAATAAGCAGAACAATTAAATATGGTATTACGAAAGCCCCACCACCGTTCTGAAAGGCAATATAAGGAAAACGCCAAATATTACCCAAACCCACTGACAACGAAATACATGAGAATAAAAATTCAATTTCATTGTCCCACTGTTCTTTAGGTTTATTGCTGGACATCCGTATCATCCTTATTTGTATTTGTTGCTATACATGATTTTGTTTTGCTATTTAAAAGTCCTTCTTCTAATAATTCACTCATTATTGTGTTCAATTTTCAAATGTAAATGTTGTTGACTTGATGCTTAAAATGATACTGTAAGCTAAATTTATTATTTAATTTATATGAAAGACGTTGTGATCTTTCGCCAGTTAAAATCTTTTAAGAAGATACTGTCATAATGATATTAAATACGTATTAAATTGCACAAAGATTTTATGAATGTGTGGTATGCTAACGACTATCTTATCTTTTATTATTTGATCTCACTTTAGTGTGAATTTTATAGAGACAATTTATTGTGATTTAGTTGAGTAATCTTACTTATACTAGTGATGGTTTATTTAGCACCATCTATTGTATACATACATATGTATATGTACATATGTGTTTATATTATTATTATAATGCATTGTATGTAATTTTATTAAATTTAAGGCACTTTAAATAACAAATAATTTCCTTGTTTCATTGATATATGCTAGATGCGATTATTATTTGGTGCATAGTTGAGGGAAATAGTTTGTTCCTTTTATTATTATTTGTTAAAAGCTGAACAATTACTCCAAATATGTATGCGGTACCTGAACAGGCTATACTTCTTCAGCTAAAGACGCTTTTGTAAAAGTCATTACTCTGTAGTCCCATAAGCTCAGAAATACCTATGTACGTATGTCTGAATTGTTTTATCGGTTGCTTAACCTTCTCTATTTCCAAGTTTTTAATGTAAAACTAAGGGTGCAAAAATACATTAGCCTCTTCAGATCTTTCTTTAGATTTCCCCGCTTTGGTGGCGTACAATGTATGTTAAACGATTGCCTAGCATTTTATTTAATTAAAACTTAAAATTGCCTGCAATAACCTATTTTTAACACTTCCTACCATATCACTTAGATATTAGATAAGCGTTGAAAAATGTTTTAATTAATGAATTTTTTTTATAAATGAAGCAAAAAGTACTATTTCAGTAAAAAGAAAAGGTTTCACCGCAAAAAACTTTTAGGCTTGCACATGAACGTTGTCCATCTCTACCTTATATTTCATTATGTTCATTAGATTAATGTAAATAAAAATGCAAATCCCCTCTTGCGGGGGGTATTATTATTTTTCGTAAAACATTTAATGTATTTTCTTTTTATTATAATATTGTTTGTTATATTTGTTTAAATTTTTTTTATTGTGTTTCTTTTTTCTCTGTTTTGTTTTCTGAATTGTAATTGTGAAAATTATATTTGCACTAAATATTATTAACTAATTGAAAAAAAAAACAAACTTAAAATCAGTAACATTATCATTATAATGATTTTATTTTATTTTATTTGCGGTTTTGTTTTGTTTCTTTATATAATATTTAATTAAATTTTTTTCCTGTTATATGGTTAGATGTGTTTTATTATCTTATATTGTTGTTTTATTTTTCCATTTTGAATTATTATATTTTAAATATATTATTTTATTTGTTTTTATTATAATAATTATTTAATATAACTATGTATGTATATAGATATTGTATATATATATATATATATAGGTATATGGATTTGATGTTGTTATAATTGGTAGTACGTACACATACTTATGAAAAACTAAAAATAATTATACAAAAGTCAGTGTAAAGAACAAACTATAATAAGAGAATTGTGTGGAAGTACATATGGTAGACATATAAAACAAATTAAAAAAAAAAATCATCTATAAATATTTTAAAATAAGTAAGTCTGTGTTAAATAAAAACGTTGATAAATTGAGGCACTTTTTGGCGTTACTTTTAACTATTTAATAATAAAAAAAAATTTTGTAAATACAATGTATATATATATTTATATATGTATACACTTAATAATAAAGTTATAATTAAACTAGATTTAATAACTAATTTTTTTTTTTAAAAATGACACGGAAAGTTCTCGATCTTTCAACTTAAAATTTTAATAAAATACTTAAAAAACGAAACAATAAATAAATATTTACAAAGAAAATGGTTTAGGTTAGGTTAGGTTAGGTTGGAGTAGTAGCTTTGATACCAAAGCTTACTTGAGCACACATAGCAGCCCATTGTGACGCTACAGTTAAAAAAATGATTTAAGTTTTAGAAAAAAAAAAAGAAGGAAAATGGCATTTAAGAACAAGTTTAGTGTTGGTAATATAAACTTAAAAAAAATAAAAAAAAAAAACAATATTAAATTATAATTTTAAACAACTGAAAACACTAAACAACTAACAAAAATTATACAATTCAGGTAGTATTTGATGGAAATAAACTTTGCCATTAAAATTGAGAAAGAGAAAGTTTTTGCTATGTTATACTCGTTCGACTTCCCTTTTTAATTGAGTTTACGGGGCAAAGTCGTAGAGGACAGAACATAATTTTAAAAGAGAGCACTTTTTTTTTTAAGGTTACAATATAGGCTTCATTTTTGTTCGTTTAGTGTGTTTGTTTGTCTGTCTGTTAGTGATGTACATATAATAATAATAATAATAAGAATATAAGATATTTTATGTTTGTAGGTATTGTTTTTTGTTTTTGTTTTTTTTTTTAATTAAATTTGGCACATTATTTTTAATTTGAACATTTCATTTTAGATAATATTTAATTTAATAAATTTCAACTTATCTTGTATTGAATTAAATATAAATCATGCAGTCTATTTGAATAACGTTTCATTTGCCATTTAACCTATTTCCGGTTTCTTTTCTGTTGTTCACGTTCTAATCATTTGAGCCCTTTGTCTGATATACTAGATAGATTTTGCAATAAAAATTCCCCTTTTATAGGCGTTCGTGTTGTTGTCATTCGTTGTTTTTATATAAGGTTTTGCGGTGTGAAAGGGTGTAGGTTTAAGAAATGGCCTCAAAAGAATAATTTTTACATTTAAATATTAATAATATGTATTTCTTTTCCAATAGATATGTATGCGCATGTATAATATTTTACAACATTTTGTATTTTGTTTTTTGTTTTTTTATATAATTTTAGTATATTTACTGCTAAGATATGATATTAATATGTATAATAGACTATAGTTTTATATACAAAAAAAAAAAAAAAAAACAAAAAAAAAAAAAACAAAAAAAGAAACAAATTTTAATACTTGTTATGCCGTCACATCGTCCATTATTAAAGTCATTCTTTATATATTTTTTTTCTTTTCTTTAAAAATGTCCAATTATTTACAACAATTCGTAAAGTGATCGAAAACGTTTCCTTTTGATGAATGCAAGCATAATTTCTTTTTCGTTTTTGTTTTTGTTTCCGTTTTCGTTAGATTTAATGGTACAATATGGTGATTGATACTTAAACGATAATGGAATTTACATAAAAATTTCAAACTGTTACGTGAAACCTCGACTAGGTGATTGTACAGGTGAGGGGGGTGGTGGCAGTGGTGAAAAATATGTTGATGAACGGGAACTGGGCGAGGGTGGACAAGATGATTCGGGTAATATTCTAACATCACTGTGATAATGTGAGCGTGGAGTGGGTGGTGGTGGATAGGGTTCACTGTCATAACCGTATTGGTGACAGGAATTGCCGCCATTGGCTGAGGAAGAAGAAAGTTTTGTGTTGCCATTGCTATTATTGCTATTTGATTTGCTGGTATAGTTTGAGTCCGATTCATCACAGATATCTGTGGAACATGGTGTGGGAGGAGGTGGTTGATTAATAATTTTATAATGGCGATAGGGTCGTCTAGAGCGGGTAGCTGGCGAGGGTGGTGGATTGATGGGATAGGCTACCATGCTAGATCCATTAGTGGTTGAACTTGAGGCTCCTGTAATGTGATTACGATCGTATGAGTTCATACTGGTGCGCGAATTTAAAGTAGACATGCGCACAGCATCAGCCACAGAGGCGATCTTTGATACGCGCTGTGATTTGCTTAGAGTCGAAGGACTTAAAGGATCAGAAGCCTGATCATCTTTAGGTTCGTTGCGATTTTTACCAATACGTGTTCGACAAAATTGCAGTAAGTATACAATGGAAAATATCGTGATCATGGTGGCTACAATTAAAATCATAAAAGCCTTTTTGTCGGAAGAGGGAGCCATTCGGCGGGTATTGGCTTGAGAGCAAATGTCAGCTGATTCATCTGCGCCATCGGCACAATGATCCCAGCCGTCACACAATAAAGCCGCCGAAATGCAAAGCTAAAATTCACCAAAAAATTTAAAATATTCATAAATAATCAGCATCATAACTATTATGTATCGTATATTTAAACAAACCTTGTTGATGGGACACTGAAACTCGCCGGGCCGTTTACAGCAATCGGCCTCATCATGACCATTAGCACAATTTGTTGTTCCATCACATACCAAAGTTTTGTCTATGCATTCACCCGACTGACAACTAAATTGATCTGGCCGGCAAGAAGGACAACCCACCTCATCTGACTTATCGGGACAATCATTTTGGCCATCACAACGCCAGGAAGCTGGTATGCAATCCTTATTCATATCATTGTTGGCTCCACTTCCCGCTACTGGAGCTGCACAAGTGAAATGGTCTGGGCCACATGCTGGTAAAGCACCGCAATTTTGCTCATCCTCCAAAAGCATTAGATTTTTGGGACAGGAACAGACTTCTCGACTTCTGCCCTCTGCTGAGGCAATACAAATGTGTGAGCATTTAGTGCGGGAATGCAGGCAGGTATGGTTTCTAAATAATTTCGATTCTGGTGTCCACACCGCTACAATATCAGTTATTTGAGGCATACGCTGCATTTCAGCCCGTCTACCCTCACCACTAATGGTAATGCGTTCCACACCGGTTTTATCATCCAGCCAGTAAACAAAACCTTGCAGAGCAGCTATAGAAATAACCTGAGAGATATGGGTAGACACTAAAATTTTCCTGAAAAGCGGATGAGAAGGAAACAAATTTAATAAGAAATCATATTCTTTAAACTAACTATTCACTATTGAAACTCACTTATTTTTGCCATTAATATCCATTGCATCAATCCGCTTGCCGTGTGCATAATAAATCATATCAATTTGTTGATCTACTGCCAAGGCCGTGACACCTTCTAATTTGAAAGCTAAGACTACGCGCTCGGCACCATCTATTCTAGAGCGTATTATAGCTTGTTTGCTGCCTACGTCAGTCCAAAATAGTAACCGTTTCATGGAATGTACGGCTATATTCCGAGGCTTTTCTGAATCGCCTGTGTCTATCACTCCAATAGAATCTCCATTAAAGCTGAAAAACCATGGAAAATTAAATAATAATCCCTTCGAAAGTTTTATGTACAACGTACCTGGTAACATTGATGCTATTCGAATGAGAACAAGTCCAAAATAATAAGCGTCCTATGACATCTATGGCAATGTCGAAAGGCTGTGAACCTGAACCTACCAACACAGTAGCTCTGGTACCATTCACCAAAGCCCTTTTAATACTGTGGCTTCGACCCTCAACCTGAAAATTATAAAGTGGACAAAATATTAATGTGTGTGTAAGTCTTTAATGACAACCACATATCTCTCTGTATCTCTGTATCTCTTACCCAATAAACAAAGTGAGTAATTGGATCGTATTCCACAGCTCTGATATTCTTTCCAGTCACTGGTAATGGCACATTCGGACAATCTGTCGTATTGGGCATTAAACGGCCAAAACTGTTGCGTTGACTGAAGATGATATAGTTTTTGGGTGGTATACACGACACGTTGTCTTTGGCCAGTGTGTAGTGTGTGGGACAAGCGCAAGTCATTCCTCTTCGGCCCGGCAAGGCCAGACACAAATGCGAACAACCGCCATTATTCAGTTTACAGGGATTTGTACCAAATTGCCGTTGATTGTAAAATACCACCAAGGAACTTATATAAGTCATGCCACTGTGAACCAAACTCCGATTTTGTCCCGTAATTTTATGAACTCTCTCAATGTCGCCCGTATTCCAATCACTCCAGTATACATAGTCTTGATAAAGTGATACGGCATATGGTTCATCAATGTCGGTGCTTACCAATACCTGGCGTTTCTTGCCATCCCAATCGGCTGATTCGATTTTAGTTGGCCGCGATTGAGTGGCCCAGTAAAGACGTCTAGTTTCGAGATCAAGAGTTAAACCAGTAGCATGATTAGCACTTGAAATTATAGTTTGAAGCTCGGAACCATCCATAGCAGCTCTCCTAATCGAATCTGAAGGAGACTCAGTCCAGTACATATAACCTTTGCGGGGTTCTAAAACCAATGAGCGTGGTTCTTCTACACCTTTCCATAGTAAAACTCTGCGGCTGCTGCCATCCAATCTAGCCACCTCTATGCGACGAGCTTCTGAGTCTGTCCAGTAAATATTATGACCCAGCCAATCGACCGCTATACCCTCAGGTCTTATAATACCAGCATCTACTATACGTTGAACATATGAACCATTGAGGGAAGCTCTGTAAATGCATTTTGATTTCTGATCGGTCCAATAGATTCTTTTGTCCCCCACATCCACATCCAATGAGTGAGCATAGCGTACGTCTTTAAAGGGAATCTTTTCATCGTTGTGATTACCCTCGTTATTTTCAATTGATATCCGGCCTATATACTCCTGTTTCGAGAATAAAAGATAAGCTTCTGGTATAACACAGGTCTTCTTATCATTGGCCAATTCGTATTCTATAGAGCATCGACAAACATAATCACTGGGACGATTTAAGCACAAGTGGGAGCAGCCGCCATTGCGTACAGCACATGCATTGGTGCCCTTAACCTCTCTAAGACGGGTAACTTTTAAGCCCATTAAATCGGGATATTGATCTACTACCACTATACGATTATTCCCTGTTATCTTATGGGCACGATCTATGGAACGTCTTTGCCAATCGGTCCAATACAGGTAATCATCCAGCAAACTTAAGCCAAAGAGATGTTTAAGATTGTCACTTATTACCACACGCCTATCGGAGCCATCCATATTGGCCACTTCAATTTTATCGGTCTTGCCATCACACCAATATATGGTTTTAGCTTCAATATCTAAGGCTATGCCATTGGGCCACACGAGGTCTTCGGATACTAAAACCACACGTTCGGAACCATCCAAGGAGGCTCTCTCTACTTTGGGTTTCTTTTCATTCCAATCACTCCAAAACATCCAACCAAGTGTGGGTGCCAAAGCAATAGCTCGAGGCTCTTCCAAATGTTCATAGACCAATACCTTACGTGCCGAACCATCCAGTCTGCAGACCTCTATGCGATCAGTAACTGTGTCAGTCCAATAAAGATTACGGGCTAACCAATCAACAGCTAAGCCATCGGCATGCCTTACTTCAGAGGTTACAAAATCTGTTACACCTGTCCCATCTGGATGAGCACGCTTTATAGAGAACGCCTCCACATCGGACCAATAGATGTATTCATCTACGGGATCATAGTCAATAGCTATGGCATACTTGACTTTGCCCAAAGGCAAGGGGAAGATGGTAAAATCTGGCGAATCTAAAGATATTTTACTGATCTGGCCTCTCTGGACAATAAACAGCATTTCCTGAGAACCATTGGCACAGATGTTGTGGGACAAAAGTTTAACACCAGTGGGACAGGCGCAGCTATAACCCTGATTATTGGTGCTAAGCAAACACAGATGACTGCAATTGCCATTGTTATGGGCACAGGGATTATCTTCATAAGGTTGCAGTGAGGGATCCCAGGTACGCACAGAATTCGGTGCCTCTGGAGTGTCAATCAATTCTTTCATTTCTTTAGATTTCAAATCGTACACGTTCAGCGATCCTTGAGACCAGTCTGTCCAATACAAACGACTATCGAAGTAAGTCAAACTGTAGGGATATTTCAAATCATTGACGACCGTATGGCGATTACTGCCATCCAGTTTCATGACGTCGATAAACTTCAACCGGCCATCAGCCCAGTAGATCAAATCATTCTTGAGATCCACCGTCAACCCATTGGGCCAGAATATATTATCCTTGACCAAAGTCATGCGAGTCAGCGGGTCACCATCCATGCTGGCTCTTTCAATTTTCGGATATTCACCCCAATCAGTCCATATTAAAAATCTCTTTGCAGGTACTAGAGCTATTGCTCGCGGCTGATCCAAGTCCGTCCAGAACAATACTTTCTGATATTTACCATTCAAAGTAGCCACCTCAATGCGATTCTTTTCACCATCCGTCCAGTATATCTTATCCGTATACCAGTCAATGGCCAAACCTTCAGGCTTATCGAGACCCGTCGATATCACAGTTTGTTTGGGCGCCTTCACTATCGGTCCCATTGTATTTACATTCACACACTCGATTATTTCGCGACCGCAATCTGTCCAACACACTAAATTTTTCGCATAGAAAAAATCAATGGCCATGGTTTCGGTGAGATCTTTGACGAGCACATCGATTTGCGGACCACCGGTGGGTTTTGTTATATTTGCCACCTGAATGTCATGATATGTCGTAAAGAGTAGAGTGGCAGGTGTATTAAAGAATGTGGAAGACGAAGACGAAGACGATGGCGACACCACTGATGTCAAACTGCTGTGGACTGAAAAAGTAAACGAAAAAAAAAAAAAAACAAAAACAAAAACAAAATTAATTCGATTTAGATTCCAGTCACTAGAGACAAATGGACTTTAATTTAATAACGTTCGTTTAAAATTTAATATTTTAAAACTTACGATGTGCATCATTTTATAATTAGAAAAGTGTTTTTAAACTACAATTATGCTACAGAGTGTAAAAATTATATCCCAAAATCTGAATGAAGACAACCAAACCAAGCAACCTAACCAACAACAACAAGGTTTAGTAGTAACAACATTTGCTCTGCTTGATGGTTGATGGTCTAATTGCAAATGTATACGCGTAAAAAGCAAACAAGAAATGAATGCAAGAAATGGATGTCTGTCTGACTGACTGATGGAAAGAACAATAAAGTACTCATGGAAACCCTTCAACAGATGCAGCATAAACAGAAAACAACAGCAAAAATAAGAATAAAAAAAAATAAGAAAAATAAGAAAAATAAAGTTTAACTAACGAGGAAGGAGAAGTACCACCAGCAATCGTCATCGTAAACGTAAAAATGGAACTCATTGAATGCTGATGAATACAGTGGTAGCCATTTAATGGAATGCATTTAGTTAGTTAGGTTAGCTAAACAGAATCAGTTCAGTTTAGAATTTAAGCCTTTCTCCATCTTCCATTTTTTCGCTAAGTAAATATTTTCAAACATTTCTTCTTTTTGCCTTTTATACTTCCTGTCAAAATTCAACTGAACTTATCTTTCAATATCCCAGACTTTCGCCAGGAAGATGTCCACGAATTTCTCCACGGGCTCCGAATTATGCAGTTTTGAGAGAAACCTTATAAGATATGTAAAGCTTTGTTTCCTTTACCCTGTCAATCACTCCAGTACTCATAGTCTTGGAAGCTCTCTAAATGTATTTTGAATTGTGATCGCTTCACGCTAAATGTTGGTAGTCCATTGCAATATGATTGTTGGCAGTTGCTTTAAGGGGGACAATGCTTAAATTTTGGCGCGTTTACATCAGTTACTGACAAGAGTGCATGGTGAGAACTGTTTTTAAATTACTTTCATGCGTTTAAACGATTGTCTGCTGCTGTATGAAGTGAATATATTGTCTCTCCTTCTCTCTTCTGCCTATAAAACAAGAAGTGGTGCGTGCACTTCAGGTACACAAACTTGCATAAAACAATCGTAAATAAATATTTATGGAATGGAATAAATGTATGAACTGGAGGAGGCATATGTAGATTTATGCAAGGATATACAAGGATTCACATCATATTGCCTGACATACAAGTGGTATTCTCTTCTGGCTAAAACGTTACTACAAGAAATGCAAACAATTTGCATGAGGGTTACGCATTGTTTTCTCTGCATGAAGTAAAACAAAATAAATTAAAAAGAATGAAAAAAAAAGTGAATTTAACAAAAATATATAAAATAATAATACGATAATGTATTCAAGTCACATGAAGAGTAACAATTACACACAAGTGTTCCTGATTTAAGGAGGTAAGGCAGCCAAGGGAACACTGCCACTAAAGCAAGCACCGTAATATCCTGACAGTAAACTATGGCCCATTTATGTCTAATTGCTACTGAAATGAACACTACACTACACTGCACTATAGTGCACTGCCCCAAATCAACTGCTCTTCTATTTGCAATCCATCTTACTATTGTGTTGTGGAGCGGATATGAATGGGGGGATTATTTTAGTTGAATAAACATTTTTAATATTTTTAAATACAGTCGTGTAATGCCTTAATAACTAATTCAATCCGTTGAGAATTAAGCTTGGGGTTGTGGAATAATTAAAAAAAAAAAAAATGAAGAAAAACAACAACCAGTAAGTTTTTCAATTCAATTTAATAATTCTGCAAAACTAATTTGTTTAAATACACTGACTGTGCACAATGGGACTCACATCTGAAAAGAAGCTACACTTTAGAGCAGAATTTAAATTGTAATCGATGCTTTTTTCGTAACTTCAACGTTGTAGCACGTTTGCTCTGGGTCTTTAATGGCATATGTATGTATGTATACTTCTATAATCATGAGAATTTAGGTACAAAGTTCCAACAATACTGTGTCTGCATGAAAACCCAACAATCAAGAGCAATCAAAAGATGTGAGTGGCCTAATGCTGGTGGTCCCATTGGTTACCCTCTTTTTATTGCATCGTTCAAACGTTATAGTGATTTGCCCGCCCCTTTCTTTTAGAAAAATCTGTTGCATCACTCGTCTAGGACCCAAGTGTTGTGCTGCAGTTCTTGTATAAAACCTTACGTCAGATGTATAATCTTCAATAGTTGACATACGTTATTGAATCTATAAATTTTCAATAAATTTCAGTTCATCTGCACAAAATTTAATGAATATTTATTTTGAAACTTTCATTTAGTATAACTTTACGTTTACGTTTAATATCAAAAATTACACGCTCATCTGTTTTAAGGGTTCTAGAATATGACTGACCCAAATATTAAGGAACAAATAAAAAAAAAATCGTAATTTTCATAATCATCGTATTCTAAACTGTTTTTATAATCTGCTAAACAATAATGATGTGGTACAATAACAACAATAATTTTTAAAGAAAAATCTTTAAAACAATAGTCTGGCAGCACTTAAAATCTTCTTAAATAAAAAACAAGAAAACAAGCAAACAACCAACGTATTATATTTTTAACCTAATTTTGGTTACACTTACTACCAACAACAGCAACTACCCAACCAATGCAACTAAGCACAACACAACACATCACAACACAACACAATTTAACCCTATTTTTTTAACTTCCTTAACACAGTGCAATTAAATTTTTAGAAGTTTACGTGTACGTACATACATACATTCATACTTAGTTAGGTGTTGAATGGATATATGCGTGTGTATATCTGTAAATATATTCAATAGGTTAAAATATCCAGACATATTTATACACATACAGGCATACAATATAACATAAAGGGTAGAAGAAATCTGAGAGTAAGAGAAACACATTGTGCGACTGGGAAAATTGTACAAAATAGGGTAAAAAATTGTACCTTTTTCTCAACTAAATTGTAATAAAAGTCATTTCTTTTTATATAACCAAAGAGTTAGTGGTTATATTCACTATTAAATGCCTATAATAATGAGGAGCAGCCACATAAAATATCTTGGACTGGAAATTATCTTTAACTGAACGAAATAAGCCATTGCTGTACCACAGTACTATTCGAGTTTGACACTATTGTAGCAAGTTTGCCATCTCTAGTGGTGTGGTCTGTTTGCCTAAGTAAATATTCATTTTACTCTCACCCACAACAGCAGGAGCAGCAGCAGCTAAGTCTACAAGTTTAAATAAACATACTCTTTGCACACATACTCGCATTTACGAATAAGGTAAGTAAGATTGAGAATAATCATTTTAGTATGTGTGTGTGTGTGTGTGCATGAGTTAGCATAAGCAAGTACATATTGTACTCTTTATAAGTGCACATACAAGTAAATGTGTGTGTGTGTGTGTGTGTGTTAAGCAAGCAGGTTACAACTACTCTGACAAATCCTGTTTAAAATAAGCCAGAAAAGAGAGGGAGAAAGAGAGAAAATTACATTGAAATCCTTGTAAATAATTTACATTTTTTTTTTTTTAAACATTTTGCTCTAGTGGTAAACGCAAAAAGGGAGCAAATAAAAAAACACAAAAGTGAAGCAGTGTGGAACTGTTAAGAGAGCTACTTTAATAGAATATTTTTAATAAAAATCTAGAAAAAATATTTGCATTGAAAAGAAAAATAATAAAAGTAAAATAAAAACTTAAAGTATGTATAATTAGCTACAGTTTATGATTTAATTGTTCCAAATAATTAAAAATAAAAAATAAAAATTGAGAAAAATACAAATTTTAGGGTTTCACAAATAGTTTTTTGGGATAAAACGTTTACCATATTACTCAGCATTGCATGAGTAACGAAGGGTGTATTACAGGGGGGAGGGGGGTTTTAAAAACAAGAAAAATGATACCAACCAACACAAATGGTTGGTTGGTTGGTTGGTTGATGGATGGCAGTATTGAAGTAGAAATCATCATCGCCAACATTATTATTATTATTATTACAACGGCAGCAACAACAATAACCTGTAAATGACTTCATCATCATCATCATCATCATTATAATCGTCGTTAGCATCAGTATCAGCATCATGCTTGTGGTAATGAACACTGCAGATTTGTAATTGTGTACGTTTGTGTTTATGCATTAATCGTTGTAGATGTTGTTGCTGTTGCTGTTGTTGTTGCTGTTGCTGCTATAGGAAGGTGGTTTAATGGTGTTGGCGTTGTTTTCGTTGATATTTTGCTGTTTATGCTGATGATGGTTGACTATTTAAAAAAAAAAAATAACCAACAACAACTATGGAAACAACAACAACACCAGAGTGTATCATAAATACTATTTTACAGAGGAAGAAGAAGAGAAAAAAAAATGGATTATAATGCAACGCAGGAATATTTTTAATTATTAATGTATACACATGATGATATTGCTGCAGTACTTGCAGGTAGAGCATCGAGAATATTATAGTAACGTCATCATTAAGAGAGAGAGAAAAAAAAACAAAAAACAATAACAACAAGTAGAGTAGGAACAACAACAACAATCATAATAATAGCTTTAAAATAATGCAGTATATTGTGTAATACAAATACAGTCCTTGCCATATCTATAGGTACAACCCACAACTAAATTAAAGAATAAAGAAAATATATTTTCAATATTATTTCATTGAATTAAGTAATCCAAGAGATAAAAGTAAGAGTGGAAGAAGCTCTTCTAAGAAGACGAAGTAAATGCCAACAACGAATGTCGTACTAAACACAGCGAATTTCTGACACAAAATTGGAAGTTAAATTTTTTTTCTTATCCCTTGTAATGTGTTCCATGACAGTTAATAACCCAAAAATCTGTTTAGATGTAAATCCGGCTTTTTGAGAAAAGAACACCCTCCTTCTTCGTGAAATTAATGCCAAGACGGAATGGTAATCTCTCGTACCCAATATGTAGATTCTATAATGATAAATATGAACCTTTAACACATTAATCCCGGTAAGTAAGTGTTCCGGTTGACACCGAGCAATATCGTGAAGTATGTATGTATGTCTGGACAGTAGACTTAGAGAAGACAATTATTGGGGGCAATACAATAGATTGTATGATCGCTATATATTATGGCATCACTGCTTAACAGGTACATAAACCCATAGTTTTCTTTAGCACTGTTACAAGGCTTGAAAAAAGAAAACGAAAAAAAATTCAGGAAAAAACGAAAAAAAATAAAATGCAAGTGATGCATGTTGTTGTTGTTCCATTTCAATTTTAATATTCCACGTTAAGGGTAGATTGAAGGAAGGAAGTATAATGCACGTGGGGTGGTAGGTAGTAGGGTGGTCAAGGCAAGGATTTTGCTTATTGCCTTAAGTGTTAACGTTGAGGATTTGTTTTTGTTTTTCTTTTTTTTTCGTGCTGGGACAAGTAAAGCATGATGGTTATCGCTAAAATGGCATGAGTTCAGATGACCGACTCGGATGTTTTATTTTGACTTTTTGTTGAGCAGAATATTAGGGCAAGATGAAAATTAATTAAAAATGGGGTATATTTTCGGTTAAAAAATATGTATGGAGAAAATATTATGGGCTGTTACCCGTTAAAGAGGATTTTTAAATTGTCACTAGTGAGTGGCGAATGGTTTAAATTGTTAAAGTTATACTTCAAAATGCTTAAGACATATTAAATATTCACATAATGCGTCTGATATTGTAAAATGAAGCTGCCAACCACTATCTCTACACAGCTGTCCACTGTTTATTATTCTGCTTTCATTCAAAAATCAAAATTTTGCAATTTTATACAATTTCTCTTTTAACCTTCTATTTATTCTAAGGACCTGAAATAAGTTATTCGTCACCTACACAGTCTGTTATCTATGTATACCTGACCTAATCAAGAAAAGCTGTTTTAGTTTTAATCTTTAAGTAACACTCTGAACTTAAATTTGAAGACAAATTTACTGTTCGAATGTATGTCCTCTTAAGAATCGAATTCCTACTGTTTCTAGTGTTGGCTAGAAGTTTTCCTGGAATATTGTGGTGTCCCAATACATAAATATATGGATGACCACCACGATCACAATGAAGTCGGCATAGTCTAGTAGATAGTGTTACGCGAGGCCTTTTTTCCTTTAACTTTATTCGTCCACGAAAATATAAAGAAAAGCTGCCAGCTTTAAAAACGACTTATTTAATATCGCAAGATGTTGTAATGCTCCCTTTCAAACACTGTGCAAATTGGGTACTCAGTAGTTTAGAATACAGGAAAATATACAGTGGCCTCCAAAGCCGTAGAAGGTAAATTAAAATTGTGTGAGTGGGTGGAAAATGTGCAAAAAAATAACAAACAACAAGAGCAACAACAAATCTAAAACAACAAGAGCAACAACATAATGACGAAAAAAGAAAAAAAAAATTGCTACAGCAGCAACAGCAGGCAGCAGTAATTCTTATTCAAAATGAAAAACAAAAAAATCTACATACACTGGAGAAATGTTTTAAAAATTAAAAAAACGCAAAAACGCAAAAACAAAAAATGAGAAAAAAATAAATAAATAAATAAGAACAACACTTAAATGCTTAATGGGTGAAAATGGACTCGAGTTGCTGTTGCTGTTGCCGTTGTCGACATTTTATTTCTTTTTTTTTTGTTTTGTTTTGTTTCCTCAACCAACATCTATTTATGCATACAGGGCTTGCACGTACCATTGCTAACCAAATAGCAAATGGAGTAGAACTTTAAGAGCGACAAAAAAAAAAACGAAAAAAACGAAAAAATTAAATGAAAAACTGTAAATAACAAGGAGCTGGAGTTGAAGTTGGAGTTGGGAGTTGGAAAAATGTAATAAGGAAGTTTTAATGTTGAACTGAACTGCAGAATATAACTTCTTAAGTTGCAAACGTTTTAACGTTCTTCACGACAACATTGAGTTAGCAAACAGGGAGTCAGCCAGGCAGACATTCACACAAGCAATGGTTATTCCAACAATTTGTGCTTATCATACAATGGAAACAATCATCATGCGAAACAACGTGTACGAGAGCACAAGAATTTAATATTAAAGAGCACGTAGCCTTGTTATTTACCCCTTGCATTACATGTCTATACCTTATCCACCCCATACTTTTTTTTCCCTTTACATTTTCTAGCATCCTACTGTTCTACATGTCGAACAACATGCAATTGAAAGGTGCTGCTGCCATGCTTGGAACGAAATAAACAACAACAGCCAGTAAATTTTACACAGCGCTTGTAAGCAGGGGCTGTGCTACTATGCCAGAGCTAACCTAACGGAGGTAGTTGGTTTACACAGTGGGAGCGGGAGTGGGAGTGGGATATATAGGGTGGCTAGGGCGGCGTATGAGTTAATATTACGTAGTAAATGAAATGATACAACCCCACCATAATCCCACCTCTAAAACAAAACAAAAAAAAAAAAACGAAGGACGATATTTGATTATGCTTGCTGACTACTGCCTGGCTGGCTGACTGTTTGACTGACTGACTAATAATGAAATGACAGAGTGTCAGTCAGAGTATGTACTTGCATACATACATATATACCAACACAGATGCAAATATGAAAATGACACACATTCTTTCCTCTCTGTCTCCCTGTCTCTCTCTCTCTCTCTCACTGTTCTCTGAACAAAAGATGCAGTTGATGATGACGAAGTTGTTGATGATATTGCTGTACAGCCAAAATACAACAAAAAAAAAAAAAAAGAATAAGAAAAAAAACCAAATAAGATGAAACAGTGGAACTTAAATCTTTTTAATAAACCCTATACAGTATCGGTCATAACTAGTACATCCTCTGTAAGATTTTTGTATATTTGATGGATCTGGCCTGTCACAGCATATGTTGAGTAAGAAAAAAAAAAAAGGAAATTCTATCAAACGATCAAAAATTTGAAGGATAAAGATGGAAACGTAGTTAAGACGGCCGAAGGCTAAATCCTATGTATTATAAAGGCACTGTGAAGCACGTTTGGTGTTACTTTAGTGACGAAAAAATTGCCCTACAATGGAGTTGTAACAACAGAATAACACACCTTCAAAGTTTCGCTAAGAACAGGTAACAAATAAAAATTAGGATTGAACTTTACGTGTGGCCTGCTAAATCTCCAAGAATTTTAAAAAAATAGCCTGAAACGGATTATTCGGATTAAAATAAACGAAAAAACGATACTCATTTCGAAATCTTATTTTGGGGGGGGTGATGCCTTTAGTTATGAACGATACTGCAAGCAAATAAGCCATGCATGCATGCAAATGTATGCCATTAAGGAATCACTGAATTTTCTATTTTGCCCGATAAGCTACAATATCCTTACACTACTACTACAACACTGCCACTCTTACCACTACCACTACTACTACTACTACTACTACTCGTGCTTATGCTTGTTCTGTAATAGTAATGTAAAGTGGTTTAAACAACAACTATGAGTAGAGAGTGTAGAGTTGTTATCCTATAGCGACAGCTACCATAATACCAACAACATACGATACATGTATGCATACACATAGTGTATGTAAATAATAATAGTTGTAGTAGTAGTAGTTGTTGTTGTTATTATTCTTATTATAGTTGTATGTAGTATAGTAGTTTACTTGGTTGGGCATTATGGTGTATAATTAATTTTGTTCATGAATAAATTTTAATTTATCATAATATGAGTAGCAAACAACAACAACAACAATAACAGCTTGAACAGCATCATGAACATAAACAAGCACAGGCAGGCAGGCAGGCAGACATTTATAGAGAAGGCATGCATGACGAAATATGCATGTAAACAAATTAAAATTAAAAAAAAAAACAAATCAGAAAAAAAAGGAACCAACAAAAGCAACAAGATTAAAAAAAAAAATTAAAAAAATAAAATAAATTGTCACAATAACATATTATGGAAGACTGAATAATGAAAAGCACAGCTGTAGCCAAGATTTTTTTAAAAGAGGGGAAAATATTCACCACGCTCTCTTCACCATATATTTTATATTCACCTGGACTTGCTTAATTTCTAATATGCAATTATAAAATAATACGTGGGAGAAGAAATAATTCTGAATTAGGGGGACAGACAATATACCAATATTTACTATGCATAAGACAACATTATAAGGAAACATTAGAAAGCAACGAACTGAAATCTTTTAATAGAAAAACAGTTTTTGTCGATTCCATGGCATTCTCATCAATAATCCCATTATGGAGTATTTTCAATTACATACGACCTGAAAAAGTTACTGTTTGATGCGCATTATGTTTTTACTTGTAACTACAGATTATGAGCGGGACAGTACACAACAAGACCGACTTTAGTTTTATTGCATGCAACGTAAATAGATCAACAAAATCTGGCTGATTTGATTGTGTTTTTGTGTGGGATTACATCAAGGACCGAGACTGCGTCGATATTCGCCAAGTTATCGTCGACATACCACACAAAATGTTCACTATCGGATAATTAAATTGTTTTAAATTTTTATAATTACGACTCTTTTTAATATTTTCCGTAATTTTTTTTTCTCAACTACAACTCTGCTAGTTTGATTAATATGTGAGAAAGTTACGTGTGTGTGGGTGTGTGTGTGTTAAGCGAATTTAAAGCCGAGGAATTTAATTTAAATTTATTTATGACAGAAAAAACAAAAAAAAATTTGTAAAATATTAAATTCCATTAAAATAATTCTGTAAATTATACCCATACACACACGCGCCCATACTTGCTCAATTAAATGTACCTACCATATGTACACATGTACGTATGAGTATTTTAAATTATAATATTTAATACGAATACAATATACATACATCCGTACAAACATATGCCTCTCTAAGCAAATGCTGAGAGTAAAAAAAAAAGAAGAAGAAGAAGACAAATAGAAAAAATCAACAACATTCATTACTGATGTTCTTCACCCTCTTGAAATATTTTATAAACCCTACCTACCGTCATTCCAGCACACAAAAATTCAGAGCGGAAAAATGAAGAGAGGGTAAATAAGAGAGAGTGAGCCATAAGGGAATGAAAAAATAAGGCATTGAAAAATCATGTATAAAATATTGTGGGCATACATACATATGTATGTATATTCAAACAAACAAACATACATATTTGCATCAATTACATTTACATGCTGCACAGTCATACATACATACATACATACATATGCACTTGTAAGTATATTTGCCTATACAAGTGAGAGTGTGTATGAGTATTCTAGGGTAGCCAAGCACTTCAGGTGGAATTGCAGTTGTATTTCTAGTATTTTTTGTTTTTCTTCTCTCTCTCTCTCTCTCATTCTCTCTCTCTTATTTTTTTTTTTGTTCGTCACAATGATGATGGTTGAGGTTGTTGAATGCTGATGATGCCACTTGACAAAATGAATGAATGCAACATTTTTTCTATACTACTTATACTATGCATACATACATCCATACATCCATATCTACCATATGTTTGTTTGATTGTATGAATGAGTAGGTGTATGTATGTGTGTGTGTGTGTGTATGGCTTGGTGTGATAGCGTTGCTAATGGTGTAACAGGGTGGCAATAATATCCTCAACATCAGCCTCAATTTGAGCCTTCGTCAGCAGTAATTTGTTATTTAGTATGGTTTCGTTAGTTTGTTGTTGTTATTATTGTTGGTTTGGTTTTAGTTACGGTCTATTTTAACCATAGCCTGCCTTGTTGGCATGCCCTCCTAACATTTCTGCATATTGTATTTTGTATATTTTCCAATCTTATTGACTAATTTTATGTACATACATATGCACATATGTATGTATGTATATATGTATATATGTTTATGTATGCTTGAGAGTATGTTTTGTTTAAATAATGTGTTGTTGCTGTTGTTGTTGAATGTTGTTTATATTTTCATTTGTTTTGATTTTAGCTTTTTTTGTTTTGCTTTAGTCGTATTTGTTGTTGTAGTTGTTGTTTTTTATTTTAAATGCAGCCTACATAATTGCCAAGTTAAGCATGATTAATTAATGTAGAGTCTCTCCTTCAACAAACACAACACAAAACTTTTTGGAACCAAAACTCCACTTGATAAACTTGCTGATGAAAAAACATAATATTTTTAGGGTCTACGAGTACAAAATATTTTTTTTTAATTTATTTTTATTTATTTAGAATACATAGTTTGTTGTTGTTTTTGTGTTTTTCTTTGCCCCCACTTTTTTCCTTCTCATATTTTTTGTTCTGTTTTCATTTTTCATCGTCTTTTTTTCATCTTCAGCAATAAAAGTATGATATTTCTGCTCTTTCGAAGGTATTTAATGTCCATTTACATTTACTACTTCACTAAAAATTAGTGAAGCTGAAATTAACAAGATTTGTTCTTGTTTTTTTTGATTAACCCCTCCATTTTGAATAGGGATTATAAACAGTCTTGTTTTTTTTTTTTTTAAATATTAAAGCCATACCCTCTCAAACTATAATCATAAATTGTTTTATTTACGTACTCAAGTTTTAACGGGACTTTTAATTGCTCATTTTCTCTCTCTCCATCTACCTATCTATCTATCTCTCTGTTTTAATGCAGTAACTATGAGCTTAAATTGAGAGTGTAAGGGGGGGTGGACGACGACTCATCAATGCTGAGCATTTACTATAAATTTATTTGTAAACAATCAGAGCAACCTATTGTATGTTGCCATACTATTAGGCAGGAACTGTCGAAAGGGTTGTTGAATTTGTTTCTTGCTAAAAATTCTTTAATTCCCCCAAGAATATCTTAAATGAATGAATATGTACAATATTTGCACATGCAAATTATTTTTCGTATTTTTATTATTATTTTATATGCAACATTGCAGGCAGTCAGGCAGGCAGGCAGCCAGCCAGGCAAGTGGAAGCAATTAAAAACTAGAGTTGGCATTATGAACATGGTTGTTGAGATTTCTTAAGTTTTTCTACAAGTAACATTAAGGAAATAATTTAAGGCTTCTTCTTGATATAAAAAAAAATGAAAATTTAAATTAACAGTTTAGGGTAGTTCGGCTCCAATAGAACTCATGCAAATGAATTGCTTCTTTATAAATGTTTATAAGCTCAAAAGAATAAATAATGCCTGCACATGTTATAAGTACACAAACTTTTTCAGGAATGGGTTTTAAAAGCGATCCTGTCTCTTATAATTACACTCTGCAATCTGAGTTGGTATACTGGGACTGTAGTCTTGTTCGAACAGCGTTTTGCTTAACCCTGCTTTATTCTATTCAAGTCTATGCGTTATGTGCCTTCTTCTGTTGTTTACCTATATAAAAATAAGTTTTCATTCGTAATAGTAACGCCATTCAATTGCCTTCAAAAATGATGTGCCCAATTCATCTCGTTATCTCCATCAATGCGGGCTTTTATTACGTTCTCTTATAGAGAATACGATCCCATACAGTTATCGATTAAAAAAATACTCAGGATTCTACGAAATTATTGTTTCACGAAAACATGCAACTTTTTCAAATCTGATCTTAAATGGTCAAAGGTATTCAGAGTTCGGGTCAATTAAGGATCATCTAAGTTTTCTTAGCACAGATTATGAATACTTTTAGTTGCACCCCTAACTTTTAAGCAATTAAACAGTATTGAACGGCATCGTTTTCTGTATTTCTTTAGCTTTTGTTTGGTTTCTGATCTGATTTCGTAACATAGGTTAATTTATGTACATCCTCCTGTGGGGTAATACGTATATTCCTACCGACAATAACTAAGAGTGTCATCTTTACGGATTAAAAGGTCTTCAGCTCTATTGTAGTAGTCCATAATGATTTGCTGTGAATTTAAATCGCCACTTAGTAGAAGATGACCATGACTGGGAGTGTTTAATTGCATTTAGGTAAGAAAGTTATCCTTCCCTTTTCCACGAATGATGACAACAAACAATCTTTAGATTTACAATTCAAATGTAACAACAGCAGCAATAACTGAATAGATTTGCAATTTAAAAATTCATGTTTGCCATGCATGAATTCAAATATAAAAAAAAAAAAAAAATTAAAAACGACTACGTAAACATTATCTAAAATAAGAAGAAGAAGAAGAAAATAGAAAAAAAATATCCAAAAACGATTTTTTTTTTTTTGAACGTGAACATACAAAACATACGACTTTTTTGCAATAACATGGATAAAGATGCCAGACGATGCCAGACCAGGCCATGCAATGCAATACCATGTCGTGGATCCTTTCAATGCGACGATAATGATAATGACGACATGGATGTTCTTGGAGAAACAATGTTGAAGGAAAGCTTGAGTGTTTCACAAAAACAGAAAACGAAAAAGTAATATAAAAACAAAATAAATAAATAAATGAATAACGAATCAAAAAACAACAACAACGACAACAAGATAACGAGAAGACATGGAAGAAGAAGTAAAACGTATTCATTGTATTTTTTGGAGAAGAACCAATGGACTTGAACAAAATTATAATGTATGTTTTTATAGAATGATAGATATTGTACAAATATCAAGTATACTGCCATGCCACGCCATGCCACTCCATACCACACACCACACTACTCTACACTTCTCTACACACCGTTCCATTCAATTCAATTCAGTTCAGTTCAGTTTCATCCTGTACAGCAATGCCTATGGATGGCAACTTGCAACAGTTTGCGTAAGTAACAGCAACAGCATCACAATCAGCCACAATAACACAACAATCCAATAGACAAAACCACACACAACAAAGAGAAAGAAAGAAAGAAAGAAAAAAAAAAGGAATTAAAAAGAATACTTTGAGAACGAGAACGAGAACGGGAACGATAACAAGAACGCTGATGTTCTTGTTTCTGATGATAATAATGATGATACGATACGAGTGGCAGTAGGGAATGAATATAACAACAGGCAACAGACAAACAGTAAGGCTGCAACAAAAGTATCACCAACTAACACCAGAACCATCATTATTAACATTCTCACAGGCAACAGCAAAAGCAGCCTTCGTCATCGTCATCATCATCATCATCAGGAATGAAGGCAACGGAGCATATGTGTTAAGTTGAATTTAAGTGGATTCATTTTGTATTTTGCTTCGTTAAGATGCGTGATGGTAATTTAAATAAAATATGCAAACGGAATATGGAATGAATGGCAGCCAGCCAGCCTACCCAAGCAACCAAACAACCAACCAACCCAGTCAAGCCAACTCAATTTAACTCAACTCAACTCAAGTCAAACCAAACCAAACAACGACGATACAAATTAACGAGAAAAAAAAAACAGAAAATCAGACAAAGTAGCCACCAAATAAGGAAAGGAAAGTAGAAAACGAATAAAAGAAAAAAAAAAAAAACAAGAAGGAGGACAATAATAACAACAACTGCAAACGAAATTAATAAACAAGGAAGGCTCTTCAATTAACCCTCCTTTGAGTATTAACGGGAAATCATTTTCCGTCATTTTTTAAGCAAAACTCGACTCTTCGAACAATGTTGTACAGCCATCTGACTAAATTAGCGATTAGAAAGTAAAAAAGAGGAGCTTAAACTTACTCTATTGCCAACGAAAGGGTTAACGTTATAGCCAATTTCCCTATTAAACTGGGTCACAATAATCAGGTGCAAATGTAAAAAAGAGCGACGAGAGGCGAATAATCGATAATTTTACATCTCAGTTTGTGAATGAAAAGAGGAGATTGATTTGATAATGATGTTCCTGAAAGAAAAACAGACTCTGACTTGAGTCAGATCTTTTATTTATTTTATTTATTTAAGAATTACAATACAATTACAAATTATATTATAATTTTATACGAGCTGAGTAACTTCGACCATATGCCCGGTGTAGTGTCACAGACCAGAGCCTCTGGTGGGAATCGAACCCACGACCCTCACGCTAATAGTCTAGCACACTACCCCCTACCCCCTAGACTACCAGGGCGCTCTGAGTCAGATCTAATAATGATCTCCATATACAAAATACTTCTGCGATCGTTTAAATAAAGCTTCAATAATCTGTGTATAGTAAGAGAACTGTTCTGTTCCAAGAAGAAAGCTTTTATCGCTGAATTGGTTTTTCGAAAATCAAACCTAATCGGAGAAACTAAAGCCAGACGAAAAAGGTATGCGTTGTATTCAGTAGTTAGCTAGCCAATGGGTTAAGCCGTACGATAATGTTAAGTGGGTTTTTAATTTTTTGTTTTTCTTTTCTTTTGTTTTTTACAAGAAAATTTTAGGATATCCTGTATATCTCTTTGCATTGATCATTTTGTAAATTGAGTTTAAAAACAGCTCTGCACAGTCAGTCAGTCAGCCAGCTCTTAAGCCTTCATTAGGCTGGGCGAGCGTCATCATTATCGTCAATGTCTCTGACTGATGTTTTCATTTTTGTTTTGTTTTTGTTTTCTTTTCTTTTCTTTCCAAGAGACCAAGAAAGAAATTGTAATCTTAAGTATGTTTGCAAACAACATATTCCGCATACACTCGTATCGTACATACCCATTCAGCAAACTTGCAACACTGTAACCGAGCAAAAAAAGCTACGAATGAATACAAAAAATTTAATTCCATACTATGTATGTATGTATGTATGTATGTATGTACGTATGTATGTACAATGTTATCGGTCAGCAGTAAGCAGTTTTAGTTTTTTAATGCTGTGTCTGCATCTACGTCTGCTGCAATGTTTATCTGTGCTTTCCGTTTTATTGTGGCTGGCTGGCTGGGCTCGCTGGATTGCTGACAATATGTGTTTAAAGTCGAGACGACAGGCTTGAGGAGTTGCTTATTGTTTATGTTGTTGAGGAGTGTTGTTTCAACCAAACAAAAAAAAAAAAAAAAACAAAAAAGTATTGAGGCGGTTCTGGCATGTCATCGCCTGATTGACGAAACGATGAATAAGTTGTTGCCCAAAAAACAAAACAAAAAAAGGCACGAAGGAAGAGAAATAAAAATGTATTTAAAACACACATAAAATATGTATAATACGGATTCAGGCAAATTAAATACAAAAACTAGCGACTTTATTTAGTTTTTTTTTTTTTTGTTCAAAATCAACATTGGACGACATACCGACAAAAAACTAAAAATATTCGCACAATGGGTTTGGATACGAGGTATGTACTCGTACATACGTTTGCAGTGGTTGTATGTACAACAGGCAGCATGATTAAATTATAATCACACAATATGATGATGATGTGTTTACTCGTTCAGTCTGTCTGTCGTTCATGTATGTTCATTCAGTCGTTTGGTTTGTTGTTCTCCTTCTTTTGGCTGCTGGCTTTAGGAAATTTTAATTTGTTGTTGTTGCTGTTGTTGTTGTTATTGCGTTTTTTTTTTTTTAAACATGGCAAGAAAATTGCATTATTTACAGCAGCATGAAATAAAACAACACCAGAAATGGAAAAAAAAAAAAACAAAAACAAAAACCATCTGTAGAGTTCAGGCAAGGAAGGGTATAGCAAAGGCTGGGAATACATTTCCATTTCAAGTCACAAAAAGAAAACGCAAAATTCAACTAAATAAGGAGTAAACTTGTGAAGTTTTTGTTGAAGCGAGTAAATCTTTCGACAAGTACTATAATTATCATAAATTGAATATAAATTGTTAAGACGGTCAAGTCAGTCAGTCAGCGTACTAGCAGCATGAGTATTATATTGTATTGTATTGTGTTGTTGTTGTTGTTGTTGTTGCTGTTGTTACATATTCTTTTATTTTCTTTAGTTTTCATAAAATAAATAAAATTTGACTTTCAATAAAAATTGTTGTTGAAGAAAATAATACGAATTTCGAAAGGAATTGTAGAACAAATTTTTTCATGTTGAAAGTTATCGAAAATTTAATTCAAAAAGATTAAAAAAAATGTTATAATTTCAAGTAGTCGCAATTAATCGTGTAGAGTAAGCTTCACTGATATCAAAGATTCCTTACAACAAAGTTTAAAGACAGGATTTCACTTGACTTTCTCGTCACAGGCTAGTAGGCAGTGTGTTAGCTAATATTACTGATCAGCATGACTGTAAAAATGGAACAACATGTGATAACACCGAAATACTATTGAAATAGTGAATTTACATACTTTCTTTGTTTATGTTTATGGATTAATAAGATATAAATCTCCAATGAATATTCTCCAATATAATGTATCGCTATTGCGTTGTAATTATCAGATAAATCAGCACGCATACTGTAATGCTTTTGAAGATCCCTGATGTTCTTTCTGCTATTTTAAGTACCAAATGATACTAAATAGCCGTGATAAGTCACGGGAAAACTTTAAATTCTTTTTTTAATATGCAAAAGTGTTATCAGATTTTTCTCATAAAATCCATTGCAGTGCAGTTAGTCAAACATTCAGTCAGTCAGTCAGACATTTATAAAATTTAATTAGCAACGCCATTTTCAAATTAACCAACAAGAAATCATCATAAAAACCATAAAAAAGAAAAACTTCGTCGTTCCTTCCATAGTTTCTTATGCTTCTTCTTCTTCCTCGATTTTAACGATTATCATTTAGCAAATCATTGTTGCTTTTACAGTACATATTAAATTTGAAAGTGTATTTAATTTTAATTTTAAGCATATACATACATATGTATATGCTATGTATGTATGTGTGTGTGTGTATAATGAATACAAATACAGCCAACAGCATACAATCCTCAATCGTAAAGAATTTTTGAAGAAGAAGGAGCAAAATAACGTTGATACTCCATCGTACATTTTGATGGTTTCGTTACTTTTAACTACGTACGTATTTACACGATTCGACAATGTTTGTCTATCGGTTTCCGTCTGTCTGTCTGTCTATCTGTCTGTTCGTGCATCTTTAGCTGCTTTAAAATAATGTCTCGCCTGTAAGTACATAAGTGAGCGATAGAGTAGCAGCGACTACAGGCTCTCCATCTGAATCTCGTTGACTTAATGCTTATTTAACTATTTGCCTCCATTATAAGTGGGGCGGGGGGTCTTGCTACAAAAACAAAAATCTTTTCTTCTCCCTTTTTATTCTACCAAAGCTTCTTCTTCTTCTTGTTTTTATCCTTCTTACTCTCTTTTCTTTTTTGTTTTTTTTTTTTGTTTAACCATGAATTTGCGTAGCGTTGCTACAATGACTACTTACTTGTGCTTACTGCTGATAACACAACACATACACGTTAGCAAACAAGAAAAAATTCTTGATTTTGTTAATGCAATGCTATGTAGTTGTAGTTATCTTATACAAACATGCACTCACACACATGCAAGCATAACGATAACGATTGCCATTTGTCATATAAACAGTAAGTGAGAGAGAAAATAAAAAAAAGAAATACAAAAAAACAAAAACAAAAATCGAAAAGCGAACATGTAATGTATGAACTTTAATGTGCATTCTCATATGACAGTATTTGTATGTGTATATGCATATGCATATCTATGTGTGTGTGTAGTTTAAAGAGGCATGTTTATGTTAACTACTACTTTAATGTTTATGTTTATATTTCTGTTGTCGTTGTTGTTGTTGATGTTGTTGTTGTTGCTGTTGTTAATATTATTTGTTTTTATTCTGTTTTCCATTTAGCTGATGGGAAAGACTGCAGCAATGATGATACTGCAGTTATTAATGCTGATGCTATCAAGTTGATGATAGTGACGTTTACAATAACAAGAATGTTGTTGTGATTTTAACATGCGTGTGCATTGTATACGCAAACAGTGGGTGAAAAAAAACACCTTAAATGACACATGTGCCAGATTTTAACATGGTTTTACCGGCAAAGGTCATTAGAAATATCTCAAATGATGTGGGGGAGGGGGTATCAAAATCAACTTTAATAGAGAAGAAAACCCACCTTCGCATCCGAACCAATTTTTACACTTTTGTCCATTACTATATATGTATACTACACATACTTACATATGTACATACATATGTACATATGTATGTTAGAGGTGTGTACAAGACATATAAAATTGCATTTTTCTCAAGACCGAATATTAATTGTAGCTGCAAATATAAATAAGTGTGAAGCAAAGATAGAGTACAAAAAAAAAAAAAGAAACAACTGCACTCGTATACCATTGTACAACAGTATAAAAGAGTGTTGTGTGAAGAGCGCAGCAAAAATATTGTACTCTCGGCACCGAGCATCTTCGTAAACGCCAGCATTGCCAGTAACTTTTTTAAAGTTTTTATTTCTGGGGAAAAACCCTTTTTTTACACTACTGATATTCATATGGCAATACTGAAAATGTAGCTTCAGTAGTAAAATATGGTCTTACAACACAAAGCATAGTTCCGTTACTTCACTGGCAAACGAGTGCTGTTGTATACATTGAATGAATGGGAAATACACATTTCAGTGCACTCGTAAATTCCAGAGCAACAGAAAAGAGCACTCTACAGTATTGCATTCGGTGAATGGTAAGGTAGCAGAATGTCTTGTGCACACCTCTAGTATGTACATTAAGTTGATTTGTGTGGACATATGTTGTCGTTTGAAGGAGTGTATTTAATAAAATGAAATGATTTTTGTTTTTAAAGATGTGATCAATGCATTCTTTACAGTTCTGTTTGTTGAATTTGTTTCGGTGCTGATTGATTATTTGATTGGCCAACTGGTTGGTTGGATTTTATATTTCTGGCCGAGTAAATATTGTAAAAAAAAAAGAGGAAAAGGACTGTGAATGTGTCATGAGTTACCATTCGCCATAGGAAACATCAGAACATCAATCATCAACATTACTAAATACAAATACGGTTTCATTCAAATGCAACACTATCCTACTTTCATACTCCCACGTAGTGCTAATCGACCACAATTGCCATCATATGCTTACTACGTTGTCGTACGATAGTTTACGGTCCCAATGACACCTCTACAACAAAAATTTGCCCTAAAAGGTTACTTTTATGGGATGCAATGGCTAGAGTTGAAAAACACCATTGGATCGATAACTTTTGAATGCAGATTTATTAAAGCATTAACAAATGCCATTTTAAAGGAAACACGCAGCACTCCTATATGGAATAAATATTCGTTTGTTTTTCTCTTACACTTTCTATTAATTTAGTTGGACACACATGTCGTCTTCCCCACCTTGTGTATATTTTTTTACGTTTTAATTTGGCAATAACCTCAAACGTACACTCAGTTTCTTAATTTTAGTGTTTGGATCAATTGCCAGTAAATCATTTTGTTGTTGTTGTTGCTGTTGCAACCATATAAAGAAACGAAGTGTTGACACCATCAACACTCATCACATTGTTGTTGATTAGAAGTTTCAGTTTCAGTGTTTTAAATGTGATCTAAGAGCAGCGTACTGTACTGTTAAGGTCAGCTATGATTTCGTCATGGTGCTCGTTATTTACAGAAGACCTCAGGTTAATTCGATTGAAATCAATTAAAAATTCTTCAAATGTTTGTGGCAATCAATCAATGGCAATGATTGATTGACACACACTACTTATTAGACTACGGCGACCTTTGTTATATCCTCTATTGAATAATAATCATCCGAATACATCATTGGAATAAAGCCAATCTCTCTAATTGAAAGACGGAAAGACTCTGTCATTTCATAAAAAATGATTCCGTA
This sequence comes from Sarcophaga peregrina, assembly GCA_014635995.1. Taxonomy (NCBI): domain Eukaryota; kingdom Metazoa; phylum Arthropoda; class Insecta; order Diptera; family Sarcophagidae; genus Sarcophaga; species Sarcophaga peregrina. Next base: position 13,370,180 of record CM025793.1, on the reverse strand, counting down.
GATTAGGTATTATCTATAAGACACAACGGCCTACTCATAGATGGAACTAATTAAAGAGAAGAAAAATTTTTAATTTAAATTTTACCTTATCTGTCGGTGTACACAAATTAATTTCCACCCAACAACAGCCACAATTCAATACAAAAAAAAGAAAATTCGGAAAAGAATAGAAACAGAAATCTGCTAATAGAAGTTAAGTTTTAGAAAGAGGAAAAGAAAAAAAAACGAAAAAAAGGACGTAAAACTGAGTGAAATAAGTGGCATTTAAAATAGTTAAGAAGAAGAATTTATTTTGCTTACAGGCAAGGCAACACAAGCCGTTAATTTATAAAACAAATAAAGAAACGTACGAACGAAATGAAAACTCTGGCATTACGGACATGCATGCGTACTTTGTGTCCCTCTTTCTCTCTTGCTACTAGTACGCATCCTCAGACCCATACACACACACACACACACACACACACTCATGCATAAGATCATCATGCCATGGCCCACCACACCACACCAGCTATTTATCCATCCATCCAACCCACACCAGAGTAGCTACTGACTGTAAACGCAAGATATGAACTTAAACTGCCATCTTTATAAATTCAATGATGATGATGACGATGATGATGATGATGAGGTCTAGTGAAAAACTATTTCAAACTGTGTACCTTGGCATAAGCCACCATAAAACGGTGGCCATGATTTGGTCATAAGGACGCCACCATAATATAATGGAATCATAGTAGAGAATGAAGTATGAAGCAAAACTGATGTAACGTTGCCAAATAAATCTGCATTATTTTTATAAACTTAAATTAACGACGGCTAAAGGACCAGGACCGAAAAAAAAAACAGAAATTATGAATGGTACAGTGGAACATGTGATGTAAAATCGGCTTACAAATGCGATATTTAATAAAGCACTTAAAACAATACTTAAGTATTTTTAAATTTTATTAGCGTTTTTTTTTTAATTATTAGCCTTAAAAGTCTTTCCGTGGTTCAAACAATATTTCCGTCATCATCATCATCATCATCACCCATTCATATATTCCGAGCTTTGCTCTAATGCAGTCTCTTCATCTAGGTGTTGGCATCGCCTTCTGCAGCGCGTTATGTTGTAGGATCTCCTTCTTATATTTTGAACAGTTCATCGTTGCTTCTTACCACAACACAGATTATGTGAATTTGGGTGTGAATTTTATTCAAATTACTTTTGACTGGATAAGTTCTTTTTAACAGACAAGTGTTTACTGTATAGTACACCATCAAATACATTGCGGCCGGGGATGGCTACAAGAAGTATAACAAATGCTATGTAAGATGAATTGATCAATTCATTAATGTTTTAATTGAATGGCGGCGGCTTAATCAGAGTCCATTCGAACTTCCAAAGGATTCGGGGCTTGAATCATAATTGCGGATAAATTGAAAATTTCATAGACTTAAAAACACCTGTAACGGATTTTTATTTTTCATTTCTCGTCTTATAATTGCACGTGTCTTCAGGTGACCTATACTTTATGAATACACCACGCATGAACAACCCTTTTGCCCTTTCTTTCAATACTTTCTGGTTGTCAATACAAAATAAGTTCTTTTTTGGTTTTTTTACAAAATCTTTACGCGTTTAGACCACAGTGCATTATAGTGGAAAAATATTCCCCAAAAAAAAAAAAAAAAAATTTATAAACAAGACGACTGACTGGAAGCAGAGCCAGTTGACAGGCAGATGGACATTTGCAAGATACACAAACGACAACGACAAAAATACCAAAAACAGGAAGAAAAAAACACTACAACAACTGACAACTGCATCATGATGACGAGAAAGAAAACAAAAAATACAAAAAAACAGTCCCTAATGCTGCTGTGCTGCCAGTTTTCAGCAGTTAAGTTGAATTTTTATTCCTTTTTGGGCACGAACAGGAAGGAGGTGTAAGGAAAGAGTTTTCAACACTAAACTGATGCCATAACAAAACTCCTACTGCTTATGCACACCCTGACGCAGCATAACAGCACAACGAAATGCAACACCAGTAAACCACCACCACCACCGCCGCCACTATCAACGACACTATCCACCTACACTATCAGCAAAATGCTGTAAAATGAGTTGTTGTTGTAGGAATGGGCTGGGCTGGTGGTTGCATTTGTCTTGGACTTGGTCTGGGTTTAAAGTTTATTTTTTGCCTTTAAAATCCTATGCAGCTGCATAATTGATGAATAATTAAAATTTTCTGTGGGTGCCGCTGCACACTACCATCATTTTGCATTCTACCGTCGTCGTATGTGTGAAGTTAGCTACGAAAGTAAATCTTCATTTAACAAGACTAACTCAACAGTCTCGCGCTATTCAGCCCACTGAGTCTATTTCCTCAATGATTCTACTTTTTACAGATTTTGTATGATTAGTGGAGCGTATATTTCGCTCAAAAATCCCGATCTTTTTGTTATTTGTTTGCTTTGTTATAAAAATTGAAGTTTTGTTTTCCTTTGTCTTTTTTTTTTTTGTAATTTTTCTTCAAGTTTTTCTAGATTTTTTTATTTTATTATTGATTTCCTTTTTATACTTTGCCAAACTTTGCAATATGTTAACTTTACAGTCTCTGATGGCTTAACATTCACTGTAAAAGAATATTACTTTCGTAGTTAACTTCACAGACATACTTCCAACCCAGCCACTCTTACCCACCCTTATGCTGATGGTGCTGAGCGCAGAATTTTCAGTCCATTTTTGTTTTGCTTTCGTTTTCCTTTCGGGAGTTTTTTATGATTGTAGGAGGCAGTTAAAAAGTTAATAAAATTATGAATTTAATTTAATGAAAATGAAAATAAATAAATGCCGACCCTAAGTTCCCCATCCACGATAAAATGTTAAGTAAAGTAAAAACTTAAAGCGCTGCGCTACTTCCCTGCATTGCACTGCTTCTCTTTGTTACAAAGCAAAAGTTAAAACGAATTAAAGAATAAAATTTTTTAAATAAAAATTGTGTACCATATTAGGAGGAGTAGGAGTCTAAAGTTATTATTATTATTAAAAAAATTCTAAACAAAAGTATTCTTAAGTAAATACACTGCTACATATGCTACAATTTCGGTACAATACATAAGAAATAAGCACAACTAGAGATATGCTGGATTAGAAGGAACAGAACTGAAGTGAAGTGACTCAAGCCCAATATACAGACTCTACGCAAGAGACATATGAGTGATTACAGAACACGCGTTAATGCAGCGAAGAAGGAAAGACTTGTATTCGTATTAAATGTTAGGCTAGTAGTAATCCTTGCCGACATCAAAGAACTTTCAGGTGTTTGCAGTATAGTACAGGATTGGGAGAGATATTATAGGGATACCCTTCATTCTTTAGCACCGCTACACGGCAATAAATTAAACACCCAATATTGGTGGTGTGAGAAGCTAGGTTGTAATTTGAACTAACGACTGGGATAGGTTAAGTTGACAAATGGATTGATTTAATTCATACTGGGGAAGACTATAAAAATACTTAATTAACTTTAATTAATTACTAATTAGTAGACCCGTGACATAAACAAGGAACTTGAGCATGAAAGAATTGTTCCCTGAATTAAAGGCTAAAGCCCTTTAATATTATTTTGTAATCAATTTTTTCTTTTTTTTGCTTTTTTTCCACAACACTTACAAACTTGTTAACAAAAAAAAAATAAAAGAAACATAATGTTCACAACTACTGTGTAGCTTTTTTTCGACATAGAAGCAGAGAAAAAAAACTGAAAAATACTGAAAAAACTGAAAATAAAATAAAAAGGAGTAAAATGCCTTAACGAATTTAAAGTTTCGTGACCATACTCAAATGTTGCCAATAACTTTCTTTCTTTTTCTTTGTGTGTATGTATGCATACTATCTGTAACAACTTCCTACCTACTCCATCCATCGAACTGAACAGAGCCCTAACAATAGCTCTGTTACCACATAGAATTTAACTACAGTAACAGCAGCAAGAGGAGGAGAAGCAGTAGCAGCAGCAGCAGCATTGTGGCAAATTTAAGAGAAAAAATACAAAAAAATATAAAAAAAAAATTACAATTGCATTGCAGCTGCACACAAAAGTTTTACGTGAACGTTTACGTTTTGAGACCTTAACTCTTGTTGACTTAAGCTTTATGTGTGCCTGCCTGCCCCGTTTCGTATTTTCTTATTCTTCCGACTTTATTTTTTTTCTGTTTTTGTTTCCTTCTCTACAATTTAGTTTTCTAAAAGCAAAAAACAACAACAACAACAAAAACAAAAAAAAAATACAAATTTACCATATTGGCAGACAGACAGACAAACAGACAGACAGACACAACTGACAACAATTGTACATATTGCACGTACGATTACTTGCTTGGATAGTCATGGATAAAAGAGAAGCACAGCATTTAACCAAAAGCCAAAAGAAGAAAACAAAAAAAGAAAAAAAAAATTGAAAAAAAAACGAGTAGGAGGTGTTGGTTGTTACTGTTGATTGTTGTTGTTGTTGTTCCATATTGGTTCCCATTCTTATTGCTGTTGTTGGTGTTTTGACAGTTAAGATTATAATTTTCTTTATTTCCCCCCCCCCCCCCCCCCCCCCCTTCTTTTTGTTGTTGATGTTGCTGGCTTACATTCTGTACAGAGGCGTGAGTAAGTTTTTATTTTCCAGTTTTTTTTTTTCCTTCTTGTTGTCCAATTTTATTATCGTTGAAAGCCTGCATCAGCAGTGTTATTAGTCAGTTGGAGAATATAATAGGGTTTGCCAAATAATTGAAATTGCAAATAAAAATATGAAAAAAAAAATAAATAAGAGCGAATTAAAATAATAAAAACTAATTTATAAAACTTTTCAATTGATAAATTTAACAATCTCTATCTCTCTCTCTCTATCTGTCAATTGACGCTGTATACACAATTGCAATTGGATCAAATGGTAATGCTTAATACAAAAACTTTCATACCGCGACAGTCTTTTTAATATCAGGGCTCCGTATCGTTGCCCGTATTTAACTCAATTGGTCATAATAACGCTTTAGGCAGGATTACAACCTAGTTTCTTACACCACTTGTGTTCTGTGTGTTAATTTTGTGCAGCATAGCATAAGCAGCAGAAACTACAGTTTAAAGTCGTGTCCGAACAGCTCATTGGAGAAACTTCTTCTAGAAAATTTCATTTAACTCTTCGAGTGTTTACCAAAGATGTACGTTTCGTTCTAGATATCTAAGCCAAAAGTTGAAGCACGGACTTTGCTCCAATATGCTAACACATTAGCTGCTAGACTAGGACGAAATTTAACGGAGTACATATTATGAAACCAGTATGCTTGATATACAAAATTATCTAAACCAATCACATAATCTCTCTCTCTAAATCTACAAGAGCTGCATTTGATTTATTTTTATTGTGTTTTTCCTATTTTCTTATAATAACTCAGAAAACACTTGAAAAGAATTAGAAAACCGATTTTGAAATTTTAAATCATAATAATTAATAAATAAAAATTAAATCATTTTCATAGGTACGATATTCCAATAAAAGTTTAAAAGTTTAAAAATACATCATAAAAATCATAAAAGAAGCAGAAAAATATTTTTATTTTTATTTTTTTTCACTCCTGAGCTTTTCATTTGCAACCAAAAACAACACTTGAAGTAAAGAGGAGAATTAAAAAAAAGAGAAAAAAAAACGGAGAATAATTTTGGCATGAGTTATGGGAGTGGAAACTTTTATTTTAGCATCCCTACAAATTTTTATTGCTTGAAATTTAAAAGTAAATATTAACTGAAAACATTGGGGGTAGTAACATTTGCATGAAAAAAATTAAAAAAAAAAATAGAAAATAGAAAATACAAACAACTTTTTAATGAATTTTTAGTATTAAAAAAAAAAAAGAGCAAACAAATTTTGGAGAATGTGGAAGGCAATGTTAAAATTTTGTTAACAAAAAAAAACCAAAAAGGAAGAAAGTAAAGTAAAAAAAATCTCGGAAATTTACTATTAAATGGCTGATGTTGTTGCAAAAACTAGTTGTTGGTTCAATTTTATATTTAATTTCAGTTACAGAAAAACGAAATCATAATCAAAATTTATTTTATATGAGAAAAGCGTATTGGAAAAGCTAAAGAAATTGTCATGCCTGTAAATCGCTGCCAAAAGAGAGAGAGAGAGAGAGAAAAGATGATGGATAAAGTTCCTCTCTTAGGGCTTATTACAGCGCTTTTCATTTAATATTGCATGTCCATACATTTTTTATGGTGTTACATTAAATATCATGTCTCTAACGTTAAAGTATTTGAAAGCCGACATTCGGCAAGTTATCGCTGTGATGGTCGAAAGCTAGGCTAAAAGCAAGGCTTATTGCAACCAATATAGAGGTCATACGTAACTTAAATGATGTCTTATTTCATACGCAATGATAGTATTCAAGATTCAAGATATATTAGTTAACGTTTGAAACCGTTTGAATGCATAACCCATTTTAAAATTTCATAAAAAACGGGATTAAATAGAAACATACCTTGATTTGGTTTATTCAATGCTTAAATAATTGCAAAAGCTTACCTGAAAAAAAAGAAGAAAAAATAAAAATGAATCAGAATCAGAATTTGTTAATTTAAGTGATATTTTTATAAAAAAAAAAGAAATTTTAAAGGAAATTGTACAAAAAAGGTTTGCTACATTTTTTTTACAACTGTGGTATTCATTTACTTGCCACACGTAAACAATGTAAATAACTGTGTTGTAATTATGATTGTGTGTGTATACAATTTTATTTCTTTAAATTGCTCAATTTATGGTATTTTGTTCTTTTTTTTGATTTTTTTTTGGTTTTTCTATTAAAAGCTAACTAGACAAGAGAGAGAGAGAGAGTATACATACATACGAACATATATAGAGAAAGCATATTTTGTGTATGTTTAAAGATTTATTATGCATGGATGGGTGTGTGTGTGTGTGTGTATTTAATTTAGGTTTTCATTGATTATATGGCTGGAGCACAGGCATTGATTATATTTGTCCTAAAATGGTGTTGATGTTGTTGCTGCTGCTGATTGTTGCTGATTGCTGTCTTCGTTTCGTTCTCTTGTGTGTGTGTGTGTGTATGTGCAGTGAGTTTATTTGGTGAATTTTTAGTCTCTTATTGAATCAATTTAAATCAATGCAAATAACAGCAATAAGTAAAATAAAAACAACAACAATAACAACCATCTATATTTGCACAGTTTTATGCCTTTCAATAAATGCTTCAATATTTGCATGTGTTTGTTTGTATATATGTATGTATGTTGTGTATGAAATCAATTTATTTTGTATACAATTTAAATAAATATGTAAGTAAATATTGTGAGTGTGTATGTATGTACATCATATATACTGTATGTATTCATAACGACTTTAGTATACATACATATTTATATACATGCATATACAAATAATAATACTTAAACAAGTATGTCGTCTGCCTGAGAGAGAGAGAGAGAGAGATTGTAGAAAGAATTTAAGAGTTCACAGGTCACATACATATTTCTGTGATAAATAATGCCAATTAAAAGGCATAGAATTGCAGTTATTATTAAAAAATTAACATTTTTTTAAAGGTCTTTAAGGAATTACATACATACATACATACATATGAATGTATGTTTGTATTGTGTTATGTTGCATTATTTAAAAACGCGTTTTTAAATTAAAAAAGAAAAACACAAAATTAATTTGCTGTCACTCACTTAGTGTGTAGTAAAAGCACAAGGTTTGCTTCTTTTTTGTTTGTGTTATACACCAGCTGAGCTGTCAATTAAATAATCATGCATAATTTTGTTTATTTTAGCTGAAAGAGAGTGGAAAAAAAATGCCACAAAAATAAATATTCAATGTGTTGTTGTCCTCTTGCAGTGGACATTTTCCTTCTTTTTTTGTTTTTTTGCGGCAGTTTGTTTATTGAGCGTTTGGCTGCTTAACTGACTTTAGAGAGACAGTTAGTTGCGCTTTGTATGTTGTACCCATCGCTCCACCTCTCTCAAAAGTCTTATTGAATTTGTGTGACGAACGATTACATATTCCAGTCGCATAATGGACTATAGTGTAGTGGCTGGTGCTACAATTTATTTTATAAGCATGTATGTATGTATTCGTATGTTGTATTGCTGTGTTGCTGTTGCTGTTGATTTAAGGTAGTAAATTAAAAGTCATGTTCATGTTTATTTTTCATTTATTTCTGCCTCTTTTTGCGCATATTTATGAGAATTTGTTAAAAAAAAAATATACAAACGTTAAATAAAACATAAAAATTAAAATAAATAAAAAGGCCAAATAAATATCGAATTGATCATTAACGAACAAATTTGTTGAAAATACGTGTTTGTGTCCTTTACAGGAATCCTGTCTTTGCTTTATTTGGTGGTGGTGTTGGTTGAAAGACGTTTTTTTTTTCTTTCTCCTTTTTGCGTTCAGTGTTGTGTCCGTCATGTTGTCATGTCGTCTTTTTGCCATGTTTATCAACAATGTTTACAATATTTTTGTTTAATAAACTGTCAATAACAAGCTAAACTGCTGATATAATCAAACATACACCAACACACCAATCCATGTGCGTATATAAATGAATTTTCTTTACTGCGTGTATGTGTGCCTGGGTGCGAGAGTTTATAAGAATTCTTATGGAAATTTAAAGCAGAGAATTTGGATTTGAAGTTACGAAAAAAAGGTAGAGAGAAATAATTTTTATTTTTTATATTTTAAATAAATTAAAGACAAAATAAGTAAATCAAAACAAAACGTGTCCATGTTTTTACGTAGAAATAAAGTTTTAATTTAAATTAAAACTAAAATATACAGTTATGGTATAAATAATAGCAGAGTACATCAAAACAATATTCATTAAAATAATGAAAAAAACAAAAGAATGAATGGAACGAACCATTGAAACGATTTTTTGTGAAATTTACAAATTTTTTATGAAAGTTTGCTCTTCCACTAAGTAAACCCAAAAGTTGTTCACATAAAATCCACATCACAATGGCGAATCTGTTCCATTCTCCTCCGATATTTGTGACGTCATCATCCATGAAGTCTTCAACTCATTGATTGATATCGTTAATCCTATGTTGACAGCAAATACATGCTTATCTTACATTAATTCACCAATTTAATATAGTACGTCGCCATTCTAATAATCTTGGTCAGGCTGCATATTAGACAGAAGCCGCTGAAAAGTTAGGGACTCAGGAAAGAAGCGTATCAATTGAAACCCTGCTGGTGATTGTTTTCAGTATCGTTCCATATAACCATGCATAGCTAACCGAGCCTTGATTGTTACTCTCTTCGGTCCTACTTTTAATGCCAGAAGTTTTGGTGCAGTGTAATTGAAAATATCATAATTTAGGCAAACATGGCCAATGATTTCAACAGCGGCTATTTGATAACCAAGATATAGATTTAATCAAACAAAATTTGCCAGCAATAATGTAAAGTTTGTATGTGTTATGTTTAAAGTTTAGATAATTTTTATTTTTTGTTTGTTTGTTTATAATGTCACCGGAAGACGGCGATTATTTAATGTCTTTAGAAATTTCAAAAATTTTAGCTTTGATTTATTAAAGAAAACCAAAAAATAAAAAATTAAGAAAGAAAATATTGTGTTACGAGTATTATTGTTGTTAACCGTCCGTCTGTTTAACATACAATACACACCATATGGTGTTGAAAAACAAACGCTTCTCTAATTGGCATAAAAAGAAACGAAAATTATATTCGAAAAAGAAAAAAAGAAGGGAAAAAAGTTTATTTTAAAAATAAACTGACTGATGCACACAATTTGTGCTTTCCTTTTGCTTTTGATAACATACTTTGAAGTTATTAGAATAAGTATTAGAGAAGTACTTAGTTGTAATAAGAAGAAGAGGAAAAATGTACAGCAAAACACTCTTTCTATATATGCAATCAAAATGCAAAATGCAACAACACTATGTGTTTTGTGTTAAGAAAATATAACGCGTGTAAATATTGTATTTAACAAAAAAAAAAAAAAGAAAATGGAAAAAAAATAAAAAATTTGTAAACAAACAAACATTCAGATTCGAAAAGCGTGGCAATGTGAAGTTGTTGTTCTTTTTTTCTTTTGATTTTGTAAAGCAAACAATTTGTTTTGAAAAAGAATAACAACAACAACAACAACAAAAATAAAAACAAATATTAAAAACTTGTGCTCTTGCATTTTGAAGCATAAAATCCAAACAAGATAAAAGCCCCCCCACCCCCATATCTCATGCATAAACATTTTGAGATTAAAAAAAACTCCACCAGACAGACGAACAGGGGGGATAGGCGAGCAACCTACAAGAAGAAGACTTACATACGGAAATTGATTTGCAAAATTTGTTGGAGTTAAATTTCGTTACATTTGCTGCCACTTTTTGTGCAATGCAGCAACACACTGCACGGTCACGGGTGTTGTGCGTTAATAAATAAAGATACGATACAGACAACATCACCATCAGCCAGCCGATAAAACATTCAGAGACATATAGCCTTAGCCACTGCCACCGTTACAGTCACGGTACCCGTACCAGTTCTTCAATACCAATTTGTTTAACGTTTTATAAACAGTTTTAGCCATATTTTATGCCTCAATTATTTTACTACAATGCACAGTGCAACAATTTTGGTGGCAAAAAGAAACATCTAATGATGCTGGTTATACCGCGAAATATTTTGATTAAGAAGTAGTTAACAAAGAATTAATTTTTACTGATCGCTGATATAACTTCTCTGGATTTCTTTTTATTTGGATTTTATGGCGATTAAATCAATTGAGATTGTAATTTATTTTAAAGGCATTAAATTTTAATTTTAATTTAATTCATAAAATGTTCAGTGCCAACTTTTAATGCTCTAGACTTGCTCATTTAATTTTTTTTTTTTTTTTGCCCAAATAATTTATGAAACCACACCACTGTGCGACGAATGGCAGGCAGATGCAGCTTTTAGATAACGAAGACAGTCTCAAAAAAAAATTTCAATTCAATTTTCACAATTTCATAAATGATAACTTCAACTTCTTTTTTAAGTCTAAACAAATATGTCCAGAGACTGAGACTGAGGCTGAAATTAGTTATTAAGCAGACCACAACAGTTCAGTTAAAAACTTTTGAATACAAACAACAAAAAAGAGGAAAACAATCAATTGTTATATGGTCACTCTAAACGAAGAAAGAAAGCAAAACTACACGTTACAAGCTGAGATAGCAGCACAGCTATTGACGCGCTGTGTGACTGTGTAACACTGTGTTTTGAATTTACTTTCGTTGTGCCCCATTAAAGTTGTGCGTTGTGCGTTTTGTATCCAGCCAGCTCCATCCAGCCATGGTTATAACAGTCAACAGCAAATGATGTATGCGTTCGTTTTCGATCGTGTTATTATTATTATGATTATTCACCGTGATCGCATAAAACAACATCACACTCACTCTTCATTATTATTATCGTTGTTTGGAGATGTTTTTTGCAGTTGTTGTTGTTGTTGTGTTGCAGAATTGCTTCCTTATCTTGTGAATTGCAAAAGTGATTTGTTACTATTACGGTTGGTGGAATTGTAATACAAGATGATACTTTTGATTACATGAATAATGGCGAATGGAAATTATAATTGAATTTTACAAATGCGAATGCGAAACTTGACCGAAACTTGACATAACAGGGCATCAGGTAGGTTTCTAACTTTAATATCAGTCAGTTTCAATACACAAATGCTAATTACAATGTAAAATGCGATCAGAACACAATAAATGTACATAGATATGTATGACAGGCTGTCTGTCTGTCTCTATGCATGTGAAATGAATGAAAAAGTATGAAAACATAACCTTACGTGCTTTCTTTTTCTCATTATTTAGATTCCATAAAGGATACAAGAATTTAATTCAATGCCCGTTAGGTCATGAGGCGTTAACCCGCATAAAAACCGTAAAAATGTGCACAATTACAAGGATTCCTATAGCCCAATTCATTCATATCGCAGCATATTAGAGCAGATATCAAGCAAGTCATAGCATAGAGCTGAAAGTATTTTTGCAGCGGCCAGTGGCATATTAAGTGATAGACGATCTCTTTCTCCTCCTCTGTTTGGTAATTTCTATAAAATATTTTATTTATTTATTTATTTAAGAATTATAATACAATTACAAATTATATTAAAATCATATACGAACTGAGTAACTTCGACCATATACCCGGTGTAATGTCACAGACCAGAGCCTCTGGTGGGAATCGAACCCTCGACCCTCACGCTAATAGTCTAACACACTACCCACTAGACTACCAGGGCGCTCAACTATAAAATAATTAATGCCAATTCTAGAGAAATAAAAAACTGCTTCGTCCTGTTTGAATTAAAAAGCATTCAACTTAACACAGAGGTGGAACAAATTCTGTTCTCCACCCAGGAAGTCGTGGAAAATCACATAAAATCATGGCTCTCGCTCTCTGTTGCTTGAGAACGTGAGGCGAAAGATTCTTGGGATTCCAAAACTTATTGCCGCAACATTTCTAGTCAATGATGATTTGGATAGAATCCACATCCATCTTCATTAAACTATCGGAATGGTTGAGGAATATTAAACCGGAGTAGTAGTTGAATGACGGAATACCTTTTCCGTTGATATTATGTGGCTCAAGTAAGCGAAGCTTTCTTACCAATTCTTTGTAAGTCTTATTTTTAAATCCCCGTTATTTATATTGTCTTAGAAATTATGGCTTTTTTTAATTTTATTTACTTTTTGTTGTTTTTTTCTAAAAAGCCAATGAACGCATAACATTTCAGTTTTACTCGACTGTTTAACAAAAGCAAATCATCATTATAATGGGTCCAGAGACGAGTCAACATAAAAAACAACAACAACAACAATAATAAAAAAACGGACAAAAAAACAAATTTAAGTTAACAATACGAAATACAAATTATTGTTTTCTTGTAAATTTATTTTTATTTATTTATTGTTGCTGTAAATGTATGTGTGTGTGTGTGTGTTAAATATTTAAATATCTTTAAAAGAGTAAACGAGTATAGGCCATGACAAGAAACACATAAATTTACGCATAGTTATGGTGGGGAAATCAAAGAAAGAAACAAAAAAAAAAAATGAAAAACAAGACAGAAACGATTAAAAAATATAAAGAACTTCACACCCAAAACATCAACATGAATTATCAACAAAATAACACCAGCACGACTAAGCAAACCACGAACCGGCATAACCATTACCAGCCTGCCGGCTAACCAACCAACGAGCCAGCCAGCCAACCAGCTAAAGACCACAATCAGAATATCAGTTAATATTATACGAGATGTATACTACGAGATACACGATACGATACTCGTACTTCAATAACCATCATAATGATCATGACGACGACAATCACGATCATGACACTAACAATTATGGTTATTGCCGATATATTGGATGCTGTGACTGTGGCTAGCGTAAGAACAAACTTCATTATCATCTCTAGTCACTATTAACTGCTGCTAAAACAAAAATAAGAGAGAGAAAAACAAAAACAATAACAGTTTCAGTTATAGCCAACAAAGCGAATGTTATCGTTAACGACTTTAAGCCCGGCAGGTAGGCATACAAAACATTCGTTTCGTCTTCATGTACCCAACACTGTATTCATCGCCGTGTCGACTATTAAAGCCAGTGAGTGGTAACGAAACATTCGAACCAACAAACAAACGAACGCATGCTGTCTACCTGTGCCCGACTGCTGGCTAGTCTGCCAGTATACTTATTTGGATACATAATGCATACCCATCCAGGCTGACTTACAGTTAAGGACAGTTAATTAGAATTCCTCAACAACGAAATAAAAAAAATCAACTCACAAGACTTATAAATGGAGGCTGTCGTTTGGAAAAAATTTACATTTTAGGTGAAAAGTGAAATTGCTGTCAAACCATGCCACGACGTTTTTTTTTCAGAAACGATCTAAATGTATTGAAATGCCTCAGTTGAGTTCCATCCAAACTACATGATCGAGGCAGCGTAGCCGCTGGATGTTAATACACTGGACTGGACATTGTTACTCCCATTAGACCGAAGACCTTACGTAGGACTTTTCTTACGAATACTCTCAAGGCTACTGCAGGATGCTTCTGCACCGTACAGAGGAGTGACTTGTAGACTATAAATTTCATCGTACTGAAAGAGGGGACAATTGTCTATTAATCCCGTAACAGCACAAGTTGGCAATAGTAATCCTACCCTTGATCTTCAGATTTACATCATTTTTGTTGATAGCGGCGGAAGCCAAGATAAATAATTTCACCTGAATATATTCGAAAGTAGAGCTACTTGTTACTTGTCACCCAACATATGTAACGAGTATATTGTGATTTAACATCTTGGTAGATGTAATTCAATAGCTCTATATGCAGTAGCAGCATCTCGTTAGCATTCGCAAGCAACTGGACACTTTTGCGGAAAATAGTGCCATAAGCGATAAAGATGTCGCCTCTCGTCCAGATACAATCAATAGCCGGGATGCTAATTAAGTTACCAAAGCTGTTTCGTTTTTAACACTCTTTAGTGCTTTCGATTGCATTGGTGCTCATAATACCTGTGCTAACGCGCGAGTTGCCTGTACAACTAGCGTATTTGTTAACTAACTAACTGACTGACTGTCTGACTGACTAGCCATAATTCGTTCGTTCGTTTAACGTTTACAAAAGTTGAATTGAATTAACTTGCCTGCCAGCATAGCTGCCTGCCTGGATGGCTGGCTGGATGGTTGGTTGGTTGGTTGATTGCCTTGCTGACTTGACTGCTTATGCAGTTTAAAACGCCAGTTATCCAGCCAGGCAGGCAGGCAGTCAGCCAACTAACAAACCAGACAGCCATCAAGCAGCACTTAACATACAACAAGCTTAACAACGAGGCTTAAATCATTTCAACTTAGTTAAGCTCGTTGCACGTTTTTTAATGTTTTTTTTTTCCTTTCGCGTTGTTGTTGTCGTTGTTGTGGTTTTTATAAGATTTTTTTTATTTATGCCACCCATTAAACTTAAGCTAAGGTGTAGAATCATAATAATAATTATAAGAAGAACAAGAAGAAGAAGAAGAAAAAATAAAAAATAAAACGAAACACGAAACACGAAAAACGAAAAACGTAAACAAATCAGTACAGTGGGACAAGAGAGAAGAAAAACAATTTTTGTTGGTAACTTAACGAGTCACTGTGGAATGTTTACTTCTGCCCACTGCGTTTTTATCAAAATCTGAAGGGTGGTAGGCATTTGTCGCGATACTTGTACTTTCGTTGATTTTTGACTAACTCTTTCGCTATGTTTTCGAAGAGTATACCTGTAGTTAGGTAAAAGTGTAAGCCAGTCCTCACTGAAATGCAAATTGACTGAAGCTTAGATGGAAGTAGACACCTCTCACAATTAACCGTCGTATGTGGTTTAGCAACATCCACATGGAGTCAAAAAAAATTAAATCATTGAAAGCCATAGGAATTTGTGCTGCTCCGCCTGCTGAATATGTATCAGTTTCGTTGTTAGCTTTAAAGTTCATTTGTCCAGGAATCTATATGTTTTAAATGTCAAATGTCTCGCTGGTACTCAGGTATCGAATTCTTATAGCGGCGATCTTTATAGCTGCTATTTCAACCCGAATATTACAACAATAATCGGGTAGTTCGGTCTGTCCACAGTCATTAAATAATACATTTTCAAAAGAAGCAGGTTATTGTTTGATTGATTAATTGTTAATATTGTGCAATACGATAATTAAATGAAAATCTCCACACATATATGCAAGCACGCGCACACACCTCTTACACAATATCCTTATCCTGTTCACCACACACACCATTCATGTCATTTAAAAAATACTTCCAATTCGAATATTCGAACATGTGTAGTAGTACAGCAATTGAATTATCTACAGCAACAATAACAATTGCAAAGCAATAACAAAAACAAAAGTAGATAATAATTGTAATAATAATAAACAAAATATAAAATCACTTAAACCATAAAAGGTACATGATTATTATCTTGTTTTGTTTATCACACACACCCCCCCTCCTCCCCTTCATGCATTATCTTCTATCCTATTCTTTGTTTTAAATCAGTTAAAACTTTATCTCATTTGCTTCAGAGTACACACACACACACACACACACGCATATGTATGTACGTACGTACGTAGCACTTTATCTTAATTACCACAAGAATGTGTTACAATTTGCACATTAGGTATGCTGTCATCCAACCATTCCGTCCATCCGTCCGTCCGTCCATCCGTCCGTCCGTCCATCCATCCAAACATCTGTATGATGAAGATGTGAACGAGTGTAGGATGTGAACGACATACAACAACTATAAACTGTTGATACGAATGCGAATTCGTATGGATGTGTGTGGTGTGGTGGGTTAAGGCGCATATGTAGATTGCATGTGCTGTTGTACATTTTGGTGGCTGGCTGGCTGGCTGGCTGGCTGGCTCGTTGGTTGATTGGGGCTAGTTCGTTACTTTACTAGCTACGGTCGTCAAGTTGTCAGTGTGTTCATGTCTTGGGGTAAATGCAAAGCTGCTTGTTATGGACATGCATATGCGATACGATAACACAACAACGATAACAACGATAGTATTGAGACGGATGACGCTCAATAATTGTTTGGCTGGTGTTATGTTGAGAAGGAAAGGTGGATAAGAGAATAATGTGGCACGTATGATGATTGCAAATGTGTTTTATGTTTGTTATTGGTTTGGTTTTCTTTGTTGTGCTTTGTTTTGTTATGTTTTGTTTAATATTTGCATCGGATTGCTGGTTTCTACATTTCACATGCTCAGTGAGTGCTCCCTTTAGAATTTTGATTAAGTTTGTAAAATAATGATGACTATGGTGTCCAAAACGATAACACAAAACAACACACACTCATTCACATTCACTATTCACTTTACTTCACTTCACTCATATCTACATGGATATGTATGTAGTACATATGTATGTGATTAACATTTACAGGAGTTTAGAGTTTTTGTTCTTGTTATAATTATTTTGATATTGTTATTGTCGCTGTTTTTGTTGTTTTTTATGACGTTAATTTTTTTTATTAATTTTTTTGTTGTTGTTAAGAGAGACTGTAACACAATCATTGATTCCAGCCACAACAATATTATGACGTATTCAATGTTTAACATTTTGTAATCACTTCACTGTTTTGGCATTCGTTCGTCCGTCCGGCCGTCCGGCCGTCTCCCTCTCTGTTCCTTATTATATCAGTTGCTTGCTTGTGTATATGACATGGAGTATGACTGGTTTGCTGATTGCTTGGCATGTTAATAATGACATATTTTGCCTACCACCCGTATTAAATTGCATTGTTTATAAACAATTTTATTTTACTTTTTCTTTTCGTCTCTTCTTTCAATGCATTTTTTCCTTCTTTCTTTTTTTCTTTGCTTTTCTTTTTATGGTTAAGGGTTATACCATGCCTATCATGCATACATATAAGCATGCCTATCACTTTAAATTATAGCTTTTACAAGGTGTTTGTATTAAATTTGTCATGGCATTTGGATTAGTTGCCTGAAGGGGTAACACAGAAATTTTTATTATTTTTTTTGAGAAACGAAAATTATTCAAAAAGTAAGTACGGTGAACTATCTTTCTTTTTTTTTAGTTAGAATAGCAGTTTGTGTTATATTAGCAATACTTGTGGCAACAATTTGTGGGCATAGCTCAGTACTTTGATCTCCTAAAACGCTGCCAACCGTAACGTTTTATGAGACTTTTTTGCATTAAAAGGAAACAAAACATTTTGCCCCTGATTTATACTTGTATTCCCTAGAAGGCTACTGGGGTTCTATAATTCAGTTCTTATATACGATTCCAGTTTTCAGTCCAAATGAATACGATTTACAAGAACGAAAAAGGTGCTTGGAAAAAGATGCATTTCATATTGATTTGAATTAATTTTGTGGCAATGTTAAGAGGATTTTATTATTCACAGAATTTACAAAAAATTTTGCAAAATATTCCAGGTCGATCTGCTTGCTGTATTAATCGCAAATAGCGAATTTTTGTAGAGTGTGTACATTTCAGCCGACCTAGAGCGTACATATCGCTCCTTTATTGCAACATAGTCATATCTAAAAAAATTAAAAATTTGTAGTTACTTAAGCAGAACTGCTCTTTTAGACCTTCTGTACATGTTGAAACTGATTCTTTTAGTTTTATATCCCATGCTGAACCGAAATTATAGCGAAAGGTGTTTGCGGCAATTAGATCATAGGACTTGTGTCTTGAAAACTTAAATCGCATTTTGCCAAGTTCAAGTTGTTTTGAGATATGACTATGTTGCAATAAAGGAGCGATATGTATGTCCCAGGCCAATCTTTTTATTTATTTTCGTGTGTTGTTTCTTTTTAATATCTTTTGGTTTTGTTTTTACAACAATATTTATTACAAACGATGTGTAACTGATATTAATTTTCCTATTAAAACAAAAAAAACAAAAAGTTTTTATTTTACCTGCAAATAAAACAGAAATAAAAATTTAACTGGATACTGTCAGACGTTCGTTGCCGTCGTCGTCGTCGCCGTCATTGCAGTCGTCAATGTTGTTGTTGTTATTTCTTTTGCAAATGGGGTCTCCATTATGCATCCATCACACCCATTTAAATTTAATTATACAATTACTACGCTTTAAAGTTGTTGTTGGTGGCAACTCTTTAAAACAAAACAAAAACAACAAGAAGGAAAAGAAGAATGTACAGAAATGCATTGCATTGCCAAGTAAAAGTTTTGTTGCCACATGTTTATGGTTCAATGAGTTCCACATTTAATGATTTTCCTGTTTTTGTTTCCTTTTATTTTCCCGTTTTGTTTTGTTGTTGTTTTATGGTGTTTTTGTTCATATTTTTTTGCGTTTTTTTCCCCCTTTTTGTTACCTTTTGCTATATGGCTCTGGGAAATGTGTCATTAAACTGTCAAGATTTAAAATTTTTTAAATATTTTCTCTCCCTGGGCATCAAACCAAACCAAACCAAAAAAAAAAGGAAGGAAGAAAAACGACAAGATATCTTCATTATATTTTAAAGAAAAATTTTGAAAAGACATTTTAAAATAACTCAAAACGAAAACAAAAAAAAAAAAGAAAAAACAGAAATAATTGCAAATGAATTCTAAGAGAGTAGAATAATATTGACAAGGAATGCTTTTCCAAAAAATATGTCATTTGGAGTCGACTTTAAACTGTAAGTCCCTGGACTATGGTATATGCATGTACATAATTAACATATTCAACATGGGAGGCGTGAGAAGTTAGGCTATAATCCTGATTGTATTTATTGTAATGACCGAATGTCCTTAAATTAGATTAAGATAAGGTAAAACGAAAATTTTCTTCGGCATACAATGTATGGCCTATGTAAGGATCTTTCATTTGCTTCTGTACAAAGGAATGTGCTAATCCAACATATGAATTCATGTGACTTTTCCATTGTATTAGTCTTCACAAGAGTATGCCACCTTTGTTATTGCCACCAATGTTCTCCTCTCTCTTCTTGAGCAACATTAGATAAAGTTTACGGACTCTCTAAGGACCTAACGGCTACATTACTCGATACAATCTGATGACAGATTTGCACAACGCCGCTGTATTTATAACCATTATTATAGAGAATATTTCAATGGATTCGAATGTAAAAAAAATTGTTACGATGTCATGCTGCTCCTTCCCTGCAGAACGATGGACGTAAAACTAGGTAGCAAATCACTTACGCATCAAAATATTTACAAATTTTTCTTTTGTTTGAAATTTATTTTTAAAATAAAAATTATTTTTTAAAAATCATTTTTTTTTATTTGTTTTTATTTCCAATATTTAAAATAAAACAAAAAAAAAGAAAATTTAAAAAGAATTTCTCAATATCTCAAGTTTCTTTTGTGCATTTCGAAATGTTTTCTCTTTTTTTTTGTGTTTTTGTTCGCATATTCAAGTGAAACCTTTTAATGTGTTTTTATTTGTTTTTGTTTTTGCTTCTCTGTTTCTGTATTTTAATTTCAATTCAATAAGATTAATTTTATCATCCACCGGGGAATCAATGCAATGTATGTGTGTGTGTGTGTGTGTGTATTTTTTTTAAAGCATTTTTTACAGAGGAATTTCAATCATTTTTCTATGATTTCTATTCGTTTTTCTTAAAAAAAAAAAATATGCTGCTGTATTTTTTTATTGTTGTTATTGTTGTATTCAAGAGCATTTCTAAAAATACCACACACTGTGAAATATCGAAAGAAAAAACAAAAATGTTTCAATTGCAAATTGTATATTATAATGGATAGATGGATAGAGGAAATAAAAAATAAAATTCAATTGAAAAATGCAAAGAGAAGAGAAAGAAAGACAAAACAAAACAAACATTATGGAAGTGAACTAAAGTATCAATGAACAACGAACAAACATGCCTCAAGAATCATTGAGACGTGAACTGGTTGTTTGGCTGATAACAGTTTACTTTGTGGTTAGTTAAAGTTCGAAATGTATTCACATCATCGAGCCATCGATCCAACCAGCCAACCAACCAGCCAGCCAAGCATTCAGTCAACCAGTACAAACAAACTCTAATGATTTGGCCTGGTCGGACATTCAGTCATTACTTCTTGTTGAATGATTAAAATATTGTAGATATCGATGGATATGATGAACAGAATTGAATCATCAGTACCAACACCCCCAACCTTAACTGACACTACAACAACGAAATCGGATAGTTCTCATACGAAAAGGTAGATAGGTGGTGGAACTCAACCAGGCAGCCAGTCAGTTAGTCAGTCATTCAGTCAGTCATGCAAATGCTCTGCTTCACTCTGATTATTACTGCAGTAATTTAAATAATTTAAACAATATTTAATGAGTGATTATTTAAAAAAGAGAAAAACCATCGAACCCTACTACTGCAACTACTATTTCTACTACATCGTCTATTACTGCATTCGTTGATATTTTAATAAAAAGAAATTCTTTGTAATCGTTTCAAGCCTTTTTCTATACTCTTTTATTTTGAAATTGACATTTTTATAGAATTGAAATATGTATAATTAAATAGGCCTTTAGGTTTCACAACGAAATGAAACAGACAATAGAAAGGCAAGACATAAAAAAGAAACGGTATTTAGACACCTGTGTATTAAGGACAATATTAGAAGAAAAAAAAGTGGAAGAATTAGAACAGATAGAATTTTGTACCACGTCTCTTTACTCGGAGTTTGCACAAGCAAATGCGAGCACTACACATCTCAGCAACTCCCTTACTTACTTACTTAATTGATCATTACAAATTCTACGCCAGAATCACAATCGAGTTTCTCGAAGAACTTATCTTGTGTGAGTGTTAATTTTATCCACAAGTGGCGGGACCTACAGTTTAACGTCGACTTCAAATAACAGATTTTTTGAGAAACTTTTCATTGCGATTTTATTCAATCTCAGAGTTTTGTTAAGAGCCCTACTGAGAGAGCATCTCGCCGAAGATATTCCTTTTATTCGAGATCTCTGATCTCTACCAGACTACGGCGGCTACAATTAGATTAGATTTCCAAAATGCCTATTCAAATTCGTTACGATTCTGTCAATTACGCACGCTTTAATTTACTTTTTGAATATTTTTGTCGTATTTTTAAGAAGACTTGTTCGTTTTTTGTTTGTTTTTATTTTTATTTTGAAATTTTTAATTTTATTTCTGTTTTGGTTTTGTTATTATTATTATTAACGGTTTAATTTGTTTATGAAAAAATTATGCAAATCTTGTGGTATGGTGTTGATGTGTGCGCTTTTTTTTTCTTTTTTCTTTTATTATTTTTTGTTTTTAAACAATTTAACAAGTGTTAAATTATTAATAAAAATAAAATAGACGCTTAAATATAATGCGATTCAACGATTTTTGAATAATTTTTAAATAAATTTACTTTTCATCTGCCATCAGATCACCATGATGATATCGATTCATACGTCCGTCGATCGCATTACGAAATAAAAAATAAAAAAAAATGTCATTTTCTTTGGTCAATAGTTTAGCTTTAGCTTTAGGTTTTGGACTGATAACGAGCGAGCGTCCGAGTATTCAAATTTAAATCTGTTTGATGATAACCGGCCATCATCGACAGCGACAGCGACAACGACAACACGTCATAACGTGTTTTAAATTTTCTATTCTCTGATTATAAATATTTCTTTGTTTTTTTTTAAGTTTATAAATTAAATTTGCCGTTTAATTTTTATTTATTTTCTTTTTCTTCTTCTTCTTCTTTGTGGATAAAGTGTTGGTTATGGTGTTGGCTTATTAGTCGTTTTTCTTTTTTTAAAATGACAATTTTTTTCTGATTTTAGCTAGAGATATTTGCTTTTGTTTGTTTTGGATTCCCAAGAAATATTGTGATACTTGATAGATAGATAGAGTATCACTTACGGTCTGAAAATTCCCAGATAATATAGAAGATTGGCCAGATTATAAGCAATTGTTCTGAGTAGTGTGCATTGTGCGAGATGAAACCCAATTGATACTCATAGATTCACTACCACTCAATAATACCTTCATTTCAGTCAAATCGACAATGATCTGTTGACATACTTACGTAAATATATTCGGAGAAGTACATAATTGGAATGGATTTCAGTTGCTTGCACATCTGAATACTCTAACATTCTATTCTAATATGTTGGGATATTTAAAATAGTGTCCCCTCATGTTTTGGCATTTTCATAGCACCTCTCTCTCTCTCTCCGCTTCAATTTTGGACATTTTCACTGGTTCAATGGTTTTTTTTATTTCATTTTGTCTTTTTCAATTTCGGCTAACTGCCCCTGCTGTTGCCACAACTATTTAAGATACGATGATGATGATATCTGTCTTCCTGGCTGACTCCTAACCGTGCTAACAAGACATTTTTGTTGTGCCTTATCTGCTCTTTGAGCTTGGGTTGTTGTTGTTGCAAACAATGATGATGATGATGATGATAATGATCAATAATATTACCATCCCCAGCAACATCATTATATTGTATAATGCTGGTTGGTGTTGATGCAGATAGTGGTGGGTATTATTGCGGTTTCGTTAGTACAATGGTGTGTTAACTTTGCCTGAAGCTCATGCAAGCAGGCAAGTAGGCAGGCACACACACACACACACACACATACACATTCACACTCACGTATTTATTTAAGAGAAATAAAAACCATAAAAAGTAAGAAAATATAACCGGCTCATGTTCATTTGGTTGGAGAGCAAAAACAAAAACAAAAACAAAATAAATGTTATCATGAGCAGGAGTTTATATTGTTGTTGCTGTTGTTGTTGTTGCACTACTACAATACTCGAGTTTCATGACCGAATTGAAGAAAACAAAACACATTACAACACAAAACAAAACAAAATCATCTAAAACAACAACTACAAAAACCACAGCAATGACGTTTACATTTTACTTTTACGATGTTGCGGGATTTAAAATTGTTTTTTGTTTTTTGTTTTTGTTTATTACGCCTGCTTCAATTCTATTAAAAGGAGTATAGAACAGCAGCATAGAAAGAAAGAAAATTCTGTGATGGAAAAAGCAATGAAGAGAGGGAGAAGATCTGTTATATGCTGGAAAGCGTGCAATGGTGTAGTAGGTGTTGTAATGGTTTCGTTGTGGTTTGTATTTTGAATTTTAACAAAAATAACAACCGTTTTACTATTATGGCTGTGGCTATTGCTATTGTTGCTGTTGTTCTTGTTATTGTTATTTTCAATTCTTAAACTTTAACTCTTTAAATTTTTTATTGCTTTTTTAGTTTTTTTTGAGTATTATTTTCCCTTGTTTTATTCTTTTTTGTTTTGTTTTGTATTGTTTTTGTCTTAGTTTTGTTGCTTTCTTAAACTATATTTTCAATGCCATAAGCGATTTTGGCTTTAAATTTCAATTTCAATACAACTTCATTTTGTTGTTGTTGTTGTGTTGTTCTTTCTGAAGCTGGTATTACTGTATGTATGTGTGCATGTATGTGTGTTGTTGTTAAATTTATAATAAGAATCAGTCCTTATCTGTTAAAAGGTTTCTTTTTCCAACATTTTCGTATTGTTAGAACAGCACCACTATCACATGACAGAACAGTTAAACTAAACAATCATTAAAAATTTACAATTAAAAAATAAAATTAACCTAACCTAAACCAATTGTTTTCATTTCAGGGATACCCCATATAGAGCGAGAGCAATAGAAAAGATCATATGATCTTAGTACTCGACTATCACTACACGGCCGTAATAATGGTGGACATTGGTAAGATTTTTACTTTTGATGCGTTAAAAATATTAAAAAGGTGCATTTCCTGTTTCTTGCAAACAATCCAAGTGATAAATCATGGGCCACAATCACCTGAAGTGTAATGTTTGTATTCTGTTCTTGTATGAAGCGTGTTGCTTTGCTTTCAAGTTCAACCACTAGGTACGTTTTTAAATTAAGAAATCATTCATTTAATTACCTGGAAGTTGTTTAATTTTATACTCTGGTTTGTTTTGTTTGGTTTTTGTTACGGCATTACGATACGATACTATGCGATACATTTCTGTTTTAGGGGCACCCTATTGGGTTACATCTGTGATGCATCACAAAAAGAGATCCAAAAAGAATAAGAATCGAAAATAAGAAGAAGAATACATTTTGAACGTGCTGTCCGTGGCGAACATAAACGGGTACATAGCAGTAATTTTTATTTGTTGGATTTTTAGGTAAAAAAAAAATGTTTGTTTGCAACTTTAACTCACAAATTTATCTTTCATTTCGTTTTTATTATATTTGTGTGTTGTATTTGCAGAACACCAGAGAAAGGAAGGTGTGAAGTTGTTCTTTTTATAGAATTTTTTTCTTTTCGTTTTTTGTATTTTAACTTCCTACGGTTCGTTTAACTTGTGGCAACATTAATTTTCCAAATAACAAGGTTCTATTTAGTGCAACACACTCTCTATTCCAGACTATAAAGCGAAAAGACAGCTGGAGTTTCAAAAGCTGAAGATGAGAGAATTTAACGTTTTGCTAAAAGTAAAATTTCTTTTCGATTTTTGTTTTCTTTTTTCTTTGTCAAAATTTTTTGACACAAAATCAAGATTATGTGAACAGTGCGAAAAAAAAATAAAAAATAAAAAGACATGAAGATGTCTTTGATTTTAGTAGTTTTCGATATTGGATTGGGGCATAGTCCATGATATTAGACAGGAGAAATTATAACCCTCTCTTACTGGATCCTAGTTCCAGTGGAAATTCGTGGTAATGACCAACGACAGATGGACTTACTAGAAGGTAATTGTAGCGCGCCGACGTCGCCGTGGTCTAGTGGGTAGTGTGTTGGCTTATTAGACGAAAGGCCCGGGTTCGAATCCCAGGTCAGACATCAAAACGAAAAAATATTTCTTCGGCGACTTCCTCTCAGCAGATTTCTGGCAAAGACTCTGAGAATAAAAATTGCCATGAAAAGCTTCTCAAAAATCTGTCGTTCGGAGTCGACTTTAAACTGTAGGTCCCACCACTCATGTATAAAATTAACGCACACAACATAAGTGGCGTGAGAGGCTAGGCCGTAATCCTGACTGAAGGGTTGTAATGGCCAATTATGTATGTAATTGTAGCGCACCAATAATGCTTTGTGGAGTGAGAAGATATGTACGTATGTTTGAAAGGTTAGGTTTGGCGAAAGGCATGGCGAAGGGAGACGGAAACTCATCTGAAGTTAAATAATTTTGAAGAAACCCAAACTTTTATTGGGTAATTAGATTAGATAAGGTTACGTCACACATAAAAATCCTGCATAGTCCAGTTATTAAGGTCCATCGTGCCATCGCCACAATCCACTATGTGTTAATAAAAAGGCGACGGCATACGCCTGTTGACAGGATTCTGCCCCTCAAAGATATTAAAAACAGTGGAACATTAGGAAACAGTGACAGACCCTTCCTACTCCCTCGGGGTAAGGTGGTTACCTGGTGGACAATTCTAAAATAATCAAAAATAATAATGAGTTTCGAACATTAGAAGACATAATGGAAGGTTTTAAGTTTAAATTTTTCAAAGCTGCTAAAAATTCTTGTCCTTTTTGTTTTTTTTGTTTTTCTTTTTCTTGTTATCTTTAATCTTCTTTACTTATTAGATATGCTGTCTGTCTGCCTTGTTAATTATTTTTATTTTTGTTGTTCCCTGCATTTATTTTTCGTTTTAATTTAACAATTCAGTTGAAGTCTCCGCTTCTAGTTTCATATCCAAAAAATGAGAGAAGAAAGCTAAACAAAAAAAAAACAAAAACAAAGGCTTTTAAGGTTCACATATTAAATTTCCGAAAATTCACTTAAAACACCATTTTACCTGTGATCGGTTTTTTAAAATTATTTTTAAATACACCTTGCATTGGTGAAACGACCAACCAAACCAAATACAAACAAGATCTCCTCCTCTTCTTCTTCATCTTCTTTTTTATAATGATTTTCAGAAAACAACAATAAAACATAGGGAAAAAACAAAGACGATCAATTGACAAACGATAAAACGATGAAAACTTTTAAAAAATCTGTCTCCGCAGACTCCAGTACATACAAATATTAAAACGAGACACTGAAAGAAATTGAAGGGAAGCTTAGTATGGGGAGCACAACAGTGTTACGCATAAGAAGATTTCAAACGGAAACAGTCGTAAGCATTAAACTTCTAAAAGTAACAAAATAAAGTAACTGTAAACATGATTCGAGCCTAAAGGATGTTGCTCTCTTGTTTGTTATGTTTACACTACTACTCTACGGATTATGGTTGTATTACTCAATAACACTCTGAAACGAATTGCACAATTAAGACCAGGAAATGAGTACGATATAGCGATCACACCCTGCATCGGTAAGATAAAGTAAATACGATGAAATTTTTCATTTTTAACATTCTAGATCTCAAAGGAGTTCACAAAGCTGTGCGTTTTTACAACGATTCATGTTTATAATTGGATTAAATACCAGCGTTGTTTACGCGAACAGCGTCTGTTGTTGTTGTTTTTTTTTTTTTCGATATCATGCCCTATAATAATTATGATTATCGATTTATTTCCATAATTGTCGATTGTATACACGCGCACAACAATACTCGTCCATATATTTTAATTAAATTGTGAACAAATATTTCATTTTACAACAAACAAATGGTGATGATTAACAATAATTGACTTTAATGCTAGCAAGTCAGCTAGCTAGCTAGTCAGCTAATCTGTGAGCCAGAATTCCGTTCCTTAATGTAATCATTATTATTAAACATTCCACATGCCATCATTTACTAACTTAATAGCCAACTTAATAGTTGGTTAGATATGGCGAGCTGGCTGGCTGTATGGCTGGCTGGCTGGCTAATCGTGCTAAAGATGCATGCGCTTAGAGCTCCAGTTAAGGCTGTAATCTCTTGTTAATTACACTTTAAGTCAAAACATAAAATGTTCGTTCATCAACAAAAAAAAAAAAAACACGCTCCACGCTTAGGAGCAGAGGATCGTTGTGTGCAGAATAAAATATTCCCCCTCGTATTTTGTTATGGTACGTACACAAGTAATTACAAGATTACGATAAGTGATAAGCCGTGGAATAACAAGACCAACAACAAGCAACTAAACAATCGACCAGCCGACCAAGCAGCAGCTAACTAAGTGACTATAAGAAGAACAAGAAATATAAATCGCCGTGAATTATAAGCAGCAGAAGCAGATTATGTTTAGCAGTTTTTTTTCGTTTGTTTCGTTTGTTTCTTCCTCTTCTTATTCTCATTGACTCTGGCAGTGGATATTTTACGTTGATTGTCTGCATCTGGCTATTGGACAGACATTAAAGCCATTTAGTGTACACAAGTATTTTGGTTTTGTTTTTGTTTTATTTTTTTATTTTATAATTTTTGTTAAAGCCTTCATTGTATAATATTGAGGGGAAGGAAGCCTTATTTATTTATTAGCCATTGAACGTATAACGTCAATAGCAATAAACATTGTTTAAAATCGTAACAATTCTGCAATTTACAATTTAAACAATTTTCTTTGGTTCGTTAGAATACAAAACAAAATTTAAATAAAAATCGATTACTTTACATAAATTTCCTAAACCATACAAATCAAAAAATAAAAATAAAAAAATTGATTAGCAACGACACAAACCATATTAAGAATGATTTAAGAGTGAGAGATTTGTTTCTTAACTCCTCTATTGAGCCATGGTCAATATAATACTGCACAGATTGTAAATTTCTATCCGGATGTCATACTCTTCTGTAAATGAGAAAAGTATGGGTGGTAATGCTTGTCTGCATTACTCCAAATTGCTGTCTATTACTTATTGATAACCGATCGCCAGTATAATAAAAAAAAAATAAAAAAAATTGGGACAATCGATACTATATGTGAAGACAAATGCTAAATCAAACATTTAAAGGCTTACCTTAACAAAACTAAAGCGCAATATTTGACTTGAAAGCCAAAAATCAAAAAAAAAATTTATAATATCGCACGACAGAACTCATTTAAACTTAAAGTTAAGCCTTAAGCTTATACACTTAGTATCTATTTAAGTCACAAGCCAATTTTAAATTAAATTACGCAATTAAAATCTAAATCCTTTCCTAAACACACCATACACCCATACACCATATCCACCATCCCTCCTATTCCCCCCATCATCATTAGCAAATTAAAAGCCGTAAAGAATAGCTTCTATCTACTAAAGCTTTATTAAATGCTCGTCAAATAAAAAACCTGATGATGAAAAGGATGAACAAAAAAAGGAAAACAAAAAAAAAAACTGAAATGAAATGAAAACTACTTTTACTTTGTCCCTGACAATCGCTCATGATGATTTGTGTGTGTGTGTGTGTGTGTGGTGAGTCCTTTAAACCCACTATTATTTTGCAGCAATTAAAAGGAAAATACGTCATGATAAATATCAATGAAAGTAGTCGGAGAGATGAGGAGCTGTTATGGCCTGCTATTGCCATTGGCTTAGAGATGACAAAGATGACCAAAGTCATCATCTTATTTTCTGCATAATTTATAGAAAATAATAATGACAGCAATAACAAAAAACAAACAAACAAAAAGGACTCACTTAATAAAATATAACAAAAACAAAAACAACAAAAAAAAAAGGAAAAACATTTCTAATGAAATAAAATTAACGATAAAAATCAAAATAAAACTAAACGGAGAATTTTGTGTAGGAAAACGAATGAATGAAAGAGTGAATAAATGAGAGATTGAAACACTAAATAAATGAATGAATGAATGAATGCAACGAATGAATACAACAAGTACGACAAGTACGTTTATGTACCTAACAGATACATAAGTGCACTGACTAACTAAATACACTCTTCTCTCGCAATAGACGACGACCATCATTACCAAAAAGGATGGTTTTAACGTAATAAGCGATAAAAATAAAATTAAAAAGGACCAAAGCTTTGCTTTGTGGTGACACAGGATTACAAAAAAAATAAAAAAAAAAAATAAAAGAAGCAATTCAATGCTAAGGAATTCAAGTACAAAAAAAATAAAGAAAATAAAAATAATACGCAACGTCGTCTACAAAGTCAAAGGAACTAAAAAGACACACTTGAGGAGAGATCCGATGGAACAAGTAGATGTTAAGGACACACAGCATTGATGGCATTGAGAGAGCAACAGTGGTGGGCGTCTAACTGGTGGTGGGTGCAATGATAGCCATTAAGAAGAAGAAATTACAATTTAATATGCTTCAATAAGAACGTTTAAAATTCAATTCATTTGAACATACAAACGAATAAGCAAAGGAACAGAAAGAATAGAAAAAAAAAAGCAAACTAAGCAGTTTGGAATGTTTCTAAAGGCATTTCATTCTCTCTCTCTCTCTCTCTCCCTCCCCTCCCTCTTTCTTCTTTCTTCCTCGTTATAGAGAGAAAACAAACATAAAAACTACTGACATAATGTATGTTTGTATGTTTGTATGTATGGTATGGTATGGATATGAACACGAAAGCATTTATTTTCTATAAAAATTTTCCATTTTTTTTTTATCCCATTTATCGTCATTGACATTGCACCAATTTTCCAGAGGAGTTCTTTGAATTTTCTTTTACCCTTTTTCATATAAAATTTTCTTCAGCTTGTGCTTCTGGTTCTTCTTTTTTTTTTGCTATCATTATTCAAAACATACAAAAATCTCAAAGGCATTGAGAAAGTGCAATACAAAGAAAGAAAGAAGAAAAAAAATCACAACCGAATAAAAGATGCTCAAGAAGAAGTTGAAAACAACTGCTAAAAGGCAGAAATACAAATGGACGGGAAGGTAAGGGAAGAGGGAATAACGTTAGCAGCCTCTTAACAAAAGCATGCGTGAGTGTTTATACGTACTTTGTGAAAGTACTATTTGGTAAGAACATAAGAGGATCCTTAAAAAAGTTTCACTTTTTTACTCCGCCTTCAATAATATCTTTAGAAATGATTTTTTCGTTTTTCCAGAGACCGTCACAGAGGAATCGTTGGTAAGTTGATTAAAGGCATAACGGACTGTCGCTCACATACGTATGTATGTATGCATATGAAAGCCACAAGGATAAGAAAATTTTAAATCCAAACGATTTTGGGACTTAACTCTCACAACCATTTAAGTTTACTGGCCACTGACAGGAATTTCAGCCAAATTAAAAGATCTTAAACAAGTCATAATGCATCGTCTGTTAATATCGAACACGGTATTAAAAACTATATAGGCTACAGGATATATGTTATCTTCTATGTTATGTTCTGTAAATTGTAAGAGATTGGAAAGAAATGAGAAACAGTTTCGTTAAACACATCAAGTGCCATTTATCGCAACAGTACTGCTTCCACATAAACACTGCTACGCAATCAATCCATACATCAGAGAACGTATTCCGTTCGATACACAACAAGTGACATTTATTGCAACAGTACTCCTTCCACATAAACGTTGCCACGAAGTCAGTCAATACAAAAGAGTTGTAATCTGTTTTCCATCGATTCCAGATGATGAAGTTTTAGTAAAGTCGCCATAACTGATAGGTTCTAATGTCCAATTCAGTAAGGAATTAATTTACAATACTTTTAATTGCGTACAGCGGTGTCTGGATGCATTCCAAACAAACTACTGTCCTCCCTAAAGAGTTTTCTTAGTTTTGGGAATAGTTTTTCGTAACACATTTCGCGTCAAGTGTCAATAAAGTTGCCACAACTAAATTGAGAGACTTTAAAGTGTTGCTAAAATTCGTTTCTGTCAAACAAACAAACAAAAAAATTGAGAAAAAGTATCTCACTTTTACTAGTTAGAATTCTTTTTGATATTCACCGTTTTTATTTTATTTTCCTCATGCACTGTGTGCAGTAGTTAGAAAAAAATTAAAATTTTCTCTCATTTTTTATTCGCACGTCCTTTTTTTATGTTTTTTAAACGGGTTGACAATGATATGAAGGATGCATGTTCATGAATATGCTTCGACGTCATTATGAGCTCTTCTCATGAAGTACATACGTTTAGTGGCAGTCGTAGACATACATACATACATCGACACATATTATATCCTCTCAAATGTACGTACATATATGTATGTACATATGTGTGTACGTTTTCTATAATTGCCGCCATGTATGCACAACTATTCCATTTTTGCCTTTTTCGGTAGCTAGTAACAGCCATCATATACACTCTCACAGTAAATATCGACAATATACACGTCTAAGCAAAAGTTGAGTAAAAAAACAAAAAAAAAAGCTTAAAAGCGCAATGAAATTGCCAACGTTGGTTGGAGAAGAAGATTAGAATGGCAAAAAAATATGCGCAAATTTCTAAATAGATATGGTCCTTCACAGTTATGTAATAGTTTTTTTTTTTTTTGTTCATTTTATCATACATTACAGGCGGTAGTATACTGCCGATAACTTGACGTAAATTGATCGATAAATAGTTTTCAAAGGCTCCAACATTAGTAAGCTATCCGCATAGCAACGGTCTTTCATGTAGCCCTACAAAAAACTGACTAACGGTGTCATCGGGCACAACGTTGGTGGATAACTGACATCGTCAAACTAATTCTTCGCTCTAACTTATCACGCCTAAATAAATCGAAAATCGTCCGTGTTGTGTGCTCGTAACGCTGTTGAGTTGAAACTCATGTAGTCCAATTCGTAATCTTCAATTGACGGAATTTACAGTTACGTTTGCAACAGGATCATTTTCGATATAATTGCATACGAAATAGTTATTTTTCTCTGATTCGAAACACGTATGCGACAAATTTAATGTCATCGATGAAGAAAGTTTTGTTCTAAAGGTCAGCAGGGCAAACCTTTTGGTCTACCACCGCAATCAGTATAACTACAGCGTTATGAATGGTGAATTTGAATTAGTTGTTGCATGAATTGAACTTTCGCACCCGATAACATACAACAACGCAAAAAGTGAGATCGTTTACAGATGTCATCCTCATAGTAAAGGAGGCGAACTTAAATAGAAAGTTGCTTCTGATAGAGAACTACAACCTAAGGAAGGATCGCTTTGGTTTTACAAAAGTTGGCAAAAGTTAA
The DNA here is from genome assembly GCA_014635995.1 of Sarcophaga peregrina. Taxonomy (NCBI): domain Eukaryota; kingdom Metazoa; phylum Arthropoda; class Insecta; order Diptera; family Sarcophagidae; genus Sarcophaga; species Sarcophaga peregrina. The sequence continues at coordinate 13,337,558 of CM025793.1, read as the reverse complement.
TGCCGCTTGGCAGTAAGTGAATCGTATAAGGAGTTACGACCCATTCGATGATGACGACTTACATTCAATTCAAGCAAATATAAGAAAATCCATTTATTGGTAGAGAATACTCTTAGTGCTAATGTCACTACACTGAACAACAGTGTTCGTTTCAGTTTTTATTTTTCAAGTGCAGGGAACTATACACAATTTATTTCGTTTTTCTTCTTGTTCTTCTTTTTTGTTCTGTTTTTAATTTTTTTCTCACGTTTATGTTAACAATTTTTATTTATTTTTTCTTTCTTTCTTTTCCCCCTTTTTTTCCATCATCATCTTGCAATTCGTTTTTTTTTACAACTTTAGAGTTTGTGTTCTTGTTCTTGTTGGTCGATTTTTTTATTTTTTTTTTGTTATTTTCATTCGATAGTTGTGAGTTGTCCTTGTAATAGAGTTTTTTTTTTTTGTTTTTTGTTTCTTCAGACTTTTTGTTTTTGGAGTAGGTAAAGGAATTTTTTGATTACTGAAGTATGTAGTTATAGTTGTTGTTGTTGCTGTTGCTGTAGTAGTACAATAAACTTTATATACGGACGTGTTTACGTGGCATGCAACGATGTGCAACGTACATGTGCTCCATCATGCTGTTGTCGTCGATTCATCATCGTAATAAAAGTAATAATAATAGTGAAAAAGGACATCAAAAGAAAAGAGCTGTGCAGAGCACAAATATTTATTTTATTGAAATCATCATCATCATTATCACTATCATCATCAACATTGGCATCGTCATCGTCATCATCATGCGTTTTTTCCTTTTGCAATATTTTCATTCTGTTTATTCTTTTTTTTTTTTGCTTTTCATCACCAGTTTTCTTATCGTTTTTATCAAAGAGAAAATTTAAGAAATTTAATAGCAACGTTGATGACGACAACGATGCTGATGCTGATTTTATAATTTTTATAAAAAGTTTAACACAAAACTGTGAAATTGAATTGAAACAGAAAAAATAAATTATTTTTTAATGGCATTCATGGCTTTATTATAATACTGCTTTGATAAATGGACCTGCTTTGACCATAATTCACATACTTTATAAGACTGTTTAGTATTACTTTTAACAATATATCCCACATATGTAGTTATAATTAAATTTAAGCAATTTATTATTGTACATTAGTTGGAGGATTTGGAGCAAATTATCAATAAAAAAAAAGAATAATTTCTGTCTTTAATTTTACTTTTAGGATATTCATTCAATCACATAAACATGCAGATTTCAAATCATTTAAATCGACAAAACTAAATAGAGACTGCTTCAGAGTAGGGAAAGGTCCACGCTAACATTTCATTAAACAACAATGTCCCTCTCTCATTTGCCTCACACATTTCAATACAAAAGCTCAAAGAAATCTTAGATCCGAGTTAAAGGCAATGCCCTGAAGCTCCCCTTAACCTCCAGACGAGACGTAATTAATTGACCGCATCGAAAAATTAAAAAAAAAAAATGTTCTAGTGGATCAGTAATGTTTCAGACAACCCTTATATATCGCTATGGATTTTTTTTAAAACTTTTCAAGAACTTGTTTACCAGATGCAAAGTGTAGCCCTAAAGCTTCGATTAATTAATTGATTGATTAAAATTTAAAATTTACTTGCGTTCAAATTCGCTTACAGGCCCGCAAAAACTTTTGTGAAAATGTCCGCATTACACAGACTATTGCTACAACAAAAACAACAACAACAAATACAAAATAAAAGTTTATTAAACAGCGTAATTTCCCCACAATTATACAAGTTCTTAAAGCAGCCAAAAGCTAAAGAATTTATACGCTTTTAATTTTTGAAATTGTTTTAAACTTTTTAATTAAATAATAATCACTAGACCATAATTATGTTGTTGTACCGACAATGTATGTATGTATGTATGCAATCTACTACTGTATGTAGTAGAAGACAACAACAGCAGCAACAACAACAACAACGGCAATAATAAAACAATACAATAATAATTGGGAAAGAAGAAAACAAATCAACAGAGGAGCAACAGCAAAAAGGCGAAATTTTATTACAAAATAAAATAAAGATTTAACATGTAAATAAAGCCAGTACAACACAGTCTTAAAGAGATAAAAAGAGAGAGAGCGAGAAAGTTTTAGAAGAGAGAGTGGAAGGAATGAGAGTAAATTTAATAGGAAAATTTGCCAAATAAACCGCACACACACACGCTAGGAAATGGGAGACATACATCCATACATACATCTAAGTAATGACAAGTGGGTAAAATTCCTGTAAATACATATGTATGTGTATAATAAGGAGAGTGTATGTGTGTATGAGAGAGAGAAAGAATTCCTCAGCAGTAGCAATAATGGCAGCAGCCAACTTCCCTATTGTCAAAAGTATAAAGTAAATACAGAACAAACACATACATATATACTATCACGTATAGAGTACACATAACCAACAACAATCAAATGAAAACAAAAAATATAAATATAAACAAGAACAACAACAAAACAAAAACAAAAACGTGTTTTCAAACAATTGAAAATTCAATGCATTAAAGGGCGCTCAAGGGTAGTACAATTCTTTTTTTTTTTATTTTGTTTTCATTTCTCATTTCTGTGATGCCACTTGCAGAATATTGTTGTCGTTGTATTTATTATACACACATACACACACATTTGTACAATATGTACCTATATAGTACACGACCGCATTATAAACAATAACATGGTTATTGTAATATACAGTAGCAGATAAAATAATAGGGATATTGTAGCGGCACAACGCACACTGACACTTATGTATATAATTAGAAATATTTACCCAGTTAGAAAAAAAAAAACTTATCTAAAGAAAAACTTAATACATACTGTTGTTGTTGTTGTTCCTTTTTAAATTTTTAATCAAAATATTAAGACTGATAAAAAAAAAAATAGAATCGTAATCGATTGGCATACATATGTAAATAATGAATTATATTTCAGCCAATTCATTTTCATTATAAAAAAAACATAGATGCTGCTACAATTAACTGTTAACACACCGCATTACGCAAACTTAAAAGCCAAGTGTCTGAATACAAGCAGCAAAAATTAGATTAAATGGTGCTATTATCTTGACAACAACTGTATATACAATGTATAACAAACGCATACAAAATTTTGTAGAATAATTTGTACAGAATTTAAGACGTAGAAGCAGAAAAATCGAAGTAAACCATTATTTTTGTAATATTTTTCGTTTTCATTTTCGTTTTTTTTTTTCATTTACATTTACTCACATAATAAATAATTTGTTTGAAGGCGTAATGCATGTTAATGAACTTGGCTTAGATGCCACTGATGATGTTGACGGCAGTAATGATGTAAAAACGCGTCGTAACTGGTGTATGTAAGAGTGTGTGAAAAGAGGTATACGGAGAACAAAAATCCAATAATACTTAGAGGAGCATTTCTTTAGCTGAATGATAATTGGTGCTCTTGTTGATGAACAACAACAAGAGAAAACAATTCAAATTACACAAGTTACACCCTGACAGCAAGCATGACTAAGAAATTACTTGAAAGAAAAAATATTTTTTGAAGCAGAAGTCAAGAATAGAGGATAAGACATGCAAAAATTGCTCACGGTAGTCAGTGTTTGACAAAGTTTGGTTACAAATGCGACGATAAATGACTCTACAATGCATATGTTGACACAATTGCAAGGCCGTCAAGAGAGCAACAGTTCTGCGATTTCTAAACCATACGCAGCCCAAGCTAATTCGTTTTCATTGGCTATTATATTTGGAACCAACTAACCGCAATTTGGTAATAGTCAATGCATCAGACAAAACATACATACATATTACAATAAGTATTAAAAAAAAAAAATTAACATGGATTGAAATCACATCACATAATACAGTGAAAATTTATATGTTTTTACAGTCATAGTTTGATTTTCTGTTTTAGAAAAGGTAAAAGTGGGTTGCACGTTGCTGAATAAACGATATGATTCGATCTGATCTGATCTGATAGTTTTGATATTAATGGTGCATCTCGATGTGGTAAAATTATAGAAAAAAAAAATTTGAAAAAAAAACTGTCTCTTAAGTAGCCTAGATTCTATAGTAGCATCTGGAAAATGGCAAAGGAAAATTTTAAGAATAGAATTTTAATTTACGCTTCTCTAATAAAGATAAAGGAAACGTAATTCAGTCATTTCTGAAGCAAATGATTGCATGGCTAATGAAAATTGAATCACATACGATAATATTGAGCTAAACTGATCGTGAATAAAGCCTATAATTCAAGGTTCGTATATGGTGACATCGGAATTAATCAACAGAAAACGTATTGTGTTCCATTATGACAATCCCAGACCGTACACACACCTGCTATGATATGGTAAAAACTATGAGAGATTGCTTGGAAAGTTATGATTGTTTCGATCTCCGCAGAACCCTCGTCCGTCGTGGCGTAATTTTAAATTTCTTATTAGCCTCGGAGACGTAATTTGATAAATTTTTCGCTAAGACAACCACGAAGTTCTACACTTATTTGTAAAAAAAAAAAAAACAAATTTTTAATTAAATTTGAAATCGAATTTTTTCGAACATCCGATATGCATACCTACAACAAACATATTTCGTTTTTTACTTTTTAATAACAAAACAAAAATTATTAAAAAAGCATTAAAACTCTACCTAAAGCCTTTTATGGTTCGCTGTATATGTACATCCTCTTATAAAATTATTCGTGTTATTTACTCATTTTTTGTTTTTTTTTCAACTTTTAAATTTAAAAAATAAAAATAAATCATGACTTATAATCATCAATCGATATGAAATTGCAAAATATTTAATCTCTAATAGAATGTAGTATATGTATGTATGTATGTTGTTGTTGTTGTTTATTATTATTATTATTATAAAATGTTGTTGTACTTACCATTTTTTAATTGCAAACTAACGCCAACACAGTTTGTTAAAATTAAATATAAAACGGAGATAATGAAACGTATCGACAATGTGCATTTAAAGGTGTTGTTGTTATTGCTACTATTAAAGCATCGGCTGCTGTTGTTGTTACTCCAACACGCTATAATAGACGATAATTGTTCTGTTCTTGTAGCTACAGCTGTAGTTGTAGTGGTAGTTGCGATTGATGTTGATTTTGTTTTTCTTCTTATATTTAGTAAACATGGTATTGTAAAGGTATTGGTTATTGAACGTAAAACATCTCCTTTATTTTCGTTGTTGTTATGAGTTTTGGTAAATTTAGAGTTGGAGAGTGATGTGGTGACTTTATTATCAAAAGGGGAACAATGACACTCAACAGCAGTTGTAGTAGAAGACGTAGAACAAGATGATGTCTTGTATGTTTCATTGCTGGGTGTGTTAGTTAAGGTCGTTGTTAATAATTGATGTTGTTGTTGGTCTTTTCTTTGTAATAACTGTAATAAATGAGTAAATTTGGTTGAATTTCGTTTAGAGAGTAAATTATTTTTGTTGTTGTTGTTGTTGTCATCAGTATGGCTGCCACAACACCATTTACGTTGTGAATTTAAATGTTTTCTTGAACATAAATTCGTTGTTGTCGTTGTCGTTAACGAGGAGTCTGCAAGTGTTGTATTGTTGTTGTAACTGATGTTGTTGTTGTAATTAATGTCGTAAGCCATGGCTTACTTAATTTAAGGCCTTTTAAGCCAGCCAATTTGTTTGCTGTTGCCTATAAACGTTTCCAAATTGAAATATCTAGTATGTAATCAGCAATTTAAATCCCAAACAGTTTATTTTTTCATTCAATTTTTGTCGATTACTTGCCGAATGTTGTTGCTTAACATTAACATTTTATTCTGTATTCTGTTTACAGTTGTGACTGACACTCACAGTATATCGTACAGAACTTGTTGAAAGAGGTTTTTTTTGTTTTGTTCTTTCACAACCTATAAGTAATATTGTACGTACGTACATATGTATGTATAACATTAGAATATTTAGCATGAATATTAATCAGATATTTGATATTATTTGTTATTTTTTTTTTTATGTTTTTTCATCTAACTTAAAGTAATTTTTTCTTTTCTTATATCTTTTGTTTATTCTATTACAATTGTCCTCGTTAAATCTGTGTGTCTGTGTCTGCCTGTGTCTGTCTGTGTCCTCTAATTGTTTAATAAACAAAACGCGTTTGTTTTTATGTTTGTTTTAGCAGCGTTAAATTTTTATTTTTTCTTGTTTTTTTTTTCCTAATTTGTTGCTAAATATCGCTAGCTGGTGTAGTCATAGGCAAAGACAACTTTGTCGGTCGGCATAATTTCAAAGTGAGTGAGTTGAGCGAGTATAGCTATTGTATGTGTGATAAGCATACGTATTTAAAAATTGATAAACAAAATTGCTACAATTTATTAATTTTCCACGCAATATTTGTGGGATCTAAAGATCGAGTTTTTGTTGATTTTGTATTTTTGTACGTTTTAATTTTCAATTATTCAACACAACATATTTATTTTGGAATTAAACTAACGCACAACGTTACGTTACGTGTTTTGAGCATTTAAAACAATTTCTAAGGTAAACAATTTTAAACCATAGATTCAGCCTCTAGTATATACAATAGTATTATCGATATTTAGACTTTAAGACAAAGCAAAAAGGTCTTTAGAACTTTTATTTTTTTTGATTAAGGACACCTATACCATGTACATACATTCCCATGAGGATAAATAGTGTCACCACCAGTAAAGCCTTTACTTGTTCTACTTCCAGAGGAAGTTCTATATTTTTTATTCACTTCTATCCATTCACGAACTCCTATTGAAAGGCTCACATGTGAATTGCTGATAAGAGCTTTCAGACTATTTTCTTTAACAAGGATAACACATTAGGAAGCCATTGAAGAAAACTAAAGGCTAGTTTTCCGATAGTTTTCAGACAGACTACAGTGACTATCTATAAAATAAGGTTTCTGTAAGCAAAAGTCATACTTCAAAGCGGTATGCCCTTCTTCAAGACGACGGCGTAAAGGGAACTCCATTCTGTATGCTCTATCACTCCAACGTCTGTTAAGAAAAACGTCAAACAAAGCAAACAAAACTCATGATGAAGAATCTTCATATCGTTATAATCACTATTTCTAATGTGGTTCGCACCAAGACAGGCAAACTTCTTTTGATTTGTGGAAAACTTCATTTATTAAGTGTTTTGGTCAAAAACTATTGCATAATCATAACTCGGCCTCATACCCATTCTCTGGATAGAACTTTCTGCTACCTTTCACTATCACTACCCATAAACTCTGTAGATTTAGCAATGTTTGAAGAACTAGGGAGCCACGTAAGTTCTTAAAGAATTGGTAAAAGTTTAAGGACAAAAACACAACTACTTGCATGCATACAATACACACTTAGTGCCTCACCAGGCGCGTGTGGCATATGTGCAATTGCAAATTCTCTGCCTGTCGTAATTACATTTTCAACACAAGCTTCAATTCATATTTGAATTTTCTTACAGCCCCAGACATTTTCGTCGTTTTTCCAGAATATTTTTGTATGCAAGTGCACTTCCAAGCATCATAGTTCGTGTACTGCACCATTTTCTTTACGTACAATAATACTAACGTTTCAACACTCGCACAAATTCTATGAAAATATGTCTAGAGTGGATGTATGTGTATACATATGTAGAGAGAGAGAGAGAGAGAAGCCGCCTTTGCTTTTAATTCCATTTAATGTTCAATTACGTTAATAACCGTTATAACAAATCTCTGTCTACGTGCATTCATACGTCCAATGCTCCAAGTGTTTTCATTTAGGAGAGAAGAAAAAATAAAAGAAAAACGTAACAAAAACAAAACCCAACAAACAAAAATCAAGTGGCGTGTAAAACTGAAAATGTCTGACCCAAAACTATAAAATAAAAAATCAATAGTTACTCTAACAACATAAATTATTCTTGTTCTCTCCTACTCCCTCTTTCTTACGCTTTCATGCAGTTTCGTTCCATTCACACTTAAACGACTGCATCTAGCATGATTTACTTGCAAAGTCTTAAACAAACATTCAAACATGGCACCATCGCTTATATTCTTACACACACGCACATCTATGCACACCCACACACACACAAAATAAAGCTAAGTACCATCTCACTCAGTTATTTGTTGTATTTGTTTTACTGTCTGGGCCGCCTCACTGAGGATGTCAATATGCTCCACTTAAACTGTTATATTTCGGTCAAATTCTTATTCTTCTCTTTTATTGAAATGTTTAAAGCCTTGACTAATATTTTACAGAAGACTTAAAGCAATTGACATTTCATTTGTTATAAACTAATGCACAAGCAATATTTTTTAACCATCCGCTCTTTCATGGATTTATTTACATGTTTCTTTTCTACTTTTTTTTTTTTTGTTATTCCAACGAAGACCACATCAAAACAAACAATAAGAAAAACACAACACAACATAAAAACATTGTGAGAAAACAAAAGGAAAACACATGCAAAGAGAAAAAAAACCGAATTGTTTCTAGAAGAAATCATTATTTACCATAAAAATTTTTTTTGGGTATTTTCTCGAAAAGGAAATTGTTTTTTGCTTTAAAAACACCGACACATCGGGAAATAAACAATTAACATAATAACGAATAATTTTTTTTTTTTTGTTTTTTAACACAAACAAAACAAATGAATGTCATGATAAAAATAAACACACAAATAATTAAAGAATAACAAACAGAACAAAAACAAAAAAGGAAATCAAAAGAAAAGAAATACAAGAGAAAAACAACAAGAATTGTAACACACATGAATAATGAAGAGAACAACGAGCACAACACAAAAAGGCGTAATAGACACCAAAGAACACCAAGAACAAAGGGAAAAAAATGTTCTTTGCACCGTCTGAACGTCCTTTAACGATTTTGTTGTAATAAAACAGAAAAAGAAAAAAAAAATACTTTAAGACTTAAAACAATTGCCTTAAAAATTATAACTATTTCGTACTTTGTTAACACACACTATTGCTTTGTATATAGATTACGATTATTTATAAAAAATGTTTCAGTTTCCTTGTAATTTATCAGAATTGTTGCTTATTCTGTTTTGTAGCGATATTCGTTAATTAAAATTTAAGGGAATTTTGTTGCCGCATTTTCTTCGATTGCTTTTTATTAGTAAATTCTATAAGTTGTTAACACTTAACACTGATACCGTTAGAGCCATTTATTTAATATGTTTTTAATTTATAAAATACATTCATATTAAAATAGTATTTGATTTAAAACTTTTTTTTTTTTTTTAATAAAACGCGTTTACACTAAACATCCAACCGCGAACTTTCCAAACGTTGTTGACCGAACGACACAAAAAACAAGACTAAATAAATCTCAGATGGAAAACAAATGTCAGAATTGCTAAGAAACACAAATTAAAGCAAGTGTCAAAAGGAAAATGAACATACATTAAAAGAAAGTAATTTCGCGTTATTATACATAAAAAAGCGATTTTAAAACTTTATAATATTATCAGCGATCATAGATATATATTTCCCACAGGGAGTGGGAAATTGCACTTTAAAAGATATCTGCTGAAATGCTTAAAGCTAAATTAAAGCTTCGTTTATATAAATGTACGGCTTTGTTTGTCATATTGACCACACTGTTGTGCTTGTCATATTTTTTGGTTTCTTTTTTTACTCCACAATGGAAGCAACCTTGTGAAAATAGAATGTTTTTTACATTTTCCAACACTTTTTATAAGCGCGTCTTTCAATTTGATTCTAATTACAAATTATTATTAAATAAATAAAGTGTTATTAGGAGTTATTTCTAAATGCGCAAAGTTGTACGTAAACGGCCTGGTCCAAAGTCCGTGACTGAAAGTAAAATAATTACAGAACGTGGCTCATTAGGAGAATCCAGTTGTGATGATGACAGCGACAGTCCAGATGATACCGCCAACGGAGAGCAAGAGCAAAGGCCTGATAGCTCTAGGATATCCACGACGGAAGCTGTTAATGCTTTGGAATTTCGTACGCCCGACAGAGAAAATGATTTAACCGATTATGGTTTGGAATTTACCACCAGTCACATAAGGCACTCAGAACCACGTCGGTGTTCAACTATGAGGCAAGCAGGCAGTTCGCAAGAGGAACAACAAAATGCGGGTGATTCAAGGGCAAAACCATCAAAAAAACGCAATCCTGGACAGTCAAAAAGATTGGAGTTAGAACAGCCACAGACTAGTTCAGCTGCAACAGCAGGCAGGGACGTTACGGTGAGGCGTCCAAGGAAACAACGAAATCCGGTACAACTTGAAAAACGTTTCTGGAGGGAAGTGCATCGGTTACAGTGTAGTACAAAAAATATGATACCAATGCTACCGTTCTCCCGCCTAGTAAGAGAACTTATACAGAGTAATACAAGGGAAGTGACAAAAATAACGCCGGCAGCCATGGAAACACTACAAACAGCATCAGAAATGTATACGACACAGATCCTACAGGATGCCTATATGTTAACACTGCATCGCAATCGTGTAACACTAGAAGTTAAGGATTTAGAATTGATTAAATTTTTTAATATCAAAATGTAGGCTATCTATCAATCTCTATCTTGTGTTGTAAAAAAAAAATTGCTTAGTTATGCCTTTAATGGCAATTTTTTTTTTTGTTTTTAAAAATAAAATAGTTTTGTTGTGTGTTGTTTTATACCAATTTGATTTGTAAAGTTTACTAAAGTGAAATTTTAATTTCAGCGAAATAAAATTACATGATGTATTCTTTTTTTTTTTATTTTTTTACATTAATCTTTGTTTATTTTAACAGCTTTTTTTTTGTTTTTTTGTTTTTCTTTTATTTTTGTAGCACAAATATTTTACTAAAATGAATTGTATTACAATTATTAATCATAATATTTTTGTTTTTATGCATTAAATTTCAAACACAAAACAAAAATTATAATTTAATTCAATATATCATCGTTATTTGGATTTCTGTTGATTTGTTTTTCCGTTTTCTTTTAATTGAAACACTCACACATGCAATATACAATAAGAAAATAGAGTATAGAAATGATAATAATCATGATAGATTCTAAAATTAAAATAGTATTTATAGTAGTAGTAGTAGTAGTAATAATTATTATTAAAAAAGAAAAAGGAACCAACTAATAACACTCAAAGCGCATCTAAATCTTCTCTAGACTCCAAACCGAGATCGTTGTTGACAATAGAGGATTTTTTGTTTTTATGCTTGAGCGGTGGATTAGTGCCTTGATTGACTGTCTGTACGCCTTTGGGCTTTGAACCATGATTACTTGTTGTTTGGCCGACTTTTGAGCCATGACTACCACCCTTACTACCACCACCCTTATTGGGATAAGGTATAGTGAATAATTGAATATGTAAATGAGCACAAATTTCCAAACACACCTGTAAAGTAAAAAAAAACAATATGAAATGCTTATTATCATAATTAAGTGACTAGTAAATGCTTACTTGAGAACAATATCTGATTAAATCCATGGTACCCCAAGCTAATGTAAACCAAAGTAACCAGATTTCAGGGACTACACAATTGAAATATTGATTAAGGAACAGCAATGCGGGTCCCAACAGAGACCAATCCAAATATTCCATTTCAGCTTTAGTCATATGGGCAATCTGGTTTATTCAAAGAAAATTATTCATTTTATTTTTTGAGGTTTAAACATTTCATTCTTTTGTTTGCAACACCTACCACCAACTTATTGGTGACCTTGGCGGCCACCATGCCAAATGCTATGATATACAAAGACGAATGTTCCGTAAAAATGTTTTCTGGCGATTTCTGGGCAATAATAAATGCAGGCAATACCACCAAAGTCAACGGTATACTAGGTGATAACACACTAGTGCCCTAAGATATTACAGCCACCGTATACGAACGAAATATAAAATGAAGAAAAACATTATCAGTTGAAGGCTCACATTTTCTTAATTGCACAAAGATAAAATACGCAAGTTTGAAAATGAAACGAACTCTTTCAAATTTAACTCTTTTAACTCTCGGTTTCATTTTCAAACTGCATTTATGCAAAATCTTTAATAAATAGATCTTTTGGCTTTTTTATTGTTAATTATATTGTATTAAATTTGTATATAAAACAGGGGGTGGGTGATGTTATTTATTAATTAAGCTTGTAATATAAAGCTGTTCTAACAAAAATATTAAGAGACAGACGTATTAGGTGAAGAATTTTACTGGAGATATTTTACAGAATTTTAAAATATTTTGTTGCGATTACAGACAAACAAGGTTAGAGAAATGATGATGGTGATGATGGTGGTGGCTGTGATGATGAGGTGGTGGGTTAGGTGAAAGACAAAAATTATTTAAAATATAATAAATAATCAAAAGCTTAAAAAATACAAGACATAAACAATTAAAAAAATTATTCTTTCTATAAATAGAAAACTAAACTGAAATAAAATACAACAAAAAGACCAAAACCTAAATTTTATTTATAATACTACATGTTAGTATGTGAAAAAGAGAAGACAAGACAAGAGACTAATAACATTCCTTCTGTACAAAAGAATACAAAATTCAAGATTTAAAAAAAAAAACGAATCTTACAACTAAAATTACAATTGAGAATAATTTGCATTGTTTAGTTTCAATTGTTATTTATTTTTTACAGCTTATATGACTGTAATTTGTTGTCTTATTTCTTTTTTGTTATAAAGTAATATAAATAAATCAATTAACATAACATAACAAAAGCTGCGAACGAAATAAACTATAAATATGTATGTATGTATGTATGTAGTCAACCATCAGCCAGATAGCAAGCAAGCCAGCGAGCCTTATTTCAATAACTTGAAGTGAAATTTAGCACTTTTTCATAATACGCTTGCAGTACTTTCTACTACTGTTACTAGAGTAAATGATTGATAATAGTATTAAGAAATGCAATACATACATACATAGTATTTACAATTTATATATTTCAAATCTAAAGTCTTCTAGGAATAGAGCTGATGAAGTGAGTTGAGTGGTGAGTTTGCTTGCAAGCGCTGTTTAGGTTTTAAGTTTGAATTTTAGAAAGAAAAATTTCTGATTTTTTTTAGTGCTGTGTCCATATGTAGGTGTGTTGGCGGTTATGTGTGTTGTGTGTGTGTGTGGTGTGTAGACTATGAATTTAATTTAAATAAAGTGTATTTATTGCTGTTTTTTTTTTTTTATTTTACACATCAAATCCGATAGTATTGTCACTGAATCTAATGGCATATTGTATGTATGACAAGTTCAACACAGTGGTGGGTGTTTTGTGTTTTTAAATGAAATAAAAAATACAAATGTATGTAAGTACATACATATATATATATATAAAAAAAGGGGAAACTTAAACTTGAATGTCAGTTTTTTTTATTTTTCTTCTAAGAAACACACACGCATACACATACACACATGTATAATAACTCAAAGGACACTTATAATTGATCTAAAGGAATAATATAAATTATATCTAGGATAGAATAGAATAGAAGATTTTATTTAAAATTCTCTTACAGCCACTGAAGATCCATTTTTGCCACATCCTTCAGTTGTTATAACTTTGGCATAACGTAAAGCTAATAAAATATCAATGCCACAGGCAAAATATAAAGGCATAATGCGTAATTCACAGCCAATATAAGGTAGCTATAGTATATGTATGTATAGATAAATTATAATTCCAATATTTGTTTTATGCTTCTTTTTTCATATTCTTTTCTTCATTTCATAAATACGTTTTTTTTTTTTTTTACAAAGAAAAGAAATAATTTAAATCGTTTGTAAACTTTGTTTGTTCTTTTTCTTATTTAAAGAAAAAAAAAAATAAATAATAATTAATAATAAAACTAAAACAAATTCAATTTAATGAAAAACAACAACATTATAATAAAAAATTTCCAGAAGATCGTTTGCAAAAGAAAAAAAAAAATCAAAACAAACCAAAAAGAAAATATTTTGGAATTCTAGAGACAACAATTTACAGAATTGATAGAATACAGAAGAGCAAGAGAAAAACGATTTAAAATTTCAATTTGATCTAAATTTACTCGAGCAAAACATAGAATAAATAATAAAGTTTCAAAACGAACGCATCATTTTAAACGAAACTTAAAAGAAAATTAATGATAATTTATGCATAATTTCCCTATCTCACTTTTTAATGGCAAATATGAATGAAATATTTCTTTGTTCTTCACATGGTTAATTAATTAATTTCAATACCTAAATATATACAGTGATGTTTTTATAACTAATAATACGTGATAGCCAAATTAAATTTGTTTTATTTTAAAATATTAAAATCGCCAAAATTGCGGACGACATTTATCAACAGACCCCTTTGGAGATATACCAGAAGGACAATATGGAATTTATTATTATCGAAATGGAAATCGTAAATGGAAATCGGCCAATGTTGATCATTCTTTAGAAATTCTGAAGGGATAAGTAAACCAATCAGATCACAATGGCAACTTCAAATTTTTAAAACAAAATTGAAATATGATTATACAACAAATACAAATGTATATAAAAATGTCCTTTTACTATGTGTCTTAATTAATGTTTTTAATTTTTTTAATTATATAAGCATCACTGTATATTAATAATTAAAGCGTATACATACGTATATCAAATGGTAGTAAATAATGTCTTTAAATACAATGAATTCGTAAATATAATAAAAAGGAAGAAGATAGGAGGACATGAATGCAATTGTTAAAAGCCAATATGTTGTATTATGTTTGTGGACGTGGAGATAATATGTTATGCCAATATGTTGTATTTATTTTTAGCAGCAATGGCCTTAAACCTATTTTTATTTTGTTGAGGTTAAAATACATTTTATAATGTACGGTCAGGTCATTTAGGTGATCTCCCAATTAAAAAAAAAAACCAATTCGTGTGTAACCCAAACAAAAAAAAATATATGATAATGGAAACCGTTATTAAAATAACTAAACATATAGTAGAGAGAGGGGGGGGGGAGTTTAAATATCAATGTTTAGTAATTGGTTTATGTTAAGGAATAAAATAAAATAAAATTGATGACATGGTTTAAACATGATTAAAGAAAAAAGTCATCAATAATTTAAAACTAAATTCTTTATGCGATTTTAATTGCGTTTTTTTTTTTGCTTTTTTGCTTTTTTACTTATAAAAGAATTTAGAATGATAATTTAGTTTCTTTTTTTTTTAATGATGACTTTCAATGCATGTTGTTGTTGGTGTAATGTTTAGAGAACTGCTGATTATTGTGTTTAAAGCCTTGTTGTAAATAATTTAATTTTGAATTTGTATTTGTTTAAAATTTTAGTTGTTGGTTGGTGAAAATAATAATGCTTACAGCAACTGAGGAACCATTTTTGCCACTGCCGCCATGTAGGAATATTTTGCAAAAATTCGAAAAATTTACAAAATAACAGACGGTTATACCCAATAAAATAATATAATTTTTATTTAAGCCAACAATTGGTAGCTAAATGAAAAATAAATAAGAGAACATATTATAATATCTAGTATGTTTGTTGTAGTAGATTAAAAACGTGAGGTGTAGTAGAAAACAAAATTCCAAAATCCAAAAAATTCATTCATTTCAATTTTGTGTTCATATAATAGTTCCAGGTTTTTATAAGATAAGAATTTTTATATATTTTTTATTTTTAATGTAATCGGGATGTTGATTGAGAACGATGTACATATGTATGTATGTATGTATATAGGGCCAAATCAACAACATCCTGCCAAGAATTTCAATTGATGATAAGAATTGTTAAGGCCTAGTTAATAATTTTTAAATCATAATAAATAGAAATTTGTGTAAACTGTTGTTAAATAAAATATTATGCTTGCTAAATAATTGTATGTATATTAGAAACGTTAAATATGTATGTTAATTAAATAAATACTTTTACTAGACAATTTAAAAATTACATTTTTCGATTAGTAAAATTATGTTAATAAATAAATTGTAAAACAAAATAGAAATAATTATTAACCAACAAAAATTATAATTTTAATTGAAATTAAAATTATAATTTGGTTTTTTTTTTTTTGGGGGGGGGGATGGTGGTATTTAAAACTGCCAAAACAAATTATGGGTCTTTAAACATAAAATAGGAGTAAAAAAAAAACAAGACAAAAGTTATAAAAGAAAGGTTTTACTTGTAAACACAAGAGTAGGTAAGTATGTAAGTAAGTAAGTAAGTAATAAAGGTTTAGGGAATTAAAAGGGATAAATGGCAAATATTATTATTATTATTATTATTAGGAGGAGGGAGGATCATTTTTATTATATTTTAACCATACGATTATTATTGAGTTTGATTTTCTAATAAAAAACAATTAGCCAAAAGAATGTTTCAATTTATTTACTTATTGTATGTAGGTTGGCAATTTTCGTATTTATGGGGAAAACTTACGGCAACTGTTGAGCCATTCTTGCCAACACCTCCAGCCAAAACAACAGAGACTATATGTGACAATGACCAAATACCACAAACTATTGTCATTAGGCTTAAGGAAGACCATAATTCTAAATTACCAAATATCTAAGGGAGCAGGTAGGATGGTGTATATATGTAAACATATTTAAATATATATATTATATATATATTTGTAGTAAATTGAGTATATAAATTGTATTAAACAAATAAACATTTTTTTTTTTTTTGGAAAAAATAGTTTTAAAGAAACTGCAAAAAGAAATATAACTTTTTTTTTTTTTTTTGTAGCGAAACAATAAAATTAATTAAACAACACATAAATTAACATTTTTTGTTTTTCTGTTCATTAAAAAAAAAATTAAATTAAAGAATCTCCTGGAAATATTATTGAAGTAATATGTAAAACAAATAACCAAAAATTAAATTTTGAATTTCATTAGCCAAGGTATAAACAATATAAACCCTTTTTTAAAACCCATCGATCATCATTGGTCTATTGCTATTGGATATTGGATTGGATAATGGTGTTGTAATGAGACATTTCTTAATACACAGAGATTTTAGGAAAGAATGTTAATAGAAAATTCATAAAAAGAGCTTTCAACACGAATTAGACAAAAAAGAGATTTCGTATCGAATTTATCAAATGAAATTACTTTAATCGATTTAGAAACCGAATTATTATTTGAGCATGTGCATGTGATTATTGGTTTATATCTTGGCTAAATAAAATAAATGATTAAAAAAAAAAAATAATAATAAAAAAAAACTAAAACAAGAAAAGAAAAAACAAATTACTGAAGAATATGGAAACCATCTTAACTTACCTTAGTCATCCAAAATTCTGGACCAAAAATATATGAGATTATATGTATACCCATAATGGTAAATTGAGCTTCAGTTACATCGATTTTGCCAAATCGTAAAGTGCCCGAAACGTATGTTTGCCAATGAGCACAATAAAATAATGAAATAGCACAGAAACACTGAAAGTATGAAATTCAAATTAAATTTAAAATAAAAAAGAAAGGCAAAAACAAAAACGCATAAACTAACCTGGAAGAATAACCAATTTGGATAGTGTCCTAGTTGACAAGATATGCAAGCTGAGAGAGCAACAAATACTGTTGATATTGAATCGCAACCATGATCAAAAAGTTCACCCAACGGTGAGGAAGTATTTGTACGTCGTGCCTGTTTGCCATCTATGGAATCTAAACTTTGATACACAAACAAACCAAAGGCACAAAGTAAACAAGTCCATCGCGGGGGTGGTGATGTGCCTTCTGGGCTATGACTAAAACAATCAAGAAGAAGAAAAAAAAAGATGAAAAGAGAAATACTAACGTTTTAATATTTAATTAGTGAAAAAAAAAAATCACACAACTTTATTAGTTAGTGTAACTGGGTCATATTATATTAATGAGCCTTGACAACTTTGTTAAGAGACCATGTGTTTTAAGAAAAATTTACACCTGCTTGCTTATGGTTTAGCAATTAAATATTTTTTTCATTTGAGTTCATTTGATTTGAGTTCATTTGATTTGTTGATTTTGTGAAAACGGAAATTTTGTTTGTTTTTAAACGACAACAACAACAACAATAAAAACAAAACCAAAAAAACATTGTTGTTCAACTCAATTGTGTATTAATTAGAAATGAAATTAAAATAAAATAAAATGAAAACTTGATCAAAGAACACTCTTTAATACATTTTAATACGAAAAGGGCAAGTAAAAGTCAATAGCAAACCAAAATAAAGCAATGAAAACAGAAAATTAAACAGAATAGAATCAAATGAATAAAAGAAAATTCCTCTTTCAAAATGAAAACAATAAATAAATTGGTTTAAATTAAGCAAAAAAAGAGGAAATAACAACCACAAGATAATAAAAATAAATACATTTTAATAAATAATATTTATTGGAGGAGGATTATATTATCAAAAATAGCATTCATGGTATATTATGCTTTACACAATCCTTTATTTTAAGAAAAAATCATAAACGCCACCTACTTACTGAAGGAGATGAATCACTCAAAAGCTGTCAATCTGGTACAGGTGTTTTTCTTTCTTTCTTTCTTTTTTTTGATTTGAAATTTTATTATATAAAAGAGTGCTTGTCAGGCTAGACAATATGACGTCTAATATTTTGAATAAAACAATATTTCTACTCAACGGAAACGTGTTAAACAGAGAATTCGTTTAATAATTGAGTCAATGACTTCGACTTTAATTAAATTGAACACAACCGAAAGTGTATGTATGCAGTCAGTCTATAATATATTGTAGAATAATATTTAATTAGACGAAAATTTATTTTTTATGCTTAAATGGAAGTAATGAAATAAAAAAAGAAATTCTGAGAATAGAATATTTTTATATTGTAACAAATTTAGATTTATAATCAATAGAGATCAAATAATTTGATACTCATATGATGAGTAAAGAAGAAAAGCTGAAATTATTATTGTATTTGGATAATAATTGCCAAGATTGAAATATAGAAATAGTAGATAATGTGGATGTATTCAATTAAGAATTTAAAAGGTTAGTGGAGTAATGATAGCAGGTTCCCATAACCTACTTCCTATATTCAGAAACCAGTACTTAGTTTCTGATGTGTATGTCGACTTTATATGCTCTTCTCCTTTGCCTTTCCATAGAAAGAAACCAATTTCGTAATAGAGATTTTTTTCTTTGTCAATTATTATTATATTTCTATTATATTATATTCTAATGCATATCTTAGATGAAGTCCTTCAATGTTTAGATTATTTTCTCTTTCGCATTAAAAAAACTGATAAAGAATTGAAATTTTACGCCATAATAGTGAAATCACAGTTCAACTACAAAATCGTCGAGTGTTTGTAACGCTATAAACCAAACTACTTAGTTCTATAGTTTATTATTTAAAACAAAATACTATTGCTGCAGTAAAAATATAGATAACATATGGTCTAATATCATACACTAAAGCTAAAAATACGTACAGTACCAGTAAGTATATACATATGTACATGTGTACACTGATCTAAAATAATAACACACAATAAAAAAAAATTGAGTGCGATTAAAATTAGTTCAGTTTAGTTAAAATAGCATAACGTTGTTTGCAAATACATACAAACAATATTTATCTGAACACTTATTGCCATGGCATATTAAACTAATTGATTAACTATTAAATTTTATAAAATTCAGTTCAGTTCATTTCTTTTTACTTTTTTTTTTTTAAACCAAAAGTGGTCGCCAGATTTTGGTCAAAGTTCCAATTTCGATTTGCATACGTAACGTTTCACGTTTTTTTTTTTTTATTTTGATTTTTGGTTATTGTTCTGTTTGTTTTATTGTATGTATTTATACTTTAACGATAAAATATTTTGTATACTTAATCAAACAGAAAACACAGAGTTTCCTTATCAGTCCGCCTAACTTTTTATAATGGCTTTGACATCCGACGAGACAATACAGTATACGCATACATATGAATTCGTATTCGCACATAAAAGTCACTCTCAGAGGTAATCAAAGGCAATCAAATGGCCTTGGAGATTATACTTTCTTTTCGATTCGATTCTAAGACAGTACAAATGTTCTCAAAGCATAGATGACAAAAGAAAAAAACAAAAAAGAAACATTAAATTAGAAAGCAATTAGAACTTTCTTTCTTTCTTTGCTTTCTACAATTTTCGAAAACTTGTTTTATTTAAAATCTTAATTTTCTAGTTTAATTTCAAAGTCTTTAAATTATGATTTTATATTTAATTTTAATGTTTGATTTATGAAGCAAGTTGAATTGTTTTATAATTACTTACTAGATTTCATAGAAGAAGTAACAGACACAACACATACATATTTCAAGTTTAAAAGTTCTATTTATTGCAAGCAGTCAACTGCCGCTTGCTTACTTGCTTACTGACCTACATAAAACATGTGCATTAATAATAAACTTATTAAAGTCGATGATGCTATAAAACTTGCACATATTTTTTTAAAATACATACAGAATACGAATTATGAGCTTAACAATTATCTTGAAAACACCTAAGCGTTTTAAAAGCAAAGTAGCAATTAACCGTACGTATTTAATTTTACAAAAATATAGAAATTTCAAATCATCATAGGTGGTATAAACTATAAGCAATATTAAGTAACAAACTTTACTTTTAAAAATGTCTACAAATAGATAAATAAAATAAACAATTGCAAATAATTTTGAAACTTAATATATTTTTGTTGTTTTGATTAAAAAGTTTTATTTATTATCCCCCATATTCAGATTACAATAATCAATATTATGAAGCGAATCCTTCTAAATTCAATGAATAAGGTTTCTTTAATAAACAGCAAAGATTATACCCATTTGGTCTGCGTTTTGTTTGTGTTCTTTTAAAAGAATTTTGGATACCGTATTCGGGAATATGCATACAACATATCCCATGTTCTAAAAGAGCATTTTTGCAATCAATATTGTTAGGTTATAGACCATAGACGGTATGTCTGCCTTTAGCGACATAATGAGGCACATTTAGATAATGTTAAAAATATTATAAGTTCGCCTTTAAAGCATGGCATACGACCTGCCTTATAGGGACTTGCACAAAGGGGAAGTATACTATAGTGTTAGGAAGCATTGAGTAATTCCATCGTTCTGTAATGATTGCCAAAGTCCTTGGACACCATTGCATGGAGTGACTTGTAATAAATAAGGATATAAGCATACAGAACAAAAATAGATACCTTTCATATCTTGGTTTGAGATCCTACGGGTGGTGATGTGTATTTGTTAGTGATATCAATGATTCTGGAAAAGAATAGAATTCATTTTCACATTATGATTCTATTGACATTAGTAGGCATAATTGTCGTCATATTTGAGATTTCCATCACCACCTATCGATATTTGTATTTCATTTTGACATAAAACACAAAACAATAATATTTTGTTCAAAATGTCTTTAAAAAAAAAAAATATTCATAAATCTGATTCAATAAATGATGACAAATCCATAATATGCGGCTGCCGCTATTATTGTGCTGTTGATGATGATGATGACCAAAGCGAGAAATACACTACCACACTGAATCTCTTACAAAATTGCAAGGCCGCACAATAAAATCACACAATCATACATACACACATACGAAATAGAAATGAAAATTTCAGGGTCAACAAGTGAAACTCGTATAAATTGAACAAAAAGAACAAAAACAACAAGAAAAAAATAGGCATAAAAATTGGAATTTTTAGTGGGTCAAATTGGAAGAATTTTGGAAATGGAAAATGGAGGAATACTTACGCTACTAAGATTAATGTCGTCAATATATTTACAATTAAACCCACAATGGTTATGAGATTTGGTGCCAACCACAGCGGTGTCTTGGAGACCAGCCAGTTCCACCAGGGTTGTAGCCATGGATCCATTATACTTAAACTGCTACATGAGTATTTATGTTCCGACAGCTTTTTCAATTGTTGCGGCGAGAGTATGCGGTCTTTATAGGCCATTATTATTGAATTTTTTCTATGGTTTTCCTTAGAAAATTATTTTTTGCTCAATCATTCAAAAAAAATTTTTTTTTTTTATTTTTCTCTCTCTCTTCTCTCTTCCTCTCAATATTGTTGTTGTTGGTGTTTTTTTATGTTTAAATTTTAATTTTTATAGCCCCACAATTTATTTGACTTTTATTTTCGTAGACTTTTCTTTTATAATAACTTGCACCAGTTGTGGAACCTGAGCAATTTTGTGTGTTTCTATAACAAAAAGATTTTATTTTTTATTTATTCTTTCTGTTTGTTAATTTGCACTTTGTATATAATTTTTTTACTCTCATTAAATTGCACTTTTTTTACTTTTTACCTACTCTTTCTTTCCCCCCCTCAGGCTCCTCTCACTCTATCAATCGACCTATTAGACAAAATTTCTTTTTCCTTTTTTCTTTCTTTGCATACACTTCACGTGTTGGTTGGTTGGTTGGTTTGACTTTGTACTTTTGGTGGGGTATTTTGCGTTGATATTTCTTTTATAAAATACTATTTATTTAATCGTATAGTAAATTTTATTTAAATAATTCTATTACACATTTAACAATATTGCCTGCGTGTAATTTCTTTTACGATTTTCGGTATCCAATTTAGCCGCTGAAAATTTCTTTCACTTTTTTTCTCCACATTTCTTCCAACCGGACAGAGAGCTAATAATCGTATGAGTATTTAGAGATGTGAAATCTATGCAAGTGAGTGTTGATTAAATGTCAAAATGTGGTTACTTTTGCCAGCGGCACACGACAGACAGCTACAAGAAAACCAGTGTTGAGTAATGACAAGATGTATAAAGAGTTGTATTTTTATTATTTATTTATTTAATTTTTCGTTAATATAAGCGGTAAATCGTAGTTATAAATAATAAATATAACATAAAGGATAGAAATTATTAAATTCAATTATTTTTTGTATGCAGTTTTCTAATTTTAATTTTTAAGACTTTTAAATAGAATGACGCAATCAGACATAACGGTTAATGTTTTCACTAACAGATGTGAAAATTACTTATTCGAGACACGCACCGTCCAAATCGCGATATACAGTATATGTATTTATGGCAATACCTTACCCATTTCGAATAACGGCACTTTGTTGAGTTTTGATTTTATTCACCATACCGAATAAAATCACCATTTTTTGTAAAAACTCATCACACTAGAATCTCACTATAAAATTCACCACACTTCAAAAGACCACCAAGCAGTGAGGCAACAAACACATGAAACCAAACTTGTTTGTTTATAAACGACAACAACATCCATCCCATTATGTTTTTTATTTTATTCGAACTTGGGGAGTTTATTCTGAGATTCTTTTCAATCGATGGATCATCGTATATTTAAGTCACACGTCTAAACTGAAATGTCTGGCGATCAATGTTCATCAAATGGCATGCAGTAAGAGATACATACCTTAGCTGCTTCGTGTTTACACCAAGTCCTTGTTATGCTAGAGGGCATAATCGACAGATGCTGGTTTGGCTTCGTCAAATACTGATTTTTACGCCGACAGTCAACAATTCCTTGGTGCCTAGATTGGATCGGTCTCTACCAGTTTTCGGATCTTGGTAATATACTTAGGAGCGAAAAGTAAAAGATCCATTTGGATTATAGACCACAAGGATTGAAGTCAAGATAGGCTATTTGAAAGGTACGTTGAGGTGCAATTGCCGACAACTATGCTATCGTTCTATTGGAATCTGTAACGTTGATTGATTAGGTTTTTCACAGAGTAAAAATAGAAGAAAAAATCTCATGTTCATATATAATGTTTTTTTTGCTTGTTGTTGTTGTCGTTTATTTATTTATTTATTTATATATATATAATATTATTTTTATTCACTGATCAGTTTTTGTTTATCACTAAACATTTTGTGTGAATTTATTTTATTTTATTTATTTTATAATCTTATAAATTATTAATTGTATAAGTTTGTGTTTGTAAATGTTTTACTTTTTTTTTCTTTTTGGATGTTTTACGATTTTTCATTTTCATTTTCATTTATAATCATTATTAATTATTTTATTAATAATTTTTTGTGTGTGTATGTGTGTTGATCATTACTAAAAAGTGCAATTATCTCGTTTTTATTATTTAAATTTTAATATAATGTTTGTTGTATGTATATATAGTGATTAATTTTTATATTTTTTTAATTTGCGTTTTTATAAAAAAGAATTTTAGGGGGGGGGGACTTTCTTTATCTGAAAGAAATTTATTTTTTAATCATAAAAAATTAAAAGTTATGATTGAATTTGTTTATAAAACCTATTTAAAATACAAACGATTTTAAATTTATTTTTTAATTTGAAATAAAAAACCTATGATGTATGCAAAATGATCATCATGATATATCGCATGTATGTATGTAAATGGTAAACTACATTATTTATTATAAATGCTATTAAGGTTTTCTTTGTTTTCTTTTTTTCAAATTGAAACATTATTTTTCTGTTGAATGAATATGAAGGTGATGACAATGGATGATGATGGCTTTTCACGTTTCCTAACTAGTTGGCATTGTTGATCGATTTACTTTTAAAGTGTTTATTTATTTGTAAATAAATTATAAATACAAATATATTATTATTATTATTATATTAGTAAAGTTTTTTCTTTAGGATGTTTTCTGCTTTTTTTTTTTTGTTTTTGTGTGTTAATTTTTATTTTATTTTGGCATTTTATTTGTTTTGCTTATTAAAAATTTTATTTATTTTTTTTTTATTACCACATACATTTATTTTCATTTGTTTTTTTTTTTGTTTTTAAAAAATCTGGCCTATTTGCGGTTTTGTTGTAGAGAATATTGGTGTTTTAGTTTTACTTTAGAAAAAAATTTAATTCATTTTCATTTGTTGTTGTTGTTTTTAAATAGCTGTCTTAGTTGGTTACTTTTTTAAAATACTTTAAATCCCTATAAAAAAAATTCCTTGTTTTTGTGTATATATTATGTATGGGCTGTATGCATTTGTTTAATTAATATTTTTCTTTATGAACGTTTGTAAATATTTTGTTTTTATGTTAGTCAATAAAAAGCCAATTTCATAATTTAAGTTTAATTTTGAAAATATTTTATATATCTTTTTATTAAAAAAGAAAAGAAAAATATACTATTAAATCATTATTTTTATATTTAATTGTATTATTTATAATTTGTTATAATTAATGTAAGATTATATCAAAGGCATTAAACATATTTTAATTAGTTTTTATTTAAGCAAAATTTATATTTAGTTTTTGTTGTTTTATAATAAAAATACTTTTTAATATAAAAAAAAAAAATTATCAAATTAAGAATTTAATAAATTTTTTTAAAATTATTTTTTAAGGTAAATATAGCAAGACAATAAACAAATAATATACATACTTTATTTTTATTATTTTATTTTAACAGCAGAAAAAAGCTTTAGCAAGAAATTTAAACAAAAAACTAAACAAAATTAAAAAAAAAACACTTATTTTTAATTAAAAGTAAAAAAAAAAATAGCAAACCATACATAATTTGAATAAAAAAAAGTATTTATAAATTACATAGAAATATTTTCCCAATAATATTGCTGCATGCTGGTATTTAATAAGAGGGTTATTTATTTACTTTTCATTTATTTAATTTACTTTTAGTAATAAAATATCAAAACGGCTTAGATTAAAGAAAAAAAAAAATGAAAGCAAAAATTAGATTTTAAAATATGCTCTACTATGGCTTACTTAAAAGACTTTTGTTTATTTGTTATACCGCACCAATACGTTTTACACTCACATGTTGTTTGAAATATTTTCGTACAGAAAGAATTCTTTTTTGCGTTTTAGTTAAAAAAAAAAAAAAAATTAAATATTAAAAAACAAAATCAATTAATTACAAATTATAAATATTATTTAAAAAGTAAAACATGGCCTAAACACATATTTTAACAAAGGAAAATTGGAAAGATGAAGACAATAAAGACAATTTTAAGCTGGGGGTATTTTAATCAAAATAAAATTATTATTAAAATTTCTTCTTCTTATTTATTATTTTATTCTTTTTTTTTTTAATAAAATACTTGTTGTTTAATTATTTGTTTTATAAATATGGCAATTTTCTTTTTTCATTTTGTTTTGTATTAAAAAAAGCATTTTTTTGTTCTATTTTAATAGTAAATTTTAATACAAAATTTAATTTTTTCCTTTTAAATTTATTTTAAACAAAATGGAAGCAAACAATATAATTAATTATGTATAATAATAATAATAAAATAAATTTTTTAATTTATACATGATTTTATAATAATAGCGACGAATTCTTTTTTCAACTTTATATTTAAAAATTATTTTCATTTTCTTTTTCTCTTCTTATTTAGCAAGTAAAAAAATTGTTCTGTTCTGTTTTTTTCTTTACTAAAATCTATTATTTTACGCTTTAAGTAAAAAAAAAAAAATTATTTATGCTTTGTTTTGTTTTTCTTGTTTAATCATTTAATAAATTATTGGGGTTTTCCCTAAAAAAAAAAAATAAAAAATAAAATGCAGTTTTACGGAGTTTTAATTTTCAATACGTAGGACTTGACTTTTTGTTTAAATGTTTTTTATTCTCTCTCTTGGTTCTGTTGTGTTAGTTAATGTTTTTTTTAAACTTAAAAATGGTATGTGATCGATCGTATATGTTTGTTGTTGTTTTATTTAAATATTTCTAGACATTCATTTACAAAAAGAGAGAGAGAGAGAGAGAGAGAGAGGGACAGAATAAAAAAAAAATAAAGATAAAATGACGGTGTTTACAATTTGTGGTTTTAGGGGGTGTTTGTGGTGGAGGTGGTGGTGGTGGTGGTGGTGATTTTTATTGCTGGTTTTTGAATATTCAGTTTCAGTTACAGTTTCACCTGTTGGGGTGTGTATGTATTTGCGTGTGTTTAGATAATGATTTTTGACATTTGCAGTATTGTTGCTTTTCTTTATTTTTTTTTTTTTTTATAACTTAATAGGATTTTGTATAAGTTGTTGGTTGTTGTTGTTGTTGTTATTATTATTGGTGTATTTGAGATTTTTATTATAATTTAGCAATAATTATGAATGATATGGCGTAACATAGGTAGCTGGGAAAATGCCTTTGCGATTGCCAATTTCACCATTCCACCAGTTTTCATCGGAACGATCTGTTACAGTGATAACATCACCACGTCTAAAGTCCAATTCACCCGATTCTTGTGGCACAAAATCGTACAAAGCCTGTACAAGCATCTGGAAAATACATTTCAGAAAATGTTATCGAATGAAGATTTGTTCAGTATGTATTACAATTCAATGCTCTAGACTATATTTACCTCTTCAGGTATCATATCTCTTAATTTGACTTCTTGTGATCTTGATACACTAGCCGTTCGATGATATTCCACCAATTCGTTGAGGGAATTAAATTTAACCACCCAAAGGAAAAATTTACCTTGTGCGTCACGTAATACCTTAAAATGCTGAACTCCATCGGGACATCTGTTTTCGAAAATAAATTGAAAATATTTTAATTACAATAATAAATAACAACACAAACATATGTATATACATACAGTATACAAACACAAAGTGAACTTACTTGACCGATAATGAGAAATCACCCGGACTGGATTCGCTGATACGTATTAAAAAAGCGCCCTCATGTTTATTCGATAATAGTTTCTCAGCATCAGCACGAGTTATGCGACCATAATACCAGCTGGTTGTTTGTTTGTTTTGTTGTAGGTATTTTTTATATAATTTTTTTATTTTTTTATTGTTGTTGTCATAAATAAAATAAAATTTAAAAAAAAAAAAATTGATTAATTTTCTTCCTATTTTTTTAAATACAATTTATTTTCTTTTGCATGAAGAAGAAGAGACGAAAGATAACTTACTCATGATTTTTCATTTCTATATAATTGCTGGGTATTAAACCTTCTTTGCCATCTAATTCAGCACGATACCAATTTGAATCATCTTCCATATTTAAAATCTAAAAGAACAGAATAAATTCAAATTCAAATTAAATTCATAATTCAAATAAAATTAATGATTTTCATAAAAAACTAAATATTCCTTAAACTTTAGAAAATTTCTCCAATGTTACTGGCAATGGTCGTGTGACCGGTCGGCCCCAGAAGACAGATGAACAAACACAGATCGCCAAAATCATAGAGTGCTTGCTGCCTCAACAACAAGCAAAAAAAAAGAATCACACACTAACATAACACAAACCTACACATACAATACAATAACCCGTCTAAGCAAACGACAAAACATCAATAATTCATACAATATAAGTGCATTGCCATCAGTTTAGCCTTGTGCCTGACATGGTCACATTATTATCATTAACAAACTGCATCATTATCGTTTTAACAATATTAAGCAGCACCAGCAGCAA
Organism: Sarcophaga peregrina; assembly: GCA_014635995.1. NCBI lineage: Eukaryota > Metazoa > Arthropoda > Insecta > Diptera > Sarcophagidae > Sarcophaga > Sarcophaga peregrina. The sequence continues at coordinate 13,309,188 of CM025793.1, read as the reverse complement.
AAGCAATAGCAACGGCAACGGCAACGGCAACAGCAACTGACAGTGATACTCTGACCGTTCTTTTTCATCCCAGTCACCATGAAATCAAGCAGGAGTCTTGAATGCGATTGCAAAAGAAAAAAAAAACTACAAAAAACTAGAGATTGGAAGAAAAAACCTCTTAAATAATGCTAATAAAGCGTTTTTTTTATGAAAGAGCGTCATTAAAATAATTAAAAGAGAAGGATGGACAGACCGCAGGGAGTAAGCGCTGTCCAGTTACTTCATTAAATCATTTCGGTATAAAAATTTCATGGCCTAAAAAACAGATTAAATTCACTCTCTGTGTGTGAATGAGTATTACAATTCATCGATATTGGAAAGATTTAGAGTGAAGTAATGAGATAATCGTCAACACAACCTAAGCCTAAGAGAATTTGTGCTTTTACAGACAATATCATGCTACAAGTCATGTCGAAAACGTAGACAGGTGTTGTTATCAGTGGCAATGGAAATAGATGTATAGGCTTAAGAACACAAGAAAGACTTTCGGACGGACAACAAGACGAATAGCTTAGAATATTCAAAGAATAGAATCTGGAAACCTTCATGCACCAACATAAAATAAATAGAGCACTTCGGAGTGCTAATCGAAGAAAACAATAAGCAAGAAATCTAGACCATAAACGCTAGTATGTCCTTAGATAGAGTAGAACTCAGAGTGGGGTTTCTAAAGATCGATAGAGCCCAGCTCTATTATTATTACATCAACTACAAAGAGATTAATCACGGAAATCAAGTAAGAATTTAGAGATGTTTTGTAAACCCTCTTTACTTTAAAGGCAGATAAGATTTGCTGAAATCTTTCACAGATCAATACGTATGTATGTACACGCTCTTCAAGGTATGAAGCTTCTGCAGTCTTTTTGGATAATGTTTTATTTTTTAATTCGATCGAATATCTTTTTATTTTAATTTCAAATCAACTGGTGAGAAGATGGATTTGAAGTGGAAAAATTACTTTTTTTTTGTCCTGATCTCTATACTGTGTTGACAATACTGCTGCTGCTGCTGTTGTTGCACACTAGACATGCATTTTGTGAGAAAGAAGATCCAAGAGGAAAAATTGAGCGAAAAGGGAGGGCGATAGAGATAAAAAGAGAGTAAAAGTAAGTAAAGTTTAGCTTAAATCTTGTTTGACTAGCATGTGTGCCTCATGCCAAGACTGGCGGCTGGGCTGCACTATGCGAGGAGTTGTTATAAAATAAACCTGACTGGTCATAAAACGAATAAAAAAATAAAAGAAATATATGCAAGAGCACAGCATCATAAGAAAAAAAAACAGTAAAACATGTTAAACAATACATTTTTGTCTGGATTTAGGTTTTATGACTGGTTTAGTGAATTTTTTTTTGTTTCTTCTTTTTCCTCTTCTAATTTCTTGGGTTCTGTTTATACCTTAAAGGGTATATTTATGTTTATTTTCCTCGTTTTTGTTCTTTTTTTTGGTATTTTGGTTGTTTTGGCTGTTTTGGTTGTCGCTTTAAACCATTTATTTCACCAGTTGCCAAGTGCTAATGGTTGGTGGTTTTGTTTCATTAAAAATGCTCTCAGTACTGTGTCGTGCACTCTTTCGGGCTATTGTTTTGCCATTCATATACTCTTTATTAATAAAAAGAAAAAAAGAAAAACAACACATGCATTTTTAATTTTAATTGTATTATGGTGGGACCTGACTGACTATTCTTTCGCCCTCTCCATTCCACTTTTCTTATTTAATATTCATTAAGATTATATTTAATTATTTACAAAACAGAGAGAGAGAGAGAGAGAGAGGAAAATGGAAAATTATTATCATTTTAATTTTATTTTAACAATCAACTGTTTAATGAACTTTGAACTTTCCCTTTCGTTTTTCTTTTTGGTCTTTCCTACGTTCGTTTGTCTTTTTCTTTTTCTCTAATATGTAATCCCATCAATCTTTTAAATAAATATTTGGTGTTAATTTTTGCCTTTTTCGCTTTTGTTTTCTATTTTTTTTCTTTCTTTCCTTTCTTTCTTGTAGTTTTTCTTTCCCTTTTTTGTTAATGATTGACGACAGAGGAGATGCTTCTTAGAAAAATCTCCGCTTCATAGTGAAATTTTTTTTTTCAGTTTTGAAAACTACATTTTGAATGGCTAATAAATGAGTCATAAACTGGTATTTCTCTAGATAAACGCATAAAATTGTTATAAAAAAATATTATTAAACCATAAAATCATGGCCTGATAAAATAGTAGCTTCTGCTGCTCGCTGCTGTCCTATGAGCCAATGAACGATAAAAAGTTTAAAAATCAATTAATTATCGTATTGACATTAATGATTTTGATTTGAATCTTTTTGAAATAAAATGCATTAGGCAGATAAGAGAGAACATCGTTATCATGTGTAGAGTTTAGATTTTATTTAATTAATGCATTAATTACACTCAACAGAAGTAAATATTGTCAATAAAATAATAAAAATATTTGAGTTCATCTGCCAAGAATGTACACTGGAAGCTTATTCAGGAGCTTATTGATTATAGAGTTTATTGTCTGAATAACGAACGAACGATTACAGCGGCTGGCATTGAAAATGTTTGCTGTATTGAAACAATTGACGTTAACATATTTGCAACGTATGGCAGGGGTTAATAATTCAAATACAATTTGATTCATTTCCCTTTTGTTGTTAAAAAAATAAAATTTAGAAAATATTTGTTCATGTTATTTTCTTTTTGCCTTTCACTCACTCACTCACTACTTTCATTTTTCAGGCATTAAAGAATTTAGAAAAATTAAAAAAAATGAAAGAAAAAATATTCATAATTTACTTTATATGTAGATACATACATACATACATATATGTATATGAATGTATGCACGAATAGAAATAAAATTGGTATCATACGTGTGTGCCATAAACAATAAATAAATAAATAAAAAATAAATAAAAAAATAAATAAAAAAACAAAAATATAAATTGAAAAAGCAAATTGGGTCGATTTATAACAATAAACGAAATAATCTAAACTGACTGACTGACTGTCTGTCTGACTGGTTAAGACGACTGGCATCGAGAGATCTTTTCATTTTCTAGTGAAAAATAGAATAAAAAAATTGAAATGAAAACATCAAATAGAGATTTAATTTAAAATGAAACAATAGATTTGAGTTTTCATTAAATGTTTTAAATGAAACACAGAAACGCAAAATGAGAATTACAAAACAACATAAAATCCCTTTTTGTCTCTATTGTTGTTGAGCAAATAATTTTATGTCAGTTTCACATTCAGTTCTATTATTCATTGATAAATTTCTTTTCTCTTTCGCTTTTCGTATGGAAATAAAATTCAAATTTATGCACAAAAAAAAAAAAGAAATAAAACAATACAAACGTCATTAATTTTGTTTTTGTCTTTCAATACCCTCTTCTTTCATAATGTCAGAGTAACATAGAATTTTTTAAAAAAATCTGTCGTGTTTTTTGCATAAATAAATTATAAAAAAAAAAAAAAAATACAATATTAATGCAAAGCTTTTAAATAATGGATACACACATTTTTAAAATTTTAATTATATTGTATCAAATGAAATAAAATGAAAGAAAAAAGAAATTTTAAACATAAAAAAAAATACAAATAAAATAACATTTTAAATTGAGAATGTTTCTTTTACTGTATAGTATGGTCTCCAATTTCACAGGGCTATATAATAGCAATAAAACACACATAAAGCTGAAGAGATTGTATGAAACTGAACGTTAAGGAGCTGACAATAGAGCCAAATGTCAAAATATTTTTGGTATTCATCAGGTCAAGTTTACAGACACGAATTTTACTCTATTACACGAGATTTATGGTTTGCCATCGTGCGTGGAGACGATGTTTGCTAGTGTAATAGCCCGTGAATTGGAGATGAATTTTTCGTAGATTTTGATTCATATTTTGGCAATAACTTAAAGAATATTGATTTTTAAATTCTCCAACGTAAACGGATTATTTGCATAGATATGGTCTTTAACGTAATTCCATAAAAAAGTCAAACGGTGGCCCATAAACCCTTTCTAGAAACTTTTGTTGTTCGCTTACTGCCGTAACCACTGAGTGAGGAATGAACAAATTTAAAACCATTATATTTATGACCAGACATACTAATTGACAAAAATCTTTCTAAAACTTTTTGACTTAAAGTTTCTTTGCCGTATCATTTTTCTTTTAATTAAAAATCGATGAGACGAACAAAATTCATTCTTGTGGACCTGGTTTGTTCTCAAACACATTTTAATATTGTGCTACCGTATAATAACAGCTGCAGTCATAGTATTGTTTAAGTTTTGCTTTGATTTTTATTTGTTTATTGAAACAAACTAGTATTTAAAAAGTTTTATTTATTTATATAGATGGCGCCAAAATATTATATTGTAATTTGACCTTAGATGAAACATTATTAAAATACTTAATACTGTATTAATTGGCATTGTTCAAGTATTTAATTAATTTAATAAAATATTATTTTAGTTTTAGAATTTGAATATTTTCCCACTTCAATTAAATTTCTTATTCATCAAATAATAGAAAATTATTGTTTTTCTCTTTTTCTAAAATATAGAAATCGTGATAAATTTTGAATTTTAAATAATTTGAAATTATTATTACACGAATGAATGGAGCAAGATTATTATAAATGTTTGCCAAATTAAGTAATTTATTAAATAAAAATAAAAAAAACGCAAACGTAAAATTATTTCATAATAATTTATATTAAAAAAAAAACATCCACTTACAAAGAAAAAAAATATTAATAAAACAGTATACAGGCACGTAAGTATGACATTAAAAATAATTTTTATGGAATTTTTTTCTTTACGTTGTAAAATATCTTTTTAAACATGATATTCACGAGTTATTTTTACAGCGATGACAATAATTATATAAAAATAACAAAAATTACATGCAACAACGTATAACGGCTATTACAAAATCAAATAAAAAACAAAAAAGAAACTAAAATTAAAGGATTCACAAAAGTTTGCCTTTAATTTCCGTTATACATATAAGCCACTAACAAAAATAATGAAATGAGACAAAAAAATAAAAAAAAAAACGGGGTGTAGTAAAAAGAAATCTATTGTTTTTATGTAAAATTTAAGGATTAATATTTTATTTTATAACTTGTTCAAATATTGAAGGCCCCTTTCTGTCCCTGTTGGCAGATCCATACTATGAGTGGCTCTGTAAATACGTGTTGGCCAGATAGTACCTAATTCCTCTTTGATGTTAAAAAATTGGTCGCTTAAAGTCAATTCTTTGGGATTATTGTTAGACTTAAAGTTCGATCTAAAGACCCCCGTGATTTAAGGCCATTCTCTGTTAATCGATCTATGTACCTTTTGTATTCAGTCTCATTCAAATAATCCCAAACACATGGTACAAGCTTTCTATTCATCAATTCTGGCTTAGTCACAGTAATTCGATCACAATCGTTTTCGGTTGTATAAATATGGCAGTTTCTTCTATTTTTGTGAACGATAACGCTGATCTATAGACAGTCGTGCCGTCGTAGAAAATTTGCATAGTGTTGTACAGAGGCGCGGTCTAGAAAAGGGTTAAAAAATTTAAATTTTCTAATGGTTATTGAAATAAAATTTCGTTACTCATTTCTATCTTACATTAGAAATCATCATAGCGTGTAGTGATTTACTCTTTATGGAGACAAGTTTTTCTTAATATTTACTTAAATATTATTGCCCATTATTTTGAAAAGTATTTCCTACTGCTGATCCATTATCAACGAAAATATCTCATCTTAATATCGAAATTTTGAGAATTACTTAAAAAAAAACCTGATAAAGAAATGTATGTACATGCATACAATATAACAACAATTACTTTTGTAAACAATAAATTATTGTCTATTTCCACTTAGAGATAAAAATTAAGTATTAACTTGAAGAATGTATGTATTGTTAAAAATAGTAAATATTCGTTTGCAATACAATTTAAATTATTCACCGTTTTTTCCATGAGTCATCCGAATGGATAGACACACTAGTATTATTATTAATAACAATTTCAAATAATAAAAAAAAAAATAACAATCAACAAACAGAAAAACAGAAGGTTCAATTCAAAGCCTTTTAAATACAAAATATAGATAAAGACGATATTTTTCTATACGCATAGGCAAAAGTGTTAATAACCTGAAAGCGTATGTACAATATCGTATGAAAGCATGCAAATCAAAATTTATCTTTAAAAGTATTTGCAATTGCTGTCCTGTAGAATATAATTTACTTCTCGAATATTTGCCGCATTTGGTTTCTGAACAGACAGACAGACAAACTTACAAACAAACAAATTTTGTTAAAAATATGGCCTCAATTTTATTTCGTTTTTTTTTTTTTTTTTGTCTTGTATCAACCAAACAGCCAAGTAACCACCAAAATTGTCAAAATTTGCTCATATTGTATAATTTTCGTCTATTGATTACAAAATAGTTTTAAAAACAAAGTTCATTTATACAATTCCTACAGACAAATGGTTTTATTTTTGTTTTTTTTTTTTTGTATAGCGATATAGAATTGAAATATTTTTTTTTAATAAAAAAAAAATCTTTTTTTTGTACAATTTATTCGATTTTTTTCTTATATTCATATGTGTACATTCCACACATAAATGGATTTACAACAGCTGAGCACAACTATTTAGTAAGGAATAAAATTCTATGAAAAAAAAAAAACAAAAAACTTTATAACACAGAAAATTTTCCAGTTAATTGGTACAAAATCAATTTCTGACTTAAGCTAGAATTAGCCGAACATTTACGAAATGTAATGAAAATTGCATTCGTTTTTGGAATATTTATGTACACCAAACAGGGGAATAAATTGGATGTTTAAATTCAATATGTTACCTTTCATATCATCGTAAGGATATTGCCGATTAATTGTGCTATTAGAAATGAAGCATCTATCTATAGCTTTAGGATAACATTTATAAATGATCTGGAGATCAAACGCAGGATTACTCTTGCCAACAGGTGCTATTATGGTTTCAATAGGCAATTGAGTAGCAGAGACCTCTCTCGCAAGACGAAACTAATACTCTACAAGACGCTCATCCTGCCCGTGCTTCCTTAAGGCGCAGAAGCATGGACCCTATTAAGAACTGATGCAGTTGCCTTGAGAGTATTCGAGAGAAAAGTCCTATGTAAGATCTTCGGTCCAGTGCGAGTTGGCGATGATTTTCGCATCCGATTCAACAGTGAGCTATATGAGCTCCTCAACGACATGGACCTTGTACAGCGTATTAATATCCAGCGGCTGCGCTGGTTCGGTCATGTCGTTCGAATGGAGGAGGATGCTCCGGCGAGACGAGTATTTGATGCGGAGATCTGCGGAAGTCGGCGAAGAGGACGACCTTGTATCCGTTGGAAGGACCAAATCGAGGAAACCCTGTCATCGATTGGTTTAACCAATGGGCGTAGGCTCGCAAAAAGCAGAGGTGCCTGGAAGGATGTGTTGCGGCAGGCCGAAATCCGTTAATCGGGTTGTTATGGCCAATTAAGTAAGTAAGTAAGTAATATTTATAAAACAACAACTTTCTATTCTAATCTGTTGTTTCCGACTGTAAAGTCTTGTTTATATCTATTTTTATTTGTGTATTTTATTTTATATGTACATAGTATTATATTGTATAAATAATTTTATTGACGACCAGAAGCAAAAAAAAAAAAAAAGAAAAAAAAATTTAGAGAAGTTAAAATAGCGTATTTTAACGCCAACACGCACAAAACATTTTTCATGTTTTCGGTTTCTGGTACATTTTTTTGCGTCCGTCCGATAGATTTTTGTGTTTATAAAATAGACAAAATTTTTATTTTTACCGTCACAGTTTATTTACATATTTTGGTTTCCCTCATTTTTTTCATCTCATTTTCTATGGTGGCTGGCTACTATAGTGGCAGTATTATTGAGATTATTTTAATGATGTAATGATACTATTTACACACACTCATACGCAAAAAAAAAAATAAAAGTGAAATCTGTGACACAGTGAGTGTTCTTCTTCTAGAGGATGACCAAATTTTGTGTTCCCAATAAAAATCAACTTTATGATGCGTAAACAAACAAATTGACAAGTGCAAAATGAAATCAAAAACCGTCAATACGTTATTACACATCAGTTTGAGTTATTTTCTGTTTTTTTATAGAAGCGTTAGTTAGCTACAAAAATGTAATTCTTTTCCTTTACAGTGAAAGTTAACAGAAACTGTTATGCTTATGTACAATATGTAATTTACTGAACTAATACGACTTCGGAGGACATGTATCGGACTGTTGACATATTCAAGATTGTCCATTTAAAATATAAGGATTAATGACAATCAAATATCTAGGGGTTATATTAGCAGTGATCTGTTTGAAGTACCAAGAAAGAGTCTGCTACAGCAGCACAGCAGCTAGATCGGCCAATTCATATGTGTAGTTTCTAAAAACAAATATTTTTCCACGGAAACAGTGCTACTTCTCCTTAAGTCGAAATGCAGGAGAAAAGTGTTAAAATAAATGTTTTTTTTTGAAGAAAAATATTAAAAAATTATGAAAAAATATAAACATTCATTTTGTCATTTTGATATACAAAATTTCAGTATTGAATAGAAAGAGCCTTTTGTCTTTACGAAAACGAATGTTGTTAAATAAACAAAAAATAAAAAAAAATTGTTTAATTTTTAAAAAATTAATCATTTTTCAACAATCATATCAACAACAACAACAATAACACAAATATTAACACAACCATTATTGTTGTTACAAATAATTGTTCCTCCCCACCCTACCGTATGTACATACATCTGTGGCTGTTCACGAGAACAGTCAGTCGCATATTTATGCATAAAGTTTATGACTCACGTTGTTCATTTCTATAATTATTTCAGGGCACAGGAAATATCGCAAGAAATGCAGAAAAATAACAAAGAACTGTAAGACAGCAAAAACTAAAAACAAAAACCTCTCCAAAGACTCCAAAAGGAATGTTGAAAATTATTATGTGTGTGACCTCTTTTCACAATAATTTCATTTTTGTTTTTGTTTTTTTTTTTTTTAATAAAAATTAAATAATAATACGGAATAATAATAAAAAAAAGCATTTCCAAAGACATCCTTCACTTATTTTTCGTTCTTATTTTCTTTTTTGTTTTTTTCTTGTAAAATTATTATGCAATTTACATACAAGATTAAATACTTGCGTTGTATTGTAGAAGTAATTTAGGGATTTAACCGCATTTTAAATTTAAATTAAATTTCTTATTAAACATTTTTATTTAATTGACATTTAATAATTATAAAATTGTTTGTGTTATAAAAAAAAAAAACAACGCAAACTTTATGCTTGAAAATTAATTAATAATACTTTAGAGATTTTACTAAAGGCTTTGGGCGGTTTAATAGAATAATTTAAATAATAAGAATTTTTGCTATGTACATACATAGGTGTGTACATATCAAAATGCTTCAACTGTCTTAGACTACCTTTCATTAAGACGTAGGGTTAATGGCCATTCAAGATGAAGTGAAAATAATTGTAAAAAAAGATCTAGTAATAAAAAAAAAATTATTTTTGCAAGCAAAAAAATAAAAAATAAATAAAAAAGAGGTTGGTTTGGATGGTTGATAAGACACGTGTAATGGATATCGACAAAGTGACCTATTTTTTCAGCTTAGAGTGGCTATCTTATAAAACGCAAACGGAAAAAAATAATTTATCTGCACAAAAAATAAAAAAATTGTAATTTAAACACCACAACATTGTGTTCAGAGTTATTTATTAACTTGAGGAAGGTTACGAGTAACATTTCTTGACTTAAAAATTGCTAAAAAAAAACAAAAAAAAAGTCCAACAAAATAATATACTGTGACCAAATATTGTATGCAAACAATTGCATGTTCATACACGTTTTGAGGTTTTTAAGTGTATCTTAATTTATAGTTTTTGTATTCGTTTTTTTTTTTGTTTAATTTTTTGTTTAAAAACGTGCCCAGAATAAGAAATAAAATGTTAATTTTTTCTCTTGCATAACACTTGACACCCAAAAACTTTTTTCACTTTTTTTTTTTGTGGTTTTAAACAATTTTAGCCAAATCACTTCAAAGTAATTGACTGAAAAATGTTAATTTTTTTGGTTTTTTTTTGTAATTCACTTATTTATTTACAACTATTTTAGTTTCGCTTTCATTGATTAACTGGTTTTGTACGATGATTTCTATTAAATTTTTCAATTGAAGAGAAAAATTAAAATGAAATATAAATACAATTGAGACAGTTAAAGAGTAATACAAATACACTCAGAGAAATAAAGATAAATAGATAGGGGCTTTAAATAATAACAATAAATAGGAGCATAAGGGGGCATGACCAGGACTGTTTTATATTAGATTCAGGACTTTATAGTAAAGGTAATGTAGAAGGTACAAATTGTACTTTTTTATTTGTTGGCTCAAAAGATGTCACAGTTGAAGCGAAAGTACAAGCGAGCATGTGCCGCGGAGTAGATTTTCTAAGACTCTAAGGATATGTTCCTCCTGCGTTGATTGCTGGCCACATTATTCGTGACATTTTCCTT